>OY728166.1:289307887-290609554 GCA_963277665.1 Viscum album | reverse complement strand
ATTTTCACGTCAAGATTAATATATTATAGGATCATATACATTCAAATAGTTCTATGATTCACTAAAATTTTTCCTTCAGAACTATATTACATTCAAATAAGAGATATATTTAGTAAAGCTATCCGTATAGAGCTGTCATATCTATATATAAATAATTTTAAAACAATTTCTCAAAAATATAGTTTATGAATTTTACATGGGACATAAGCTTTTTTATTTAAGAAATTTTATTCATAAACAAGTCCAAAGCTATCATATATATAAATTACTACTATTTAGGATATTTTTCTTAGTATGAGGATCCGAATTTTTCTATTCTTATACTACAGTGGCTAATTACACCTAGAGAACTATACATTCATAAAAAAACCTCACACAAGAACTAGAAAAAGGGGAACGTTCATGATCCCATAATAGAAAATTATCATGCATTCGAATGAAAATAAATATTGAGAGATATGTTTATGTAATAATCATAGATAATTATAAACATAAAACAAGATACATTCCATAATTATATGACCCTCTCTTTTCTTCTAATTTTATTACAAATTGTTCATGATCATTCAAATGAATAATTCAAGGACTATAGAACAACTATTTTTTATTATGAATCACTTCGTATTCTCATCTATAAAACCTTTCTATTTCAATTTTTTATTTATTTTAAATCTATGTTTTTGGCCTTTTTTATTAGAAAAACCCGTAATCATATGCTAAAATGGAGAGTTTCTGACACACACCTTCTATTTTATATAGTTATATCCCCACATAACACTATATGGGAGTTCATGTGTGAAAAAATATTATTTTATATGATTTATAACTATGTTAAATTATTTGATTCATGATAGTATTGTATGCTATTTCTTATAAAACCCAATCATGATTTTGGATTAGTTGATTCTTAAAAAAACTACTTAGTAGAGGGTGGTTTCAATGTAGTGAATACTAACTCTCATCTAGATAATAATACCATATTTATGTTCCACTATGTTATATTTTTTCTAACCTTTTTTCTACTTAATATGTCTTTTTAATTTATTTAAATAAAACCAGTCTGTGTTTTCTAAATTACTAAAATACATTACTCTGATAGTTAGCTCAAATTATTTCATTATATATAGGTTTTGATACAAGTATACTAGTATCAAAATTTGAATTATTTTGTGCTATATATTAATGTTCCCCTGATCATGCTATTGAAAATCTTTTCAAATTATCAAATTATATAATATTATAAATTTTTTTAAGTGGTCATTTTCTTTTTGAAATTGCAGGATTTATGTTTTTAAATTTTTTTAAAAAAAATTAATAGAAACTCAATTCATTCCGCACCCCCTCATTATTTTTACATTGGGACCAACAATAATGATTGGTTTTCATGATTTTATTATAACATATGAATAAACCAACTCTATATAAAAAATGGAGGTGAATCATTCCTTCAATATATTTCAACAGGTAATAGAATTCTATGTCAAAATTAAAATGTCATAAACAAGTAAGATATTGATAGTTGTTATAATGGAATTATTCATATCATTATTATTTATAATTTCTATAACATGTAAAATATTATAATTAGATAATTATCTAATTCTCAAATAATGTAGTGCTATGATTATATAGTATTTCTCTGGAATGGGTAATTACATCATGACAAAATCGGTCATGTCTTTACGGGTGTTTGAAGAAAATATCTAAAATGATCAATCTTGTCATTTTGGGAAATTGAGATAAAATAAATCCCTATTTTTGAAAAAAAATATTATAGTAACATTATTTCACATATAATTCATGGATTCCATGTTGTAAAATTTTTATAGTATATATAATCATTTCTATAATAGATTTTATCATATTATTATTCAATAAAAAAATTATTTTGAATATTATATTGAAATCTATAGTGGGGAGTTAAGATTTATGATTTGTAAGGATAAATATGAATTTGTGGATGAAATTTAGAACACTAATTGGAATTTTACACTTCTAATGATCCTGAATCATAGAGAGATCAATATTCGATAAACACCATTGATCAATGGGAAAATATATCGATGAAAGTTTAGAAATCTTGATGGGATGTTATAGAAGATAAATCATAAAGGAAAGAGATTGATTCATCATGTTTATAGAAAAATAAATCCAATATAATGTCTCACTATTTTATATAGTTAATGTTAGAGTTAAGGCTCATTAAATTGTGAGTTTCATTGTTTATATCCAGTATATTGCAAGAATATGAAAAGGTGAATTGAGTTATTTTTAGTGTCCAATTATTCTTATCTGTAAGAGTTTTTTAGGATTATCATAGTGTAAGCATGGAAGATATTAGTCAATAATATTACAACTGGTTGATCTCATTTATAATTAGAGATGAATATAAAAATAAATTTTATTTTTAAAGGGCCCGAAATTATTTTAATACAGAATGATAAGGTATTCTATAACAATCATGTAGAAACCCCCACATCAATAAATGAATGAATGATTTCAAGGAGTTTTGAATATATGTTGATGAATAAGGAGTTATATAATGAAGGTATTTATATATCCCTAGGTAATTCCAAAGGTGTTGTTCTTTATCATGGTTTAACAATTATTGAAACATTGTTTCCACAAAATAGCTTCTAATAGATTATTTTAGTAAACTAACACATCACTATGTGTACACACCTCAGACATTTCATTTTGTGGGTGAAATGAGTAAAAATATACTTGGTCCCAAGATTCATATTTATATTCATCTAATTATTGTCTTTTGATATCACAATGAGGGGAGTAATATATAGAATGTGTTCTATCTCATATGGGAAATATATTCAATGATCGGTGTGTGTTAAATTCAAAGAACCAATTTAATTTAACCAGCAGCTAGATTAAATCCTCCCTTTCTCATGGTGGATTGTGACTCATCTAAAAACCATATTTTCAGCACCTTCTTCAGGGAAGGAAGTTCTCTGGAGGCTGAAATGAGGGCCCTTCTCACAGGGCTAATGGTGTGCAGGAGGTTGGGGTTGCAGGCAGAAGTGATTGTGTCTGATTCGGAGGCCTTGGTCAACATGGTCAAGGGGAGCTATGAGGTGTCGTGGTTTCTTTGTTACTTATCCAGGAGGTGCTCCTCAAAAACGAGTCAGGGCCAACATGTCCATCACATTTGGAGGGAAGATAACTTTTCTTCTGATCCGCTCGCCGTCTTGGGAAGGGCGGAGGAGCCGTTTGTTGTTTACAATAGTATCTGGTCACTTCCCATGGTCTGTATGTCGTTTTCCCAAGGGGATTCTCTTTCCTTACAGCAATTCTGGCCCCCATAGGAGCTTTGGATGCATATTTTGTGTGCCGGTGGCCACAACCATTCTTTAATAATAAAAATAATGATTTTGTCAATATAATGATTCATAAATAATTACTCCCTTTTTTAAACACCCAATTTTTTGGCATGATGAAAGATATATTTTGGTATTAAAAATAATATGGTGATAATTTTTTGGATTATATAAATCATTATATATATTTAACTATTTATATGTAAATATTCCATGATCTAAATAAATAATTGTTCTTGTTTAATAAAATTTTTAATGAACTATATAGTAATATTATTCATTATGATACATTATTTGAGATGTGGAAATCATTGGATGAAATCTGTGTGAAATCCCCAAATTATAATTTTTTATACCATCATTGATATTTAGTGGTAGATAAAGTGATAATGATTTTTAATGGATTAAATTTTGAAACATACTTAATCATGAAAGTCAAAAATAAAATGGTCCAGAAGAAGAAAACCACTAAAAAATCAGATATTCCCATTGAGGTAAATTTTATGGGTTTTGTTGATAAATATATTACTCTTGGTGTTTTATCAAATTATTATATAACTATAGATTCATGATATCTAGGTAGATTATAAGTTGTGGTAATATGAAGGATTAACTGTAAATATCTTCTAGATTTCATTATATAGTGTGTTTTTATATGAGTTGGAGGATATTCAATCCATTTCTAAAATGGTGGCTCAACTAATGATTTTTCTAGGTGTGGCTTATGTGTTCAGGGAAAAAATTAATTTGGAAAAGTAATGAGATTGTAAAAAAAAATTATACACATAATGGGGTTTATTTTAAATTTAATGGAAGGAAGAGAAAGATTAATATAAAAATTGAACATTTACATGAATTGGAACTTAAAATAGAAAAAGAGATGGAACATAATGTTAACATGATTCCATTGAAATTAGAAACTAAAAATACAACCTAATATATTATAGATTCATATTTATGGATAGATAAAATGAATACTAAACTAATGTATACTTATATAAATATTATAAATATTAAAATAAGGATGTGGTCCTTGTATGAAATAATGATATCCCTCATGTGCTAGCGTAAACTATGATAGTATATAAAGAAAAAAATTACAAATCAATTAAAATACAAATTTTTCGATTAAAATTAAGAATTTATTGTCCTTAAATGTTATTGGAAACAAATTTATACTACTATGGAATTATAGGACACAATATGGATGTCTGTAAGGTGTAAAGAATCTCATGTATTATCTGATATATTATAACATGACGTTTGATTTCCGTATGAGATGATTTATATCATCTGAACTCGTGAATATGTATTTAAACTTCATCAAAGAAGGATATAGATTTGTTAAATGGATAACTACCACACCTATACTAATGTTTAGGGTAAGTAAAACTCATAATAAATCTATTTTACTAATTAATCAATTCACTGTTTTCAAGTGAAATTATCAAGCAATATAACATTGTTTCTATTAAGAACCAATAATGTTCTTTTTATAAAAAATTATCATCGAAATAAATAGATAAAATATATATTATGAAGATATAATTTTTCATTTAAAAGTAATGAATTATTATTACATAATTATTTACCACATATAAGAAATTAAGGATGAATCTAATCAATAACATGTAGGAATATCCAAAAAACATAAGTGGTCTCAAAAAGGAAAAGACATGGAAATAGATAAAGGCTAGAAGTAAAACCCTAACTTGGATAATGAAACATGATGATAGAAACAAAAAAATAAAAACTAATTGGATCTATATGAAATAGTGGTATTTATCACAAAAAACAAATCTATACATGGACAAGGAAAATTTTTAATTATAGAGAAAAAATCTATAAAGAAGTTTCTAGCAGTGGTTCCACTCAATTGGAAACCTATAGGATATCATAGATAAAATTTGAATGAAATTTTTTTGTTCATTATGACCAACCACATTCCTATATTTAGGTATGTTTGGTAAGTACCATTCCATATATGCATTTAATTATTTTATCTATTATAAGATTGATTTATATTTAAGGGAGAGATACAATCTATGTAGGGAGTTATTTACAATAAAGTAAAATAATAACATGAAAGAGACATCCTAGGGAATGTGGTGAATTCATTTTATGAATATAAATTTAACAAGTTGTTTTAGATAATGAAGTATTTCTTAAAAAAAAATAAGTTCAAATGTTTTTTCTTATGAAATTCTCATTTTATCAAACTCCAATCAAGATAAAATTCGATTGCAATCTTAATAAATTAATAATATCAATTGGTGATATATGTTCTTATATGATACCATTCATGTTTAAGGGATATCATGGTGTTAATTACTTGTCATAATTGTAAATTGGTTTCATGAAAAATATAAAAGTACATAAAATTGGCCTTAATAATTTACCAAGTTGTTCCAGACCCTAAATGGAATGGGTGTAGATTGATAGAGAGGTATTAAGGTTTATAGTTATATTTAATTTTCATTCATTGTAAATCTAATAATATGGTTTTTTGTATTTATTTTTTGGATATAAAAGGATTATAAAATAATACATTTATTGTAAGGATACAACACTAGCAGCCCAGAGTTGGTGCCTTTTTACAATACATTGGAATAATTACAAGAAAGCGGTATATTGAAGGAATAGATAGTTCAGTATATTGGGAATGCCAAATAAATGCATATGTTAAACATTACAAATTTAAATAAAAATGAAAAATATATTCTATTAGTAACATCTACCACTCTAAGATTATCCCTGAAAGTCCATCATAATATACCTTATCATGTTCAAGAAAAAATTAATCATAAGAAATGCAACACAATGGAAGATATCATAAAAATAAATATTATGAGTTGTGAATAATTTAAAATACATGCCTTTAAAAATCATAAACATGAACACCTTAAGCCGGGAATATGAGTTGAGTAATTATTACCATAAGAAAACATAATCAAGACTATTATACTAGTCGAAGAACAACATGAACGATGGATTTATAACTTCATAATGAGGTATACTCATATTACATAAAGTTTGAGACCTACCATCAGGACCTCATCCAAGACATCTAAAAATGATTAAGGGCTCGTCCAAACTCATATCTAAAAATGGGTAAGGCCTAAGCCGAGACCATATCTATTTGTCTCATTAAACATACTGATGCATCGAGGGGCTATAGAGGGCCCCACCCATCACATAATAAGTCCAATATATTTCTCGTATGAATTAAGATAAAGGTAAACAACATATACATTCATATATAAACTAACTTATGAAACTTATATAACTTTCCCCAATCATAAAGCATAAACACTAACCATTCAAAGTAAATTGTTGACTTATTTTAAGATAGCTCATCCCCAGTCAAAATAATCATAAAAATTTCAATTAAATATGGTAGATGATATCATAATGATTATTCCAAATAATACATATTATTCAGTTGGGGTGTTTAAACAGTACAAGATATTCTTATAAAATCATCTAGTAATTCATGACATAAATAATCTTTTACTTTGTTGAGAAGAGTTATTTTTGAAAATTGTTTGAATAAAAATAGAAATGAATTCAAATAGTATTTTAATAATAAAAATATTTATTTTTGAAATATAATGGTTTCTGAAAACAGATTATATATTTCTCATGAAAATAGGTAACAATTAAAAATTCCATTGAGTTGGGATTGTATTTTAAGAAGATTTTTTGGAAGTTCATTTTAAAACAAATAATTCCCAATAAGTGAAGGTAGGATTATGGGTGGAAAAAATTTATATAAAATTATGACGAAATTTATTATAATTACATTTTAATGTATATTATTTTAATTTAGTCGTGTAGATAATAAAATTTACCAAAATGAAAATCGAGGTTCGGGTGGAAAACCCATACCTTAAGTCCGAAGTTGTTCCTCCCTTAATATTAATGACCTTAATAATAAAATATTGGATCATAAATTTATGGTTATTGAACAAAATATACATTTAAATGATTATTATAACATTATTATATTCATTCAAGGCCTTTGGATGGGTTAAGGGATTCAATTTCACTATTTGGTAGTGTTTTCTTCCCTGGATTTAATGATTGATTTAGTTATATTAATTTACAGTTAAATGTGTAGACTGAGAATGGTTGTCCCAAAGAGAATTTTTATGTTATTAGTTAACAACCATAAAATTAAATGATCATTTAATTTTTTTCGTTATTGTGAGTGAATATGAATCATTATATAATACATTAATGACAATTGTTTGGGTTAATTGGCGGTTTTTGATCCCAACGAAGTAATTTTGATATATAAATTAATATCAAGTGTAAAAAGGATTTCAGAAACATTAATATGTTATAATAAATATATTATAGTTGTTTTCAACCATAAAAAGTGTCTCATGACCAGAATTGTAGATAGTAATAGAATATGAAAACTCATCGTCCTTGAATATGGTAAATTTACAAATCTCGGATGGTGTTTTCATTTCTAGTATAAATCGGGGGAATGGAGAGATGATGAATAATTATTAATTTACCACAAAAACATTAAAGTACATGTAATTTAGTAGATTCATCACAACATTTGGAAGAAAGGAGCTAAGGAAATAAATATAAAATTGAAAAATATTAAATAAATGAAATAAAAAGAGGAATTGACCTCTTCAAGTAATCTCTTAGTGTGCCTATTTAGGGGAAATGTTTTTGACTTCATATGAGACCAGGGGCTGCTAGATGTGGTGGAGAATCTTTGGAGGATATTTGAGTAGAATTAAGATAAAGTACAATGCATGAGATGAGGGAAGATAAGAGAGAATGAGGGGGGGGGGGGTTATTACGGATATGAGGAGGGTATTCTCATTATTTTACTCATTATATTTTTTTTTCAAAGACAACAAATAGTTTTGATTTCTATGAACAACAACAGTAATATAAGTATGTGAGATTTATCCATGTATTAATACATCATCCATGACGATAGGAATATTTAATTTAACTGATAATGTATATATAAGGTAAATTATCATATTTTATTATTCATAAAAAATTCAAGTATTTCAGAAAAATCCAAAAAATTCATCCTAACAATTTTGTGACATCTAGAATCAAAAAAAGAACTCCATTTTTAGAAAATAATTTACCAAATATTATAAATTTTATTTCATAAATAAAATAATATTTATTTTGAATTATAAAAATTTAAAAAGTATAATTTGTTTCATATCACCTTGAAAAATTAATGAAGATTTTATTATCTTATAACCTTAATAAAATAGAAAATAATATGATTTACTTATTTTAAGGGTCATGTTACTATTCATACATGTATTTGTCTATTCATAAAAAATTTATTTTATCTTATCACACTTTAAATAGCATACTGAACACAACCATGTATGTCATTTTACAAAATTCAAATCACATAGGTTGAAAAATATTGTTTACTAGATAGGCTATAGTAATGTGTTGTTTAGTAGTGGATTAGTGTTCTGGGCATTCAATATTAAGTTTATTTTCAAAACATTGGGGTGCTACATTATCCCCTCCTTAAAAAAATATCTTCCCCGTAAGTATCAGAATGATATCTCACAAAAATATTTGGGTAGTTGTTTATCATAAGCTCCTAAGGCACCCATATGTCCTCTTGGAATTTATGATTTTTAAAAACTATCATTAATATTAGAGTCCTCTGATAACTGAACATGTGTTCTTTATTTTCCATAATCTAGATAGCCTCCTCACAGTAACACATGTCAGGTTTAAATTCAATACTTTCAAAAGTGAAGAAATCTTTTCGGTCTGGAATGTACATTCTCAAAAATGAGACATGGAATACATTTTGTAAATTAGATTTCCTAGGTGAAATAGCCAAACAATATTAATAGGGGGAACTTCTCTCTATAATTTCGAAAGGCCCTATATACGGTAAGAACATGGATCTTCTTTTCAGGTATGTTTGCCTTTTCTGGTTGTTTTTGAGAAAAAGTGTAATTTATGGAAATTTTTTAAGTACATGTCATGTACTTTATGAGTACACTCTGTGTACTTGGTTACCACAGGTAGTCATGTGCTGGCCGTGTAGCGGCTATACCCATGGCCTTGTGGGGGTGACCTGGGGGTCACTTAAAGTGGATTACGGAAACAGAAAGTACACGCAATGTATTTTCTTTTTTTATTAAACGCATCGGGGTCGCGTCTAATCGACAGAAAAAAACCCCCTTCTTAATTTGTCTGGTCCAGGAGTGTCGAACGACTATAGATCATTGATGAACCCCTGAGTGAGAATCTGTCCTTTGAATCGAACACTGTCAGTTGCGTTGGAATTGCATCGGTGAGTTCTCTTTTGTCCTAGAGAATAATCTTCTTATTTCTCTTCTCTCGTGATATATCGTGGGTTGAAAATATTAGGAATTTTTTTAGATCTACTATGATCTAGGTCAATACAAGGGCCAACACTAGATTATATCGATCTCCCAACACCAAGGTAGGTGGTCCATGCCTTTCCGTTGAATGTCTTTGAGTTATATGTGCAATTTTGGAGGATACCCTTAATCAGGGTATTGTGCGGTTACTATTTTAGCCATGTTAATTGTATTCTATACGTTTATGCATGATTGGAGGTTATTTGGATATGAATAATGTTGATTTCTTTGTTTTGGATGTTTTTCCCATGCATGTTCTGTTTACGACTGTTTGGTCCTGCATAGCCTTTTTGGACGCCTTTCATGTTTTCCCATGCCAAGTGTTATAGGGTAGAGAGTTTGTTTTCTGACATGCTTGATATGTTCTAGACCACATATCCACGTCGTTCTTGAGGTTTACTTTGGCCCTATTTTATTTCTATTCTCGTTGACTTATACAGTGCTGTGAGAATCGGGTTTAGTAAACTATAAGGGGAATTGACCGAGTGAGCTTCCTCAGAGAGTCTTTGAACAATTTTATACTATAAGGGGAATTAGCCGAGTGAGCTTCCTCAGAGAGTCTTTGAACCATTTTTAGAATATAAGGATAATTGATCAAGCGAGCTTCCTCAGAGAGTCTTTTGCCACTTGGGGCTATAAAGGGAATTGTCCTTGTGAGCTTCCTCAGAGAGTCCATGACTTTCTTAGACTATCAGGGGAGTTGACCGTGTGAGCTTCCTTAGAGATTCTTGAATCACATTTGACTATAAGGGTAATTGACTATGAGTTCTTCCTCAGAGAGTCGTTATATGTTCTTAGGACTAAACCAGAGGGGATAGGCTGCGTGTAACTCCCAGAGGGTTACCTTACTTTATTTGCTAATTATTTGATATGTGGAACTGTTTATTATTGAGCACTTTCTTGTTTACTGCATCTTTGATTATTACCTACCATATATATTCACTGACTCTTAGTCACAGATCTTCGATTGGTTTCCTACTAGTATTTATTCTCACACCCGATTTGGATAATGATTTTAGGGCCAACAAATTATATTTCTGTAGTTATAGATTAGGGAATTCCCTCTTCTACTTCAGGTTATTTATTGTCTATGTAGGTGGAGAGAATGGGACCAAAATATGGCTTGCAATGCTGGGAGTTGTTTACTTTCTTTATTAATTATTTGGTTTAGTACTGTTGTAGATTTTCATTGTGATTTTTTTGGCTACTTTCCTAGACATATATATCATGCATCATTCATATATGTGTGTGTGTGTGTGTTTGTGTTCTCTAGTTTATTATTTTATGGTCTTCCGATGTTTACATTGGTATGGATTATTATTGCTTCCTCTATTTCATATATATTTTACTTCTGATGTGTTACTCTACCAAGAATGGTGTAGTTTCCCCACTATCATACCCAAGGCCCTCGCTACTAGTCGGTAGCATCTGGAATTTGGGGAAATGTTCTTGAGACCATGTGACCAACCGGGTACGGGGCGTCTCTGGGCGGCTTCCGGAACCGGGACAATACAAAGTGGTACCCGAGGAATTCTTTCTCTGTACTTACTATTTAGAGCCTTTAACCAGGGATTGGACGGAATAGGTACTTGGTAATAAGCTGTTCCCGGGAGTAGCTAACCCGTGTACAAGGAAAAGCCAATCTACCACATTTAATGCAATTTTTATAGTTTTACAACTTTACTATTGATTTTAGTTTCATTGTTCGGTGACTCAAATGTTTTTTACTATTACTGTTCATGTTATTGAAATTCTATTTCTGTCGCAACCCGATGAGATAAGTTTATGCCATCTCATGCATCATATAGGCACATGTTAGAAATCACATGTCATGCATTGTTTCCATGCCATTTAGGGTGCATTAGAGATTGCATGTTGTTTTGATAGGTGTTGTGTAGAATATTCATGTTGTTGTGATAGATGACATGATAGAATACCTGCATTTTTTAGAGCATTGATTGTGTAAGTTTTTTTTGAATGAATGCCAAACTTTGGTTCATGAGGTGTTATGGGCCGTCATGGACTAGAATTTGGTGGATCGTTGCACTGTTATTCATGTTTATAACATGTATAAGATTCCAAGATTTGATTTTTGGGGAGTATGGGGAGTCACAGATTAGAATTTGGCACTTAAGGGCCCTTTTTAGTGTTTTTTCTGGGATCCGGAGTAGTTTTTGAGGCTTACTTTCTGCAAAAAACAAGAATGAAAGTCGTGATGTTTTTACTACACACCATGTGTTATTCTATTCAGGAAGAAATTGTTTTTCTTATGTACACACCGTGTACTATATTTACAAGTCATGTAGTCTCTAACCATGAAATATGCCATGTGGGCAGAGACACGGGACAGGGGAATTCTCGTTCGAGCACGCCATGTCCCAGATGTACACACCGTGTGTCTAGAACCTATGTTCACCCATGTGACTAATGACACAGAGGGATACAATCATAGGTTTACAGGAATTTTTAGTCTTGCACACGCCATGTAGTGTGATCTTGGAGTCTGGTCGTGTAATTAACAACACAGGTCAGTGAAATCCCTTTAGTACACGTCGTGTCCGTCTGGAACATGCCCTGTAGTGTGATCCATGTAACCAGCCATGTACCTAAAAACACGGGTTGGTGATGTTCATCTAGTACACCTCATGTATAGGAAAAACACGCCATGTAGTCTTGTTCTAGGAGAAAATGTGTGGTTTAGACGTGTAAGAAAACTTGAGCTGGGAAAAAGGATTCAAGTACATGATGTGTAGTGGACATACATGTCGTGTATCCATGTTTTCTAAAACATGAAACATTTATTTCTCCAGTTCCATTCTTATGATTCTAACTTTTAGTACTAGACAATTTTTTTCTAAGGTGTGTTCTTGACCTTGCATAGTCTTGCCACCAAGACATCCTTTGGTTGTACACCAGTTGACAGGCGGTGATCAAACACCTAACATGGCTGATCAGGGACTTCAAATAGATCCTCCGGTTTTGCCAGCCATATCACCAATCGTTGGACCTTACACAGGTTCTAATGTGAAGTTTAGAGAGGGTTTCATGAGGATGATAATGACCGTTCAGGGAGCACTATCTCCTGCTGCATCGAAGGTATAATTGATGTAGTTCTTTCAGCCAGAGCATCCTCCCACTTTCTCAGGGGATGGAGGACCCCAGGATGCAGAGTCATGGCTAGAGGCCATGGTGACGATCTTCAAGCATCTGGAGATATCTCCAGAGATGAGGGTTAAGTTCTATATGTACATACTTCGAGACTCTGCCAAGAGGTGGTGGGATGTGGTCTCACAGGGGGGATTCCAGCAGAATATGGTTTGGGATGAGTTTCACTGAATCTTCTATGATTAATTCTATCTGGAGACCTTGAGGGATGATTGAGCTCGATAGTTCATGATTCTGGAGTAGGGTACTCTTTCTGCTTTGGAGTATTCCTCTTGCTTCACTGAGCTGCAGTACTTTACACTCTTTCTAGGGGGAGATGAGTTGTTCCTTTCATGGAAGTTTGAGGACTGTCTCAGGTAGGATGTTTGATCCCAGGTGAACATCTTTAGGTTGACTTCGATATCCTCTATCATCAACCAGGCACTTATTATGGAGCATAACTTGAGGGATTCTGGAGCTATTAGCCAGGGTGGCTTGGCATCCAGAGTTAGTATTCCTTCTACTGGTAGTAGGAAGCGCTGCTAGGAGATTGCACGTAGAGATCAGAGTAGGCGAGATGCATCTTCTGGAAGAAAGGTGGTGTGCTATTAGTGTATAAGGAGCGGTCATACGAGGCCACATTTCTTGAGAGACCTAGTGGAGTGCCGATCTAGCAGTAAGATGGGTCACCTTCCGCATTCTTGTTAGACCTTGTCACCAGCAACTGGTGAGAGTGGTTCTTCGATGACTCCTCATTCAGGAGCAGCACAACCAGCATCACACCAGTTTGGGAATTGGAGTTCTTCCGTCCATTCATATAAAGTTTGATGTCATGCTCGTGATACTCGGTTACTGGTCATTCAGCGAAAATAGGGTGGATCAGCTTAGTGTGGATAGGCAGTGTCACAGGGCCATGGTGTAGGCCAAAACATTTCCAGTGGAGTAGAACCTATAAGAGGAGGATCTCAGACCCTCTACAGTTCGAGGTCTGATCTTAGTAGCCTTAGTTTTAGCTTCTCATCTTTTCGATATAGGGGCTTACCATAGATTTATATATGTTTCTATCATGGTGAGACTTAGACTCTGTAACTTTTCTTATGATGATATCTTGATGCTAGACACTCTGTTGGGGATGAGAACGGCTAGTGTACGTCAGTGCAGGGAGTGCCCTCTAGAGGTTGGTGGGTGTCACTTTTAATGGGACCTCTATGTCCTAGAGATGATAGGCTATGATTTCGTTATCAGGATGGACTGTTTTGTTCCCTTACAGGTAGTCATTGACTGTTATCGCCTTAGGGTGTGTTTAACATCACCATAGGGTAGATCGTTTCTTCCTAGGGGCGAGTGGGATGCCCACGAGAGCAGAGCAGGACCCAAGCATCGTGGGCTGGGTGGAGTTACAACCCAGATTGTTAGTCTATACCTGGATGACCATGAGACTTCATACATAGACTTTCCACCACTGTTGGATCATTTCAGGTACTTCTTCGTAGAAAATAGTCTAGCTTTTACTCCGAAGCAATATGTAGCCTTTTCTTTTTGATCTCGTTCTAGGAGTGGAACCAGTATCCATTACTCTTTATAGGATGGCTACACCAGAGTTGTGGGAGCTCAAGAAGTATTTGGAGGAGTTGCAGGAAAAGGGTTTCATCTGACCCAGTACTTCTCTTTGGGGTTTTCCTGTCATGTTTCTGAAGAAGGAAGAAGGAACCCACAGACTTTGTGTGCACTATCGGAAGTTGAACCAGTTGATGGTAAAGAACTGATATCCCATTCCTATGATTGATGATATCTTCGATCAGCTTCGAGGAGCCTGGGTGTTTCTGAATATTGACCTAAGATTTGGTTAACATCAGTTGCATGTTATACCATCTGATATACCTCTCAGAGCCTTCCAGAGCAAGTATGGTCTATATGAGTATATGGTTATGTCATTTGGTCTTATGAACGCACAAGCAGTTTTCATGGCACTGATGAAATGAGTGTTCCATCTGTAATTGGATTCTTTTATTGGGGTCTTTGTGGATGATATCATGGTGTAATCTCAAACTCTACACTACCATGCTACCCATATTGAGTTCAGTTTGAGTACACTGAGAGAGCATCAATAATATTCTATGCTCTAAAAATTCCACTTATGGATGGATTAGATTCACTTCATGGGTCATGTTATCTTAGAGACATGTGTATCAGTATACCCAGTGAAAATGATAGAAGTAGTTTCCTAGGAGATTATGAAGAACATATTTGAGGTACAGAGTTTTTTATGGGTGGATTGACACCACAGACGTTTCATTCAGGACTTTTCATGCATATCAACACCACTGATGAGTATTACTAAGAAGGATGCAAAGTTCTTGTGGTCAGATTCTTGTGAGTCATCCTTTGAGGAGCTGAAAGGGAGGTCAAATTTTTCACTGATACTAGTATCTCCAAGGCTATGAAAGGGCTAAAATTTTTATTGTGATGCCTCTGTTATCAGGCTAGGAGTTGTGCTTATACAGGTAGAAAGAGTTGTTGCATACGGGTCTTGGTAGTTGAGGCCACATGAGAGGAATTACCCAATGCAGGATCTCGAGTTGGCGGCAGTTGTTCTTTCTTTACGATTTTAGAGACATTTTATTCTTTGGAGAGAATTTTGTGGTTTTCATAGACCACAACAGTGTCAGGTACATCTTCACTAAGCATGATCTGAATTTGGGTAAATGAAGGTGGTTTGAGTACCTTTAGTCCTTTGAATTTGAGCTTACCTATACGCTAGGGAAGGGAAACACGGTGGCTGATGCATTGAGCAGGAGGAATCAGATACAAGAAGTTTAGGAGGCTATCAGTGAGTGGTATCTTATGGATATATTCTCTGAGATGCATTTGGAGTGGCACAATAGACAAGGGTAGACATTTCTTTCTTCTGTGACTGTTGCTTCTACTCTTCTTGATCAAGTTCACATGAGGTAGCTATAAGATTCTAAAGGCCTAGTCCTACGGGAGATCATGTTAGGAGATGACCCTATAACTGGAATAACCATAGGCGATGACAAGATCATTCATTTCTAGGGGTGCGTATGGGTTCCAGCAGACATACACGAGGAGCTGATGTAGGAATTTCATTCCTCATTTTGGGAATTTCATCCTGGTGTCACCAAAATGTATCATGATCTACACTGTCAATATTAGTGGCCAAGTAATAAGAGAGTTGTTTCTTGTTTTTTCATGAAGTGTTTCACCTATAAACATTTGAAGGTGGAGTATCAGTGACCAACAGATATTTTTCAATAGTTACCCATTCCAGAGTGGAAGTGGAATGATGTCACGATGGATTTCGTGACAGAGTGGTCGAGGTCGCCTCGATGGAATGATGCAGTTTGGGTTGTCATTGACAGACTCACAAAGGTTTCCCACTTCTTTCTGATCAAGGTGACCATTAGTGTTGATGATCTGGGATGGTTGTACATCTATGATATTGTACATCTGCAAGGATTTTCACACTCCATTATTTCAGACAGGGATGCCTGTTTTACTTCTCGGGTCTAGAATGGGCTTTAGATGGCTTTGGGTACATAGGTACTATTGAGTACAGATTACCACCCCCAGACAAATGGCCAGTCCGAGCCAATGATCCAGGTCCTTGAGGACATGATCCAAGAATGCATACTATATTTCAGAAGTTTTTTTGTGAGGCACATACCTATTGTGGGGTTTCCCTACATTAATAGTTTTCAAACAACTGTTAAGATCGAACACTATAAGGATGTCTGGGGCACAGTATCGATAGAAGTCTTATGCTGATAAGAGGATATGACAACTAGTGTACGAGGTCACAGATTAGGTTTTTCTACGTGTCACACCGAAGTTGGGGCACAAAAGGATCAAAAGACATGGTTGGATTTTGCTGAGGTATGTATGGACTTTTGCGATGTTAAAGAGAGTTTGTTCGATTGCCTATCAGTTGCAGTTACATCAGAGGTACCAGGATATGCATGAAGTCTTCCACATTTCTTAGCATCAAAGTTACTTTCCAGACCCATCTCATGTTTTCCAACCTGAGAGGGTTGTGTTAGAAGTGGATGCATATTTTGAGGAGCATCCTATCTGTATTTTCAATCACAGTACAAGGGTTTTCTGTGGCTGGTCAGTTCCTCTTGAACGAGTGCTATGGCAGCACGGGGTAGTACAAGACGAGACATGGGGGAGGGAGGCTGATGTACATGCACAGTGGCTGCAGTTGATCAGGGTTTCTTATTCTACACTACCTTTCTAGGGAAATTCGAGGATGAATTTCTTCAAGGGGGGAAGTTTTTAAGAACTCGGATCTTCTTTTCGGGTATTTTTTCCTTTTGAGGTCATTTTTTAGAAAAAGATGAATTTTTTTAAATTTTCTAAGTACACGTTGTGTACATTATGAGTACACACCATGTAATAGCCACGCACACAACCATGTAGTGGTGACTTAAAGGCCGCTTAAAGCGATTTACGGAAACGAAAAGTACACACCGTGTTCTTTTAAAGTACACGCCGTGAATTTTTTTATTAAACACACTGGGGTCATGTCTAATTGACAGAAACACCCCCTTTTTCATTCACCTCATCCAGGAGTGTCGTAAGACCACGAATATTCAACGAACCCCTGAGTGAGAATTTTTCCTTCGAATCGGACACCATCAGTTGTGTTGTAATTGCATCAGTGAGTTCTTGTTTCTCCTAGAGCACTATCTTATGATTTCTCATATCTCATGAGATATCATGGGTTGAACGTTTTAGGAATTATTTTAGATATACCACATTCTTGGACGATCCAAGTGCTGCCTCCAGAGTATATCGATCTTCCAACACCAAGGTAGGTGGTCTATGCCTTTCCGTTTAATGACTTTGAGGTATATATTCAATTTCTGTCAATAACCTTAATCGTGGTATTTTGCGGTTACTGTTATACCCCTTTAATTGTCTTATATGATTGTATGTGTTACTAGAGGATATTTTTATTTGAATAGGTTTGATTTCTATGTTTTGGATGTCTTTCCCATGCATGTTCTGTTTATGACTGTTTGGTCCTGCTTAGCCTTTTTGGTCGCCTTTACTCTTCTCCCAAGCCTGTAGGGTGGAGTGTTTTTTTCTGACATGCTTGATATGTTGTAGACCGCTTAGCCATGTAGTTCTTGAGGTTTACTTTGGCCTTATTGCATTGTTATGTTCGTTGACATACACAGGTCTGTGAGAACCTGGTTTATTAGATTATAAGGGACATTGACTGAGTGGGGTACCTTAGAGAATCGTTGAACCTTTTTAGACTATAAGTGGAATTGACCGAGTGAGATTCTCATAGAGTATTTGAACCATTTTTAGAAAATAAAAAGAGTTGAATGGGTGAGCTTCCTCAGAGAGTCTTTGGAAACATTGTGCTATAAGGGTAATTGACCATGTGAGCTACCTCAGGGAGTCCTAGACTACCCTAGACTATAAGGGGAATTGACTGTGTGGGCTTCCATAGAGAGTCTTGAATCACTTTTGACTATAAGGTGAAATGATAGTGATTGCTTCCTCGGAGAGTCTTTATATATTTTTAGGACTAAAATAGAGGGGATATGCAACATAAACTTCCTAGAGGATTACCTTGTTAGATTAACTACTTATTTGATTTGTGGAACTGTTTATTGCTGACTAATTTCTTGTTTACTGCATCTTTGATTATTCCCTGCTATATAAACTCACTAACTATTAGGAACAGATATTCGGGTGGTTGCCTACTAGAATTTTGTCTCAAGCCCTATTGTGGTCATGATTTTGGTCCTATGTAGATTATATTTTTGCAGGTATAGATAAGGTCAAGAACCCTTCTACTTCAGGTTCTTGATTGTCTATGGAGCTGGATAGCATGGGAACAGGATATGGCTTGCGATGCTGAGGATTTTTCTACTTTCTTTATTTTGTATTTAGACTACTATTGTTGTATTCCAGCATAGTGATTTGTTTGGCTTCTTTCCTATACATATATATGCGGAATCATTCATATATATGTGTGTGTGTGTGTGTGTGTGTGTGTGATCCAGTTTATTATTTTCCAGTTTTCTGATGTTTACTTTTTTATGGATTATTACTACTTCTGCTACTGTACTTCTGTTTTACATCGGTTGTGTTACTCTGCCAATAAGGGAATAGTTTCCCCACTATCACACCCAAGTACCTCGCTACTAGTCGGCATCCTCTAGCTTTCTGGGAAATGTGCTTGAGGCCATGTGACCAACTGAGTATGCGGCGTCTCTGGGCGGCTTCCGGAACCGGGATATTACATGTACTTAAGGATCAGTTTCCCCTTCTTCCCAAATCTTACAAAACCCTTCCCAAGAGATACATTAAAAAAAATGATCTCCCACTTGAAACTCAAAATTGTTACATCGATTATTTTCATAGCCTTTTCCTTCTTTGAGCTACTTTGATATATACTTGAATAGTCTTTAACATCGATGTTGTTTTATCCACAAGCTCTAGGCCCACGATATTCCTGTCTCCAAATCATCCCACCAAGTTGGTGTATGAAATCTATTTTCATACAATTATTCATATGGTTGCATTTGAATAATTGGATGAAAACTATTATTGTAGGAAAATTCCACTAAAGGTAAATATTGATCCCACAAACCTTGAATTTCATGTGAACATTATATTAACATGGCCACTAAGGTTTGGATCTTCCTTTCTCACCGCCTTCCAGTTAGTGGGTTATATGAATTACACAATCGAAGCCAAATATCCAAATAGTCTTGATGAATTTTCTTGAATTTTGATATAAGTCCTGGATCATAATTAGAAAAAATTGAGAGTGAATCTCCATTATGTCTCACAAATTGATTGATATAGAGTCATGCTACGCATTCCAGTGGAAAATCTCCCAATAGGAAGGAAATGTGCAGATTTGGTAAGCTGATAAAAAATTACCCATATTACATAATTTTGTCTCATAGTTTTCTATAATCTAGTTTCAAAACCCCTAGTGATTTCATTCCATTTCTATGTAGGAATATGTATAGGTTTGAGGACTTCTCTAGTATATTGTTGTTCCACCATCACTTTTTCACAGACAAAACATCCCGATATAGAATCATTTATTTTCCTCTTCATGTAATCCCACCAGAAATGTTCTTTCAAATATCTATACTATTTAGTTCTACCATTGTGTGTGGAGAAATATGAGATATGATTATCATGAAATCACACCCTTTTCATAACAGGTATGGAGGGAACACATATCCTATTCCCTAATTTCATAATTCCATCTCCACACATGATGTTAGGAAACATCCCATCTTTCATATCATTAATTTTGTTTTAAAGATTCTTGTCCTCAGACTCTAAATCATTAATTAATTCCAATAAAAATTTTTGGGGATGTTTCACTGTATTTTATCATTACCATATCCATTCTCACTAGATCCACGTACAAAAGATCCTTGTCAATCTACATTTTGTTGATAACTCCATCATCCGTCATACTCAATGCATCAGTTATATTATTTTCCTTTCCTTAGTGGTATTTTATGAAATAATCATAATCCCCAAGTAGTTCGAGACATCACCTATGTCTTATGATGAGTTCCTTCTATAAGAAGATATATTTTAGACTCTTTTGATTTGTATATATCTCACACTTTTCACCATAGAGATAATGTATCCATATCATCAGACCAAATATTACAACTACTAACTCATGATCATTAGTAGGATAGTTTTGTTCATTGAATTTTAACTACCTTTATGAAAAGGAAATAACTCTATCATTCTACATGTGGAAACAACCATGTCCTTTCTTTGATGCATCACTATAAATCACAAACCCATCATTCCCAGATGGTAGAGTTAGGATTAGAGAATTCACTAATCATATCTTAGTTTCTTAAAAATAGTCCTCACATTATTTTTTCCATACGAACATAACCCCTTTACATGTAAACATGTCCATTGCGATGTCTAAAAGGGAAACGTACTGAAAAAAATTCTAATAATAACCTCAGAAACCAATCAAACTAGATACCTAATTTATGTTCACTTGATGTGGCCAATCTTGCACAACCATTTCTTTTGTAGGATCAACAGATATTAAATCCATATAGACAATTTGGCCAATAAAGGAAACTGATTAATTCCATATTTCCCACTTTCTAAAGGTCCCATATAATTCATTTGTTTTATGATTCTTCATAATAATGTTGAAGTTATTTACCTAATCTTATTAGATTTTGGAGTATACCAGGATATAATCAATAAATACAAACACAAATTCATTAATATATTATAGGAAATATCTATTTCTTAGATCCATGAAAACATAGGGTGCATTAGACAGTCCAAAAGGCATTACTGTAAACTCATAATGCCCATACCAAGTTCTAAATGTGGTCTTTGGAATGTCTTCCTTACACACAACTGGTGATATCCATATCAAAGATCAATCTTTGAAAATATTGGGCTCCATCATGTTGATAAAATAAATCATCAATACAAGTTAGGGGATACATTTTCTTTATTATAATAGCATTGATCTCCCTATAGTCAATGCATAACTTCATAGATCTATAATTCTTCTTCACAAAAAGAACATGGGATACCTATGGAGAAACACTATGGAGAATAAATCCTTTATCACTCAATTCCTCTAGTTGTTTTTTTAGCTCCTCTAATTCAAGAATTCCCATTATATAATGGGTCTTTGCTATGGTCCTCGAATTTGGAATTACGTCAATGGAATACACAATTTCTCTCTCTAGAGGATGTCCAGGTAAAACCTATGGAAACACATCAATATATTATTTAATAATAGGTACGCACAATATTTGAACATTCCTCTACTCACTCATAGTTTTATCATTCCCTTTCTCTCTAATAATTTAATTCAATAGAGCTATAGGGGGGATTTATATGAGATTCAGATGGTTATGTTTCTTTTTTAAAGATATAGGATTCCACATCATCCTTAAAAATTGTAACCTTTTTTATTACAATAAATGTTCGCATCATGGTTCAAAATATAATCCATACAGAGGATTATATCAAACCCAATCATGGGTATGATAATAAATTCAGAAGATAAAGTTATTTTATATGCCAAAATGGGGACTTTCTTACCCAATTTTATTGCAATGATACTCCCCTTAAGATTTTTGACTGACAACTCAATTATTAAATCAAATTTTAAATATGTAATTTTCAAGGAAAAATGTGTAGATATTAATGAATTCAGTGGTCCATAATCAAATAAAGTATTGGATATGTTTTTGTAAATGATTAAAGTACCTACCACCACATCATTTGGAACTTCAATATCAGCAATTGTGATCGCATAATCTTTTCATTGTTCCCTTGTCCTTTTCTCTGTAACTTTTCCTTCACACTTTAGACAATCATTAACATAATATCACATATATCTAAAATTATATCGTTGAACATTTATTGCTTCTTTCTTACTGTTGAAATCACCAGCATGATGGAATTTCTTTCCACACTTGTTGCTCACCCCTTTTCCTTTTAAGCAGTCACTAGGGTGTTTCCTTCCATAATTATCAAAGGGTGGAAATTCAACTCATCCCTTATTTCAAATTTCCATAATTCCATTTCAAGAGTTTACAACAACCCTCTTATTCTCTTACTTTCCATTAATATCATCAGATGTAGAGAACTCATTTTCAGTCTTGAATGAACATGAGTCTATATGTTTGTATGATGTGAAAGTTTGCGAAACTAGTGCCCACAGGAGGAATGGCATTAGGCCATCAAAGAATTAATCAATATTTCACCTTTAATTAAATATATAGTCTACACACATTACTTGATAGCCTTATGAAGTTAGCTTCATACTTTGCGACATTGTCGTCATTATTTTTCTTCGAATTCAAAAACAAACTTTCCATATCCACCTGTTGTTAAAGAAAAAAGTATTCCTCTAAAAAAGTTCTATAAATTATCTCCATTTCATGTTTACTATCTCTTCCTACTATCTTGTGTTTGTAAATAGTTACAACCATTGATCATAATATCTTGACAGATGATAAACTAACATGAAAACCTAAACCCTTTCATTACATCCCAAGGTGAGAAATATCTTCTTAATGAACTTATCAACTTCTCTACTAAGAATGGGTTTTTAGTCCCATTAAATGATAGAGGATGTTTTTGCACATAGTGATCTAACATAACTCCTCCATGATGTGTATTTGGATGATACATAAGGGTAAGTATATTGTTCATAACCTGAGTACATTTTTCCTATATAGTTATAAGTTGATCCACACTAGTCACAGATCCCGATCCAATATAATTATCTTACACAGGAGGGAAATCCCTACCATGGATACGTGCATTCATACAGTTTACTATCCTTTAATTAGGCTACATTTTTAATTAATTTCACACACTATATTATGTTATGAATCATAATGTTCTATCTCAACTTAGAAAAAATAGTTACATAAATTGAAATCTTATTCAAGGAAAATATAATAATCACAAACAAGGTTTTTTGTGGAAAAATATACAATTAAATTATTCTTAATGGCTTGTAAAAAAACGTGAATTATCCTAAGCATATCCCCCAGGAGTGTCAAACCAAGTGCAACATAAGGCCTATTGTAATGTGCCAGGATACCCTTGGTCAATCCCAAAACACATTGTCAGAGTTTTCACTCCGTGGTAAATTTGTTCCCTAACCACATCCACTTGTATTATCCATATAAGGATGTATTTGATTTAAAGATCCACATAATATATTCCTTACCAAATTTCAAGGGTGTTCTAGTATATTTATATTCAAAGACTATCAAAGGTTTATGTTCCCTAATATACATTTTATAATTATACTTTCCTTGTTATCTACTAAATAACCTCTGATACCAACTATAATGACCCGACCCCAGTCGCTCAGAGATAGTGCCTTATTACATTACATTTTAATGATTATAAGAAATTTGTATCCCAAATGAACGGATTATTTAGTAGATATGAAAATCCAGATACATAAATAATATCAACATTAAAACATGAAATGAAAAATAAAAAATAAGTTCCATTGTAAAAATTCATCACTTTGAGATTATACTTACTAGTCAATCATTATATACATCTTCATGTCCTAGGAAAAATGGAAAATACGAAGGGGTGTGATCAGATGCTCAATAAGGGTATTCAATAAAGAAGAAGATATCATAATCATAAACCTTAGGCATGGTGATCATCTGAAAAAACATTCCATTGAAAATAATAAACTTGATCGCATTATGGAAGGAATATGACGTGAGTAATTATTTTTATAACAGCACATAAAAATTGGTAATATACTAGTCAAATACCAACAAGAACTATGACTTTATAGCATCATAATGAGTGAATAATATTCCATCCATTCAAAAATATATTTTAAAGGCCTCATCCAAGACATATAAAAATTATTAAGGCCTCGGCCAAAACCATAACTAAAAATGGAAAAGTCCATATCTATTTTTCTCATGAGACATACTGATGCATCGATGGGCTATAATATGACCCACTGATAACATAATAATTATAATTCATTATTAATAAGAATGGGGATAAACATAAACAATATATACATTCATATTGAAAATAACATATGAAACATAAAGAACATTCCCCAAACATTAATAATATACACTAACCATTCACGTAAATTGGTGAATTGTTTTAAGATAGCACATCAATAGTAAACTTAGTCATAAACCATTCAGTTAAATATGGTAGATGATATTATTATGATTATTCCAAATATTACATAATAGTAAATAGGAATTTTTAAACAGATGAAGATGGACTTATAAAATCATCGAGTAATTCTTTAGATAAATTCTCTTTTACTTTGAAAAGAAGAGTTATTTTTTAATAGTGTTGGTATAGAAGCATAAATGAAGTAAGAACGTATTTTCATAATAAAATCAGTGGTTTTATAAATATAATGGCTTCTAAATACAAATTATATAGTTCCCTTTAAATATGTATGAAATTGGGAAATTCCCTTGAGTCGGGTTCGTATATCCGGAAAAAAATTAAATATCCATTTAAGGCATATAATTAACAATAAATGAAGGTAGGATAATGGTCGGTACATAAATATAGAAAATTTACATTTAATTAATCATGATAACATAAAATGAATTACATTTTAATTCAATTAAGTATATAATAAATGTAACTCGAATGAAAATGGAGGTTCGGGGGGGGGGGGGGGGGGGTTATCCCATACCTTAAGTCTGAAGGTGTTCTTCACTTGATCTTAATGACCTGAATAATAAACATTAGGTTCATAAATTAATGTTTACAGAACCTCCTATACATTTAATTGATTTATTATATCCTTATATGATTTATTCATGACCTTTTTATGGGTTATGAGATTCAATTTCATTTTTTGGGTGAGTTTTATTCCTTGGTCTTCATGATCGATTTAGTTATAGCCATGTATAGATAAACATCTAGAATGAGAATTGTTGTCCAAAATTGAATTAATATGATATAATTGGCCACCAGAATATTAAATTTTTATAAAATTCATTTGGTTATTGTGAGTGAAGATGAATTATTATATAAAACTGTAACGTCAATTATTCGGGTTATTTGACAGTTTTTTATCACAAAGAACTCATTTTCATTTGTAATTTTATATCATGTGTAAAAAAGAATAAAAAACCATAAATATGTTATAATACATATATTGTAGTAATTTTTGAAATAAAAATGGTTTCATGACCATAATTGAAGATGGTAATAGAAATTGAAAACCAGTCCTCCTTGAATGTGATAAATTTACACATCTTGGATAGTTTTTTCATTTCAAGTATAAAATAAGGGGATATGAGATATGATAAACATTTATTACCTTATCCTAACAATATTAGAGTGAATTTAATGTAATATATTTATAAAAACATTTTTATTAATGGATGTTATGAAATAAAATGAAAATAATGGAAGTTTAAAGAAAAGAAATGAAAAAGAGGAATTTACTTTTGGATGTAATCATCCTAGAGAGCCTCTTTATGGGATATTTTTTGGACTTTTTATGAGACCTAGGGATTATAAAAATGGGGGAGGAGGTTTAAGGGATGGTTTATCATAATTTATAGGAGGAAAAAGTCGTTATATGAGTGATGTGAAGTGAAAATGATTGCAGGGGGGGTATAGTGGAGGAGAGTAGGGTTTTCCCATTATTTTACCCATTATTTTTTTATTTTTTCAAAGATAAACAATTATATTGATTCATGGGAACCATAATAGTAATATATTCATGTGAGTTCAACCCAAGTGTTCTTAAATCTTCAACGATGATATTAATCATTAATTTAACTGAGAATATATATATATATGGTAAATTGATATATTTTACTATTCATCTAAAATTCGAGTATTTCATAAAAATCCCAAAAATTCGTTCTAACCATTTTTTGACATGTAGAATTAAAAAATGAACTCAATTTTTGAAAAATACATATATAATTATTATTAATTTATTTTTTAAATAAAATAATTTTTTTAAAATAAAAATTTTAAAATATTAATTGAATTTATGTCACCTTGAAAAATTAAACATGATCTTATTATCTTATAAAACTAATAAATTAAAATAATAATATTTTTTACTGTTTAAAATGGTAATATTATAATTCATTTTACTCTTCAAAGGGTATGTTACTATTCACCAAAAATGTGTTTTTTCTGTATAAGACTCAAAATATCATACTGAACGCAACCGTGTATGATAGTTTTTCAAAATTCAAATCACAGGTGTGGAAAATTATTTTAACTGGATAGGTTTTATCAAACTGGTTTTTAGAAGAGACAAAGCGTTTCAAGAATTCATCAATAATGTTATTTTAAAAATCACACGTTGTTACATTAATGATGAATATAAATTCTACAATTTTATTAAAATTTGAATGAATTTAGCAGTAGAATGTACTAAAAATTAAACTATTGATTATCCTTATATGGTAAATTTAAAATACTAATAAAAAGAAAGATATGTATTTTTAAAATTTTGTGTCCAAAAATTTTCTTAAAAAGTTTTTATTATGTGATTTGGTAGGTGGTGTTAATCATACATATGATGCTTAATTTTTTATTTATAAATGATCATGTATAGATTTTGATGAGTTCATAGGGAGGTATCTGAAGGAATTGAATGCTTGTGTTGCATATATTTATGGAAGTAAGTGAGTAAATTGGATAACATTGATGTCATTTACATAAACTCTTATTTCCAACATTGAGTTCCAAATTAGTATTCTTAGTGTATTGGTTGATGAATCTTTATAAAGTGGTAACATAACTTAATGAATATATTTTATAGTGTTTATACAGCTGGATAATATTTTTTACTTCAAATCAAAATATACAATTGTTTGGAAGAAATAGTGACTGATCCCTTTGTAAACCAACTTATGGAATCAAGTATAAATTGGAATAGGAGAATAAAATTATGGAAAATTATAAATTGTTAAACAGAGATAATGATGGTTTATATATGGTTAAAATTTCATAAATGTTTGTTAGTGAATATTAGTTTTGGGAATAGATAATGGATTTCACGGTGATATGAATAAGGGCTTCAAACTCTATAAATCTCTGGTAAGTATGGTATTCAAAATGGAATAAAATACGAGGTGAACATAATCTCATTCACCCCATTTCCCTAGATGTGAATAAATTTAACTCACAAACCCTATATTACTAGATCTTGTGTATTATTTTATTATATTGGAATAGATTAAAGAATCAAATCCCATCGCACAAAAATATTTTGTTGTTTTTGAAAAAAATGTTATATATATTATTCCCAAATTACATTTGGATTATAAAAAAATCATATTGGAAATAAAATATTATAATCCTTGTAATTCATTCAAATAATTCCTCGTCATAACCTAGTGAAAGGAAACATAGTCATGTTGACCTCAAAGGCACCGTAAGGGTACATACAATGGTGGAAATTACTAATCAATGTGAATAAATCAATATGACAAGGTAAATAATTGATAAAAAATTACATTTGACAAATAAAAAAATAACTAAATACAACATTAGATATGTTGACATAATATATCATTGATAATAATAATATAATTATCAGTAGAAGAAATTCTTAATTATTGGATGCCATGTTTCTAAGTACGTGGTTCTTTTATCATCAATACCTTTCACAATAATGTTTAGAATATTTGGTAGAAATTAATATGATTTATCAAACTTATTTGACTTGTGAGACTAATTATTCCTTAATTCCCTTACATTAAATGGTCCCCAACACATTTCGTAATAGTTCAAAGCATTCCTTAAACAACAAATAATGTAGTTAAAATAACAATTTGAAATTAAAGAGTCTCATACCACATCGAAATATTGGAATAATAATCTACATGAAGGAATAACATTAAATAAAACATATAATATCATTTTATTAAGAATATTCATGATATAATGTGTCAAGGGGTAGTAGATACCACATATAAAAGAAACGGGGTACATAACATTACAATATGCCTTAAGGAAATGAAATTGAGATGAAATCTATTACATAATGATTTTGTTAATATAATGTGTTTATTCATTCATTATAATGGTTTTAATCTATATATTAATGTATATCAGAACCTTATGGATGATGTCATTTATTATAATATATTATTATTTTATTGCCTCATAATAGTCTTTAAGTATTTTCAATATTTTTTGGTTTAATTTCTTAGTTTCTCGAGTATGTTTTGACATGTTATTTGTCATTTCAACTTCATGGATCAGGATTTCATCATATCCTTAATTTATATAATGATTTAACTGTCATATATAATCATTTTATTTTTAATTTTATTAATCCATTTTATCTGGAGATAAGAAATGAAATTAACTGTTCATGGAGATGGTAGGTCGTACGTATTAAAATAATGAAAATTAAATTATATATATATATATATATTAGTATAATATATTTTTTCATATATTTCATATATTTTTATTAAAATCATACCTTATGCATTCCATGTATAGCACGAATGAATGTGGTTGCTTTGAGGAGGAGGTAGTCCACACATCCACAAACGATGTTGTCGTATTTACACAAAATAGAAAGCATAAATGTATGTGTTATAACATAATGAAAAAAGAATAAATACATTATAAATATCATATATATATATATATATCATATAAAAATTTATTTATAGTCAATAATAAAACCCATGAATGGTGTAAATGGAAGAAAGGACGACATCAGTTCATGAGGTTGTAGTCTGCCGTACACATGACCGATTATTTTGTATCATATTTGATGGATGTGTGTGTTAGTGTAGGTATAAAAATTAACATAAAAGAATATATGTAAATTTCGTATCTATATATTACTATATAAACATTAAATATATGAAATTTAAGGGTTTAGAAGTGGAAATAAAACAAAAACGTTTGTTGATGAACGTGACCTCTTATTTGGAAATCACCATCTTAATTTGAACAAACGGACATATTGAGTTGGATTAATGCACAAAGTAAGGACTCTATGATGAATAAATGGATGTTTGGAGGTGAAATGGGAATGTAATGGATGATCCAAATTGTTTTTGAAGTGTGATGAAAGGAGAATAATGGGTTTTCTGTTATAGGAGGATGGAGGGTAACTTTATGAGACTATAAATATATTAGATTATTAATATTTATTGTCCAATTAAAAATTATTAAATGTGATTTATATATAATTTAACATTATAATTCGTTTAAATCATCTAAAACCATAATATTTATACATGTATAAGTTATATTATTACCCCTATCATTTGTATTTCACCCTATATTAAATCCTTTAACTCTTACTGTGATAACATTTGTTTTCATTCCTTAAGGGTTAATATTGTTATGAAAAAATGATAAAAAATTGTATAATTAGACCAGTTATAAAATATTTACCTTCCTTCAAATCATTTGACATATATTAATATTTTTTTAATTTTATATCATTTAATAAAATATTATTTATTTTTGGATATCATTAGTGTCAATTCCAGCAGTACTCATTTCAGGACACTTTAAAAAATATCAGAACATAGGAAAGGAAAAAAATTAAACATTTAATACATCTCTAAAAATTCCAAAGAAATCTATGGATATCATGGACGAAATTTATTATATAAAATTATAATTATTTTAATATTTTTAACATTATTTTTTAAATGTATCCATTGATTAAACAATTATTGTGTCGTTATTATGAAAGCCTTTATTTTAATTATTTAATCCCTAAAAATTAAAAATAAATTAGAATGATGTAGAATTTTTTAGATTTATAATGAGTATTTATAGTCAAATATTTCTTCTAAATTTCCATATATTAAAATGTATTACTTATTAGAAACAAGAGTGAGATGTATTGGACTTTCCTTAGAATAAAATACTATAAAAACCTTAAAGTCATAAATGTGGATGAAAGGTACTATACAATATTCCCAAGGATGATTTTGGTCGAACAATAATCAGCCAATGGGATTAAAACAAGTTTTTGGGAAATTTTATGGTCTTTTTAATATTATTTGTACCCATAATTAACTGATTTACACTTAACCTAAGAAATTAGATATTACAAAATTTACTACTCATATTCCCAAAAGTAAAATAAAACTATTTAAATATTTTGGAACTAGTGATTCCAAATATGAAATCCATTTATCAATATTAAAATCATAAGTGTTTTAGAAATTAATTTAAAATTAATCATGTTGACCAAAAGAGAAAAAACGTTTTAAAAGTGAAAACATTAAAAAGATTTTATTGGATTTAAAACTAAATTCAATGTAAAATTGATTAAAATGACATAAATTGGATTTTGTTAAAACTATATTAACATAATTATATGTTATAGCCAATTAGAAAATGTTTTATCACTATAAATTATTTATATGTTGAAGTTTTTTTCAATTAAAATTCAATATTTATCACTATTCATGAACACATGAATCATATTAGAAAAATATCAACAGTTCAACCAAAGTAAACTTTTATGTTATGGGCTAAAATAAGAAGTTTATTTTCTCAATTAAAATATATTAAATTGTCAAAAATTGAATTTAAAATAGGTTCACTATTTAATGTTTGTAACATTGTTTTTATAAAATTATATGTTTTTTGGTATAATACTGGGTTTGAACTTATCTTATGCCGATAAAATGAATGTAAAAATAGTTTATTGGAAATATAGCATATAGATTAACTTTTTAAATTTTAAATATGTTTTATAATTTAATTTATTTTACAAAACAAGTCTATATAGGGTTTTCTTTAAACCTTTTTTTATGTGCATCATAAATTATCACACAAATTAAATTTTTTTTTAAAAAGAAAAATATGTTAAATTTTTAGGGTTCTAAATTCATGACACCTAAGAAAATTCATCCTCAATATTTTGTGGCTATTACATGCAAAATGATATGGGTATTTATTTATCTGGGAATCTTTTAGTTCCCATGATTTTATTTCCATTATTTTATGTTTGCAAAGAACCATTACCAGATGAGTTATCTGATTCCTCAATACTTTCTCTATAATATCAAGATTTTTTTTGTTTTCTTTACAGTATGAAATTTCTTGTTCCAAATATATTTCTTCATAGGATACCACATGTGTTTGTTCTGAGATGTACTTCCTTAGAATTGATATGTAGAACACATAATATACCTTCGAGAGATTTGGTGGAAATTAAAAATGATAAGAAAAAACACCAAAACATTCAGGAATTTTGAATTACTCGATGATCATGGGACATATTTTCCCATTATTAAAAAACATAATAACACCCATCCATGGAGATACATTCATGAAAACGTGATCTCCCACATGTAACTCTAAATCATTCTTTTGATTGTCATTATTACTCCTTTTTATACTTTGAGATGATTTAATATAATCTTGAGTATCCCTTAATTTTTTGTTTTCTCTTCAACATGTTCTAGGCCTTTAAGTATCCTTTTACAAACTATATCCCAACAAGTATGAGAACGAAATCTAATTCCATATAATGAATCACATTGTTCCATTTGAATACATGAATAGATATTATTATTGTAGTAAAACTCTACCAAATATATGTGTTGATCTTGTAAACAATTAAATTGAAGTGAGAATAAACTCAATTTGTATTCCATTATTTAATAGTTCTTTTATATTGTACATTAGTTTGATGATGGTAGGTAATGATCAAATGAATTACACTATAATGTTTCTTCTGAAAACTTTTACAAAATTTTGATGTGAAATATGGATCTCAATCAGAACCAATCGATATAGTAGCACCATGATGTCTTAAAAATTAAGCAGTATAGATCCTTGTGGGTTGCTAAAGAGTTAGGTCTTCTATTATATCAAGTAAATGTGTATATTAGGTTAGGAAACAAATGATAACACACATTACATAATTATATATTGGAGTCATTGGTAGTCCCATGAAAAACCGCATAGTAATTTCATAACATTTAGATATAGAATTAGGAAGAGGTTGTAGGAAGCTGTTAGGATTATGCCTCACAACTTTTAAGTATTGTCAAACCAAACATCTGGACACATAATCATCAATTTCCCAATTTATGTTATACAACTGAAAATGTTCCTTCAAATCTCAATACATCTTTTTTATCCAGTGTGTATAATGAAATTTGATCTTTGAGAATCTTCTGACAAATAACATTTTAATTCATGTTTATACGGAATATGTAACCTCATTCTAAAATTTAGGACACCATTATTACCAACAAAATCTCTTAATTTTTTTCATTCACATCTTTACTTTTCTTTTCAAAGCAATCATCATCAGATTGATAATTCTATACCTTTCTAAAAAAGATTCTTTTTCAATAATTTGAAATGTGATTGAGTTCTACAATTTCTTAGAAATTACCATATCCATATTTAATTGATCTATGAACATATAATCCATATCAATCATCATTTGGTTTGGAACTCTATGTTCCTTCCTACTTAAAGAATATTAAACCATATTTTATTTCCATATGTAGTTGTGTATTGAGAAATCATAATCATTCAACAGCTCAATCAATCAATATAGTCTGATTTTGAAATATTTTTTTGAGAAGAAATATTTATGGATCTTATAACAAAATTATATATCACGTCTTTCATCATATATTTAATTTCTCTGTATTTTCATAGAAAATATTACAGTCACTGTCTCAAGATCATGCGTTGGACAGTTTTGTTCATGAGTCTTCAATTTCATTACTGAATACTCAATAACTTTATCGTTTTCATTAGGACACGACCACGTCCCTTATTCGATGAATCACTTTATATATAAAAAATCATCACTACCATATTCTATAGTCAAAATTGGAGACTTGACTAATCTTCTCTTTAGTTTATCAAATCAATCTTCAGATTCCTTATTCTAGAATTACATGAACCCATTATATGTATGATTAGTTAATTGGTAATCTAATTGTGAAACATTATGTATAAATCACTGATATTACCTTCCTAAACTAGTGAAAATCTGTAACTTAGTTATGTTTATTGACATTGGACATTATCTGAATATCATTTTCTTTGTGATATCAAGTGATATTCCATCTTTAGAGACAATATGGAAAATAAAAGAAACATATTGAATTAATAAATCGCACTTAATAAATTTCCCATATTACTCATCCATTCAAAGAGTCGTAATAATGGTCTACAAGTGATTTTTAGTGTACTCATTTATTTTATAATACACCTGAATATCCAAAATGAATACAACAAAAAAATCATTGAGAAATTACATGAGTAATCTACTAATAAGGTCTATAAGAATAGATAGTGAGTTAGTTTATCAAAATAAAATTAATATAAATTCAAATGTTCATACCTAGTCCGAAAATCCGTCCTCAGAATGTATACCTTCTTAACTCACAATTGTTGATAACCATAATGAAGTTTAACCTCTGAAAATTATTATTCTCCATGGAATTGATCAAATATTTCATCAATGTGAGTTAGAGGATACATGTTATTTATTTTAGTGTAATTAATTTTCATATAATAAATTCGCAACCTCATGGATCCATATTTATTCATAATAACGTGAAAATGGATCACCTTGGAGAAAAAATATTGTAAATAAATCCCTTATTACCCAGATACTCTAGTTTCTTGTTGAGCTCAACTAATTATACTGTGGGAATTATATAGGGAGTAATTGATATTGGCCTTGCATCATGAATTAATTCAATGGAAAATTCAAATTCATGCTATAATGGATGCCCAGGTAATTCCCCTCGAAATATATCAATGTATTCATATATAATAAGTACACCATTAATTTAAAATTTTCCTACATCATAACTAGATAATGTTTTAACCTATTCAACAATAATTCCATTCAGTAGATATACTAAGGGTGACTCTAGATAAGAATTAGGTGAAGAATATTATTCTCTAAAGATGAGGTAATCCTCATATACCTCACAAATCATAGTTTCCTTCCTCTTGTAGTAATGTTTTGAAACTTGTTTTTAGTGTCATCCCATACCAAGGATTATATCAAAGTCATCCATATGTATGATAACATGTTTTGAAAGTAATGTACAATTAGGTTCTATGATGAGGACTACATGACACATTCTTATTGAAATAATAAATCCCTTAGGAGTTTTACCTAACAACCCCCTTATTATATCAAATGGTAAATGTCTGATTTTCAAGAAAGAGTGGGTAGATATAAAGGGTTGTGTCGATCCAGAATAAAATAATTCATTTTCTAAATTTGATGTCAGTATTAATGGACATGCCCCCATGTCATTGGGAACTTCTACCTTAGCTGTTGTGATCACATATACTTTTCCATCTCCTCTGGACCTCTTCTATGGAAAATTCCCTTGATGCTTGGGGAAATAATTTTCATAGTTCCCCATATAAATACAGTTATGAAAATAACTAGTAGTATTTTTCCCTTGTTTCATTTTCATTAAATAAAATAATTTCACATTTCTCAACACTTATAACATTTTACAATGCCTTTTATGAGTTTCTCTGGGTAAATTTTTCCATAGTTGTCACATGATGTAAATTCCTTTATCTTCCTATTTGATGACATATAATTCTATTATAGTTCAGATTACCTCTTCTACTCCTGATTCCCTTAGAATATATTGATTCTATAAAATTCCTTCTCTATCTTGATCAAACATACATATATTTCATCATATGATGAAATATTCCATCAAACCAACACCCTATAAAGATTTGGATTAAGTCCTTATAAGATATGATTGATCATGTACTCTGTGATTTATATATAATCCGTATCAATCTTGGATAACCCTATAAATGTATATTCATAATCTGCACACTCACTTATTCATTTTGTTGTAATCTACCAAAATTACTCTTCATATCAATTTTTGTATCACAAGGTAATTATTTATTTAATATTGTCTCATTAAAATTTCTCCATTCAATGAGTTCTATTTCTCTAGACTACCTAGAATAATATTCCAAGGACCACCATTGTTCAAAAACGCCTTAAATACAATAGACTACAAGTGTAACCTTTTCCTCTACAATACATCCCTCATCTATAAATATCTTCTCGAGGGGCTTAATCCATTATTCTTATACAATTAGATTTGTATTCCCTCAAAATGATGGTGGATTTTGTTTTATATTGTGATCCAGCCTAGGAGATTCCCTCATTGGAATGGGTTTCTCCATTCACGCAATGTTATTTTTCATAACCTAATTAAATTTCTCTAATATTGTCATGATTTATTCTGTTCTAATACTAGTTGTATTAGAATACTATATATGGATGTATCAACATTTTCAATGAGTACTGACAACATTCAACCTTCCAGGAACCATTTATAAACAGTTTCATATACTGGATTAGTTCATAAAATCATAATGTATAACTAAAAATATGGTATTACACATATCATAAAATAATGAATCGTAAATCATTGAATCATGAACATTATATTTTTTTGATGAATTTATTTCTAAATCCCAATAATGGTTATAAATAAAACGAGAATTATACTAAGAATATCCACCGGGATTGTAAAACTATGTGCATAGTAAGGCTCACTGTTGTGTACCAGGTTACGCTGAATTAGGCTCGATACTCCTTTTTGGAGTGCTTAACCATAGGTACATCTGTGCAAAGACAATGTTCACTTGTAGTATTCAGACAAGAATGTATGTATAGTAATATCAACATAATCTTCTCTATTAAAATCTTATATACTTATCTTCAAAATCTATATTAGGGATATATTCTCTACTGTATGTTTTTTTATTCTCATATCCTATGTTTCAGTTAATCTTTTTGTGATACCAACTATAACTCCTTACCCCTAGAAACCCTAATCTAGTGCATTATTTTATTATATTTTCATATATTCAAGTTTAAATTCCCAAGGGTCCAAACGTTCTAGTTGGTATAGGATGCAAGATTACAAACATTATTCTCATATTAAATTTGGAAATTAAATAAATCATAACAAAAATATAAGCTCATAATCCTTGAAATTTTCTAAAACAATTCCTCTTCATAACCTGGGTAAAATAAACATAATATGGGTGAGCTCAAATTATTAGTAAGGGTGAGCACAAGTGATAAATAATTAGTCAATGAAAATAAACCAATATAGAAGGTAGATAATTGATAACACATTCTATTTAATGAATAAACTATGAATGAAATGCATATATAATAATTTTATAGAAAAATATCATGCATAATAATAATAAATAGATTATCCATAGAATAAAATTAAATTATTGGATTCCATGTTTATTAGGTAGATGGTACATTTACTGTCGAGACCATTCACAAAATGGTATAGAATATCAGGTAGAAACCCATCTAATTTGGCCAACTGATTAGCCTCATGATACTCTCGATGCTGCAAGGGGATTATATTAAATGTTCCCCAACCCATGTCATTCCAATCCAAATCAATCCTTATACATCAAATAATGTATTTATAAAAATATTTTCAAATCAATGTGGCCCATAGAACTTTGAAATATTTTAATCCAAATACCTATGACGAAATAACATAAAATAAAAACTATAATATCATGAGATTAAGAAGATTTATTATATAATGTTTCAAGGGGATTTATATACACTATATAAAATAAACTAGGTGTATAATTTCCAGTTTCTCATGTTTTGAAAGGTTATTTGACGTTCTTATTACTTATATCATTATTTCATAATCTATAGATGTATATCATGGTGTAATTGTAATATAGATTTAGTATATATGTATTTTTAATAATACATAATATTTTTAATGAATAAAGCAAATGCACTGTTCATGGATATGGTATTTTGTATGTAAGCATGTATACAACATTTATTTCTCTTTCAGATTAAATGAATTAATAGTAAATGCTATATATATATATATATATATCTTTTTTTCTATCTATGTAAACATATTATTATTAAAACTATCATTTATAGATCCCATGTATATCAATAATGAATCACATTACTTTGAAGAAGTTCTATTCCACACTTCCACAAATGATGTTATAGTATTTAGAAAAAATGGAAAGTATAAATTATTTTTTTAGGAATGAATTTCGTAAGCATAAATAAAAAATTAATTTCATATATATATATATCATGTTTATACATAAATTCTTTAAAATTTCCCAACCATGAGAGGTTGAAATAGATGAATAAACGACATAGGTTCATGAGGTTATAGTATTCTGTATACATGAACAATGAGTATGTATACCATTTGATGGATGTGTGTCTTAGTGTAGATAAAAACAATAATACAAAAAACATTAAGTCTACTTATGATACATATTTTATTATAAAAACGTGGAATAAAATTAATTTAATTTGATTAAATAATAAATAAAACAAAAACATTCATTAGTGAATGTTACCTCTTCTTTGGGTATCTTCTTTTGATTTTAACAAATGAACATCTTTAGATGAATTTATACCCAAATTAATGCATCTAAGATGAATATATTGGAGTTATAATGATAAACTGTTAGGTATAAGAAGAACCAAATAGGTTTTTAAGTTTGATGAAATTAGAATAATCCTTTCCATTTTATATAAGTATAGAGGGTCACTTTAGGAATCTTTCAAAATATTAAATTAATTTAAAATAATTTCATATTAGAAATGGATCAAAAGTGATTTATTTTGATGTTAATATGAATATGTGTTGTAATAATCTCAACCAATATTTTCTAGAAAATTTTAGGTTATATTCATACCTTTAACCTTTTAATTTAACCATATATTGATTCTTTTAACTCTTGCCATGACAACATGTGTTATTTAATTATGGGTACATATAATTAAATTAAAATTAGAAAAAAAAGACACAAATAGACCATTTATAAAATATTTAATGTCGGAAAAATATTTTGGACTATGGTTATATTTTTTTAATTTTATATCATATAATAAAATATTATTTATTTTTTGATATCATTAATATCAATTTTGACACTATTAATTTCATGAATTTTTAAAAAATGTAAAAAAAACAATATAACATAAAATGAAAAATTAATAGATCCCTAAAATGAAAAATCCTTAAATAAAATTCTTCGATGACCTTAATTATAAATTATTATATTTATATTAATATTTGTTATACCATATATTTTATATATCCATTAATTAAAAAATCTACACATTATCATTGTGCTCTCCATTAATATAATTATTTTTTCCATAAAAATTAAAAATAAATTATAATGATGAATATAAAAATATTATATTTCCAATTACTATTTATATTTAAATATATATTATTTAATTATCATATATAAAAATTTAACACTATTTAGAAAATTGGGTTAGATATATTGTAGATTCCTCGGAATAAAATAATATAAAAGACATATTGTCATCCAAATGGCTCCAAGGAGACATAGAATCTTCCCAAGGATGCCTTTTTGTCGACAAATATTCATCCAATTAAACTAGGACATGTTTTAGAGAAATATATGGTTTTTATAATATTATTTTCACCCATAATTTCTTGATTTACTCGTAACTATGGTTATCAAAATATAACAAACTTTACTACTCATATGCCCAAAAATAATAGAAGCCTATTTAAATAATTTTTATCCATTGATAGAAAAAATTAAATATATTTTTAAATATTAATAATTCAAATACTTTAGTAATTAATTTATAATTAATCACATTGACATAATGAGAACACTTTTTTTGAATGTGAAAATGTTTGAAATATTTGTTTGGCTTTATCTCAAAATTAAATTTGAAATTGGTTCAACTGATTATATGATTTTAAGTGATAAAGAAAAACATAATAATAATTTAAAAATAATTAAAAATATAAATTTACACTATATATTATTTGAAAAAAAATTATTCAATAATAATATAATATTGTATAATATTAATCAAAACATGAAACTTATAATAAAAAACAAATCATTAACATTAATATTTTTTAATACACAAAATATTAATAGTATGATTTATAAAATAACATATATTAAAGATTCATGAGTTGTATTTCAAATGGGTTCCCAATTAAAAAGTGGTAATACTATTTTATAAAAATATAGATTTTTTTGTGTAATACTCATTTTGTGCTTTTCTTTTTAGACTGGCAAATATATTTGATTATATATATATATATAATATAATTACACTATATAGATTTTCTATAAATGCTAAAATTTAATTCACTTTGAAACATGAGACTAAATAAATATTTTCTTATACATAGTGTAGTGTGCATTGTAAGTTATCACAAAAATTAAATTTATTTTAAAAAGAGTATACGGTAAAGTATTATTGTGTAATAGAAAAATGTATAAATGTGGTGATATTTTATTTTACTAGAAAAGGGGGTAAAAATAATTAATTAAAAATTTATACATTTCATATAGAAGAGAAAGTTTTGGAATGTAATGAAGGATTTATGAATGTATTACCCAAAAATCTAAAGGTGTTTTATGTGTTAAAAAATAGTTTCTTTATATTATGTAATAATTATTTTTTGAAAAAAAATTATTATATATTAATATATTTTTCAATCAATTATTGATTTTTTGTAAATGAGAGCATGTTTCAACTTTGTAGTAATGTGCAGGAACCAAATCTCAAGGGACTGGGAAAGTGAAAACTGAGTGATTTTGGGATTCGATGTAAATGTAGAATATAGTGTTTTAAAATAATAGATATTTTTACATGAGGATACATAATGATATTATTATTCAAAAATGAAGATGAAATTGGTATCCGTTCATGGAAACCATACATTGTGAAAGATATAGTTCACTGTCACATATGACATTAGAGATTCAATATTTATATATTCTGTGCAGACAGATGATATATAAGGGAAAAGTTGTATATTATAGAATAAAAAAATAAAAATTAGGGTGATATTTTTTAAAATCGTTTGGGGATTTTTGGAGTAGATTTTAGTGATGTAATCACAAACTATACTGTAATTTAGTAACTCATTATGTAATGGATTTCAATAGTATGATATGATTTTAGACAATATTGAATATGAATTCACATCTTGAGGAATTGTTCATGATCCAATAATAAAATATACTATATATTTTTTGTAAACATAGTTTCTATTTTCACGATTTCCACTTTGGAAAAAACCCAAGGTATCTATAAATGAATTATGAAGATTCACATCAAAATCCAAGGCTTTGTGTAGTGAAAAAAAGACTAATGAATAATATAAATACTTTGAATTAAAGGTATCTTCCATGCGAAAATTTAGAGTCTTTGTTATTTTGTGTTACACTTGAATGTTCACTTGTGGAATAAAAAACTGTTTTCCCTTTTAAAAATTTGTTTGATATATATATAGATCGACCACATGATACTTGGAATAAAATTTAAATAAATTCAGGATTATTAATGTATTTTTTGGTTTAAGTGTCTCATATTACAATTCTAGACATCACAAAATAAAAAGAATAGAGTAAAAATAAGTCATGTTAAAATCCATGCCTTCACAATTTTATTTGAAAAAATATATTCTATTTTAAATATTTATTATTAATTATAATTTGGGATATTAGGATAAATATTTGGAAGTATTAACCAACCATTAAGGAAAATTTTGAGCCCCATATTTTTGGGGAAGAATTGAAAGATCCTAATGAATTAAGATTTTGATAATCAATCATTACCATTGACTAAAGGCGAGGTAGACTGAATACTATTTTTAAAATAATATTTGCATATATGAAGAAGAAAGTGGAGAGGATGTAAATTATTGATAAATATAGTTCATAGAGAATTAAATAAAAGATTTAGTTTCATATATATATATATATATAATTGATGTTATGAAAAATTATAAATACTGAAGGATTTTAACTTATAATATTCAATGAATTTAGAAAAGATAAAAGTGTTTTTAGGGCAATTTAAAAAAAATAATTACTATTATACAGAAGATTTATTTTCTACTACTATAGTGTTAGTGAACTCTACAATAGGATTTGGTATCATCTATATTTCGATAACACTATAAAAATGAAGTGGTTTATAATAGAGTATCAAATCAAGAGTTTCATTATGCAAATTTATCTGGTTTTATAATTAAATCATTATGTGACCTTAGTAAATATAAACAAAATAAGACTTACCATAATCTAATTCATTGATATGGATTATTAGATAGTAACACTTGGGATATATTTTGATATCCCCGAATCATTTTAAAGTAAATATACAATGGCATAGAGTGATCCTGAACTAAAAGCTATATCCCATAAATGTTTTCGATTAAAATAATAGTCAGTAGATTTTTGACTATGGGGATTTCAATGTTACCCAATCATTCATTATTGGGTTACCATTTCCAAGCAGTATCCACCTGATTTTTTTCATGGAATAGTAAATAAACAATGGTTCCTTTTTTTGATATTTTTCACAAACATACTTTCCAATGGTAGGTTGTCGTTGTGGAATGGCTTCAATAGAACTGAGGGAATCATATTTATCGAGATGATGGTTGTTCATGATCAGTACAAATTGTTTTTGTTTTAATTATAGCATAATTTGTGAGTCTCTAAAAAATTTATGATCTGTCCTTGAATCCTTTATTAAATCCCAAATATAAAATGGGTCACCCTTATGTTAGCAGTCAGTTACTATCATGTATTTTCTTTAAAATTATCTATATGTATACTAGGTTCTTCATAAAAAGATAAATCAATATATATTGGTTTTTCACCATCAATGGTACCCTTATTTTAATGGGATGTAGATTCTTATGTTGTCTATTATTATGATCCAGGTCTTATTCCATATAGTGGAATGCTTATAAATTTACCATTATCCCTGAATATGGGAGTGGTTTTGATATCGAGATCATGTCCATGAGTTTTTATTCATGTGTTTCATTGTGAAAGGAATCAGAACCAATGTTGTTCGGTGCCACTTAATAAGACACAACATGCCTTTCTAGGTCATGTGATTATGACCATACCATTTAGTTTAACATCACGCATCAAGGACATTTAGGGAAACGGTTCCTAGTAAAGGGATGGTGTGTGGCATTCACTAGTGTTTCCCGTGGGACTTAGAAGGGATATATCTTCCTATGTTGGAAATGACCCTACGGGGAAATGAGGACCATATAATATTAGGGTTGATTAAGATTTATGTTTGAACCATGGGTAGGATTATTATGTGTATCATTTGGATTGAAATCAAAAACCACATAGTTATTATAATTATGGATTTTAATAAATAGTAGTCCCTTTGATGGTCGATGGGTGGTTTCAAGTAACCAATAATTTGGAAGCCCACAACAGATTTTTCATACAGGGAATATGGACCTTTTATATCGATTCATGGATTTGAGAACCCATTCCTATTTGGGCCCTAAAGCTAATGCAAGATGAATGTCCATAAAAGGTTCCCCTATCGAGGAATGTATTTGCTGATGTAGATTCTATGACCATTACCAACTACTAAGACCATGTGATTCATGCTCAGTGTGAGAATCAAGAGGAAGTGGAAGACATGAAAACCCACACAATCTTCTTTATCAATTTTCTAATGATTATGGGTACATGACAGATAGAAAGTTATTTTAGTTTCCCACCTCCTATATCTTGTTTTATCCCTGGGGTCAGGACATACAGACCCATGCTGGTATGGCCCGGAGAAAAGACTAAGGGATTACTCTAAAAGGGAGTACTTGTTTATAGTTTCGGATGAAACTATAGAATGATAATGTACTATCCATCATCAAAGGTTAATGAAAGTGGATTACCTCTCTTTCTAAAATGGGGTGGCCCATGGAACTTTAACCATGTTTTGGGTCCTTGTTACCAAGGGGAGTCACAATTTGGATCACCATGATGACACTACCCATGAGGTAAGAAAAATGTGTGATAACTCATATCGATGTAATGAACACACTAATGAGAGACATGTTGGTGTGTCATTCAATGTGATTTATCAAATATGAAGGCCTCATTGGAGGTCTTGAGTTACGTTCCCTCATATGGTATTCCCTTTCAAAGGGATTACCTTTAATTTTTAGTAAAGTAGTTTATTAAAGAGTTTCTTTTTCTGGTGAGGGATAGGTGAGAAAAATGTGGCTCATGTAGGGTAGTATAGGGTGAGCTAAGGATGGTTCCCACAGGGAAGTCCTTTGTGAGATGAGGTGATTTGTGTAGGGTAGATCTATATGATATAGATGCGACTTCTTGAAAATTAATAGACTAGTAAACAACACATGGGATATGCCTTTCTAAAGTTTCCAAGTTTCTCCTCATATGTCTTTGGAAGGGTTTCGCGTAGGTCATGAATTTCGGAGGAGAATATTGCGCTAGTACATGTCAACAAGGGGGGAATATCACCATGCACTTTTGAATTTCATTTTCCTTAATGGATAAAATCCCATTATTCCCCTTAATTTCCTCTTGTCTCATGTTTCAATGAGCTACCGAGATGGTGTCGAGAGAATAGGTGAAGTACTGGGGAGAGAAGAGCTTCAGGAAGTCTATTGATCAATAATTAAATTTAAACAGGGGTGAAAAAGTCCTATTTATATGTAATTTTGGGACCCTAGGCAAAAGAAGTTACCTACGCATGTCCATATCATAGGTTCCTCATGTAGGTTCCTCATATAGGTGTGGCTAGTCCATCTGGGTCATGTAGGTTGGGTGTGCGTAGGTCGACCTGGGTGATTTCTTCAATTATACATTGTCCCATTCACCTCTATACTTATTGAGTCATTTTACATTGAATCTTTTCACCCTCATGTGTAAACATAGAGTGTCAACATAATCCCTACTTATGATTTAATATGATCGGAAGTTGAGTAATTGAACCTGAGGTGGATGAATATGTAAGTCCACTACTCAATTCCATTGCATAAGTATTTATAGTAATATAGTCACATAGGTACTCCACATAGGTCATCGTCATCTATAAATACCATTGAACACTTTGTGGTTCTTCCTAAATCCTTCTCTACTTTCATTCTCTCATACCACTAGTGTCTCACACTACCTCGCTATTGTAATGGTTGATATTCATACAAGCCTTGCAAAAATTCCACTTATTCAAGAACATGGTCTGAAATTTTTAGTGTGAGGTAAATATTAGATCAGTGACATACAAGGGGTCAATTAGTAAAGTGAATTGTGTGATGTCACTTGGGTGAGAGACATACACTAGGTATTACCTAATCCAGAATTTCAGAATATTTTTAAAAAAAATTTCAACATTTATTAAAATCAGGATACCTATTTTTTGATTTCCAATGGATTCTCTAACGGGTTCTGATGAAAAAGATTTTTCTCATTTTTCATAAATTCATAAAACAATTGGGATTGATTACTATGACATGGGGTACTCCACCCTCCCTAACAAATAGAAATACGTGAACAAGTAATATTGCGAGTATATGTGAAGTTCCCACTGCATGTATCAGCCCCCATAGCCTATGTGCCTTAGAACTGAAGTATCACTCCCATGAATCAAAAACTCACCATTAATGGTCGATCTTCAACACTTCCTAGATAGACCAATCACATGAATTTAATGAATATTGGGACTCCTATTTTATAGGGTGAGTCAATCATGAATGGTTTTTGGCATACTTGATGTGCCAAAACATCAGAAAATTTAATGTCAATCTATAAAACATAAGCATTTATGAGGTTGTTTGGGTGGAGTAGATGTATTTTTACAAGAACCAATACATCAACCATAAAATTTTGAGCTATCACATAGCTCCAAAAATTTATTTCCTTATGATCCCTGGTGATAATTAAAGTTAAACCTATTTGTTTAGGTTGTATCTAGTATTCATCCTTTATCCCTAATGTGCTTTAATTTCATGAAGAATATAATCATATTGGCAGAGTTTAATTTCATCTTGTATAGTGATCTGCATACTGGAACATTAATTTAAAAAGGATAACGCAATGATGAACTGAGGCCATACATGATTGTATTTATATACAGAATAATCACATCCCATATTGGATGAAATATCATATGTATTTCCTATTTTCCAAAATATATTTCCCCACTAGTTCAAGTGTCAATAATATAATATTTATATCCCCACACAGACATTCATTTTAACAATCAACCGGTGGTGGCCATAAAAATATTGATCATCATGGCCTTAAAGGTATCCCAATAGTCGATCAAGATACCTCTATATGGTACATCCATTTGGCTAAACTCTAATATTTCTAGTTTTTTTATTTCTTACAAACCTAAAGTAGAATTAAAATAATTAATCCCTTGATTCGATTCTAGGATGATAGCTATATTTGGAATGTGTGGTAGGATGGTTAAAAATGTGGGTGATGATACTGATGATCTAAAGTATTTAAAATATTCTCAAGAAAGGTCCGTTGAGGAAGCAATATTTGAAAATAACAAGTCTTCTCAGATTATTCAATCTAGTTTTTACCACCAAGATGATATGTGATCAATGATTTCTTAGTTTTCTGTTATAGTAATGTGTCCTAAAAATTCTTCAAATTCAATGGATTTATATTCACCCTAAATGTCAGATACATTAATATTTTATTATATGTGGCCTTTTATAATCCATTTTTTTAAATCATAACCCATAATATAAATTATTTTTGGTTGTTTCTCTATGATTTCATTGTTATCATGTTGATTTGGGATATTTGAGCACCATATGAGCTTCATCCTGATGTTTATTTTGCTATGGTGGGGAAATATATTCTATAGATAGTGATGTTAATATATTCCAATGATGATCAGATCATATCTACAAAGTGAGTGACTGAAATGATAACATGAGCAACTAATGAGTGAATATCTCACCATCTAAATAGGAATGTAATGAGTACTTTTACATTAGTGAGGTATCACTATCATTTCTCTACACTTTTCCCATAATATTCCAACATCATTAATTTTCAATGGATTTTCCATGAATTTGAGAGGATATGAAGTGCTACCAAGGGGGAATCTTGAGTCACCAAAATAAGTGTTGATGGGCACACACATCAGTGTGGGGGTGAGTCTCATGAGTCATCATATCCATCGTTGGGATAAATGATGATGTATGGGGAGATTTCAGGGAGGTTTTCTCAATATCCACCATCAGTACCCATAACTAAGAGGACCAACACGTGCCCCCTTCTATCTCAATGTAAGAAATTAAAGACTACAATGATGTAAGCTATATGTATGTTTCGTAGAATGTCTTATTTATTAATCCAATTACTCTCCTACCACACCAATTTGGTCATGATTTCCTTTTTCAGTATCATCATCATTTTCCTCTGTCAAATACCTTTCCACATAACCTTCAAGAACTGAGGATAACATTCCATATGTGGCTTAGTATCATGATGGTGAATCGATAACATTAAAAAAAGAAGTTTCGAGAGAAAAAACCGTGTCCACTCAAATTATTATTGAATGGGATAAGGTCGTAAGAAATGATAGAAATAGCCTACCACCTTTTTATAACATAAATTTTCATTACATTATACCCTATCGAGGATCTTTAAGGCTTAGTGTCTTGGAAACCAGGAACTTAAAACATGGAAACATAAAGCATTCTTCTTAAAAACATGAAAGGATTATCCTTATGATCATCCTAGGTTTATTACTGCATCTCATGACCTGGGGGCATACATCAAATGAAAGGGCGAGCATAAGTCCTAGTATGTGAAACAAGGGGATACATTTAACATTTGATCTTGAGATACATCAATAAAGTCATGATAAAATAACTTTAAGGCATGACAGAGAAATCATGAGGCATATCGTAATAAAAATAACGTATTTCATAACATGAAGATGTGGCTACAAAATTTTACATGGACAATAATTTCCATTTCACCAAGTCCAATCCCCAAGGTTTCATTTAAAATTACCAAGGTTATTCATCAAGATATCATTAAAATGGTCATCTTTAGAGATTAAGTATTTACCGAATCCATTGGAGCGCTATCAAAGGGCACCCTTAAATTTTCATTTATTATCATGTGAACCACATATATCATCATCAAACAACTCATAAATAACCCATATAGCATAAAAGAAATGTGTTTCATTTCATAATCATAACGTTTTAAAAACATCTTTAAAGACATGATCTTTATATCACTTTAAACCCACGAAAAAAGGAAAGCATGTTTCATGTATGTAAGTCCCAGAATTAAAAGAGAAAATTTTGATATATATTTGAATACCCATATAGAAGAAAGTGATTTGATTATTCACTTAATAAAATAAAATAATTTGAGAAAAAGAGAAAGGCATTTTGAGACAACAATTCTCCAGCATAACGGCTATGTTACATGGTTTTAGAAAACATTGAAAAGAGAGGGTACATGGGTTACCCAATCATAAATGATCCACAGAACAGTATAGGGATAGAATATAAATGATATAAGAACATGGTAATGAAATTTTAAAGAAATCCCATATGAAATGAAAAACATGAATGGAAGACAAAATTAAGATTTCTCTTATAAAAATTCGGCAGCCTAACAGTGTCACTTAAAATTTCTAAAAAAAAATGTATTGATGAGATCAAATAGGGTCTCTCATAATATGAACATATAAGAAAATTGTGATGGATATATATATCATACCCCAACATAATAAAAAGGAACTTGAAATACTTGACAAGAAAATAGAACTTCAAAATGAGAAGGGTGAAAGAATCCTTTATAAAAATTAGGCAACCTAACAACGCCACATAAAAATTGTTAAAATGAATTGATGAGAGAAAGAGGGGGTCTATCATCATATGAACATGAAAATTACATTAGGATGAATATAAAATAACATCCCCAACATAAGAACATGGAGATAAAAATAAATGACATAAAAGAGAATACATGAAAAGAAAGAGAGAGGTAGGATCCCTTACATTGAAGAGAAACTTCAAAATCATGATGTTTGCGACCTTGGGAGGATTGAGGGAACTTTGGCAGGACTCCTTTGGAGGTAAGGAGACGAGAACTTCATTAAGGAGGATTTTAGAATGGAAAGGATGAGATAATGGCTTGGTATATATAGGGTAAGTGAGGGGACAAGGCATTAATGGCCAAGTGACACCTCATTGGTGGTATTGGCAAAACCATGGGCATGCCCCTGGTATTTTCCCATGGCAAGGGCCACTAGGTACACCTCATAACTTATATTACTATTCATAAGTCAACCATAAGAATTACATAATTATTACATTCTTAATGATGCCATTAAACACCCGAAACTCTAAACTGAAAATTCACTATTCACTGAAAATTCATTTTCTCAAGAAAAATCCAAAAATATCACCTTAACCAAATATCGATGCTACGAATTCAAAAATGAACTCTATTTTTTAAAAATATTTTTCTAAATATTTTTATTTTATTTTTTAAATAAATACACTATTCACCAGAAATTCATTTTTTTCTGAAAAATCCCTAAAAAAATACCTTAACATAATATCGATGCTCTGAGTTCAAAAATGAACTCCATTCTATAAAAATATTTTTATAAATATTTTTAATTTACTTTTTAATTTAATAACACTATTCATCTGAAAAAACTAATTCTTGACTAATAATTTCTGAAACAGTTATTTTCCTATTTTATTTAATCACATTACGTAATCAAGGTTCCTAGATTATATTAATACTTTCTTTAAGTGAGATTACTAATCCATTTGTTCACATTACTAATCTTATGCGTAAAAAAACTATTCATAATTTACTATTCATCAAAAATTACGTTGATCTTATTAGAATCACAATTTCTTACTGAACAAAATTCTAGAAGACCATTTTTTGAAAATCATTACACATAATTAATTATTTAAGGTTTACATAAATATTTTCAAATATCCTTTTTCTAGGATTCATAAAAAATATGCATACTATATTTATCCGGACATTTTAAAATTCACAAACTTTATCATAAGAAGAAATCAAAATTTTTATTTAAATCAATGGATTACAAAAGGACGTTACGATCTCCTTACATAGACCCTTATAACCCAAGCATATAACCTAAGTGTAAGGTCTGATAAGGTGAGAGAATCTGAGGGCGGCTCGGCCAACATTGCACGAGTAGTAATTTCTAATAGTTTGAACTTCTCATGAAGGCGATTACATTATAGCTTCACACGATGATGTTCGGATTGGGTTTGGTCCAGAGGAAAGCCCAGTGGTGTTACCTCCTTCCCAAGTTCTGTTAGATGGGCTTCGATTGGCCTGAGACTGCTGTATGATGCCATCAAATCTTCTTTCTATATTAATTAACCATGATCACTTGTATTTAGAGATTATAGTCGCAACATTTAGTTTCCAACGGTCATACTGACTAACAGTCATATACTAGTCAAAAACCCAATAGTCTCATTTTAATTATACTAATTTTATTAAATGAAATTTTTTTGTTGAGTATGAAATAAAATAAGATACAAAATTGGGAAACTAGATTTATTCAAAATTTCGGGTCGTTACTATCTTCCCACCTTAAGAAATTGCATCCTCACAATTTTTAAAATTGGGCATGGAAATTTCATTGAATATCCCACATCAGAAAAAGAGTCAGTAACACTATTACTTTAGAAGAAAGAAAACAAAGTACAAAGGTCACTCGGCTTAACCCATATTAGGATTCCATGTAGGAAAACATGGATATGGAGGAGAAAACAAAGTGTCATGTTCTGAGGGAGAGTGATAGAAAGCATGTCTAAGAGGAAGTTAACCACCTGAAAATCACAAACATGTGATGGGTTAAACGGTCATTGATTAACCTGTTGGAAACATACACCAACAATGTTTTTGTTTTACGTTAATTTTAATAATTTTGAGGAATTCATTTACTACATAGAATAAAAAAACAAGGAAATATATTTTCCTTCAATTAGAGTTTCATCCCTTAATAAGTTTCCACCAAGACTAATCTTTTCTCCAAACAAAGAGCATTCAAAACTACTTGGTCTCATCAAAGAACAAGAATCATCTTCTAGAGAATCATGTAATCCACAAAATAATAACTATCTATCTTTAAACATTTATCCCAAAAACAAAAAGGGTAAGAAAAAAGAAGTATTCAAAAATAAAGAACCCCATAAGAAGGGAAACTACTTTAAATCTTCAAAGTTCCACGATATTACCCAATGTTTATCATAGACCATTCCATAAATAACGGCATATAAATTTCTTCGAAATAAACCAAACTAAGATTGAAACCCAAATATAAGAAGGATTTGATATCATAGTCTTCCAAAATAAACTTTATTTTTCATCTCCAAACAACATCAACCACTCCTAACATCTTATAACAAATGTAAAAAACCTAAACATATTTTCCCCAAGATAGGCTAATTATTTCCATAAGTAACCTAAATCACTATAAGTTCACCTTAAATTTGTCGATTCTTAAAAATATAATTCAACCATTACTCCTTAAAGAAAATAACATAGTAATCTATTTACCTTGATCATATAGTGCTCCCAAAATAGTGAAAGTCTTCCAAAATAATAATCATATTTTAATCCCCTAAAAAAATTTCAAGAAGAACAGCTTCACGACATAAACATGTGATACATAACAATATATGTTTTCCGTAATTATATAAATCCATCATAGGTAGTGACTCGATGTTCTTAGAAGGAATTAAGGATATGTTCATAGAGCACAAACTAAAATACAACATGACATAGACAATTATTGCGAAGAAGTTACATGTACTTTAGTCATCATGACCCGTCTCAGCATAGTACTTGCATTGTTCCCTTATCCTTGAAGATTTTTTATGCTCATCATGCTTCTCATCCCTTCCAAGAAGGACTTGCTGTGGATAATGTCCAACTTCTCCACATTTACGACTTTGAAAATTATAAGGTACATTAGATCGAACCTTATCTCTATTCATCACATTATCCATTTCTTTAATCAATTGGATACTTTATACCCTATCACCCCACACTTAAAATATCTCTTGGTTCCTTTGTGACAATATCCTTGGTGCCCCTTTCCAAACTTTTTGAACAAATGAAATTGGGTCTTCTTTCCCATATCATCTTTATCAGATGAACATCCATGAGACTTTTTCTTCTTCTTCCTTGTTGAATTTGGGCATTCAACTATGTACCAATTATTAATTGTGAGTTTTGATAGCTAGTTTGGCATAATCACAATATGTTCAACTTGATCTCTCATCATCGTTGTCACATTAACAGATCAATCATCAAATTTTCAATCACATTGATTGTTGGGACATGTTATTCTATTTCCCTCCATTAACTAAGAAAAGAAAGTATAATTAGGGGCTTAAATACTAGCCAATGATCATGAAAAGGAAACTTTAAGCATACAAGGATAAACTTGTAGAAGAAAAGTATATCCTAACTTGTAGTCCCCTAGGTTGAAATCTAGGATATCCATGATCATATATTATTATGTGAATCTTTTTTTATTTTATCCTTTTTCATTTAATAATGGTTCATACTAAGCTTATGAATTTACAAAATCATATCCCCCGGGAGTTTCGTAACCAATAGTGCATCAAGGCCCATTGTCGTGTACCAGTTCCTATTCGAATATAGCTCAAGCGGTGTTTTCGGGTTTTACCACTATGTACATATGTGACAGAGGCACCTCTACCTGCTCATATCCATACATGGATTTATTTTCTTGATAAACCACTTACTCAATACTCACCAAAATACCAGGAAGATTTCCTATATTTAAGCTTTTCAATTGGGTTCTTACTAATGTTTCATATCCTATTTTCCACAAATAAATAAACCATCATTTGATACCAACTATATCATCCCACCTTTTTATAACATAACTTTTCATTACATTTTACCAAACTGAGGATCTTTATGTTTTAGTGTCTTGGAAACCATGAATTTAAAACATGAAAACATAAAACATTCATCTTAAACACTTCAAAGGCTTCTCCTTATGTTCATCCTAGGTTCATTACTGCATCTCATAACCTGGGGACATACATCAAAAGAAAGGGTGAGCAGAATGCCCAGTAAGGGAAACAAGGGGAAACATTTAACATGTGAACTTGAGATACAGAAATAAAGTAATGAAAAAAGAAAATTAAGGCATCAGAAAGAAATCATGATGCATATCATAATAAAAATAACGTATTTCATAAATTGAAGATGTGGCTACAAAATTTAACATAGAAAATCATTTTCGTTTCACCAAGTTCCTTCCCCAAGGTGTCATTAAAAATTAGCAAGGATATTCACCAAGATATCGTTAAAATGGTCATCTCTAGAGATTAAGTCATTACCCAATGCATTGGAGCGCTATCCGGGAGAAACCTTAAATTTTTATTTATTATCATGTGAGCCACATATATCATCATAAAATAACTCATAAATAACTTACATATCATAAAAGAAATTGGTTTCATTTCATAATCATAACATTTTAAAAACTACTTTATAGACATAATCTTTAAGTCAATTTAAACCCACGGAAAAAGGAAATCGGGTTTCGTGTATGTAAATCCCAGAATATAAATATAAAATTTTGATATATATTTGAATACCCATATAAAAGAAAGATCTTTTAGTATTCACTTAATAAAATAAAAGAATTTGAGAAAAAGAGAAAGGCATTTTGATACGAAAATTCTGCAGCATAACGACTATGTTACATGGTTTTAGAAAACATTGAAAAGAGAGGGTACGTGGGTTACCCAATCATAAATGATACACATAACAGTAGAGGGGAAGAATATAAAGGATATAAGAACATGGTAATAAAATTTTAAAGACATACCATATTAAATGAAAACCTTGAAAGGAAGACAAAAATATGATTTATCTTATAAAAATTCGACAGGCTAACGGCGTCACTTAAAAATTCTAAAAAAAAGAATTGATGATATCAAATAGTGTATCTCATCATATGAACATAAAAGAAAAGTATGATGTATATATATATCATACCCCACATAATAAAAAGTAACTTGAAATACTTGACATGAAAATAGAACTTGAAAATGAGAAGGGTGAAAGAATCTCTTATAAAAATTCGGCAGCCTAACAGTGCCATTAAACATTCTTAAAGGGAATTGATGAGAGAAAGAGGGGGTATCTCATCATATGAACATTAAAAGGAAATTATGATGAATATAAAAGACCTTCTCCAACATAATAACATGGAGCTTAAAATAAATTACATAAAGGAGAATACATGAAAAGAAAGAGAGATGTAGAATCCTTTACATTGAAGAGTAACTTCAAAATCATGAAGTTCATGACCTTGGGAGGCTTGAAGGAACCTTGGGAGGACTCCTTGGGAGGTAAGGTGACCAAAAAATAGTTTAGGAGGATTTTGGAATGGAAAGGATGAGAGAATGGATTGGTATTTATAGGGTAAGTGAGGGGACAAGGCATGAATGGCCAAGGGACACCTCATTGGTGGTATTGGGAAAACGATGGGCTTACCAATGGTATTTTCCAATGGTATTGGCCACATGGGACACCTCATACTTTATCTTACTATTCATAAATCGACCATAATTATTACATAATTAATACATCCTTAATGATATCATTAAACACCCAAAACTCTAAATTGAAAATTCACTATTCCCCGAAAATTCATTTTCTCATAAAAATCCCAAAATTTCACCTTAACCAAATATCGATGCTATGATTTCAAAAATGAACTCAATTTTATAAAAATGATTTTCTAAAAAAAATTAATTTAATTTTTATATAAATACACTCTTCACCGAAAATTCATTTTTTTCAGAAAAAACCCCAAAAAATTATCTTAACATAATATCGATCTTATGTGTTCAAAAATGAACTCCATTTTATAAAAATAATTTTATAAATATTTTATTTTTTATTTTTATTTAAAATAACTATTCACTTGAAAAAACAAATACTTGACTAATAATTTCTGAAGCAGTTATTTACCTATTTTATTGAACCACATTACTTAATCAAGGTGCCTAAATTATATTAATACTTTCTTTATGTGAGATTACTAATCCATTTGGTCACATTACTAATCCTAAGCATAAAATCACTATTCATAATTTACTATTCATCAAAAATTATGTTGATCTTATTAGACTCTAAATTTCTTACTGAACATAATTGTAGAAGACCATTTTTTGAAAATAATTACACATCATTAATTATTTAAGGTTTACATAAATATTTTCAAATATCCTTTTTCTATAATTCATCAAAAATATGCATACTATATTTATCCGGACATTTGAAAATTAAAAAACTTCATCATAAGAAGAAATCACAAATTTTATTTAAATAAAAGGATTATAAAAGGAAGTTATGGTCTCCTCACATATCCCCTTATAACCATCACATAGGACGTAAGTGTATGGTGTGCTAAGGTGATACTCTTCTAAGTGTCTTGTCTTTATGGACACCAGTTAATTACATTGCTTCTATCAGGACATTTGAAGGAGTCCAGTCAGGGCAGAAACCTTCAGTGAGGGGAGTAGTCATGTTGGGCATCACTGGCATGACTGGACGTTGGGAAACTGGTGTGCTTGGGATTCTTCCCATTATTACAGTGCTTCTCAAGGGTGTAGAAGACCGAGGCAACCCACATCGAATGCGAGTAATTATATACTATAGGCATGTTTATAAGGTTTTCCACTTCTTCCCATGTTTAACATATGGTATGCCGCAAGTTTAACGTCTAGAGAAGACAGATCTAGTTGATCTGAACACTGATTAAAGTGGATCAGATCGGTGAAACCTTTAGAGGGAACAATGATGGTGGGGACAACGTGTAGTTGAATCCTCGGTTGTTGTTGAGGTTAATGGGGGTATGAGATGGTATGATTTCACTGGGATGTGGTGGCCTTCATATGAATAAGGAAGGATGATGAAGTGATTTTATGAAGTGGATAGCGAATTGGATGGAACCGTCATGAGGATGACGATAGTTTTTGGCTTGAGCCACAAAGAGGCTTCCTACATATCCCTGTGGCAGGGAATCAAAGTAAGAATTTCAATGTCTTACCGGTGAATAGGATCACAATGGCTTACTTCTTCTTGAGGTCCCAATAGCTTACCGCTGATTGAGGTCCCGACGTCTTAACGATGGATGGGGTCGTAACGGCTTAATGCGTATTTGGGAAACAACGTCTTACCGCTTATTGTGGTCCACAATTTAACGTCACGCAGGATGTGGGTGAATTGATGTGAAAGAGGAACTGGGGCCCAGATTGATTGAGGGATTTAACCTCATGGAGGCTTCCTACGTACCTTGCCTTGGCAATGATCAAATACCACATAGTTCAGGTTGTGTTGGGATTACACTCTAGGCCTCCCATGATGTTGGCGAACTGATGTGAAGGGGGTCGAGGTTTCTAATGGGTTTTAGACCTGATCCTCATGGAGGATTCTTACATACATTGCCTTACTAAGGATCAAATACCATGTATTTCAGGTGGCATGGGGCTTACACTCTAGGCTACCCACGGTGTTGGTGAACCGGTCTGAAGGGGGTCAGAGTGACAAATGGGTGGTGTGATTGAACCTCATTGAGGCTTCCTACGTACCTTGACTTAGCAAGGATCAAAGACTTCATAGTTAAGGTGGCACAAGGCTTACACTATAGGCTTCCCACGGTGTTGGTGAACCGATGTGAATGGGGATAGAGCGGCTAATGGGTGGTAGGATTGAACCTCATGGAGGCTTCCTATATACCTTGCATTAGGAAGGATCAAAGACCTCAATGTTTAGGTTTCATGGGGCTTACATTCCAGGCCACCCACGGTGTTGGTGAACCGACATGAAGGGGTCTGAGCAACCAATGGGTGGTGGTTATGAACCATGTGGAGGCTTCCTACATACCTCACCTTAATAAGGATCAAATATCTCGTAGTTCAGGTGGCATAGGGCTTCCACTCTAGGCTTCCCACAGTGTTGGTGAACCGATGTGAAGGGGGTCAGAGCGACCAATGGGTGGTGGGCTATAACCTCGTGGAGGCTACATACATACCTTGACATAGAAAAGATCAATGACCTCGTAGTTCAGGTGGAATGGGGATTACACTTTTGGATTCCAAAATAGGATGTCATTGTTGATGCTTTCTCTAAGCCCATGTGATTCATCCTTGGTGTGAGGAACAAGAGACAACAAATACTTGACGATCATGTCGCGAAAGGTGTGTCCAGGGGAAATGGAGTGGGGCTTACACGTGATCGCAAACCAAATGGGAAACAGGGGCCTACGTGTGGTCTGCAGGCCAATGATATTGGGACTTACTCCAGGATGGAGGCCCGGTGGAGGAAAAGCCCAGTGGGAGTTGGATATGGCACCAAATAAAGGATGGGAATGGGTGTTGCCTCCTGCACGAAAATATAGCTACTTACACCAGAATGGTTTCCATTTCCCAGGGTAGGAAGCATGGGGGGAATTCACAGTTTAACATCATGTGCTGAGGATGATGATGATTGGTAGTTTAACGTCATGTAGCTCGGACGAGGTGGGTTCTCTCCGCACCCCTAGAACGTACATAACTGGTACCCTCTACACCTTGGTGAAGAGAAGGGACAGGAAACGCTGTGGTGGGGGGTTTCATTGAGCGAAACATTGGGGGGTCCACGTTATCCTGGCTATGTGAATAAGGAATAGTCGTTAGAATGACTATGTGAAGAATCATGGGGCAATGCAACACAATAGGAAATATAGTCCAAGGTAAGATGAATTTACTTCATATGATCCTAGAGGGTGGAAAGGGAAAAGGGTGTATAGTGCAGGTGTTTTGGGTGCGGACGGCGCCCAAAAATGATGCTCATAAGAGAGATATCATGGGCCCACAAGGTGGGATGCTTGCACGCAATAATAACAGTTGCACGAAAAACGGTAGCACCGACCTACAACTGAGCTTCTAGTGCAAAAAGGTAGGGGTGGCGCACAATCGACCTGGGTAGGCGAAAAAGGCCGCGACGGCCCACAATTGGAGAACTGGAATGAACAATGGTGGTACGACGTGCAATTGAGGAACCATCACCAAAAAGGGCGATGCAGTGTGCAATTGGCGAACCGGCATGGAATATCCCGGGCTGGCCGGAAAGGAGGGCGCACAATTGGAAGGAATTGTGCACAGAAGATCGGATTTAATGAAATTGTAATTAATTGCGCGAAAGGGACATGACTCATTGGTATTTGGACGAGGATAAAGCCCGAGTGGTCTCGTGCGAAGGGGTACCCCCAGGTGACCTGGAGCGAAAAATTTAGTTCTTGAGAGCAATCTTATTCATCCACGAGCGGTGAATTTCACAATGGAGATACGTCTCAGGTTCTTCATCCTATAAGCCGAAGGGGACAACCTTCTATTTTATGGTGCTCGGGGTTTAGGATCCATGCAGAAAATGAGCTCGCTCGAAATTTTGCGTGTCGATGTCGGTAGTGTGCAATTGCATCCTTGTGGGGTAGCTACGTGCAAATGGCCACTCCCATAGTCGGGCCGTGGAAAATTTCCGCACCCACCTTGAAAACTATCGCAAATCCTGCGGTTTTATGCATGACAGAAATTTTTTCGCACACCTATGAATTTTTTTCGGGCGGCCCCTCCGGGCCTCCCAGGATGGATCGCTGGGTCCAAATATGGCTTCGCTTTGTCATGAAAAAACCCTCCTTAAGCCCTTGAACATTTTTTAGTGTCTACAAATCCCCCCCCCCCCCAAATCGGATGGGTGAGGGGATGAAAAGTAATGATTCCAAGGGAAATGAAGAGATGCATAACTCCCCGGGACCCACACGCACTAAAACTAGAGTGGCGCGTATAACCGATGAGTGGCACGTAATATACATTTCATGTGTACGTGAAAACCCAACTCCAGTAGTGGATGCTCATCATCTCCATTTGACAGTACTTGACTACATGGCCAAGAAGCTACGTGAGAGAAGCCGATACTCCGACGTCGCTCAATGTCTGAAAGAGTTAGGGAGTGCCAAAGATTTTCTGATTGTAGAGAAAGAGTTCCAACACCTTGAAGAATAGATGAATGAAAAGGAGGTATTCATCGCCAACTATTCTAAGAATGTGGAGCAATTGAGGGCCTAGCTGGAGTATGCTAAGGAGAAGCTAGTGGAAGCGGGTCACCAAATGACCAATCTTCAAACTGAAAACGCGCAAGCACAGGCTAGGGCAAGTGCACTACGTTCTGTTGTTGTTGATGAAGAGAGGGTCCTCCTGGGGTGGGAAGTAATCCGGGAGGCCACAAAGAAAAAAGGTAGCGGCACTGGAGCGATCAATCCAAGATATTGATCCTTAAGGGCCTTGTTTTGGTTGAACTCAGAAACTAATTTCTCCTTACTACCTATTATGCTAAACTACATGTATGGGTAGATGTATGGATATATTCATTTACTTGTTCATTTGTTTTAATTCATTCAACTACAATCCTGAAATAAATAGAAATCCATTACTAAGCTCACGTGGGTCGTACCCGGTGTGAGAAACAAGGGATGTTCACATAATTACTTCAGTTTTAAATGCAGGAGTGCCAACCAGGCTTCAGGAGCCTGAGGGCGGATTCCTGGGAAGAGAAGAGAGATACCTCGATAGAGAATGAAGCTCTCAAAACATCTTAATTACCTTTTTCATAGTGTGTTCTTGTGCATGAATGGGGTCATGCCAGAGGCTCTTGAATAAATCCAAACAGGGGGGATGGAAGGCAAGAATCACAATACCCAACATTTGGAACACTGTAGTGATGTCATGAAAATTAAGAACGACATTTGACCACGTTTGAAAAATATTATCCTTATTGCATTAGCCTGAAATGAGGATAACAAATGGGGGCCAACCACTGACCATGTTCTAAACACGGGGCCTAACTCATAATGTCATCCATTAGTCTTCTGGAATGTTTGCCCAGGACAGTATTTGAGCTGTAGTCCATGCATCCGTACTGTTTGGGGGTTCCTCTAGAGGTGAAAGAGGGAGGGGATCTAAATAAAACGGCACACGATGTGTGGAGAGTGGAGTGATGGTTTGTTCGACTGGAGTCAAACACTCTTGGAATTACACCATTGGAGTGGGAATGCATTTGGTTGTCATATAATTCTCATCAAGGGTCAAACATAATTCTTAACAGGACCTCTATGATGAGGAAACTGCCGCCTCCCAATTTTATCATGGGGCATCATGAACTTTTTCAGGGTATAGTTGCAATTTTGTTGTTTCACAAAATAGCTCAGGTCAAGGGATCGAAAAAGGAGGGGGAAATGAAAATTATGGTTCTGGAGGCTGGACCCGGAGACAGGATGTCTGTGGTACCTACAAATCCCATGAGAATGGGAATCAATCCAAATGTAGTTCTTGGGGAACATTGTTGTCAGAGACTGAAACAGGTAAGGAAAATTCTCTCTGGAGATAAAATTGATGCCTCCCATGATTAACATAGGGCATCCCAAACTTGTTCTGGTTAGAATCACAATTTAGTGTCATGCATTGAAGAAGTATGAAATAATGTAGTTTAACATCATACGATAGGACGTGGAGTGAAATCGAAGTTCCTTAGAAGGTAGTATGTGGCGCAGTAGCTATCAATCTGACGTGCAATGAGGACTATGAGTCCAGATCGCACGACGTATCCCCGGAGGAAACTCTTCAGGTCGAGGGACCATGAGCGAGAATTAGGATGGGCCCCAAGCAAAGGGGTCAGGCATTCATATGTATCCCATGATGATTGTAATCAAGACAAACGTAGTTCTGAGAGTGCATTTTAATGTCATGTGGGACGAGTAATGTCATGTGTGGAAATGGCTGCACCAGTACACGTCCCTACCATAACTACAAAGCCCATGTGAGTAATGCTCATTATGGGAATCAAGAAGCAGTGATGGGACTTTCCTAGCATAGGGAGGCACATGTTAGGGATGATGGGGCTTTAGATGACTGATGTCCCACTAATGCTGACTCACCTATGTAATGCACCTAGATGCGCAATGATGTAAAGTTGAATATTTAGGAATTCCACTTGAACATAAGGATGTGGAAACATGTGAATCATGATTCTTGAGATATAGACCACAATGATGGTGGCATGACAATATGGGATAACGGTTGACCATGTTTGAAACACAACATCCATATCTGGTTAGCCTGGGATTGAGATAGACAAATGTGGGTCGACTATTGATCGTGTTCGAAACACAGGACCTGTCGCAAATGTCATCCAGTGTATTTAGGGACGTTTCCCAAAATGGTAGGTTAACCAAGACGGTATGAGAAAAAGCTGTTAAGGGGGTCCCTTCGGATGTGGAAGAGGATGGGGATCCAAATTACTATCTCATGAAGCATGGACATGGAATGAGGGTTATGTCCCCATGAAAATTCCAAACTTCAGGCTCTTTATCAAAACACACCTGAATATGACTATAAGGCGCATCAGATAGAGGAAGTCAAGTCCCTTCCCAAGGAAAAGGGTACTTAGGTCGCACGCTTTCAACTTAAGGTACTAGGGTGGACCATTAAGGGGGCATGATTTAATGGAATGTGTGTGAGGTGGCGAAATAGCCAAACGTGATGCGCAGTTCCCATAGTTAGATCATAGTTTTGGTTCATAGAACTTGAATCATGCTGGGAAAAGATATGGAAAGCACATTGTGAGGCTATTAAAATACCCAAAGTGAACAAGAACCTAGGAGGTAATTTCCACCCCACATATTCATAGATGTGTTCAGACCAAGGGGCCAAAAATGAAGGGACTCGATTTGTAGATTCCTGGGGCTAGACCCAAAGACAAGATTTTTTTGGGCGTTCCTACGTATCCCATGAGGATGGAAATCAAGCCATACGTAGTTCTAGAAGATGTTGTGAAGTTTAACATCTTCCGACAAGGACGTGGAGTGGTCTTAGTTTATGGTAATAGATCTCGGACCATGGATGGCAGGAAACATGGGAAACACATGGTGCTGTAATTATAAATCCCGACATGAATGGGAACCTAGGTTCCTTACCACCATGTGTTACATTGAAAGGTTTTAGGTCGAGGGAATGAAAACAATAGTTAAGCTGCACTTGAGGAAAAGTTCACAGGCATTCCTATGTACCCCATGAGGATGAGTATCATGACATACGTAGTTCTTAAGATGGCATGGTGGGATACCAGTTCCAGGTGTAATAATGTTGTGTGGGTCTGGCCCATACACAAAAAGAAGCAGTATTTGAAAGATCTTGTTTGTCCTTTAGGGTGAATGGAGGTTTTTTTTATGAAGCGATGAGCCTAGAAGAGAGAATCCATTCATCGAAACCAGAATCAAGCCAAAGGAATGTGTTGAAAAATGGTATGGTGTTTGACTGATACCAAACATGATGTCCCTTGAGCGAGAACATCACAATGAAATGTCATTTTTCATCATGCGTCCAGGATGGTATTGACACAGTTTAAGTTAATGTGATGAGACCAACCATGTGTTTAAACATCGTATGGTAAAGACGTAACATTTTAGAGTCATGTGGGACTAGGAATCATAGTCTAGAGTCGTATAGATCAGACATATACAAGAAGGATGAGGTTCGAAATAGAGTGTGCATGGCATGATAAAGCATACCCGACGTGAATGAGGACATAATCCCATAACACACCATAAAAGGTTCCATAAATGAAAGCTTAGACTGAGTGGACAGGAACTATTTAGAGGATATGGGATAGGTGAAACTAGCTCCCAATTGATCTGGACCAACATATGAGGTTTCCGGGTGATCCTACACATCCCATGGAATGGGAATCAAGCTATACATAGTTCTACATAGGGAAAATACAAAAAGATATTAGTTTAAGGTCTTAGAACATGGACTATGAACAAGCAGGACTACTCCAAGTAAGTTCGAACCTTAATCCAATCCCTAAGCCTATATGAGTTGACCTCGGTGTAGGATACAAGGGTGGATAAGGTATTTCCATTATGTGAAATACATGCCAAAGGGAAATCAATGGATCCCCAAAAGATTTCCTTATCATGGGTTTTTCCTCATAACATGTGGATGTGCACTGAGGAATAGTAACAAGAGTCTCGAAGATCAACTTAGAAATGATGAGGTGGGGAAGTATGTGAGTCATGTAACTGATATTTTGGGCTTAGTGGGGTTGGTGTCACGATGGGGGATAACTATTGACCGTGTTCGAACCACAACATCTATATCATGTGACCTAAGGTGGGAACATCAAACGAGTGTCGACCACTGACCAAATTCACAACGCGGGACTTGTATCAATTTGATACATGAAACCCTTGAGGATGTTGGATGGTAATGGTAGGAGGGCCCTTAGCCTGAGTATCCATGTCTTTCGGGGGTCCCTTTGGTTGTGAAAGGTGATGGAAGCCCTAACGAAGGGAAACATGAAGCCTGAGAAATGGGTAAAAGCATGTTCGGGTTGAATCTGACATTGAAGGTGCTAATTAGAGTACCCTTGGGCACATTAGTGAATCTCCGAAGTGGGACGAGGGGATCATCTTGAGAGAGGATGATTTGAAAAGATTAGTGTAGCACAATGGGATGGAAAACTCTTAGGATGTGGAGGTAAATGGTGTGATTGTTAGAAAACCCGATGTGACTGAGGACATAATCCCATACCACATCATATACCCCTCTCCCTGGGGTAATTCAGGCTATGGGGGGCCAAGATGGGGATGGACCCGAAGACTAAACATTTGGGAGGTCCTATGTATCCCATGAGGATGGGAATAAAGCCACACATAGTTCTTGTAGAAAGTAATTTGTAGTTTATCGTCATGCAGTAAGGACACAATGGGTAAGATACCCCACATACATGAGGTGTACAGCGCGGTGAGTAACCTGAAGTGAATGGGGCCATAATCCCATACCACACAATACAACCCTAAGTGAGAACCTAGGCTGTGGGCCTGAAAAGGCCAATGGGCCTAAGGCTGGGCCTCAGATGGAATGGCCCGTCCAGTTTTCATTTTAACGTCGAGCAGTGAGGATGAAGAAATGGGTATGATACCAAACACAAGGGAGATGTACAGTGCAGTGAGTAACCTAGCGTGAATGAGGAAATAATCCCATACCACACCGTAGATTCCCGTAAGAGTTAATACTTGGGCCAGGGTCCCGAGATTGGGCACACGATGCGAGATAGGTCTTGTGCTCACGGTATTGATGATAAATGATTTAAGGGATGTCTCAAGGGGAAATGTGTGGAATGTAAAGATAGCCCATCTTGAATGAGAACATAATTCTGCTCCACACCACACAACCCTAAATGAGAACATGGGCCAAGGGCCAGAAAGGGCCATGGGGGCTGAGTCTGGGAATCCCAGCCAATGGTAGCTATACGTACTCTTGTACGGTTACCGCCTTATCATATCTCATAAGCCCACGTGAGCAGTGCTTGCTGTGGGAGACAAGGTGACAGAATCGTCTCTCCCAGTCATATAGGGGTCTAATAGCTGGCGTCTCCTGAAGGGAGTTCTTCACATAGAGATAAAATGGGGAATAATGAACCACTATACTCAATGTTTGGGACATCTTGGGGTGGCTATAATGACAAAGAATAGATGTTGACCATGGTCGAAACACAACGTCCCTATAGTGACCTGGACTGGGAACAACAAATGAGCATTAACCGCTGACCATATTCGCAATGAGGGACTTGTATCAATTTGTTTCTTAACATCCTCGAGGGAGTTCGTTCGAAGTGGTTAGAGAGCCCTTTGGCTGAGTATCCTCACCATTCAGGGGCCCTTCTGGATGGGAAGGATGATAGAGTCCCAATCAATGCAATGGGTAGAGTATAGCATTTCCTTTACATTTTAATGTCAAGCATGTCAGTGAAAGAGGATGACACCACTGGGGAGTGGGACGTTTGGCAGGATCGAGATGATCTCGACGTGAATTGGGGAAAAAGTATACACCACACCATATGTCTTAACCCAAGGAATGATTATGGCATTTGGGCTGGGCCAACAGACGAAATGTCTATGAATTCCTACGTATCCCATGAGGATGGGAATCAAGTTGTATGTAGTTATTGAAGGTTGTGCATTTTAATTTATTGCGGTGAGGACGTGGGAGGATTGTATAATAGGGAGTGTCCACATGGTGTAGCTTTCGTAATCCTAACATGAGTGGGGCTAATGAATCATACACTATTCCATGTAAGGACTGTCCGAATGAACTATACCCAGGGGGTAAAGTTGAAGAGAAGAGTTTGGGGGATGGGCTCAAGATGAAATGGTTGAGTGTTCCTACGTATCCTATGTGAATGGGAATCAATACCCACATAGTTATAAGGGTGTAGATTAACATCTTGCCTGATGACATACAATTTGACATCCTGCGGGACATTTTACAATTTATAGTCCTGTAGGACCAAAAAATTTAGGCTCAAGCTAGACCAAACTGTTTAGGGTCATTCCAGACCATCAGGTAGTTTAGGATCATGCGGGACTATCCAGTTTAAGGGCATGCAGGTCCATCATGCAGTTTAGGGTCATGCGGGACCGTCCAGTTTAAGGTCGTGTAGGATAATCATGAAGTTTAGAGTCATGTGGGGCCGTCCATATTAAGGTCGTTCAGGACCATCATGCAATTTAGGGTCATGTTCCACCATCCATTTTAAGGTCGTTCAGGACCATCATGCAGTTTATGGTCAGGTGAGACCATCTAGTTTAGGGTCCTAAAACACCATCATGCTATTTGGTGTCATGCAGGACCATCCAGTTTAAGGTCGTGCAAGACCATCATATAGATTAGAGTCATGCAAGACCATCCAGTTTAATGTCATGTAGGAACAGATGCAGTGTTGTTTTTCATTGTGTGGTCAGGATGATATTGTCTCAGTTTAAGGTCATGTGATGGGACCAAACAGTTTAGGTTCATGCCAGACCAAACAATTTAGGGTCATGTCGGACCAAAAAGATTAGGTAAATTATTTCTTAAGGAACTTGTAATTGATGGGAGAAGTTATAGTCTCGCCATCCATGGTCACCAGGGAGTATGCACCATTGGGGTACACCCAGCGAATTATGTATGGTCCTTCCCATTTGGGATCAAACATGGGTGGTTTCCTTCATGGGATCATTGGTGTCTGGAGGGCCAAAACCAAGTCACCTTACATGAAAGAGTGGATGTGAACCTTCTTGTTGAAGGCTCTAGATATCTTATTCTGATGATTTTCCAGATTATGAAAGGCACGAAACCTATTATTGAGAAGTGCTTCCAATTCATCCAGACTAATTTTGGATACCTTATCTGGCACCCGCTGGTCATGGACCACTGTGCATAACAATGGTAGCAAAATCTCGATGGGCAGAACGGCCTTAGTTCCATTCACTAGGGAGTATGGAGTCACCTGGGTGGAATTACAAGTCGTTTTCTGATAATACTAGAGGGCATTGGGGATCTTTTCTGGACAAATCTTCTTATTATGACCAACCATTTTCTGCAAAATGTTATAGAGGGTTTTTTTGAATGCCTCGATATTTCCATTTTCCTATGTGTGATAGCGGGAGGTATGGTTCGAAAGGATGTTGTACTTGGCATACAACTTATTCAGATCAACTTCTCGAATGTTTGTGCCATTATAAGTGAGGATTGTGTGAGGGGATCAAAACTGGTAGATGATATTGGAGCTCATGAAGTCCTTGATAAAACGAGCCTTGACCACCTTGATTGGAACTACCTCTGCCCACTTGGAGAAGAAATCTGTAGTGGTCAGGATGAACCTGCACTAGTGAGCTGTCGCCGGCGGAGAGGGTCCCATGACATCGAGTCCCCACACCGCAAATTTCCAAGAGTAATTTGTGGAGTGGAGAGGTTCTGGAAATCGATTCATGATGTTAGCATGAATTTGGAATGTGTGACATCTCTTGGAGAACTCGATGCAATCATGGATCATGGATGGCCAAAAATAACCCAATCTCTAGATTTGGTGAGACAGCTTCATCCTAGATTGGTGGGCGCCATAGGAACTGGAATGAACCTCCTTCCAGACCTGATAAATCTTGACTCCTTTGATGCAATGAAGAAGATAACCATCAGACTCACTCTTGTAGAGGATATTTTCAAGACTGGGACCACTCTGGAAAGTAAAAAACAGTGTGTGGTGTTAGATTCTCTTGTGCTTGGCCTGATCAACCGGGAGGTAACCATTTTGGATATACTTGAAAAAGGGGGATCTCCAGTCAGGGGTCACCTCAACCACTACATCTGAGAAACCTGGGGGTCCGGACGTGGAGGCTCTAGTGGTAATATTTCTTACCCATATGTCGTCGTCATCATCTAGGTTGACGGGATCAATGACTCTCTAATGTTCCATGTGTATAATCTGATCATCCTGCTTGGGTTCTGAAAGTGATGCATCCATGCCAGCCAGAGAATCAGCTCGACCATTCTGAGATCGAGGAACATGAGTAACTTCTGGCTGAGATGGGAACTAGGACATTAGCTGGAGAGTGTGCTCCAACAATGGTACACGCTCTGGCTTTCTGACGACATAGTCACCATTGATTTCCTTGATTACTACTTCAGAATTCCCTTTCACATGAAAATGGGGCACATTGATCTCATGGGCCAGGTCGAGGTCAATGATAAGAGCCTGATACTCTACCTCGTTATTGGTGAAGCCTTCTGACAACAGGAATGAGTACTGTAGAATGGATTGTACCGAGGTAATAAATAAAATACCCAGCCCTACTCTATTGAGTCTGGGATCATTGATATTCCTACCGGTGAGGCTCCGAGAGGCACCATCGATGTGAATTTTACAACATGAGATGGCATGATCTACTGAGAGTATTGCCTTAATATGAAAATTGAGATCTGATGACTGGTCAGCATGATCCAGATGGGCAACAAGCAAGTCCTCCAATTCTTTCCCCTTAATAGCTTTTTGAAAGACAAACCTGATGTCAAAATACTGGAGGATTACTTCCCATCGTGCTAGATGGTCAGTCAACTTGGGGGATTTTAGAATGTGCATCAGTGGGTCTACATGAGACACAAGTTGTACCTCATGGTGCTGCAAGTAGTGGTGAAATTTCTATACTACGAATACCAGCGCAAGAAATCTCTTTTCAGTGGGTGTGTATCTGGTCTCTTTATCGATGAGCATACGACTGATGTAGTAAATACTTTTCTCCATCCCCTAAGGGTTCTCTTGAAGGAGAAGGGAGCCAAGAGATCATTCTAGGGTAGTCACATAAACGACCTGTGGCTTTTCGGAGATGGTTGGCATTTCGATCGGAGGCTGGAGAAGATTCTACTTCATTTCCTTGAACGTAGTCTGGCACTTTTCGTCCCATTCATAGGTGGATACTTTCTTCATGAGCCGAGAAAAAGTCTTACACTTTCTATCCAGATTAGCATTGAATCGGCTTATGTGGGATAGGTGGCCTTGGAAACCTCAAATCTCCCGAATATTGGTCGGGGGATGCATCAGACTGATGGTGTTGATCTTCTCTGGGTCAATCTCGATGCCTCAGTACCTGACAATAAAGTCGAGTAACTTCTCAGTGGTGACCCCGAAGGCACATTTCAATGGGTTCATCTTTAGGTGGCGGGAACGGAGAAAGCCCAAAATTTTCTCTAGGTCCTTGAGATGGTCCGATTGATGGAGGGAATTGACCACCATATCATCCACATAATATTACACCAATTTTCTAAGGATTTGGTTAAATATGTGGTTCATGGCCCACTGATAGGTGTATCCTCCATTCTCCAAGACGAAGGGCATAACCTAGTAATAGAAAGTACATTGGGGTGCTTTGAATGATATGGAATCCTCGTCCTTGGGGGCCATTAGGATCTAGTTGTATCCATAGTAACCATCCATGAATAAGAGGGATTAGAAACCACCTATAGCATCGATCAACAATTCCATCACAGTAAGGGGAAAATCATCTTTCAGAAAGTGACGGTTGAGATCTCAGAATTCGATGCAGACTCTGATCTGTCTGTTGTACTTCTTGACTGGTACGATGTCGGCCAGCCATTTAGGGTATTGTAACTCCATTATGATGTTGGATATGATGAGCTTTTCAACTTTAGCATCAACCATGGCACCATGAGAAGAGTGCATCTTCCTAGGAGACTGCTTGAACCCACGATGATTTGTCAGGAGACTGAGGTGGTCGATGGCTACCTAAGGATCTAGTCCTAACATCTAGTCATAAATCTACGAAAACCGATCGCAGTGTTGTTTCAGGAAGTCTACGTACTCCTTCTATGGCTCGAGGGAAATGGTGGCACTAATCAATGTGGGTCTCGGATCTACCTCACCACTAAGGTTCACCTGTACCAGTTCATCGACCGTCTCGGAGATGAAATCCTCAATGGTGGGGGGAGAATCCTACAAATCCTATTATTTTCTTGATTATGATGGATCCCCAGTGGGATAAGATTCCTCTAGGTCAACATCCCCTTGTGAGAGGCTGGTACCAGCCAGGGAGGCAGTGGACAACTTATCGAGAGGTTCACGTGCTGCTGAAACCATATCAATGAAGGTTGTCGATCCGATCCCATCTGGTCTTCTACCCAACGGGCTGCACTTGATGTTATCAAATAAATAATGGCACATCAACTTGATCCAGTTCATTCCATCATGGTGAAACAGTCACGTATGACATACTGCTATTTCCATGGGGAGGACATATTGATACCTTATGGGGGTAGGTGGCTCCGGGATCACCTGAGCCTGATTTGTGTAGAAGTACGAGTTGATTTTCCACTTTCGCTTACACATGAGAATTTTCTTCCCCCTTGTAACAAATAAAAAAATTTCCCATATCAGGGGATTTTACCTCCTATCAATTGATTGGGAAGACGTAGGCATCATCCAGACCTGCCCAGGGGTCAGTTACGACTGTGATAGGCTCAACCTTACTTTCCTGAATAAGTATATACGTTATCTTGTAATAGTCATCATCCAGATAGAGGGCTTCACAAGAGGTAAATGGAGACGCATCGCCTTAGAGTACGCCCACTCGACCATTGATAGAGTACTCGAGGCATTGGTGATACGATGAGGGGACCACCGGGTGCAGGTGGATCTGTGGTCTTCCCATCAATGCATTGTACACGGTGTCTTAGGAGACAAACAAAAACTCAGTTTTGGAAACTAGGCCACCGAACCATGTCATCAAATAGATCATACCGACTGGGGTTTACTCTATCTTATCGTATCCCTAGATTTTTAAATTAGAGAGAGTCAGGTCATCTTCGAATAACCCCATCTTTCGCAGTATCCATGTCGGGATAAGGTTAACCCCGGAGCTATTGTCAACAAGACAGCAGTGAACCTCCATGACATTAAATTGGCTAGTGATGTAAAGTGGGTGGATGTTCCCCTGTATGGGAGAGTCTTCATCTTCTCCATAGAATGAAATGATGGCCTTACATTCTGTGTTATTAAATGCTTCATCTTGAAAGGCTTCTGCTGCTTCTACCTCCATCTCAAACTACAGGGGGCATCTTAAAACCTCAACAAGGGACTCACGCATATCTGATGACGGTAGAAGGGACTCTAAGATAGAAAGCCTCACTAGGATGATGGAATTTTTCTTGATAACATCATACTTTCGTTCTAGGTGCGAACTTCTTCCTACAGGAGGCTGCTCTGTGACAGGAGGCATGGCAGGCCATGCCGGCTAGGCGAGCAGCTGGCTAGTGCTGGGTATATCTCTCTGCACGCTAGTAGATTCCCACAGAGTAGCTACTGGATGAGGGTCGAATGAATGAGACCATCCTATAGTGTGGAAAGGCTAGTCGTGGCTTGGTAGAAGGGGCTATGCCTAGTCTAGCAACACAAATGGTGGTGGAGGTGGGCCTGCCAACACTAGATGAAGAGGATGCATGTGTTGAGATCTGTGTTGGGAATGTTGTCTTGTCTCAGTGGTGTACACTACCAGGATAGAGGTGCCAATTGATGTGACTTGATGAACCATATGGCCACGGCTCCGCCGACGTTGGCATCGGTTGGGGATGATGGGGAGGTCCGCCTGGTGCTCCTTGTCATCAGGAGTGATGTATGGGTTTTCCAACTCCACGTTGTTAACCGAAGCGTACCCTTTACTATCACATGAAGAGTAGTCTACTACTGGGCAGATTCTGGGAGGAATTCCTATCTATAGAGGCATGAATTCTCCATGACTGTGGAAGGATGATGGAATTGGTGGGGCGCCTTACATTCCCTTGTCCCACTGATGGTTTCTCTTCTGGGAAGTGGTCGGCTGAGATGATGATGCAAAAGTAGCGGCTACAGCTTCTAAAGGCATTGGCTAATTCATGTGTGCTCGAATGATTCCATGGGCATGTGAGACCATTTTTCGAGCCATCCAGTCATCATACATCTGGGACCTATGGTTAGAATCCTACTACCTCTCACCTTCGTTGTCGCTGTTGCTATCGGGTCTTATGAAGACACACACTACTTATGTAAGGGCTGGACCCAGCATAACTATGTTGTTATCGACCTGGTATTGAAGACAATCATTGAACACATAGTAATTCTTGAGGGTTTACCATAGTATCTGGTGATAGGGGAATTAGTTGGGGCGATTAGTGAGATTCACCTCTTCTGGCCTTCTGCACTCAGTCATGCACAATCCCTTATTCCAAGACCCTTCTGAAATAGCCGAGGACATGATTCTCATTGAACGAGTATATCCAATTTCTCTTTTCCGGAAAGGGGGACCTTGAATCCTAGCCCTGATGAGGAGCTAGAGAAGCCATTCGAGGAGGCAGAGCCTGATTGTCCTGCCTAGGTGGTGGCGGCACATTACGCGGGGGCACCTACCGATTCTGAGGAATATGTTGTTGGAATTGATGCTCCACATGTGCTAGCGAGCCTCTATGAGGTTGCAGAGGTGGCTCCAATGTTAATACCTCTAGATATCTGGGGGCCTCTATTAGGGCCACTGCTGTAGGCTCATCTCTAAAAGATCTTCTCGCAGGAATTTCGGGAGGCAATGGTCGTGCCTAGCTAGCCTGTTACAGGGCTTCTTCCCGGAGTTTTGCCTTATCAGAGAAGTCTTATAATCCTACATGGTAGTTCGGTGTTATCAGAGAGGGAAACAGTTCCATATTATCATTTCCCATGCATATCATCAATAATTTCTTCTGAGTCATTTTCATTTCAAGAGAATATGTAAGCCCTTTCAACCAGGCAATAATGTCTGTGACACACTCATCATGACTTTTTATGCACATGAAGTGGTGTGCGATGCTCGTTTTCCACATGGTGGAGCTGAACTGGTATAGGAATTTCCTGCAAACGTCCTCCCAGCTAGTTACAAATCTAACGGGAAGCTAACTATACTAGACGAATGCAAGGCCCTCCAATGTCTGAACAAAACAGCAGATCATCACAGCCTCATGCTATGCTAGGGTCCCTAACATGAGCCCACACCATGTGTTGAAGTGGTTCAGGTGATGTGAAGGATCCTCCATCCCATTAAAGGTGGAGGAGGTGGGATTCCTGAAAATCGGAGGTGCTGGCATATCATCCACCCATGCCAGATATGGCTTTCCATCATGTGGGATTTCCACCTGTCATGTTTCGAAATCCTCAAGGTGACCAATGAGTGTCTTCATTGGATCATCTAGGTGGGGTTCCCTATCTTGACGGGGGTCCCTAACCACAAGTGAATTGGCTGGTTCATTAACATGGTAAGGTGGCTCAGCGGCTCGTGGAGCGGTTGGAGGCATGACCCTTGGGGTGGCTTCTGGAGACCGAGCTGGGTCCCTTGGATTGTCGCTCCGTTCGAGAGGGTTTTTCAAGACAAACCACACCCTTTTACCATGTGATCCAGCCTCAACCCTATCTATGGGGGAAGGAGGATCAGGGTTTCCTGGAGGCAGCATGCCGACGGGAAGTTGTTCTTTCCCCTGTTGTACTAGTCTAGGATCGTCGTAGCTGAGTCATTGCTCTGTAGTGCATTCATACAAGAGATCTTTGACAAACTTCTTCTTCTTGGCATGTTGTTGGCACAACACATCCTTCTCAGGATCCTCCTCTGTCTTCTGCACTAATGGGGACAGGTCAGAGTGCTTGCCATCCGATGTGCTCTTTTCCCCTACCATAATTCCAACTGAGTACCAATGCCTCGGTGGGCGTGGGGAGACCTAGTAGGTTCCTATACTGGTGAGTAACTCTTCTTGATGGGTCTAGTAGAGGTGGGATTCCCTCAGGGGTATGTCCCATCAAGGAGCTCAAACTCATCCTCCTAGTCCACTATGTTATCCATGCTGACAGTGACCCTTCTTGGGGGAATGTCCTCAATATTGCCTAAGGAGTTGGGCAGCCTTCGGATAGGACTGAATAAGAGGGTAGCATACTACCCCCAGCCAAATATTTGCAAATATGTGGAATACTCCTTGATGATCTACTAGAGAATCTTGAAAATCTAAATGCAATGATCTTGGAGGGCCTTCTGGAGGCCTGGTGACTCGGGGTGTTGGGCCATAGGGAGCACAACCATATTGACTAGACGATATTTCTCGCCAATGTCTTCATGATGCGCTTGGCTCCTAGGATAAACCAATCAATGATGAAAAAGGTGAAAGTGCATTTCCCAGAGGGTTTGGTGGAAAAATTCAACTTTTTTTGGGTAGAGGGATTCCGGTGCGCAAAGGTTTGGCGCTTCCACGGGCCAAAACATCTCGGGGAAGTGATTCGCTGTGGGGATGTTCCAAAAGATTCTCAAATTGGATTCATGTTCTTCCCCTTGATTTCCCCATTCGGAAATTGGGGGCAGTTGAGAAACTAGAAGAGGTACTGAGACAGACCGCTGGGATGAAAGGCTAGCCGGTGGAGAGTACGGTGAGCGGGCTAACTTGCCAGCAAATCATGGGGTGTCCTCCCAACAGTATAGCTCCCTGGCTATTAGGCCGCGATAAGATGGGCTGGTGGCCGCAGTTCCTGGCACCAGGTCTACTACCACTGGTGATAGGTCGTGTTGATACTCGCCAGCCATTGGTCCCCAGAATATCTGTTCATGATATCTTTTCGAGGTATAGAGCACTTTCGGTGACGACGGTGGTGATTGCATGACCGTAACCTACATGGTTTCCATATTTTTATACATCTGGATATTCCTATGGAGGGAGGTGGGAACCCTATGGACCTCACATTCGGGGAGTATTAGGATGATGTGCCTTGTTCCTTCCCCATCCCTTGACTTAGATGAGAGAGGGGAGTGTTCCTGAGCTGAGTCATATTCCGCTTCTATGTCTGAGAAGCAGACTTGTTTGATAATTGTCCGAACCTTCCCAAAATTATTCTTATTGTGGCTACGAACTTCCTTCCTGCAACTGGGAGACTCCTCGAGACATGGATTATTTCTAACACAATAATGTCTTTCGGTCTTACTGGTGCTGAGGCAGAGAGGGCTTTCACCAGAGTAAGCTGGTGCACGAGGAAACCCGAGAAAAATGTAAAAGGGGACATGGGGAGGGCCTCGATGGATAGCGCTGGAGTGGGAAAGTCCTCATCCAGAACTGGAATGAGCATGGGGTGGGCCTCCATGGTTGTTTCCCCAGGTGACCTCAGTATGAGGAGGCTCCTTGTACAAGTCTAGTTGAACCCGGGTAGGACCTCCATGTTGGGTGCTAATGAGGTGAGGCTGGCCTTCACCCCTGTGGTTTCCGAGGCGCGGAGGAACTTCCCTAGCTTCTAATAGGACATGGGGAGGATCCTCATATTTAAGAGAGATCAGATAGGCAATTTCCCTACATCAGTGGTCGGGGATGGAGGAATGACTTCATACCCAGTGTAACGGGAACAAGAAAGACGTTCATACCGAGTGTCACCGCCGTGGGGAAGGCCCTCATTTGGATTGAGGGTGGCATGGGCTGGACCACCATGTCGAGCCTCGAAGCAGGGAAGGCATGTTCTCTCTATGGTAGCAGTATGGCGATGACCTCTATACTGGGTGACATCACTACGAGTTAGTTCGTGGCGACCACTGCTTGTGATGGCGACCAAGAGAGTCGACCCATCCTGCTCGTGGTACGGTTGGGGCCTCAATCATAGATGGGTGTATATGTTCCCCTTCTCAGTGTATGCAGGGAACTAAGGATATGAATCTATGGTGGCTCAGGCCAAAGAAGTTGGCGACGGTGACGCTCCTTTGTGGGCATCCTATTCAGCTTGCGTTCAATGGTGGCATTATGTCGGATAAACCAGAGCCGGTGGTGTAGGTACGTGGCTTACCTACTCCTCATCTAGGAATACCAGGTGGTAGCGCGGGCACGACCAGGTGGGATTCCTCGCTGGGAACCCCTAGAATGGGACTCTGACCAGGTAGGTCCGGATGTCACCTACCTCGTCAGTGTAAGGCAGTGAGTTGTCAAAAGCGTTCTGGGGAGAGGCTCCTGAAATAGTTATATGTCAGTGTGGGGAGCAGCGGCTCCCTGCGTGGCCCTTGGGGTGGTGTTGGAGATGAGGCGCAGATATGTCCAAATCCAGGGGGGCCATATATCGAGTCATAATTATTCCCTCCTCCTCGTACCAACACATGAGGTCGTTGATCACCTTCTGTTGGGTGACCTCAGATGGGGAGACGGGTTGTGGGTGACCCATGGTTGTAGATGAAGAGTCCATCGTGGAAGAGGTGAAGCATCATGGGATGGCCGTGTTGGCACTTCCCTTTCCCATGCATCGGTGGGCAGACGGTGATCGCGTTCCGGGTGCAGTGACCTGATTCCGTAAATATGGGAGATTAACTAGTCAGTGCAGAAAGAAAAAAGAATTGATGACCAATGCCCCAACACTATTCCGTCTTTCATGTCTTGTAAGAAGGATCCACACTAACAACGTTGCCGAATGGGATGTCCAACGTTCTACTACCCCAACTTCTAGTCAGTCTTGTGACATGATCACTGTTTTCTTGGCGGGACCTGCTGCCAGATAACTAGATCTGTTGACACGCTAATCAATTGATTCCTAGAGGGCTACTAATCTATATATTGAAAAGAAGACATTCACATCTGGTTCACCATTTATGTTTCTGATTCTTTTGTTGGGGCGTGCGCGTCCGTCTCGTTTGGAGGGATGGTGGCGCTGTCTGTTGCCCCACATTCCCACTTTCTAAAGGTGGGAGGAATCCACTCCTTGTTCAAGGTAATTTTCTCCTTGATGAAAATGAGATTATGGGATGTCGGTTCATCCTTCTGTGGATTCCTCCACGGAACTTGTCACCTAGTCTGGGTCTCCCTTATAAACTTAAGATGTTGTTCATGAAACTCTTCCTAGTGGCATATCTTCATGGAAACCAGTTAATTACACTACTTCTATCAAGACATTCCAAGGGGTCCGGTCAGGGTGACAACCTTCGGTCAAGGGAGTAGTCACGTTGGGCATCACTGGTGTGTCTGGATGCTGGGACACTGGCACATCTCGATTTCTTCCCCTTATTATAGGGCATCTCAAGGGATGAGAAACTTGAGGAATGACATATCAAATGCGAGGTATTATATACCATAGGCATGTTTCTGAGGTTTTCCTCAACTTCCCATGTTTAACACAGGGTATGCCGCAAGTTTAATGTCCAGCAGAGACAGATCAGATTGATCAGAACACTGATTAGAGTGGATCAGATGGTTGAAACCCCATGAGGGAACAATGATATTGGGTCCAACACGTAGTGGAATCCCTGGTTTATGTTGAGGGAAATGGGGAATGAGATGGCATGATTTCATCGGGATGTGGTGTCCTGTATAAGAATCAGGATGGATGATGGATCGGTTGTATGAAGTGAATAGAAAATGGGATGAAACTGCCATGAGGATGACGATTGTCTTGGGCTTAAGCCTCGAGGATGCTTCCTATGTACCCCTATGGCATGGAATCAAAGTCCACGTATTTCATCTGGTGAAGGCTTACTGCCGATTGGGGTTTTCAATAGCTTACCGCTGGATTGGGTCGCAACGTCTTGTCGTTGGATAAGAATTTCAACGGATTACCGCTGAATAGGATCACGATGGCTTACTGTTGATTGAGGCTCCAATAGCTTACCGCTGATTGTGGCCCCCATGGCTTACCGCTAGATGGGTTTGTAATGGCTTACCACTGACTGGGGGAAAACAGCTTACTGCTGATTGAGGTCCACATTTTAACTTAATGAAGGATGGGGGTGAACCGATGATAAAGAGGACCTAGGGCCTAGATAGATGGAGGGATTGAACCTCATGAAGGCTTTTTACATAACATCCCATGGAAAGGATCAAAGACCACGTAGTTCTTGTGGTGTGGGGCTTACACTCTAGGCCGATCACGATGTTGGTGAACCGATGTGAAGGGGGTCGAAGCGACTAATGGGTGGCGGGCTTGAACCTCGTAGAGGCTTCCTGAGTACCTTGCCATAGCAAGGATCAAAGACCATGTAGTTATGGTGGCATGTGTCTTACACTCTATGCTACCCGCATTTTTTGTTAACCGATGTGAAGGGGGTCGGAGCGACCAATAGGTGGTGGGCTTGATGCTCATGGAGACTTCCTACGTACCTTTCAATAGCAAGGATCAATGACCTCGTATTTTATATGGCATGGGGATTACACTCTAGGCTACCCATGGTGTTGGTGAACCGACGTGAAGGGGGTCAGAGTGACCAATGGGTGGTGGGCTTGAACATCGTGGAGGATTCCTACATACCTTGCCTTAGCAAGGATCAAAGACCTCATAGTTCAGGTGGCATGTGGCTTACACTTTAGGTTACCCACGGTGTTGGTGAACCGACGTGAAGGGGGTTGGAGAGACCAATGGGTGGTGTGATTGAACCTCGTGGAAGCTTCCTATTTACTTTTCCTTAGTAAGGATCAAAGACCTCTTAGTTTATGTGGAATGGGACTTACACTCTAGGCTTCCCATGGTGTTGGTGAACCAACATGAAGGGAGTCAGAGTGACCAGTGGGTGATGGGCTTGAACCTCGTGGAGGCTTCTAGCATACCTTTCCTTAGCAAGGATCGAAGACATCATAGTTCAGGTGGCATGGGTCTTACACTCAAGGCATCCCATTGAAGATGTCATGGTCAATGCTAGTTCTAAGCCCACATGAGTCAGGCTCTATGTGAGAAACAAGATTCTGTAAAGACCGGACGATCACGTCGCGAATGGTGCATCCATGGGAAATGGAACGGGGCTTACATGTGATCATAGACCAAAAAGGAAACATGGGCTTACACATGGTCCACAGCCTCAAGAGATTAGGAATTATTCCAGGATGGAGGCCTTGTGGCGACAAAGCCCAGCGGGATGGGGATTTGGAACCGAAGAAAGGAGGGGTAGGGGTGCTACCTCCTGTATGAAAAGATAGTGTCTTACACTATGATGATTTACCATTACCCACGTAGGATGCATGGGGGACTTTATAATTTAACGTCATGTGACAAGGACGATGATTCTTGGCAGTTTAACGTCATGCATCTTGGACGAGGTGGGTTCACACCACAACCCTAGGACTTACATAACTGGTACCCTCTGCACCTTGATGAAGAGAAGGGACATGAAATGCTTTGGAGGGCGGGGGGGTGTCATGGAGTGAACCATTTCAGGGTCCACATTAGCGTGGCTATGTGAAGAAACAATAGCCTTTAACAAGCCTATGTGAAGAATCATGAGGCGAAGCAACGCAACAGGCTGTATCATCCATGGGACTTTGAAGTTACTTCTTACAATCCTAGAGGTTCGTACAACAAAAGTGTGTAAAGCGTAGGTGTTTTGGGCGTGGGTGTCACCTGAAAATGATTCTTGGATGAGAGACATCATGGGATCACAATGAGGGAGTCTTGCGCGCAAAAAGAACAGTTACACAATAAATGGCGGGGCCGACGCACAATTAAGCTTCTAGCGCAAAAAAGGCTAGGGCAGGGGAAAATCATACTAGGTGCACGAAAAAGGACACAGCGGCGCACAATTGGGGAACCGACATGAAAAAGGGTAGCGCGGTGCACAATTAGGGAACCGGTGTGAAAAAGGGCGGTGTGGAACACAATTGGGGAACCAGCACAGAATAGCCCGGCTCGACACAGAATGGAGGGAGTAAAATTGAATTAATTGCACGTAGAAGAATGGATTGTGCACAATTAGATAGACTTTCCAGCAAGGGATAGTTCTCATTGAGATTTGGACGAGGATTAAGCCCGATTGGTCTCACGCAAAGGCGGACCCCAGGGCGACTTGGCGAGAAAAATTTAGTACTTGAGAGACATCTTTTGCGCATACGAGAGGTGAATATCACGCCGGAGAGATGGTTTAGATTCTTCATCCCAGAAGTCAAATTGGTAAAACTTCTATTTATAGGCGCTCAAGGTTGCAGATCCGTGTAGAGAACGTGTCCGTGGGAAATGTCATGCACCGATGTCTGCAACGCGCAATTGCAACCGTGCGGGGCGACTGCATGAAAATGGCCTCTCCTGGGGTGGAGCCACGGAAACTTTCCACGACCGTACGGAAGACATTCACACTTGCGCGGAAAACTTTCTCGAATCGTCCAGTTTTCTATGCGATAGACATTTTTTCTTGTACCTCTGTTTTTTTGTCACATGGCCCCTCCTGGCCTCCTTGAATGTATCACCGGGTCCAAATATGGCTTCGCTTTGTCCCGCAAAAACCCTCCTTCAAACCTAGAGAATTTATATGCGTCTACATCTTCATTGTATTTTTTTTAGCAATTTTAATCATCATTTATAATGGTTTGGTGGGTTTATGAACTGAATGAGGATTTTCCAAAGGAAAATGGTTGGTTTTTATGCATTGTTTTCAGTAATTTAAATATTCATATGCAGAAACACAACATAGAAGTTTTACTTGTTTCACCGTTAAGGACTATTCAAAGGAGCATATACCAATGGTGTGATGGTCATACATATATCCTCCAAAATTCCCTATTTTTGGAATACAGAAGTTAAAAATAGTCACACTATGATATGTAGACTTCTTTTACAGGTGTTTAAGGATAGCAGACTGCCTCCATCAAAACACATCCGTTGAATCCTTATATCCCACTACATTGGGAGAATTTTTCACAATTTCATGACATGAAGGTTGCTTTAGTATATTGGAATTTAAGACTTTTTCACTGACTAGAAAGAGACTCTAATTACAAAAATTTACTAATTTTATGCTCGATAGATAACTATTTCATATAAACCAGATGTTAAAAAAGTTCATTCACACAGCTCACTATCATCGTGAAGGTCTTGACCATCATGTATCTTGTGTCATTCATCCTTTTCTAAAATTTCATTTGTATCTATAGTAGTGGGGTTAATGACAAATTTATATGTTTTTTTTAATGATGCTCCCATGCCTCAAGATATATTTTTTAGAAACTCAAAAACCTTTTTCTCAAAGCTTCATCACTCACAAATCTCCAGTGAAATTTAAACTCCTCACAAAGAATCTCGTAGTCTTGGATATTACTATCAAACATTCAAACCATTCATTATGAATATTCATTATGCTTCACATATTTGTGAAAATAATTTTAAAAATATACTCTTGCTGAAACTGATTTCGTTATTTTATTTGGGAAAAATCAATTAAAGAAAAAAACATTAACAATGGTTACCTATTCCTTCTAATTTTGAGCCCAAAAATTTGAAAAAACTGGGAAATGATGCCACCTTCAAAAATATTTTCATTTTATACTATAATATCACTTGGATTTCCATCTATTTGATCAAACCAGTGTGGATTGAAAACAAAAACAAAAACTAGCCTCCATTTTTAGAAAATAATAGCCTTGGTTCCTACACGGGTTTCTAACAATTGATATAAACATTATTTTGAAAGGTCGCGACAGTAGTGGTATCAAAATACCTAGGATAATAGTGTCTAATAATTAATCATTAAATTCATTAATTATTAAGTTATCATTATCCCTATAATTTTCACAATTATATTAACTTTGAATGCATTTTATTCTCACATTACTAATTAAATGGCATGGGTTTTATGTTTTTGACACATCTATATTAATTATTCATTATCTATTCATGAAGTCAATTTATTTATATTAAATTTATATTAAATTGTCTAGCTTTCTATGTTAATTTTTCATTAATAATTTATGAATGCTTCTATAGTACATAACCCTTACTGAGAATTTGATCCCAGCCTTACTTTTTTCTTTTATCCGAGATAGGAAGAAGATATATTTCAATGAATTTTCAAAGATAAAATTAATTTATGTTGTTAAGTATTAAGATTTGTATTATTTTAACAAGGTAAAATTGGTATCATTAATGTATTTGGGACTCTAAAACTAATAAACTAACCAGTCCCTCTCAATACAACCCATTGAATATTTTCCAATGTAATTAAGGCACTAGCTTTTGGGTACTACGATTGGGGCCCTTACAATAAATGTATCATATATGATATTATATGTTATAAAATGAATCTTTTTTAGAACTATAATTAATTTAAATTTATTATACACGAGGATTGAAAAATTTAAAAGCAATTTGAATATGAGTTAAGGGTCCTATGTTAGAGTGTCATTTTTTATTAATATTATTATTTTTTAATTTATATTAATGAAATTTTATGATCTACAACTAAGAATTATCAATAATTTTATTGTAATATTTTTGTTTTTTATATTACACAATTTTCATAAATTTTCATATATTTAAGACCTTAATAGATTAAAAAAAATTTGGAAAACCTTCTTCAATTCTCTCTTTGGTCTAAAAAATTTGTCTCATATGTTTATGTTTTCTAAAAATACTTTAGAGAGTATTTTTAATATTTTACAATGGTTTATTAAACTCAATATTACCCATTATTGAATTTTTATTATGTTTTTAGAAATGAATATTCTTATCAGTTTTTTATTATGGTAAATTTATAATTATCACAAATGCATGAATAAAAATTCATTTAACAAAATTGGAATGAATATAATTTCTGATTTTCAATATAATTCAATGCCCTAAATATTTCTTTACAATTTTCAAAGGTCAGTTTTAATGAAAATTTATTCCCAAATATTTGGGAAATTTTTATATTTTAAATAAGTGGTTTCAATGTGAAATTGTTGTCTTCATCATGAAATGTTCTAGTTGATCATTTAATTTCATTTTTTAATATAATATGCCATCCTTTAATGTTACATAATATTTACTATGGATATAATCTAATGATACCATCCTTGATAATTACTAAAAGATTTATGATTAAAATGAAATGATGTTTATGAAACATATTCCTTTTTCACTGGTTATGCTACGATCAATGGTTATGAAACCCATTTCTTTTCCACAAGTTATACCATGATGGTTTTTTTTAACTTGCTTCTCTTTTTTGTGGGTATGATGTGCTGAATGTTTTATGATCTCATGGAAAACATTTTTTGATTTTCAATTGGTTATGGGGTGTCTAAGAATCAAATATTCTCCCAATTAATTAGGTAAATATGGATATGACATGAGATAAACAATAATAGAATGAGGAGTGAAATTGTTTTACTAATGGACTCAGTCCACTATTATAATATTGGATCTAGTATAAAGAGGCTTAGGTGTGACACTTTGAGTGTCGGTATTTTTGTAAAACAACATCAAAAGAGAATCAAGAAACATTTATGATGATTTTAAATAAATATTTCCTTAAAAGTTAATCACTTTTACCATAAAAGACCATTTTATAGAAAATCAATATTTGAGGTATTTAAAAAACATTTTAGTGTAATTTTTTATAAAATAAATCACAAAATTGTTTAAAAACATGTTCATAAGAAGCCCCTATTTATCTAAATCCAAAATTATGAAACCCTACTTCACTCAATACTTGATGAAACTCGACGAACCCCGATCATTTAGATTAATTTACATTTTATATATTTTCTCAATGTTTCCCCTCAATGTTTTATCCTATACTATTATTAAATGATCTTTGTCATTATTTATTATATTAAAACCTTCATAGAGAAATTTATTATATATTATTTCTAAATTACAATCCTTATTTTTTAATTAAAAATTATTTTTTAAATTATTTTTAATGTTAAAAATTTTCTATAAATGTGAAATTTTTTTGATTATAATTTTTATAGTTGTAACTGTTTGGGTTTATAACTCTGTGTATTTATAAATTTTTTATCATTACAATTTTTTTGTGGATGAAATATATTTTTTATTCAATTTTTCATGTGTAATTTTTTTCTGACATTAAAATATGTTTTTATTAAAAAAATTATTGTGACTTTTTCTTCATTTATAAATTGTTTTCAATGTATAATTTTTTTGTAAAAGATTTATACATGGTTGATATTTTTAATTATAAATACTATTTTATGTTTAGATTTTTTGATATATGTATAGTTTTTATATCCATTAACATATTCAAATGTTATATTGTTATTTCATAGGTAATTTGGGGATCATAATTCAATAAATTCACAAATAACAACTGATTCATATTAGAAAGTGGTTGATAGTTTCATGGAATTTTTAAACAAAATCTTGGAAATAAAGATTTCATTTTCTATCCATGCATGAAATTTTTTTGTGACTAAATTTGCTCAACCTCATCGAAAATTAAAAAAGGTATTCAACAATTTACAAGTGTTGATTAGTCCCCCACATCCATTTTTAGCTGATGAAAATCACTATAAGGTGAAACACCATTCTATGATTTGGAAATAAAACATGTTCTTATTGTCAAACAAATACAGAGAAGAAATAATCTATTATATTCAAGAAACCTTATTGAAATTTCATTTTAACATAAAACATTACATTTATATTATTCATATTTAGAAAATAATTTACAATTGAAATAAAAAATTTTACAATATAAAAGGAATGTAAAAAATAAGGATTACAATAAGGACTGGTGTTGATAATCATAGAAATTTGATTGATATTAATCAAAAAATAAAGCGTACATAATATATTTTCCATCATCTAGTCACACATTATGAGTGAGAGAATAATTTCATTGAATCCCTGCATGGTATTGAGGTACCTAGTGGGTTATTATTAAATGTGCACTTTCTCATACCAATGAAGGATTTAAAGATAGGTATGAAATCTCATGATTATAATGTATTGATCCAGTAGTTTCCACTAGTTTAATTTTATGGAATATTTTAGCATATTTATTTACCTTTTTTGTATCCTTTTGAAATATATTTAAATTTTCTGAAGATATATATTAAAAATATGTATTGACTAGAGGTCACTATTATTCAAAAATATAAATTATAAGAGGAAATTTGGTTTCTTAATTGTAATAAATCTAGTGCAGAGAATGTATGTCTCCCTATATATCTACATTTAATAGTGGATAGTGAAGTTAAAGGGATTTTTGTATTAAAGGTAATGTTAATTCTTCGTGATGAAGTGATTCATGTGAATTTATGTATTTTGATCAACATATATGATGATCAGCAATATATATCATCGCATATTCTATATAGAAGTAGTGATATCTGAGAAGAAGTGAAAATTTATTGATTAATGATCATAAAACACATTGGTTTCAGGGTTTAGGTAGAAATTCAAAATTTATTTATCCACACAAGAAACATTGTAATGGTTTGTTATGTGACCATGTTTTAATGTGGTCATGTTGTTTAATTTTTATATCAGGGGTTATAAATTTTATAAAAAAACTAAAATAATATGAGTAACATTAAAAATGGTAGACAACTGGTTGTCACTAAAGTAATAAATATTTTTAGTTCCAATGATAAAATCCCAATTTATAAATCAAAATAATATTTTTGATATTTTGTGGATATATGGTAGATCGATTAAACTATATTTTGGTTGTTGGTATTCAATTTTATGTGGGATATTGTGAATGTGGTGTAAAAATGATGAGTATAGATTTAAACTTTTCTATTTGATAATATTTATTTTCAAGGAATAATCATTTACTATATTGATGCATCAAAATAAATATTTTATGTTGTTTACCTATCAAAAAATTAGCTGTTCATTATTTTTCATGGGAATCAAATTTATTTGGGTGATGAAAATATTTTTGATGTTGAAGAAAAATCTAAAATTTCTCTATATATTACATGACTACCTGATGTTAACAATGAATAATATTTTGACATTTTTTATTATAAATATAATTAACATGTCGATGGCATATGGGAAAATAGAAAATTCTTCTCTTAATTGAGTATGTGATCTATTCTTTAAATATATAGATGTTTAACATTCCATCTGTTATTGAAATATTTTTATATATATTTCATTAAAAAATAAATTTTTTGGTTGAAAAATTAATCATTTAATATTTTTTTGTGACTATTGTTTTTATTATTTATTTTTAGGAACACACTTTAATGATATAAAATATATATATATATGATCCTTTTATGAACAATTAATTTTAACCATAAATTGTTTATTTATTTCTAAAAATATATTGGTTAACATAATTTATAATTTTTATATTGTAATCATTAAGTTCATTTTTCATTAATTTTAAAATACACTAGTTTTAGTTCAACATTATTTTGGTTGAAAGGTATATCATTCATTGTTTTGTCTTATATTATGAGATATCATCTTTTTAAATGTTACATCTATTTAAATTTATTAAACTAATGGTATACATAAATTTTATGAAGTTGGATACAGAATTTTAAATGATAGAAAGAAAAGAGTTTAACTAAGGATTGTATGTTTCTTTATATGAAAATATACTGATAGTAAATACATAACTTAATGATATTAAACATAAATTTCATAAAATCATGTTAATTAATTATTTTTAACTAATAAATGTGGTACCTAAATATTGTAGGAATGATATTACATTCATAACAAAAAAATTACTCTCACATGGGGAAAAGAGGGTGATAATTATCTTTCATGAGAATAACCACCCTTTTGGACCAAAATTCACAGGGTTTAGGAATTACATTGATATGTTGAGTTGTTGTAGGATAATTTTTGTATTCCATAAGTGGATAAATGTTGACTTATGTGGGAAATATCTATTTTTGGATTCTACAGCGATAATATTTCTACTATTATTATTTCTAATTATATAATGGTTTACTTATTATGTATTTATTAAAAAAATTATATTCAATTACAGATGAAATTTAACATTAAAGAGAAAAAATAGTTAACAAAAATATCTATTTTTCAAATACTAGATATAAGGATTCTATGTATAAGTATGATTCACTTTATATTTTTGGGAGTAAAAAGAATCAAGATCTATGCATAATGTATGGGTTTATAAATAGAGATACATAATAGAATTTTTTTTATAGTCGGCAGGAGGAAGCCTATATTGGAAGTGTAAACTAATATTGCTAATTTATTTCAATTACATTATTACAAATTTATTTTTAATTATGTAAAATTACACAATAAAAACTCACCAAAAGATAAATTATTAAATTTTATATCCACACACAATATCTTTTAGTGTGTATCCATTATTAAAAAAATCAAATTTTCACTATAAACATAGTAAATTAAGATCCATGAAAAGTAGAATCTCCCAAGATGTTTCAATTTCCACACTATCACTTCCACCTTTTCTTGCAATGTGGAAAAGTATGGGAATGGAAATAAAGTGATAAGTATATTAGTAATCCAAAAAATGATGTAGGTGATATTATTATAAGTAATTAATTGTTACATTCCATTAATGTTGCTATTTAATAATTTATTTCACAAATATTTCCTTTTAAAGCATTACTTCGGGACAACCTTAGAGAGAAAATAACACATGGTACCTTTATCTCTTAGGGTAGGATGGATATTCATTCCACCACCTTAATAAATATAGAAATAATGGGCCATATTAGAGGGTATATGGAGTGTATTGGTTTTAAAAATATATTTTCATTATGCCTCTGGTGTGGAAGTGATGGGGGAGAACATCAGGAAGAAATAGATTATTTGATGGTTGAGTTCTAAAATAAAAACATGTTGATTTAGGTTAAATGTAAATCATTTACATCATTTACTCTTACAGAATAGATGATATAGAAGTACCACATGTCACTTGTGTAGCCTATCTACCATAATCTTCCACCTCCTCCATTAAACCCAACCATGTACTGTGATTTTTATACTGGGGATCCCCATGTATTTATTGTCACATATAAAATTATACATCATTTGGGGGATTATGTACATCTACAATTTCTGTAGTCACCTTTGGTAATATTAGTGGTACATTATGTTATTGACCCATGATCTCCATTTTTTCTTCCTAATGAGGACGTTTCTATAGTTGAATAGAGTATTGGTCATTTTTTACATTGGCAAGTTAATCGTTTTCGATTAGGTGATATATAAGGTATTTATTGTTTTTCATTTATTATTTATCACTAAATTTATAACTACCTATAATAATATCTTACACTTATATTATATAGTATTATATTAAATAGAATGAATCACTCCTAATGAAATGAAATTTTATGGTTTCAATATCTTCATATACTCCTCAGAGAGTTGATTGGGCAAAACATTTATCACATGTTTTTCCTATGTTAGATAATTATTTTAGTTTTTTGATGAATTTTGATGTATTTTGAAGTTATTTATAGATAAAAATTATTAAAATTGATATCATGGATGTTGTAATAGGTGATCATATCAGTGTAACTATGTTTCAATTATTCTTATTTTTAGTAAATTTAAATTTTTTATTTATTTAAATTATGAATAGATATGTTTTTTCAGCTTAATTAATTAACTTTCTAATAATGTATCACCATACAATTTTTGAACAATATGATTCATCTTCTATTTATGATTTTATTGACCCAAAATACTTCTCATCAAATGTTAAATACATGAAAAAACATGATAAAATTGAATATTTACTTGAATAATTGAATAACATGTATAATACATATTGGTTTTTACATTCCTTGGTAGGTAATAAAAAATCTATAATTTTAAACAACTATTTATTATAATATTGTTAATGAATTTTTTTTATATTTTAGTGTACATTTGATGATATGTATACTTTTTTCACAAGAATGTAAAATGACTAGGTTAAGCCCTTTGTCTGGTAGGATTTAAAGATGATGTGATATGTTTTTAATGAATTATGTTTTATTCTATTATTATAGTTCTTTAAACTTATATTTTTCATTTTTCATCAATTATGATAATTAATATTTGAATTTAAAATTGGACATCAATTAAGATCTGTTGGGATCAGTATCCAACAGTCGAAGTAGATAAATTTTACTTTGTGCAATATCTTGGTATGTAACTCTTATATTAATAAATAATTGTTTTTTAAAATATCCATTGTTTTAATTTTAAAATATATTATCATAAATGCAGTGTCATACAAAAAAAATTATTTTTAATATAGTTTTTATATTTTAGAATTTATTTATGAGACCATCAATGCCATAAAAATAATAGATTTTGGAAAGTATGATGTCACTATAGAAAATGTAATTTATAAATTTGGATAGTTTTTAAATTAGAATCACATTTTTGTAGCTATTTTATGATTTTCCTATTCATAAATTAAGCAACCTAAAACACCTTCAAAATTTACTTGTATAATATTTTTAAATTTTGACTAATTTATAATTTATGTTTCATTTAGTTGTATATTTATAAAAAATCATAAAATATCACAATTACTTTTTCTTTTTTTGGTCTATTTCTTCTGCATTTTACTTCTTACGGTTCTTCATTTTTCAATTTACAGGTGTCAGATCATGTTATTTTGTAATTATGTAAAAGATTATACTTTCCACATTGGTTTTGTAAAGAACAACCCATTGAAGGTATATATTGGCTAACTTTGAATGTTGGTTTTACCAAAAACTAAAACTAATATCCTTCCATGAAGACTTTTTACATCATTTTTAAATGAAACCAATGTTGAAAGACCATTTTACTGGATTTTAATGTCATTATTTTTGGTAAAATAGATGTTTAACCTCTTTTATATTTTACCTTTTAGTATGGTTTTAATACTTTTTTTTATAATAGCCAATGTGGAAAGTGCCACTTTCAACATCACCTCTAATAATTTCAATTTATAAATGATATTGAAAGTAAAAAAATAATGATAAAAGTGTGTATTACTCTATTTCTGATCCCATCCATGGATTCTATAATGATTTGGTGACTGATCCTAATACCCTTTGATAGTGTTGGATGTAATCTTGGACTAATATGGATATGATTATTTATGCTTATGTTTATTGCAAAACCCTATATATTATGTCAATTTTATTCCCTCATATCTAATATTTTTTGTTTCCATTATTATTTATTTGATATGAACTGGCCTGATTTTTTCCATGATTTAATATTATGATCTATAATATTGAGCGTATGGTCTTGATTTTTTATTCCCATATTCTCATGTTATGATTATGTGATCATTGATAAATCCCATTTTTATGCTTGTTGAGCATTTGAGCTCACCCCTTAATTTTTTTCCTTTCTCCTAGTAATAAATAAATATATTTTGTATGATATGGCTAAGAATGGTTATAGTTATTTAAGACATAATGGTATATGACGTAGTTTTCTAATAAATTACTTGTTTATACATCCATGATTCCAAAATCTCTAGAACTATATGATTTCAATGTGGATCATAAAATTATTTTAATGAATATTCAACAAATAAAATGTAATATTGAGGTATGAAATTCATGCATAACTATCAACAATACCAAATATTGACTAGAAATATTTTTAAAAATATATGATGATGGTATCTTTATAGGTTATTCTAGTTCATGTAATGAATATATAGTTTATAAAAAATATCATTTTTAGTTCTAGAATATTCACTTGTTAACTTTTTTAAAAATAATTTAATGGAAATAAAATATATCTTAGAACATGTTAAAGAATAAATCAGTGATTTAAAATTTGTGAACCTAAAAATTTCTACTTCTATGAATCTATTTAGGGGGACTAATTCTCATGAACAAACACCAGAATTGAATAAATAACATTCATTTGACAAAGTAATTGGTGATGTAACTAATGGTTTGAAGAAAATAAATTCCATTATTTATGTTATGTTAATAAATATTATATATATGATTTTTTGCCTCATAAAATTTATAAACCTTCAATTGGTTCACATTGGATTAGCGAAATTCATAAAGAGTTAATCAATTTGATAGGCATTAGGTACAGATATATTTTGAACCCTATATGGGTCAAAATATTATTATAACCAAGGAAATATTTAGGAAAAATTAATATTATTTTAATATAATTAATATAAATAATGTCTTCTTAGTGTCTCAATGAAACAATCTAGAATAGGGAACGGATTTTGAAAAATAATTTTCCTTGTTTCTTGATTTTAAGATATATGAATAATTTTATAATATACATCTCTTTATGGAATTAAATTTTTTAAATTGGATTTCAAATCTCCATTTCTATTGGCATATGTTTCCCAAAATTTTAATAATCCTTTTTTTGAATGAATCTATATTGAGTAGTGTTTTGAACCCTTAAATTCCCTTGATGGTCTAAAACTATATCATTTAGATTACTACGAGTTTCCATCTTAATTTATTTTAAAAAATATTTTGAAGAGTTAAAATCTAATCTAACCATAATCATTAAAATAGATTCAAAATATATATTGATATTTCAAATATATATCTATGATATATTAATTTGTTATTTATGTGATATTATTTTTAATTTATTTTCTATGTTACCATTTTAATAATTTTACATGAGCCTTATGGGTGAACCCACATTCTTTTGAGGTTTGATAATAATTCAATGAAATTATGATATCATTATTCATCAATCAAAATAAGATAAATAATTAAAAAATACTTTTGTTCATCTTAATTATAAAAGATAAAATATTTAAATGAGTATTTATTTTATATTTACTATAGTGAATCTTAAAAATATTCTGATAATAATATGGTTAGGGCTATTACAGGTATCATAATTTATTTGATAGTATCTGGACTAGATTTGATATTTTCAGTCTTTATATGTGCAAGATTATAATGTAATAGAAAATAAGGACAATTTAAATAAGTTAAAATATTAACCATATAGACTAAAGAATTTATGAGTCATTGGTATCTTTATCATATTGTTACATAATTCGAGCTTTCCAATTTTTTATAATATAGTTTTGGTGGAAGCAAAATATATAGAAAAATAAGAACATGAATGTGTATCTTCTTGTGAATTGTTTTGTATCAATTATTTTAATAAAAGAAAATTCATATCTTCATAATTACGTATGTTTTTACTATATATTTTTTGTTCACATACATTATGGATTAAACAACCATTCTTATTTTTTGAATTAATTTTGATGGAATGTCGATTTATTGTCATAATACTTCTGCATTTTTTGTTTCTGGATATCATTTACAAAATTCTTTGACTAGACACACTGATTGAAGATATCACATTCATAGAGATCATATACAATAAGGAAATTATATTTTAGAATATTTTTCTGTAAAATATATATATATTAACATTTTTACTAAACACCTAGATTTAAATTTTTTATAAAATCACAATGGAATAAGGAATTATAGAAATTTAATCATACAAAATATATTAAAAGTGATTTGTTTTAAAGATTTTAAGATAAAACATTTAATATTTTTTATTTTTCATGTTTACATAATTCATTAGGTTTATTTTCTCAATTTACTGTGATTATTTAGGTAGATACTTTTCAAATATTTTTAAATTAATAACTAATCCATTGAAAACAAAGAAGTTTTTTCTTGGAACCTCAAGGATGCTAACAAATATATTTGAATGAGTTTATACTATTATACAAATGTAGCTTGTTAAATTTTTACATATTGTTTGGAATGTATAAATTAAGTAGAATACATGTTATATGTTTGATTTATAATTTATGATTAGTTTTTTCCATTAATTATTAATGGGGATCTTTGTTAGATAGTAACATTATAATGGATAGTTTCTTCACCAGTAACCATTTGGGGAATTTTTCCATATTCAATTTTTTATTATAATGTTAATTTTCAATCCATGTGATAACTACTTATATTGTGTGAATATTTTACATCAAATTGTTTCAATATTTAAGGATACTTCTATTTAATATTTTTTATTAATTTTAAAAATTATGTGGAATTTTGGATTATGTATTTCATATAATTTTGAAAAAGGTAATTAATGTTGAGTGGATCCTTGATCAAACTTATTTATTTAGGTTTTGATAATTATAATTTTATTATTTGATCAATCATAATATGTTATTTTATTTTATATATTGTTATTCCACTATTAGTATGAATGTAACCTTGAGAATTTACATTATGAAGTGATCCTGTGAAGTAGTTGTGTAAAGTGACCATGTGAAGTGACATTTCCAATTGACCATGTTAATATACCTTTCCAAGTGACCTTTTATGGTGACCTTGGGATGTGACCTATGTAAGAACCCAGTTCTTATTTTGAGGTATGGGTTTCTTCTTTTCTCTTATCCTTAAGTGTTTTTGAGAAAATAATGAAAATGGGGAAAAATCCTATATTTTGTGACTACACGCCGTTTACTATTCCACAGGCTATGTACCTTGGTCGTGTGGGATGAGTACACAGTGTGCGTAGCCATGTCGGCGACGAAGGGTGTAAAAATCGACTACACGCCGTGTAGTGGTATTTACACACCGTGTAGTCAGTCGGCAGGGGAAAAGTAAGGCGGTGAAGCTGCCACTAGTTGTGGGACAGTACACACCGTGTTGTGAATAATACACACTGTGTACTCATGTCGACGGATGAACAGTTTAGCGGTGCCTCCAGAGGAACAGTTAAATGAAAAATTACACGTTGTGTACTTGGAAGTACACTCAGTGTAGTTTGTTTTTTTTCTCTTAAAACGGGTAGTAGCCTCCTCATTTGGCAGAGGAGGCGTTCCTGTTTTTTTTGGAGTAAGAGAGGAGGGCGGAGCTTTATAGATCCACCGAGCGCATGTCGGGAATCAGATTCTTCTACCGACGATCTCATTGGAACTGCACAGGTAAGCCCTCAACTCTCTTGAAGACATTTTTACCAATTCTTTCCCAAGGGAAAGTTATGAACATTTGAACAGGATTTCTTCTAACCCAGATCTACATCGTCATTTGGTGTTTCTGGAATCAACGTTCGCGTATACCATTCGTGGGTGTTCAAGTTAGGTGGCTTTGTGTTTAATTTTCCAACCAATGTGTGTTTTTTGTACCGTTGTGATGTGTGCCCATGAATGGGGTGTCATATGGATGAGGCCCTGTTGAATTAAATACCTATAATTGTATAGGTAATTTAAATGTTATAATAAATTGTTGTTTGGGATCACTACTTGGATCCAGGACCACCCCAATGGTTCATTCCTCTGTTTAGCCATTTTCCTAGGATACCCGAGGGTATTCTGTAACAGCCCAAGATTTTATAAAAAAATATTCTTTTTAATTTTATTAATGTCTTGTGTTGTACGCTACACGAAAAGGAGCTTGCACAACACGCATCCTTGACTTGCCTTGCATTACACACAATCGCGACCTTCCTCGATAGCGTGTGTAATACGCAATACCGAGTTTTACTAAACAACGATATGCTTTTAAAATATTATTAAAACTAGCCGGTACGAATAGTAATAACCACTTTTTAAAATTCTGTAAATCTTATTTTCCAAAATGAACTTCATTTTTGGATTCGGAGTATCGAATTTAGCCTAAGGTGAAATTTTGGTACTTTTCGGATAACTTTCATATTCTGATGAATAGTGAAAATTACTAAATTATAATTAAAAACAACTTTTTTAATCGAAATAATTAATAGTGATAAATTATTAATTTGAGTGGTTTTAAAATATATTTAGAATATATTTTTACAATTTAATACAATATTGGTCATTGAATGTAATTTCACATTTAAACCAGACATAATCAAGTGTCAATCTTTTGATAGATATTGTTTCTTAAAAACACGCTTTTTGTTTTAACAGTGGGATTTAATTATAAAATTAATTAATGCAACTTCTATGTTATGAATTTGGTAAAAAAGACTTCATTTTTGAATTCGGAATATGAAATATAGCTTAGGATGAAATTTTGGCATTTTTCTGAAAAACTTCAATTTTTGATGAATAGTGAAACCACTAAGTGGTAGGTTAAAAACTGAATTTTTCATAAAACTTAATTTTACCACTTCTGTGAATGGAATTTTGAAAATCCGACAGACACGGTTGATATCAGTAAATAAAAAGTGGTTCAATGAGATAAAAATATTTTTTGGTGAATAGTAACTTTTTACTTTTTTTTACCGCGGTTAATAGTAAATAGGGTAACTAAGGGTAAATATGATATTACTATTACCCTAAAACATGTCCTAATTCTATTGGATAAGTGTAATTCGACCAAAAACAACCTTATGAATATAATATGACCATTTAGGCCCACTTGGATTAGATTAGGACATTTATTATTAATTTATTTAAAGAAGGGTTAAAATAGTTAAAATCAAAGTTTAATAAGTAAATCATTTTTAATATAGGGTTATACATAAGATAAATTCAATTGTAAATATTCATTAGAAAGATAAAAAGATTTCCTACAGAATGATATTTTATTTATAATTTTTAGACTTTAAATAAATTAATTTATTTATGACACAATGATGATGCAGTAATTATCTTATTAATGAAATATTGACATAATTGATGTTATAAACACACAAATAAATGTAATTTGAGACTTTTTATGAATTACACTAATTTTATAGGTTACTATGATATATTAATGTTGATTTAATCAACTTGGTTTGAACATATAATTCTGTTATGACTTTCACAAAAATCATATATCAAATAGTGTAAAAATTGACACAAAATAGTTTTTAAATCAAATATTATATTATTAATTGTTATTTTATTCATAAAAATCTAAGGTTCGGCAAAATGACTTAGATAAGGATATATATATTAATAATAAACAATTTGGGGTTCTTTTGGCATGTTATTGTAAGTGTATTAACCATATAGTGAAAGAAAACAAAAAGACACGGTAAAAGTTAAATTAATTAACTTTGAGTTAAATATAATTGATAAGGTTAAAATAATACCCTAAACTTGTTTAAATCCTATTGGTTGATAGGATTTAGACCCATCCCCACTTTACCTTCTAAATAAGACCCTTTGGAACCATTATAAACCGATTTTGACTTTAATATAAAATAATATTTTGAGATATTCCTAAGGTGCCCCTCTCCTCCCTTATAAAAGGGCACCTCCTCCCCCTCCTCCTCACACCAATTTGAGCACTCCAGCTCGGCCAAACCCTACCAAAATTACTTCTCCACTTCCCTAGAATAATCCTAGAGGTCTTGGTCTTCTTAAAAGACCAATCTTAGTTCCCTAAGTGGAGGATTCAAAGAAGCGTTTCAAAGAAGAGGTAATATCCATTACCGATCTTTTCAATTTCTTTCTTCTTCAACTTCTTCTTCTTTAGTTGTTTCATGATAAAGTAATAACATCAGTATTTCTTATATACTGATATGTTATTATAAATATGAAACAACTCTAATTCACCTTCTATCTATCCTACGGAAAAAAAAATCACCGCGTGTGCGTACGTACGGAATACCGTCTCCACGCTGTGGTGTAATCTATTTTCCACCACCACCTTACATGGATGGGTATAATGGTGTAAAGAATAACTATACATAGTTATTACAATATCATATTGATTCTGATATATTGTATAATCCACTCCAATTCAATTCAATATTTATAGAAATGATATCATCGCTCGTGCGTACGTACGGACTACCGTCTCCACGACGCGATGAGATTCATTCTCCATGTTAACCATTTAAGAATGATTATAATGTATATATAAGAAATAATAATGAAATATATGACATTATAAAGCTACTGGATTTATGTATATATATACATATGTATGTCATCTACTTACTTCCATTTCAAGACAATAAGGAAAGGAAAACAGCGTTCATGCGTACGTACGGACTACCGTCTCCATGAACGGTGTTTTTCATTTTATTTATCTACCTATTATATATATATATATATATACTGAATATATATGATATATAAATCATTTTTTATATTCTGGAAGTGAGTAAATCATGATATAAGTAATAATGATGTCAAGAACAACAAGTCAAAACACCTACGATAAATGAAACGATTTTACCCAAAACGCTTCTTTAACATGGAATTTACAAAAGAACGGGTAATATAATGTCATAAGTGAACCATATATGATATAATAACAATTAATATGATTTTGTAATAAGTCAATGACATTATTTAAATCATTATACAGGAGGTTCGGACACATACGAAGCAAATCGGACCTAAGGTAAGGGAAAATATCACAATCTCATTTTTATCCGAGATTGTTTATTCGTAAGTATTTACTGGGGTGTATTTTATCATCCACATCCATGTTTCATCAATATGTAATATTATTTCCATCCACCTACAATTGTTTAAATCTAATTTTACCCTTTGGTGAGTTTTTAGTAAAAGATATGAAAGGAATCTTTTGTCGTTTTTCGTACGAGGTACTTTTTGACTTTTCCGACAAAAGTACGAAGAATGTTTTTTTTAACTTATACGGCATGAATGGATTTTTAAAAAATTATTTCCAAGAAGCTTCCTTTACAAGTTTTTAAGTTTATTTTTAATCAACTTCTTTTATTTTAAAGTTGTATGACATGTAATGAAAGGAAAAATGTTTTTGAAGTAGAAAGGATATTTTCCTCAAGAATGGAGTTCAAGTACTTTATTAAAATTATTTTCCATCTAAGATAATAAAAGGGTTCTGTTTTTATCCCTATTATTACATGGATTTGATTATGTTGTGATGGAAATATTTTTATGAATTCCTTTATCTTATATGAATTGTTTTATGATGTCATGTTGTTTAAGAATCCCATTTTTATTACATGGGTTATGCGATGAAGTATGATTTATGATTATGTGGCACACATAAGAAAGGATTCATTATAAGATGGGTGGGACCTATATCTCCCTCCAATGCATTGGGTAAAGATTTTATATCTCATGAGATAGACAGGGCTGGAACGGTAGGTTATACCGGTTCAGTAAAAAAGGACTGAAACGAGGGTTACTTGATTCAGAAAGGGACTTTGTCCACTAAGATAGTCTTGGCAATGAGTCTTGACTAACAAGAAATGATTCTCTATGATTATGTGTGAATGCCACAAAGTTTCATGTTTTAAGTTATGATTACTGTGATTACATTTCACTGCCATGATTTATCCCATGTTATGAAATTATGCTCTCTTTTACAGGTTATGATTTCCAAAATGTTATGTTCTTATGAATATGATGTGATTGATATTTCTTTTGTTTACCCTTACTGAGCATTTGAGCTCACCCTTTTATGTTTTCTTTTCCCCAGGATATAAAGAAAGGTTTTAGGTAAAAAAAAGGAAGATATTTATGGGAGATATTGAAGATCATTCACCACGATTAGAAGATTACGTTCCGAGTTTCCAAAGACACTAAACTATTACAGTCCTTGTGTGTGTGTTTTTGTAATGTACTAAGTATTCCGCAAATGTAATGTAATGTCATGTAAGTCAGGCTTCGGGTCTCCATAGTTGGTATTAGAGGCAAAGGAGGTAGGAATGTCTCCGATCCTTGGGAACTCTCACATGTGAGCGTTGGACGAAGCATGGCTCTCCGCCCAAGGGCTTCATGAGAAAATGGCTGCCACTGGGGATGGTGGTGTGTCCCGCCCAGGGGGTGTAGCCGCCCATGGAGTGCCCTGATAGGTATCAATTATAGTCCACTGGAAGTAATTCCAGACCACCACAGTTGGTATCAGAGGAAAGGTTTAGTCAACCTTTGGAAACTAGGATGCAAAAACGTTAGTGAGATCCCTAGAGATATTTCTAAGGTATGTCTAGGGATGTCCCTAAGGTTAAGTATACGTATAGGTTATAGTAATAGAATTACGCTAACGATCATAGAATTAAACCTAAGATGTTGGATATTGAAGGTACTCCCCCTTTATTATGTTGTTTTCCCTAGCATGATTTTTGCCTCTCACACTATTCTTTTTGGGTTTTAGACGATGGCTGGAACCTGAAGGAACCATGTTGATCAATGCAATGGACAATGCAATGATTTCCCTCCTGAACAAACAAATGTTATAGGGGATGGAGTGAAAAATCTTATTGCTATACTTACACAAGCTATGAATCATTCTGGACTTCCAAATGAGCAGAGAAGGGAACAATATTCTATTGAGTCCTTCATGAGGCAACGTCCACCTTCTTTCAGTGGGTCTTCTGATCCACTTGTGGCTGAACAATGGATCAGTACTACTGAAAAGATATTTTCAGTTCTTCAATGTTCTGAACATGATAAAGTCATCTTAGCAGTATATCGTTTGGAAGGTGAAGCTGATCAATGGTGGAATCTTATCAAGAATACGAGGCAAAGAGATGAAATTGATTCCATGGAATGGGACGAGTTCAAGAACTTGTTTTTCAGTAAGTACTTCCCTCGTATTCTTCGAACGAAGATGGAGAAGGAGGTTCTTGAACTAAAGCAAAAGGATGATGAATCTGTTGGTATATACGAAGCGAATTTTACAAGACTTGCAAGGTATGCATCTGGCATTATCATCCAACCTGAAAGTAAAGTTGATCGATTTTTCAGTGGCTTAAAACCAAGTCTTCGAAGGGAATTAGCTATAAGAGACTTCAGTAGCTATAAAGAAATTTTGCGTTGTGCTATCAAGGTAGAAATGGAAGTTGGTGTTACATATCCATCTCATGGTTTTGACAAGAAACGAAAGATGGAGTTCAAGGAGAAATCTCAGAATAATGGTGAAAAGAAGATGAATGTTTCCTTATGCACAAAGTGTGGAAAGAAGCATGGTGGAGATTGTCTTAAAGCGACTAGAAAATGTTTTCAGTGTGGAAAAGAAGGTCATCGAGCAGCTGAGTGTCGAAGTAATGGAAAAAGGGTTTCTAATGATGTGAATAAAGCAAACACTGCAGAGAATGCACCGCCAACACTTCAATGCTTCAAGTGCAAGGAAATGGGGCACTATGCTAATAATTGCCCTAATCCAAGGGTTAGTGATGATCAACATGAGCAACCACTGAAGGCAAAGGACAAAGGGAAATCACATGCGATCACTATTGGCAATGTTGAATATGACAACGATGTGGTGGAATGATTAAGTGTTTATGTAATGGGATTCCAAAATAATGTTGTATCATTGAGTATTACAATATTTATTGATGTGGTATTCAAAGTGATTGAGATATTTTTTTGGAAATAAGATGATATGCGCATAATGAAAACGAGAAAATGAAATGTTTAATAGTATTCATGAGCTCATGATTGATATAAGGACTAAGTGATATCATGGTTTGAGTATATAGAATTTTGAGGATTTTGGTATGTGGAAAGTGTTGACTTTTAACTGCACTCATGTTTTCACTAAGGTATTCAAGAGAATACACGATTAAGGACTTTGAATGTTTGGAATGTGACCAACAAGACATATCTTATGATATGTAGGAATCAACGACAGTATTAAATCTCTGGTAATCGTTGTCACTATATTATGAGAGTGGACTGCAGTATTATGTATAAGCCTAAAGATTAGACTGGATTATGTTGGACATAAGTTAGTATTGTTTAAGGATAGAAGATTTTCGATATTATTGATGGGATGTTATAGTAACATAGTTTTAGAAAAAGGACAACCTGCAGGACGGGCGACAGCCCATCGCTTCGGACAAGGCTGTAGGAATCGAACCCACAACCGAAGTGCGACTGGCCTTTATCGCCTACCACTGGCCTACAGGAAGTCCCTGTTTAGTAGAAACTAGTTTTATTATATTAAGAAGTATGATATATGAAGTATAAGTCCATTTTAGGAACTATATATGATTAATCTCACTATAGATCGACTTATGTATATAATTTTTTCTAGCCTTTTATTTGAGACAGATGGAATGACCCGTCATTCTATCACATGATCTGCTAACACTTCACGAATAACAAATTCAACTTCATTTATTTAAGAGATGAAGTGGAAATTGTTCTAGGCACGAACAATAGTGAGATTGTACCAAAATAAAGAAAGTATTTATTCCAATTCAAATTTTCAACTTTAGGGAAATGATCTTGAAAACCAAAAATGTTGTCCTAGTGATCTTATACCTGATGAATCGGATGGTACCTTAGATCGTCACAAATTTATGGATTTGTGATTATTGGCTTTTCCATAGCCATGTTCTCTACCACTCTCCATCAGAACATGATGGTTAGATTTCTCTTCCATATCCATATTTTCACCTATGTGGAAACCCAATGATTAGTTTATTTGGGTAACCGTTACGTTTCATACTTTTGTTTTAAAGATTGGTTTTGATATTCCTTTTTACGATGTGGGTTTCTATTAAAGAAACTTTCAAATAGTAAACCATTTATAACCCCGACGAATTTCGAGGGCGAAATTCATTTTAAGGGGGGTAGAATGTAACAGCCCAAGATTTTATAAAAAAATATTCTTTTTAATTTTATTAATGTCTTGTATTGTACGCTACACCAAAAGGAGCTTGCACAACACACATCCTTGACTTGCCTTTCATTACACGCAATCGCGACCTTCCTCGATAGCGTGTGTAATACGCAATACCGAGTTTTACTAAACAACGATATGCTATTAAAATATTATTAAAACTAGCTGGTATGAATAGTAATAACAACTTTTTAAAATTCTGTAAATCTTATTTTTCAAAATGAACATCATTTTTGGATTCGGAGTATCGAATTTAGCCTAAGGTGAAATTTTGGTACTTTTCGGATAACTTTCATATTCTGATGAATAGTGAAAATTACTAAATTATAATTAAAAACAACTTTTTTAATCGAAATAATTAATAGAGATAAATTATTAATTTGAGTGGTTTTAAAGTATATTTAGAATATATTTTTACAATTTAATACAATGTTGGTCATTGAATGTAATTTCACATTTAAACCAGACATAATCAAGTGTCAATCTTTTGATAGATATTGTTTCTTAAAAACACGCTATTTGTTTTAACAGCGGGATTTAATTATAAAATTAATTAATGCAACTTATATGTTATGAATTTGGTAAAAAAGACTTCATTTTTTAATTCGGAATATGAAATATAGCTTAGGATGAAATTTTGGCATTTTTCTGAAAAACTTCAATTTTTGATGAATAGTGAAACCACTAAGTGGTAGGTTAAAAACTGAATTTTTCATAAAACATAATTTTACCGCTTCTGTGAATGGAATTTCGAAAATCCGACAGACACGGTTGATATCAGTAAGTAAAATGTGGTTCAATGAGATAAAAATAATTTTTGGTGAATAGTAACTTTTTACTTTTTTTTACCGCGGTTAATAGTAAATAGGGTAACTAAGGGTAAATATGATATTACTATTACCCTAACACATGTCCTAATTCTATTGGATAAGTGTAATGCGACCAAAAACAACCGTATGAATATAATATGACCATTTAGGCCCACTTGGATTAGATTAGGACATTTATTATTAATTTATTTAAAGAAAGGTTTAAATAGTTTAAATCAAAGTTTAATAAGTAAATAATTTTTAATATGGGGTTATACATAAGATAAATTCAATTGTAAATATTCATTATAAATATAAAAAGATTTACTACATAATGATATTTTATTTATAATTTTTAGACTTTAAATAAATTAATTTATTTATGACACAATGATGATGCAGTAATTATCTTATTAATGAAATATTGACATAATTGATGTTATAAACACCAAAATAAATGTAATTTGAGACTTTTTATGAATTCCACTAATTTTCTAGGTTACTATGATATATTAATGTTGATTTAATCAACTTGGTTCGAACATATAATTCTGTTATGACTTTCACAAAAATCATATATCAAATAGTGTTAAAATTGACACAAAATAGTTTTTAAATCAAATATTATATTATTAATTGTTATTTTATTCCTAAAAATCTAAGGTTCGGACAAATGACTTAGATAAGGATATATATATTAATAATAAACAATTTGGGGTTCGTTTGGCATGTTATAGTAAGTGTATTAACCATATAGTGAAAGAAAACAAAAAGACACGGTAAAAGTTAAATTAATTAACTTAGAGTTAAATCTAATTGATAAGGTTGAAATAATACCCTAAACTTGTTTAAATCCTATTGGTTGATAGGATTTCGACCCATCCCCACTTTATCTTCGAAATAAGACCCTTTATAACCATTATAAACCGATTTTGACTTTAATATAAAATAATATTTTGAGATATTCCTAAGGTGCCCCTCTCCTCCCTTATAAAAGGGCACCTCCTCCCCCTCCTCCTCACACCAATTTGAGCACTCAAGCTCGGCCAACCCCTGCCAAAATCCCTTCTCCACTTCCCTAGAATAATCCTAGAGGTCTTGGTCTTCTTAAAAGACCAATCTTAGTTCCCTAAGTGGAGGATTAAAAGAAGCGTTTCAAAGAAGAGGTAATATCCATTACCGATCTTTTCAATTTCTTTCTTCTTCAACTTCTTCTTCTTTAGTTGTTTCATGATAAAGTAATAACATCAGTATTTATTATATACTGATATGTTATTATAAATATGAAACAACTCTAATTCACCTTCTATCTATCCTACGGAAAAAGAAATCACCGCGCGTGCGTACGTACGGAATACCGTCTCCACGCTGTGGTGTAATCTATTTTCCACCACCACCTTACATGGATGGGTATAATGGTGTAAAGAATAACTATACATAGTTATTACAACAACATATTGATTCTGATATATTGTATAATCCACTCCAATTAAATTCAATATTTATAGAAATGATATCATCGCTCGTGTGTACGTACGGACTACCGTCTCCACGACGCGATGAGATTCATTCTCCATGTTAACCATTTAAGAATGATTATAATGTATATATAAGAAATAATAATGAAATATATGACATTATAAAGCTACTGGATTTATGTATATATATACATATGTATGTCATCTACTTACTTCCATTTCAAGACAATAAGGAAAGGAAAACAACGTTCATGCGTACGTACGGACTACCGTCTCCATGAACGGTGTTTTTCATTTTATTTATCTACCTATTATATATATATATATACTGAATATATATGATATATAAATCATATTTTATATTCTGGAAGTGAGTAAATCATGATATAAGTAATAATTATGTCAAGAACAACAAGTCAAAACACCTACGATAAATGAAACGATTTTACCCAAAACGCTTCTTTAACATGGAATTTACAAAAGAACGGGTAATATAATGTCATAAGTGAACCATATATGATATCATAACAATGAATATGATTCTGTAATAAGTCAATGACATTATTTAAATCATTATACAAGAGGTTCGGACACATACGAAGCAAATCGGACCTAAGGTAAGGGAAAATATCACAATCTCATTTTTATCCGAGATTTTTTATTCGTAAGTATTTACTAGGGTGTATTTTATCATCCACATCCATGTTTCATCAATATGTAATATTATTTCCATCCACCTACAATTGTTTAAATCCAATTTTACCCTTTGGTGAGTTTTTAGTAAAAGATATGAAAGGAATCTTTTGTCGTTTTTCGTACGAGGTACTTTTTGACTTTTCCGACAAAAGTACGAAGAATGTTTTTTTAACATATACGGCATGAATGGATTTTTAAAACATTATTTCCAAGAAGCTTCCTTTAAAAGTTTTTAAGTTTATTTTTAATCAACTTCTTTTATTTTAATGTTGTATGACATGTTATGAAAGGAAAAATGTTTTTGAAGTAGAAAGGATATTTTCCTCAAGAATGGAGTTCAAGTACTTTATCAAAATTATTTTCCATCTAAGATAATAAAAGGGTTCTGTTTTTATCCCTATTATTAGATGGATTTGATTATGTTGTGATGGAAATATTTTTATGAATTCCTTTATCTTATATGAATTGTTTTATGATGTCATGTTGTTTAAGAATCCCATTTTTATTACATGGGTTATGCGATGAAGTATGATTTATGATTATGTGGCACACATAAGAAAGGATTCATTATAAGATGGGTGGGACCTATATCTCCCTCCAATGCATTGGGTAAAGATTTTATATCTCATGAGATAGACAGGGCTGGAATGGTAGGTTATACCGGTTCAGTAAAAAAGGACTGAAACGAGGGTTACTCGATTCAGAAAGGGACTTTGTCCACTAAGATAGTCTTGGCAATGAGTCTTGACTAACAAGAAATGATTCTCTATGATTATGTGTGAATGCCACAAAGTTTCATGTTTTAAGTTATGATTATTGTGATTACATTTCACTTCCATGATTTATCCCATGTTATGAAATTATTCTCTCTTTTACAGGTTATGATTTCCAAAATGTTATGTTCTTATGAATATGATGTGATTGATATTTCTTTTGTTTACCCTTACTGAGCATTTGAGCTCACCCTTTTATGTTTTCTTTTCCCCAGGATATAAAGAAAGGTTTTAGGTAAAAAAAAGGAAGATCTTTATGGGAGATATTGAAGATCTTTCACCACGATTAGAAGATTACGTTCCGAGTTTCTAAAGACACTAAACTATTACGGTCCTTGTGTGTGTGTTTTTGTAATGTACTAAGTATTCCGCAAAAGTAATGTAATGTCAATGTATGTCAAGATACGTGTCTCTACATATTCCTTTATAACTATGATTATAGAGTTACCTTGAGAGGAATTGCATGTTTATTTCTTGTTCATATGTTGGGCATGTCCTAGTTACTTTCTTAGCCTGAGGGAAGTTCTTTACTTAGCCTGAGGGCAGTGTTAAATTTAGCCTGAGGGAAGTGGTTATTTTGGTCTGAGGGTAACTTCTTCTATGCATGTGGGAAATAGAATCTGTTCCTGACGGTGACACTTTGTACGCCTAAGGGAAATATTTGTTATGCATGTGGGCAATTACCTGCGTGTTACGTTTCTGATTACCCGAGGGTAAGGGATTTCATGTTTGAGGACACTAACTGTTTACATAAAAATTCACCGTGGTGGTTTCCTTATAATGAACTATTAAATGAATAATAAAATGGAAATATGATAGTTAAAGTTAGTTAATTTTGAGTAATGCAAAGTTTATTTCCTTTTACTACTGCACAATTTTGATGCATATTTTCACACAGTAGGGCATGGGCCTTTGGTGGGTGCCTACTGTGATTTATTTCTCACACCCTATTTGGGTCATGTCTTCGTCCCAAACATATTACATTTCTATAGGTTTGGATAAGGGAAAGGGTCCTTTTATAGGTACTTGATTGCTGCTGAGGAGTAGAGGAGCATGAGACTGGGCTTAGGCTCTCGATTCTACCTGCTGTTTTGTTTTGGTTTTTTTTGTACTCCGTATCATATTGTACCACTTTGTAACATGTTCTGGCTTTTTTCTTAGAACATGAGGCATGTTGCATCAACATTATATATATATGACTATTGGTTATTTTTACTGGAGTTGTTCATTTAAAATTGTGTATGTTTATTTTCATCCACTGTTGTTTTTGTATGTTTTATCTGGTATTCCACTACGCTACACGTTGAAAAAAGAGGGTATAGTTTCCCCACCATTAGATATGGGCCCTCACCGCTAGTCGAGAGCCTCTGGAATTTGGGAAATTGTGCTTGAGGTCACATAGAGAACCAGGTTCGGGGAACCTGTTGAGTGGCGCCTGTAACACCCCAAGAATTCATAGTGTGTTATTTCTTCAAAATAATTCAATAACTTGCACTACACGCAACACCGAGTTCAATTGCACCATGACATACCAAAAAGCCATTCAAAAGTGGTTATGAATAGTATTAACTAAATTTTAAACTTTATATAATCCTTATAATTTTTCCATATTATGAGTATCTTAGACATAATGCAAGAACAAATTCATTTTCAGTATTGCACTTTTATCAACTTTTAATATTGAACCCCTTTTAAATACAATATTTTAAACTTTTTGACTAAATGGGGACATCAAAAATTTAAAATAAAACATCCCAAGCTTCCACGGTACGCTTTCTTTGAATAATACTGTAGCGTGTGTTGTACGCAACCTTCAGTTTTAACACACACCACAACCAATCAAACTAGCCGTTATGAATAGTAATACCTAATTTTTGAAATTATATATATTTTATATTTCAAAATGGACTTCATTTTTGGATTCGGAATATCTAATTTAGCCTAAGGTGAAATTTTGGTACTTTTCGGATAACTTTAATATTTTGATGAATAGTGAAAATTACTAAATTTTAATTAAAAACAACTTTTTTAATCAAAATAATTAATAGTGATAAATTATGAATTTTAGTGGTTTTAAAGTATATTTAGAATATATTTTTACCATTTAATATAATGTTGGTCATTGGACATAATTTTACAATTAAACCGAACATATACAAGTGTCAATCTTTTGATAGTTATTATCTCTTAAAAACACGCTTTTTGTTTTGACAGCGGGAATTAATTTTAAATTAATTTCTGCCACTTCTGTGTTTTGAATTTAGAAAAATGTATTCCATATTTGGAATCAGGATGTCCAAATTGTGTAAATAGGTAACTTTTATTTTTATACATTTTGAATAATTACTGTGGTTAATATTTTATTTACCATGGTTAAGGGTAAATCTGGTAAATATGGGTTAAAAAAATAATATTTTAATAATACTAAATTATCCTAAAACGTGTCATAGCCTTATTGGTTAATACATGTTCGACCATAGGCATCTTTGGGTCGATTTGGGGACCCCATGGTGCCACTTGTAGGTGATAGGGACACTTTATTTTAATTAAGTTAAAATGAATACAAAAATGACACAAGCATATATCTTTTAGAAAAATAATTTTTACATAGGTTTATATATGTTTGATTTTAGATTAAAAATATTCATTAGAAATATAAAACCATTTACTACATAATTATATTTTATTTATAATTTTTAGACAATAAATAATTTAATTTATTTATGACACAATGATGATGAATTAATTACTATAATAGTGAAAAATTAAAATAATTGATATTATAAATACCAAAATAAATATAATATGAAACTTTTAATGAATTAAACTAATTTTATAAGATAATATGATATATTATGATTTTTTTAATAGACTTTGTTCAAAATAATCAATCTGTTATGAGTTTCACAAAAATCAACTATTGAATAGTGTCAAAATTGAGATAAAAGAGTTCTTTAAACAAATATTATATTATTAATTGATATTAAATTCCTAAAAATCTAATGTTCTGCCAAGAGACTTATATCATGATAGGTTCATCATTAATGGACCACTTGGGGGTCGCTTGGATGTATATAGTAAGTTTATTTACCATATTATATAAAAATACAAAGAGACATTGTAAAAGTGAAACTAATTAACTTAGAGTTAATACTTAATGATAAGGTTAATATAAGTACCCAAACCTGTCTAAATTCTGTTGGTTGAGTTGTTTTCGACCCATCCCCACCTTAACCTTTGAATAGTCATCTTTGGAGCCATTGGAAACCGAATATGAATTTATTATAAATTAATATCTCTAGCTTTTCCAAAGGTGCCCCTCACCCCTCTTATAAAAGGGCACTCCTCCTTCTCATTTATTCACACCTTCAAAGCCTTTTGGATTGGCCAAACTCTGCCCAAATACTCTCCCAACTTCCCTCACTACAACCTAGAGGCCTTAGTTTGATCAGAAAGCCAGCCTAAGCAGCCCTTTTGATCCAATCAAAAGGAAGAACCCGAAGAAGAGGTAATGATTTCACCACCCTTTTTCCAAGTTCATTACTTCTTCCACTTCTTCTTCCTTTGTTGTTACCATTCTAAAATAATAATTCCAGTATCATATATCTATTGTGATGTTATTATAAATATGGTACAACCATATTCAGTATTCTATCCACCCTTTGAATAACATGTCACCATACGTGCGTACGTACGGCTTACCGTCTCCACGTCGTGGTGTAATTGTTATTCAATATAATATTATTTGGATGGGTATAATAATGATGTGTAACTCATGTAAATAATAAATATAACATGGTAATGATTTAGTATATATGATATACCATCCATTTATATATTATTTTAATATCAAAAGAATGATATTGTCGCTCGTGCGTACGTACGGACTACCGTCTCCACGAACGCGATAAGATTCATTCTCCATCGTATCCATTCAAGTATAATTATCATTTGATGATTTAAAAATGATTTTTAAGGACTTGATATCATTCTTGATATGAATAATATACAACCTATCCATTACAAACATGGCTTACGTAACAAAACATATAAAAGAAAACAAGTAAGTTAACACCCGAAACAACGATAATACTAAGATATTATTATCAAATCAATATTAAAAGATCATATATGATATCATATTAATGTATATGATTCTTGTATAATTTAATAACAATTATTTCACCATTATACAGGAGGTTAACCTACCCCAACCAAGGAAAAGTACAAGGTATGGTTTAATTCACAATCTCTTCATTATCCAAGGTTGTTTATATGTAATAATCTACTGGGATCTCTTTATCATCCACATCCATGTTTCTTCAAAATGTATTTCAAAACATTTTTATTATTTACAAGAATATGGGTTAAAGTCATTTATACCCTTGTTTGACTTTTTATAAGAGGAATCTTTCCGTCGTTTTCAAAACAAGGTCCTTTTTAACCTTTTCGACAGAATTAAGGTAAAAATGTTTTTTTAACTTATACGGCGGGTGCGGTTATTTTCCGCCGTTATGAAATCTTCAAAGTTTTCCTTACAAGTTTATAAGAATATTTTCAATGAAAATGTTTTATTTTATAAATATATGACTCTTAAATGATTTCAAAATAGAAAGATATATTTCTCTAAAAAGAGTTTTGATTTCATCTATGTCGACATCCTTTGATGGATTTTACGCTTATTTGAAGTTGATTTATTATGATACAAAACTTCTATATTGTATTGAAGGTTTTGTGATATGTTTGACTATGGATGTGCTATTTTTATACCATTCATGGTTTATGGTGAAAGTAATGACATTTCGTATGCTAGTTTTAATACGAATGTTTATGTTATGTTTAAACCTTTTCATATGGGAATGCATTGGACTTAATAGGTGACGGGTGAGCCCATTATAGCTCCTCGATGCATCGGTAGGTCTCATGAGACAAACTAGTGTCTTGGCACAAGGCCTTGACAAAATCTTATTTGTAGTCTTGGCACGAGGCCTTGGCTATGTGGTTATGATAGTCTGGCATTATGCATTCCTACATTATGAAAGTGGTTAGTGCTTTTTCATGTGATTATTCGATTAGTATAATATCCATGTGAATGAGTAAATGGAATTATTTCATTTTATTTATGCCATACAATGTTGAAAGATAAAGTTTGAAAGGATTTTGTTTTAGTTATACATTGCCTTAAATGTTTATTCTTATTTATGAATGTTTCCGCTATATTTTTATCCTTACTGGGAATTTGAGCTCACCCCTTTTCTATGTTTTATTTTTCCCAGGAAGTGAAGAAGTAAATTATGAATGACCTGCAGGGATATTATGTGGGGATATGAGTGTGGATTATGGATACATTATGTTGTTGTAGTATTTTTTCATTTTATGATGTAATGTAAAACTTATGAATATATCTAGTGTTTCCAAGGCTACTAAACCAATCGGTCTTTCGATATTTGATCTTTCTTGTGATCATGCCAATGTTATATAATAATGCACCGACTCTGGGTAACTAGGGTCGGGGCGTTAGAGTTGGTATCAGAGGAAGTTTAGTACAAACCTTGGAAGCTAGATTTAGATAAACTCTGATTAGAGCACGTAGACCTAAGATGAACTTTGAGGATTAGTATAGAAGAACGTCCTAGAATTTTTGTATTGTAGAGATTTTGTGAGTTTTCCGAGCAATACATCCCTGTCTGGATACGAGCAGGTAGAGGCAGCTTTGGCACAGATGTACCTAGGGGTAAAACCCGAAAAAACCGCTTTCTGCTAGACTCAAACGGGAACTGGTGCACGACAACGGGCCTTGCTGCACTCTTGGTTACGACACTCTCGGGGGATATTCTTAGGATAATTCTCATTTTCTTTACAAACCATTATGAAGGGTTTATGAGTATATACATCCTCAAAGGAAACATTTTTATGATTATGGATTATATCCATAAATAGTTCAATTTATGTTAAGTGTTTTATAAATATGGGATTATGTATTTTGATTCATAAACTGATCTAGTGTATGCCATTGTTTAGAAATGGCGCCCAGTAGAAGGAATGAGAACTCTAGCAATGAACATGATACAAAGAGAAAGAATGATCATATATTTCATGGTCTTAAGCCAGAATTTATAAGAGAAATAGTCTCACATGTATTATCAACATATGTAGAAATAATATCATGTGTTGATAAGATAAGTAAAGAGTTTACTGAGTCCTATGGATTTGAAGGGAAGCAAGAGAAGAAAAGGATAGAAGAGAGAATGATGGATAAAGGGAAGAGGAAAAAGATGAATTTTCCCATATGTGATAACTGTGGGAAGAAACACCCTGTAACTTTCCTGAAATGAATGAGAGTTTGTTATAAGTGTGGAGGAAAAGGGCACAAAGTACGTGACTGCAAGGGTAAGAAAATGATTTCAAATGTACAATGCTTCATTTGCAAGGATTTTGGACACTACGTGAACTTATGTCCCAGTCATCAGACTATGCCGCAAATGATGCAATTGGATAATAATCAAGTTATGATACTACCACAGATGAAGAGGAATGATTAGTGTTCTTATGTTGATTATGTCAATTGAGTGTTGTATCAACAATGTACTTGTTATAATAATTATAGAGTATATAAGGATTGTACTGCAGTAATATTTCATTAAGGACTTGTGATTGTGTGGAAGAAAGAAAAGTGACTCAATAGTAGGATAAATTTGTGGAAAATATATGGTTGAGAGAATGATAAACCATAATATAGTTCTGATACCGAGGTAGTGATTTTCGAATAATACATGATTATTTTTGAAAAATTATATTGGATATTCTTGAATACCTTGGAACTGATTAATGATTTGTATATTCCATCATTGTTGGGGTTTAAAACATTTTTGGATTGATGAAGTATATCCAGCATTCTATATGGAATAAGGGAGAATGAATGTAATCAATAAGCAATATGGTAATTCCGGATGTTTCAGTGTATTAAAAGAATACATGATGAAGGTATTCATATTCTATTACGGGGTAAAAAGGATCTACATTATGTTTAACTTCCTTACAAATGTTGGACTGTGAGTTTGGACAGAAGTATTTTAGATAGATCTAGTTTGGATTATTTTGGATTGCCATAAAAGGGCAACCCGGAGGTCGGGCAGCAACCCATCGCGTCCGGCAAGGCTGTGAGATTTGAACCCGCAACCGAAGGGCGACAAGGGTGTATCACCTACCACTGGCCCAAGAGATGTCCTGGATTAAATAATGTAGTTTTTTTTAAAATATCTGGTAGATGAATTATAAATTCATTTATTTTGGAACCCTGTACGAATAGTATAAATAAATAAAAATTACATTCTATTATCTTTTAGAGTGAAAGATGAGTTTGTGGTAGAAATTTATTAATGGATAAAACTCTAATTATAAAGTAAGTATATCTCCTTATGATCTTAGCCAATCTCATAAATAAATTCATCAACATTAATAAAAGGAACTTAGAACAAAAATGTTTTCCTAGATGGTACCTTAAATCATCACTAATTTATGGCTTTTGGATTTTTGGCCTTTTCATGGCCATGTTCTCTACCATTCTCCATCAGATAATTTATGGTTAGATTTCTCTTCCATATCCATATTTTTCTACATGGAACCCTAGTATGTGTTATTTTCGGTAATCTTCATACTTTCCACACTTTTTTTTAATAGAGGCCTCATTAATTCATTTTTCGATGTGGGATTTCAACTAAGATATTTTGAAACGTAAAAAATGTGTTATCCCAATACCCTATGTGTTGTTGAACCGATGGTATTTCAAATCTTCATAGATTGATGAGTTTAAGGACCTCAATTTTATACTTGTTTGTGATTGATGACCTCAATCACTACCTATAAATATTTACGTTTTTCCTCCAATTATATGTTTCTAATTACCACCAATGTTCTCCTAATCAAGATCATAATTTGGTGGTGACCCTTTCATTTCTCTTTTCCTCATATTAAGACTAAATTTTAGTAACCCAATTTCTGATGAGGGTTTTCCCCCAAATATATTTTCTACCTTCAACCTTTTATTTTCGAAGAACAATTTCAAATTGCGAGGACACAATTTATTGAAGGAGAGGAGAATGTAACACCCCAAGAATTCATAATGTGTTATTTCTTCAAAATAATTCAATAACTTTCACTACACGCAACACCGAGTTCAATTGCACCATGACTTACCAAAAAGCCATTCAAAAGAGGTTATGAATAGTATTAACTAAAATTTAAACTTTATATAATCCTTATAATTTTTCCATATTATGAGTATCTTAGACATAATGCAAGAACAAATTCATTTTCAGTATTGCACTTTTATCAACTTTTAATAGTGAACCCTTTTTAAATACAATATTTTAAACTTTTTGACTAAATGGGGACATCCAAAATTTAAAATTAAACATCCCAAGCTTCCACGGTACGCTTTCTATGAATAATACTGTAGCGTGTGTTGTACACAACCTTGAGTTTTAACACACACCACAACCAATCAAACTAGCCGTTATGAATAGTAATACCTAATTTTTGAAATTATATATATTGTATATTTCAAAATGGACTTCATTTTTGGATTCATAATATCTAATTTAGCCTAAGGTGAAATCTTTGTACTTTTCGGATAACTTTAATATTTTGATGAATAGTGAAAATTACTAAATTTTAATTAAAAACAACTTTTTTAATCAAAATAATTAATAGTGATAAATTATGAATTTTAGTGGTTTTAAAGTATATTTAGAATATATTTTTACCATTTAATATAATTTTGGTCATTGGACATAATTTTACAATTAAAGCGAACATAAACAAGTGTCAATCTTTTGATAGTTATTATCTCTTAAAAACACGCTTTTTCTTTTGACAGCGGGAATTAATTTTAAATTAATTTCTGCCACTTCTGTGTTTTGAATTTAGAAAAATGGATTCCATATTTAGAATCAAGATGTCCAAATTGTGTAAATAGGTAACTTTTATTTTTAGACATTTTGAATAATTATTGTGGTTAATATTTTATTTACCATGGTTAAGGGTAAATCTGGTAAATAGGGGTTAACAAAATAATATTTTAATAATACTAAATTACCCTAAAACGTGTCCTAGCCTTATTGGTTGATAAATATTCGACAATAGGCATCTTTGGGTCGATTTGGGGACCCCATGGTGCCACTTGGAGGTGATAGGGACACTTTATTTAAATAAGTTAAAATGAATACAAAAATGACACAAGCATATATCTTTTAGAAAAATAATTTTTACATAGGTTTATATATGTTTGATTTTAGATTAAAAATATTCATTATAAATATAAAAATATTTCCTACATAATTATATTTTATTTATAATTTTTAGACATTAAATAATTTAATTTATTTATGACACAATGATGATGAATTAATTACTATAATAGTGAAAAATTAAAATAATTGATATTATAAATACCAAAATAAATATAATATGAAACTTTTAATGAGTTAAACTAATTTTATAGGATAATATGATATATTATTATTTATTTAATTGACTTTGTTCGAAGTAATCAATCTGTTATGAGTTTTACAAAAATCAACTATTGAATAGTGTCAAAATTGACAGAAAAGAGTTCTTAAAACAAATATTATATTATTAATTGATATTAAATTCCTAAAAATCTACTGTTCGGCCAAGAGACTTATATCATGATAGGTGCATCATTAATGGACCACTTGGGGGTCGCTTAGATGTATATAGTAAGTTTATTTACCATATTATATAAAACTACAAAGAGACATTGTAAAAGTGAAACTAATTAACTTAGAGTTAATACTTAATAATAAGGTTAATATAAGTACACAAACCTGTCTAAATTCTATTGGTTGGGTTGTTTTCGACCCATCCCCACCTTAACCTTTGAATAGTAAACTTTGGAGCCATTGGAAACCCAATATGACTTTATTATAAACTAATATCTCTAGCTTTTCCAAAGGTGCCCCTCACCCCTCTTATAAAAGGGAAATCCTCCTTCTCATTTCTTCACACCTTCAAAGCCTTTTGGTTAGGAAAAACTCTGCCCAAATACTCTCCCAACCTCCCTCACTACAATCTAGAGGCCTTATTTTGATTAGAAAGCCAGCCTATGCATCCCTATTGATCAAATCAAAAAGAAGAACCCGAAGAAGAGGTAATGATTTCACCACCCTTTTTCCAAGTTCATTACTTCTTCCACTTCTTCTTCCATTGTTGTTACCATTCTAAAATAATAACTCCAGTATCATATATATACTGTGATGTTATTATAAATATGGTACAACCATATTCAATATTCTATCCACCCTTTGCATAACATGTCACCATACGTGCGTACGTACGGCTTACCATCTCCACGTCGTGGTGTAATTGTTATTCAATATAATATTATTTGGATGGGTATAATAATGATGTGTAACTCATGTAAATAATAAATATAACATGTTAATGATTCAGTATATATGATATACCATCCATTTATATATTATTTTAATATCAAAATAATGATATTGTCGCTCGTGCGTACGTACGGACTACCGTCTACACGAACACGATAAGATTCATTCTCCATCGTATCCATTCAAGTATAATTATCATTTTATGATTTAAAAATGATTTTTAAAGACTTGATATCATTCTGGATATGAATAATATACAACCTATCCATTACAAACATGTCTTACGTAACAAAACATATAAAAGAAAACAAGTAAGTTAACACCCGAAACAATGATAATACTAAGATATTATTATCAAATCAATATTAAAAGATCATATATGATATCATATTAATGTATATGATTCTTGTATAATTTAATAACAATTATTTTACCATTATACAAGAGGTTAAACTACCCCAACCAAGGAAAAGTACAAGGTAAGGTTTAATTCACAATCTCTTCATTATCCGAGGTTGTTTATATGTAATAATCTACTGGGATCTCTTTATCATCCACATCCATGTTTCTTCAAAATGTATTTCAAAACATTTTTATTATTTACAAGAATATGGGTTAAAGTCATTTATACCATTTTTTGACTTTTTATAAGAGGAATCTTTCCGTCGTTTTCAGAACAAGGTCCTTTTTAACCTTTTCGACGGAATTAAGGTAAGAATGTTTTTTTTAACATATACGGCGGGTGCGGTTATTTTCCGCCGTTATGAAATCTTCAAAGTTTTCCTTACAAGCTTATAAGAATATTTTCAATGAAAATGTTTTATTTTATAAATATATGACTCTTAAATGATTTCAAAATAGAAAGATATATTTCTCTAAAAAGAGTTTTGATTTCATCTATGTCAACATCCTTTGATGGATTTTACGCTTATTTGAAGTTGATTTATTATGATACAAAACTTCTATATTGTATTGAAGGTTTTGTGATATGTTTGACTGTGGATGTGCTATTTTTATACCATTCATGGTTTATGGTGAAAGTATTGACATTTCGTATGCTAGTTTTAATACGAATGTTTATGTTATGTTTAAACCTTTTCATATGGGAATGCATTGGACTTAATATGTGACGGGTGGAGCCCGTTATAGCTCCTCGATGCATCGGTAGGTCTCATGAGACAAACTAGTGTCTTGGCACAAGGCCTTGACAAAATCTTATTTGTAGCCTTGGCACGAGGCCTTGGCTATGTGGTTATGATAGTCTGGCATTATGCATTCCAACATTATGAAAGTGGTTAGTGATTTTTCATGTGATTATTCGATTAGTAGAATATCCATGTGAATGAGTAAATGGAATTATTTCATTTTATTTATTCCATAAAATGTTGAAAGTTCAAGTTTGAAAGGCTTTTTTTAGTTATACATTGCCTTAAATGTTTATTCTTATCTATGAAAGTTTCCGCTATATTGTTATCATTACTGGGCATTTGAGCTCACCCCTTTTCTATGTTTTATTTTTCCCAGGAAGTGAAGAAGTAAATTATGAATGACCTGCAGGGATATTATGTGGGGATATGACTGTGGATTATGGAGACATTATGTTGTTGTAATAGTTTTTCATTTTATGATGTAATGTAAAACTTATGAATATATCTATTGTTTCCAAGGCTACTAAACCAATCGGTCTTTCGAGATTTGATCTTTCTTGTGATCATGCCAATGTTATGTAATAATGCACCGACTCTGGGTAACTATGGTCGGGGCGTTACAACACCTGGAACCAGGACATTAAAAAATGGTATCAGAGGTAGGTTTTTTTCTTTGACTTACTATTTGGAGCCTTAGTCAGGGATAGGAAGATAACTGTAGTTGGTAATAAGTTGTGTCTGGTTGTAGCTAACCTGTGTACAAGAAAAAACCAATTTACCTCATGTTGCAATTTTTCTGATTTTTTTATTTTACAGTTGAATTGATTTTCACCGAAGGGTGACACACTTGTGATTGTGCTGTTCATATTTTATTCATGGGTGCTATCTAGTTTCAACCCGATGAGATGAGGGTATGCCATCTCATGCATAATTTAGGCACATTCTAGAAATCACATATCATGCATAGTTTCCATGCCACATAGGTGCATTAAACATTGCATGTTGTTGTGATAGATGTTATGCTAGTAAAAGCATGCTGTTGTGAAAACTTCTTTGATACATACCTGCTATTTGATAGGGTATTATTGTGTGATCCTATTTATAGAATGAACGCCAAAGATTGTTTTTTTGGGAAGTATGGGCCCTCATTGACTGGAATTTGGTGGATCAATGAAGATTTATCAGGTTATAACACATATAAGATGTAAAACTTTGATTCACGGGGAGTATGGGCCCTCACGGATTGGAATTTGGCACTTAGGTGTTATTTTTTCAATATTATCTGGGTTCTGGAGATGTTTCTGAGGCATAATATCCAGAAACCCTGTATACACACCGTGTAGTACCTTAAGCATCTCGTGTATGTTCTTCTGTTTTCGAAGAAAATAAAACTTTTTGAGTATACACCGTGTAATCCTTCCCATGTCATAGACAGTGTGGGCAGGGACACGGGGAAGGAAAATGCTTGGGGTGAACACGCCGTGTACCAGATGTACACGCCGTGTAGTGTTGACCCAGAGTCTGCCAGTGTAAATAACAACATGGATGGAGGAGACCTTAGTATATACACTCCGTGTCCCTTATGGAACACGCCGTGTAGAATGACCTGGGATCTGGTCATGTAACTAACAACACGGGTCGGTGTAATCCTTTCATATACATGTCGTGCCCATCTAGAACATGCTCTGTAGTGTGAGACGTGTATACGGCCGTTTAACTAACAACACGGGTCGGCGAAGCTCATCTAGAACACACTGTGTACCTATGGGACACGCCGTGTAGTCTTGTCTGAGGACAGACTGTGTGGACTTAGTCGTGTGGCTGGGAAATGGGGTAGTGTACACGCCGTGTGCATGTGTAACACGTTGTGTAGTTCAATCCGAGTAGTCGGCCGTGTCCCAAACGACATGGGTAGTTGGAAAATTAAACCATACACACCGTGTAGATTATATACACAACGTGTAGTTTTGTTCAACGGGAGTCGTGTGTCTTGGCTGTGTAAAAGGACCTGGGTAGCGAAGAGAAGTCGGGTACACGCCCTGTAGTCTTGTTTTGGAAGTCTTAAATTCCTTCTTCCTCCTCTTCCACTTTTGGTTCCTTCTTTTTCAGACTGTGATAATCTTGATCTAAGGTGTGTGTTTGACCTTGTAGTGTCATGCAGCGGAGACGTTCACGCATTGTTCTCTAGGAGAGCGGCAACGAGTATACCCCAAAAATGGTGGGCCATGGGCTACCAGTGGATCCTCCAGCAGAGCCAGATGCAACGCCAGCCATTATACCAGACACAGGTGTGGAGGAATAGTTCCGTGTAGGCTTTATGTGGTTCATGTAAAGATCCGTAAAATTCAAGGGGAATTTTTTCTTAATTTGTTTTGGAATTTTAAAAGAGCGCGGTTTTTGACGGCACCTGATTCCGAGGCCCGGAGTGCCCGGAATCATTTTCCGAAGTTTGGATCGGGTACGTTCAGTGAACAAATGAGCGGGAATTTCTAACTTTTGAACCGGTGCCCGAAATCAAATTTCGAGGGCACCGATGAACTCGCAGCGCCGATATTCGCTTAAGGGGACCTTTTCCGAGGTTGCGTTTATTGCGGGTTAAAAGTTTGTTTTTGGGTTTTAGAATAAGTTAAATAAAATTTGTGGAATACAAATTTTTATTTCAACTTGTTGTTTTTTTTAAAACCTCCCAAAGGGAGTTAGGGGTGGGACCCACGACCACTTAACCACCCTGGGTAGGATTAAGTGTGTTGGGGCCCACACGAACCCCAACTCCTCAACTTCTCTCAAAAACTCCCCTTTAACCCATTTCAATTAATATTTGACAACTTGGCTTAATTAATTGAGGAGGGTTAATTTGAATTTGAAACCTTTGAAATTCTAAGAGGAAGGTTGTGTAATAAAAATAAGCTTAAGCTTATTTTATTATTTTGGGTTGGTTTCCTTTGCTCTTGAGAGGATTGGAGAGCTCTTTCTTCTTCTTCTTCAAAATTTGACAAAGAATGCGAAGAACCTTTGAGCATCGACGAAGAACGCCACGTTCTCGGGAATCGTCTTCCGCAACGCCATACCCGCGACACCGACGACGTACTCCTTCTACGTCATTTCTTCCGCGACGATTTCCCGTGACGAAATCATCGTCAAAGAACTTTGAATCCTCGCTTCATGACATCGACGAACTTCTTTCGTGACGCCGACCACCGCGACGCTCGTCTTCCGCGGGTCATTGACGATCATCGTTCTTGAAACCGAGGTAGGGGTTTGTTGTTGATTATTTATTTATTCTCGTTCTTGGTTCTAGCATGACAAACGTGAGGATAAATATTTATGTGTTATCGTCTAACGAGAGGGGGGCCGGACCGCACAAACACGGCCGAATCCCCCCTCCTTTGTTATTGATTATTATTATTTTTCTTTTGGATTAACGTGATGGCGTGGTGTCATCGCACCATTCGGGAATCGCACGGCTATTGTTGCGCGGCGCCGTCGCGCCACGCCGCGGAATGTTTATCAAGAATGTGACGTCGTCGCGCCGCGTCGAAGGAAACCGAAGGCGCCGCGGCCGGAGTGGGGCCGCGGCGGAGGGCGCAGTGCCGTTGCACCTCTCCGAATGACGAAGGCCGCGGCCGGTTCCGGGACACGGCGGAAAGGGAAGACCGGCGGCTAGTCGGGCCACCGGTGTCGGAAGCCGGAAGGGGACCGGCTTTGCCGGTCCCATTGAAGAAGAACCGGCCGGCCAAGTCGGGCCGGCCGGAAAGGGAAAAACTGGGGGAATTTAATTTCCCCCAACCAACTTGAATGCCCCCCCCCATTAAGAGGGGGGGGGGGGGTTCACAAAGGCGGGCAGGCGGCCCCCCGTTTTTCTCAAAAGCATGCCCCCATGTGGGGGGTCGTTGATCAAAGGCACGGCTTTCAGCTGCGCCGCCAGCAAAGAAGGGCGGGGGCCTTGCCCCCCGCGCGTGGCACCCGAGCGGCGCCCAGGCCACGCCGCCGCCGGCCGGTCCGGGTCGCACTCGGGTCGGGTCGACCCGGTTCGGGCCGACCAGGGGGGGGGGGGGTCGGGCCGGGTCGGCCCGGACCCCGACCCCCAGTTTTCGAATTGACTTTGGTCTTTTTCCCATAACTTGAGCTACGGACCTCCGATTGACAAACCGTCAGCGGAGATGCGATCCTGGGATCGAGCCGGTCGATTCGGTATATCGCACTCAATGTTTCGGAATACTTTGAGTTCGGCCGGGTTGATTCGTACACGAAACCAACCGGGCCCTCGGAGCGGAAACGCTCATATCTTGAGCTACGGACGTCCGATTGACGTGCCTTCAGCTTTGTTGTGTTCCACTTAGTGAGATGGATCTTTTGGAATACTCCGCAGGAGGTGAGGACACATGTGGATTACGGTTGGGTTGGTTTTTCCTTAAAAACCAACCGGGCCCCTGGGACAAAAAAACCAATAACTCTCAAACCGGGCGTCCGATCGACGCGCCGTCTGTTGCGTTGAGTTCCTGTTGACGATACGGAACTTTTGGATACATCAACTATGGACTTAGTGACAGTTGATGTGTCAGCCTCTCGGCTCGTGGAGCGGACCCTCCCAAACGAGCTTGCTGTGTGCGGGAACCCTAGAGCTGGCTGCGACTGCGACTACGACTGTGACTGCTACTGCTACTGCTACTGCTACTGTGACAGCGACGACGACGGTACAGAGATCCTTAGTGGATTCGACGACGAAAACTATAACACTCAGCTATCCTACGTGGATTAGTGCTACATGTCCTGTGTGGGCCCGATCCTGTGTGGGTCTGATCCTGTGTGGGTCATTGCGCTCAGCGGTCCTGTGTGAACCAGCGCCTACAGGTCCTGTGTGGGCCCGATCCTGTGTGGGTCTTTGCGGGGGTTAGTTACCTATCGATCCTTCGTGGGTCCGATGACTTAGATGGATCAGAGATCATCTTTATCGTCCTTCGAAGAAGTATATCTGTGTGAGCTGAATCATGTTGCTTTCCTGTGTGGATTGTATTGTGCTATCCTGTGTGGATTTCGTTTTGCTTTCCTGTGTGGAATACGTTTACTTTTCTGTGTGGACTGAGTTGTACTTGGGCTCGGAGGTTAGAGCGTATTGGAATTGATGACTTAGGTATATGTATCGGCATATACCAAAGCAGTGTCGGTTGTTACTTCGTGTTTGTATCTTTCCTTTGTGGTTTATCCTTTGTGGATTTTGGGAGACCTTCGGGGGTCTCGGGGTCCCTACTGAGTAGCTTATACTCACCCCTGCACGAGCTATGCCCGCACTACATTGTGTTGGTTGCAGACGAAGGACAATGTTGATCATGGTTGAGGCTTGCAGAGCAGGACGGTACCTGGAGGTGGACCACTGGGCGGGACGTACTCGGAGCGGATGGTGGGACCCGTGGAGCAGTGGAGCTATCTGTACCCACCCTTCAGGTGGGATTTCCAGTGGACAGCTCGGTGTAGCAGCTTTTACTTTACAGTTGTTGTTTTCCCTTTCGAGTTGTACTTTACTTTTAGTTTGGGTTTGTATACTGGCCCATTTACTTTTCGCACTTCAGTTGTACTCTATTTTTACTTAGTGTTTACTTTTCCGTTTCCTTACTCTGTAGTGCTGTTTACTTTACAAAGGCAATGCCTTCCCTTTTTACCGGGATTTACGCCTTGGTGCTAGTCGCCAGCCCCTGGCCAATGGAAGGAGGGCTTGGGGTAATCACGGCACGGGCCCCGAGGGCGGGTCGTGACAAATTGGTATCAAAGGAGTTCGGTTCTACCGCGAACTCTGATCTTTTCTATGTGAAGCAATAGTGTTTAGCGTATTCAGTGTGGTTATCAGTCCAGGGAGTCCAGTGTTGGTGCGGTAGCCGACGTATTCGTACACCAGGACCCGGACTTCTGATTTCCGACTTAATGCACGAAAACATTGATTGCGTGTGTGTTTCAAGTTTTCTTTGTGATTACTTTGTGTCAGCTCACCAGATATACTGTTGACCATGGCGCACCTGTTCTTTTTCAGGATGGCCCCACAACGGCAACCAGCTAGGGTTCCGAGAGTCGAGCGTGACGACAGCCCACTGAGCGACGAGGCCTCGGTGCAGGGCCCTTTGTCAGTAGTGGCACCGGCGGTAGCTCTACCCGCCGAGCCACCAATTCTTCCAACACCAGCCGCTGAGGATGCACGTCGCCTTGGAGCTCTGCACGGGTTTCATTGTCAGCGACCGCCTAGGTTCCGTGGGGAGACAGACCCCCAGGCAGCAGAGGACTGGCTGGAGGCAGTGGTATGAGTTTTTAGGCTAGTGACGACACCTACAGACCTCATGGTGATCCTCGCTGCGAGCCTACTGCACGCAGCAGTGGGTCGATGGTGGAGCTTGATTCTCCAGGTGGACGATGAGGCATCCCTACTATGGACGGACTTTGAGAGCCTCTTCCGCTCGGAGTTCGTCCCAGCCACCCTTCGTGTGGTGCGTATCCAGGAGCTTCTTCAACTGCGGTAGGGTAGCATGACGGTCGCTCAGTACTCGGCGAGATTTACTGATCTCTCACGCTACTCGACCGACATGGTACGAGACCCATTCTTCCGGGCCTGAACCTTCGAGCAGGGATTGAGACACGAGATCAGGGCATCGCTGATCTCTCTCATCATACCGACTCAAACGGGAGTACTGGAGTGGTCCCTTTTGATCGAGAGCTTCCTTGCTGAGTCTACACCAATGCTGCGACCCACTGCAGGGCGGAACGTGGCAGAGTCATCTGCGGCAGGCAGTCGACGGATGACTCAGGGGTCTAGACAGACCAGACCTTCAGGAAGATGACCTCAGGAAACTGGCTCAGCAGTGCGGGGCACACAGCGCGGAGCCAGTCTTTCAAGAGGCAGACAGTGCTACTCGTGCGGCGGGTAGGGCCACATGGCTCGTGACTGCCTGACCCGCCATGCAGAGGAGCAGCAGACGGTTGAGGAACCACATAGGCAGAGGCAGAGGTTCGACCGTGGCGGTCCGCAGGGAGGAGACGGACGAGGCAGAAGAGCTGGCCAGGCAGCAGGTGGTGGGCGACGCTTTGAGGCTCTACCACCACCACCACCAAGAGGTCCACCCCGACCTCAGGGGAGAGCACAACTTCAGGCAGTTGAATCTTACAATCATGGAGCTTCGGAAGCAGGTGGACTAGTGCGGGACTAGCTCCAGGCATAGAGGCCTTTGCCCATAATGCCTATAGCTTTGTAGTTTGTGTTGCCTTGTGTCCTTGTTCTTTGAGTTGAAGTAATAAAAGACACTTGCTTTGGTGAATTTTACTTTCTTGTCTTTTATTGTTTTTACTAATAGGTGCCGGTTAAAAACTGTTGACTTGACCCTCACATGAGAGATTCTTACTGGAGGAGACCCAGTGACCACACACTGATGCCGACAGTATGACTCAACCCTTGGAGGAGAGAGTAACGGTTGGATATCTTGGTAGCAGCGTCGAGGCCTTACGACGTCATCCACGCCATGATTTAACTAATCATGATGGGATTGACTGTATTAGGCAAGGAACGTGGTTCATCCAGGGGATGAGACCAGATTTCACTTTTCAGCAAAGGAGAAATCTTTGCAGCTTTTCAGAACGTTAAGTAGGAAAGGGAAACCCTTCATGTGGTCAGACAGATGTCAGCAGAGCTTCCTAGAGCTGAGATAGAGGTTGACCAGCACACCTATCTTGAGGTTGCCTGAGGAGGGGGTAGGGTACGTAGTCTACTGCGATGCATCAGGGACCAGACTCGGAAGTGCTCTGATGCAGGAGCGGGCAATGATCTCTTATGGATCACCACAGTTGAGGACACAAGAGCAGAACTACGCTACCCATGACCTGGAGTTAGCAGCAGTGGTCTTCGCTCTGAAGACATGGCGACACTACCTGATGGGTGAGCATTTTACAGTCTTTTCTGATCATCAGAGTCTCAGGTATATCTTCTCGCAGAAGGACTTGAACCTGAGACAGTGGCGATGGCTCGAGTTCCGCCAGGACTATGAATTTAAGATAGTCTATACTCCTGGGAAGGGGAACGTGGTACTCGATGCCCATCAGCAGGAGGACGGGCATTCAGCTACTTGAGGACGCGACAGAGCAGCTAGCCTCTTTGCAGATATCCTTCATGGATAGAGATGGAGCAGCCTTCCTTCAGTCTCTCACAGTCACCCCTCCACTGCTGCAGCGGGTCAGAGAGGCACAGCGTGAGGACGCTGACTGTGAGACACGTCGTGCACAGATATCCTTAGGACAGTCACCTGATGGTTTCTCCCTTGGAGCAGGGCACGACAACTTTTTCAGAGGACGTACCATGGTACCAGTCGCTTTGCGAGAGGAGGTGATGAGAGAGTTTCACACTTCTCCTTTGGCGGTATATACTGGAGTGGCGAAGATGTACCAGGATCTCAGACGATAGCACTGGTGGCCGGGCATGAAGAAGGCTGTAGCAGAGTTCGTTTCTCGATGCCTCACCTTCCAGCAGGTGAAGGCAGAGCATCAGGTACCAGCAGGCTTGGTACAGCCCTTGGAGGTCCCGGAGTGGAATTGGTATGGCATATTTATGGACTTTGTGACTGGACTTCCACGCACTTCCAGAGGTCACGACTCCATCTGGGTGATTGTTGACCGACTAACCAAGTCGGCACACTTCTTACCCATCAGAGAGCAGGGCTCAGTGGAGAGCTTGGGACGTCTCTACGTTCAGGAGTTTGTGTGGCTCAACGGCGTTCCATCATCTATCGTCTCCGATCGAGAGGCTCGCTTTACTTCTTGGCTTTGTAAGGGGTTACAGGAGGCGTTCTGGACGCAGCTACGTCTGAGCACAGCATTTCACCCCCAGAAGGATGGTCAGACAGAGAGGACCATCCAGACTCTCGAGGACATGCTCCGCGCATGTGTCCTTCACTTTGGTCGTAGCTGGGAGGACCACCTACCCTTGGTGGAGTTTTCGTACAACAACAGCTACCACTCCACCATCGGGATGGCACCGTATGAGTTGTTGTACGACCGACCTTGTAGATCTCCTTTGTGCTGGACAGACCCTGGGGAGTCAGCACTTGTGGGACCGGAGATGGTCCAGGCCACGATAGAGAAGTTCCAGGTCATCCAGAAGCGGATGAGGACTGATCAGAGCCGGCAGAAGTCATACGCTGACAGGAGGCGGATGCCACTAGAGTTCGAGGATGGCGACCACGTCTTCTTGCTGGTCTCACCTCGACGTGGTATATTGAGATTTGGCCGAGGAGGAAAGTTATCTTCGCGCTTCATTGGACCCTTCCAGGTCCTCAGCAGGATTGGCGAGATGAATTATCGCCTGGCTCTACCACCTCAGTTACACCGGGTTCACGAAGTCTTCCACGTATCTCAGCTGAGGAGATACGTGCACGACCCGACACACATCATTGACCATGGGGAGCTTGACGTTGACGATGGGGCGACTATTACGGAGGGCCTGGTGGAGATAGAGGATCGACAGGAGAGGGTCCTACGTGGGCGATCGATTCCTCTTGTGCGCATCAGATGGCAGCACATGAACCTCCAGGAGAGCACATGGGAGTGGGAGACTCAGATGCGTGCTCAGTACCCTCTTTTGTTTCCCTAGTTTTTGATGTATCTTTAAGGGGACGTAAAGCCCTGAGGTGGGAGTAATGTAAACACCCATAAAATTCAAGGGAAATTTTTTCTTAATATTCTTTGGAATTTTAGAAGAGCGCGGTCTTTGACGGCACCTGATTCTGAGGCCCGGAGTGCCCGGAATCATTTTCTGAAGTTTGGCTCGGGTACCTTCAGTGAACAAACGAGCGGGAATTTCAAACATTTGAACCGGTGCCCGGAATCAAATTCTGAGGGCACCGATGAACTCGCAGCGCCGATATTTTCTTAAGGGGACCTTTTCCGAGATTGCGTTTATTGCGGGTTGAAAGTTAGTTTTTGGGTTTTAGAATAAGTTAAATAAAATTTCTGGAATACAAATTTTTATTTTAACTTGTTGTTTTTTTTAAAACCTCCCAAAGGGAGTTAGGGATGGGACCCACAACCACTTAACCTCCCTTGGGAGGATTAAGTGTGGTGGGGCCCACACGAACCCCAACTCCTCAAATTCTCTCAAAAACTCCCCTTTAACCCATTTCAATTAATGTATGACAACTTGGCTTAATTAATTGAGGAGGGTTAATTTAAATTTCAAACCTTTGAAATTCTAAGAGGAAGGTTGTGTAATAAAAATAAGGTTAAGCTTATTTTATTATTTTGGGTTGGTTTACTTTTCTCTTGAGAGGATTGGAGAGCTCTTTCTTCTTCTTCTTCAAACTTTTACGAAGAACGCGAAGAACCTTCGAGCATCGATGAAGAATGCCATGTTCTCGGGAATCATCTTCTGCGACGCCATACCCGCGACACCGAGGATGTACTCCTTCCGCGTCATTTCTTCCGCGACGATTTCCCGCGACGAAATCGTCATCAATGAACATTGAATCCTCGCTTCATGACATAGACATCCTTCTTTCGTGACGCTGACCACCGCGACGCTTTTCTTCCGTGGGTCGTTGACGATCATCGTTCTTGAAACCGAGGTAGGGGTTTGTTGTTTATTATTTATTTATTCTCGTTCTTGGTTCTAGCATGAAAAACGTGAGGATAAATATTTATGTGTTATCATCTAACGAGAGAGGGGCCAGACCGCACAAACACGGCCGAATCCCCCCACCTTTGTTCTTGAATATTATTATTTTTCTTGTGGATGAACGTGATGGCGTGGTGTCATCGCACCACGCGGGAATCGCACGGATATAGTTCTGCGGCGCCGTCGCGCCGCGCCGCGGAATGTTTATCAAGAACGCGATGCCGTCGCGCCGCGTCGAAGGAAACCGAAGGCGCCGCGGCCGGAGCGGGGCCACGGCAGAGGGCGCGGTGCCGTCGCACCGCGCCGGATGACAAAGGCCGCGGCCGTTTCCGGGCCGCGGCGGAACGGGAAGACCGGCGGCTAGTCAGGCCGCCGGTGTCGGAAGCCGGAAGGGGACCGGCTTTGCCTGTCTCGTTGAAGAAGAACCGGCCGGCCAAGTCGGGCCGGCCAGAAAGGGAAAAACAAGGGGAATTTAATTTCCCCTGGCCAACTTGAATGCCCCCCCATTAAGATGGGGGGGCGGTTTCACAAAGGGGGGCAGGCGGACCCCCGTTTTTCTCAAAAGCAGGTCCCCACATGGGGGGGCCGTTGATCAAAGGCGCGGCTTTCAGCCGCGTCGCCAGCAAAGAAGGGAGGGGGTCTTGCCCCCCGCACGTGGCACCCGAGCGGCGCCCAGGCCGCGCCGCCACGCCGGACTGCGCCACCGCGTTGGGCCGCGCCGGACCGCGCCACCGGCCGAGCCGGGTCGGCTCGGACCCGGACCCCCTGTTTTCGAATCGACTTCGGTCTTTTGCCCATAACTTGAGCTACGGACCTCCGATTGATGAACCGTTAGCGGCGATGCGATCCTTGGATCGAGACGGTGACTCGGTATATCGCACTCAAAGTTTCGGAATACTTTGAGTTCGCCCGGGTTGGTTCGTACACGAAACCAACCGGGCCCTCGGAGTGGAAACGCTCATATCATGAGCTACGGACGTCCGATTGACGTGCCGTCAGCTTTGTTGTCTTCCTCTTAGTGAGACGGATCTTTTGGCATACTCCGCCCGAGGTTTGGACGCAGGTGGAGTATGGTCGGGTTGGTTTTGCCTTAAAAACCAACCGGGCCCCTAGGACGAAAAAGCCAATAACTCTCAGACCGGGCGTCCGATCGACGCGCCGTCTGTTGCGTTGAGTTCCTGTTGACGATACGGAACTTTTGGATACATCAACTCTGGACTTAGTGACAGTTGATGTATCAGACTCTCGGCTCCTGGAGCGGACCCTCCCGAACGAGCTTACTGTGTGTGGGAACCCTAGAGCTGGCTGCGACTGCGACTGCGACTGTGACTGCTACTGCTACTGCTACTGCTACTGCTACTGTGACTGCGACGATGACAGTACAGAGATCCTTAGTGGATTCGACGACGACAACTACAGCACTCATCGATCCTACATGGATCAGTGCTACAGGTCCTGTGTGGGCCTGATCCTGTGTGGGTCTGATCCTGTGTGGGTCATTGCGCTCAGCGGTCCTGTGTGAACCAGCGCCTACAGGTCCTGTGTGGGCCCTATCCTGTGTGGGTCTTTGCGGGGGTTAGTTACCTATCGATCCTTCGTGGGTCCGACGACTTAGATGGATCAGAGATCATCTTTATCATCCTTCGAAAAAGTATATCTATGTGAGCTGAATCTTGTTGTTTTCCTATGTGGATTGTATTGTGCTATCCTGTGTGGATTTCATTTTTCTTTCCTGTGTGGAATACATTTACTTTCCTATGTGGACTGAGTTGTACTTGGGCTCGGAGGTTGGAGCGTATTGGAATTGATGACTTAGGTATATGTATGGGCATATACCTAAGGATTGTCTGTTGTAACTTCGTGTTTGTATCTTTACTTTGTGGTTTATCCTCTGTGGATTTTGGGAGACCTTCGGGGGTCTCGGGGTCCCTACTGAGTAGCTTATACTCACCCCTGCACGAGCTATGCCAGCACAACGTTGTGTTGGTTGCAGACGACGGAAAGCGTTGATCGTGGTTGAGGCTTGCAGAGCAGGACGGTACCTGGAGGTGGACCACTGGGCGGGACGTACTCGGAGCGGACGGTGGGACCCGTGGGGCAGTGGAGCTATTTGTACCCACCCTTTAGGTGGGATTTCCAGTGGATAGCTCAGTGTAGTGGATTTTACATTACAGTTGCTGTTTTCCCTTTCGAGTTATACTTTACTTTCAGTTTGGGTTTGTATACTGGCCCATTTACTTTTCCGCACTTCAGTTGTACTCTATTTTTTACTTAGTGTTTACTTTTCCACTTGCTTACTCTGTGGTGCTGTTTACTTTACAAAGGCAATGCCTTCCCTTTTTACCGGGATTTATGCCTTGGTGCTAGTCGCCAGCCCCTGGCCTTTGGAAGGCGGGCTTGGTGTAGTCACGGCACGGGCCCCGAGGGTGGGTCATGACAGTTCATGCAGAACTTTTAGGGAGCACCACCAGATGCCAAATCTATGGCCGAGATGACTCATATATTCTAGCAGCAGCATCCACTTATGTTCTCAAGGGATGGCAGACCACAGGCTGCAGAGTCTTGGTTCGGGTCTATGCAGACTATTTTCTAGCACCTAGAGACGCCTCCAGGGTGAAGGGTCAAGCTCGCGACTTATATACTGGGTGATTCTGCCAAGAGGTGGTGGGATGTTACCACACAGTCAGAGAATCACAGAGACATGGCATGGGAAGATTTCCAGACTGCATTCTATGACTTCTTCTTCCCAGAGACGGTTAGGGTAGATCGAGCTCGAGAGTTCTTGAATCTGCAGTTGGGCACTATGTCGGTGATGGATTATTCTGCCTTTTTCACTGAGCTTTAGCGTTTTTCACCCATTCTAGTGGGTGATGAGACGCTGAGAGCCAGATGCATTGATGATGGACTTTGTTATGACATCCGATCACTAGTAAATGTTTTCATATTTCCTTCAGTACATGATATTGTGAACCAAGCGCTAATTACAGAGAGGAAGCTGTGGGAGGCTAGTTGTGTGGGCCAGGGCGGTTTGGCACCAGTTTCTGGTACTATTTGTACTGGTAAGAGGAATAGATAGATCGACATCTCTCAGGGTGGTAGTGCCAGCCAGAAGAATGTTTCAGGTGGCCAGGTCATATGCCACCAGTGTGGTAAGAAGGGACACAAGATACCTCAGTGTCCACGAGACCCAGTGGAGTGTCGAGATTATGGAAAGATGGGGCATCTACAACGCTATTGCAGGGTGCTTCCATCAGTGGCTAGTGAGAGGGGTTTTGCGCAGACTCCATGTGCAGGGGAAGGAACATCATCTTCTTATCAATCGGGTAACTGGAATACGTCAAGGCGTTCATGCAAGGATGGTGGTCGTGGCCGTCAAAGCCAGACGCCAGGATCTCAGAGGCAGTAGGGAGGGACAGCTCAGGGTAGCCAGGCTGTGTCGTAGGGCCACAGTACTGGGCAGGCATATGCAGTGCAACAGACCCAACAGGTGCATGATACCAGACCTTCTACAGTCAGATGTACTTTTCTAGTAGCCTCTGTTTTATCTTCATTACTTTTAGATATGGGTACTACACATAGTTTCAGATCTGTGCCAGTTGTGGAGAGCCTAGGGATTTGTGTTTCTTCTTATACTGTTATAATTCTAGAAACTCTGTTGGGGACTAGAACGGCTGGTGTGCATCTGTTCAAGGAGTTCCCCCTTGAGGTTGGTGGGTGTCACTTCCTTTGGGACCTTTATGTATTAGAGATGATGAGCTATGATGTCATTCTTGGTATAGACTGGTTAGTTCCCTTTCGAGCCTTTGTGGATTGCTACCGTCGCATGGTGAATTTCACATCACTAGAGGGCGGGAAGTTTCGATACCAGGGCGAGTGGGATGTTCAAGCGAGTTGAGCTGGGCCAGAGCATCATGGGCGAGGTGGTATCATAGCCCAAATTTCGAGCTTATGTCTTTATAACCAATTGACTTCCCAGAAGGTCTTCCCACGTCTGTTTGATCATTTCATGGATGTCTTCCCGGACGACTTTTCAGGTCTTCCTTTCGAGCGTGAGGTGGATTTCTCTATTGAGCGTGGGATTGGAGAAGTACTGGTTTCCATTCCTCTTTATAGTATGGCTACACCAGAGTTGAAAAAGGTCAAGAGATAGTTAGAGGAGTTATAGGAAAAGGGTATAATCTAACCCAGTACTTCTCCTTGGGGTTCTCTAGTCCTCTTTGCAAAGAATGTGGACGATACCCTCCGACACTGTGTGGATTATCGGAAGTTGACCTAGTTGATGGTTATGAACTGATATCCCTTGTTGAGGATTGATGATCTATTTGATCATCTTCATGGAGAATGAGTGTTCTAGAATATTGACATGAGATTATGATATCATTAACTACGTGTTACACCATCTGATATACATCTCACAGATTTTATAAGAAGTTATGGTCTATACGAGTATTCGGTTATGTCGTTCGGACTCACAAACGCGCTAGCAGTTTTCATGGATCTGATGAATCGTGTGTTCCATCCCTATCTGGATTATTTTTTGGTAGTATTCGTGGATGATATCTTTGTTTAATCTCACAGTCGACACGACCATGGCACCCATCTTGAGATCATATTGAGTACACTGAGAGAGAATCGTCTATATGCTATGCTCTCAATGTGCCACTTTTGGATGGACCAGATTCACTTCCTGGGTCATATCATCTCGGAGGCAGGAGTTGTAGTAGATCCAGAGAAGGTGAGAGAAGAAGTTTCTTGGGAGCAGCCCAAGAATGTGTTTGAGATACAGAGCTTCATGGGGTTGGCTGGTTACTACATATGCTTCATATAGGACTTCTCCCGCTTAGCAGCACCGTTGACGAGTTTGACTAAGAAGGGTATGAAGTTCGTTTGGTCAGAAGCTTACGAGACAGCCTTCCATGAGCTGAATGGAAAGTTAACATCAGCACCGATCCTGATACTCCCTGAGTAGGGGATGAGCTATATAGTTTACTGTGATGCATGAGGTATTGGGATAAGATCTGTGTTGATGCAGGGCGATCGAGTAGTTTTGTACCGGTCTCAGCAGTTGAGGCCTCATGAGAGGAATTACCCGATGCATGATCTTGAGTTGGCTATAGTTGTTCATGCGTTGTGCTGATGGAGACATTATCTCTTGGGAGAACATTTTGTGGTGTTCACGGACCACAAAATTCTCAAGTAAATCTTTTCCCAGTTTGACATTAACCTGAGACATCAAAGGTGGGTTGAATACCTTCAGTTCTTCGATTATGAGCTTGCCTATACACATGGTAAGGGTAATGCAGTAGCTGATGCACTGAGCAGGAAGACTCAAATACAGGAAATGCAGGAGGCTAGTGGTGAATGGAAGCTGATTGATTTTCTCTCTGAGATGCATCTGGAGGTGCACGACAGTCAGGGGAAGACCTATCTTTCTTATTTATCTGTGACCTCTACACTCCTAGATAGAGTGAGGATGAGACAACTATCCGATTCAGAAGGCCTAGTTCTACGGGAGTCAGTGGACATTGAGGACCCTCCTCCTGGGTGGATGATAGGAGATGATGAAGTTTTTCATTCCCAAGGACGAGTGTGTTTTCCAGAGGATATACACGATGATCTGATGTGGTAGTTTCATGCTTCAGTCTGGGCAGCTCATCCCGGAGTTACCAAGATATACCGTGACATGAGGCGTCAGTACTTGTGGTTGGGAATGAAGAGAGAGATAGCTGGTTTTGATAAGAGATGTTCCACCTATCAGCAGGTGAAGGCAGAGCATCAGAGGCCAGCCGGGCTTTTGCAGCAGTTACCCATTCCGGCATGGAAATGGGATGATGTCATAATGGACTTCATGACTGTGATTCCGAGGTCACCTCTAGGAAATGATGCCATGTGGGTTGTTGTGGACAGAATCACGAAGGTAGCTCACTTTTTTCCAATCAAAGAGACCTTCAGAGATGATGAGCTCGAGAAGTTGTATATCTGAGAGGTCGTACGTCTTCATGGGGTCCCTCATTCTATTATTTCAGATAGGGATTCCCATTTTACATCTCATTTCTTGCAGATTATTTAGAGGGAACAGGGTACACAGGTGCTTCTGAGCATAGCTTACTACCCTCAGACAGATGGTCAGTTATAGCGTATGATACCGGTGATTGAGGATATGATGCGTGCATGCATCCTAGAATTTGGGGGATATTGGGAGAAGCATATACCCCAGTCTAGTTTTCTTATAATAATAGTTTTCATGAATATATTTAGGTGACACATTATGAGGATTTATATGATAGGCCCTGCCGATCACCCTTGTGCTGGTTAGAGGCAGGTGAGGTAGCTTTATTGGGACCACGTCTCATGTAGGAGACTTATGAGTAGGACCAATTGATTCCGAAATGGATGGCTACCACACAGTCTCGTCAAAAATCTTTTGATGATCACTGCAGACGACCCTTGGAGTTCGTGGTTGGGGATCAGGTTTTCTTACGTGTTTCATTGAGGTTGTAGAACAGGTGGATCAGGAGATTGGGTAAACTTTCACCGAGGAATGTGGGGGCATTTGAGATTCTGGAGAGAGTCGGGCCGGTTTCCTATCTGTTGCATTTACCACAGAGGTACCGAGTCATGTACGACATCTTCCATGTATCTCAGTTGCACCGTTATCATTCAGGTCTGTCTCACGTTTTTCATCCCAAGGAGGTTGAGCTTGAGTTAGATGCGTCCTTTGAGGAGCATCCGATTCGTATCGTTGATAAGAGCACAAAGGTTCTCCGAGGCCGGTCAGTTCCTCTTATACGGGTGCTATGGCAGCATGGCCGAGTGTAGGATGAAACCTAGTAGCGGGAGACCGATGTACATGCTCAGTGGCCGGAGTTCTTCACAGCTATATCTTCACCACCCTTGGAAGGGCAATTCAAGGATGAATTGATTTAATTTGGGATGTTTGTAAGAACCCGGTTCTTATTTTATGGTACGGGTTTCTTATTTTCTCTATTCCTTAAGTGTTTTTGAGAAAATAAAGAAAATGGGGAAAATCCTAAATTTTGTGACTACACGTCGTGTACTACTCCACACGCCGTGTACCTTGGCCATGTGGGATGAGTACATAGGGTGTGTAGCCATGTCAGCGAAGAAGGGTGTAAAAACCAACTACATGCCATGTAGTGGTATTTACACGCCGTGTAGTTAGTTGACAGGGGAAACAGTAAGGCGGTGAAGCTGCTACTAGCTAGGCGACAGTACACGCCCTGTAGTCAATAATACATGACATGTACTCATGTCGATGGATGAACAGTTTGGTGTTGCCTCCATAGACACAGTTAATTGAATAATTACACGCCGTGTAGTTTGGTTTTTTGCTTAAAACGGGCAGTAGCATCCCCATTTGGTAGAGGAGATGTTTGGGTTTGTTTTGGAGAAAGAGAGGAGGCTGGAGCTTTAGATATTTTCTGAGCGCACATCGGGAATCAGATTCTTCCACCGACGATCTCGTTGGAAAAGCACAGGTAAGCCCTCTGCTTTCTTTAAGTCGTTCTTACCAATTCTTTCCCGATGGAAGGTTATTTATGTTTGAACAGGTTTTCTTCTAACCCATATCTACATCGTCTTTGGGTGTTTATGGAGTCAACATTCACGTATACCGTTCGAGTGTGTTTAAGGTAAGTGGCTTGGTGTTGAATTTTTCAACTGATGTGTGTTTTGTGTACTGTTGTGATGTGCGCCCATGAATGGGTTGTCATATGGCCGAGGCCTTGTTGAATTAAATATCTATAATTGTATAAGTAATTTATATGTTATAATAAATTTTTATTTGGGATCACTGCTTGGATCCAGCACCACCCCGGGGGTGCGTTCCTCTATTTAGCCATTTGGCCAGGATACCCGAGGGTATGCCTTTACAAACATGATTATAGAATTTCCTTGAGTGGAATTGCATGTTTATTCCTTGTTTATATGTTGGGAATGTCCTGGTTACTTGCTTAGCCTGAGGGAAGTGATTTACATATCCTGAGGGCAGTGTTACCTTTAGTATGAGGGCAGTGGTTATTTCAGCCTAAGGGAAACTTCATCTGTGCCTGTGGGCAATAGACTATGTGCTTGAGGGAGACACTTTTTACGCATGAGGGAAATATTTGTTATGCATGTGGGCAATTACCTTCGGGTTACGTTTTTGATTACCTGAGGGTAAGGGTTTGCATGTCTGAGGACACTGACTGTTTATGTAAAAATTTACTATGGTGGTTTCCTTATAATGAATGATTAAATTTATAATAAAATGGAAATAAAACTGTTAAAGTTAGTTACTTTTGAGTACTGCTTAGTTTATTGAATTTTACTACTACACACTATTGTTGCATATTTTCCCAAAGTTGGGCACATTCTTTGGTGGGTGCCTGCTGGGATTTATTTCTCACACCCTGTTTGTGTCATGTCTTTGTCCCTAATAGATTACATTTCTATAGGTGTGGATAATGGAAAGGGTCCTTATACAGGTACTTGATTGCTATTGAGGAGTAGGGGAGCATGTGACTGGGCTTAGTCTTGTGATGCTACCAGCTGTTTTATTTTGATTTTGCTGTACTCTGTATCGTATTGTACCGCTTCGTAACATGTTCTTGTTGTTTTCTTAGAACTAGAGGCATGTTGCATCAACATTATATATATATATATGATTGTTGGTTGTTTTTTACTTCAGTTGTTCATTTAAATTTGGGTATGTTTATTTGCTTTCGCTGTTGTTGTTGTATGTTTTATCTGGTATTTCGCTGCACTACACATTAAAAAATGAGGGTATAGTTTCCCCACCATCAGACCTGGGCCCTCTCTACTAGTCGGCAACCTCTGGAGTTTGGGGAAATGTGCTTGAGGTCACGTAGCGAACCGGTTTCAGGGCACCTATTGAGTGGCACCTAGAACTGGGGAATTACAACTTAATGAAGTGACTATATAAACAAAGTGATGTGATCACATAATCAAAAATGTAGTGACCTCATAAACAAAAATGAAGTGACTGCTTGAAAATGGATGTGATGCAATGAATAAAATGGAGATACTATAATAACAAAAATTATATATCCCTAAGAAACAAAATATTGTGACTACATTATGAAAAATGATATGACTCATGAAAAAAAATTAAGTGCTTGTAAGAACAAAAATAAATTGACCGTAAGAATAATAATGACTTGACCAAAATAAAAAATGATGTGATCACCAAAAAATTTGATCCAACATTATAAATAAGAAATTTAGAAAAGTATTTTAGAAACCATATGACCTATATTAAATTATGAACCTTTTAATATTTTATTTCAATATATGGTCTATTTTATTTATACATATATATTTTTAATTACAACTTGTTTGTTTCATGAAATCATGTTGATTTAATTATTAATTAAATAACTATTTTTTTTAAATAATAGGGAATTTTATTTAGAAGAATTATATTTACGATTAAATGCTTATCACATGAGTTAAAGGCTCATGCTTGTTTCCTAGGAACAAATGAGTTTTGAAATATAATTTGTGTGTATTATGAACAATTTATTTTATGTAAAATATAGAAATTTTAAAAGGAACATTAATATTTATTTTTTATTATTGTATTAATTATTTCTCCATGTTGTATCTTCACTACATGTTTTTATTATTAATTATTATCAAAGTGACCCACTATGGTATTTTTTCCACGTGCATTAAATGAAGAAATCATATATTTCCTTGAGTAATATGAAACACATCATGGTTAATGATGTAAATATTTCATTCATAGAATAGCTATATATATGTTTTTTGATAAATCTAGATCAATCTACTTAAGGTTGATGATACCAATAAACCTTATAATTATTCTGTACATTCGAAATCATCTACTTTTATCGACTAAAGTGAAATTGTTCTATAATTTGTTGTAATATAGAACATTGTTACCTTGAAAATTTGATCCTAAATTGTAAATATGGTTTTGTGGTATAAATGATTTATATTCTTTTATGGTTGTGAAAACATAATAGATTATAATACCTATGTAATGTTAGGATAGTTGGTTGTGACTACCAAAAAAATCGTCAATTGGGTTCTTCGATAAATATATAAATCATGGGGATTTCATTTTTCCAGGGTTCATAAAAATGTTGGTTTGGTTTATACAAATAATATAAAAGGTATTTTCTAGGTTATGCATCCAGGTGTGGAAAAGGTGGGTTTATTGGGATAATCTACATGGTGTTCCAAACACTATTATTTTTATTTGTGCCTCTAAGGGATAAATAAGATGTTTCAAAAGGGTTGTGATCTTCCATAAAACCCCATAGGGTCCATTAAAATGGGTTCTATCTCTCTTAGTTCATGAGAGGGGTGAAGAGTAGACTAAGAAAATTTATATCTATAAAACTATTGAATTAAAATATGATTATTTCATTTTATATTTCCTCTATATTAATATAACATTGATATGTGGTTAAAATTAATTCTAAAATGTCAATCCACCCAACCATTCATCCATTCTCATGTAGACCAATTTTTTTTATAAAAGGGTGTTCCCCATCTTAAGATTAGTTTTATATTATTTATGCTAATAAAATACTCACTCAGATACATAAGGGTAAAATATGTTTTTTATATATATCTAATGAATGAAAATAGTGGTTAGTCACCTCAAAGGCCTCAAATCTTCGATGAAACTGATTATTACTACTTGTGTAGAAACCCTGACTAATGTTGCCTAGGGTTATTACTAACATTATTAAATTGTAACTAGATAGAAGTGATAACACATAAAATCACTAAATAGTTTAGTAGTTTTGGTAAAATATATACATACATTATTTACATTTTTCATTGGAAATAAAATATAAAATGTAGTGAGTGTAATTATTATGCATCCTTGAACTCATTCGATGAATTAATTTTCATATCCCACATATAGGAAACAAGTAAAGGGTTGGTTCAAATGGTTGATAAGGGTTACATACAATTGAATATATCATGAATAAATAATGGATGATCAATATGAAAAGGTAAGTAACGGAAAAAAATTCATTTAATAAATAACATTATAATGTGATGCATATAAAGAGAATATGAATGCAGTAATTGGATGGATGAAAATAACTAAATTGAAAATGGAGGAAATTGATAATTTTTGAAATACTGATCCCATAATTATATCTTAAACATTAAGGACTTATACCAAGAATGTGTATTTAATGTGTAGGTTTACAGTAAAACCTCATTTAAATAAGGCTATCGAAAAAATATGTCTCATGAAACCTATCGATGCGTCAAGGAGATATATATAAATAAGATCCACTCATCACTGAATGACTAATACATTCCTCAGATATTGAATGATCAATTTAATTTTTAAATAGTATACCTTATCAATTAATGTTCTTACTAAGTAAATATTATGAAATATCAATATTTCCCATGTAAAAAATTAACTTTCAAAATAAAAAAAATGTAGAAATGATATTTAGTTTATGCGGTAATAATATCCACGATACCAAAAATATAGATATTTAAACGAAATTTATTTCCTAACAAACACATGAAATTGATTGTTTTAAAAGAGAGTTCATGAACACAAAATTAATAAGATGTAAAATATTACCATCAATTCATTGAAACAAGAGGTTTTTTAATAAAATAATGTAAATTGATGAAATATATAAAATAGAAGTTAAATTCATAAATAATATTTTATTAAATAAATATATTTGTAAATCCATTGATAACACATATATTAATATAAATAGATTAATTTCTTTATTGAAGTTAGAAACATTTTTAAATTTCATATATGTTAATAATAAACATTCCTTTGGAATTTTTTTAAAGGATCTTAAAAAAATAAATTTTTTAGAAAAATTAATAAAGATTCATGTAAAACCATATAAAAAGTCTGATATAATATAGAATTTAATAAATCAGTCATTTGAGTAAATAAAACTAATTTTTTATAAGTATGTATAAGGAAGAAAAAAGTACACAATGAAAAGAGAAATAAAATCAATTTTTATTTAAAAAAATTAATACATGATTCATGTGAAAAAGATAAGAAAAGTTATAATAACATTAAGAGTCTCTATATATATAAAAAGGATTACAAAATATACGGAAATTATTTAAGGTTGTGTTATAATATTACTTCAATTAAATATCTAATCAATCCCTTAAAAGTGAGATTGTAAAATAAATTCATACCACTTTAGAATCTATTAAATTTTAACCCTTGAGTGATTAGACATGAATTGAATCATTAATAATTATTAATAAATAGTTATTAATTTTAAATAAATAAAAATAGTACTATATACACCACATAAAAAATATATATTCATAATACCAAAAATGTCTCATTGGAGAGGAAATTGCAAGTAAATCCTTTACATTGATCGTAACATTGATGTGTGAATTAGTTAATGAAGTTATTGTGTATATTAAATTTCAATCCACACATATAAAATTTAAAATCAATCATGAATAAAAAAAGTTCATTTCAAACATATTATTGAAATTATATAATCAATTAATAAGTGTTTTAACCCAAGGAATGAAGATATAGATAACAAACCCCTTACCAAAAGTTTGAATTTCCTCATAAACGATTTTAACACCCATTATAATAAATTTTAATTTACTAAAAAAAATATAATAACTACCTACCTATATATAATATCATATATTATCCATTTACAACATTACTCCAACCATTTCATGAAAATATTGTATTATTATCTTTGTTTTGGGTGTTAACAACTTAATTTTTCAAGAGAATTTTGGTTTAGTGGTTCTAGTCCATGTAAGCTGATTAACATTCAATCATCCAAAAAAATTTAATCATGATATAAATATAATATCTACTAATATTTTATATGTAGATATAGTGTCATATAAAAAGGTATAGATAGTAAAATGAATTACCCTAATCAAGGATATGATAGGTTGTATGTATGTATGACTGTTGTTTTCACGATATTATACATGAAATGAATAAAATATAAAAAATAATTCAACTTTATAGAATCATTATTATATCATATATATTAATCAAATTTATCCCTATTATTATATATGTAAATTGGAAATGAAAATTAGTTCACATCACTTCATGGTTGTGGTAGTCCACACATGTGTACGAACGATGTTATTATTTTCCAACGGGCTGGAAGGTAAGATGGTATATATAATATAACAATTATAGTATCATAATTATTTCATAAATAATATAAATATAAATATATATTAATTAATTAAATTTTTATAACTATCCAATTAAATTGGGTATGAAAAATTAATTACACAACTATATAGAGACGGAGGGTTGTACATACGTATGAGCGGAATTTTTTCTTTTCTAATGTGGAAAAGGGATGGTTAATTGTTGTAAAATAATCCTAATAATGTATCATTACATTTATGATTATTTATTTATTATTTTATTATTGTTACAATATATTAATTGGAATTAGAAAATGAAATAAACATGAAAGAGTTTCGAGATAAGATTACCTCTTTATTGGTAGAATTCTTTTATATCCGTTTTTTTGGACCCTTGGATTGGTAATTTAAAATGATAATCACTTATACATAGTGTTTATGAATTTTTTATATACCTTATTTAGGTTTCTTTTTGAGATAAATAACTCTGCAAGTGTGAACTAGTGAGGAAAGGAGGTTCCTATTTTTATGGGAGGAGAAGGGCGCTATTGGAATTACATAGAGGATTAAATTAATATACATTAATTTTAGGATAAAATGGATAAAAATTGATATAATTTGAATATAAATTATAAATGTTGTATATTCTATCATATGATAAAATTTTTACATGTTTGGGTTATGGTATTACACTTTTCTCTTAGCGTTAACCACTCATTGGACTGCTTGAAGATTACTATGATTTCAATGATTTTACTCATTAGGGATGAAAAGTAACTATAAATGGATAAGTTACACAAAAATTGAATATGTTTGATATTATTTAAAACATATCATTTAATTCCACTAATATAATATTTTTAGGATTTGTAAATCATTTATTAAAATATTTTTTATTATAAAATATCATTAATGTCATTTTTTGGAAATATATGAAATATTATAATATAATATGTGTCTAGCTCACAAAAATGGTTTAAAATTTAAATAAATTACAATGTAAGGAATATAATTCCATAATAAAATCATAAAATAAATTTTTTTTAGGTTTATATGTCATTTTTAACTTTATTTCATTGTTTAACACCTAGGTTATCCAATTTTAATCTTAACCATGGTAATAGAATCATCAATATTATAGGAAAATAATATTACGTATAAGGTCCCAATTGGATCATAAATCACCAATTTTTGTGATTTTATACAATGTAAAATCCCACTTCTCCTCTTTCAATATTTTTCTCATATTTACAACATTTCATAAAATGTATTTAACAAAATATAGTATTAATATCATTCTTCGTACTATTCAAAAAAATTAACATTGAAGACAACATGAAAATAGTTTAATTTTAATATTATCCATTAAACGATCTATAACATGTTATATTTATCTTTAAATTTCTGGGTAAGGTATAATTCTACAAAAAAATATTACTTTTAGTGTTTTTAAAATAAATTTTCTGATTTTTCTACTACTTTCAGAGACACTCATTCAACATTGTATAAGTATTTAAGTTAATAATTTAATTACTAAGAATTTAAAATATTTTCCCTTAAAAAATAATAAATTAATATTTGAAATAAATATATATCACCTAATATAAGTTGTTTTTATCCCTATCACAAAATATTATATAAATTAAATTCAATAAAGTTATATTTTTTTGACATTATCTTTTACTTAAATACTATAAAGGTGAAAATCATAGTTAAATTGAAATTAATGGTATTATTTTTGAATTTTGTATGAATTTTCGATGAAATATACTATTATAATGAAATAAAATAATGTTTTCAATGAATTTTATTCTTTATAACATTTTTAACCATACTTACATGATTCCCCCTTTATCGAGGAGATAAATTTTAAAATTGTTATAATTCATAATGTTTAAAAATAAATGGGTCATATTCACCAAATTTTTTAATCTTTATTCTATATACGGAATCCATTTTATAAAGTTCCAATCAATTAATTTTTATAAATTAATTTCTAAATACCTACAAAATATGGTGAGAAATGATTTTCTAGAAAAATACATTTCTATGCCTAAAAATTTCATTATATCAAACAAATGTAAAATAAAAATCCTAATGGAAAAATTTCAATATTTTAATAAAATGGGTGTTATATAAAATTAAATAAAAAATATAGGGGTACTTTTAAATTAGTTTATTAAATGGAAAATTGACAATTTTATATAAAAATACTATTATTCACTATTCACAAAATAATAAATCAATTCTAAAAACATTGAAATTCCACCGTATGTTAACTCCGATATGTTGATTAAAAACTCATTCAATAAAATCAAATTTATAAAATCGGAATATATAAATTATAATTTCCACATATAAAATTATATAGTCATTTTTTCTAGAAATTGAATTTTTAATGGATAAAATAACAATATTAATATTTTTCTTGTCTTTACTAAGAATTAAAAAAAAAATTGAGTTAGACCATCAAAAATATATTATATAATGTGGTCAATCATATTAATAATTTAAAATTCAACATATATGTTATCACATTTATATAATAATATTTGTATATTATATATAAATTTGATTAGGGGTTAGGGTTGTGTGTTAATCATTCTATTAGAAACATCATATTATTTAGAGTGAAATATATATTATAATATGTGAATATTTGAACTAGTGTTATAAAATGTATTATTTTCATAATCACCTAATATTTGATAGTTGGAAAATCATGGTGAAACTGTATTTACTGCCTGAAGTGGCTACTGAGACATTATTTGGCAATGAAGTAGTAAAGTATGTTCTAGATTACATGGTGTTGAATATTATATTTTTTGAAATTCATAGTAATGTGTATATTTATATTCATAGAAAAAAAAGAAAATGAAATTTGTAAAATTATATAAGTTACTCATCTGGGCCTTGGTATAATTATAATAAATAAAAAGGTCATGTTAAGAGTTAGGTATGGTGTATTAAAACATAAATAAGAAGAAACCATTAATTAAATGTTTCATAGTTTTATAGTTATTATTGTTCGCATTGTGATCTAGAAAAAATATTAGATAATTATATTCTTTTTAAAAGGGGTTTAAGATATTAATTACATAAATTGAAAGAAACAAATATACCAATTAATGAATTCAACAAAATCAATGAATATAAATCAAATGAGCATACCAGATCTTTACGACAATATGAAGTATAATTGAAAATTATCAATCAAAGGGGAATTCAGAAAGGAAATGTTTTTACTTTAAATAAAAATTTAATTTTATCACCCACTCTTCAGATTCTAAATTTCAATGAATTGGATGATATAATGTCTTATATATTTCAATAATAATAATAAATAAACTATACTCAATAAATAAAAAAATAAAGTACCCTACAAAAAAATAAAGAAAACGGGTAATGATGGTGATGAAGTTATCTATTATGAGTGAATAGAAAAAGGTAACATCAAGCCTCACATATCAAGACACGGGAATTACCAAAAAATAGAATATATATAAAAAATTAAACATAAAAATTATTTGGTATATAGAGTTATGAATCTAACTCAGATTAAAGTAATATATATGGTACTAAAAATGGTAAATAAAACATTTTTTTCAGGGCTTTAACAAATTAGGAATGTTTATATGATCACTCTTCCTCTTCTAAATATGATTATTCTAAAGATATTTTTAATGAATCTGATAATAGGTAAGAACATAAAGTTAAAAATATTACAATATTATTCATCAATATTGGGAGAAAATATATGTATGTTCTTTATAAAAATAAAAAAATTAAAAAAATCATTCGAGAAAATAAATAATATAAATATCTAAAAATTGATCAACATGAAAATATCAAACTTAATTTGTTTCAGTCCACATATGATGATGCTAAAAAAATTAAGTTTCATTCTATTTTGGAATAAAATGAAAGGCTGAGAAATTAATTTGAAAAGTTAAAACTATATATATCTATATTCTTTGATACAGAGGAGTGTTATAATAAGATGGTAATAATGAAAAAATTGAATAAATTATGGATTGACTGTGGTTATGAAAATAATTTACCCAAAACATATAATTAATTTTTTTGTAATGGATTATGTGGAAATGTTTCAAGGGTTATACACATTATTTTTTAACATGAAGGTACATTATGAAAAATAATTTTCCTTAATATTTCAACAATATTATATTCACAGGAAGGATTTTATCTCAGAAACATTTTCTTATACATTGATTTGAAATGATTTATTGAAATCAATTTGGGTTCCCATTAATTCTTTTCCTATCCTAATTGGACCCAAATATTTATGGGTTCGAAATAATTCTTAAATATATTTATGTATAAACATATTTTAAAAAATTAAAAAGAGTGTTTGGTAATTGGAAAATGGATATTCATGACATTTAACAAGTGACATTTATAAATTTATATCCTTTTATAATTTTTAATTAAATAATGTTACATTTGGTGATAATTCAATGTAAATGTAAAATGATTTGGTGATGTTCAAATTTCAAGTTATGTTTTTATTTGAAAGGTTTTCTTTTAAGAATGTTTAGGAAATAATTCCATTAGTAGCTTAGATATTTTTGATGATAAAAAAAATTCAAATTTGAAAATGAAAAATGTATTATTTTTATAGAAGAATATGCAGTATATTAATAAATATAAAAATATTTTTTTCAATTAATTTTAATTCTTTGAATAAATTGAATCTAACATGTTCAAATGTTGTAAAATTTTTAAAAGGGTTTGTGGAATAAAATATTAGTCCATGAAAATTTATACTTCTAACACAATATTTACAAAATAAAAATGTTATTGTTTCTACCTGATTTGAAACTGATTATCCATTTGTATGTGATTTATACTTAAAAGTTAATAAGAAAAAAGTTTAATTAAAGTATTTACGCTTAGTAAAAACTTATAGAATAATAAAACTTTTACATTTTAATGTATTTGGTTCAATGAAGAAATATGGTATTAGAGGATAAAGTTATATGTTGTTTATTATTTATGACTATAGTAGACTTAGCCAGACATTATTTCTTGCACATAAATATGATTATATGTTTAAAATTATTTTCTATTTCAATTATTTTTCCCAATGAAAATGATTTTCCAATTTTATTTTTTGTAAGTAATTTATGACTTCACTTTTCAAATATGTAATTTGATAAATTCATTTAAGAAAATTGGTATAGTAAATATATTTTATCCCTTATTACTCAACAAAAAATGGTGTGGTTCAATGGAAATATAATTTGTTACATGAAATGTTTAGGAAAATGTTAAATGAGTACTATTAAAAAAAATTATTGGTAAAATATATTTTTTATACATTTCATGTTTTTAACAAAACTTTTCACAGTAATTTGTTAAAGAAGATGTCGTATGAAATTTTAAAAGAAAGGAAGCATATAATAGGTATTTTGGAGTATTTATATGCATACTTCACATTAATAATACAAAATATTCACTAGAAAAATTTAATTCCAAATTATATGAAGTCATTTGGTTTATGTTATTAAACTAAAATTAACGAATACACTTTTTTTAATTAAATAACATTTTAATTAGAAGAATATTATGATCTTAAATTTGAAAAAAATAATTTTCATAAAATAAAATTTGTATTAGAATAGTTTAATGAAGATTTTAAATATTATAAATTTATTAGACATAAATAATAGGTGTTGGATGAATCTATTAAGGGGTAGAATACTTATAATGAAAATATATATTATAACAACATCCTTATGGAAATTATAATTAGTGATATCACTAGTACGGTTAAAACCAGAAATTCCTTATGAAATGTTGTTCTTATCAATATTTGATTTATTATTTTGTGCCTAAAAATATTTTTGTTCCATTTTTTATTCAAATTGGATTATAAAAATGAAAATTTTATTCAATAAATTTTATTTTAATAAGGTTTGGACCTTATTTGAATGCCCAATGAATAAGAATATTCTTTAAACTAATTATATATTTTGAAACAGGTTTGATGAGTTCGGTAAAATAATTAGAATCATGGAGAGGTTAGTGGCTCAAGTATAGTATTTTAAGAATGAATTAATTTTCAATTGTATTATTCTCTCATTTCACTAAAATTTAATCAAATAATTATTTTTGATTATTCATCTCATTAGAGAATTAATCATTTTCCAATGGATGTCACAATATCATTTTTAATGGATATATTTCTACAAAATCATTTAATGTATCCCCATAGTTTTTTAGAGTGAATCTAAATAATTTTTTTTGAAACACTCAACATCTATTTATGGTTTAAAAACGTTCCTTGAGATTGGGTTGAGATGATGTTTTTTTAATTCTGAAAAAAAATAGAAGGGAAATAAAGATCCATACTTATTCATTAATAGAGCTTAAAAATATATTTTCATAATCTAAATATATGTCAATTATATTATCATTGGTTCATCAAGTGATATAATTTGTAATAAATTTTAAATTTTAAGGTCTTTAGAATTTTACCCGAGCCTTTTGGGTGAACTCTAAATACTTTTTGTTTTGTAAATATTTCAATGAAATAATGGTATAATTATTAATCTATCACAAAATTTTAATGAATTAATTGATATTTTTGGTCTTGAAAATTGTAAAAAAAAATTGTTGAGTACAAATTTCATGATTGACTATTTAGAAGCTGAAAAATATGTAGATAATAAGATGTTTGAAACTATGATTGTTAGCTTAAAATATTTGATATCATCTAGACTAGATTTGACGTTTGAAATATATATACATTCATGATTCCAATTTCATCCCAAATAACGTCATTAAAAGGCTATTAAAAGATAAGTTGAGTATGTTAAAGGACCTTTCAATCTTTTATAATTTATTATGAAAATATTTCTATTGAAATAACCATTTTTTCATTTTCGAGCATTGGTGGTTGAAAAAAAGAATGAAAAGGAAAAAAAGGTAGGTATCACTTTCATAATAAATGTTTAGTATCATGGAGTTATAATGAATACATTTTTGGCTTCATCAATATTTGAAAATGAGTATGTTATTGCTACCTATTTATTTTAATATATAATATGAGTTTATTATACCCTTTCTAATTTTGTTTTTATGTTCTAAAGGATTATGATTTATTTTGATAATAGTTATAATATTTATATTTCTAAAAATATTTTATAGAATTAATGGACTATAAACATTGATGTTAGGTATCACTTTCATAGAGATCATGTTAACTAAGAAAATAATATTTTTAGAATCTATTTCTACAAAAGATAAGTATTCTATAATTTTTTAGAAATCATGATTTAACTAATTTTTATCAAATCAAATCTGATCTTGGAATGATGTAAATTTATACCCATGGATTATATTTAGTGAAATTGATTCACAATTATTTAGATAAAACCTTAAATAACATCCATTTTCTAGTGTACATATTTCATCAGATTTATTTTGCGTCCTACTAGAATCATCATTTCATGATAGATATTATAATATTCTATATAAATCATTAAATCATTAATTTAAAATATTGATGTGTTTTCAGGGATCCTTAAAGATTAAGACATATCTTTTTAAAAAATTATACTATTATACACTTTCATCTTGTTAAATACTCAATGATTGTTTGAAATGTATAAATTTACGGGAAACCTAGTTATGTGATTAACGAATCATTTTGTGTTTTTTTCATTCCCTATAATAATTATAAGTGATTTTTGTTCAATATTAACTTTAGTGGGGTTAGTTTTATTCCTTATAATTATTCTAAGGTATACAACCTTGTTCAATTTTCAATTATAATAGTATGTTTCATTCCAATTATAAACTATTTATCTTTGAGGGATCATCTTTAATGTTAAACTATTGGTATATTTAGGGAGGCATATATTAAATATCATTGAACATTTTCAAAAGGGAAGGATCTTGGATTTTATATTTTTTATAATTATCTAAAGGGGGATAATAATTGGTGGATCCATAATACAGTTTTTGAATTATTGTTTTGATAATTAAAATATTATGAGTTGATCAATCATAATATGGGTTGGTATTTTATATGTATTTGGTCAATTATTAATATTCATGTAACCTTGTTAATTGACCTTGTGTATTGATCATGTAAACTATCAATGTAATGAAACCATGGGAACTGAATTTTTCAAGTGACCATGTCATTTGACCATGTGAATTGACCTAATGAAGTGAACGAATAAATAAATATATTGTGACATCTTGAAAAAATGATGTGACCATTTAAAAAAATAATAATGTGACCAAATGAACAAAAATAAATCAAGTAATTGTAAATAAAAATAAACTCGCTATAATAAACAAATAATATGACTACATGAACAATAATGAAGTGACCCGAAGAACAAAAATTAAGTGACTGCAAGATAAAAAATTTAGTGAACATTAAAAATGAAATTACCAGAAGAAAAAAATTATGTGAATGAAAAAAATTTATACATTCATTTAGAATTTTAAATTTGTAATGGTTTTGAGACTACCTTATGACCTATGGTATCTTAATTAAATTTTTATATTTTTTCCCAAAACATGTTCTGTTTTATTTAAGCATATATATTAAAAAAAATCATATTTATTTCACTTGTTCATCTTGATTTAGTTATTCCTTAAATACGTATTAATTATTTCGGTACAATGGAATTTTATTTGGATTAATTATATGTGGGATTAAATTCTTATCAAAAGGGATCAAGACTTATGGTGGCTTCATTAGGAAATATGCATTTTTAAATTTCATTTTGATGGAAAATAAATATATTATCACACATAAAATATAACAATAATACAAAGGATTCTAATTATTATTCTTATTATTATTTTTTACTATTTTAAATATTATAGAATGTTATCATTGTATAGAATATTTTGAAATTTTTACTTATCGAAGTAACCCAAATGGGTCTCTCACTCATACGCATTCAATGAAGAAATCAATCATTTGTTTGGAAAGGATAAAATTAAATGGTTATTATAGTTTAAATATATTTTTTGACAAATTAATGTATATTTAAGGTTTTCAATTGATTCAAATAAATTGAAACGATGTTAGGTATATTTAAAAAGTGTTCAAGTGTCGAATAATCTAGTGATCAAATACCTCTATCAAAAAATGTAAAATTATTTAATCGTGTGTTGTTGAAAGGAACATTGTTCCCTAAACTCAAAGATATAAAATATTATCTCTAGTTGTATAGTTTAAATTATTTTTATTCATTTTTTGTTTATAATATTATCTAGTTATACAAAACCTTAAAATATTTGATCATCAGATATGACACCTGAATAAATGTAAATAATTATGTTCTATAGTAACCACAAAACTGAAATTGATTTATTTATTCCTTCGGCCAGTTAAAAATAATTTTAGGTATCTAATACCATATTAAATTGTATATTCTATGTTATCCCTCCAAGTGATAAAAAGGTAGGGTGATTGGGATAATTCACCAATTGTGAAAAGGGTTTTAATTTTGGATTCTGCCTCTAGTGGTTAAAAAGTTAGTTGTAAAAGGGTTTTGACCTCTCATAAAATGATAGAGAGTCTATTGGAGTGGGTGTTATATATCTCAGTTCATGATAGGGTTTTATATTAGATTAGGATTATTTTGATCTGAACTATTATAAAAATCAATAAGTTAATTGGTTTTTGAATTTCCTATATGTTAACTAAACATTAATAAGAAGTAAAAATTATTTTAAAAATTTCAATTCGCCCCTATTGAGTATTCAAGAATTATCATTAGAACGTAACATGATGAAATATGACCCGAATAACCATCATTATTTTTTAGTATCTACAAACTAAAAAAATCACCAAATTACAAAATAAATATTGTCACTACGCTCATAATCATAAAAAAATATCCTTGCAATAACATTTAAACTGCTATGAGGAACCTTTAAACACTATCAAAGTAGAATAAATACACAACAAATTAGAATGTGCATACAACTGAAAAAATAAATTAATATATATCAAAGGGGTATAGGAATCTATAACAACTATAGAAAATCTAGTGGGAGATCAAACCCAAGAAGGATCAAGAGATGCCTATGGGGGAAAAGAAGAAAATAAAATCATTATCATATGGATCATCATATTTTTATCTAGAAATAAAATCTCAATACATATTGATAGTAATAACACAAAGACACAATGGTTTCCATCAAAATGAATCTTGGGATAAAAGTACATGAGTCATTTTAAGATACCATTTTTTCAGTTATCTCTCTCCCTCGGTGTTTTTATTAATATTTTCATTCGGTTGTGTTCTCTTCATGAGAGTTTTTTGTTTTAAGAAATGAATTTTTGGGTTTCAAGGAAACATAATAATGAAAAAATATTATATGTGAGGAGATATATGTTGGAGAAATTGACCAAATTTTAAGGGATGTATGTTTCATTAAATTAATGAAGTCCAATTATAAATGTGATGAGTGTTTCATGGGTTCTTGGTGAGATTATAACTACAAAATATATTGGGATTGTTTACAATGAAATAGGGTCTAAATTATAAAATTTAGAACATTTACACATTGTTAAAAGGAATTAAAAGTCATGTAATAGATTGATGTATTTAATAAAATAAATTTTTGTTGAAGGTTTTTTAGCTTATTCCATTAAATACATTTACAGGATGCGTAATCACATTACACAAAGTATCAATTCCCCATATTCTATTTTCAACATATTTTAACGATGAATTCTCATTATTTTGGTAATAACGCTTCTCTTCTAAACCCTATGTATTTCTCTAGAAACATTAGTTTTTACCAATTCCATTTGGATATCCTGTTTGTGTGAGTGATCCCTAGTAAGTCTCTTCAGTTATGCATCTTCATTAAATTCCTTTTTCTCCAAAAGTTATAGTAAAATACCATGAAAAATTGTTATTTGGGTTGTGATTATGATTATTGTTTATATATAAACATCTTTTAAATCATATTAAAGTTATTCTTCATTATCATTGGCCACTGGAAGTGTTGTCGGATCATCAATTAAAGGTATGGTGTCTAAATATTATCCATGTTGTTTGATAATTTATAAGTTTGTGAAATATTGTTATTGTGCCATCATTGTGTGTTCCAAAATTAATTAAATAAAAAATGGAATCCTTCCCTGAATTCCTTTGGTTTCAAATGGATTTTAACTATCTTATATATTCCCATGGGGTAAGAACACCACGATTATAATTGAATTAAAAAATGTATTAATGTATGTTTATCATGACATGTAACCTCAGGTGATTTCTTATTATAAAATCCCTATTTTTTTATTTCATATAGATATAATTTTTAATCAATTGTAAATTAAATTTTAAGTGGGATATAAAAGATTAATGGTAATTACTGTAATTAACCACTGATAATTTTGATGTGATTCTGTGATATCCATATTGTATGGTAGGGATTGGGTTCTATGTTGTAATGCATATATATCAGGTATGACCTATAACTTCTACACTTATATCTTTTAATACAAGTATTGAGTGGTCTCTCCTGAGTCCTATTATTTAATGATTATAGATAGTGAGCAATGACCAGTCCCATGGTGTAATGATTATAGGGATTTTTCTTGGATTCTATAACACATATAGGGATTTAACACAAGTTTTAGTGATTATACAATGATTATATGAATATGGTTGGAAAGGTCATAAAAAATGATATGATGTTTTCTATCATGGTATCGAAGTAGTTTATTTTACCTTGGTTATGTGGTTTTAGTTGAAATGGTCATAAAAGATGATCAAATGTATTCCATAATGGAACTGAAGTGGTTTTTAATTTTATTTTATTAATTTTTAAATTAATTAATACAAATTTTTTCTTTATTCTATTCATTTTTAATCAGGCTGGTCTTTTATACATAGTGATTTCGGCCAATCTGGTTATTCACACACTCTATTCAAGATGATGTTTGGTAAATGAGTACATTTCGTGGATATAGGTTTGGAAAAGGGAAAGGAACCTACTGTTCATATCTTGTTTATGGAGAGGTTGGAGTTTGGGGATGGTACTGATGTGAGGATCCGACATTGATCTAAAGATAGTTGTTGTATTTTATGAATTGTTAAATTAATTAGTACACATTGTTGTTACTTTATTGAATTAACTTTTTATTAGACAACTTTTTTAGACTTGGAGGTTTCAGACAACTAATTTAATACTACACCATATTTAGGATGACATTTCATACATGAGCATATTTTGTGGATTTATGATTGGATAAGGGAAAAGGACATTGTTATTCATTTATTTTTTGTTGATGGGATAGAGTTTGGAGATGAAGATGATGTGTGTTTTGGGACCCATTATATTCATTCTATTATTCGATTATAATAATACTTTCATTATATTGTGATTGCAATAAATTTAATTATATTCCAACACATTATTATTTATTTCCATTATTATTTATTATATTATTCAGTTTTATTTCATTGTTGTCTTCAACTATGTCTGGAATTTTATTATTTTAATTTTATTATTATTATTTTTACAACTATGAAACATTCTAATAGGGTGTATAATATCCCCACTATAGACTTCAAACACCTATTTCTATTCAAAAGCCTCTATCATACATGGAGCTGCACATGAGGTCTTGTCACAAACCCTTTCCGACAATGTAAGAGAGTGATGGATCTTGGGATGTCAAAAGTGGTATCAGAAGGGAGGATTTTATTTTCATCTACTTTAATATTTCAGAAAGGTAGATTCGATACTAAGAGGTATCAGAACATGGTAATGTGCCTGATCCTGGGAGTATCTAACCCATGTAGGGGAAAATATATGTGCACAGTGATGGGATTGTTATTTTAATGTCTGCTTGTTATGGTTGATGTTATTTTACCATGGGTGATTCACATGTTTTCTAAGGTTATAGTTTTATGATCGTAATATTTCCTGATACTTGTACTGACATCTTAGTATGGTACATGATGAGAAAACATGCATTATAATTATCACATAGGGATATATTGACATCCATTGTTCACGATATGTTCATATTTTTGTAATATGATGTATACATACCTATTTAATAATGATATGAGAAATCTATTTCACTAGATAAATGAAATGAGATGTTGTGTTAGGATAAAATATGTATCATCCATTTCTAAAGAGACCAAGAGTAAGTGGTTCTCCATTTTATTCACCCATTAGGGTTGACCTTTTTGTCAACCAGTTCTCTAACGTGTATGTCTGTCTTATAGCAAAAAGGCATCTATATCATCTTCCACTCATGCATTAAGAGAGTGAAAACCATAATACTCTTAACACATTTGAACCAGATATCCCAATAGTTCATGTGGAGAATATGGATGTTCAGATTTGTGACGACTTCTGGAGGGTCATGTGATCCATGGAAAGATATATTGTTTGAACAGTTCCATCGATTTATGACCTGAAAAGAGTGCTTCAACTAAAAAATCTGTATACTTTTATTGGTAAAAGGGGACCACTGCTAGCTGATTTTTGGATTGAGTCAGTCCAGAATATCTTCATAAATATTGATTCTTCCAAATATATAAGGTTAAATATTGCAGTGTATATGCTTTGTGGACCTACTTGGCATTGGTTAGATATTCTAGAGGAAACTGGGAAACAATATGAGCTATCTTGGAAGGACATTGGGGAGAAGTTCCTGGGTCATTTCAATCCTGAGATCTTGAGGGATGAAAAATCTCTCATGTTCATTCATCTAATCTTGGAGGGTTTGTCAACAATGGAAAATTCGATATGTTTTTCAAACCTATATATATTTGTGCCATCTTGGGAAGATGATGAGATCTATTGGGTGATTCATTTCTAAGATGAACATTGGGGTGGGATTAAGTTTTAATTGATCACATTGCATTTAATAATAATTGAAGGTATAATTGATTTGGAACTCATCATATAAGGGAATTTGAGATAGGCCCAGAGTAGTAGTGAGGCTATTTCAGTAGGGTGATCTGGGAGTTCTTCATTAATGCCAAGGCAGAGGTTGTGGTACCCCAGTTCGTTAACAATAGTACCAATTAAAGGATTTAACTCACGGTTATCTGATTGAATCCAAGAGCATAGGAAAAAGTCAGTTTCACACTATGAAAACTACTCCAAATAACAAGGATATATGACCATGTACAGTCTGAAGTAAAATTCTTGCATCATCTACCATAGATTGTTTTTTGTTTGATAAAAGAGCATCAAGTACTTTATCATCTTTTATTTTTTCAAATGGTTAGTGCTTAGATCTGGGAATCATATAAGGTGTTTTAAACATTCATATATACTTTGGAGTGCATCTAGAGAATATCAAACATTTAAAGTCATTTTATTTATAGATGGGTGGTTACTGCTTCTTTTGATAACTGGTCATGAAAGATATTATTTTCATAAATTATCAAGGAATTATAACATGATTTTTTGGGTTAAATTAAATTATTTATCATCAGTGGTTGACTAAAAAATAAAAAATTATTGTGAATAAGATGCAAGGTTTGATTAAATCAAATTTATGGATTTCATGATTTGAGATTCCACTCAACAGATCAAGGAACTATGAGTTATTGCATCTCGCATTTGGAATGACTACATAAAACCCTTCAAATTGTTTGAGCAGTAAATTTTAGGGTGATGAGAAGGGGTATATGGATCCTTAACACTTGAATATCAATGAAATTGGTTATTATGATTCCAATAGTGAGGGTTATTGGGTTTCAATAAAATATTGGGAGATTAATAAATATAAATTTATTTATTTGTCAAAAGTTTTTCAGATAAAGTACAAAAACTCTGCTCATCTTATTTTTATAAATTGTAATAAAGATGAATTCAAAGGAATTTATATAATAATATTTGTATTGTATATATATATATATTCTTACTGTATATGAGTTTTTTCTAAGAATTCTTTTAAAAAATTCATTTTCATTAATGTGAAATATATATTATAGTATTGGAATATTGAAATGGGTGGTATCAAATGTATTGTTTTCATAATCACCTCATTCTAGATTGTTGGAAAATTATAATGAAACTGTATAAGCTTCATGAAGTGGATCCTAAAACATTATTTGGTAATAATGTTCTAAATCATCTTCTATATAACAAGGTTACTAATATTATCTATTTTTAAATTCATAGTAATGTGTATATACATATTCATACAAAAAAAATGAAATTTTTAAAAATCTATATGTTAATCATCTAAGACTTTATAATATTATTAAAAATAAATTTTTCACGTTAAGAGTAGGGTATCATGAATTAATACCTGAAGAATAAGAAACCATTAATAAAATGTTTCATAGATTTATAGTTATTATAGTTGGCATTGTGATTTGGAAAAAATATTAGATAAATATATTCTTTTTAAAAGGGGTTTAAGTAATTTATTACATAAATGGAATGAAAAAAATAAACCAGTTAGTGAATTTTAAAAATTCAATGAATATAATTCAAATGTACATACTAGATCTTTACCGAAATATGAGGTATAATTGAAAATTATCACTCAATACGGAATTCCGAAAAGAAATTTTTTCCCTTTGTATAAAACTTTTATGTTACTACTCACTCTTATGATTCTAAATTTCAATGAAGTGAAAGATACTATGTTTTGTATGTTTCCAAATAAATAATAAATGAATTGTACTATATAAGGTAAAAATTTATTACCCCACTAATAATGAAATAAAAATGGGTAATGATGGTGATGTAGTTATCTATTATGAGTGAATATAAAGAGGGAACATCAAGTCTAACTTACCATGACACCTAAATTACCACAAAAATAGAGAAAAAAACAAAAACCTAAACAATACAATCTTAGGAATATGGAGTTACACATCTTCCTCAAATTCAAGTAACAAATATGGTACTAAAAATGGTATATAATACCTTTTTTCAAGGCTTCTACAAAGTATCCATGTGCATCAGATCACTCTCTCTCTTCTAAATATGATTATTCTAAATATTTTTTTTCATGAATTTATTAATAGAAATGAACTTAAAGTTATCAATATTACAATATTATTCATCAATATTAACATAAAATATAACAATGTTCTTGATTAAAATTAAAAATTAAAAATTCATTCGAGAAAAAATGAAATATAATATATGCAGATCTGGAAATAGATCAACCTAAAAATCTCCAACATAATGTGTTTCTGTTAACATATGAAGAAGATATAAAATTAAGTTTCATTATATTTTGGAATAAAATGAAATGACTAGAAATTAATTTGAAAATTTAAAAGTATATCTATCCATATTGTTTTCAATAAATGGAGAGTTACAATAAGATTGTAATGTTGAAAAAATGAATAAATAAAATATTTTCCATGGTTATGAAAATTAATTCCCCAAAATATATAAGTTCTTTTTTATTAATGTTTCAAGTAGAAATAATTCTAGACTGATGTGATTAATTTTTTACATTAAGTATCATTATACAAAAGAATGATCTTTCAAATTTACGCCATCTTATATTCACACCAAGGTTTTTATATCAAAAACACTTTCTTCTAGATTTCATGTAAATGATTTCATGAAATTAGTTTCAGTTCCCATGAATTCTATTACAAAACTAATTCGACCCAATTTCGTATGGGTGCTAAATACTTCCTAATTCAATTTTTGTAGAAACATTTTTTAGAAGCATAAAAAGGGTGTTTGGTAATTGAAAAACGAATATTCATGACATTTGACCAGTGATATGTATAAATTTATATCCTTTAATAATTTTGAATTCAATAGTGTTACATTTTTTAATAATTCAAGGTAAATGTAAAATGACTTCGATAATATAGAATTTCATGTTTAGTTTTTTTCGAAAGGTTTTATTTTTAGAATTTTTAAGACATATTTTCATTATTATCTCACAAATTTGTGGTGACAATAATAATATCAAATTTAAAAATGAAAATTGAATTATTTTCAAAGAAGAATTTATCTTGTATTAACAAAAATTAAAATACAATATTTATTCAATAAATTTTTCTGAGTTGAATAAACAGAATATATAATGTTTAGATGTTGTACAATTTGAAAAGGTTTTTTGGAATACAGTATTAGGAAATGATAATTTATTGTTCTAACATTAACTTTACAAAATTAAAATGGTGTTGTATCAATATTATTTGAAACAAAATACACATATGTCATTGATTCATGATTAAAAGGTACGATGTAAAAAAGAGTCGTTCAAACTTTTCATATAGGTACAAACTTGTAGTATACTAATTATTTTACATTTGAATTTTTTTTGTGCAATGAAAAAATCTATTATTAAAAGTAAAAGGTATGTTTTTTTTTAATTTTTATGACTATAATATATTTACCTAGAAATATTTTCTTAAACTCAAATACGAGACAATGACTAAATTTATTTTATTTTTCAAATTTTTTTCAAAAGGTAAGATATTATCTAATTTTATTATCTATAAGTGATTGGTGACTTCACTTTTCAAATAAAAAATTTGATAAATTATTTTAATATAATTGGTACAGTAAATTTATTTCAACCCTTATTAATCCACAAACAAATCATGTGGTGGAATGGAAGAATAAGATGTTATAAGAACTGTTTAAGAAAATGATAAATTTGTACACTTTAAAAAAAATACCTAAAGCTAAAATATTTTAATTCTACAAGCCATATTTCTAATTAAATTATTCATAAGAAATTTTTAAAGAAGGCAGCGTATGAAATTTTAAAAGGGTGGAATCCATGAATAGGTATTTCAAAGTATTTCGATGCATAAATCATGTTACTAATACCAAATATTCACATGAAAAAATTGATTCAAAATTATATGAATTTATTTTTTGTTATTATACTAAAATTAATGAATATAATGTTTATAATTAAATAACATGTTTAGTTAAAGAATCATTCAATGTAAAATTTGATGAAAATAAATTTCATGAAAATAAAATTTGATTTGGAATAGGTTAATAAAGTGTTCAAAGGTTTTAAATTTAGTGTCCATAAAAATTAATAGATGGATGAATCTATTAATGGGTAGAATACTTATAATGGGAAAAAATTCATTTAAAATCATATTTATAAAAATTTTAATTGGTGATATAACTAATACTGTTAAAACTAGAAATTCCTTATGAAAATTGTTCATATCAATATTTTTTTTATTATTTTGTGCCTAAAAATATTTATGTGTCATTTTTTATTCAAATTTTATTATAGAAATAAAGAAAATATTAAATAATTTTTGTTGTAAAGATGTTCAGACTTAAGTTGGACACCCAATGAATAAAAATATTATTTGAACCAATTATATCTTTAAAAATATATTTGATGAGTTTTTCCAAATAATTAGAAATAAGGGAATGTTAGTGTATCAAGGATAGTATTTTAAGAATGAATTGATTTTCAATAATATTTTCTTTCATTTATCATTAAATATATCATATAATTAGTTTGGAGTTTTCATCTCATTATAGAATTAAATTCTTTCCAATGGATGTAAAATGTACATTTTAATGGATATATTTCTAAAACATTATTTAAAGTATCTCTTTTGTTATTGTGATTGAATCTAAATCTAACCATGTTTTTAAACTCTCAAAATATCTTAATGGTCTAAAAAAATTCATGATCTTTGTTTGAGAGTATGTTTTTATTTATTTAGAAAAGTGTTTTTGAAAAGGAAAATCCTGATCCAAGATAATTCATTAAAATATCTTAAAAATAAATTTTCATAGTCTAAATATATGTCAAAGTTATTATCTTTAGTTCATAAAGTGATATAATATATAATAAATTTACAATGTTATGGTCTTTAGAATTTTACAGGATCCTTTTAGGTAAACTCTAGATATTTTTAGGTTTGCAAATATTTCAATGAAAATATGGTATACTTATTAATCAATCAAAATATGCTAAATAAATAATTATGATTTTTGGTTTTGATAATTATAAAAGAACAAAAATTATGGTGAGTACATATTTTGAGATTGACTATGTGGAAACTGTAAAATCTGTTGATAATAAGATTTGTAAAAATACGATTGGTAGCATACATTATTTGAAAGCATCTAGACCACATTTGATGGTTGTAATATGTATATGTGCCGGATTCTACTTTAATCTTAAATAAGGTTATTAAAAGGAAGTTAAAAGATAAATTGAGTATATTAAATGACCTTTCAATATTTTATAATGTATTATGAACACATTTCATTTGAGATAACCGTTTTTTTTCATATTTGAGTTTTGGTGGTTGAAAAAAGAATGAAAAGGAAAAATAGGTATGTGTCACTTTCTCAGTAAATTTTTATTATATTTGAGTTGTAATGATATATTTTTTTGGCTTCATTAATTATAGAAATTGATTATGTTATTTCTACTTCTTTATTTTCATATACAATATGGATTAATCTTACCCTTTGTTATTTTGGTTTTAATTTATATAATATGATGAATAATATTGATAATACTTATAAATTCCTATTTCTAAAAAATAAATTATTGAATTATAGGACTATACACATTGATGTTTGGTATCACCTTTATATATATAATGTTCAATAAAAAGTATTTATTTTAGAATCATTTTCTACAAAAGATCAATATTCTATCATTTTTCAAAACACCATGATTTAAATATTTATGATAAAATAAAATTTGAACTTGTAATGATGTAAATTTAAACATATATATTATATTAAGGGAAATTTTTCCACAATTATTGAGATAAAACCTTAAATAACATCTATTTTCTAGTGTACATATTTCATCTAATTTTATTTTTTTCATACTGTAATATTCTTTTTTATATATACTATATTATTATTTATAAATCATTACATCATTCGCTGAAAATCCTGATGTCTTTTCAGGGATCCATAAGGATTATAACATATTTCTAAAAAAAATATACTATTATAAACATTCATCTTGTTAGTTATTTAAATATTGTCTCAAATGCATAAATTTATGGGAAACATAGTTATGTGATTGACGTAACATTTAGGGGTTTTTTCTTTCCCCATAATAATTATGGGTAATTTTTGTTCAATTTTATCTTTATTTGGGTTGGTTTCATTCAATATAATTATTTTGGGGAATCATTCCAAGTTCAATTTTATATTAAAATAGTTATTTTCTATCTTAGTACTAACTATTTATCTTTGGGGTCATGTTTAATGTTAAAATGTTGGTATATTTGAAAAGGCATATATAAAATATCATTGAAATTTTTCAAATTGGGTTGGGGGCATGAATTTTATATTTTTCATAATTATCAAAATGGTGGATAATATTGGGTGGATCTAGAATCGATTTTATATTTTTGTTTTGAAAATTAAAATATTATGAGTTGCTAAAATCATAATATGGGTTAGTAATTTATATGTTTCTGGTCAATTATTAGTATTATAGTAACCTTGTAAAATGACCTTGTGAAATGATCAAGTGAACTTTCAATGTAATGAAACTGTGTGGTGTGAATTTTTCAAGTGACCATGTAAATTTATTTTTCTAGTGACCATGTGATGTGAACTAAAAAATTTAACTAATAAACAAATATGATGTCACATCATGAAAAAAATGAAGTGACCATTTGAAAAAATAATAAGGTGACCGCATGATCAAAAATCAAGTGACAATGATGAAGAATTTATATGTCCACAGGAGATAAATAATTGGACTACATGAATAATAATGAAGTCACCAGAAGAAAAAACATGTGGCCGCAGGAGAAAAAATTAAGTGAATATAATAAAAATTGAAATTACCTGAAGAAAAAAATGATATGAATGAAAAATCATTATGCACGCATTATAAATTTGAAATTTGGAAAGGTTTTGAAACTACCTTATGACCTATAGTAACATAATTAGTTTTTTATATTTATTTGGAAAACATGATCTGTTTTATTTATAAACATATATTAAAAAAATCATAATTATTTCACATGTTCATATTTATTTAATTATTCATTAAATATGTATTAATTATTTTAATAATATGGAATTTTATTTTGATTAATTATATACAGAAATAAATTCTCATCATAAGGGTTGAAGACTCATGGGGGTTTCATTGGGAAACCCGAGTTTTTAAATTTCATTTTTTTGGAATATAAATATATTACCTCACATACAATATAAGAATTATACAATGAAATTTAATTTTGATTATGATTATTGTTTTTACAATATTAATTAATCTATATTGTTATCTTTTTATAGAATATTTTAAAACTATAATTTATTGAATAGACCCATATGGGTATACTTCCAATACGCATTCAATGAGGAATTAGAACAATTGTTTGGAAAGGACAAAATGAAATCGGTTTCATTCCTTGAAAATATTTTTTGATAGGGAAATATATTTATGGTTTTCAATAGATAAAAATAAATTAAAATGATATTGGGTATGTTTAAAAAATGTTCTAGTGTTCAATAATATAGCGATCAAATACCTCTCTCAAAAAATTAAAATTATTTAATACTTTGTATTGGAAGTAACGTAGTTCCCTTGACACATAGATAAAAAAAATTATCTCTAGTCTTATAGTTTAGATTATTTTTATAAATTTTGTGTGTGTTATTTTTTCTGGTGATGCTACCCATAAAAAGGTAAAATAGTGGGATATTACTACTAAATAAATGTTAATAATTAGGTTCCATAGGAACCAAAATGAAATATGGATTATTTATTCCATAGACATGTTAAAAATAATGATTGGTTTTTAATACCATATTAAAAGGTGGATTCTGTGTTATTCATGCAAGTGATCAAAATGTAGGGTGATTCAGTTAATCCACTAGCTGTGAAAAGGGTTTTCATTTTGGGTTCTGCCTCTAGGGGTTAAAAAGGAATTTGTAAAATGGTTTCGATATCCCTTAAAAAGATAAAGAGTCTATTTGAGTGGGTGTTATATCTCTCAGTTGAAGGGAGGGGATTAGATTGGTGTAGGCCTCTTTTCATATGAACTATTATAAAAATCAATAAGTTAATTTCTTTTAAAATTTCCATTATGTTAACTTAACTTTGATAAGTATTAAAAATATATTTTAAAAATGTCAATTCACCTCATATTGTTTATTAAAACATTATCATTAGAACATATCATGATGAACTATGACCCGAATAACCATAATCATTTTGGAATATTTAAAAAACCACCAAAGAACCAAATTCTTATTGTCACTATGCTCATAATCATCAAGAATTACCTTGCAATAACGTCTAAACTGCAATGAGGCACCTTTGAACACTATCAAGAAAAAATAAAAACACACCAAATTATTATTTTTATACAAAACCAGGGGAAATTAATAATTTTTGAAGGGCTATATGAATCTATAAAAACTCTAGAATATATAGTGGTAGATCATATCAAAGAAGGATCAAGATAGACTTGTGATGGAAAATATGACAATGGAATATTTCTCATAATTATCATTTTATTTTCTTGAAACACAAAAAACCCAATCCACCTTAAGTGTAATCACAAAATAACACAATGGGTCTAAAAAATGGATCTAGATAAATGTGTAAACGAGTCATTGTAAGATCCCATTTTTTTAGGTATGGATCTCTCTGAGTTTTTCATTAATCTTTTCATTATTTTTTATTTCTTTAGGAGAGTTTTTTGTTTTAAGAAATGATGTTTTGGGTTGCAAGGAAACATAATAATCACCGAAGATTATATGTGAGGAAATAATTTTTATAGAAAATTACCTAATGATTAGGGATGTTTGTTTCTTTGAATTAATGTTTTCTAGGTATAAATGGGTTAAGTGTATCATGGGTTCTTGGTGAGATGATAACTTCAAAATAGATTTAGATTGTTTACAATAAAAATGATCTAAAAAATTATCTATTGAACATTTACACACTATGTAAAGGGATTACACATCATGTAATAGATTGGGGAATTTTATAAAATAAATTTTAGGAGAATTGTTTTTCAACATATTCCATTAAAAACATTTACACGATGTCTAAATTCCAAACCTGCTATTTTAAACATTTTTAAAGATTAATTCTCATTATATCAGCTAAAACTCTTCTCTTCTCAACCTTATGGCTTTCTATAGAAAATTTTAGGGTTAAAATTTTCTTTTTTGATGTCCTATTTGTGTGGGTGATCCCTGGTATGTCTTCTCGGTTAGGATTCATCATTCTCTTCCTTTTTCTCCAACTGTTGTAGTTAAATCCTATGACTGATTTTGTTGTTGGTTTTTATTTTGTTCATTTTTTTATCAAGTATCCTCTTTGAAATCATATTCACCTTCTTCCTCATGGTGTTTGGCCATTGGAAGACTTTTTGGATCATCGATTAAAGGTATGGGGTCTAAAACTTAACCCTATTGTATGATAGTATATATGTCTGTGCAATATTGTGATTGTTCCATCGTTATGTGTTCCCATGTAAATTAATTAAAAAATTTAATTATTCCATGTATTACTTTGGTTTCAAATGGATTTCAACTGGCACATATAGTCCGATGGGGTTAGAAAACCATGATTATAATTTAATTAGAAAATAAAATATAGTATGTTTAGCATGACATGTGATCTAAGGTGGTTTATTTTTATAGAATCCCTAATTTTTTTTATTTCATTTTGATATAATTTTTCATAAATTGTAAATTAAATATTAAGTGGGATATAAAAAAATAAAAGTAATTCCTTTAATTAAACATTGATAATTATGAAGTGATTTTTTGATATCCATATTATACGTTAAAGATTGTGGTATGTTTTTTAAATCTTATATATCATGCTAAGCCCAAGAACAAGAACAATTATATGTTGTAATGCATGTATTGATTGGTATCAGCCTAGTCCCATGATGTAATGATTATAGAGAGAGAGCAATGCCCAGTCCCATGTTGTAATGATTATATGGATTTTTTTTCTAAATTCTCGAATACTTATTGGGATTAGATATAGTGGTTTCGGCCTATAAGTAATTCTCACACCCTATTCAATATTATGTTGGGTGCATGTGTATATTTCATGAATATAGGTTTGGAAAAGGGAAAAGGAACCTAATATTCAACTCCTATTTTTTGATGGCTAGAGTTTTGAGAGGAGACTGATTAGGGGTTCGAGAAAAAATCTGAAGCTAGTTATTATTGTATATTATTAATTGTTAAATTAATTAGTACACCATGTTGTCGCTTTATTTATTTCACTTTTTATTACACTAGTTTTGTTTGGACATTGTGGTTTAAGCCTACTAATTTATACTCACACCCTTTTCAGGCTAACATTTGGTATGTGAGCATATTTTTTTGATATAGGATTGGATGAAGGAAAATGATATAGTTTTTATTTTCTATTTTGTGGATGGGTTGGAGTTTGATGATAAGACTGATGTGGGGTTTGGGAATGATGTGGGGTTTATGACCAATGACTTTGATTTTATTATTTGAGTCTGTTAATAATTTTCTTGTGTTGTGAGAGCATGAAATTTAGTTATATTACAGCACGTTATTATATTATTCCACTATTATTTATTAAATAATTCAGTTAGATTTTATTGTTTTCTTCTACTATGTCTTTAATTTTATTATTTGAATATTATTATTATTTGTTTCTACTACTATGAAACTTCATACTAGAGTGTATAGTCTCTCCACTATACATTTTACACCCATGTTGTTAGTCTAATTCCTCTCGCATACAAGGAGGATCACTTGAGGTCTCGTGACCAACCCTTTTCGACCATTAGAGAGTGTGATATATTTTGGGATGTTAGATATTTGAATGAGAATAAAAGATTTTCTTTTTATCTTATTTAGTATTTTCGAAAGGTAGAATAGAGTCTAGGATGTATCGGGACATGGTAATGAGCCTGTACATGGGAGTATCTAACCCATGTAGGGGGAAAGCTGAGTGACCAGGTATCGAAATATTGTTGTAATGTATTCTTGTTATAGTTGATGTTATTTACCAATGGGTGATTCACATGTTTTCTATGGTTATTGTTTTATGATCTTACAATTTCTTGATATATGTAATTATGTCTTAGTATGGAAAAGACTAGAAAATATGCATCATCATTAGCACATAGGTATATATTAACGTGAATTGTTCAAGAAATGTTCATATTTATTTTTCAATCTGATATATACATACTTATAGAATAGTGATATGAGATATCTATTTAACTCGATAAAATAAATGAGTAAATTTATCATGATAAAATAAATTTCATCCATGTCTAGAGAGACCAAGAGTATGTGGTTATGAATTTTAGTAACCTATTGGGGTTGAACCTATTGTTAACCAGTTCTCTAAGGTGATTGTTTTTCTTATATAGAAAAGGAATATGTGTCTTCTTCGACTCTAGCATCACGAGAGTGAAAATCATAATGCTCCTAACACATTTGAACTAGATATCTACATAGTTCTTGAGTATTATATGGATGTTTAGATTTTTGAAATACTCTTGAGGGTCATGTGATCCATGTAATTGTATAATGTTTGTACCTTTCCATTGATTTAAGAACTAAAAAGATAGTTTTAGCTATAAGATCCTCATTTTTTTACTACTGATGGGGAACCCTAGGTAACTGAGTTATGGATTGAGTCAGTCTACATGATCTTTAGGATTCTTGATACAACCAGAGATATAAGGGTAAATCTTATGGTATATATGCTCTGTGGACCAACCAAGCATTGTTGGGATATTCTAGAGGAAGCTGGGTAGCAGGATTAGGTAACTAGGAAGGACATTGGGGAAAAGTTTCTGAGTCATTTCAATCCTCAGATATTGAGGGATGAAAAATATCGAATGATCATGAATATGACATGGGAGTGTATGTTAGTACTAGAATATAACATATTTTTTTAAAACCTACATAGATTTGAACCATTTTTCTAGAAGATGAGATCTCTAGGGTGAGATGGTTCTAAAATGAACATTGTGTTGAGATTAGGTTCCAATTAATAATTTTCCATTTCAGAATATTAAAACGTATAATGAATCAGGCACTCAACATATAATGGAATTTGAGTGAGGCCTCGAGTAGTGGTTAGTCTATTTCATTTGGGTGGTCTGGGAGTTCTTCTTTTCATCGTAAGAAGAAATATTATGAATTTTTCTATTAAACTAGTAGTAGGAATAATAGTACTAGTAGTCGAAAACCATCTCAAGATCATGGTACATTCTAAAACTATTAGTCTGACAATATTATCCCAATTATGCCATAGTGTCCTTACCCCATAGTCGAGTGTCTAATATATGGTGGATAGGGTCACCATCAGGGTTTCTCTGTGAATATTTTGTAGTAGACCAATGGAAGAGGACCATGATAGAAGTTAGAGTTGAGAAAGGGCTCACCTACCACTCAGTAGGCTGGTACATGGAGTTCCACCAGTAATTCATGCAAAGGAATGGGATGTGGTAACCTAGTTCATCCACAATAGTACCACAAAATTATTGTAAAATAGGGTAGTAAGACTGAATCCCATGGCGGAGGGAAAATTCAGTTTCAAACTATGCAATCTACTCTAGCTTTCATTGATATAGAACCATCTACTGTCAGATGTACAATTCATGTATCATCTACCTTAGTTTTTTTGGTTTGATATAAGAGTATCACATTATTTTCTATATTTTAATTTTTTCAAATAGTTAGGACTTGAATGTAGATATCATATATTGTGTTTTAACCATTCAGAGACAGTTTGGAGTGAATCTAGAGAATATTAAACATTGAAAGGCATGTTATCAAGAGATGGGTGGTTACCGCTTCTTTTGGGAACCTCTCTTGTAAGAAATGGCAGGAATCATCTTAATTATTTGTATGGATTGTATAGTTATATAAGAATATCATATCTACTATTAAAGTATGAGAGTTAATTTCAAATCTATGGAAGAAAGCATCTATTCTTATTAGGGTTAATGGGATATTCAGTTTAGTCATGAGGGACAAATATAGGGAAAATTGGATTGTATCATGGCTCATATCACCAGTATTGCTCTAGATAATGGTGGAATATAGTATGATTATTTTCTTCTAGTTGTAGAACATTTTAGAAATGTTTTCCTAGATGAGTACTATGGGTTACAACTTGAACGATATATCAAGTTCACGGTTGATTTATTGTTAGGAGTACATCCATTTTCTCTCATTCCTTATAGAATAAAACCAATAGAGCTTCAAGAGTTGGAATTTTAGTTCTATTTTCTAGTATCAAAAGTATTCATATATCCTTGTACATCTCCTTGGGGTCACATGTTCTCTTCACCCAAAAGGTCAATGGATCTTTGAATTTATGTGTTGATTATTCGAGGTTGAACAAGATGATGTCCAAGAACTAGTATCCTCTTAAATAAATTAGTGATATTTTTGATCAGTTTATAATTTATAAGATCTTATCCAATATTCAAATGATATTAGGATATCATATGTTAAGTGTGAGACTATTGAACATACCTCAGAATGCTTTTAGGAGCTGGTATAGAATGTATGAATTCGTGGTGATGATATTTCGATTGATTAAAGTTGTTGAAGGATTCAGTAACATAATGAATAGAATACTTCATCCAATTTGAGATCAATTTGTGGTGCTTTTGTCGATGATATCTTAGAATACTATTAATCAGAAGGAGAATGTTCCCATCATCATGACAACATCTTGAGTACATTGAGAGAGCAGTGGATTTATTTTAGGGTAACTAAATGCAGTTTTTGGATTAATGAAGTGCACTTCATGGGCCATGTCATCTCATAGGTAAGAGTTTCATTACACCTAGAGAAAGTCACAACTTTGATATCATAGTATAATCCTAATAATGACTTTGAAATTCAAATATTTCTATGTTTAGTTGGTTATCACTACCATTTTATCCAATAAATCACTAATTTTAAAAAAACATTGTCCTGGATGACCACGAAAGGAGTGATGTTTGTTTGGTTAGATGGTTGAAAAATATCATTTCAAGAGATTAACAGTAGTCTGACCCCCACACCTATCCTCACCATTCTTTTCCCTGGTAAAGCATATAATTTGTAATATGACACATCTAGAGTTAGACTCGGAGTAGTTCTGATATATGAGGATCGAGTGGTCCCATATGTATACATGATGGTAAGACCACTTGAGAGGAATTACCCAACTCATGATCTAGAGTTAGAAGCAGTTGTACCTTACCTGATATGTTGGAGACAATATCTCATTGGTGAGACATTTTTTGTATACCGATATAACAAAAGCCTTAGGTGAATCTTTTTTCAATGAGTCTTTGACCTTTGACTGAGGTGGTGGGTCAACTATCTACAGTCTTTTGAATTTTAATTCTCATATACAACAGGAAATTGTCATTTATTTGATGGAACACTAACCTGAAGGACATAGAAAAATTAATTAGGTCATTCTTATAATGAGTTGTATATAATTTCCCTTCTTTATACACGCTTGTGGATGTTTTGGAGACTTAGGGATGAATGCCACGAATTTTATATCTATTATACCTGTGACTTTAGACCTGATTAAGACTGAGAAGTTGTCTGATCTTGAGGTTGTAGTTATAATATACAAACTATATGGTGGGGATATTCTATCGGGATGGTCTCTCTCCTATGAAAATTATCTTCTTTAATGTGTTTGAATATGGTTTCCTATGTGCTTATGCGAGCTGAAGATGAGGTAGTTTCATTATTCTTGATGTGTGGTGCATCTTGGTTTAAGAATGATGTATAATGATCTCTATAGATAGTGTTGGTGTTCAGGAATGAAGAATGAGGCGGGATGCTTCGTGGATAGATGCATCACTTACTAGTAGGTGATTATCGGGGCTCTTGTCGACATTACCCATTCTAGAGTTGAAATGGGGTGATGTCACAATAGATTTTGTGACCGGAAAACCCACAAAAACCCATAGGAATGATTATATATATGTTGTAGTGGATCAAATGACTAAGGTAACCCACTTCATACTTATTATGGAAACCTTCACATTTCATGATTTGGGAAATATTTATGTGCATGAGGTTGTTTGGTCACATGGTGTTTCAAGTAGGGTCATTTCAAAAATAGATCCACAATTAACATCATGATTAATGTAGGGTATTGATAAAGCCATAGGATAGTGAGTAACTTTTAGAATATCATGTCATCAACAGACATATGGTCAATCTTATTAGACTATTATGGTTCTGGCGGATATGTTACGAGCCTGTGATTTTAATTTTAGTGGTTCGTGGGAGAAATATATGGAACTCAAGGTGTTTTCTGGTAATAATATCTTCCATGAATCAATATAATTTTCACTAATTGTGGATTTTTATCAAAATTCATTGCATTTTCCATTTTTCGGCTGGAGGCAGGTGATTCAACACTTTTTAGGCCCCATCTAGTGCAAGATACATCTGAATAGGTTTAATTCACTATTTCTCTGTTGGTGAATATTCAGTGAAGGAAAAAATAATTCAGTTCCCATCACAAATGAACTATAGAATTTGATTATGGTCAACATGTTTTCCATTGTGTGTCTCCATGGTTGGGGAATGTCGCTTCAAAAAATAGGGAAAACTAACACACAGATTTGTCGATCCCTTTAAAATAGTAGAAATGGTCAGTCTAATAGAATATTATTTATCCCTTCCACAATTATATAGTTCTATTAATGGAATGTTTCCCATGTATCCACTATGAAGATATCATCATAAATATTCCCATGTTATAAATTTAGATGACATTGAGCTTAGTGTTGATGCATCCTTTTTGGATCATTCAGTATGTTTCATAGATCTTAGTGAGAAATTTCCTCAGTGTAGGACTATAACATCAGTTCAGGTGTAGTTGCATCATGGAATAGTTTAAGAGGAGATGTAGGAGATGGATTCTGAAATGAAAATTTAGTGGTTGTACCTGTTCACTTAGATATACTAGAGATTATTAGAGTATCTCTGGGACAAGATGTTATATTATGGAGAGGTTGTAAGATCCTGTCCATTTCTAGGTACATCTCTTGCTGAATTTTTTGATAATTTTTTTTGTTTTTGTCGAGAGGGTATGTAATTTAAAGAAACAAATTCCTGGATTTCAAGGAAACCTGAAAAATACGAGATATTATATGTGATGAGAGAATTATTGGAACAATTCACATAATGTTTGGAGATGTATGCTTATTTTAATTATTGGAGTATGAATATAAATGGGTAAAGTGTGTCATGGGTTCTTGGTGAGATAAAAAAAATTAAAATTGGATTGGATAGTTTAAAAATAATATTACATAAAAAATAAAATTCATAACATTTACACACCATTTAAATAGATTACACATCATGTAATTATTTAAGGGTTTTGATAAAATAAAACTAAGGCGGTGGTTTTATATAGTATTCCACTAAAAAAATTTACACCATGTGTAATAAAATTTCACGAAAATTAAATTCATTAACATCCCTTTAAATATATTGGGTGGTTAAATTATCATTTTTTGACTACATCACTTCTCCTCTTAACACTAAGGATTTATCTAGGTGTTTTGGGGGTTCCATATTCCCTTATAAACAACATGTTTATGTGAGTGATCCCTTATAATTATTTTTTGTTATGTTTCTTCTTTATCATCCTTATTATCCATAGTTATGGTGAAATCCATTGAGAATTTCTATTTTTGGTTTTTATCTTGATCATTTTTTTTCTGGTTGCATATTTTAAATCATATGAACCTTCTTCCACAAGGGATTTGGTCATTGGAAGCATTTTTTGATCATCAGGTTAAGATATGGATTCTAAATATAAACGATATGGTTTGATAATTTCCATGTTTCTATAATACTATGATTGAAAAATCATTTTATGAACAAAAATTAATTAAATAAACAAATGTAATTTTTCCTTGAGGAATTTTAGTTTCAAATGAATTCTAACTCACTAATGGATTCCCATGGGGTTAACAACCCATGAATATAATTGAATTTGAAAATAGATATATGTGTGTTTAACATGAATTGTTACCTAGGGTGATTTATTATTATATAATCCATCAGTTTTGGTTTATTACTTATTAATAAAATTGTAAATCAATTAGGAATTAAATATAAAGATTCAAATGAAATAAAATTGGAAATTCAAAATATTAACTATTGATAATTCTGATGTGATATTATAATATTCATGTGGGGTGATAGGGATTTTGTTTTGTTATGTAATGCTAATATAAACGGGTTGACCCTATAACATCCACAGATATATGATGTATTGTTGAAATTGAGTGGGCTCGACTGAGTCCAATGCTGTAATTCATTTAGAGAGTGAGATATGCACATTCCAATGTTTTAATTCTTATTGGCTTATATCAAAGATGATGTAATGATTATAAGGATTTGAACCATAATTTTGTTACACTTACAATGTTATATAGTTGTGGATGGAATGGTTTTAATTCATGCAATGAGATATTCTAAAATGGAACTAAAGTATGTTATTTTACTTGGGATATATGTTTTTGGTTGGACTAGATATAAGAGATGATCATATATATTCTGGAATAGAGCTGTTGTAGGTTTTTGTTTTATTTTATTAACTTTTTTATTAATTAATACTCCTGGTTATAACATTATTTCATAAAATTTTTAATAGAATGGGTTTTTACATGGTTGTTTCTACCTACTGAGTGATAATCCCACCTTATTTGGGCTGTTGTTTTGTACCAGAGGAGATTTCATGGATAAAAGTTTGGAAAAGGGAAAATTACCTTGTTGTTGATTTATTTATTACAAATGGGTTGGAGATTATATATGTGATTGACATGGGGTTCATTACTTAGGGATTTTTATTTTTTATTTGTGTATGGTATTCCTTTTCTTATATTTTTATAGCGTGACCATTAATTTCATTCCTTCAGATATTTAAATTATTCCCTAATTATTTATTGAATTATTCAGTTGAATGTTTTTATTATCTTCCACTATTTCTTTAATTTTTTTATTTCTATTTTTTATGGTTTATTTTTACTACTATGACACTTAATTCAAAGGTTATAGTATCCCCACTATACATTTCAAACCAATACTTTTAGTTGATATGCTCTAGTGTGTGTCTAGGTGCACTTGAGGTCTCATATCCAACCCTTTTAGGCCACATCAGAGAGTTCACTATTTGGGGACAATACGCTGAAGAATATATTCCGTGACTTTGAGTTACACCTAAAAAAGAGAGAATTGAACATGAAACCCGCAAAAATTGAAATCAAATACAAATGAACATATTACCCTTGTTTAACCACTCAATACACTAAGTACACCATCATGGTAAACCAAAAATGACATCTAGCATGATAAAAATGTCAGAAAGAGAAGAGAAGGAGTATGATGAAAAATTATTTGGCTACATAATAACCAATAAAAGGTTGGAACCAAGAAGAAACAAAACGTGACCAATATCACAATCCAAAAATTTATATGATTATTAATTCACTATCCATGGTGGGGAATAACATTCTTGGAATGGATGAAATAGAAGTAGTTTATGAGGAATGGTGACCTCAACTGAAACCTAAAATAAGATTACACCCAATAACTAATTTGAGAGTATCAAGAAAAATAGGTAATTGAAGAAGAATGAAACCAAATGATATGAGGAAATATTAAATGAGGTTGGGAGATGATAATAAAACCCATTAACTCTCCATAAAAATATAGGATGCCCTCTTGGAAATGTACACCTATGGATAGAAACTTCCCCTGAAAATAAGTTACGATTTTAGAAAAGTTTGACATATTAATAAGTCATTCCAAATATAAAAAAATGGAATTATAGTATTTTAGTAATTATGTATTTCAATTACCTCTCAATAATGAACTATGACACGTAATTTTGTACTCAAACATCTTGGGATTTGGGAATACTGCCAAGGTCTATAATGAATGATTTTTTCTATTGTTCGAGTATCCGATTTAGAGACATTATAGACATGTAGTAAATGTCAAAATTATAGGATATATGATGTTATATATAATTATTTTATAATATTTCTTAATATTAGTTTCATTTATCCTACAATGGATGTTATTTTGGGGGAACATTATGGAGACATCATATTACTTGACTACCATCTACATAAATTTTTTTGTGGGTTTCAATGTTTTATTATGTGATATGTGTTATCACAGACATCCATGATGTTTAGGTTGAAACCAACTATTTACTATGAGTATTATGGGACTTTATTGAGGAATGATCTAAGATATTGTGTTTAAAAGACCTCTAGTATGATATATAATTGGTGCATCCTTATGTTACAGTTAATTGATAACATTTTGGTTATATATATATATTTTATTATTCTTTAGATAATTCTTTGGTGATATTTGAAAGTATATTATAAAAATAACTAAAATTATTTACCATTATTTATAGACATTTGGGATGAGAAATTTTTTTGATGAAATATTTGGATAGCTTTCAAATAATATAATTGAAAACCTTTCATATAATATTGTTTCTTTCTTCCATATTAATGGTATTAATCTACACAATATTAAGATATGGGTCTTGATTCTATATTATAATTTATTATGTGTTAATTTTTATTCATGAATATGCTTGGATTATTAGTATATTATCATTCCCTAGTTCATTAAAAAAATTTACATTTCTTTGTTGTCCATTGACATTTTAGAGTTAGCTATATCAATCAATAAATGTTTATTAGGGGATAATTATCAGAGGTACCTTGATAGAGTAGTCAGTATATACTAGATAATTTTGTTTTATTTCTAAATAGGGTTATATTATGTATGGTGAATTATATTATACATTATATTTTTATATTATTTATTGTGTATTATGGTATTCTTAAGGTATTTATTAGAATTATTGTTAGTTTCATGTACTTCACCTCCATTTTGGATGTACGATATATATTTTGTATTCTAGTAGTGTTTTTAATATTTTTTTATTATATATTTATATTGGGAATGACTTATAAATTTTTATTGTTCTCTCTCATTTCTATCCATAGATCCTTGACCTTTCTTAAGTAGTCCAAGTTAGATCACAAAATTTCATTATGAACCACATAGGTGGAGTTCTTACAAAGATATTAATTAAAAAATTGGAATTAATTATAGGATTTTCATAGGGTGGGATTTTATAATAATGATCTTGTATGATTTTGGAATAGGAAACTAGGGTATAATTGATAAATTGGATTGATTTTATTCTAACAAAACAAGTAGTTTCGTTATAGGTTGTGGTGGTTGATGAATTCTAACATATGGAATCTATTCATCTACACAACGAATAAATTTATGAAATAATGGTTTGAATATTATAAGTAGGTTGGTACATACATCATATGTTGGTTAGTAAATTATCGATGTATATTATTACATGTGATATGTGACTTTTTTAATGGTTTCGGTATTTGAAAATATTTAATTTTTTGTTTTGAAATTCTCTCTCCATTTTATTTTAAATTAACAAATACTTGTGAATTATATTTTTAATATTATTTTTATCCTTTTGGAAAATGAAATTGAATTATATAGCTATAATGATTGGGATAACACCTACTGAAGTGAAACATGTATTTGATAATTAGGATGTCCATTACTTTATTAAAGGATGTGATCATGCTGGATATTCACCTATTATCTATTCATGAATAAATTACTTGATAAATACTGAGATGGATCAAGTTGTTGAGAAATTTTATAACATTTAGTGATTGATGGTAATCGTGTATCAAAATGATCTTGATACTCAATTATTTCAATAATACATGGGGATATTGGTTGCATGTTTCACTAACTATGGACAATTTATTTATGACAATTTTTTCATAATGATCTTACTTCATGGTTGGTTGGAATATAGTTTTCAATGATATTTTCTTCTCTACAACTGATTGATTTGACCTAGAGATATAGTTTCATAGTTTTTTAAAAGGATATAGTCATTGGTTTGGATGTTGGATAGATTTATAGAGTTTTATAATTTGGAATAACATTGTATGACTAATATAGAAAATATTTATTGATACAAGATATAATTAAAATTTCGAGAGTTTCTATGTGATGAAATTCTAAGGACTAATTAGAATATTAAAAGATGAATATTGGACATAAACTAATGATATATCATTTTAAATTTCATTATGGTTTGATACAATGTTTTTTGGATTAATATTATATTTGAAAATCATGTATTGAGAGTAGATAATAAATTACCATGTAAAGTTAATTATTTTCATTATTTATATGTCAAATTCAAAACATGAGCATCGAATAGAGACAGCCATTAGTGATATCTATAGGCAGTATAATAGTGTATGAATCAGAGTTATAGGTCAAAGAAAAAGATTGACATGAAATATTTATAAGATGGTATATTTATGAAATGAATAAATTAAATAGGGTGTTATAAATTTATCCTAGATAAGCCTTGCAAGATCTATTCATTATTCTATAAACCCTTTAATATAATGGTTATTGTTTAAAATGATATTCATATGGGTGATATATGATATATGAAATAATAGTTTATTTATTCAGTTGATGTTTTCTAGGGGTTTTATGTTTATAATTAAGGAAAAAAGGTTATGAATAGGGTTTTACACTATAACCATGGTGTGCTGAGTCCTAACAAGCAATTTAGAATCTGGTAAATATAGATTAACTATCCAGTAGTGTGGTTTTATAGGGAACATAACTACCTTATTAATATATAATATTATTAAAATTAGTTGTTTCAATGTAATAAATAATTAATAGACTTATATCCACATTATAAAATTTATGAAAAGAATATTAATGATTGTTAGTAGATTTGGAAATTAGATATCGTGGAGGTTTTTTTGTAAATTTTTTTGATGTAAAAATTAATTTCATAATTTTCATGTGGATTATATAAGTTCATGGATGACTTTGGGATGGTTATTTTTTAAAATATATATAATAAATGAATTACTAACCATTTGTGAACATGATTTTGAACTGAGAAAAAACCTAGTGATTTAGCTCAATGTTAAGTGTATTCTAGCCTAATAATTTCTAGTAGAGCACTAAAATAGAATTAACTAATGTTATAGTATGATATGATCATACATTATTATATTTCACTCATTATGGTATATATTTTATGTTAGATATCACTAAATTCTCCCTAAAACTAAAATGAAAAAGTTAGATGATATATAAAATAAAAAATTTATGTATGATTCGCACTTTTTGGATGGTGGTGCACCCAACTATTACAATATCTTAATATGATTATAGTTGATTATATTTTAAATCGTAAATATAAATTATCCCCATGTTTGTGTATAAATTACCTACAAGTTATTGAGTTAATAAAAATCAACTACACTATAGGATTATGAGTTATGTTTTGATTCTCTAGTGAAGATAGTGACATTTTATAGTAATAATTGCAATGAAATTTATTTGGGTTTTCAACATATAGAGAGGGAACTGAATAATATTGGTTTTTTGGATTTAGTAAAATTATATCTGGATCCCTTTGAATATGGAATGATTGTTATGTATAAGAAAATTTTTATTAGATGATATTTCTTTTTTTAGGGGTAGATGTTTATATTTAGTTGTAATTTGGATACATGTTTCAAATATTAAGGAATTCATAGTTTCCCAATTTGAGGTAGACATGAATATATTATGTCGTGATTCCATACTAACAAGTGGTTCATAATACAAGATATACCTCTAGGATTCTCTTAAATTCATAAATAACCATACATTTTTAATTATAAAAGAAATTTCACCAAATTAAGAAAACATTTTTAATAACATTTGATTAATTTTGATCAAATATGTGTAAATTTATAGGGTTATGTTGGGTGACTCAATGTTGCATGAGGTTAGTGAGGTGACATTCCCTTTTTATTATAAATTTTGTTGATAAATGCCTTAAATATTTTATAAGATTTAGTTTAGTACGATGAAGTGTAAATTATCACACATAACCTAATATAATGAGATATATTTGAAAACAGATGTATGATGTTAAATAACTATAAATTTTGTAACAGATTTTTTATGAGATAGGATTTTAGTAAAAATAAACTTTTCCTTGCTTGATATTTATTAGTAATATAATGATTTTTATTATTACATGGGTGTATTTAATGTCTACAAGAATCTAGTTGTTTCTACACATAGTTTGATTTACTTTTGTTGAAAATAATTTTTAAATTTAGATATGATGTGACGCCATTACTTTTTTTTAAAATAACATCATCTATGATCAAAATTTATAGAATTGATGATTTCTATAAGATTCATTAGTTCCCTTATATATTAATTTTCTCTTGGATATGGTTCAGTTATGTTGTTTCAGATATTAATAGAAAAGTTATGGAAATTTCAGCATTATGTAAATGAATTCCCTTGGATGAAAAAATGGAGATATCCAAAAAATATGTGTTTATATTAAAATTTAGTTAATTTAGAATTTATTAGGTTATATTTTTTCATGTTGTGGTGATGTTAGTTACGTATATATTTCTCGTACATCACGATCCCATCTTGTTTATAAATAAATAAATTCACATGTTAATCCTCATTTGGAATGAAAAGTAAGGGCATTAAAAAATGAATTTTAGTAAGGCATTAGAGATCCCCAAAGAGTTATGATTATTGGGTTTCCTTTCGTTTATTCCTTAAAATTTATATTTTATAATTTAATTATTATATTAGTATGATTATTATGATTATTATTATTATTATCATCATCATCATTATTATCATCTATCGCGCACCTTTGTGGTACAAGATGTTACACTGTATCAAAGACATCAGGGGTTCAACCCTTGTTGAATCCATTATTTGGGGGGGATTATAAGGGTACTATATCACTATAGTATGGTTATAGTAGTATTTATTATAGTAGAAAATCTATTATAGCTGGTATTGTATAATATGAAATAATATTTCCGGTATTGTAGCATCTTGAAAACTATAGTAGATATTGTGGAAAAAAAATTTCTATATTGGTATCATTCATCGTTGGGGAAATTAGGACAAGAGAATGGATCTAGGGCTATAAAACCATTTGGAAATTAAATTATAATGAGATAGATTGGTTTTGAGATTATCATTGAGGGAAATAATGTGTAATCTATATTCTCTAAATGTGTGTGTGTTTTTTTCTTTTCAACCCCACTACTTATTAATCATCATTATTATTATCATATCGACATAATTATAGCCTAGTAGTATTGTCTAGTGTGAAAAAATACATGAAACTCGCATTAAAATAAGGGAGGATATGAATTTATAACTATTGTATTGGAATTGTAGCGTAATACATGGTTGTACTATAGTGGATACAATAGAAGGTGCTATAGAAACATAGGAAAGTCGTTAAAGAAAATACCATTATCCTCTATCTATATGACCTCCAATACCATTTTATAGACTTCATTCACTAGGTTATATCCCATAAAATTCTTGTGTAATAAAATAGGAAAATTAGAGATTGTTCAGTCCATTGGGGGTTGTTATCCCAATTCTATAGTCCACTTTTTCGTTGTGTGTTTCTTTATAAGATTATAATCTGAAATAAATAAGTCTATTGTTCTTATTATTATTGTTGTTTTCTGTTTGTTTTTATCCTCCATGAGGTGCACTTAAGTGGGTTCACCAATGTGTGGTGCTGGGGGGGTCTCAGGTTTGAGCCTCCCTATGTGTGCACATGTCCGCATTTGTATTACATATTATTCCCCATAAATATAAAAAAATATTATTATTACTAATATTTATTATATTAATTTAATATCAACGACTAAACAGAATATATTTCCCTATAATATGCATAGTTGTAACCAAATATTACATCAGAGTACAGGTCGTGTTTCCCCCCAACTGAATCATTGAAGGTTGTCTAGTAAAATTAAAAACCCTAAAGTGTGGTTCATGATAGGGGAACCCTAGATAGAAAAATTTATATTTACATTATATCAAGATATATATTAGTATATTGGGTTTTCAAACATTGGGATATACTTCATCATATACTCATGTTTTTGTGAAGTTATTAGTTAGGAATTATCTAGGATATAGGGATTTTTCAATTCGTTGTGTTCGGTGTTAAATAATAAAGAAGAATCATCCATTAATATTTATAAAATGTTTTATATTTTCATTATAAATTATTTACATTGATTTTATGTTTGGGGAAATAATGGAATTTTCAAAAGTGTTGTCACCCTGCCGAGAGGCTATTTCTAATAAATAGGATCTATTTATTTGATTGATTAGTGTAATCTAATGGGATAATTATTATATGGTCAGTATATATGTAAAGTGATTCTCTACCACAAAAGATGGTGGTGATATGTACAATGTTGAATCTTTAGGATTGTTCAATTTCAGAGCTCAACCAATGGTTGGGTGGGAAAGAGACTAATTATGAATAGTCCATTCTAGAGAATAATTCACACCAATTTGAGATTATATGTCTAGTCAATGACAATATATGTGTCCCTTATAGTGTAATATAGATTCTATGTGGGGATCCCTTAGGCCTCTATATGACCCTTCCTTTTAAATGTCATATGAAATTATAAACTTTTGGTCTAATATCATTTATTGACTAAATAATAGTCTATATTACTAATTTTCATAATAAATATATCTATAGTTTGTTTTTAATTTACATTATAGTCACTTAAAATACTTTTTTACATTATAATTATTTGTGACCAAAATTTATGATTAAAAAACCTATAGAAATTATGAGAGTACTATTTTTTCATTTTATTGATTAGAACAAAATGGTGTACTCTGTTTCTTAATTTACATATATTAATAAATATTTTTGGTAAATAGTAATTTTAGATACTATTTTTGAATGAATTGCCAATACATTTATTGAGAAAATGTGAAATTATGAGCTCCCACTGTGACTTTAGATCTTAAGTAATTGTGTAATTACTTGTTGAGTTAGATGTATAATCATAAATATATATTTTGACATCATTCACCTAAGTGATAGATCTTAAATGGGGTTTACAATATATAACTATTCAATTAGTTTTATGAGTTTATATATCAGATTTATCTACATTTGAGATAAACAAGGATATTTTATGTGACATTTGAAAAAATATAAAATTCATTCTTATATAAGGAGAGTGTTTATCGAGTGTTTTTTTAGGATAGGTGGGGATTATCCAAAAGTTTACCACAGGACCGTGATAGTATAACTATAAGGCCCCAGCCTTAAACCTTACTTAATCTTGAGTTATTACAAGATTACACATTGAGGATCTTTTCTGGTTTAGAGTTTTAGAGAATTAGATCATAAAACATTCATTATATTCCACATTTAAACAATGTGGTTACATAAAAGATAGTATTCATTTTTCCCATGACGGAAAGATATTTAAAATAAAACATCGATTATTTCTTGACACTTCCTTGACATTGTCATCATATCATGTACCATTCCCTTGACCTATGAGAAACATTTCAAAAACTTGGGATTAGCATAAAAAGCTCAGTAAGGGATATAAAAATATGGAAAGGAAACATGAGTACATGTATACATAAGAATGAAATCATTCTTTACCCATAAAACATAATCACTACAACATACCTCATAAAATCCTGAATAAATCATTGAAATCATAAGACATAAAGGTAACTTGAGGCATTCATAACATTCTTACATAGAGAGTAACCCTCATGGTTATGTTTGTAATACCGATCATAGTATATTCCCTAAATCTCTTCGGAGAAACCATAACGTTTAACACTGTCGCATTACCCAATGCATTGGAGAGCTATATCGGGCTCACCCGACCTTATTTTATCACGGAACCACCTGTCTTCATAATAATTCCCAAGAACCATAACATAATCGTATCATAGAGAACATGAATAAGGGAAACATAACATTTCCACTTTTCAATCACAAGATATCAATACAACACATTGATATAAAAACATTATGAAAACCATTTTCAATACAAAAATAAAATAAAAGTAAAACATGCTATTTATTTTTATTTTAAAAAAAGGTATGCCTTGTAGAGGAAGCCGAAACTCAAATAATGGTCATGTGGGTGGAGAAGTCATTGTCGCCGCATACGTATGACAAAAACATTCCCTTTTGTCATTTAGTAAAACACTTTGTATAAAAAATATTCCTTTCAGATAAACGTAAAATTCAAAGGGGTTTATACACCGTATAAAAGAAGGTTGTGTATAAAACAAAATATGCCTCAATTAAAGGAGATTGAGACGAAGTCCCATACAAAGAATATATCCTTATATTGAGGATAAATCAATTACATAATTATGTGTGACAAAATAATACACCAAATATAAGTGGATATTAAGTGTAAAACAATCAGAGGTTATTCACACATATTCATAGAAATACATATTCAAGGAGTACAAGCTTATACCAAAGAATCAAAATTGGGTTAAGAAGTTCCCTTGAAAAAATTTGATAGCCTTACGACGTCACTACGAAATTCAGAGAATGAGTTGATGAGAGATAAAAAGGGTATCTCATTACTTGGACATAAAATTTAAATCACTAAGGATATATAAGAGCATATCCCAAAATAATGTTATGTGAATTAAAAGACATAACAAAATAAGTCTTTTAAAAAGAGGAGGGTGAAAGGTTCCCTTACCGACATGGGTATCTTTCGAAACATACACCCCATGAATGAAGGACAATACAACATTGATGTAAATACTCATAAATTAATTTATATTACACAATGAGTAAAATAATGGTCAGTACATACACAACACAAAGTAAATTGTGGAAAATGTAGCATAAATCTCACGGGAATAAAAGTGAGATGAAAAATCCCTTACGAAAACTCGGCAGCCTAATGACGCCACATAAAACTTCCAAAAATGGATTGATGAGATAAAATAAAGTCTCTCGTAATATTAAAATAAAATATCAAGAAGAATATAAAAGAACATCCCCCATCATGACAAAGAGTATCTTAAAAGATGTGACATAAAGGAGAGTACTTAAAAAGAAAGAGAGAGGTTATATCTCTTACGAAAATTCGGCAGCCTAACGGTGCCACTCAAAACTTCCAAAATGGATTGATGAGAGAGAATAGGGTCTCTCATCATATGAACATAAAAATTACAGTAAGATTCATATAAAATAAAATACCAATCACAAGAAAGATGAGCATAAAAGGAATGACATAAATGAGTGTACTTAAAAAGAAATAGAGGAGTATGATCCCTTACCTCGGGTCCGACTTGACTCGATCATTCTTTAACGTCCTGAATAATAAACTTGAGTTAATTTCTACTTGATTAAGAACTTTGTTAATGTTCATTATTCCTTTTATATCACTTACTTCCATGTTATAAACATTATGTAATCATTTAAGTTAATAATGTTTGTTTTGTCGATATTTGGTTCTTAAGTCGAAAGTGGACTTCTTACAATTACATGTTGTTCGTGTGGTCAAAGGTTCATTATATACAGCATGATATTAATGATTTGGATATCATATATATCATATATATCCAGAATATACATGTATTTATAATATTACATAATCATTTAGAGGTGAGAAATGAAATGCACCGTTCATGGAGACGGTAAGCCGTACGTACGCATGAACGCTACTTTCATTTCTATGTCATATTAATGGAATTAAAACTAAATGACAGGTATGTATATTTTAATTCCATAATTATATTCATAATTTATATATAACATACATAATATATAATAACTTTAAATACATCCTTTATACATCCCACATATGGCATTAACGAATCAAATCACTTTGAGGGGGTGATAGTCTGCACTTCCTAAAATGAAATTATCGTGTTTACCCATAATGGAAACCATAAAGGTATGCCACAAAAGAAAAATACAGAAGATTAAGTAAAACATAAATATATTATATATCATATATAAAAATAATTACATATTAATGGCCACCTTTTAAGGTGTTATATGAGTGTTGAACAATCATCTTTTCGTGAGGCAGAAATTCGCCATCCACAGAAACAGTATGTTCTTTGACCATTTGATGTAGGTGTGTGTAAGTGTAGCTCTAATGATTCTTATAACAACATCCTAGTATATTGAAGATACTGTATTTGTTACAAAAGAAATAAATAAAAAGAGTTTAGGGGGTCGTAGAAGCAAAATTAAACAAAAGAACACAAGTGAAGACATTACCTTAAAACCGGGTAAATCTTTTTGATTTGAGCTCAAAGGCTTCCTTGGGAAGCCTTTTGCCAAACATGAGGCTTATAGGAGTAATATAGGGATGTGGAGAGGAAAAATGAGAAGGGTTTGGCTGAGACAAAGGCTTTAGAGGCGTGGGTAAGGTGGTAGGGGTGGGGGCCTTTTATAAGAGGAGAGGAGGAGCACTCTTGTAAAGTTACAAAATGTTACATTATTTTCAAATGAGTTTCGGATTTTAAAGGTCCTAAATTGATGTATTTATAGGATAAGGTGGCAAGGGATTGAAATATACTCATCCAATAGGTTTTTGGCTAGTTTATGTTATAGTTTTAACATTATTGTTTCATTTTATTTAAATCCTTTATTAATGAGGTAATCGTTGTATCACCATGATGCCATAAATAATTTAATTTATTTAATGTCTAAAAATTATAAAAGAAAATATCATGTTGTAGGAAATAATTTTAGATTTCTAATTAATATTTATAGTCTAAAATATGACTTTTATAACCCCATTTAAAAATTTTTTTAGTGAAACATCTCATGCTTGTGACATTTTTATTTTAACTTTAAATAAAACGTTATTTATGTCATTTTCCAAACAAAGTGGCTCCATGGGGTCCCCAAGTTGACCCATAGATTTTCTTGGTCGGCCATGACACATCCAATGAGGGTAGGAAATGTTTCTAGGTCATTTCACATTATTAAAACATTATTTTTACTTTAAATTATACTAATTACCTCTAATCGCGATTAAGAACATAAAAGTTACTATTCACCAAAAATATTATTTTAATCCCATTGAACCACATTTTACTTCCTAATGACAACCATGTATGTTGGATTTTTGAAATTCAAAACACAGAGGTGACAGAGTTTCATTTAAATGAAAAATCAGTTTCTTTAACTACCACTTAGTGGTTTCACTATTCATCAAAAATTGAAGTTTTTCAGAAAAATACCAAAAATTCATCCTAAGCTATATTTGATATTCCGAACTCAAAAATGATGTCAATTTTACAAAATTCAAAACATATAAGTTGCATTAATTAATTTAATAATTAATTCTCGCTGTCAAAACAAATAGCGTGTTTTTATGAAACAATATCTATTAAAAGATTGACACTAGTTTAGGTCCAATTTCAAAGTAAATTAATTTCAATGACCACTATTGGATTAAATGGTAAAAATATATTGTGGTTTTATTTTAAATACAATTCAAAAGATAATCTAATCATATAAATAAATTATATTAAAAAGAGGTTTTGAATTAAAATATAACATTTTTCACTATTCGTTAAAAAATGAACATTATCGGAAAGATTCCAAAAATTTACACAAATTAAATTTTGATGTCTCTATTCTAAAGGAGAATTTTATTTTGTCAAATATAACACATAAAATTGTCAAAAAGTGGATTTAATAGAGGTTCTCCATCAAAAGGCGGTTAATCGACCTTCTAAGGACATTAGAATGTTTACGCTTAAAAATTGAATTCATTCACATTTTTAATCCTCTAACATTTATTGTAAAAAGTAAAAATATTTGACAAACATATATAATCATTTTGTAGTTAGTTATGTTCATTCCCTCCATTACAATGGCTAGGCATTAACTACCATTTAAAATAATATTATTTTATTATTAGAGTGCAACGTAAGATTCCCAAGAAACTCGTTGTTGCATATTGGGTATGCCATCGAGCATAGAGTCCCCTTTAAAGTAATATTAATATTTTATTCACAAATATGGTTAAATATATAAATTTAATATTCTTTATTTACCTAGGGTGTTACATCCTTCCCCCCTTTTGGGAATTGCGTCCTCACAATTTTAAAATTGGGCTCGGAAACAACCTTGAAAGTCCCACATCGGAACAAGAGTCGGTAAAACAATCACTTTAAAATAAAGAATGAGAAGTATATAGGTCACCTGAGTTAACCCATACTTGGATTACATATAGGAAATCATGGACATGGAGGATAAAACATAGGGGCATGTTCTGATGGAGAGTGATAGAAAACATGTTTAGGAGAAAGTTAACCCTAAGAAAATCACAAACTTGTGATGGGTTAAATGGTATTAGATTCCCCAGTAGGAAAAGTGAATAGAAAGAATTTTTGTTTTTTTATTGAGGAATTTATTCAAAAGGAAACATAATTACTTATCATGTTGACTTTCAACTTTTATTATATTTCTTACACAAACTCATATTTTCTCCAAAAGATGAGTATTTAGGAAGACTTGTTCACTATAATCAACTTCTAGAGAATCACCTAATCCAAAAAAGAGAACTATATACTTCCCATGTCTTTAGACTTTAACCAAAACCAAAACCAAAATGGTTAGTACAAGATCAGATAATCCAGAAAAGGATAACCCTTTATAAAAATAAAATATATTCTTAATCTCCAAAATTTTTCCAAAAAAAACCCAAAGATCAACGAGGACTATTTGATAAACAATTTGTCCATAAAATTCTTCAACGTAATCCAAACTAATATTGAAACCCAAATATTTGAAGGATTTAGTCACATAGTCTTCCAAGGTACAAATTAACTTTTATCTCCAAATAACATCAGTTGCTCTTAAATTCTCATATTGAAAAGTATTTAACCTAATCACATATCCTCGATGATAGGTTAATCATTTCCATAGATAACCCAAAATAATCTTACTATTGATTCCTAAAAATCATCTAACTAAAAATAATTAGTCAAATTAACCAGGGGCTTCACGTAGTCCAGTGGTAGGCGATAAATACTAGTCGCACTTTGGTTGTGGGTTCGATTCCCGCAGCTTTTTCCAACGCGACGGGTTGTCACACGGTCTGTGTGTTGTCCTTTTTCCAAAATTATATAATTCTTAAAACATTCCTTAAAATGAGATAAAATCTTCAAAAATTATCATAAAATATTTTAACCTCACATTTATCTCATGCCTTTCATTTTCCATCTTAACATATAATAACCCATAATTACTTCAAAATAAGGATCATATAAACTATAATGGTTACCTTTATAATTATTACCTGAACTTCCACATCGATTGGTCATCTCGTACATGATTCATTACAGATCATACCAAGGTTCAAGTGGTTGATCATGACTCCTTGATAGTTGGTTTAGAACAACTACGTGTTTCCTCATTGAATCCCCCATTTTATCTAGTATCTTAATCAGAGAACCACCACCGTTTCCTTCAAACCAATTGTCTCTTTGGTGCCTGCTAGATCCATCCATTCTCTAAAAACAGAAATGTTAGTGTGAGTATATCAAGAAAATCATCATGTACTAATGAGGAAGGTAAACAGTAAGATATACTTACTCATTCACTTTATCTAAAACTAGGACTCTTTCTGAAATCCTAACCATTATGGTAATGTCACTTGTGCTTAAAGAATACCCTAACCTATAAAGTTATCTAAACCGAACTCTGATACCAACTATAAGTCCTCATCCTTAAACCTTATTTAATCTTGAGTTATTACACGATTAAACATTGAGGATCTTTTCAGGTTTAGAGTTTTAGAGAATTAGATCATAAAACATTCATTACATTCCACATTTAAACAAAGTGGTTACATAAAGGATAGTATTCATTTTTCCCATCAACGGAATCATATTTAAAATAAAACATGGATTCTTTATTGATAAATCCTTGACACTATCATCATATCATGTACCCTTCCCTTGACCTGTGAAAAACATTTCAAAAACTTGGGATGAGCATAAAAAGATCAGTAAGGGATATAAAAATATGGAAAGGAAACATGAGTACATGTATACATAAGAATGAAATCATAAATCACCCATAAAAAAAAGAACTTTAACATACCTCATAAAATCATGAATAAATAATAGAAATCATAAGTCATAAAGGTAACTTAAGGAATTCATAACATTCTTACGTAGGGAGTAACCCTCTTGGTTACATTTGTATACCCATCACAGTATATTCCCTAAATCTCTTCGGAGAAACCTTAATGTTTAACCCCTTCGCGTTACCCAATGAATTGGAGATCTATATCGGGCTCACCCGCCCATAGTTTATCACGGAACCACGATTCATCATAATAATGCCCAAGAACCATAACATAATCGTATCACATAAAACATGCATAAAGGAAACATAACATTTCCACTTTTCAATCACAAGATATCAATAAAACACGTTGATATAAAAACATTATGAAAACCATTTTGAATACCAAAATAAAATAAAAGTAAAACATGGTATTTATTTTTCTTTTAAAAAAATGTATGGCTTATAGAGGAAGCCGAAACTCAAATAATGGTCACGGCGGCAGAGAAGTCGTTGTCGCCGCATACGTACAACAAAAACATTCCCTTTTGTCATTTAGTAAAATGATTTGTATAAAAAATATTCCTTTCAGATAAACATAAAAGTCAAAGGGGATTATACACCATATAAAAGAAGGTTGTGTATAAAACAAAATATGCCTCAATGAAAGGAGATTGAGATAAAGTCCCATACAAAGATGGTATCCTTGGATTAAGGATAAATCAATTACATAATTATGTGTGACAAACTAATACACCAAATATAACTGGATATTAAGTGTAAAACAATCAGAGGTTATTCACAAATATTCATAGAACGACATATTCATGGAGTACAAGCTTATCCCAAAGAATCAAAATTGGGTTAAGAAGTTACCTTGCAAAAATTGGACAGCCTTACGGCATCACTACAAAATTCAGAAAATGAGTTGATGAGAGATAAAAAGGGTATCTCATCACTGGGACATAAAATTTAAATCACTAAGGATATATAAGAACATATCCCAAAATAATGTTATGTGAATTAAAAGACATAACAAAAGAAGTCTTTTAAAAAGAGGAGGGTGAGAGGTTCCCTTACTGACAAGGGTAACTTTTGAAACATACACCCCGTGAAAGAAGGACAATACAACATTCATGTAAATACTCATAAATGAATGTATATTAAACAATTAGTAAAATAATGGTCATTACATACACCACTCAAAGGAAATTGTGGAAAATGTATCATAAATCTGACGGGAATAAAAGTGAGATGAAAAATCCCTTATGAAAACTTGGCAGCCTAACGGCGCCACTTAAAACTTCCAAAAAATGGACTGATGAGATCAAATAGGTTCTCTAATCATATTAAAATAAAATATCAAGTGTAATATTAAATAACATCCCCCATCATAACAAATAGGAGCTTAAAAGAAGTGACATAAAGGAGAGTACTTAAAAAGAAAGAGAGAGGTTAGATCTCTTACGAAAATTTGGCAGCCTAACGGCGCCACTCACAACTTCCAAAATGGATTGATGAGAGAGAATAGGGTCTCTCATCATATGAACATAAAAATTATAGTAAGATTAATATAAAATAACATCCCAAACACAAGAAAGATGAGCTTAAAAGGAATGACATAAAAGAGTGTACTTAAAAAGAAAGAGAGGAGTAGGATCCCTTACCTCGGGCCCGACTTGACTCGATCAGTCTTTAACATCTTGAATAATAAACTTGAGTTAATTTATACTTTCTTAATAACCTTTTTCAAGTTCATTATTCCTTTTATATCACTTATTTCCATGTTATAATCATTATGTAATCATTTAAGTTAATAATGTTTGTTTTGTCGATATTTGGTTCTCAAGTCGAAAGTGGACTTCTTACAATTACATGTTGTTCGTGTGGTCAAAGGTTCATTATATCCAGAATTATATTCATGATTTGGATATCATATATATCATATATATCCAGAATATACATGTATTTATAATATTACAGAATCATTTAGAGGTATGAAATGAAATGCACCATTCATGGAGACGGTAAGCCGTACGTACGCATGAACGCTACTTTCATTTCTTTATCATATTAATGGAATTTAAACTTAATGAGAGGTATGTATATTTTAATTCCATAATTATATTCATAATTTATTTGTAACATAAATTATATATAATAACTTTAAATACATCCTTTATACATCCCACATTTGGCATTAACGAATCAAATCACTTTGAGGGGGCGGTAGTCCGCACTTCCTAAAATGAAATTATCGTGTTTACCCACAATGGAAACCATAAAGTTATGCCACAAAAGAAAAATACAGAATCTTAAGTAAAACATAAACATATAATATATCATATATAAATATAGTGACATCTTAATGTCCACCTTTTAAGGTGTTATATGAGTGTTGAACAATCATTGTTTCGTGAGGCAGAAATTCGCCATCCACAGAAACAGTATGTTATTTAACCATTTAATGTAGGTGTGTGTAAGTGTAGCTCGAATTATTATTATTAAAACATCCTAGTATATTTAAGATACTGTATTTGTTAGAAAATAAATGAAGAAAAAGACTTTAGGGGTTTGGAGAAGCAAAATAAAACAAAAGAACACAAGTAAAGACATTACCTTAAAATCGGGTAAATCTTTTTGATTTGAGCTCAAAAGATTCATTGGGATGTCTTCTGCCAAAAGTGAGGCTTCTAAGAGTAAGAGAGAGATGTGGAGAGGCAAAATGATCAGGGTTTGGCCGAGCCAAAGGCTTGAGAGGTTTGGGTAAGGTGGTATAGGTGGGGCCTTTTATAAGAGGAGAGGAGGGGCGCTCTTGTAAAGTTACAAAATATTGCTTTATTTTCAAATGAGTTTCGGATTTTAAAGTTCCCACATTGATGTATTTCTAGGATAAGGTGGTAAGGGTTCGAAATATACTCATCCAATAGGTTTTTTACAAGTGTATGTTATAGTTTTAAAATTATATTTTCATTTTATTTAAATACATTATTAATGAGGTAATCGCTGCATCATCATGATGTCATAAATAATTTAATTTATTTAATGTCTAAAAAATATAAAAAAATATCATGATTTAGGAAATTTTTTAGCTTTCTAATGAATATTTATAGTCAAAAATATGACTTGTATATCCCCATTTAAAAATTGTTTTAGTGAAACATTTCATGCTTGTGACATTTTTATTTTTACTTTAAATAAAAAGTTATTTATGTCATTTTCCAACCAAACTGGCTCCATGGGGTCCCCAAGTTGACCCATGGATTTTCTGGGTCGGCCATGACACATCCAATGAGGGTAGGACATGTTTCTAGGTCATTTCACATTATTAAAACATTATTTTTACCTTAAATTACACCAATTACCTCTAATCGCGATTAAGAACATAAACGTTACTATTCACCAGAAAAATTATTTTAATCCTATAGAACCACATTTTACTTTCTAATGAAAAACCATGTATGTCGGATTTTTGAAATTCAAACCATAGAGGTGGCAAAGTTTCATTTAAACAAAAAATCAGATTCTTTAACTACCACTTAGTGGTTTCACAATTCATCAAAATTTTAAGTTATTCAGAAAAATACCAAAAATTCACCCTAAGCTATATTTGATATTTCGAACTCAAAATTGATGTATATTTTAAAAAATTAAAAACATATAAGTTGCATTAATTAATTTAATAATTAATTCCCGCTGTCAAAACAAATATCATGTTTTTATGAAACAATATCTATTAAAAGATTGACACTAGTTTAAGTCCAATTTCAAAGTGAAATTAATTTCAATGACCACTATTGGCTTAAATGGTAAAAATATATTATAGTTTTACATTAAAAACAATTAAAAAGATAATATAATAATATAAATAAATTATATTAAAAAGAGGTTTTGAATTAAAATACAACATTTTCACTATTCATTAAAAAATGAACTTTATCGGAAAGATACCAAAAATTTACACAAAGTAAATTTTGATGCCTATATTCTAAATAAGAAATTTATTTTGTCAGATATAACACATAAAATTGTCATTAAGTGGATTTAAAAGAGGTTCTCCAACAAAAGGAGGTTAATCGACCTTCTAAAGAACATTAGAATGTTTATGCTTAAAAATTGAATTCATTCACATTTTTAATCCTCTAAAATTGAATGTAAAAAGTAAAAATATTTGACAAACATATATAATCATTTTGTAGTTAGTTCTGTTCATTCCTGCCATTACAACAGCTAGGCGTTAAATACCATTTAAAATAATTTTATTTTATTATTAGAGTGCAATGTAAGATTCCCAAGAAACTCGTTGTTGCGTATTGGGTACGCCATCGATCATAATGTCCCCTTTAAAGTAATATTAATATTTTATTCACAAATATGGATAAATATAAAAATGTCATATTCTTTATTTACCTGGGGTGTTACAATAACCATCTTGTGAAATAAACTATTTTATTTATTGTTTACCAACATTGGTGATTTAAAAGTATTATCCAAGATATTACATATATTTTAAGGAAATCATTTTGATTATGAGTTTTTTATTTTATTTATCTGGTGAACAATATAGTTAATACACATGGTTCTTAGTCCATGTGATGTGAATAATTAATATTGTTGTATCTAAAAATATATTCTTCTTAATCAGCCACTGCATTGTGTTTAATGAATACTAGTTATCAAGGATTTCCATTGGAATGAGACCATCAATTTCTATTATGATTCATCTAGTTAACAAGGTAATTAAATGGAAATAAATTTTATATCTATAATAATTTTATAATTTTTTTAATTTTGTTGAAATTTTTCTCCTTACATGGATATTGATAGGGGATATAGTGAGGGTATATTAGATTATATTATTGTCACCCATATTCTCGGTCTACTACGTTCTAAAATTACCTTGATAGATCTGAGTAATGTTATATCTCATGGGATTCTTGGGTGTACTGACCCACAACCCTACATTGAGTAATTAATGATTATTTAGATATTTTACCTTCAAGCCTAGGTTGAGGTCTAGTAAAACAATTTGTATTATGGCCCTTAAACTATGATTATTTTATGATTCATGGGTTATATATATATATATCTATGTTTATATATGTATGTACCTTTGAATTTATATAGGTATATATTATTTATATTTATTTGGGGTAGATTCTTCTGGTGATGATGAAAACAATATTCAATGAGAATTAGAAATTATAATCAATTAAATGTATATATTTTTAATGTAAAAGAATTATATATGATATCATTTATGAATTTTATAATGTTATAGTTGTGTAATTTTTATTTGAACTAGATAATCTACAGTTCCATTGATCTATGATTTTATGACTATATATTATAATTTCATATGTGTAAATTTTTATACATGAACAAGCTTGGTTAGCATTTTTCAAAACTCAGGATATAATATATAGTTTTTATACACACCCATACAAAGGAAAATTTGATGATAAAATACTCAAATAATTGAAGATATTTATATCTTTTTAAGATCTCATAGTGGTTGTGGAGAATGTGGTGTTGGTCTATATGGGAGGACGTGGTAAAAACATCATTTGGGACATGGATGATTTGGTTACATCTATTAATTGAGATTATAGATTGGTTTTTCAATTATGGAATTATTTATATGACAACTCAGAAATTATAATTTATATTTTATTATATTTCATTTATTCTATTTTATGATATACATGATGAAATATTTTTCATATATTTTTACTTTTATGAATTTTATATCACTTGTGGATATACATTTAATATATCTCTTTTTAGTGGATTTCTTTTTGATTTCATGATTTTGTTTTTAAGAGATAATTCCTCGATATGGTGATTAAACTATCTTAATTACTATTATAAATCCCCTCAAATCAAAGGTAGGAATGGAGAGGTAATTTACTAGAATTATGGCTACATAGTTGTAGTACTATTTGATATAGGATGTGAAAAAGTTTATATCTAAATCTCATTCATTCATTCTAATTTTTTATACATTTTTATATTGAGTTATAATTTACTATATATAATCTAACTTTGTAATTATGGTTATTGTTTAATAATTAATAATAATTAATGTATGGTTTATATTTCCATGAAAAATTTTAATTTTATGACAAATAAAAATGATATTGTTTATGATATTCATTTAAATTATTTAATTTTCTATAATCATTCTTCCCTAAGAAATTTTTATTGGGAAACATGTATTTCTAAATGGATGCTTAAATACAATAATCAGGAATCATATTGAAATTTCACTGAAAGTGGACTAGAAATTTATACTACAAAGAATGAAATGCGAAATAAATTGAATTTTGTAACCCATTCCAAAAGTTATACAATACACAATTTCCTTAAAAACAATAAAAATAAATACATCTAATCAAACACATGAATTGTTTTACATGGTTTATTTATACCATCAAGGGATTATAGTATGCGTAAAAATAATAATTATTATGACATAGTTATTTACTATTAAATATACACCTATGTTTACATTCATTCCATAAAAGTGGATCATGTGCATATTTTTCTAATTTTTCAATGTTAGTGAAGATGTTTTTTGTACTTATAATATATAAATTGGGATGTGACCATGATTGTGTGATTAAAAATATAGAGTTCAATTTTATTTTCTCCCAACATTGGTATAATTCGAACATATATTACACAAGATCTTGTCACAAAAATTTAACTAAGGAATATAAAAATAAAACTCTCTAGATAATACATCAGTAAACCACTACATTTGTATGTATATTTGGATTTAGAATAATTTTATTTCAATTAGAATAAACACAATTCTATTCTTAATTCATGAATTAGTAATGTGAAATGAAAATAATTTTAAATTTTAAATTATTAAAAGGGGATTTTTGAGGGCCTTTTTCCAGTTGAATATACTTTGAGTGAATAAAGAGGTGTTTTCTAAATTTAATAGTGAAGGGAGATAGCTGTAATATCCATTGGGTTCTTAGTGTGATGACACCAGGTACATGATGGGGGAACTAGGTGATTGTTCCCCATGTTTGACCACCTGGTTTCTAATTTTCTAGAACCACTCAATATGTGATCCATTTAGTTATTTTTGTAGTTCAACTAGTTACCATGTATGAACCTACCATATTTTTTTTAGTAGAGGAATGTATCATTTCTAGAGACTTTTCATATTACCACCAATTCCTTCATTGTTTACTTATTCCTAGAAATTAACACAAAAATGGATATTCCCCCCTTTAATTCCCTTCTACTCACCTTTCTCAATTTTATCTAGGGGGTTTTGGTGTTTTCATTATGATAATGGATATTTTTCATTATTACACTAGATCGTGGTCCAATAATGTCATGGGGATGAAGATGAAGCTGAAAGCGGGTAATCATGCGCCCGTAAAGGGATCTCGTTCTAGGTTTCTCCTCTCGCCGTCGCCGCTCCTTCACAGCGGAAGATATGGCGTTTATCCTCACGCTCGGTGGGTTTTTGGTGGTTCTCTGCGGTCGACATCATGCGGGCTGTCTTCTCTCTTGCTGTGGAGTTTTTCTATGGGCTTCAGTGGTTGCTGGTTCAGATCTGAGGGTGTAAGACCGGTCTGTGTCGATGGCATACTCTTCGGAGCACTCTGGGTTCTGCTCTCATCTTCTCGCTGTTGTTCTGTGGTGAGATTTTTTCAGTATTAGGGGTTGAGCCCGTTTATCGGCGGTTTGCGGGGTTCCTCGTCTTCTCCAACTAGTTCGTTAGGGTTTTTTGTGTCTGATGTGGTCGTTGGCTCTGGTGACGGCGGGATCTTCCGAGACAGGGTGATGTTGTGGTGCTGCTTCTCGCGTGGTTTGTTTCGGTTTCTGGTTTTTTACCTTTTGATCTCGTTGATTTTTTCTATTCGTGACGGTTTATGTGTGGAGGTTTTGTTTCTCAGACGGTGATGGTATTGTTCGTCGCTGGTGAAGCTCACCATCATTCCAGTTTGATGTGGTTTGGTTTGATGTTGCGCCTTTCCGTGGCATGTGAAGAGTCGACATTGAGGTGAAGTGATGAGCGTTCCAGTTCGATTCTGGCGACGTCAAGGTGAAGTGAAGAGCATCTCCGACGTTGGTTCCACACAACAGGGTGGTGTGTGGTGATCCGGCGAGTGGATGAGTGGTTGGTTTCGCCACGCTTTTCGAGGTGTGCGGACCGAGGTGATCAAGTGATTTAACGAAGCCCGAGGCAGTGCGTGGATCGAGGCATTGAAGGCGGTTTTTTTGAAATTTTTGAAGTATCTCATTTGATTTTTGATTTTCTTGCTACAGTGATGTGGTTTTGAAGTGTTTTGGGTACCGGAAACCCTTAAAACGGTTTCATGGGAACCGGCTACCCAAAAACCGGCCATTAGAAAATCATAAAAAAATGAGTTGTAGGAATAATGTCATGGGAATAGGTATTTTATATGTGGATATGAGGAGCGGTTAAATGAATATGAATACATATGGATGGATAAGGTTTTGTTAGAGGATTGGATATATGTTGTTGATGGACCACAACTAGTTTCCTGCAATTTTTTAATTTTTATGTGATCTAGGTTCTCAATGGTGATAGATTCGGCTGACAATATCTTGGTCATGGATATAATAGGATTTTCATTTAAAGTTAAATTAATATTGAGGTAGGTGGTCCTTAATATTATCATTTTGTATGTTGGGTCTAACAAATATTTTTATTATGAAATCAAAAACCTGTTTATATATTTTTAGATGAAGATCCATTAGATAGCTCATATTTCTAAGGCCTTGTGGCCCATGAACATGGCTCAAAGGCCCAGGATAGTGACTTTTTTCATTATCCTGCCTCCATCGCTAGGAATGTATCAAGAATGCACCACCACCAAAATCATAAATCCTTTTAGTGGCCTATAGGATTTTAACCTAGGTCTTTTAGATATAGTATTATAGTGTTTAATACTTAGGTTGCATATTAAATATTATACATCTGTACAGATAATGTTCAACTCCCAATAGGAGGGCACAACCATGGTTAGAGTGTGTTGCATGATTCCCAACTAGACAATGGATATAAATTTCACTATGAATAATATTCATCATGTCAGAGTATGGAGAGACTCTAGCCTAGACTAGATCCCATGGAGGTAGAGGGGTAAAACTAGTTGTTACCACTTGACTAACAACCTATCGGATAAATATTATCTTCTATAGGTTTCTATCAATTTATTATTTTATATATGTTTATTATAAAGTTATTATGTCTAAAATAATCCTTATCCAAGGGGGTTACTAAGGTTTTGAGACTAAATTGGACCTAATAGGGATATTGTGATGATCTTAAATACATTTACATAGATATTTGTTTTTCCCAACAATATTGTTGGGTGTTGATCATGGTTTCATATAGAGAGGCACCATGAGGGGTTATAAGCCTTCAATAATAGATTAATTGTGTCGGTGACCTCTCATATTAGGTGATGTGATGCACCATGATAGTATTCAGCTCTGGGTGTGCAATTCTAATGATATTCTATAGAAGATATGTAAAATATTTATCCTTTTAGGTTATAAATTCCAAAGGGAAAATGTTTTTTGGTTTTTTGGGGAAGGTTTGATTTGAGAACTACGGCTCAAATTGAGACTTTTTGGTTTGTAATATCACAAATATTTTTTACACATGAATCAAGGATTGATGACCCTTTTAGGATTCTGGATAAGCATCGACGTGAAAAAGAGGTGACTATATCCTTTCCTTATAAAAAACAGGTGGAAAAATAATTATGATAGTGGGATTTTTTTCTATCTAGGGGCCTTGGGGTCTGATCTTAGTAGTGGGTGTAGGTATCCTGATGAGTGTAGTGCCTAGTGTTCCTCATGATATGAAACAATCTAGTTAAAACACAATGGACAGGTGTTTTGAGGATTTTGATGCTTGAGGGGAACCTTATGTGGTAAATAGTGTGTTATAAATTATGGGATGGATTTTTTTCCCGAGCCTTTTGGCATTTTGTGTTTCCAAAATGAATAAGGAATATAAACCAAATTATAGATAATAATGTGATCATAATGGGAGATCATTTTACACCACAAAAAATGGACAAGATTCTCTTATCATTTTCTCTAAGCAGATTGGGGGCTCTTAGGTTTCTTTGGGGAGGTCCACCTAGCTATAGGGTAAATACCATAAGTGATTTGGCAGGCATGGTTCCAATGGGAAATATATAGGATAACCACAATATAGTGAAAGTCCTGTAATACCAAATATTTCATAACAATTATGGAAATAGCCATTATTCTTTTGGTTTTTAGAACCCTCGCCCCACTTATCTACCTCCCTCACATGTGAGAAAACTAGGGATCTTAAAATACATTAATAAATTCTTGTATAGTGTGGAAATGATATTGGTAGAAACTACAAATCCGTTTTATGTGAGTTATCCTAATATTTTCTCCATTACTATCCTATTAATTTCTCTGATTTTTTGTCAAATCTGACCAGATTTTGATTGAAAGTTACACAAGATCAAAGTGTAATTGTCTAGATATGATGATTAATTTTTTGTACAATTGATGGAGGATTTAATATGATGATGATATCATGTCACTGAACAACATTCTATTGAAGTTGAATTTTCATATGATTTTTTTCTCAAATTTTATTTATAATAATATAAAATTAGTGAATAAAAAATGTTGTGTTTTAGCTATTGTTTCAAGAATGAATGTAGGATTATTCTATGGGTATTTCATGGGTTTTTGGTTGCGGTTTTGATATGATATGTTCACTGAGTGAGTTTTTAAGAAATTTTTCCTCAATGTGTTGATTTTAAAAAATATTAGTCATTATTATAATTATTTTAATAATTGGATGGAAATGTTAAAAATTAGTTATTTTTATCATGTGGACTGAGATAGAATCTTGGGAGATAATATGAGATTAGACATGATTAACTGAGGGTAGTGTAACTACAATAAGGGGTAATATAGCATCCCGCCTTTTTATCACATAAAATTTCATTACATTATACAAAACTAAGGGTCTTTAAGGTTTAGTGTCTTGGAAACCAGGAACTTAATACATGACAACAACAAAAACAATCTTCTTAAACACTTGAAAGTATTCTTCATTTTTTCATCCTATGTTCATTACAACATCTCATAACCTAGAAGCATATATCAAAGGAAAGGGTGAGAAGAAGGCCCAGAAAGGGAAACAAGGGAAATATTTTATATGAGAACTTGAGATACATCAAAAGTCCTGAAACATAACTTTAAGGCATGAGAAATAATTCATGAGGAATATCATAATAAAAATAACATGCTTCATAACATGAAGATGTGGCTACAACATTTAACATTGACAATCATTTCCGTTTCACCGAGGTCTATACCCAAGGTGTCGTTAAAAATTACAAAGGTTATTCACCAAGGCGTCGTTATAAATGATCATCTCTAGAGATTAAGTCTTTACCCAGTGAATTGGAGTGCTATCAGGGAGCACCATTAAATTTGCCTTTATTATCATTTGAGACACATATATCAACATCAATAATTTCATAAACAACCCATATAGAATAAATTAAATGGGTTTCATTTTACAGTCATCGCATTTTAAAAACTGCTTTAAAGATGTGATCATTATGTCACTTTAATCCCACAGAAAAAGGAAAGAGGGTTTTATGTATGAAAGTCCCAGAATTAAAATAGATAATTTTGATATATATGTGAATACCCTTTTAGAAGAAAAATCCTTGTGTATTCACTTAATAATATAAAAGAATTTGAGAAAAAGAGAGAGACATTTTGAGACAAAAATTCGGCAGCCTAACGGCGTCACTTAAAACACCCAAAAAATGAATTGAAGAGATCAAATAGGGTCTCTCATCATATAAAAATAAAAGATCAGTATAATATATATAGAGATCATTCCCCAACATAATAAAAAGGAACATGAAATACATGACATGAAAATAGATTTTGAAACTGAGAAGGGTGAAAGAATCCCTTAAAAATTCGGCAGCGTAACGCCGCCACTTAAAAATTCCTAAAATGAATTGATGAGAGAAAGAGGGGGTCTCTCATCCAATGAAAAAGAGAAGGAAAGTATGATTAATATAAAATAACACCCACAATATGAGAACATAGAGCATAAAAGAAATGACATAACAGAGAGTACTTGGAAAGAAAGAGAGAGCTAGGATCCCTTACCTTGAAGAGTAACTTCGAAATCTTGATGTTTGGGACCTTGGGAGGCTTGAGGGAACCTTGGGAGGACTCCTTTGAAGTTAAGGATACCATAAAATAGTTGAGGAGGATTTTGGAATGAAAAGGATGAGAGAATTGATTGGTATTTATAGGGAAAGTGAGGGGACAAAGCATTAATGGCAAAGGGACACCTCATTGGTGGTATTGGAAAAACAAGTGGTATTTCCTCATTGTTTTGGCCACTTGGGACACCTCATACCTTATATTACTATTCATAAGTCGAACATACCTTAAGATATCTCATGGAATCATCATTATGCTTTTATTATGTCATTAAACATACCGAAACACTAAAACTATATTTTTATTATTCCCTAAAAATTCAACTTTTTGAGAAAACTCACAAAAATTTAACATAACATAATATCAATAATCGGAATTCAAAAATAAACTCAATTTTATAAAAATATTTTTCTAAATAGTTTTAATTTTATTTTTAAATAAAAAAACTATTCATTGAAATTTCATTTTTTTCAGAAAAATCCCCAAAAATTATCTTAACATAATATTGATACTCTGAGTTCAAAAATGAAATACATTTTAAAAAAACAATTTTGGAATTTTTTTTAATATAATTTTAAATTAAAAAAACTTTTCAATTGAAAAAACCAATACTTGACTAATAATTTCTGAAACAGTTATTTACCTATTTTTTTGAATCACATTACATAATCAATGTGCCTAAATTATATTAATACATTCTTCAAGTGAGATTAATAATCAATTTGGTCGCATTACTAATCTTAAGTGTAAAATCACTTTTCATAAATTACTATTCATAAAAAATTATGTTGATCTTATTAGGCTCTAAATTTCATACTGAACATAACTGTAGAAGACCATTTTTTGAAAATCATTACACATTTTTAATTATTTAAGGTTTACATAAACATTTTTAAAATATCCTTTTTCTAAAATTCATCAATAATATACATTCTACATTTATCTTGACATTTGAAAATTTACAAACCTCACCATAAGAAGAAAACAAAATTTGGTTTATCTCAAAGGATTACACATAGCAGTTACGGTCTCCTTACATAGCCCCTTATGACCCCAGCATAGGACCTAAGTGTAAGGTGTTTTCAGGTGAGAGAATCTGAGGGCGGATTGGATAACATTGCACGAGTGGTAATTTCTATCATTTTGAACTTTTTGCAATGGTGATTCCTTTCTAGATTCACACGATGCAGTTCCACTTGATTTTGGTCCTGAGAAAAGCCCAATAGTGCTACCTCCTTCCCATGTTCTGTTATATGGGATTCGATTGTTCTGAGACTACTGGATGAGGACTTCGAGTCTTCTTTCAATATTAATTAACCAAGATCACTTGTATTTAGAGACAATAATCACAACATTTGGTTTCCAACAGTCATATTGACTAATGGTCATATAATAGTCGAAACCCAAAGGTCTCATTTTAATTATACTCATGTTATCAAATGAAACAGTTTTGTTGAGTATAAAAATAAAATAACACACAAAATTAGGAAACATGATTTATTCAAAATTCCGGGTCGTTACATTCTTCCCCACTTAAGAAATTGTGTTCTTTAAATTTTTAAAATTGGGCTTGGAAATTTCATTGAAAGTCCCACATCGGAATAGGAGTCAGTAAAACTATTAATTTAAAAGAAAGAAAGGTAAGTACAAAGGTCACCCGAGTTAACCCATACTAGGATTCCATGTCGGAGAACATGGATATGGAAGAAAAACATAGGGTCATTTTCTGAGGGAGAGTGATTGAAAACATTATTAGGAGAAAGTTAACCACAAGAAAATGACAAACTTATGAAGTGTATAAACGGTCTTTGATTCCCCAGTAGGAAACGTAAACCAACAATGTTTTTGTTTTATGTTACATTTCATAATTTTGAGGAATTAATTTACTACATAGAATAAGATCATAAGGAAATATACTTACCTTCAAGTATAGTTTCATCCTTTAATAAGTTTCTACCAAAAATAATCTTTTCTCCAAATGATGAGCATTCAAAAACACTTTCTCTCATCAAAATCACAAGAATCATCTTCTATAGGATCACATAATCCACAAAATATTAACTATATATTTCTTCTATCTTTAAGCATTATCCCAAAAACAGAAAGGGTAAGATAAAACAACTCTTAAAAAAGTAAGAACCCCATAGGAATGGAAACTACTTTTAAATCTTTAAAATTCCACGGTACTACCCAAAGTTCATCATAGATCATTCCAAAAATAACTATCCTTATAATTTCCTCAAAATAAACCAAAATAAGATTTAAACCCAAATACAAGAAGGATTTGATAACATAGTCTTCCAAGATAAACTTTATCATTCATCTTTAAACAACATCTACCACTCCTAACATCTTATAACCAAAGTAACTAACATAAACATATTTTCCCCAGGATAGGTTAATCATTTCCATAAGTATCCTAAGTTACTATATGTTCACCTTAAATTCATCGATTCATGAAAATATAAGTCAACCTTTACACCTCAAAGAAAATAACATATTAATATATTTACCTTGATCATATAGGGTTCCCAAAATAGTGAAAGTCTTCCAAAATAATAATCATCTTTTAATCCCCTAATCACCTTTTTTAAGAAGAACATATTCACTACATCAACATGTGGTACATAACAATATATATTTCCTTAATGATATAATATCATCTTAGGTAGTGACTTGATGTTCATAGAAAACATAAAAGATATGCTCATAGAGCATTAACTAAAATACAAAATGACATAGACAATTATTTGGAAGAAGTTACATGTACTTCAGTCATCATGATCCATCTCAGCATAGGACTTGGGTTGTTCCCTTGTCTATGAAGATTGTTGATGCTCATCATGCTTCTCATCCCATCCAAGAGAGCATTTCCTTGGATAATTTCCAACTTCTCCACATTGACCACATTGAATAGTATAAGGTACATCAGATTGAACCTTATCTCTATTCATCACATTATACATTTTTTAAAATCAATTGGCTACATTATGCCCTATCTTCTCGCACTTAAAACATCTCTTGGTTCCTTTTTAACATTCTCTATGGTGCCTCTTCCCACGAATTTTGAAAAAAAGAAATTGGGTCTTCTTTCCCTTAACTACTTTATCATATGAACATCCTTGCGACTTTGTCTTCTACTTCCTTGAAGAATTTTGGCATGCAACTAGGTACCAATTATTAATTGTGATTTTTGATATCTTGTTGGAATAATCACTATATTTTCAACTTGATCTCTCATTATCTTTATCAAATTAATAGGGAAATAGTCACATTTCTTATCACATTGGTTGTTGGGACATGTTCTTAAATTTCCCACCATTAACTAAGAAAGGAAAGTATAATTGGGGGCCTAAATACATAACCAATAATCATTAAAATGAAAATTTAAGAATAGAAGGATAAAATTGTAGAAGGAAAGTATACCCTAACTTTTTATCCCCTTAGTTCCAATCTAGGTTATCCATGATCATATATTCTTATGCGACTCTTTATTTTATTTTATCTTTGTTCCTTTAATAATGGTTCATACTAAGCTTATGAATTTACCAAAGCATATCCCCCAGGAGTGTCATAACCAAAAGTGCAGCAAGGACCATTTTCATGTACCGGTTCCCATTCAAGTCTAGATCAAAGCAGTGTTTTCGGGTTTTACCGATATGTACATCTATGCCAAAGCCACTTGTACCTCCTCGTATCCAGATAGGGATGTATTTTCTTGTCAACCCCTTACTCAATACTCACCAAAATACCAGGAATATTTCCTATATTTAAACTTTTCTATAGGGTTATTTCTAAAGCTTTCATATCATAATTTGCACAAATAACAAAACCGTCATTTGATAGTAACTATAGCATCCCACCTTTTTATCACATAAAATTTCATTACATTATACAAAACCAAGGATCTTTAAGGTTTAGTGTCTTGGAAACTAGGAACTTAATACATGTCCAAAAAAATTCTTCTTAAACACTTGAAAGGATTATTAATTTGTTCATCATAAGATCATTATAGCATCTCATAACTTGGAAGCATAAATCAAAGGAATGTCTCTGTAGAAGGCCCAGTAAGGGAAACAAGGGAAACATTTTACATGAGAACTTAAGATACATCAAAATTCATGAAAAATAACTTTAAGGCATGAGAAAGAGTTCATGAGGTATATCATAATAAAAATAACATGTTTCATAACTTGAAGATACGGCTAAAACATTTATCATAGACAATAATTTACATTTCACCAAGGTCCATCCCCAAGGTGTTGTTAAAAATTACCACGGTTATTCACCAAGGCGTCGTTAAAAATGGTCATCTCTAGAGATTAAGTCTTTACCCAATGCATTGGAGTGCTATCAGGGCGTATCCTTAAATTTTTTATTATTATCATGTGAGCCATATATATTATCATCAATAATTTCATAAACAACCTATATAGAATAAATGAAATGGGTTTCATTTCATAGTCATCATATTTTAAAAACTGCTTTAAAGACGTGATCTTTATGTCACTTCAAACCCATGGAAAAAAGAAATAGGGTTTTATGTATGTAAGTCCCAGAATTCAAATATATCATTTTGGTATATATATGAATACCTCTATAGAAGAAATATCTTTGAGTATTCACTTAATAAAATAAAATAATTTGAGAAAAAGAGAGAAACATTTTGAGACACAAAATTCGGCAGCATAACGACTATGTTGCAGAGTTTTAGAAAACATTGAAAAGAGAGGGGACATGGGTCACCCACTCATAAATGATCCATAAAAATGTATAGGTACAGAATATAATGGATATAAGAACATGGTAATGATATTTGAAATATACAATATGAAATGAAAAACATTTAAGGAAGACAAAAATAAGATTTCTCTTATGAAAATTCGGCAGCCTAACGGGGTCACATAAAACATCAAAAAAATGAATTGAAGAGATCAAATAGGGTCTCTCATCATATGAAAATAAATGATCAGTACGATAGATATAGATATCATAACCCAACATAATAAAAACGAGCTTGAAAGACTTGACCTGAAAATAGATTTTGAAAACGAGAAGTGTGAAAGAATACCTTAAAAATTCGGCAGCCTAATGGCGCCACTTAAACATTATTAAAAATAATTGATGAGAGAAAGAGGGGGTATCTCATCATAAGGACATGAAATGGAAAGTAGGATGAGTATAAAAGAACACCCCAAACATAAGAACATAGAGAATATAAGAAATGACATAAAAGGGAGTACTTGGAAAGAAAGGGAGAGCTAGGATTCCTTACATTGAAGAGTAACTTCACAATATTGAAGTTTGGGACCTTGAGAGGCTTGAGGGAACCTTGGGAGGACTCCTTGGGAGGTACGGAGACCAGAACATCATTAAGATGGATTTTGGAATGGAAAGGATGAGAGAATGGCTTGGTATTTATAGGGAAAGTGAGGGGACACGGCATTAATTGCCAAGGGACATCTCATTGGTGGTATTGGAAAAACAAGTGGTATTTCCTCATGGTTTTGGCCACTTGGGACAACTCATACCTTATCTTACTATTTAAAAGTCGAACATCCCTTAAAATATCTCATGGAATCATCATGATGCAGTCATGATGTCATTAAACATACTGAAACCCTAAAACTGTATTTTTATTATTCACTGAAAAGTCAACTTTTTTAGAAAACTCCCAAAAACGTAAAATAACATAATATCAATGATCTGAATTCAAAAATAAAATCCATTTTATAAAAATAATTTTCTAAATATTTTTAATTTAATTTTTAAATAAAACACTATTCACTGAAAATTCATTTTTTTCATAGAAATCCCCAAAAATTATCTTCACATAATATCGATGCTCTGAGTTCAAAAATGAAATCCATTTTATAAAAATTATTTTCTAAATATTTTTAATTTAATATTTAATTAAAAACTCTATTCACCTAAAAAACTAATACTTGACTAATAATTTCAGATACAGTTGTTTACCTATTTTATTGAATCACATTACATAATCAATGTGCCTAAATTATATTAATACATTCTTTAAGTGAGATTACTAATCCATTTGGTTACATTACTACACCTAAGCATAAAATCACTATTCATAAATTATTATTCTTCAAAAAATAAGTTGATCTTATTAGACTCTAAATTTCATACTGAACAAAACTGTAGAAGACCATTTTTTGAAAATCATTAATCATTTTTAATTATTGAAGGTTTACATAAACATTTTTAAAATATTCTTTTTCTACAATTCATCAATAATATACATCCTACATTTTTCTGGACATTTGAAAATTTACAAATGTCACCATAAGAAGAAAACACAATTTTATTTATCTAAAAGGATTACACAGAGTAGTTGCAGTCTCCTTACATATCCCCTTATAACCCTAGCATAGAACCTAAGTGTAATATGTGCTAAGGTGAGAGAATCTGAGGGCGGCTTGTCCAACATCACACGAGTAGTAATTTTAATCAGTTTGAACATCTCATGGAGGTGATTCCGTTCTAGCTTCACATGATGAAGTTCAGCTTGGTTTTGGTCCAGAGCAAAGCCCAGTGGTGCTACCTCCTTCCCAAGTTCTATTAGATGAGATTCGATTGGTCTGAGACTACTAGATGAGGTCATTCAATCATCTTTCTATATTAACTAACCAAAATCACTTGTATATAGAGATAATAATAACAACATTTGGTTTCCAATGGTCATATTGACCAATGGTCATATAACAGTCAAAACCCAATGGTATCATTTTAATTATACTCATGTTTTCAAATAAAATAGTTTTGTTGAGTATAAAAATAAAATAACACACAAAATTAAGAAAAAAGATTTATTCAAAATTTCGGGTCATTACAGGTTACTATATAATTGATGTAGGTCCCACAAACATACCCATTTTTTGTAAATGAATTTTATTTATATAGAATTTTATATATAGTATCACCACTTATGTGCCCTCAAACATAAAATTTAATGAATCATTTTATTAATGCAATGAAATTTCTAGTTGAACCCCAATGGAATTTTAAAAGTTTCAAGGGCCATGAAAGACCCTTGATCATTATATTGATGTCTATGTTACTGACAGTCATGGACTTGACTATAATTAGGTTACATGAGTTACTCAGACACTGATGGGACAGAAAAAATTGAATATAGTAAAAATATTGGTCTTTTTGAGAGTTTCTATAGACCTCGTGAGTAGGGATAGGGGACGGACTATGAGTGTTTGGAACATGTAGTCAATGACATAGATTTTAGATTCGTTAAAACCTTCGATCTAGATGAGCTAAACATGGGACAAGTGATCCTTTCAAATTGATATGTGGTAACCTGTTAGATTATATATTGGGTAGATTTACATGAAATATATGAGATATGATATATCCCAAATAGTTTGGGAATGAGAGGGGATTAATGGAATTTATCCCGAATGGTGGCTATATGAATTTTCCTAGAATTTAAATGGGTAATTTTGATGATTTTTTATATGATGAGGGATTTTAGGCTCTCATAGTAGTGGTTTTTTACCCTAGAAATAAGTTTGATATCATGTAACCCATGTGGGGATTTCATGTTTTTATTAGACCTAGGGGTCATAATAGGTGACTTTATGATATATCAACCCTTGAGGTTTGCTTACAAGAATATTTTATGATGGTTATGAGTTTTTAATTAGTACCTAAATAAACATTGAGAATTATATTCCTCTATTAGTTGGTTATAGGTCATAAAAATGAGTGGAAAACCACATATTGTGAGAGAGGGTTTGAAAGAACACTAGCCACATCATGCTATGTTATATGAGATTATTTAGGTGGGATTCATAACCCATAAAAATTTATTACAATACATTAAATTCATTGAATACTCTCCATGAATATAATATTCATGTATACTACAAATTATAATATTCCTATTCTATGCACTTCCCATTGAGACGTTTATACATACATGTGATTTCCTAATGTTCTCCATGGATCTATCCTTTATGCTCATTATTATTATATGGGTCAGTGACAATCACATACCTCACATAGATTTATATGTGATATTATATTAGAGGGATTAGTTTATCCTGATTAATTAGTATATTTTGATATGATATAGAAGGAACACACTTCCCCCTAAAAAGAGTTATACATGTGATGTTCCCTGAGGGACTCATAGCCCCCAAAAAGATCAGTATATTATTGGTTATAAAGAACATACTCTAAGGATCAGACTACTAATACTGATACTATTCTATTACCAAATACATGTTTCGGGTAATTATCCATAGGTTATATATGGATTATCATGGTTTTTTGATATGATCATAGACACTCTTGTACTAACATAAGCAGGTCTAGGTCTATCCTATGTGTCAATTAGAACCTAATGATAGAAAATTTTATTTAATTATACATATACAATTATTATGTTTATTTACTAGGAGGATATATCTTTCCCACATACACTAAATTGTATGGTTATATAAAGAACCATTTTGGTTTCATCTTATTTATTTTTACTCACACCGTGGTCAGGTTTCAATTGAACTTCTGATGCCAAGTAGAATTTTATGATGGAAGGTTCATATCAAAAAACGTTCAAGTGAAACACGATTGAATATTTTATTTCATTTGGTGTTGTAGAACATATCTAATGTATATCATGGGGATATTAGTGTTTCCCCATGTTAATTATCATTATTTATTTCACTCATTTTATTTTTTATCAAACCTTTGGGTGATTAGTCAATGTATACTGCCATGACTGTGAGTATTTATGAATACCTACTTCAGAATTAAATTTTATTAAATCAAGTAAGATTTTTTTTTATTCTTGTATTATATAATTTATAATTTCAGTTGATGTTTAATTATTTCTATTGTTTTTCACTATAATTCGAGGGTATATTGTCCCTATAGTCACACCTTATAACCTCACTTCTAGTCGGCCACCTCTAGTATGTGGGGAGATCCTCCTGAGATTTCATATTTACCTAGCTCAATATTTGTTCAGAATGAACTAATATATGGTCATTAGAAGGTGGTATCAAATATTTTATGAGACTATTGTCAAAAAGTTTATCGAAGTTTGTTTTCCTTAATTTTTGGGAATATGTTTGTTTTGTGATATAGTAATTTATTAGATATTTTGATGGGAATTAGGATGGTTCTTTATGAACATATATTCTATTGAAAACTATAGGTTACTATGGAAATGTTATTTTAGTTCAAGGTTTTTTATTTTATAGTTTTATGATTCCACTTAGTGTAATTCACATGAGCTTTCAGTTTTTTTAATTTTTGGTTTTTGACTCTTAGATCATTGGTAAGTGGTAATATTCATGAATAATATTTGAAATATAGGATTCAAATGACATATATATATATCTTTATGATGGATTTATATCATCGACATAAATGGTTTATTTTTTAAATTCTAGCCCTTAAATTCTATAATGTTTTCCAGTATAAATTCCTTGGGGAATTATACTCATCTAAACCACAGAATATTTATTATTATGATAAGACATGTGGATTCTATAGATGGATTATCTTTTTTTTAAACTATATGTTTCCTCATTTAGGGGATTTACTGTGACATTAATAGGACAATAAGGGAAATATTCATTAGTTAATAACCCTTAGAGCATGGTTATAGTAAAATTTATTAAATTAAAATGGCTTTATTTACATAAAGCGCCAAAAAACCTATATACTTTCCCCATATATATTTTTGGTGGGTTTATTATTCTCTAAACCATATATATACATTGTACTCAACACTAATCATGATATGATGATTAGGATATATAAATATAGATGATATCATGTACTTTGAGAGGGTTGTCTCATAAATAGATATTGGGTGATGATCATTACCTCATTGGAAGATGAGTTAGCATGTGATTCCAAATATGTATTTAAAGGAACCCTAGAGTGGATTTTTTTCCGCATATGTTTCCTTTAAATGTTTGATATGGGAATATAGAGGTGTATCTTCTGAATTATGACCCATGTTAGGCTTTACTATGGGTTATGTGTGAGGACCTCATAACCTTTCAGATCCAATATATAATGGTAACTCATGAGAGTGGTCACTCAAGACTAGTTATTAACATTATAAATGATAATCATGGGTAGGTTATATGATTTAATATTGGTGTAAAAGATATAAAACCATGTATATATTATTATCAGATGAGTTTATTTGGGTGTTTTTTACAAAAATAATATATGGTTCTTTAGTATCGAGGTTGGGTTTTGGATACTGGGTCTGATTGAGTACTTAATCATATTGATGCTAGATGCATTTTTTGAGAGTTTAGTGAAAGCACTAGTAGGAACTACTACTTTAGTTATGATGATGGTCAAATATTGGTCATATGATGGACCATAGAATAAATTAAATTACTATTTTTGAAGAGAATGATTTTGGTAGTTTTAGTTTGATTAGTTTTATATGTTAGATGTGACTGATAAATTGATTCATATTTCGTTGGATGTTAGGTTTTTATTAGTACAACTCATGGGAGTGTGAGTAAGTGTTCATGACCATGGGTTACTAGAAAGTACGCTCGTTGTTTTTTGAATTTTTCAAAAATTGAATATTAGTTGGCTCTACCACCATAACTTGAAATGTTCAATAATATCATGCATAAGTCTTAGATCTATTGATGTCTCAATGATAACTCACATGTCATTGAATGGGGGGAGATAGAAATTGAGGATGATAAGACCATTATTTAATAATCAATTGAAATATAGGATTATCAAGATAATCTTCGGAATGGATGAATTATTCCTTTGGTTCATGTTCTATGGATTTTTGGTCTCTTAGAGTAGAATACATGGGAATGTGAGAAACTGATTTGTTCCCAGTACCCTAAGATGTTTTGAAATTTTCATTGTTTTACTTTTCTTGATATGTGAAGCATGAATGATTCTAATTTATGATGTGATATTTTTTTCCATTTTTTTATTTTTTATGTTAGGATTCTTGTATATTAAGGGTGAATCCTTTTTCCAATCAATATGTGTCATATTTATGATATATTTTACAATAATGTAGGTGATTAAGTGTTACCAAAATCAAACAATATCATAATATACTGGGTGGGTTTCCATGATTTGTGTGTTTGGGGACATGTTGTGTAATGGTTTTGGTATTAATTTTATTAGCATATGTAGTTTTTTAAATGGCGGTGTTTACTATTGTGTGGATGGGAGGAATCTTGAGTTTGGTGTGATAAGGTCTCAGTCTTCTGGTTGTAACAATATCCCTAAGGTGTATCCCTTGGAATTGTTGTTTAAACCCCCTTTAGTTTTAATTTTCGATGTTCCTTTTTTATTCTCAAGGATGATAAATTTTTGAGTGGTATCTAATGTAATGTTCAAGAAATTATCTAACGTTACGATTTGATTTTCCAAGGCATGGTGGTGCCAAGGAAGATTTATTTGGGTGTTTGGGAGGATGAAATAGGATTTTGGGCCATTGTGCCAGTCACCATTCTATGGTGGTGGGAATGGTGAAGACCATGTTGGAGATTATGGTGAGTTTAAATAGTTTTAGTATTGTGTTGGTTGATCCCTTGGCGTTTTGATCTGACTGTGTGGTGTTTGGTTCACTACATCCATTGAAAAATCATTTATGGAAGTGTGGAATGTTATGTGGGTTGAGGAGATGATCTATATAAAATGGGCTGCTCAAAAATTACCATGGAATTTAATGATGATAAGAATTGAATATTTGGGGACATGTTATGTAAAATTAAGAATTGGATATCCCCAAACTATATACATGGGTGTGGAGAGGGAAAACAAAAAATATTTGTTGTTATTCCATATTGGATATCCATGGAAAACGTCAAAGTAACCACCATGGCTTGGAATACACCATAGTCTAGGTCATGGTGTAATTTAAATTGGTTTTAAAACAGGTATAATATGAAGGAATATTTTTGGGACATCTATATATCCTTTCACTAAAACCACATTGTGTGTGTTGGGTGTTCACTACATTCTAGTGGAGTTAATAAGGATTCTCCTATAAAAGGGAATTCATCTCTTCCTTAGTTTAATGTCATTTTTCTCCCATATAGTATTGGGAAAATTTTAGACCTATATATACATATATAATGTTTAAATTGAGAATTCCATCACCTTAGATCGATGGTTCGAGTCTTATGGATCGAAGTATGATCTTCCCTCATCTCTCCTTGTTCATCAAAGATTATTATGTTTTAATAGGATACCAGTAGAAAAAGGCTTTTTTGGGAATATTTTGATTTCATTAGGATTATGGATATCTGTGGATCGGTTTTTTAATGTTCTAGTACAATATTAATGGATATTGATCTCTGGTTCCTTTAATTTTTACTTTTGGTTTCCTTTGAATCTTTAATTGTTGTTGGGGACCATCATTCTCTATTTCTACGATACATATTTGGAAATATATTTATCTTATCTTCCTTTGGGAAGGTATTCCAATTAGTCTAAATAAAACATAATTAATTTTCTTAATTGAAATTTAATGTGATTGAAAACCCCACAAGAGTTCTACTTTTTCTTGTGTTATTTACCTTTATAGTTAAGCATGTTTTCATTTTTTCCCAAATTTCACATATGTTGAGATTAATGGGTTATTATTGATGAATAAATCTATGAACCATATTTTTACTTTTTATTAAACTATCCATTCATGAAAAAAGATAAAAATTCATACCCATTTATTAATTTATTCTCCCATGAAATCTCATATTTATGTGAGGATTCCCTTGAAAATAATGAAATAAATATGATTCAATACCATGTTAAAACTAAAATTGAATTCTTTGTGGTTTCTATGTTGGTTGGTTATGAAGTAGGATTTTTTATGTGAGTTGGATAGGTTGTTATTTATTCTGCTATATTAGTCGCACAATAGTTCTCTACTAGAATGTAAATGATAAAATATAAATTGCATGGGTTTTAATGATTAATGCACTAATAGAATTAAATTTGGAATCATGGTTAAAGTGGTAATCATTAAATATAAAATTAATGGTCAATATAATTGAAGATGGATGGTACTATGGAGATCTAGAAATGTGTTACCCTGAAAAATAATATGGTAAGTCGTATGTGTGTGGTTTTATTATGTGGCGAGATGCATTTCGAGCTGAAAAAGAAAGTGGAAGAGGTTGTGAGTCCTTTAGATGATGATTTTAGAAGTGAGGGAGGTCTTGTTATAATCCTATAGGTTATACATTTGTTATCATCCTATGTCACGAAAAGAATCTGGCTACCGTCGAAACCGGAACCAAACCTAGCCCATGACATGTCCCAAAGGGCATTCTCGATCCCCACGGGCAGGCACAAGTTCTTGGGTATCAAAAATGAATTTTGGGAATGATTTACCCTATTTTATAAACATTAAACAACAAACAAACTAAAAAAATCTGAATTTTTCAACGAAAACTGTCTTTTAAAAATTTTCTGATCTAAATTACATAAGTTAAAGATATGTTTAAAGACCATTAAAATGTTACAAAACATAATAAGGAAATCCCAATAACCTCCACATGTAAAGAGTCATTTCCCTCAAGACATCCCCAAAACACTAAATCACGAATGAACGGTAAAAACCCGAACTGTTGGCACAAAAGTTTTACCCAAACCTGCGACAAAAAAATAACCAAATCTACTTACACCTAAGGGTGTAAGTATGGTGTGATCCAATTCCTAGTAGGATACCACCACTAATATATTCTATGTGATAAACATTCATATACAAAAATCATGCAAGTTTTCTTAAACATGAAATGCTAGTTACAATTTATAAAAAATGCAACTTAAAAATTAAAACAGTTATGAAGTGGGATATCATTAAGAATAAACACTTTTAAAAATAATTTCAAAACTACTGAATTTTCCAGCCAACCATACCGTATGCCAATAATACACACAATGTAACGAATGATCACAAGAAATAGGAAACAACCCCTAGGCACTAGCTCGTTGTGGGTACCATATACCTACTATCTCTGTGAGAGTAACCATCAAAAATATCCATTCTAATGTAGGATCCACTGGTAGGGAATATACAAATTACCTATTTGTCCCCAATCATCATCATCATAGTTTATATAGTGTTGTAAGTGTCAATCATGCTAAGAGAAACTGAGGCCAAACCCCACGGATTCACTAGCATACTAGTACATATCCACACACCTAGATACCCAGGTTTTCCCTTTGTGCTCAAACAAGTTAAACAAGTAATGAAATAAAATTTTCACAGGAAAATATCTTTTCCACATCACAAATTCACTAATAATCCAACATGTATACCACACAAGTCACAAAAGTCCACTTTTCATTCAAACTGATTTTGAAATCCAACTCACACCAAAATAGCCCACAACATTTTTCACATTTATTTAACACATCCCCAAATACATTAAAAAAATTCATAAAAAAAATAAAATGTGATGAACATCACATAAAATCCCAAACACACATTCCATGTAATACACATTTTACCTTCATAGTCATTTCATCATCAAACATACACGAAACAACCCACAATGAAGTTTTTCTCCAACAACAAAAATTAATAAAACATTTCCCAAATTTACAGAACATTATAAAAATGTTTTACATCTTAAAAAATCACTTCACCTTTAAAAAACCCATATAAGGTGAACACACAAATTAGAAAATACATATACGCCCCTTTCCCACTTTGTTTAACTAGCTAAAACATTTACAATTTTCATAAAAAACCCATATGGTGTAACTATGTATTGCACAAAAACCCCATTTCTAAAACCCGATTTAAGACCAAGAAAATTCCAATTTTTATCCAAAACGTAATTGGAATCCATAGAGACATTTATAAAACCACTTTCAAGTGTTATAAAATCACCTTAAATAATATCACAAAAGATACAAATGAAAACACACATTTTCATAAAATTCTCTTAACAAGTATAACAATGTTTTACACATAAAACCTATTAAAACCCCACTTATTAGGCCCACATGACAATAATACATTACCAAACAAGAATTGTCTGGCCAAAAAATATTTAGTAAACCAATTCTGTAAGTTATGAAATACACCCAAATCATACCCCATTAGTTACACATGAAAACACTCAATTTCATGTTAAAAAAAACTATAAAATTAAGCACTTAAAAAAATCAACCATTAACAATTTTCGCACCACACCTGACATAGGAGGAATAAGAAGAATCAGTAAATACAAGAAGCTAACTCATCAATAATTGTTAACACATGTAACCACCTACCGAAAGGGCTGAATCCCTCAAATCATGGTGCGAAACATAGACCGGACCACCGCCGCACCTCAGGGATGTAAAATCCAAACTAAATCCACAATATTTCAACCAAAATACAAGAAATAAGACACTAGGTTTGAGCCCTAACTTATGGACATTAGGAAACTCAAGGATAAGTGAAAAACCCTATTCACATTGAATGTAACCCTAAGAAAATTGAATGAAGTAGGAATAAGACCAACTTAATTAAGGGACCTTGTAGAAATCGCCCCAAATACACCAGTATCTAAATTTTAAAACAACCAAAAATTTAAGGGAGGTTCAAACAAGGATAAGAGACCATGTGGGAATTTTAATGGGGAACAAAGAGTGAGAAATGAAGCAGATAGGGTGGATACAAATTACCATTATAAATCTGGTCGAATTGGTAAATCTTAGGAAGTTTTGACATATTATGAAAATAAACCGAGCTCCAAAGTGGGGGATAAGAGATTGGGGGTGTGCTTTGGTTCCGTGGGATCGGGTTATAGGTAGACTCACTGAAAAATAGTTAAATTAGAATAAGATATTAAGTAAACAAAATGTTTTATCAAAGAGGAAATGAGCTTTCGGGGTGGCCCATCTCCTAAAATAAAAACCCAAATCCACCATGACTATGGAATTATAAAGGATCCAAATTTTAATCTTGGTGTTAATAGGTCAAGGGATGCAATGTAGAAATTAAAATGGATGTAGAATTTTCTAAAATGAATGAGTTATAAAAGAAACAAAATTTATTTTTAAATTTTGAATTGGGCTCACAGTTTGGTCCAATTCATGAAAACTCACCCATTCCTCTATAAAATATTAGGAAAACTCCAAAACAAATCATTAATGGAAAATTAATTATAAAATACCTTCAAAATAAGTTATGTAAGTGAAAATTCTCCCCTCCCTGAAAACATTTCACCCCAGAAATTCATAGCAAGGTCAAAACAACAACCACACCAAACTGAGAAACCAAGAGGTACTCCCTTTCCAGGTTCGCCCCCAATGGTCAAAACACATCCAGTGATCAATTAAGGAAGGATTACTCTCACAACCAAAACTTAAACCACTTTACTAAAATGATAAATCACATTCATACTTTATACCTAAAGAATACACCTCAAATACTATCCGAACAAGACTCAAGAAATTCACCCAAAAGAACAACAACTTTGAACAAGGTCACACTTACCTTACATTAACTAAACCATTGGGAACTATCCCATACCAATGTTTACTCAAGGAATATGACGGTTTCTAGATAGCTCCGAACAAGACTATCTACCGCCAATACATGACTGTGGATAAATATAAGTTACTTGTACGGGGGGACAAAAATATTCTCCCCACCATAACAGAGAACCAATATTTTTTCTGAGACAAATTTAGGACACAAATAGGGGAGGCCTGAATGGAATCACTGGTACAAAGAGTACACTTCCATTAAAAAAAATTGAAGGAACATACATGAGTATCATAGTGGGTCTCCCAACCATAATAACCAACCAACTTAACCAATCATCATGGGCCAGCACAGAAAGACCCAAAAATTTAAAGATTTGGGATGGTCACATGGTTAATCTACATGGTTTGTGAAACCGTGAACTAACTATATACATCATTCTTCCCACATGGCTTTCTTTCACACTTTCACTCCTAATAGTGCACAAACCATGTGGTCATCCTATCTATCCAACCATCCAACCATTCTCCAAATACTCAATGGAAACCAAAGGGGGGGGGGGAATGGCATTGGTAGAAGACTTGGGTATAAGGCCCTCCACCTATTTCCACCAAATGTGAACAACCGAATAAAGATGGTGATACTAGAGGTTTAAGCTCTTATTACCTTTCATATTGAGGATAGGACTTTGTACAAGGGTTTAAATGACCCTGGGATTTCCCCTACCTATGAAGCAACTTCTCTCTGAGACCTATGGTTGGAGCTCAAATGATTGAAGCCTCATCGGCCTCACAGTTAGGCTTTGGAATCCCACTGAAGGAGAAGTATTCTTTTGGTGCCACTAAAAACTACACCGCAATCCCAAATAAATTTTCCAAACATAACACATTCCAAAATAACTATACCCTATCCCTATATTTCATTGAAACAACGACTTAGAAAATGAACACACATCACACCTTGTTTAATCAGGTGATAAATAATTTAAGTAATTAACACCAATACTCACCTTCCTCTAAAATTGAAGTAATTTAATTTTTTCCAAGCGAGGCATTCCCCCAAAATAACAGCGAATCTCATATGACTGCACACCTTTCAGATTTATGGTCAATCAAGCACATGACATCACAAGGAGTCACTGAACATGACCATTTCGACTATTAAAAACAATTCATATAAAGGGACCATATACAACATCCCCAAAAAACACACAATTCCAGAAAGTGGCCATAATATCCTCTCATGACCATATTTCCCATACTAGTAGTTTAATGTGAACTCCATCTTTTAAGAGACTACGATTGACCCATGGGCCCTCTTAGACACCATCTAGATACTCATCCATGATAACAACCCAAGACCACTTCCACCATCAAAAAATCATGAAACATAAAAACCTAAGGTCTCTTTGAACCTTCCACAAAAACTCTCCTTCTACAAGAGGACCCAAAAAACCATGAATGGAAAGGTTGTAGACTCAATCTATAAATCTAAAGGAAAAGATTCATTTTATTGATAAACTGGAGGGTCTTCGAACGGTGAAACAATCTTGGTTTCACTTCAGTTTTGAACTAACCCTTAATGTGGCATACCTTATCCAATGATAGAATACAAGGACCCAACCAATATGGTCTATTGGTCATGAAATACCATAAACCAGATCCAAACAAATTAATGGAACTACTGCAAAGGCATCCTGAAACATTTCTCAAAAGAGACTACTAAACAGTCCTTCTACCCAGCTTAGTGAAAAAACACAGACCCAGAACATGGTTCAATTAAGAAGGGTTCTTGGACTTAAAAAATCCCACAACATCAAAATTTTAAAAAACACATAATACCCACCAAAACAAACTACTCAGAATGAAATCAATTTTTCCTTTAAAATCATTTTTTTGAAAATAAACGGTTCAACGGTTAGTGTACCCACCAATGGTACCCCATGGGCGACACACATGCATGTTTCTGTGCCACACTGGGCACTCTCCTCATATCCATACCGGAACTCATCCATCCATTCAATAAACCATCCATCATCCCATGTAACCCCATTAATATGGTCACACATGAAAACACCACAGGTTAAAACAAAAATTCATTCTACTTTTCAAAACCGAAACAGTAAACCAAAACTTCCTTTTTCTCAGGACTGCTAACCACAAAATCAAACCCAAATTATAGCATAACAAAATTTTCAAAAAGGAAAAATATTTTAAATGAAAACACACTTTCATGTCATACATATTATTTTCAAAACATCTCATCCAATTGAAACATATTTCAATAGTTTTGAAAACTCTATTGGAAACACTTTTTCAAAACCAACCTAGAAATAGTTCATGATTTCAAAAGAGGTGAAAACACACAATTTTCCTTCCAATACAATTCTAAAAATTCAGTTCTCCCAAATAAAAAATTTAACAGTTCCTTCTTTATTAGAGAATAATTTCACAAAAACATTATGCTTCCTAAAACCATGCCATTTTATTAAACTGAAATTAAAATATTTCAAAACTCTAAGACAGAAGACAATGTGAGAGGAAAATAGTTCTGGTGGGTGACTTGGATATATGGTTGGCGGCCATACACCAATAACATCACCATCACATAGAGTGTTCTAGGGAGATATCCCTATCTCCACACTGCTTCTCAAGCCCAGCGATCACATTAAGACCATTAGCCCAACTCTCTTTTCATTTCCCCTAATAATGATCAAACCAAAAAAACTGAAGTAATCAGATAATTCATAACTACTCTACTGACTTGAATCCCTTCATGAGGTTTGGTGAATAGGAACACTACCCATAATTGGAATTCCAAGTCCCGCCATTCCTATCTCTATACTATCTTGACTTTTCCCCAAATAACATGACCCAATGGGTTAACCTAAACCACCTATGATACCATTTAATCACAAACTGAATCTGGCCGCCATTGAAACCGAGACCAAACCCAAGCCGCAACATAGCTTGAAGGGCATTCCCGATCCCCACAGGCTGTCACATGTTCTCATGTATCATAAAACGATGTTTTGGAATGATTTACTTGATTTTATAAACATTAAACAATTAATAATCTCAATAAAACAAATCTGGAATTTTCAAGTAAAACTATCTTTTACAAAATCTCAAAACTGAATTACATAAGTTAAAAGTATGTTTAAAGTCCATTAAAATGTTACAAAACCAGATAAGTACAGACCAGGAAGCTCCAAATGGCAAGAGGCACCGCCCTCAATCCATCCCAAAAACACTGCATCACGAACCATGGGTAAAAACCCGAACTCTTGGCCCAAAAGTTGTACCCAAACCCACGACAAATAAAATTACCAGGTATACTTATATCCAAGGGAGTAAGTATGTTTTGATACAATTCCTAGAATTATAACACCACTAATATATTCCACGTGATAAACATTTAAATATGAAAATCTTGCAAGTTTTCATAAACATGAAATGCTAGTTACAATTTCAAAAAAATCAACATAAAAATTAAAACAGTTTTCACGTGGGCGTTCATTAAGAATAAACACTTTTAAAAATAATGTCAACACTACAGAATTTTCAGGCCAAACATATCCTATGCCAACATTACAAAAAATGTAAATAATGAGCAAAAGTAATAGGAAATAACCCCTTGGGCAATAGCTCGTTGTGGGTCCCAGGTACCTTGTATCTCGGTGGGCGTAACCTTCACAAATATATATTCACATGCAAGATCCACTACTAGGGAACATATAAAAAACATATTGGTCCCCAATAATCATCATAATATTTTAGTTAGTGTTTTATGTGTCATTCTTTCTAGGTGAAATAGAGGCCAAACCCCATGGATTCAGTAGCATACAAGTACATATCCACCCACCTAGATACCCGAGTTTTCCCTTTGTGCTCAAACAAGTTAAAAATGTAAATAAATATAATTTTCACATGAAAATATCATTTCCACATCACAAATTCACCAAAATTCACACATTTATACCACAAAAGTCACAAAAGTCCACTTTTCATTCAAATTGATTTTGAAATCCAACTCACACCAAAATGGCCCACAACACATTTCACGTTTATTTAACACTTCCCCAAATACATTAAAAAAATTTGTAAAACATTTAAAAGGATACACACATCACATAACATCACACACACACATTTCACATAACAGACTTTTTAACTTCAAAATCATTTCATCATCAAACTTACATGAAACTGCCCACAAACAAGTTTTTCTCCTACATGACAATTTAATAAAACAATTCAGAAATTTACAAAACATTATAAAAATGTTTGACATCTAAAAAAATCACTTCACTTTTCAAAAACCCATATTAATTTAACACACACACTAGAAATTATATATGTTCCCATTTCCAACATTGTTTAACCTGCTAAACATTTTCAATTTTCCTAAAAAGTACCCAAGTGGTGTAACTATGTCTTGCACACAAAACCCATTTCAAAACCCCCATTTAAGACCAAAACCATACCAATTTCTATCCCAAAAAGAATTATAATCCCTAGAGACATTTCTAAAACAACTTTCAAGAGTTATAAAATCACCTTGAATAATACCACAAAAGGTAAAAATGAAAACACACATTTTCATAAAATGATCTCAAAAAGTATAACAAATTTTTACACATCAAACCTATTCAAAACTCCTCTTTTTAGGCCCACATGACACTAATACATTTCCAAAAAAGAAATTTCAATCCAAACAAGAATTAGTAAACCAATTCCCTATGTTATGAAATACCCCCATTTATTACCCCATGTGTTATACATGAAAACCATCAACTTCAAGTTAAAACGCACCTATAAAATTAAACACTTAACCAAATCAATCATAAATTGTTTTAACACCACACCCAACATATGTGGAATATGAAAAATGAGTACACATATAAAGATAACTCATCAATAATTTTTTACACATGGAACCACCTACCGAAAGTTTTTAATCCCTCAAAACATGGTGCGAAACATAAACTATACCACCGCTACACCTCAAGGAAGTGAACCCCAACCTAAAACCATAATATTTCACCCAAAAGAAATGAAACCAGACCATAGGTTAAAAACCTAACTTATGGACATTAGGAACCTAAAGGAAAGTGAATAAACCTTAATCACATTGAATGTAACCCTAAGAAAATTGAAAGAAGAATCATGAAGACCAACTGACTTGAGGAATCTTGTAGAAATCGCCCCAAATAGACTAGTAGCTGAATTTTAAAACACCCAAAAATTTAAGGGAGGTTTGAACAAGGATAAGGAGACAATGTAGGAATTTTAATGCGGGGAAAAGAGTAAGAAAAGGAGTTATGAAGAAACAAATTACCATTATAAATCTTCTCAAATTGAGGATGCTTAAGAAGTTTTAACTTTTTTCTGAAAATAAAACGATCTCCAAACGGGGGAAGAAGTTATTGGGGTGCGCCTAGGTTCCGTGGGCTCGGGTTAGAGGTGTAATCACCAACAAATAATTAAAATTGAATATGTTATTAAATAAAACAAATACCTTTTTTAACTGGAAATGGTATTTCAAGGTTGCCCAACTCCTTAAATAAAAACCCAAATCAACCATGATTATTGATTTTTAAAGCATCCAAATTTAAATGGTGGTGATAATAGGTCAGAGGAGGCCTTGTAGGAATTGGAATGGATGAATGTGTTTGAAAAATGAATGATTTATAAAAGAAACAATATTTATTTATAAATCTAGAATTCATCTCACGGTTTGGATCAATTCATGAAAACTCACCCATTCCTCCAAAAAAGTTCGGAAAACCCCCAAAACAAATCATGAATGGAAAATAGATTTAAAAATTCCTTTAAAATATTTATTTATGTGACATAATATGGTGTACTTTTCTATTTTATCTATATTCACTTTGCCTGATTCATGTGTTTACACTAATACCCAGAATTTTTGGGTTCCTGTTCATTATTTCAAACATCTAGGATGGTGAGGAAATATTTATGGATCCCCATATTCCCTAATATCTCTTCTAGAAAAGATTATTATTCATGGGATATGATGGAATATAGATATTTTACACTATTAGCGGTAATTTATGAGAGGTTTATTTGATTTATAGTGGGGGAATGCCTGGTAGGAGAGGAAGAACAAGGTTAATGTCCTTCATGTTCGTAATACCCAACTGTCCATGATATATGTATATTATTATAGGAGGTTGTTTTTGTGATGACATGTTTCATGTGGTTCATGCTACGACGTGGTTGCTCATTTTTCTTTGGGTGGGATATGATGTAGTTTCCCAGGTACCTTCAAGCATGAATATTGGAGAAGGGAGGGAAGCAATAGATTTTATAATGTGTGATTATAGTCAATCAGTGGGAAAGTTGCATGGGATAACCATTAAAAATATTCTTATTTTTATATTATTACTCTTGGATGCATTATTTATTTAGATTTCCATGGTGAGGATGTGGTTGTTTATTTTTACTTCCTAGGGGAATGTTGGTTCTTCTATATGTTCGCTGGTGCATTAATGTGCTCTTTTTACATGTTCACAAGAGACCATGGGTATGATCCAAACGAGTATACATTTTATTCTCACCTGAGGTATATAATAAATATTTTTTTAGTAATGTAGGATTACATTAAGGAGAAAGATAGAAACTGCATTCCAAATCACCTAAGTTGTATTTTAGTCACTCCCTTAGAATTACTTTTGGGTATTTATTTAGATAATCTATTTGTATTTACATAAAATATTAGTTCATCATGGTATGGTTTTGGTTGTCCATCTTTCCATTATAAGATATATTTTATTATCAGTTTTTCTTCTATCTATCAATACTTATTTAATAATTAAGGGTATTTCTTTCCATATGTGATATCTTTTATAACCTTGATTCTAGTAACGAACCTAAGGACTTATGAGGGTAGGACTCAAGGTCATTATCTCACTTCCATTATAATTTTTTTAAAGGGGTATCATTGGAGTGAGGGGGCTGGAGAAGAGTTCTATCAAAGTCAAGTTAAGAGATATGATGGAGTTTAGTGTTGTGAATAGTGAGGATTGCTTTGGTTGGAATGAAAAGGTTTCCTTTAAATCTAGGTTGATGAAATGGGTTATGGATACTGAATTGGGTTTAGCATCTTAGGTCCACCCATGATGTAATGCAAGGACTTTAAGTCGACCGAATGACCATGTAAGGTTCCACTTGTTGGTTAGATACATAAGGGTGGTACATGAAACATGTTTTTGTGTGTTTTTATCTTAATTGGTCAACCATGATGAATTAAAATTAACTAATTTAGTGAAACTTCATAAACTTATGGACTATCGAAATTAGGGATTTTACATATTTTTATGGATTGGATACAAGTCACTATCTGTGCAGAGCTCTGAATATAGAGATTCAAGAGGATGGTCTTGTAACGACCAAAATATTCAATAATGGAAATCCCACATGATCTAATTAAATGTCTCTTTATGTAAAATTTTTATACAAAATGTCAACTTCTTTGGTTTTATGTTAATAATTTTGACCATTGCTAATATAGTTGTTGAACAGTGATAACATAATTAGTATAAATATAGGGCTTCAACAAATCCAATTTACTCAGACAAAAGAAGCGATGGCCTCATCTAGTAGAATTTCTCCATATGAAACCCATTTGTCGGATCTCAGAAAAGAGGTGGTGTCCTTGGATTTCTCTCTTAACCAATCCTAATCTGAGCTTCATCATGTCATGCTCTAATGGGACCGTCTACAGGAAAATTGGAAGTTGATAGAGATTACCACTCGAGCGATGTTATCCAAGCCACTCCAAGAGTCTGTCACCATTTCACACCTTACCCTTAGGTCTTATGCGGCTATTTTAAGGGGTTATGTAACAAATCACTAGTACTATGTTCATGTATATTATTATTTTTATATAATAATTAATATACATTCTTGTCATTATTGACACTTTGTAAATAGTTTTTTAAGCACACATAGTATTTTTTTAGTTAATATTCAGATAAGAAATATATTTTGATGAATTAATGGATTTTTGAATTAAATAATATTTTAATTAAAGATTATTATTTTTATTAAATTAATTTTTATTAAATATAAATGATCTTATAATTTTACCAAAGTAATTGTAATTTTTATTAAGGTTTAAAGGCCATTTTTTTCATAACCCGTGAATTTTCGATAAATGTCAATTTATATTTTAAAAGTTAAAATTAATATATTTAGAAAATTATTTAGATAAAATAAATTTTATTTATGGAATCATGATGTCAAAATTATCCAACTGTGAATTTTTCATAATTTTCTCAAACAGTAAAATATTTGGGTGAAAATTAAATACCGTTTAAATATATAATGTGTTTTATTACATCATAATGACCCAATAGTGATGTAATAAAATAATATAAGCTTTATGCCCGGACAATATATGTTTTACTATTAAAATAATGTAATTTTGGGTTTGTTTGACTTATTATACAATGCATTAATAAACCCCTCAAGACTTATTAAACATCTTGTCTTTTTAAATTATTTTCCATGAGAGTGTGACTCACCTCCACATTAGCAACCACATTATTTTAAGAAGTTAGGACTTTTGCCTTATAAAATATTTTTTTCCTCTTCCCTTTTCCAAATACCGTGGGAAAAAACCATGAGAAGATTTGCGGTTTGGATTAGTTTAATGTAAGGGGTCCCAAACCTAAATAATAAAGAATTCACTCATCTTTCTTATATAAACCCACCAAAGCTCCCACTTCCTCCTCACTCAAAGCCTTTAGAGTTTATCCAACCTCTGCCCTACTTTTTTCTAGAATCCTCCCAAGGTGCCCCAAGCTCCCAAGAAGCCTCTCTCAAGCCTCTCTCAAGCCTTTGGAAGCACACTTCCGTGTAAGGGTTTTTCTTCCTTTTACTTTTTTGACCAATTTTCTTAATATTGTTATGCCCTTTTAATTTCAATTATAAATGCTTGGGTATGTATTCAAACCTCCCATAATACCCTCTTATTGTTTTAATTATGGGATACTCCTTTCTCTATCCTTAAATGCCTCCCATGTAAAACTGTTACTATGCCAAAATTCCGAAAGGAATTTCTCTCTCCTCATTTACATTCAAGAAATACTTTTGTACCATGAATCCAAATTCAATTACAATTGATGGGACATGAATATATATGACCCCCTTACTTTCCATTTCATGTAGATATGAGGATAAACCCCTTTATCTCTCATCAACCATTTTTATGAATTCTTATATCACGTTGTTACGCCGCAGAAATTGCACCAATTTTCTAATCCAAAGCCATTGTGTAGTGAATACCATGTGCATTTCTCCATCAATGGTATTCACCTTCATGCACATTTACTTATTATTTATAATGTTTCATTCCACATTCCATTGTATTGGAATAAATGATTATTTTTTATGAATCCATTATTTATGATCCATGCGGCACACTTATGCATGAAATGAAATGTTTAAGAAGGGTGCGCCCTTATAGCACTTCAATTCATTAGGTAAAGTATAGTATCATGTTACATCATGTTAAATGAGTTTTGACTCGTGATAATTCAAGTGCAATGAGGGTTTACTCATTCTTCATGTGCAATGAGGATTTACTCATGCTTCATGTGGAATGGTACTTGGTTCATGCTAATTTCATGTTAAGTGTTGTTGCCACATTTCCATGTTATGATTATCATGCTTTATCATGCCTTTATATCCATGTTTCTCTTGTACTCTATTTATATTCCTATTGTCGAACATATATTTTACTCCTCATTTCTTCCATGTTTATTCCCTTACTGGGCTTTATATCTCACCCTTTTCTTATGCATGTCCTCAGGTTATCCCATGCAAAGCTAAGTAAGAGGGAATGTAGTGGTCATGTAAAAGATGTTTTCAATAAAGATGTTGTATTTCGTGTTTTAAGTTGTTATTTAATGATATTAAGCACACAATACACTATACCTATCGATCTTCCATGTTCTATCAAGTGAATCATTTATGTAATAAATCATGTTTATGTTTGTAATAAAAGTAGGGTTGTCATAGTTGGTATCAGAGGATAGGTTTAGTTATTTTTGGGAATAGGATTAGAAATCCCTAGTAAATCCTTAGATCCAAGAATATGTATAATAAAAACATCCCTAGGTATTGTTAAGTACTGAGTAAGTGGTTTATCAAACAAATACATCCCTGTCTGGATACGAGCAGGTTGAGGCGGCTCTGGAACAGATTGATCCTAGGGGTAAAACCCGAAATCACAGCTTTGAGATAAACTCGAACGGGAACTGGTCCATAACAATGGGCCATGCTGCACTATTGGTTACGACACTCCTGGGGGATATGTTTTCATAAATTCACAATCTTAGTATGGACCCTTATCAAGGGAATTAAAAAAATTCCCCTAAAAATATATGTTAGAGAGTAGATCATGAAAACCCTAGATTGAAGCCTATAGACTCATGAGTTAAGTAAATAAAAGTTTATTTATAAGTCATCAACTTTTGTCTTTGTATTACCTTTTATGTGTTAACCCCTAACATTCCTTTTATTCCAGCCAATGGCCGGTAATAGGAGGACTCGGGCTAACAGCTGATGTGAAGATCAGTGTGATGACTGTACTAATGAGATGCCCAATCCAATGGGAGTGAGAATCGCGAACTTTGTCATGATTACCTCTCAGCTAACTCAAGCTTTGAATAGAAAAACGGGTCAAGAGAAACGTTCAACCCCCCCCCCCCCCACAAAATAACAAGTCATATTAAGATATTCCTGAGACAAAGGCCTCCTACTTTTAGTGGATCATTCGATCCCACAATCGCTGAAAAATGGATCAAATCCACTGAAAAGATATTCTCCATCCTTCAATGTTTTGAACAAGAGGAGGTTCTCCTGGCGGCTTATTGTATTGAGGGTGAAGCTGATCAATGGTGGACGTTGATCAAATATATGAAGCCTGAGGAGGAGATCGAGGTGTTGGTATTGATGGATTTCCAAAAGATATTTTATGATAAATATTTTCCGCGCACCCTCCGGCTTAATATGGAAAGGGACATCCATTCCCTCAAGAAATAAGAAGAAGAATTTGTTGGAGTGTATGAGGAAAACATCACAAGGCTTGAACGATACTCTTCCAGGTTTGTTGTCACCCCCGAATGGAATTTTGACCGCTTCTTTGGTGGGTTGATGCCTATTCTACGGAAAGCATTACCGATCTGTGTCTTCGACAGCTATGAGGAAATAGTCTGATGTGCACTCAAGGATGAAATGGATATCGGAGAATCATAGGGGTATCATGGGGACAAGAAGCATAAGGTGGACTTCAATGCTGGCGGTCTGATGGATAAATCCAACGGTGCTATGAACATCCAGCACCCCACTTGCCAAATGTACGGAAAGAAGCACCCTGGAAATTGCCTCAAGGGGACGAGGAAATGCATTAGGTGTGGAAGAGAAGGAAACCTAGCTGTTAACTGTCGGCAAGAAAGACCCGCAGCTGTGACAGAGGAGAGGAATGCTCCATTCGAACATCAACCTGTAGTTCATTGCTACAAATGCAAAGAATCGAGGCATTTTTCAAATCAGTGCCCTAATCCAAGGGTTTTCGGTGGCAACCAACATCCTCCAAGGAAACAAGGAAGAGCTTTTGCCATCACTTCTGCTGAAGTGAACCCTGACAATGAAGTGGTGATAGGTACACTAGTTATTCATTCATGAATAGAAAACATACTTGTTGATTCAGGTTCTACATATTATTTTATATCTCTAATGTTTAGTAAAACAATCCCATCACCACCACAAATCATGGAAGTGAAGATGTCGGTGAGTACGGAAAATGGGTCAATTGTTGCATCCCATGAATATAAGTCCTCCCTTGTTATAATCTGTGGATTGAATTTCCTAATGAACCTTTTCATACTCCCTCTAGAGGAATTTGATGCAATTCTTGGAATGGATTGTCTTTCCTTACATAGAGCCAACATAAATTTTCCGGAAAGGGAAATCACACTCCATATAGAGAATCGACCACCGATTCATTACAAGTGTAAGGAGGAAGATGAATCTCTTTTAGCTCCATCATCTCAAGAATGGATATTAATGCCCTGTGAGCACGCGTATCTGGCTTAGATGATTGAGTCAAAGGAAGAAACCATCCTTGAAGAAATGCCTATTGTGAGGGAATTCGTTGAAGTGTTTCCCAAGGAACTTTCTGGTCTTCCTTCTAGAGGGGGTGTTGAATTCTCAATTGAACTTTTACCAGGTGCTCTACCAATACCCAATACTCCATACAGAATAGCTGTCATGGAACATGATGAGATGAAAAAAAACTATAGGAGAATCTGGATAAATGGTTTATATGCCCAAGTGATTCACCATGGGGTGCACCAGTCCTCTTCGTCAAGAAGAAGGATGGGTCAATGAGTCTTTGCATTGATTATCATGAACTTAACAAAACCATGATAAAGAACAAGTATCCTCTTCCACGGATTGATGAATTGTTTGATCAATTGCGTGAAGCACAATACTTATCTAAGGTAGATTTGCGTTCGGGATATTATCAAGTAAGAGTGAAGAAGGAAGATGTCCCCAAAACTGCTTTTCGTACAAGATACAGGCATTATGAATTCATAATTATGCCTTTTGGACTTACTAATGCTCTAGCAATCTTAATGGACTTGATGAATAGAGTCTTTAGAGATTACCTCGACAAATTTGTGGTAGTCTTTGTAGATGATATTCTAATATACTCCAAAACCAAGGAGTACCATGAGGAGCATTTAAGAACTATACTAGAAACTTTGTGCAAGGAGAAGCTCTATGAAAAGTACAAAAACTGTGAGTTCTGGTTGAAGGTGGTCTCATTCTTTGGCCATATCATCACAAGCAATGGGATATTTGTGGATCCCTCCAAAACAGATGCAATTGAGGGATGGCCGAGGCCAACATCAGTAATGAATATCTGTAGCTTCTTGGCGTTAGGTGGATATTATCAATGAATTGTGAGAAAATTATCATGATTTTCAAACCCTCTTACCAAGGTAACTCAGAAGGGAGTAAAGTTTTCTTGGTGTGATGAATGCGAAGAAATATTCAAGGAGTTGAAAAGGAGGCTTATCACTATGCCCGTGCTCACTTTACCCACAAGTGGGAAAATATTTGTGGTATTTAGTTATGCTTCGAAGAAGGTCTTAGGCTGTGTGCTGATGCAGAATGATAAAGTGATATCCTATGCCTTAAGGCAGTTGAAAATCCATGATCGAAACTGTCCAACGCATGATCTGGAGTTGGTGGCTGTGATCTTTGCCTTCACAATCTTGATACATTATCTCTATGGGGAGAAATGTGAGATATTTACTGACAACAAGAGTCTTAAATATATATATTCACACAGAAAGAGCTTAATATACTCCAGAGAAGATGGATAGAGCTCATCAAGGATTATGACTGTTCAATACATTACCACCCTGGGATAGCGAACAAGGTGGAAGATGCCCTAAGTAGAAAGGAACCAACGATTCTATCAATGATGAGAATTTATAAGGATCCAATATTTATAGACTTGTGGAAGATGGATATGGTAATCATAAAGAAGGGAAGATCATCAATCCTTTCAGAAATGATTTCTCAACCATCTCTTTTGGAATGGTTAAAGGATGCTCAAAAGGATGGTGTGGGAATTCAGGAAACATTTGAAGCTATCGAAATGGGAAATCCTTGTAGTTTAATGTTAATGAATAAGGAATTGTGCGATTTGGGAAAATACTATGTGTTCCATCAAGTCCAGAGCTGAAGAAGGATCTTTTGGATGATGCACATAGTTCAAATTTCACTATTCACCCAGAGAACACAAAGATGTATCGAGATATCTGAGAAACCTTTTGGTGGGATAATATGAAGAAGGAGATCGTTGAATATACATCAATGTTCTTGGTGTGCCAGTAGGTGAAGGCAGAGAGGAAAAAGTCTAAGGGGATGATGCATCAATTTCCCATACCAGAATGGAAATGGGATAACATCACCATGGACTTTGTCACCGGACATCCGAGGACATCCATAGGAAACAATGCAATTTAGTTTGTTGTGGATCGTTTTACAAAGACTGCACACTTCATTACTATTCGGGAGGATTTATCATTGGATCAACTGGAATTGATATATATCAGTGAAGTGGTAAGGCTGCAAGGAGTACCACTATCTATTGTGTCTGACTGAGATCCAAGATTCACCTCTACGTTTTGGAAGAGTCTTCAACATGCTCTGAATACTGAACTGAATTTCAGTACGGGCTATCATCCTCAAACTGATGGCCAATCCGATCACAATATCCAAACAATTGAAGACATGTTGAGAGAGTGCTCAATTGACTTTAAAAGTGTATGAGATCCACATCTTCTCTGGTTGAGTTCTCTTATAATAATAGTTTCCACTCGAGCATCCAAATGGAACCATATGAAGCCCTATATGGGAAAATGTGTAGAACACCGGCATGTTGGGATGAGGTCGGTGAAATTAAGCTGCTTGAACCAGAAATGGTCGAAGAAATTGTAGAGAAGGTGAAAACCATTCAACAGCATATCAAGGAAGCCCAGAGTTGATAGAAGAGTTATGCGGATAACCGTCGACGAGACCTTGAGTTTAAAGTTGGCGACATGGTTTTTTTACGCATATCTTCATGGAAGAAGTTCATGAGGTTTGGAAAGAAAGGAAAGCTAGGTCCAAGGTACAACGGCCACTTTGAGATTCTTGATTGTGTCGGGGCTATGGACTATCGACTAGCACTTCCACCGACCATGGCCAAAGTACATGATGTCTTTCTTGTATCCCTCTTAAAGAAGAACATACCGGAACCTTCACTGGTACTCTCTTCTGAAGTGGTACATTTGAAGGATGATATTTCTAATGAGGAGCAACCAGTAAAGATCTTAGATCGTAGAGAAAAAGTTCTAAAAAATAAGACAATGCCCCTCGTAAAGGTGTTGTGGAGAAACCACAAGTTTGAAGAAGCGAATTGGGAATCAGAGGAAATGATGAAGATGAGTTACCGACATCTGTACTATTATTGGAAAAGAAAATTTCTAGGGAGAAATTTCTTAAGGGGGAATATTGTAACGACCCAAAGTTTCATTAATGGAAATCCCACTTGATCTAATTAAATGTATCTTTATGTAAAATTTTTATATTAAATGTCAACTTCTTTGGTTTTATGTTAAGAATTTTGATCATTGCTAATATTTTCTTTAAAAAGTGATCACATGATTAGTATAAATATTGGGCTTTAACAAATCCAATTTACTGAGACCAAAGAAGTGATGGCCTCATCGAGTAGAAATTCTCCATACGATGCCCATTTGTCAGAGCTCAGAAAAGAGGTGGCGTCCTTGGGTTTCTCTCTTGACCAAGCCCAAGCTGAGCTTCATCATTTCAAGCTCGAACGGGACCGTCTACGGGAAAAGTGGAAGTTGAAAGAGATTACCACTCATGCGATGTTATCCAAGCCACCCCAAGAGCCTATAACCATCGCACACCTTAACCTTAGGTCTTATGTGGCTGTTTTAAGGCGTTATGTAACAAATATCTAGTACTATGTTCATGTATATAATTTTTTGTATATAATAATGAATATACCTTCTTGTCATTATTGACACTTTGTAAACAGTTTTTTTCTAAAGCACAAATAGTATTTTTTTAGTTAATATTCAGATAAGAAATCTATTTTGAAGAATTAATGGATTTTTGAAATAAATCATATTTTAATAAATTATTATTATTATTATTAAATTAATTTTTATTAAATATAAATGATCTTATAATTTTATGAATGAAATTTTAATTTTTATTAAGGTTTGAAAGCCATTTTTTCAAAACCTGTGAAATTTTGATAAATGTCAGCTTTTATTTTGAAAGTGAAAATTAACATATTTATAAAATTATTCAGATAAAATAAATTTTATTTCTGGAATCATGATGTCAAAATTATCCAATGGTGAATTTTTCATAATTTTTTGAGATAGTCAAATTTTTAGATAAAAAATAAATACCTTTTTAATATATAATGTGTTTTATGACATCATAATGACCCAATAGTGATGTAATAAAATACTATAAGCTTTATTTTAGGCCAATATATGTTTTAACCTTAATATAATGTGATTATTTGTTTTTTTACTTATATTACAAAGTATTAACGGACCCCTCAAGACTTATTAAACATCATGTCGTTTTAAATTAATTTCCATGGGAGTGTGACTCACCTCCAGAAAAGCAACCCATTATTTTAAGAAGTTCGGACTTTGGAACTATAAAATATTTTTTTCCTATTCCCTTTTCCAAAAACCATGGGCAAAAACCAGGAGCTGATTTTTGGTTTGGATTAGTTTAATTTAAGGGGTCTCAAAGCTAAATAATAAAGAATTCACTCACCTTTCCTATATAAACCCACCCATGATCCCTCTTCCTCCTCACTCAAAGCCTTTGGAGTTCGTCCAACATCTGACATACTCTCTCTAGAATCCTCCAAAGGTGCCCCAATCTCCCAAAAAGCCTCTCTCAAGCCTCTCTCAATCCTTTGGAAGCACACTTCCAAGTAAGTGTTTTTCTTCCTTTCAATTTTTTGTCCAATTTTCTTAATATTTTTATGCCCTTTTAATTTCAATTATAAATGATTGGGTATGGTTTCGCACCCCCCAAACATCCCACTTATTGTTTTAATGATGGGATACCCATTTCTCTCTCATTAAATGCCTCCCATGTACAACCGTTACTATGCCCAAATTCTGAAAGGAATTTCTCTCTCCTCATTTACATTCAAGCAATACTTTTGTATCATTAATCTAAATTCCATTACAATTGTTGGTACATGTATATATATGACCCATGTACTGTACATGTCATGTAGATATTATGAGACAACCCTTTCTCTCTCATCAACCATTTTTTTGAATTCTTATATCACACCATTACGCTGCCGAAATTGCACCAATTTTCTAAGCCAATGCCATTGTGTAGTAAATATCATACCCATTTCTCCATCAAGGGTATTCACCTTCATGCACACTTACTTATTAATTACAATGTTTCATTCCACATTTCTTTTTTATGGAATAAATGATTATGTTTGATGAATCCATATTTTATGATCTATATGGCACACTTATGCATGAAATGAAATGTTTAAGAAGGGTGCGCCCTTATAGAGCTCCAATTCATTGGGTAAAGTATAGTATCATGATACGTCATGTGCAATGAGTTTTGACTCATGCTAATTCAAGTGAAACGAGGTTTTACTCGTTCTTCATGTGCAATGCAGATTTACTCATGCTTCATGTGCAATGGGCAATGGCTCATACTAATTCGATGTTAAGTGTTGTTGCCACATTTCCATATTATGATTATCATGCTTTATCATGGCTTTATGTCCATGTTTCTCTTGTGCTCTATTGATATGTCTATTGTCTAACATGTATTTTACTCCTCATGTTTTCCATTTTTATTACCTTACTGGGCTTTATAACTCACCATTTTCTTATGCATGTCCTCAGGTTATCCCATGCAATGCTAAGTACAAGGGAATGTAGTGGTCATGTAAAGGATGATTTTAATAATGATGTTGTATTTCATGTTATAAGTTGTTATGTAATGATCCTAATCCCCAAAGAGACTAGACCAATCGATCTTCCATGTTGTATCTAGTGAATCGTTTATGTTATAAATCATCTTTATGTTTGTTATAAAAGAAGGGTTGTCATAGGTCTTGTTGATCATTGGATGATTGAATTGAAGGAATAGTATGATTCATGGATGTGTGTACTACTAGATTTTCAATGACAAGGCATAGAGAATAATGAGGTTAGTTTATCTAATCAGTATCATATATCTTAGTGATCTGTTGGAAGTGGATGTTTCATGGGTAGATTTCCAGAATGTTTTCTGATCAATGCTTACATCGTCATCCCTGGAGGCATTAAATATTCAGGATATTATTTCTAGTCTATAGGGTCATATGTTTATGTTAGATAATGTGATCAAGTTTAAGAAATAATTTAATTTACCCAAAAATATTTTTATCGATGAGGAGTCTCATGTTTGGAACTTGAGGAGGAACTCTTTGCATCTATCCAAAATGTTGTTACTCCATTTAAATTTCCAACATATTTTGAGGTGTAAAACATAGTGGAGGTGATGAAGAATATGAACTCATGATGAGGGATATCATGAGAAGAGATCTAAAAGGGTTCCTTGTGTTAGGTTATCTGAGGTTTTGACTAGTGGGGAGTCATCCCCAACAAATTATTTCATGCCTTTTGGTGCCAGTAACTCTTATGCTTCTCCAAGAAGATTAGAAATGTTGTCTATGTATTTCAGGGTGGTTTTCATGACATGTATCAATTACCAGTGGTTCTTGGAGCATGTTGTTGTGGAGGTAGCATGGTTTAGCATCCATCTCAGTAGAAGTTGATAGACACTCTTTATCACCAGTAGGGATATAAGGCATATGCTTCTCCCAGAGGGAATGGGGATGTCAGGTGTTTCCCTCTCATTTATCTATATCTTCAATGACATTGGCCTATGTGCGGCTATGTAGGAATGTATATATAGTAAGTTAGAGTATCTAGGATTATAAGGTTTTATTCTATGGTGGTTTTTCCACTAAAGGGGCTAGAGATCATCAGAGGTATAGTTAGTGTATCTTCTACCACTATTTATATCTTATTTGATTTAGGAGTTTTCCATTCCATTGCACCCACCGTAGTCCATACAATAAGATAGGATTTTGAGATGCTTCTTTTTACCAAGGTGTTTACAGTTATAGTTGGAGGCCATACATCCTAATGGGTTGTGGGTTGGGGTATAGACTAATTATGGGGTAGAATAAGTCATGTGAGGACCTATTATTTCTATAGATATAGTCATACTATGTTATCCTCGCACTTAATAGTGGTATTTTTTGTTCTTAGTTATCGATTTATTCTATAGGATGGTTTTTTTCTAAAAAAAGGATGGTTAGAAGATGATTTTTGTTAGTAAATAGTGTTTTTAGATGGGTTGTAGTCATTTTAAGACCATTGTTTCATGAATAGAGAAACTATGAATAAATTCGGTGGTAAATGGGATTTTGGGGAGCACTATATTTTATGAAAAAAATTCGATGTCTTCCCCTAGTTGGCTTCGATAATACTTCATCGACATGATGTCTAGTTCTAGATATGATTATTTTTTCATGCTCTCAAATCTCAATGCCTCGTTATTGAATGGATTCCAATGAGTTTTCATAATTTATGAATGGAATATATGAACTAATGAAAAATGTTTTCATATAGGCCATTTTATCATTCTGAGGTACACCGGTGTTATTTTCCAAGAAGAAATATGTTTTTCTTCGGATATGTGATGATTTTTGATGGTTGAATTTAGGGAAAATAAATAATAATTAGAATATTTTATGGATTGATGATATTTTTAAAATAGTTAATATGAGCCAATTCATTTTTATGATCTATATATTTTCTAGATATCAACAGTTGAGGGAGAAGGAAGAAGATATCATGATGAATTATTTCTGCAGAAGGAATAATAACTTTGAGTTCGTAATCATTTCAACCAATGAAATTAATTCACCATTTTAGTTCATTTATATAATGAACACTCTATTCCATGTGTTCTTATACCATCTTTTAGTCATTTTCATTGATGGAATTTTAATATAATCGAATTCATAAGACATTCCTATTGATTATATCAGATCTTTCTTATAGGCCCTTCAATGACACTATATTTATGTAATTTTTCCCATGTGCATGTTTTAGTTGTGGGAGTTGAATGATATATCCACTTTTTATCTTATAAGGGTATGATCATTGTCTTTTCAATGATTTGTGATGTTTTTTATTACTAAATAAAAAAGAATGTGGAAGTGGTTCTATGTTTTCTAAATAACATGGTCTATTACTAGGGGTTCATGCCTAATTTCCCATATATTGTCTCTCAATTGACAGATCTAATGAGGAATGGCCAAAATTTCACCTAGATAGTTTAATATCAGACAATATTTTATTTCATACATGGTAGATTCATCAATTAGATAGTTCATTGGTTTCTAGAATAAGGGGAAAGATTGGAGGTTTTCTATGAATCATCCTATATAGGATTGGGATGTGTCTTAATACATTAAAAGGAAGTGATATCATATGGGTATAAAAAATTACTCCCTTGTGTGTTTAATTATGTCATCCATGATCTGGAGCTAGTGACTGTTTTGATCACACGTATGTTTTAGAGACATTATATATTTTGTAGAATGCTTTGTGGTCTTTACCAATCATAATGGATTATGTCATATTATCTTTCATCATGACCTAAATCTATGAAAATAGTGGTGGATAGAGTAAAAAAGGGACTATGAATTTTAGATCCTCTACACCTCAGATAAGTGAAATTTCATGGCTACCACACTAAGTAGGTATTCATTGAGGGACATTTTCAAATAGTATATGGATTATTATATAGTGATGGAGGAGTTAGGATCTATTCACCTAGATGAAAGAGTTATTGATAATGGAGGTCTCTTATTTCAGATGATTGTGCACTTTTAATTGTTATAGCTTGTGGAGGAATCTCAATGGTGGACATAGAGGTAGAGGTGGAGTCTGACCATGTTATCATTGGTGATTCCCCAGAGTAATGGTTGGAGGATGGTTAATACAATATTTTTTAGGGTAGATTTTTCATCCCAATAATGATACATAAGGGAGTCCTTCATAAGTTTAACATATCACCTTTAGTGGTTCACCCCTTACATTATATGATTTATCATGGTTTGAGGAAAATTTTTTTGTGGCTCGGGTTGAAATGGTAAATGGCATATTTCATTGAAAATTGTCTAGTTTACTAGTAGATAAAGTCATGAGATCATGTTATTGACATTTTTGTCAACCACTAGATATCACAAATGTGGAAGGAGGAAGAAATATCAATGTATTTCATTCTACAATTACCTTGGGATAAATGATTATATGATTTTATTTGGGTAGTAATGGATGTGATGATGAAGTTAGCTCACTTCCTAAAACTTTTATTCTAGATCATCCTGAATGTTTTAGCAAGGATTTGTGTGGATTGGTTTATGTGGATTAATGGAACTTTTTGTTCCATTTTCTTGAATTGGGATTCTTATTTTACATCACCTGTCTGGAAAGGATTATAGGATACTTTTCCCATTTAGTAATTCCTTTGCACTACTTTCCACCATAAAATATGAGGATAAATAATGAAAATCATCTAAACACTCAGGGATATGTTGTATGCATGAATCATGGATTTTGATGCATATAGAATAAATAAATTTACGTTGTTTGAGTTATATTTTAAAAATAGGTTCAACTCATCCATCAGTAAGGGTCCATTTAAAATCTTTGTATGGGATCATGTTGATCCTCATTATGTTGGTATGAGGTTGGGGAGTCATCGTATCCGAGTCCTAATGTGGTATAGAGCATGATATAGAAGGTTTATATAGTTCACTAGATGATGAATGTAGTATGGTACAAAAATATTTATTTTGAGGTTGGTAATGGTCTGAGTGGAATCTGATATAATGTTCTTAACCTTTCTAGACGTTCCTTTTTTTGTAAGGCAAAGGGGTCTTGATGAAGAGATCAGTGTTGTTCTGGAGGATGGATGAGTATTTTGGCCATTCTAGGGTTCTCTACACCATAGTGGTGGGCGTCGTGAAGAATGTTTTGGAATTGAGGGTGGTTTTGATCCATTTTAGTTTGGTTTTGGTTTATCGCTCGATGTTTTTAGCTGTTTTTGTTGTTCATGGTACACCACATACAATGACACATCTTGTATGGTCGTTTTGAGGCTGTATTGGTTGTTAACCAACTCTATTTAAAACGCAATGTTCAAAAATTTCCTATTAATGTTTTATAATTGGTAATGATATCTTTGGGGACACCCATTGTAAAATTTGGTGTTAGATCTCACCCCTCTCTAGCATTGAGCATAGTGAGGGGGAAAACTGCCTAGCATCTGGCACCAGTCCATAGTGGCTGGTCATGATTGACATTGGGTGAACCACCACATCTTAGACTATACAATGGTATGGGTCATGGTGGTGGTTATATTTGTCATTAAAACAAATATTAAATGATTTAATTTCAAAAATAGATTCATATATACATTTGATCAGAACTACCATGGGCTTCTGTGGTGTTCAAAATGTTGTGGTGGAGTCTAATGGGATTGTCCTATAAAGGTGAGAATGTTCATCATGAGATCAATTTCCATGATCTCCCATCATGATCCAAATGCATATATCCCACCCTATACCTCCCTATCCTTCCCCATTGGTATTTTAACCTCCTAGATCATTCTATCAAGTATTGTGGATCGAGGTATGTTCAACACTATTCCCTCCTTCTCCTTTTCCTTTTTCTTATCATCTCCATTTTTAATAGGATATTAGCAGTATGAGTGTCTAATATGGATATTGTTTGATAATGGTATAATGTTTGATTTTTTTTGGATAGGTTTTGGCAAGTTATCATTTGATATTTGTGGGGATATATCTCTTGGTCCATCCATTTTAAGTGGTTTTTTCCTTCAAAGAATTAGTCGTCATAAGGGAACCTTATTCTACCATTCTTATATGTTTGTGTAAAATTATAATGATTTGTGTATGAAGGAAGTGTTGTAACATTTTATGTTACGTTAGTTTTCCAATAGTTCATGAATTGGATGTTAATTAAGAAACATAAATAGTATGGTCTATAATGATTATAGAACTCATAAAATTAATGTATGAACCATTATTTAGGTGATTTAATTGAATATGAATTTAATAGGCTTGATAAATGAAGATGGTTAGGACCAGGAAAATCAATATATTGGTAGAATGAACAATAAGTAGATGGAATGTGTCTTGTGTTTGTCTTTCTTGTCTGGTGTGGTGAATTAATAGGTTACAGTTAGAGGGATAGAGGTTGTGAGGACTTTTGGTGATGTTGTTGGTATCACCAATTATCATATTATAAATATCTAGGTTAGTATTATGTTCTATATACAAAACATGTAATATTTTTTGTGTTAACCACACACATGTTGTGTGTTTGCATGAATTCTAAAAGTTTTTCTGTTTTGAGTGTTTTTTCCTGAAAAATATTGGAAGATGAGGATGGATGGATGGATACCCCCATTAACCAAACTCTCTTCCATTAGATATTCTTACTCACATGTTATGATGGAATGTAAATATTGTGCACTAGAGGTGGATATTGACATGAGTAGAGGTGTTTCATAGTGTATGTCATGCATGGTAGTAGTAGAGAATGAGGTTTATTCCCTTCCAATTCAAAATAACTGATTAGTATATTTATTTGGTTGTGTTTATGGGTTGATGTGGATTTGAGGATATGTTTCACACGGTCCATGGTATAATGTGGTTTATTATGAGTCTTTTGGATGGATATGATACATTTTTATAGGTGTCTTTGGGTAACATCATTACAGGAGGTATGAGAGAGTCGGGACATATGATGTTGCGGTTTGGGGCTATGAGATTAGTGTAAAAGTTATATGGGGCACACATTACTGATATGCTTCTTTTTATTTTATTACACTTATATGCTTTATTTTATAAACATGTCATGGTGATGATGATATTGGATAGTTGGGTTATCTAGGTTCATGTCAGTTCTATTGTATGTATACTGGTGTATTAGTATTCTCCTTTTACATGTCCATAGGAGACCATGGGTATGATCCTACTAAGTATATATGTTATTCTGACCTAGTTTATATACAAACATTTTATCATTTTTTCAGGAGGGATTTATTAACTGGACTAAACATTACTATCCCAGACATTAAAATTTATTTTATTTTTCACTAAATATTTCTTTATGATATTTAATTGGAGTCTATATTTTTATTTTTTTACATTGTACATTAATTCTTGTGTGGTTTTGGTTTTACCTTTTTCCATTAAGAGATGCAGTTTTTTGGTTTTATTTATTTAATATCATTGTCCCTGTTAAGTAATTTCGATTCATACCTTCTACACAAGGGATATTTTATACCATTGTTGATATTCCTCATTATGGGGCCTAGTAAAAGGTTGGGCACACGGTTTTTTATATCTCTTCCTTCATTTCCAAGCCAAGAGGGTTAATTTTAGATGGACGGGTTCATGAAATGTTTTAGGTGAGTTATCCTTATACATTATTCATTATTAACCGCTTTATTTCGTTGATTTTTTGTTGTATCTAGAAATTGTTTCTCTGATAATTCCTTTATAGCATGGTGAAATAATTCAGATATATTAGAGATTTTTCTTACAGTGGATATATGATATCCTATTATAGAGATTCGAAGCCCAAAATTTTGCATGTATATTTTAATATAATAGACCTTGTTTTTACAAATTAAATATTTAATCTCATCATTATTTAAATTTTTTTATAATATTTATTAGGATATATAAAATGATTAAATATTAGATACAAACTCATGATATCCAAATGAAGATGATGTCCGCTGACAAAGGACAAGTGAGGGCTCAAACCCAGAGTTGAAAAAAAAGATAAAATTGGAAACACAACCAAACTGCTAGAAATTAATTAATTACATCTAAACATAGTTATTTACCATGTATAATACTTCAATAAAGGGAGGTAGATGCATGATCGTAAGAAAATGGATTTATCAATATTTTCACATAATTTATAGATTGGCACATATGTATCATACCTTGGCACCCCACCAAAATTTCATGTCATAATTTCTAGCTATAAAACCTGAGATGGGTGTGTCCTCATCCATCTTACGAAGTAAAACATATTTTATGGCATCAATGTACTACCTGAGACCCAAAATAGAATATTTAATTAAATAAATGTCTTTTTCATGTGTGAAGACACCATTATGAGCCATGGTGACTTTTATTCATCTGTAGGGAAATTTATGGAAGACATAGAACCTTTTTAGTACTAAAAAATATATCTATAAGGGGTTTTAAAAGATATAAATTGAAAAAGATATGAAAATTTTAAAAATAATAGGGATAATGATGTTAGGTTTTGTTTTATTGTATCTTATTTTATTTCCATGTATTTGGATTCATATTTTTAACAAAATATTTCCACTTCTGTATTCCAATACCACTTTATTTATATTTTTATCATCCATATTTCAAATGAGGTTTATTTCACTTTTTGATGGGAAGTGACTAATCGAAGTCACAATATTTTTATAGGTTTTCCAACATTCAAAAATTATTGCATATTATTTCTCTAAATGTTTTCGTGTAATTTGTGGTCACTGAAAGGAAAGTGTACAGTTTCAGAAACCATAAAACATTTAATGAATATCAAATTTATTCCTATTTTCTACCATGATGATTTAAAATATGGTGTTATGAAGAGGTTCATGGGCATGATCGAAATCATAATCATGGTTGGAAAAAACAGACCATGTTTGGAGGAATGGATTTTTAAATTGAATTTAATAATAAAGGAAAACATGTCACCAAACCATAAGGACCAAGACCATTATTTTAAGCTATATTCATTATATTTTTCATCAATATTTAGGTTTATGTATTTCATTGAATTATATTTTCTCAAAAAAATATTTTTTTAGAAAATAATTAAAAAATGAAAATGATTTTCTGAATAATAATTGATGATTAAACGATTGAAAATTTCCTCAAATGAGACAACCCTTGTTAGCCTATTTTCTTAATTTGGAAAATAAAATTATAATTTCAACCACCTAATGAAAGTGGAATCAACTATCACACATTAATACACATCATTACCTTAAATGAGCATTGACTTAAGAATTTATTCTACTATATTGTTTTATTTAAATAAAATTTGAATGTTAAATGATGTCATGTGTTTGGAATTTTGGACAAAATGTTGGTAGAAGTGTGTTATAGGCCTTTTGTGGGAGGATTGTTTTAATTATAGTGTTGTTGGATCAATGGGTAAGTTTTAAAAAAATATTCCCAGAAATATTAATTTAAAGAGTGATTATACATTGTTAGAATAATATTAATAATTTTTTATAATTTTCTTAATTAATAATTTATACTTATGGCTTAATATAAGATCATGGGAAAATATATGATCTTAGACTGGCTTAATCAAGTTTGGTTGAGCTACATTAAGTAATGGAAACATCGTATTTGAGGAAGGGCACCCTCATAAATAATTTTTTTTATAAATTAATTTTCTTTATATAGAATTTAATATGTTTCATATACACTTATATACAATTAAAATATAAATTAAATTCACTGTCTTATAAAATTAATACAATTTTTTATTAAACCCCTAATGTAATGAACAAATTTTCATATGACAAGATGGACCTTTGGTTTTGGCTTGATTCCTCAGTTAGTATTGTCCATGGACTTGATTATAATTATATGTATTTTTATAATAAACCCCCCTGGGGTGATATATAAATGAAATTAGTAAAGGTAATTATTTTTTTTATATTTTTCATAGACCCCTTCAGTTGGTATATGGGATGGACTCTGAGTATTTGTCCCATGTATGCCATGATATAACCATAATATAACATTAAAAATTTTCCCAAGATTAGTTGATCATGGGGTTATTAATGCTTATAATTTGATATATGAGTACCTAGGTGGCTATTAAGTTGGCTTAGTAATGTAAAGGTTGAATAATAGGACCAACATGAGACTATTTTAGAATTTAGATGGGATTTATGACATCTCTGTAGAATGTTTTTTATGTATTTGCCTAGTATGCTAATGATTCGTTGAGATGATTAAATCTATATCTTTGATCCATATTCACCCTTAGTGGAAGGTTTTTACCCTTGAAATAAGTTCACGATCAAAGATTGTATGTGATTTGTCCTTCCAATTTTGAGACCTAGGGAAACATAGTAGGTGACTCAGTGATATATTGATGCATGAGAGGGTGTGTGTGGGAATGGGTACTGATGATTACTAATTTCCCCTTAGAAATTGAATCTATGGAGTTCTTTATATAGATCTAGTATAAAATGATAGGTCATTCACATGAGAGGCCAACCTTAGATTATGAGGCCAGATTGAGCAGAATCCTGACCCTGTCATATTAAGTTCTAGTAGATGATTCATGTGGGATGAACTACCAACTCAGATTTGTTGAGATACATGGGATACCATTGACAACATCCATGGATCTAGCCTACGTTCTAGATACTGATGAGATGATTCTAGTTATACTCACTACCCACCAAGAGGTATATATATTCATGGGATTCTATATATGTTCTCTTTGGATCAAACTTTTATACCGGATACTATGAGATATATGATGTATATGTGAGATTATTATTGAGGGATAAACATTCCAAAGTTGTAATTTTTCCTGGAGATGATATGGGGGGATGCATGGTACCCTGATAACAGGTATATGTGAGATGATCAGAGTTAGATTCCCCCCCAAGTTATCAGAATACTATTGGATACATATGACATGATACTATGATCCATCTATTGAGCCTGATACTAGTAGATTTCCAAGATCAATTCCATAATAAATGGCAATGATCATGATATTATTTTCAATTGATGTCTGATATTCATACATATGTTCTAAAAATGGTAAAATTAGGTATGTTTCATTCCTGACTATCACATTAGAACCCTAAGGATGATAGATTATTTATATATATTTATGATGTTATTTTGTTCATTTATTCTATCAATATCTCATGTTTACATACAATGAATAAAATGGTTATATATGGGGATAATATGGGTGGTGTTCTATTGTGTTCTATTCAAAACCTACTTAGGTTCCACTATTAGTTTGGTGTTTATCAATAATTCACTGATCATATGTTCAGATCCTTTGTATACCCAATATTTCATGATTGAGTGGGGTAGATCAGATGGGATTGGGGAAAAAGAACGATGTATAAATCAGGGATGATATAGGTATCCACAATCAATCTCATAATTTATTTCATGTATATTTTGTTTATTAGACCTGTGGGTGATCAGCCATTGTATTCTAGCATGACTGTGTGTATGTATGACTGCCTGCTTCTTCAAGAAATTTTGTAATTGCATGATATGTTTTATTCATTCCTTCATACTCTTACATATTTTTGTGAATGATGGTTTGTTATTTACACTATTTTGTTCTCTAATATGAGGGTCTATTATCATTATGATCCCACCTTAGACCATCTTTTCATGTTGGTGGGATCTATAAAAAATGAAAGTGCACAAGAGGTCTCATAGAGACCATGTTTAATTATAGTTTAGAGTGAACTAAGATGGATACATTACAAACTAATGGTAATGTATTTGTATAACTAGGATATGCAATTGGTTATGTGGGGATTTGGGTGATGGACTCATAGAGCCAAGAAAAATAGCTCACAAAACCTAGACTAGTAATAGTCAATCTTGTATGAGAAGAATTTATGTACCCAATGAGTAGTGTGTAACATGGATTTCAATTAGTTTCCCATTATATGGATTATGTTAATATTCAGGGTATTATTTCAAAAGATCCTAGTTTATGGGTACAATAGGGAGTGATGCATCTATGGTATGATTGATATTAGTGGAGGCCAAATATATGAGAATGGTGATTCCATGATTTTTCTTTGATAAGTATTCCTAGTATTTTTTCTAGGTATCTTGATGAACCAAGGGGTAGATAAGTTTGTTCGGCCTACTATAAAGGTTCTCCTTGATATGAAACTATGGGTGCCAATAGGGATGAAGATAGAATGATTCTTGGATAAAACATGATACAAAAAAATTGGTTTTAACTCTATTAATGATGGAAGGGTAGGACTATATACCATGATTTGCGGTGATTGAATGATTATATGTGGGATTAATTTCCCATATAGTTAGGTATGATTCAAATATATACTTCAAACATTGTCATTAAGCTTATATTTATGGATCACAATTCTTATTATGATATTGTTCTATGTGTATGCATTCCCCCATAACAAATGTTCCAGAAACGATATAATAACTCATAAAATAATTTAAATGCGTGGAACACTACTCCTTGATATATTTTTAGGTGTCATGGACTTCCCCTAAGATATTTTTTATGTCTAATGAAATATCCCTGGAGATATTTTCCATATTTTCCACCCTACTCCTGAAGGATGTTCCAGGTAGGAAACATTTCGCCCTATGAGTCTTTATATAATGGAATGTATTACCCCATTTGAGTGATTAAGATTATGTTTTGGATACATACAATGTGATATATAGGGACATGATTTTTTGGGTCATATTACACTATAATTAAATAATGGTTGAGTTAGGTGTTATGTTGAATAATATAGACTCTAGTGAGTTGGTTAGATGGTATGAAAACTAAATTTGTATTTATGATAACGATTGGGTGGGAATACATCCCTATGGTAATTTATAAAATCAGATTTTATGTTATTCAACCCTAGTTTCCTTGTGGTCTATATTCATGTGGGTGGATTAATATCCAATCCATCCCATATATGAAATGTTCAAACTCAACACTATTACAGGTTGATAATGATATGATTCAACTATTAGCATATCGTCTCCATAGCCTAATGGTTTGGAATGTGTTTATATGTGATGTTAATGATTTTATTTCATTAATTACATGATTGAACCTATAAATTGTGATATTTATTAGGTAATACAACAGTGGTGACCTTACTAGTTTATACTCACACCCTGCACATGCACTCTAGATGATGTGAAGTCCTTTTGTTTGGAATATAAGTTTGGACGATGGCCCATGTATAGTTGGATGATCTAGAGCATCTTATTTAGGATTCATAGAAAATATTACGTGTGGATAAGGATATAATAGTTTCTGTCACCCATGTTTTGTTCTTTATTTGTATTCTTGTATAGTTTATGATCTTCCCATTGGTAAATCTTTTATTTTTTATATAATATGACATTAATATGTATAATTTTTTATAGAAAGATGGATGTTATTTATAATATTTCATTCATAATAATTTAATTTTATTCAAATTAATATCTCGATTATGTATGTTTTAGTTGTTCATCTATTATTTTATGTGATGATACAAATGGTATACTCTCCCCATGTTGTTTAATATTACCTTAACAACTAGCTGGTAGGCTTTGACCAGAGAAGGAATTGATGCGGTACTTCTCTCTCAAAATTAGTGCATGAATGTAGATTTCCTTAAGGGGATGTTTCCAAGTTGTATTAAATACTTATTTTAATATTATTAGGATTTTGGATATGATAGATATTGATAAGATTCATATATAATTGGTTTGTAAGCTGTATTTTTTCCCATCTATATTAACTATTGATGGAGATCCAAGTTATTAGGGAGTCAGTGTTGGTGTTCTTACTTGGTATTATTCTAGTTGAGTTTATTTTTCCATGTATGATGTTATTTATGGTTGATTTATGGTTTTACTCTTAACACAGGGTGGAAATGGGAATGTGTTCATACATCTTCTATGGAACATAGGATCACATGAATGTGTATGCTTGTGTGTGATTCTCATAATGGTTTTTATAAAATAATGGAGGATTTATTTATTAAAATAATATAATAACATATTTTATCATATTTAATTTATTAGTGAAACACTACTAAACTGAGGTAGCTCATTGATTCCTCCATGGATAAAAATTACCATATATCCAAATAATCCATATGTAATTCCTTATGATGAAATTTACTATATAGTTGGTATTAAATGTATTTGGATACCAAATATGTATAAAAACAAAAGGATTGGCGTGTTTGAATGAGATGCATTGAGTAATGTGGGATAGAAGAAAGAGTGACTGATTGATTCCTAGTGAAATTTATGGAATATAGTTTCTTGAAAAGGTGGAAGATACAAGTGATAATGGGTTAAAACATATGATATTATTGATTCAAGTGTGTTGGAATAACAATATGACACTTTTAATGTTAATATTCAATGTAGTGGGGCGATATATGTTTATCCTGATAGATGAGTTCTTAAAGAATATTGATTTCTTATAAATTGATAACAAATTTTGATTCTTTGAGTGAAATATATAATTCAAAAAAGTATTGTGGTCATGTTTTAGTATAATCATGGGGATTGCTTTGTAATTTTTGGATGTGATAGAATTGGTAGTTCTTTGATTAGAATGTGAATCAAATACATGGGAGGCATAATCTATTATTGATTTTGGATAAGATTCAAGGATTGATATGCGATGATTCATAATGTCATGAGTTGATCAGTATAGTATAGTGGAACTAGATTGTATACTTATTGGATAATTTAATCTGATAAATAAGGTTTCTAGTTGTACAACATTGTGAGATTAATTCATTGATTTCTCTATTTCTCCATAAATAAGATAGATAAAGTGTTCACAGAAAAAACGTGTTATATGGGTTTTAATGACATATTCCCTAGCTTTGGATTGTGTTCATAGTGATTATTTCTGTAACGCCCCGACCCCAGTTACCCAGAGTCGGTGCATTATTACATAACATTGGCATGATCACAAGAAATATCAAATCTCGAAAGACCGATTCGTTTAGTAGCATTGTAATAACTAGATACATTCATAAAGATTACATTACATCATAAAATTAAAACTACAACAATATAGTCTCCACATTCCACACTCTTATCCACTCATACTATCCCTAAAGGTCATTCATAAAATACTTCTTCACATCCTGGGAAAAATAAAACATAGAAAAGGGGTGAGCTCAAATGCCCATTAAGGATAATAATATAGCAGAAACATTCATAAATAAGAATAAACATGTAAGGCAATGTATAAATAAAATAAAAGCCTTTTAAACATGAAATTCAACATAATATGGAAGAAATAAAATTAAATAATTCCATTTACTTATTCACATGGATATTATACTAATCGAATAATCACATGCAATATCAATAACCACTTTCATAATGATGGAATGCATAATGCTAGACTATCATAACCACATAGCCAAGGCCTCATGCCAAGAAAAAAAAAATATTTTGTCAAGGCCTTGTGCCAAGACACTAGTTTGTCTCATGAGACCTACTGATGCATCGAGGAGCTATAGTAGGCTCTACCCTTCATATATTAAGTCCAATGCATTCCCATATGAAAAGGTTTAAACATAACATAAACATTCGTATTAAAACAATCATACGAAATGTAAATACTTTATCCATAAACTATGAATGATATAAAAATAACACATCCACAGTCAAACATATCTCAAAACCTTCAATACAATATCTATGTTTTGTATCATAATAAATCAACTTCAAATAAGTGAAAAATACATCAAAGGATGTTGACCTAGATGAATTCAAAACTCTTTTTAGAGAAATATCTCTTTCTATTTAGAAATCATTTAAGAGTCATATATTTATAAAATAAAACATTTTATTTGAAAATATTCTTATAAGATTTTAAGAGATGCTTCGACGATTTTATAATGGCAGAAAATAGTCGCACCCGCCGTATAAGTTAAAAAAACATTCTAACCTTAATTCTGTCAAAAAGGTTAAAAAGGACCTTGTTTGGAAAATGACCAAAATATTCCTTTATAAACTTATTATAAATAGTCAAAAAATAGTATAAATGACTTTAACCCATATTCTTGTAAATAGTAAAAATGTATTTAAAATACATTTTAAAGAAATATGGATGTGGATGATAAAGAAATCCTAGTAGATGATTACATATAAACAACCTCAGATAATGAAGAGATTGCGAAATAAACCCTTACCTTGTACTTTTCCTTGGTAGGGGTAGGTAAACCTCATGTATAATGGTGAAATAATTGTTATTAAATTATACAAGAATCGTATATATTAATATGATATCATATATGATCTGTTAACATTGCTTTCTTAATAATATTTTAGAATTATCGTCGTTTTGGGTGTTAACTTACTCATTTTATTTTATATGTTTTGTTATGTAAGCCATGTTTTTTATGGATAGTTTGTATCTTATTAATATCCATAATGATATTAAGTCCTTAAAAATTATTATTAATCATCAAATGAGAATTAGAATTCAATGGATACGATGGAAAATGAATCTCATCGTGTTCGTGGAGACGGTAGTCCGTACGTACGCACGAGCGACAATATCATTCTTTTGATATTAAAATAATATTTAATTGGATGGTATATCATATATACAGAATCATTATCATGTAATATTTATTATTTACATTAGTTAAACATCATTATTATAACCATCCAAATAATAATGTTTTGAATAACAATTATACCACGACATGGAGACGGTAAGTCGTACGTACGCACGTATGGTGACATGTCATTCAAAGGTTGGATAAAATACTGAAATATGGTTATACCATGTTTATAATAACATCAATGTATATATAATATACTGGAGTTATTATTTTATAATGTGAATAACAAATATAGAAGAAGTGGAAAATGAAAGGAACTTGAAAAGGGGTGGTGAAATCATTACCTCTTCTTCGGGTTCTTCCTTTTGATTTGATCAAAAGGGCTCCTTATGTTGGATTTCTGACTAAAGTAATTCCTCTAGGATGAATTGAGGGATGTTGAGAGAGTATTTCGGCATGGGTTGGCTGAAACTAAAATGCTTTGAACGTGTGAATTAATGAGAAGGGGGAGTGCCCTTTTATAAGAGGGGTGAGGGGTACCTTTGGAAAAGCTAGAAATATTATTTAATAATAAATTAATATTCAGATTCTAATTGCTCAAAATTTTATTATTTAAAGTTGAATGTGGGGATGGGTCTAAAACCACTCAACCAATAGAATTTAGATAGGTATGGGTCATTACATTAACCTTATCTTTTAGTTTTAACTCTTAGTTAATTAGTTTGACACTTTCCATGTCACTTTGTATTTTTATATTATATCTCTAATAAACATACTATATACCTCTATGAAACCCCCAAGTGGTCCATTAATGATACACCTATCATGATATATGTCTCTTGGACGATCCTTATATTTTTCGGAATTTAATATCAATTAATAATATAATATTATTTTTAAAAACTCTTTTATTTCAATTTTGACTCTATTTGGAAAATTGTATTTTTTGAAAATCATTACATAATTATTACTTCTAAAAAATTTAATTAAATCATTCCTATAATGTCTCATTAACCTAGATAATTAGTGTAATTCATAAAAAGTCTCAAATTATATTTATTTGGGTATTTATAATATCAATTATTTTAATTTTTCACTATTATGTTGATTACTGAATCATTATTGTGTCATAAATAAATTAAATTATTTAATGTCTAAAATTTATAAATAAAATATCATTATGTAGGAAATATATTTATATTTCTAATTAATATTTATAATCCAATTTATCTTATGTGTAACCCTGTATTAAAAATTTTAGTAAATAAACATTGATTTTAACTCTTTTAACTCTTCTTTGAATTAAAAAATAATAAATGTCCTAATCTAATACAAGTGGACCTAAATGATATTATTTTATTCATATGGTTGTTTTTGGTCATGATACACTTGTCCAATAGAATTAAGAAATGTGTTAGGGTAATATTAATATCATTTTAACCCATAATTACCCTATTTACTTTTAACCGTGGTAAAAAAAGTTAAAAGTTAATATCCACCAAAAATTATTTTCATCTCATTGAGACACATTTTAATCATTGATATTATCCATGTCTCTCAGATTTTCGAAATCCCACTCATAGAATTGGTAAAATTACGTTTTATGAAAAATTTAGTTGTTTAACTACCACTTAGTGGTTTCACTATTAATCAAAAAATGAAGTTTATCAGAAAAAAACAAAAAATTCACCATAGGCTAATTTCGATATTTTGAATCCATAAATGAAGTCCATTTTGAAAAATAAAATTTCTAAATTTCTAAAAGTGTGTATTACTATTCATAATGGCTAGATTGATTGGTTGTGGTGTGTTAGAACTCGGTGTTGCGTACAACACACGCTATTGCATTATTAAAAGAGAAGCGTATCGTAGAAGCTTGGGGTGTTTCATTCTCCCCACCTTCAAATAATTTCATCCTCAAAATTTCTAGAATACTACCTCATGAAAATACTCGGGTGGTTCTTCAACATAAGTTCCTCGGGTTCCCACGTAGCCTCTTCCATCTTATGGTTTCTCCACAAGACTTTTACCAGAGGAGTCATCCGGTTTCTCAGAACTTGTTCTCTCGTATCAGGAATCATGATGGGCTCTTCGTAATAAGACAGATCGGGTTCCAGTTCTAATTCCTCATAGGTGAGTACATGGGTTGGGTCAGGCATATATTTCCTCAACAGAGATACGTGGAACACATCATGAACTTTGGAGAGACTTGGCGGCATTTCCAATCATTAAGCTATAACACCAATTCATTATAGATTTTCTAAAGGTCCGATGTACCTGGGACTCAATTTACCTTTCTTACCAAAACGTATGACTCACTTCCATGGAGATACCTTCAGGAAAACATGATCACCGACTTGAAATTCCAAATCCTTCCTTCGATTATCGGCATAGCTCTTTTGCCTACTTTGAGCTGCTTTGATATGGTTTTGGATTACCTTCACCTTTTCCATCATTTCCTCCACCAGTTCTGGGCCTACAAGTTTTCTTTCACTAACGTCATCCCAACAGGTTGGTGTGCGACATCTCTTTCCATATAACGCTTCATATGGTGCCATATGAATACTCAAATGGAAACTATTGTTATAGGAAAATTATACAAGAGGTAAATATTGATCCCTTATACCCTGAAAGTTAAGTGAGTAGGATCTCAACATGTCTTCTATGGTTTGAATAGTTCGTTCTGATTGTCCATCTGTTTGAGTGTGGTAGGCAGTCCTCAAATGAAGTTTAGTATCAAAGGCTTTCTAAATAATTTTCCAGAATCTTGAAGTAAAACATGGATCTCGATCCGAAACAATTGATATGGTACTCCATGAAGTCTCACAACTTCATGAATATATAGTCTTTCTAGACATTTCAGTGGTATATCTTCTCTCATAGCAAGAAAATTTGCTTACTAGGTAAGATGGTCAACAATAACACATATTGCATCATTCCTTCTATGAGTCTTTGGTAGTCCCATGACAAAGTCCATCGTGATATTATCCCATTTCCACTCAGGTATGGGAAGAGGTTGCAATACTCCACCAGGCTGTTGCCTTCCAGCTTTTACTTGTTGATAAACCATACATATTGACACAAAATCATCAATCTCGCTCTTCATGTTGTCCCACCAAAAATGTTCCTTCAAATATCTATACATTTTGGTTCTCCCAGGGTGTATACAGAAATTGGAACTATGAGCATCATCCAGCAATTCTCTTTTTAGATCAGGTATATCGAGAACACAAAGCCTCTTCCCTAATTTCAAAATTCCTTCTCCATACACAAAGTCTCTCAATCTCCCATCATTTACAGATTTAATCTTCTTCTGAAATTCTTCATCATCGGCATGAAAACTCTTAATCCTTTCTAGTAAAGATGGTTTTGCAACCATTTGAAAAAGAAATGATGTTTCCCCTTCCCGAGTTATTCCCATGTCCATCTTTACTAGATCCATGAAAATTTGATCCCTTTAAATTCTCATATTGTTCAAAACTCCATGGTCTTTTTTACTCAGAGCATCTGCCACCTTGTTTTCTTTCCCCGGGTGTTAGTGTATCGTACAATCATAATCATTGAGTAATTCAATCCATCTACATTTCCTCATGTTGAGTTCTTTTTGTGAGAAAATATACTTCAAACTCTTGTGATCAGTATAAATCTCACATTTTTTACCATAGAGGTAGTGCCTCCATATTTTCAAAGCAAAGATCACATCTGCTAACTTGAGATCATGAGTAGGATAGTTTTGTTCATTAATATTCAATTGTCGTGATGCATAGGCAATAACCCTATCATTCTGCATAAGGAAACAACCAAGTCCTTTCTTCGATGCATCACTATAAATAACAAAACCATCATTCCCCAATGGTAGAGTCAATATAGGAGCATTTATTAATCTTCTATTCAGTTCTTCGAAACATTCCTCACACTCTTTTGTCCAAAAAAATTTAACCCCTCTACGTGTGAGCTTTGTTAATGGGTTAGCCAACCGGGCAAAATTATGGACGAAACGTTGATAATAACCTGCTAAACCAATAAAACTACGTACCTCAGTTATACTTGTCGCTGCAGGCCATTATTTGATTGCCTTGGTCTTAGAAGGATCAACTGAGATCCTATCTTTAGAGACAACATGGCCAAGAAAAGAAATATCCTAAATCCAGAATTCACACTTGCTAAACATCCCATATAATTCATGTCTTCTCAGAGTCTTCAGGATAATGCGCAAGTGATTTTCATGATCTTCATAGCTTTTGGAGTATACCAAGATATCATCAATTAATACCACCACAAATTCATCGAGATATTCCTTGAAAACTCTATTCATCATATCCAAGAATATAGAGGATGCATTAGTCAATCCAAAAGGCATTACTGTAAACTCGTAATGCCCGTACATGGTTCGAAATGATGTCGTCGGAATGACTTCCTTATTCAAACACTACTGATGGTATCCAGATCGAAGGTCAATCTTTGAAAAGTATTGAGTTCCATGCAGTCGTTCAAATAAATCATCAATGCGAGGTAGGGGGTACTTGTTCTTTATTTTTATAGCATTGATCTCCCTGTGGTCGATAAATAACCTCATAGATCAATCTTTTTTTAACAAAAAGAACAGGGGATCCCCATGGAGAAACACTAGGGTGAATAAATCCCTCATTACTCAATTCATCTAGTTCTTTCTTTAGTTCAACTAATTCTACAGTGTCCATTCTATAAAAGGTCTTCGATATAGGCCTTGATCCAGGAATTAAATCAATGGAAAACTCAACTTCTCGTTCAGGAGGATTTCCAGATAAATCTTCTGGAAACACATCTACATATTCTTTCACAATAGGTACATCCTCTATTTGAACATTCCTTTCCTCACCCATAGTAATTTCATTCTCTTCCCCCCCAATAATTGAATTTACTTGAGCTACTGGGGGTGGATCTAGATAAGAATTAGGTGGTGACGATTCTGCTCTAAAGATAAGGTGTTCTTTATCATCATCATCAAAAATCATAACCTCCTTCTTACAATAAATCTTCGCATCATGGTCTGAAATCCAAACCATACCGAAGATTATATCAAACTCAATAATAGGTATGACGATGAGATCAACAGATAAAGAACATTTATGTGCCTTAATGGGGACTGATTCACAAAATTTTGTTGCAATGATACTTCCCTTAGGAGTTTTAACTGACAACTCCCTTGTTAAATAAAATTGAAAATATCTAATTTTCTTAGGAAACCGGGAAGATATGGAACAATGTGATGATCCAGAATCAAATAATGCATTTGATAAACTTGAGGAAACCATTAAATTACCTGCCACCACATCTTTATGAGCTTCTACCTCCGCAATAGTGATAGCATAATCTTGGCCTTGATCCCTTGGCCTTTTCTGAGGTAAGTTCCCCTGACGCTTATGAAATTAATTTGCATAATGTCCCATCTCCCTGCAATTGTAGCACTGAACTTTGGTAGCTTCCTTCTTCCCTTTGAAATCACGAGCTTGGTGGCCTTTTTCACCATACTTGTAACAGACACCCATTCCCATCAAGAAAGTACCGAGGTGTTTCTTCCCACATTTAATGCAGTATGGATATTCAACCTTTCCCTTCTTACCCTTATTTCTATTCCCAAATTGATCAGCAGATCTCTTCTTCTCTTGCTTTGCTTTAAAGTCATAAGACATAGAGAATTTATTTTCTGTCTTGATAGCACAAGAGACAATTTCTTCGTACGATGAGAAGGATTGTGAGACTAACGCTCAACAGAGAAATGGTTTTAACCCATCAAAGAAACGATCAATATTAATTCTTGGGTTATGTATATAATCTCCAGCATACCATGATAACCTTGTAAAGTTAGCCTCATACATTGCGACATTCCTATCCCCCTTTTGTCTCAGACTCAGAAATTGCATTTCCATATCTTCTCGATGGTCACGAGGAAATTATTTTTCTAAAAACAGATCTTTGAACTCCCAAAATTCCATATTTGATACTTCATCATATTCCTTTTTGTTTTGAATCAATGACCACCATTGATCAGTATATCCAATGAGGTGGTAAACTACCATGATAACTTTTTCCCTTTCACTACTTCCCAAAGCCTGAAATATTTTTTGTATGGAATTTATCCATTGCTCACCTACTAAGGGATGTGTACTCCAATTGAACGTTGGTGGTTGTTTCCTCATGAAGTGATCTAACATTGATCCTCCACACTCTGGATTAGGGTGCTCCATACGGTTAAGGTTATTATTCATAACCTGAGTGAGTTTTCCCAGTATGGTGATTAGTTGATCGGCACCAGTTGCATCACCAGCTCCACTATAATTATCTCAAGCAGGATGGAAATCCCTACATGGAGTGCGTGCATTGATACGGTTTCCATTTCTTCCACTAGGTGCCATTTCTAAACAATGGCATTAACTAGATGAGTTTTTGAATCAAAATACATAATTACATACTTATAAAAAACTTAACATAAATTAAACTATTTATGGATATAATACATAATCATAAAATATTTTCTTTGAGATATTATATATTCATAAACCCTTCATAATTATTTTTAATGAAAATGAGAGTTATTTTAAGCAAATCCCCCGGGAGTGTCGTAACCAAGAGTGCAGGAAGGCCCGTTGTCGTGCACCAGTTCCCGTTCGAGTCCAGCTCAAAGTGGTGTTTTCTGGTTTTACACCTAGGTACATCTATGCCAGATCCTCCTCTACCTGCTCATATCCAGACAGGTATGTATTGCTCGAAAAACACACAAAATCTCTTCAATACCAAAATTCTAGGAAGTTCTTCTATACTAATCCTCAATGTCCATCTTAGGTCTATGTGCTCTAATCAGAGTTTATCTAAATCTATCTTCCAAGGTTTGTAGTAAACTTCCTCTAATACCAACTGTAATGCACCGACCCTAGCTACCCAGAGTCAGTGCATTATTACATAACATTGGCATGATCACAAAAAAGATCAAATATCAAAATACCGATTCGTTTAGTAGCCTTGGAATAACTAGATACATTCATGAAGTTTACATTACATCATAAAATGAAAACTAAAACAATATATTCTCCATGGTCTACACTCTTATCCACTCATACTATCCCTGCATGTCATTCCTAAAATACTTCTTCACATCCTGGGAAAAATAAAACATAGAAAAGGGGTGAGCTCAAATTCCCATTAAGGATAACAATATAGAGGAAACTTTCATAAATAATAATAAACATTTAAGGCAATGTATAACTAAAACAAAATCATTTTAAACATGAACTTCAACATAATATGTCATAAATAAAATGAAATAATTCCATTTACTTATTCACATGGATATTCTACTAATCGAGTAATCACATGCAATATCAATACCCACTTTCATAATGATGGAATGCATAATGCCAGACTATCATAACCATATAGCCAAGGCCTCGTGCCAAGACTAAAAATAATATTTTGTTGAAAGTATTTTGCCAAGACACTAGTTTGTCTCATGAGACCTACCGATGCATCGAGGAGCTATAGGAGGATCCACCCGTCACATATTAAGTCCAGTGCTTTCCCATATGAAAAGGTTTAAACATAACATAAACATTCGTATTAAAAATAGCATACGAAATGTAAATACTTCATCCATAAACCATGAATGGTATAAAAATAACACATCCATAGTCAAACATATCACAAAAACATCAATACAATATAGAAGTTTAGTGTCATAATAAATCAACTTCAAATAAGCGTAATATCCATCAAAGGATGTTGACATAGATGAAATCAAAACTCTTTTTAGAGAAATATATATTTTTATTTTACAATAATTTAAGAGTCATATATTTATAAAATAAAACATTTTATTTGAAAATATTCTTATAATCTTGTAAGGGATGCTTCGACGATTTTATAACGGCGGAAAATAGCTGCACCCACCGTATAAGTTAAAAAAACATTTTTACCTTAATTCTATCAAAAAGGTTAAAAAGGACCTTGTTTGGAAAATGACAGAAAGATTCCTTTATAAACACATTATAAAAAGTCAAACAAGATTATAAATGAATTTAACCCATATTCTTGTAAATATTAAAAAAATTTGAAATACATTTTTAAGAAACATGGATGTGGATGATAAAGAAATCCCTGTAGATTATTACGTATAAACAACCTCGGATAAAGAAGAGATTTCAAAATAAACCCTTACCTTGTACTTTTCCTTTGTTGGGGTAGGGAAACCTCCTATATAATGGTTAAATAATTGTTATTAAATTATACAAGAATCATATAAATTAATATGATATCATATATGATCTTTTAATATTGCTTTGTTAATAATAATTTAGAATTATCGTCGTTTCATGTGTTGACATACTCATTTTATTTTATATGTTTTGTTATGTAATCCATGTTTATTATGGATAGGTTTTATCTTATTAATATCCAGAATGATATTAAGCCCTTGAACATTATTATTAATCATCAAATAAGAATTATATTTGAATGGATACGATGGAGAATGAATCTAATTGTGTTCGTCGAGACGGTAGTCCGTACGTACGCACGAGCGACAATATAATTCTTTTGATATTAAAATAATATTTAATTGGTTGGTACATCATATATACAGAATCATTATCATTTTATTTTTATTATTCACTTGAATTACACATCATTATTATAACCATCCAAATAATAATGTTTTGAATAACAATTACACCACGATGTGGAGACGGTAAGCCGTACGTACGCACGTATGGTGACATGTCATTCAAAGGATGGATAGAATACTGAAATATGGTTGTACCATGTATATAATAACATCAAATTATATATAATATACTGGAGTTATTATTTTATAATGGTAATAAAAAACATAGAAGAAGTGGAAGAAGAAAGGAACTTGAAAAGGGGTGGTGAAATCATTACCTCTTCTTCGGGTTGTCCTTTTGATTTGATCAAAAGGGCTCCATAGGTTGGCTTCTAACTAAAGGATGGCCTCTAGGATGAAGTGAGGGAAGATTATAGAGTATTTGGGTAGGGTTTGGCCGAACCAAAAGGCTTTTAATGTGTGAATTAATGAGAAGGGGGAGTGCCCTTTTATAAGAGGGGTGAGGGGAAACTTTGGAAAAGCTAGAAATATTATTTTATAATAAATTCATATTCGGTTTCTAATGGCTCAAAAATGGATTATTTAAAGTTTAAGGTGGGTATGGGTCGAAAACCACTCAGAAAATAGAATTTATACTGGTTTGGGTCATTATATTAATCTTATCTTTTAGTTTTAACTCTTACTTAATTAGTTTGACACTTACCATGTCACTTTGTGTTTTTATATTATATAGTTAATAAACATACTATATACCTCCAACCGACCCCCAAGTGGTACATTAATGATAAAACTATCATGATATAAGTATCTTGGATTAATTTAGATTTTTAGGAATTGAATATCAATTTATAATATAATATATTATTTAAAAACTCTTTTATGTCAATTTTGACACTATTTTGAAAATTGATTTTTGTGAAAATCATAACAGAATTATTACTCCAAAAAAGTTAAATAAATCATTCCTAACATGTCATATTAACCTAGAAAATAATTTTAATTCATAAAAATCCTCAAATTATATTTATTTGGGTTTTTAAAATATCAATTATTTTTATTTTTCACTATTATGGTAATTACTGCATCATCATTGTGTCATAAATAAATTAAATTATATCATTTCTAAAAATTATAAATAAAATATCATTTTGTATGAAATATTTTTATATTTCTAATGAATATTTATAATCAAATTTATCTTATGTGTAAACCTATTTTAAAAATGTTTTAGTAAATAAACTTTGATTTTAACTCTTTTAACACTTCTTTGAATTAAATAATAATAAATTTCCCAATCTAATCCAAGTGGACCTAAATGATAATATTTTATTCCTAAGGTTGTTTATAATCGAGGTAAACTTGTAAAATATAATTAAGACATGTTTTAGGGAAATATTAATATCATTTTTACCCTTAATTACCCTATTTACTTTTAATCGTGATAAAAAAGTAAAAAGTTACTATTCACCAAAAAATATTTTCATCTCATTGAACCAAATTTTACACCTTGATATAAAATCTGTCTCTTGGATTTTTGAAATTCCACTCACAGAAGTGGTAAAATTATGTTTTATGAAAAACTCAGTTTTTTAACTACCACTTAGTGGTTTCACTATTTATCAAAAAATGAAGTTTTTAAGAAAAAACATAAAATTCTCTCTAGGATAATTTCAATTTTCCAAATCCAAAAATGATGTCAATTTTGAAAAATAAAATTTATAAATTTCAAAAAGTGGGAATTACTATTCATAACGGCTAGTTTGATTGGTTGTGGTTTGTTAGAACTCGGTATTGTGTACAACCCACGATATTGCATTATTCAAAGAGAAGTGTACCGTAGAAGCTTGGGGTGTTACAATTTCCTAATTATTGGCCTTTGAAATCTAGTTGAATATACATATTAGAGGGTGGTGCAGAATCACATTTGAGGTTATATCTTGTTAGGGCCTAGGAATCTTTGTATTCCTTGGTTATAAAGAGAGGGGTTGTGGGATTTTGGTGAGATTTGAGGAAATGATAGACCTTGGGTTGTTGTTAGTAATGAGAAATCCATGTAGAGGTCTAAGACACCTTGATTTAGGATAAATAAAAATGTTTATAAAATTTTAATTATGGGTATATGGTGATCCTAACTTCAAGAAAAATATACTCAAGGAGTGTTCAAATGTGATTTGGAAATTGAGAACTTTTCTATTATGATATAAATATTATAGAATGTGGGGTATCAATAGTATTATTATTAAATATCTAAGTTTTTTTGAGTATTATGAAATGAATGGGAATCTTAAATAATGGTATTGCTGAATTCTAGTATTTTTAATCATGAAATATTTTCAGGAAAATGGTTGATTATAAAGAATGTAAAGGGGTGAAAATTATCGACATGGATGTTCAAAAAAATTATTTAACTGTGGATTTTTTAGATTATTAAAATGTACAAATAATTATAGAACCTTTTAAAGTTTATGTTGATCTAAAACATAATAGTTTCTTGTAATTGAGTGTGATCACTAAATTCAAGATATATCTATTAGGACAAGGGTATTATTATGGATTATGGATAGAAAAAGGTATGTGGAAGAACTTGGAACTATTATATCCATTTACCCTACTATGAGTCTCATGGGATGGTTCAATTGGGCCATACTAAGTGTGGAAAATTTGTAATGGCTTTCGTAGGATGAAATAATATAAGCATCTTATCTTTTAGAATGTGAATAAGGTAACCCTTATGCTTAAGATCCTTTTATTAGTTGTTTTCAATGTCATTATTGATTTTATTTAATAAAAAATTAGTTTCAATGCTGATATAGATAGATGACCTAAATTTATTGTGGTTTTTTCTTTTCTCACTAAATCAAAAAGAGATTCTTTATATGTTTTGTTAGTATAGGAACCCAATATTTTAGTATTAATTATTAGAATTTAGATGAGGTAAATACATTAAATAATTAATAGGTGTGGAATCAATGAATTATAACTACTATGGGATAATGTAGTCAATGTTTTAGTACTCTTATGAGAATATTATGGTAGGTGTTATGGGGATAGTCATCATGATAATTATTTATTCTTGGTAGAGAGTATAAAAATTTTGGTATGGTAAATCTAAAGATTAATGGTGGTGATTTTGAGGTGAGAGTGGCTTGGTATTTAACAACAATTCCAAAGTGTGAGTTTGACATTAGTAATTCTTTAAAACATGAACATTTGAATAATTAGGATATCATCATGGATTAGTGAGTTTAGTTAGTGTCAAGGTGCATGGTTTTCAATATTTTGGAGGAAAAAAATATTGACAACTATGTTTATTATTTTAAAAAACACAATGTATGGATAATTTATTATATCATGTAGATTGAGTAATAATTGGAATATATGACACACTAAAACAATAGTGATATAGTGTTTTAAAAAATATTCTATTTTGGGAATGATAACGACATAGACATAACTAGGGATTTATCAGTTAGTGTAGTATCTATTAGATTACAGTTTCAAGAATTTATCATGAAATATATATTTCTATACATCACAAGGTTGTGAAATGTTATTGGGAAGTGTTATTAGAAAACCATGGTAGTTTGCATCAATGGATTTAGTGAAAATTCAAGTTCCAATGAAAGTAGAACCAGAGTCAGTATAAATTTAGGAATTTTAAATTCGAATTAAAAAATATGTGAAATTTTTAAATAACTAAAATGATTTTATTATGAGTAAGTTTGGTTTTAATTTACCTAGATCAAATATCGAGGTGTTATAATGAAAAAAGTTAAGAGATTTGATTCAAATAGCCATGTGGTAACTATTATAATGGATCTGACAAACTGTTATAAGAACTATTGTAAAGTTCCCCTGAGTTTTTCCAATGGGTAAAAGATGACCAAGAAAAAAAAACTTTATGGGAAATTAGATAACTTTTCTATCTGCACCTAGTACCAAATTAGGTCATTCCATTTTTTGTTGTGGTTCTTCATGTAGATTAATATAATATTTCATGATTCCCCTGGAGGATGGAATAATTATATTGAGGAAATAGGGACTTAAAATGTGAATGTGAGAAGAGATTTAGGTATGATGAGTTAACATAGTTGTGTATGGTTTAATTTGAGGTATATAGGTATGTTAGTGATGGTCTATAAACAGTTTCATACAGTTTTATTGTCATTAGACCATCCAGTATCTCGTGGAAGATGGAAGTGACTGACTAGGGCTTGATCAAGGATATAATTGGATTTCCATGAGTTTTAATCTCTATATATAGAGTGGTGGTCCTTAATATTACCTCAATATAAGTGGAATATTTTATTATTTAATTTTTTACCAGGGGTACGAGATTTTTTATAACCTAGTTTGTATCTATTTATGTTAATATAGTTATAGGGGACAAGGCATGACATAGTACTAATGTGGTTTTTAATTTCCCCTAAAATTTAATAGGTTTAGTGGTATAGACCTATAGTAATATATCTGATACATGTTTTGTTGACCTAGAAAAGGGTTTGATTCAATTATGGATTGCAAGTAAAGTCATAATAAGTGGATTCAGAACTAGTTTTATAATAAATATGGTTTAAGGGAATAGTTTTTTTGAATATTGGGGTTTTAGGTGCATAAGGTTTGATGGATTATATACAAGGGTTAATACATGAGTTCAGAAATTTTATGACGGTGATTTAAGGATTTTTGTTGATGTTTTTTTATATGTGTTGATCGATAAGGGGTAATATGTCTAAATTATGCCTACTATAATGAATCGATCCTAAGACGTGGATGTTAGCACCACAAAGGATGAATATAGATTTAATCATGGGTAGAATATTCTTTTTTACATGTGGTTTGAATTTATTAAGGATAGGGTGGTGGGATAATATGATGATCGGTGATGAGAATGAATGAGATTGGGTGGAATGTAAAAACTATGTGACCGATTCTATCTCTCAAAGAGTCTCTTATTTTTTATAATAGATCATATCCACACATGGAACACAGTGTTGTCTTAGTGATACTTCCAAAAGGATACTATATCCCCTAAGATACATGATGAAATGATGAATTTCTCCCTATGTGATTTTTGAGAATGGACACACCACCCCCAAATAGATTTTCCAAGTGGGACACACATCCCCCTATGAGATAAGTCAACTGGATTGTACATCCCCCTCAGAGAAATTATTGATGGTTTGCACTTCCTCTTTTAAGATGTGTCAAAGAAATTTACTTTAGCTTGAGTGGAGTTATTAAAAGGGATATTATACCCCCTATGAGTGGATGAAATTAAGGGATTCACACTATACTAATTTTCATATAGAATCTTTACTATAGTAAATTTCTATAAAAATTAGTATTCAATCAAGATTAGATTTTTGTGATATATCGATGAATACCAACTTCTTGGAATGGGTTAGATGATATTCCATATAGGTTTGACATTATTATTAGAACTGGGAAATATAACATCTTTAAGGATGTGTATATATACTAGTTAGATGTTATGAAAACCCAATACCAAGATGGGTAACAAAAATATGGATTGACTAGTACCATAGGCTTGTCATTGATAGAGTGTTTTGCCTCAATGATATCACTAGTAAAAGTATATATTAGTTAAAAATTAGGGTGTCTTCTTCAATTCCTTATGGTTTAATGGGTTAATTATTTTTATGTTACATATTTCATTTCATTTATTTTATATTTACTTAAAAATTCTAGTTTTTATTTGGAAAACCAATGGTGTTGTCCTACTGGGATTATAATCAAAACTAACATATAAACCCGGGTGGACAAGAAGACCTTATGGTTGGAATAAAAGATTGAGAAATATTCTTAGTTTATGTATATGAGCTATAAGATCTTATAAGGGATTTTGAAATAGGTTGACGGATATATTAAGAAGAATTTAGTTGGTATTATTTTATTTTATTTTCTATTTTTCCTAATGTAAAGTTTAGGATTGGACCTTCATACATTCTTGTATTTGTTTTATAAGTGTATAAGCAACATGTGTATCATTTACATTAGAAAATGGATGTTATTTATTGTATGTATTTTTTTATAATTCCATTATTATTTTATGATTATTTGAAATATGTTTATTTACGGTATTCAGTTATTAATTTATATGATAATATTTAGGATATATGCTACCCATGTGGTTTTATCAGACCCTTACAGTATATTGGAAACCAATAGTATACAAGGATCCATTCCTAAGGTTTGTAAAACTCAAAATAGTATCACATAGGTGGGTTCAAAATAGTGGGTATTAATATATCAATCTATTATTAATGATTATGAGTTTCTTGGTTCATTCTGGGTTGGTTTTCTGAATATATGTTGGTATATTATCAATAGAGTAATAATTAGACCTATTTTAAAGTAAAAAACCTATGAATTGGGGGATGGTAGATTGAATATTTTAAATTCATTTATTGTCCTTTTATAGAAAGTGTATATTCTCTATACTAAGAAAAAATTAGATATAATATTACATAAGAAGGATGAGGGTATTTTCCATAATTATCCAACCATTTTTAAATTATATTGATTTTCTAAAAAAGTACTAAAATTATAGATTAAGGTATTACCATAAAACATGATGAGATATGTCCATGTGATATTTATTTACCCTAATAATGATATAAACACAATAAAAGTTAATAAATCCTCATAGATCAAGGATTTTGTTTATTTTTTACTTAAAAAATCATATGGTACACGATATAAACACCACTCATACCTTAATGATAACGTTGAATAACAAACCAAATTATTATCTTAACCATATTGGATCCTTAAAAACAATATTTGGATATTGGTGTAGTTCTCATTGATAATGGATCTAAAATATGAGAAACCTTAAGAAATTAGTTTAAACATCGAGCTTATTATCAGTGATTAAGCCGATGAAATTTTTTAAATCATTTAGTGATAAATATTTCGTGATTTCAATTCAAGAATATAGGAATTATCTTCAGATAAATAAATTTTCAGGACTAGTTGAGAGATCAAATGAATACTTAATTTTTCTATACAGAGTGAATTTTTAGGAACAATGCTAATGAGTTATGTAATATTTTTTGAATAAATCCAGACCGATAGTATAAGTTTGTATTTCCAAAGATGGTATGGATTAGGAGGAAACATTAGAATCAATTGAAATTAGAGAACATATTATAATTCAACTAGATTATGAAACAATTTTTTAATTCAATATTTATTAAATGGATATTAATAGTGTATTTTTTAGTATTTTCATTATTGAGAATGTATTTTATTAATAATCACTCTATTTTTGAAATTCTTTGATCAAAATACCATGTTTGGAATTTAATAAACATTAATATGGGTTGAAAAAATATTATTGATCTTTTTATGACATGATCATATGTTTTCTTTAAAAAATAAATTCTATATGGAAAAAAAGACAATAATATTTTTATGAGAATAAATTTTAATGATATTTTAGTATCTCATGTTTCTATTGATGATATTATTTTTCAATATACAAAAGTTACTATCTATGATACATTTTGTCATGTTATTAAAAACAATTTTGAAGAAAATTTCATAGAGTATTTATAAAGTATCATTTTATTTTAGATTTACCAAAACAAAATTGGTATTTTTTAAAATAAAATAAATTATAACAAATATATTTTATAATATATTATCATGACTAATATAAATAGAATGGATACTCACCTGAGAACAAATAGTAAACATAACTTGGATGAAAATTAAAAAAAAGTTGAATTGTATCTTTATAAATGTATGATTATAATAATATTGTACAATATATCATGTCATCCTATGTCATGTTTTCAGTTTAGATGTATTATATTTTTGAAGAAAACATTACGAGGTCTTATATTATTTTAGTGGAATAATTTTTTAAGAATAAAAAATTTATTTTTATCATTAGATTATTTCACTCTAATGGTCATTAATTTGATTTATTTAGTTAATCTAATGATTATTTTATTTATTTTAATTTATATATAAATAGATCCTCTGAATGATTTCAATTTCTTGACATGTTTTTAGTTTCATTGTGTTGAAATATTTATAATTTTACTTCATTATATACTGTTAAAGTTGAATATACAGTTATATGTAGTTTAACTGAATGAATATTTTATATGAAACACAGTTTATAAAAATATTTAATTGAATTCTAACGTGTCCTCAAAAACTATTAGAATATAAGTTATATTAGTATTTATATGAAATATTTTCCATTTTATCATTATATAATATTGATATTAGATATCAATTTTTGAGATACTATTATTGAAATGGATATATAAATTATTAATTTATCTATAATATTTTATAAAATATAGATATATCAAATAATTATAAGAATATAGAGAGAATTCATTGTTACACACCATTATAATGAATGATTGATTGTTACTATGTTGTTTATATTTTATTAGAGTTTAATTTTTTATTAAAATATGATTTTATTTTATTATTTTATTATTTCCATTTTTATAATGTTACTGTTTATTAATGATATTTTGGATTTACTTTTATTTTTAAATAATATTGAATTTCCTGGTTCATATTAGTTTAACTCATGATCTACTTAGTATAAAGTATTGGTCAATGAGATTAAGAATGAATACCATTCACAGTAACATGAATATACTATGATAATAAAATTGACATATCATAACTATCAATTATAATTATTTGGATAAATAATTACAATTTGAAGACCTGGTCATGATTTTATAAATTCCTTTGGTATTTATTTTTCAATTTTATTTTAATTTTTAAAATATGTTTTTAATTTTTCTAATAAAATGATTAAATAATAAAATTATTGTAAATAAACTTTATCATTCCCATCCATATATTTTTAAAACTATTGTATAACCATAGAAACCATCCTTTAATCTACCATTAAAAACATGAATCTTTTATCCTTGAAAATCCCTTTTCTTTGATCTAAATATCTTTTACTTGGTGTATTCTAGTAAGTTTTCTACCATTTAATCATTGTCTTGTCATGAATTTAAGCTCTAAAATAATTTATAAGGAAGCACATCATCCTTAGAAGATGTTAGGAACTAACTTCATTAAGGTAGTCTTATGAAAGTAAAAACACATAAATATTTGTGTTTGATAAAGGTAATAATATATGAATTCGATGACTAATCAATGATATTAAAGGAGTTTTTTGGGGATAATAAAGAGTCCATTTGATGTCAGTTTAAAAAGAATATATTAAGGTTTTTAGACTTCTTCAATATAGTATTTTCAGGACACTATTAAATGTATTTATCAATAAAAATATCAAACTATACAAAAATGTAGTGTTTGGATAATTCTTATATTAGGAGAATACTATGAATTTGTTTATTGAATTATTTATTTTGGTGCTTAGAAGACTATTTGTGTTTTAGGTATTTTAAATATTCTCATATATTTTATTACAAAAATTGATGATGATAAAGTTATAAATGGATAAACATTATTACATACTAAGAACAAGGACTTCATGAAACATAAACCACATCACAGAGTTTGCCTATTCTATAGATTCATTTATATTAATATAGACCTAAAACATAGTTTTAATCAACGTTTCTTTGTTAATATTTTATATTAAGGTAAGTTCTCATTATTTTCATTATATAAGAAAACCTTTTAGTTTTTTAACATGGGAGTCAATGTTCAGTAAATGTTTTTTGGGTTTTCATTTAAAAGTATAGACATTAATTGAAATTTATTTTTTTCCAAATTTAATTAATTTGTTTAATATCTTACCCCACTCAACATAATATTTAATTATATTTGTTTTATAATTATTCGTAATTTTAAAATAAATTATTTTCATATTTTTAGTTATTTAAATCGGTGTAAAATACATTTTTCCAAACCACATTTACTTTTGGTTGTCTATAGCTGCCTCAAGATACTCTTGAACCCACCACAACATTTTCTTAACATACCATTTGTTTTCTGTGTATTTACTAGACATACCATTCATCTTTCTTCAACCGTATGACAACTGGAGTGATTGCATATATCTAGTAGTCATGGGATCCAAGTGGTCATTGTACACTAGGAGACCATTATGACATTTTTTGACATCATATGAAAACTAAAATTATGCATGCATAAAATTAACCCCATTATTATCTATGAATAAATTTATCATCATGACCCATTAAGTCTTACAATAATATAGAAATTGAATATCAATTTTAGTTTATCCATGAAGGATAACTTCAAGGGACCACTAAAATATACCGTAACATGCTTGTTAATCACTATAAGTAAAATATTAAATGTTCTTTGGTATATCATAAAAAATTATTCACATGAAATTTTATCAAAATATGTTTTTTATATTACACAACATAAGAACTATCATTACCACATCCTCATTCCCCTCATAACCTATTTTTCCTTTTACAATGATACCCCATCCTTTATAGGAACTCTATGTTATCATTATGTATTACTGAAGCTCATATATTAAAATAAAACTTATAGTGATGGAAGGAAATAACTAATCACCCCTTTTTTCCATTGATACATAGAAGAAATTAATTTTAGTAAACTTGGTTTTCATGATACGATTAAACTCACACATAAAATAATGTTTTATAATGTTCATAAATATCATGTGGTAAATGATGTTACTACACATACATAATACTTCATTATGTAAGTGTGTTAAATATGTCATTTAGATCAACATAAGAAGTGTTACTTAATATGGAATGTGAATTGACTGCACACATGTATATTCAAATTGATTTTCACGAGTATTCATCTGATCGCATGCATGCAATGATTTAATATTCCATATTGAACCATGGTCACTGAAGCTACCATGATTTACTTCATAATTTCCGACATCATATAATGAAAAACAACCACATTCAAAAATATGAACCCAATATACCTTAATATATACTATTTTAACTACTAAATATAAGTCTAGATGCTACCATAGGATAATTGGAATGATTGAAATTCCTACTATCCTCGACCTGCCATATAACCCACTCTGATTCATGAGCAACGTCAATATATGATATATCACTAGCTTCAAGAAATACAATGTGTATTTGTTTTTTAAATTTTATTTGACACCAATTTCTGTGTTTTCTCACATAGGTATTTTGCGATGATTTTGAAACAATTTGTAAACATCAATGGAATGATAAAAACATGGAAATGATTACTCAACAAATATCAAAAATGAATTCAATCTATGTTTCAATTTTTATATAAACCGTTTGGTTGTTTTTTATTCCTTATTATACTAAAATTTTATTATTTTAATTTCATTTTTGTCTATTTGATTTTTTAACTGTTTTATTATTTTAAAAAATACACATATATTCTAATGAATTTATATAACGTTGATTCTAAATTAGTTGATTAAGAAAAATTATGGGAATAAAAATTTATGAATCATGTGATACATTCAAATATATATAATTGTATATTTCAAATTTATTTATTTCTAACACTTCCATAAAGCACTAAAGATAATTAATGAATCCCTGTATGGATAATGATCATGGAAAAAACTGATAAATACATTGTAAGTGATGTTTCTAAATATTAATCGAGGAAACATGATTGAGAACACATGAATAAATCATATTAACATTCATGGTACTGAGATATAGTTCTTATGTGACTATGATTACGCATCTATGAGATCATAAAGTATTTCAATGGATAATCCTCTACTAATACAGTTATTAAAGATCGTTGATTTTCTCTGACATTCTAATCATATCCTCTTTTATTTTTAAATTTTTTATATTTTTATCATTGTATCATTTTATTATTTGTTTTTACTTGATATTTTCTATTTTTTATTTTTAAAATCACAAGAAAGACTCATTTAGTTATTCTTATGAATAAAAAGTAAATTCCTTCGATTGTGAATCTCAATCCAAAGTATCCAATTGTTTGTAGCTCCATTAATAGTTAGGTTTTGTTGTGGTTCTAGTTATTATAAAATAAAGGGTTTGTTAATAAGTTATCAGTTATTAAAATTTGGGTTCTCTTACTAGGTTCCAATATTCTCACCAAGTAGGGAATATCGAAGAGTAAATATAGTACTTGGATAGTTCTAACTAATATAAAAATTTTATGAACTAATTTTAATTAACATTTTACTTTATCTATAAACAATTAAAAAATATATTACTATTACTTAATGTGGTAAAAACAATATTTTATTATTTGTATTAAAATTATAAAAATTTTATTCACCACAATCCCTAAACTATTATATCCTTCTAACTTGGGTGACCAATTTAAATTATAAAAATTTTCTCTTTTATATAGTTTTTTGGTTTTTAATTATATTGTGTACTTAGATTATCCAAGGACTAATATTCTAAGGAATAAGATTTTTTATGATGGTATGGATGAATTTTAATGATGGTCGGATTCCAAAATAGGCACCATTTTTTATGGATGTGATTACGACTATTGAAAATATGAGATGAAGGAATGCATAAATTTATCAAGATATAATACTTGGAATATCATGGTGGAACCATAAAATATACCTAAAGATAATCCAGATACACATACTGGTAATGATTTGGTAAAGTATATTTTTAATTATATAATATTTAATATCATGAACTATGTTATAATTCTAAGTGTGTATATCAATATATCATCCAATAAGACAACTCATGAAATTTGGATAATTCTAAACGCTACCCATTATGGGATATAAAAACATAAAAGTAATAATTTTTAAATTCAAAGTATGAAATACTAGGATCTTAGGATATGTGAAGATTAATTTTTCAACCAAATGTTCCACTGATTTACAATCATTATAAATAAGATTAGTGCACATTGTGAAGTACTGTCTAATATAGATGTAGTTTAATGTGTGTTGTGGATACATTCTAAGGTATGGAATGTGATTAAATTAGTTAAATAATACACATTAAATGATCGAATACCTTTATTGTAGTAGTGTGAACTTGATTTAAAAAACATCATGGATGAGGATCCTATAAAGAATAAAATAATTCATTTAAAGTCAAATCATTATTATTCTTATAAATAGAACCCATAATTATGTGGAAAGAAGATAAATATTCTGTAAAAAATATCAATTTTTTGAGATATAATGATCTAGGAGATAGCACATAACGAATAATAAAAACAAAACCAAAAAAGATAAGTCTTCTAAACATAAATATTTTTGAGACCTAACATGTTATGATTATAGAATAAAATGATATATTAGGAATGACTATCATGAACATATTAATTCAAATAAATATAATAAAAAAGGATAATTGACAGGAAATCATTATGTGGAGTTTGGGATTATATAGATTATTTAGATTCAATTAGTGATTTAGGAAGTGTACATAAGACTATAATACTTGATTTAATAGATACATAATTTTCTGTAATAAATTAGTTATTTAATCTATTAATAAAATACCCTTATGATAATTATGAATTTAAAAAAGAATACCAAAATGATTCACTTTCTGATTCCAATTGTGAATCCAATTTTGTGAATTCTAATGTTAAAAAACTATATTAATGAAAAATTAGAAACTGAGTGAAAAATGTATTAGAGTTGAGGATAATTTTAAATAATTGAATGTTTAATATAAAAAATTGGTTAATTATAATGGGAATATAAAATAGAAAATTAAAATTAAGAGGTTCTTATTTCCAAAAATATAGAATATAAAATAAATAATTATTATGACTTATTAAAATTAAAATATAAAAATGGAAAAATTATATGTATTCTCTCAAAGAAAAATAAAGACCATGAAAAAATATTTAATATATTTATAGGTTAATTGAAGAAATTTTATAATAAATTTTAAATCTCAATCAGGAAAATAGAAAAATTATAGATAAATGTTTAAATATAAAAGTTATTGTTGATTTTGAATTTATTTTGGAAGAAACTGGAAAACTAAATATATAACCTAAATGTTTAAATATTTATTTATCTATGTTTTAAACTTGAATACAAATTATAGATTATATAATGATATTAAAAAAGTTAATAAAATTAAATTAATTTAGTTATGATGGTTATCAACTAAGAATATACAAAACTACCTTTATAATAAATCAATTCAAGATATGGAAAAAATATTAATTAATGACTTTAATTTATCTGAATAATTTGTTACAAAAACCATTAATATAGATTTTTAAATTTTAATTGGAGTTTCAATTCAATAAATATAAAATAAAAACCCTTATGATTTCTTTAAAGGGGTTACACCTAATCTTTTATTTTTTTTAAATAGTTTTTTTATAGATGTTTTATACTAAATACAAAATAGAATCTAGATAAGTTTGGAGATAAATGTGATTAAGGGATCTTTTTTGAATATTACAATTATAATAAGGCATATGTAGTCTTTAATAAGTAAACTCGTGTTTTTGGAAAATATATTCATGATAAATTTTATGTAAATGAATCTTTGACGAATAATTAAAATTCATATAATGTTGGATAAGAATATGGGTAATTCTACTTTTGTAAAGATCTTCTTCAAAGGAAAATGATAATATGTCAGTTGAGTGGGAGAAAAATTATTATCAAACTAATCCTAAATAAAGAAATAAATGTAAATATAATACCCTATAATAATCAAATATAAAGGTTGAATCTAGATTATTTTTCACCCAAAAATACATAAATGAAAATTTCTAGTGTTTTGGCTATTTTGTTTGTTAAAAAATAAGGTTAGCAGATTCAGTTTTTGAGTTCAATTTTGATTGCTAACTAGGTATGTTGAAAAATCATTATGATAGTAGTATGGAATATATATAAGTGGTATAAAAGATTATGTGTATAAGGGGGTTATCATTTTCCATATTTTGAAAAAACAATTGGGGTCTATAATTTGGAGGAAGGGTCAAGTTTCATAGAAGTTGGATTTCTATAGATTCCTCATAAATGTATGGAAAAGGAATGTTATTCCTGAAGGATATTAATTTCTCAAATTTATAGTGTTTAAAATAGGTTAAATGTTTCCTAAATTTTAGGTTTTTAGGGATTTCCATTAATTTTGTGGGTTGTGTGAAAACCAAATGTTTTATAAATAATTGAGAAGTTTCACAAAATTTTGAGAAAGAATTTTCATGAAAGTAAATATTATGTGAACCACAAATGAGTTCCCAATAAATAAGTGGTAGTTAATTTTTCATCATGTTAGTGAATGTGAAACATAATGATGCATGAAATGAGGGGTAAACAAATTCGTTCAAGTGATCAATATTTTTTTAAGGAAAATCGTGAATACTTCAGTTGATAGAGAAGTGAGCTTCCAAATTGTAATTTATTGTCAACTGGGAGGCATAATGATTCCTCAAACGAAACTTAATAGTATTTTTTGTTAGTGGACTGATTATATAGAAACATTGACAATGTATGATTCTTTTTCATTTCCTAGTGTGGGTGAACCATGTAAAATTGTTGTATGTTGTCCATTCTCTCATTTCTGATCATTCATTTATATATGAATGGGAGAGAATAGTATTTACTATTGAAGAAACATGATATAAATGGGTAGTAGTTTTAAGATATCATACCCTAATTCACCCCCTCTTACAACTGTCAGGGTTTTTAAACTTGTTAGGATAACACATGGTATAATATATAATGTTTGAATTCAGTGTTTCTCTCTCATTTGTTTCAATGCCTTTTTTTATTCGAAAATGGATTCAAATATTTTATTGAAACAATTATTAGTTGTGGAATAATCAGATGCAACTTTTCTTTATAACATTTGGTATGGGTTCCATTTTATTCATGATGAATGGTATTTTTATATGTATATATAGTGTAGTTATATCAGAATCATTCAAAAGGTAATTACATGTTGATGCTAAAGGAAGCAATGTCTTAGAAGAAGAATTATCAAATACAACACAAAAGAATTTGGTTTCCTTTTATTCAATTCATCCCATGTGGGAAAATATGTTAAATATATATGAAGTTAATTTAAATTTTACATAATAAAAATTATTTTTTTTTGGAACAAATAAAAATACCTAACAAAGACTTTAATGATTATATAGATGTATTATTTATCTATGTGAATATTTTATATAACAAATTTTTTATCTCTATAAAATTATTGAATATGTAAAGATCGTTAAGTGTGTATTGAGAATAATTCCACCTCAGTTAAATATGATGGTTATTGTACTGGATGAAAATGTAACAGTACATATATTACATATAGATATTATATCAACATTTAAGAATATTTATTACATAAAATAACAAAAAAACCACTCTAGGACCATATAGTTTTTTTATCTTTAGAAACTAGGAAACAAAAACAACTAGTTCATAAAACATCCACATTGAATCTGGCTTATTTCTTCATAAATAGACTCATTTTTCACATATCATACTTAATAACATTCATCATGACCTGGCGAAAAGAAATATATAAATGGGTGATCTCAAATTCTCAGTAAGGTTAAACAAGGTAAATATCAATCATATCATAATCATAATGTCAAAACATTTAAAAATATTATCATGTATATGAAAGTTAATAATTTCATGTCATGGGATAAGTCATAAAAGTGAAATTTAATGTAAATAGTCATAACATAAGACATGAAATTTCGTGGAACGCACACATAAGCATAGAAAATCAGTTAATATTATTCAAGGATCATTGTCGAGACCATCATAGCTGACTATTTCCATTACTGAATCGAGTTGACTCTTTGTACCAACTCGATATTACGTAAATATATTTACTTTTCATTCCATTAATGTCTATATCTAGAGATATAAATCTTTTACCAATGCATTGGAGGGAGATATAGGTCCAACCCATCTCATAAAGAATCCATTTTTACATTTCTTTAAAAGACATAAAAAACATTCACCTTAGCACAACACATGAAATAAAATGGGTTTCTTAAACATCATTCCATCATAATTGATATAAAAAAATGGATTTATTAAATAACACGAACTCAAATAATAGTAATTATAGGGTTATATATACAACCCTATTTAATGATTTTCATCTTATATGGAAAGTAATCTTGAGAATACACTTGAAACTAATTCCTGGGGAAAATTTAAATTCTTCTTCAAAAATGATTTCCTTAATCAAAATTCCACACTACTTTTTAGAAGAAATCATTTTATGTTAATATATCCTTGTAAGAATGTAGCGGAAGATTTAAGGAAAAAAAGCATTATGAAAGTGTAAAAATCCATTCATGTCGTACACTTTAGAAAAACATTCATCTCGTACTTTTTTCCAGAAAATATAAAAAATACCTCATATTAAAAAAGATAAAAGATTCCATTCATACATTTTAGTAGAAACATACCTATGGGTAAAATTATATAAGGATATAAAAAATATTTTTAAATATATATTTAGGAAACATGGACATATATGATAAAAAAACCCCAGTCAATACTTAAGAATAATCAATCCTAGATTAAAATAGAATTTGAAAAGTTATCCCTTACCTTTGGGTTGATATTATTTGTATGTATCTAAACATCAGGTGTAATGAATTAAATAATTTTACTGATTTATTCTAGAATAATAATAATTTTTATTGTAAAATTTAAGATCCTATTTTCATTTTTTTGTTTGTAACATTTCATTATTACTCGTTATTCGGTTATAAACTACTTTAAATTCTTATGCATGTTTTCTAGGATAAGTTCTTATTCCTATTTTCAGGTTATAGTTATATCATTTAACCAGGGTATTTTTATAATATATATTATATTTATTAACTCAATTCATTTATATAATCAGGATTTAATGAAGATTATTTAGAATGAATCACATCGCGTCGTGGATACGGTAAGTCGTACGTTTGCATGACTGAGAATATCATTCTCATAATTAGTGAATTGTAATGAATTTAATGGTGTATAGACTCTAAAGATAAAGATAAATTTATATTAATAATATTTATATATTTATTAATTTTATCATTATACCCATCCTTGTATGGTGGCGGTGAAAAAGCGATTACACCACGGCGTGGAGGTAGTAAGTCGTACATACGCACACATGGTGATATCATTTTTCATAGGATAGGTAGAAGGTGGACTATTGTTTTTTCATAATAATAATAACATCTCATTATATAATTAATAATAGAGTTATAAATTTATATTGAAATAACACATAAGGTGGGAGTAGATTAAGAAATGAGTTTGAATGAATCAATAAATTATATTACCTATTCTTCGACGTGCCTCCTCTAAAAATACTCTAAGTGCGTAAGAGATGGTCTTTAAATAAGACAGATACTGATAGAATGTTTCTAGAGAATTTTATAAGGTATATGGGCAGGTGATGGTCGAGATTAAAGGCCCAAAATAAAGTGAATAGTTGAGGGAGGAAGTTCCCTTTTATAATTGATGAGACATGCACTTTTGGAAACCTAAAAAAATATTAATTTATAATGAAAATAATCCCCACATAAAAACCTCAAAATTGGTCCAAAATCTGATACTATAATATATTGAGTTGTAATATCATCTTCCAATAAATTTAAGACATGTTTTTATGCCAATTTAAGAATTATTATTTTAGTTAATACTTAGTTATTCTATTTATTTTTAAATAGGGTAACAAATATTTCTATATTGAGGGTGTGAAATATTTACTTATTTTAAGTAAATTGTACTATAAATAAATAAATTAGAAATATTTTTTACCAAATAATTATTATTATATATTTTTAAATTTTTTTTTATCATTTTTATATAATATATGAAATCCTAATAATGATAAAATATCAATACTGTAAATTTTTACACTATTTCATTGATTTTTTAAAATACCAAAATAGGAAGTAAACCAAGATAAAAATATTTTACTATTTCCCTAAGGGTTGAAAATAATCTATAAATTTCATTTTACATAATAACTAGACCAAATTATATGTATTAAAATATTTTTAATACAATTTATTTGATCTATTCATTAATAAAATAATTACTACCTCAATTTTGGGTAATTATTTAATATACTTATTTATTGAATAAAAATTCAAAATAAATAATATGATGAAAATAAATCTATTATATTTTATAATAAATCATGTAGTCTATTTTATCTTCCAATATAACCAAAAATTAAAAATGATATACTATTTTAAAACATGAATGTGACAAATTTATCTTTACATTAAATAAAATAATATAAGTGCCATAATATCTTTTATAATCCTAAAAATAGTAAATAAGTCAACCCATGGATACTTATGGTTTAGATATACATGAACAATATTTTTTGGTCAAGAGTATGGGAATTATGATATCTATTAATATTTTAATAAAAATTGTTTTCTTTCTTTTTCATCAATTAATAAAATTTTTCATCATCCAAATTATTATCTTTAAGGTAGTTATTTATTTCCTAAGAATTACACATAAAAATTCCTGATAATGAATAAACTAAATTTAAAATGTGAATTTATAATTGAATTTATCTTCTGTATACCCTTTTATTAAAAATAATTTAATTATTATAGTTCGAGTGAGATATATTTCACTATTCTTAAAATAAAATAAAATAAATGTAGAAATCTCATCCAAGTGGGTTCGAATGGATATCATTTTGACCCGATTATATTTCATAGAAAAATAAAATAATCCAATTATATTATGAAATGTGTTATGGTAATTTTATAATATTATTTTTTACCATTAATTACCTGATTTACCATTTTACTGTGTTAATAAAATTTAACGATGATATTATTCATATTGACCAAAAATAAAACAAATATATTTAAAATATTTTGACCTCTTAATTCCAAATATTGACTAAAATTTTCAAAATTGAAAACATATATTTATTAGTAATTAATTTAAAATTTATTGTGTTGTTTAAATGAGAAAAAGGGTTTTAAATGTTATAATATTGCAAAATATTGAAATGTTTTTACATCTAAATATAGTGTAAAATTAATTCTAATAACCTAAATTATAATAAATAGAAAATATATATTCTATTTATAATTTGAAGAAATTTAATAATAGAGTTTACCCATATTAATTATTCCAATAAAAAAAGTTATTTTCAATTGAAATTTAGCGTATTTTTAATATTCATCAAAACATGAAAGTTTTCAGAAAAAATATCAGAAATTAATCCATTAGATATTTTTATATCCCACTTCAAAATAAATTTTCATTTTTGTCATATAAATTTTATTCATATTTCAAAACCATTATTCAAACGGGGTTCTCCATTCCATGATGAAAAATTAAACATCTTTAAAAAACAGGTTTGTATACATCAAATAGTGTTTTATTCATACCCTATGATTAAAATATCAATTGGATGAATATAAAAAATGTTTATATTATGTATATAACACATATATATCTCATTAATTTCAATACCAAATGTAATTCACTCAAAAATACAAATATCTAGTTGATTTATATTTTTCATAAATTATTTATTGCCCGTGAATTCACAATGCATTTTCATAAGTTAGGAATAATTATTCCCACTGACCTAGTGTCTAGTATATAAAAGTAATTTTATTATCTGGGAATCTCATGATTCATTTAAACTCACAACATCTTGCAATGAAATCCACTGAAGAAAAAAAATTATTTAAATAAAATGTTTCATAAAAATAATATAAATGTTACATTCTACCCCCCTTAAACTGAATTTCACGGTCAAAACTTGTCACTTGGAAAGAAATAGATGATGATTCCTCTCCCTCATCATATAATATAGTTCCCATGTATCTTCTTCAAATTCTAGGTTCCTCTATAAAATATTAACCAAGAGTGTGGTCTTGTTTCGTAGATCATTTTTGCTACGATCCCGAATTTCAATCGGCTGTTCTTCGTAAGAAAGATCTTACTCCAGTGGTGAGACTTCTGAGTTTAGTACATGTGAATGATCGGGTATAAAAATTTTTAATAGAGATAAATGGAAGACATAATGAACTTGCGAGAGATTTGGTGTAAGTTAAAATAAGAAAGCTACCTTCCAAACATGATCCAGAATTTCAAAAGGACCAATATATCTGGGACTTAGCATACCCTTATTTCCAAATATCATTACTCTTTTCAGGGAGATAATCGTAGATACACCATATCACCCACTACAAATATTGGTATTTTCTTAAGTTTTTAGCATAACATTTGTTTCAACTCTAATCCTCTCTTACGTATTTTTGAATATATGTGACCTTATCTATCATTTCATCGAAATGATCAGGTCCTAATAGATTTCATTCCCAAACATCATCCCAGAAATTTGGAGTTTGGAACTTCTTTCCATTGAGGGATTCATAAGAAGATATCTCAATACTAGTGTCAAAACTATTTTTGTAGTAAAATTCCACCAAATGTAGGCTTTGATCCCAACCATATTTGAAATCCAAAGAGATAGCTCTCAACATGTCTTCAAGAGTTTTATTTGTCCTCTTAGACAGACTGTCTCTCTAGGGAATATAAGTAGTGATGAAACTTAACTCTATATAAAAAGCAAGATAATTACATCTCTATAACATTGAGGTAAACATGAATCCCGATCAGATATATTGGAAATTGGTACACCGTGAAATATTACCACTTCATTTATATATATTCTATAAAACTGATCAAGGGAAAAATTATATCAAATGGAAATGATGTCTACCGATTTCACAAGGTGGTAAACCATAACTCATGTGACATTATGGCCTTTAGTTTCTTTTGTAAGTCCAACAACAATGTCCAAAGTTATTCTTTTCCATTTTCATTCTAGTGTGGGTAAGGGTTGTAATATTCTATTATACTTTTATCTCTCACCCTTAAATTTCTGACAAACCATGCACAAAGAGACATATTTGGAAACACCTCTTTTCATTCCATCCCACCAAAAATAATCTTTTAGTTCACTGTTCAAATTTGGGCATCCAAGAAGATTAGAAAATGAAGAACTACGTTTCTCATCCAAAACCCCATATTTATTAATTTTACGTGAGGAAAAAAACTTATTTCCTGAACCATATTATTCCATCACAATCAATGCAGAATTCTGGAACATTTCTCACCTTTTTTTAGCTATACATATTTCTTGTACACCTCCTTAATCATCAATTGTATAGATGTTCGAACCTCAATTTGAGAAATATATGATTTCTCCCCTTCCATTAATATTTCAAGATCCATCCTTTGAAAATCTGTAAATATTTGATCTTTATTGATCCTCATCACGGATAAGATAGCATGGCCTTTTCAACTCAAAGCATATGACACCTTGTTTGCTTTCCAAGGGTGGTAATTTATTGACAAGTCGTAATATAATATCAACTCCAACCATCTTCATTTACGCCATTCAACTCATATTTGTGAAAATTAACTTTAATCTTTTATGATCAGTTTATATTTCACACAATTCACAATTAATAGAATGCCTCCATATCATTAATACAAATATTACCACAACAATATATAATTCATGAGTTTGATAATTTTTCTCATGGATTTTCAACTGCCTTAAGGCATAATCTATCACCATATCATTTTTCATGAGAATACATCCTTGTCCTATCTTGGATGCCTCATAGTAGATAAAAAAACTTTCTCCACGACAATGTATTGTGAGCACAGGTTCACTGGCTAACATTATTTTTAGACCTTTGAAATTATCTTCACATTCCTATATATGTACAAACAAAACTCATTTTCGACTAAAATTTCTTATTGTAATATACAATTATGTAATATCATTCACAAAACGACGATAATATCAATCCATACCAAGAAAACTTTAGTTCTCAAATACCACAGTTGGTCTCAACCATCTTTCTATAACATCAGTTTTTACTGGATCCATAGATATTCCCTCTCTTGAGATTATGTGACCCAAAAATCAAACTTTCTGAATCCAAAAACCACACATGATAAAATTTCCATAAATCTTCTCCTTTCTCAGGGTCTTCAAAACAATTATCAAGTGATCTTCATATTCTTCCTTACTCTTTGAATATACAAGAATATGATTTATAAAGACAACCAAAAACTGATCAAGGAAGTCTCTAAAGACTCTAGTCATTAGATCTATGAAGATAGTAGGGTAATTATTTAGACCAAAAGGAATCACTATAAATTCATAGTGTTCATACCTTCAACAGAATGTCGTCTTTGGTATATCCCCATTTTTTACACATAATTGATTATATTCTGAATGAATATAAATCATTAAAAATTATTGAGATCTGTACAGTTGGTCAAATATGGCATCATTGTGGTGAAGAGGACATTTTTTCTTTAAAGTGACCGTGTTATATTCTCAATAATCAATGTTTAGTCTCATTGATCAATCTTTCTTCTTAAAAATAAAACAGGTTCTCCCCAAGGTGACACACTACGGTGTATAAATCCCTTATCAAGATTCTATTGGAGTTTTTTCATTAAATCCTGCAACATAATTGGGACCATTCTATAAAGTGTCTTTGAAATAGTCATATCATGATGTATGAGTTCTTTAAAAAAACTCAACTTCATGATTTGGTGGAAGACCTAACAATTCCTTTGGTAGAGACATCATTAAACTCATGTGAAATGGGTTTATTCATAATTGCGAGTTTCATAAAAAATTGAGATGATATCCAAATAGATTAATCCAATCCATTACAATAATCACATAAAATTACACTATAGCAAGGATAATAAGACTTGTAGGAATGAATTTCCCACAAACATCAATTGGAGAAGAATTATAAACTTTGGATGTGACCATTATTCCATTAATAGTACTGAAAGATAACTCAACATCTAATTGTTGAGGTAATACAATGATATCCATAGAAAATTATTCATAAATAAATTAGTAGGTGGATCCATAATCAAATAAAAAATTTCTACTTTAGAGTAGATAGTATGTGTGCCTTTCACCACTTCATTATCATACTCCATGTTTCTAGTGATGATTTATTGTTACATTACATTATCATTGGCCATAAGAGTTTTTTTGACATCAATCATCATCAATAACCCTTTGATTTGGGCCTTTATTGTCATAATGCCTCATTTACATGCACTTGTAGCGTTGAATTCTAGGAGTTTAATTCTCTGTTGACATTTATTTGTTCAAATTACAAGACATATTTTTCTCATCACTTTTGCATTCAACTACCCAATGTCCTTATTTTCAACATATAAAACATTTACTATTGCCTTTTAAACAATTTACTCCATGTCTATTTCCCCACATTATGCAAAAAGGAAACTCATTTTCCTTGTAGTGTGTTATTTAGATTTTTCTTTGAATTTCATATTTCTCTTTCTATCAATCCTATATGATTTATTGGTTACTCTAATCTCCATCTCAACCATGAGATCACATAGAAATATTTTCTCATAGATATTGAAGTGCCTTATGGATAATTTCTTTCAGAGACTTGGTTTTGAGCCGATTAAATTGAAAGTCTTGTAAAATTTTCATTATAGGTACCAACGTATTTATCTTCCTTTAACATAAGTTCATGGAACTCCTTCTCCATAATTATTCAATGAACATGAGAAATGTACTTATTGAAAAATATGTTCTTGAACTGATCCCCTTCCATATACTCAATTTCATATCTTTTCCTCGTATTATTGGTAAGATTACACCATTGATCAAATTAACAATCCGAAAAATATACTACAAAGATGATTTTTACATGTTCATATCATTTTAGCATTAAAAATATATTTCCGGTGGTACTGATCCATTGTTCATCCACTAATGGATCATAAGACCCGCTGAATGAAGGTAGAAATGGCCTCATGAAGGATTTAAATGAAATTTTTCCCCTCTTTTCCCTGTTTGGAACTCTAGAATGATTCATATCTTGATAATGTTGTCTGGCCAAAGCTAAATTATTTTTCATTCCATCCCCCATAACATATGGATGCTCAGGGGTGCAATCATTGTGTTGCTCGTCACATTCATCATTAACGTCGTTCCATCAGGTTCCATCCATTGACTAAATCGAAGAAGTATATTGTGATAAATACTAATCATAATCAAAAAGACAAATAATTCAACAATAAAACATCAATTTTGGACACTTTAGGTTTTATCCTAGGTTATTATCGACCATCTCTAAAACACTAGGATATGATTGTGACCTATAATTACACATATCCTTAGGGTTATTACTATGGTCCTATCATCCTAATTTCATATGGTTTCTATAACTTTGCTCGGATACCAACTATAACAGACCATAATTTACATATAGATATTAACTCAGCGTTGAATAATATTTATTACATAACATAATAAAAACCACGCTATGACCGTATAGGTATAGTGTCTTCAGAAACTGGGAAACATAAACTACTGGTCCATAAAACAACCACATTATCTCCTGTTTATTTTTTAGTAATAACAATCATTTTGGACATATCATACTTAATACCATTATTCATGACCATAGGAAAATAAACATATAAAAGGGTGAGATTACATTCTTAGCAAGGGTAAATAAGGGAAATATCAATCATAACATAATCTTAATAACATAACATTTTTTAAATCTTATCATGTTTATAAATGATCATATTATCATGACTTGGGTTAAATCATAAAAGTGAAATGTAATGCCAATAGTAATAAAATATAACATTAAACTTCATGGAATATAAACATAAGTATATACAATCATTTCATATTAGTTAGATCTCATTGTCGAGACCATCATTGCAGCCAATGTCCATTACTGAACTGAGTTCACGCCTTGTTTTATCCCTATATTATTGAACCATATATAATTTCCATTCCAGTCATGTCTATCTCATGAGATATTAATCATTACACAATGCATTTTAGGGAGATATATGTCCCACCCTTCTCATAATAAAACAATTCTTACATGTGCCACAAAAACATAAAATAAATAGTCACTATAGCATAAACCATGAAATAAAATTGGTTTCTTAAAAATCATTCCATCATAATGGATATAAAACAAATGGATTTAATAAATAATAGAAAATAAAATAATAGTAATAATAGAGTTACAAATATTAACCTGTTTAAATATTGTTATACTTTATGGTAAATAATTTTCAGAAAACATGTGAGATTAATTCCTGAAGAATAATATCCTTTCTTCTTCAAAAAATTCTTCCTTCTTCAAAATCCGACACAATTTTTAGAAGAAATATTTTTATATGAAAATATACATGTAATATTGTATGGGAATACTCAAGTAAATATGGAATTATAAAATTTTAATAACCCATTCCTGCCGTAAAAGTTAAAAAAAATATCTCATACTTTTTATGAAAAAGTCATAATGTACATCATAACGAAAACAAAACAAGATTCCATTCATAGAGTTTAGTAAATATTCAAAAATGGGTAAAATTATATAAGGATTTAAATAATATTTTGTAATACATATTTAGGAAACATGAAAATGGATGATAAATATACCCTAGTAAATACTTATGAATAAAAAATCTCAGATAAAAATGAGATTTTCAAATTTATCCCTTAATATAGGTTTGATGTGCTTGGTATGTATCAGAACCTCCAGTATAATGATTTAAATCATGTTAATGATTAATTCCAAGACCTGTAGATTATTTCTAGGGACGTTTATAAGGGAAATTTTTAGGGTATGGTCGAGATTGAAGGCTCAAAATGAAGTGAAGAGATGATGGAGGAAGTTCCCTCTTATAATTGAGGTCAGGGGAACTTTTGGAAACCTCAAAAACTATTCATTAATAATAATAAAACAACCCACATAAAAACCTCCCAAATGACCCAATATAGAATATTATATTTGAAAGGGATGTAATATCATCAAAAAATTAATTTTAGACCAGTTTTTATGCCAATTTAATCCAAATAATTTTAATTAATACTCTGTTACTCTATTTAAATTTTAACTAATGTAACAAATATTTCAATATCAAAAGGGTGATGTATTGACTTATTTGAATTCAATTAGATCATAAATAAATATATAATAACATATTAGACTGTGTCATAAATATTAAATATTTTTTAAAACGTTTATTATTTTTAAATAATTTAAGAAAATTGTATTTTGATAAAATATCAACAGTGTAAATTTTTAAACTATTTATTTCATGGTTTTTTAAAAATACCAAAATAAGTGTTAAATAAAGATAAAAAAATTTGATTATCTCCATATGGGATCACGGTAATATTGAAAATTAATTTTACCTAATAATTATCCCAAATTATATTTATTATAATATTTTAAATAACATTTATTTTCTCTATTCATTAATAAAATAATTACTACCTTAATTATGCGTAATTATTTAATATAATTATTTTTTTGTAAAAATTAAAAATAAAATAATATGATGAATATAAATATATTAGCTTCTATGATAATACTTTTAGTTGAATTTATCTTCTAAAAACCCAACATTAAAAATTCAATACTCATTTAAAACCCAAATTATCAAAATATACTTCACATTAAAAATAATAATATATGTGTCATAATCTCTTATATAAGCCTCCCAATTGTCAATAATCCCACCCATGAATTTTTATGGTTGATATATAATCTACTAATAAGTTTTTTTAATGTTTTTTGACCTTTTATTATTGTTAATATTTTATTAAAAATTGTTTTATGTATTTCCCATCCATTAATTAGTTTTTTCATCATTCAAGTATAAGTCTTTAAGGCATTTATTTATTTTCTAAAAATTATAAATAAATTTTCTTGATAAATAAAAATATATTATATTTCCAAATAGTATTTATAATTGAATTTATCATCTGTATAACCTTATATTAAAGATAATTTAATTATTAATGTTTGGGTAAGACATATTTCACTTTTCTTGAAATTAAATAAATTAAATGTCCTAGTATCATCCATGTGGGTTCCAATAGATACCATTTCGACCCAATTATGTTTTAGGGATAATTATAATCATCCAATTATAATAATATATTTGTTATGATAATTTTATAATATTATTTTTTCCCCTAAATTACATAATTTATCCCTTTACCGTGTTAATAAAAGTAACCACAATTACTATTCATACTACCCAAAAATAAAATAAAGAGATTTAGATAATTTCGACCTACTGATTCCAAATTTGGATTCAGTTTTTCCAAATTCAAAACAAATATGTTTTATTAATTAATTTAAAATGAATCTCGTTGTTTAAATAAGAAAAGAGGTTTTAAAAGATAAAATATTACAAAAGATTGAAATGTTTTTACATCAGAATTTAATGTCAAATTAATTGAAATGACTTAAATTATCTTAAATAGAAGAAATATATTGTATTTATATTTTTAAACTATTCAATAATATAATTTATTCAAATAAATTATTTCAATTAAAAAAGTTATTTTCAATTTAAATTTAGCCTATTTAAACTATTAATCAAAACATGAAAGTTATCCGAAAAATATCACAAATTCATCCAAGGTAAATTTTTAATATCCCACATCAAAATATAATGTTTATTTTTTCATATAAAAACTATTAATGTGTCAAAATCTTAATTTAAAATACATTCATCATTTGAAGGAGTAAAATTTAACATGAAAAAAATAGGTTTTTATACATCAAATAGGGTTTTATTTATACCATATGACTAAAATATCCATTGGATGAATATAAAAAATATTTTATTAAGTATATAACACACATATATCTCATTAATTTCATTACCAAAATTAATTCACTAAAAAATACAAATATCTACTTGATTTATATTTATCATAGATAATTGATAGCTTATGAATTCAAAATGAATTTTCATAAGTAAGTTATAATTATTCCATGTAACCTAACGGCTAGGATATAATTGTAATTTTATAATAAAGGTGTATCAATTTTTTTTGAACTCATGATTCCATGAAAATAATGCTACTGAAGAATAAAAATTATTTAATTAAAATATATCATAAAAAATATAAATATTACTGATAAATATTACAAGGAGCTGACATTGGATATCTAGCAGAGTACTCTTCTCACATAAAATATGGTAAATTAGGATAATGATTCAATTTAAAAATAAAATCCCTAGGATGTGTCATTCGAGGAAAAAAATAAACTAACTATTGAAGATAGAAATTTAGAAGAGAATATGGATGAGGTCATGTCATTCCCTACCTAAAATTTATAAATTAGAAAAGGAATGAATAAAGGGAACCTCCCACTCACTTTAATTCTTTGTGCAATGGTTATGAATCCTGAAAAAAATTCCCCAAGAAGGTTTAATATAACGATGATAATGAATTCAGAATTCCTATGATGATGTCTTCATCCTATAAGAAAATAAAGAAAATTTTTAATTGAAATTCTATCAAAAATAAAAAATATTCATTCACAAGAAAATGATAGTTCATAAAGATATATAGTTGAAGATATGGAAAAAAAATAAGTATCATGGGTAAAATGATATGGTGGAAGTTTTAGTTAGCTCTCAATCCTGGGAAGAAAGAGTAAATGTTGAATAAGTCAAAGGGAGAGTTTATCTCAATGCTAATATAGAAACTGGTCATGAAGAGATAGATGTCTTGAGAGCTAAAATGAATAAATAAAAATGAGTCGTTCAAGATGAAAAACATAATATGACGTAATGGGAATAAGATAATTTCATTCTAGAGGAATTAATTGAAACTATTATTTCTTCAAAACGAGAGAACATATAAATGGTTGTTGAGTACAAGCTCAATGTTGAAGAACCGAAAAGGGTGGTCGATGGTTTGATAATAACTGAAAAAGAACACATAAAATTTATCGAATATCTTGAAGAAGAAGTTAAAGACCTATGATGACAATTTTAATATTTTCACAAACTCTTGACACCTAGTATGAAATTGGGATAGCAGATCAGTCAAGTGATATAAAATATGGGACAAGAGCATAGAGGTACAATAATAAAGAAGAAACTGTCATTCTCAAGTGAAATGGATGGTACGGGGCCTGACCATAACTAAAACGTTGTGATGATTACTATGATACCACAGGTTCCCACTTTGAGGATTAAAATTAATTTTGGGTATAAAATAGAATAATAATGTTCATAGATATCGTGGATGAAGTGGTTTTATAATATTAACTAATTATAATTCTCCTCATATCAGGTGTAATTTCTATGGAATGGTGGGACATTACAAAAAGGTATGTTCCATAGAAAAAAATCTATTAAAGGGACTGAGAAAAGAAAATCCGTGATAAATATTTCAGTAATTCAATAACATTATTTATGGTCACTATTTTTGGTGTGGAGGATTTAGACACATGGCCAAATACTACACATTTACAATGTAGAGGGATGTTCCAAAGTATATCTAAAGTGGTCAGAATCAGCATCTTAAAGAATCATCGAATGATCTAAAAATGGAAACTCAATTTTAATATATTCAACCTGATATTGATCCATCATACTCCATGTAAGACCAAGATCATCATTCCAAAATATTTTTAATGTCAATGGTGTTGATAAAAACAAAAATGATGTGTAGGAATTGATTATAGATATATCTTGGAAATATTAATATTGTTCTAGTGTATGGATCATTGATTGTTTATGTACATACCATGTGATAGAAAATAAGTATCTTTTTATATTCATAAAATACAATAGGAAATGTGTAGTAAAATTTTGGGATGATGAAGTTCTGAAGACTATTAGCTCAGAAGAAGCCATTTTTGGGGAAAATACATGAGATGTGGCAATTTCTTGGTTGTCAAATGTCTGAGTCACAAATTTCTAAGTGTTAGTCAATTTTTTGACATGGTTTATTCTTTAATATTGAAAAATATGTTTTATATCACTATGGTAAAATATTTTATTGTTTTTATAGGGAAAATACACATAAAGGAATATATACCATGTAAATGGAGAAGAATATATGTGAATCCTATCCTGAGAGGTTGAACATTGGTTGAGGAATAAATTGATGGGCCATGTTTTCCAACCATTTCTAGAGGATATAGCTTAATATGATTCATCTTTTTATCTATCCAAGCTATCATTTGGCCATACTCACCTATGTGAAACTTTTCCATAGGGAATATTCTCAAAATTAAGTACAAATAAAAAAGAAAAAATCAACCAAAGTTATTCTATTACTAAATAAATATTTATTCAGACCTATCAAACCAAAATCCATTGATATGTGCATGTATTATGTTCCTTTCAATGATTATTTTTGTATTATGGGAAAAATGTATTCCATTTTCCACAAGTCCAATGTATTCAGTTTCACAAAATAATATCGAAGGGAAGCTGAAAGGATGGTTTGGAAGAATATATTAATGTTTTGAACAGATAGTGTAACATAATTTTGAAATATAAAGGTGGAATATCATATTTAAAAAATGGAACAATGCATTAGGTTTCAAATTTGAGAACATCACAACAAAATGGAGTGGTTGAGAGAAGAAATTTGATATAAAAAACATGTCCCAAAATTTTTTATTTAAAAGTAGTTACAAGATTAATTATACATTGAAGTAGTTTTGACATTGGCCAACATATCTAATAGGGAATTGTTCTATCTATTATAATTAAATAAATTATATGGTTTGTGGTATAGAAATAATCCAAAATTGAAATACATTCAAAACATTAGAAGTATGTGTTTTATTATCAATAAGGATAAACAAAGGAAATTTGATTCTTATAGAGATTAGGGGATATTTCATATATATTAATGAAAAATAAAAGCATATAAATTCTTTTATAAGCTGATAGAAATAATATTTGAATGAAATCATGTTACTATATTAGATAATAAACTAAATCATCAAAAACACAATGAAAATATCCATAATGATAGTGAAGAGCATGTAAGAAAATATGTGGTTATATAAGTCCAAAATGTTGAATCAGAAGAAGATATCAGTGATGAATTGTGGGAAGTAAAAGTTGTATCTTTACAAAATATAAAGAGCCAAGATAAAAATTAATAGGAAAAAAATTATAGGTGATCATGAAATTCTAGTTCATACACTAATAATGAAGTCCATGAAGCATGAATCTATCCTATCTTATGTATAGACTAAATTTTTTTAAGAGGTATATATTAATGAAAACTAATTTCAATATATGAATGAATATCTTGAACAAATTGAGAAGTATCAAATTCTAGAGATGGTTTTGTGACCGTTACATAAGAATGTCATCAGAACGAAATGGATCTTTAGGAATAAACTAAATGAATATGGATTATTAATTAAAAACAAATCATGAAAAGTGTGAAATGGATACTACCAAATTTAGTTAATAAATTTTAATGCTACATTTACCCCAATTACATGCCTTGAGACTATTTTCATATTCTTAAAAATAGTAGTACAATGATAGTATAATGTCCTCCAGGTGGATTCTGAGATGGAATTTTGGACTGGTGTTCTATAAGAAGTGTATATAATGAAGATAGAATTTTTCTCATTAATAAAGATGATAATGGAATTTTTTGGATAAGGAAAATTCTATATTAAATTAATAATGAGCCAAGATGTTGGTATTCAATACATAATCATTTTTTAAGAAGATTTGTTTTCATCATGGTAGTGTTGATTATAATCTCTATGTCAACCAAAACAATAATCAAAGATTTATAGTTATAGTGAATGTATATAGAATATTATTTAGGGAATAAAATGAATTGAAGTGAAAAAAATTTATATAATTCATGAAAAGTGAGTTTTTAATGTCTATGGTTGGTGGAGATATTTTTTTCCATTGTTTATAGGTGACATAAGGAAGGATTATATTTTATCAATCCAAATATTCAAAGGTGGATTTGAGAATATTTATAATGTATAGTTTCAATGAGATGATCAATCTTGTGGCTACCTAGATAAAACTATAAAGAGATTATTAAAGAAAAGGAGTTAACGTCACATACTATAGAGAGATAATTGAAAGTATATTTATCTTAATAGAGACACTACATAATTTTTTCCACATTCCAAGTAGTACTATATCAAAAAAATCCATAATAAACCCACCTAAGTTGAATAAATAATGATTTTTTTTTGTATATTAATGGCATGTTGGACTTCATTTTTTTGTACAATGAAAATCTCAACAAGAGTTATTGGAAAAACCTATATGTAATGGCCTAGTTCATAATATATTATTAAATCAATGACATGTGGTTCATTCTATCTAAGAGTATTATGTATTTTTTGGATAATAGAGAAACAAGATATTATTTGGTTGACCACAAAATAAGTAGGACATTTTATGGATACTAAAGAACAAACATGGTTATTGTGTATGAATCAACAAAGTAAAGATATAGGGGTTTAAGTGAAGTCTACCATTGAAATCCATTGTTATAATTAAAGTGCTATAAATTTAGTAAATGTATATTCCATCACTCTAGGAAAGAATTTACGTAAATCAAGTAGCATTTTATCCAAAAGAAAGAGGATCATGGGCTTGTGAAGTTAGAGTATGTTCTTATAGAACTAAAATTTGTAGACATTCTAACTAATTCCTTTCCAAAATAATAATTCAGGTGTCATTGACAGGAACTTGTAGTTAAATTCACTCCCAACGCTTGAAAATTTTTAGATTTTGGACCCCCTCTCCCTCAGTTTTGGGGTGTTTTACCTTATGTGCTGATATGTGTTCTTTAGGATGGTGAAACTACAAATTATTGGCCTTTGTTTTCATTAAAATGGAGGAACATATTGACCAATATAGGGGATAATATGATAGGGGGAGAAGTGAATTTGGGGGAGTTCCAAATTTGATGATGCTAAATATGAATTATCAAGGTTCTATATAATAGAAGATGGGGTCTGTGATGAAATTAGTATACTATTATAGGGATGAAGTAATTCATTGATGAAAATTACACTCAACTGATATTTCTCTTGCTGAGCATAGATCATGTGAGCTTAGAGTGTGTGTTGTGTTATTATTTTATTATAATTTGGAATCGCAAGAAGAAATTTTTTGTAAATGATGAAGAATATTTAATGTGGTATCAAATGGTGACGAGTTTTTAACAAACCCAAAGAGGGATATTGTGGAGAAATAATTCCAGAACATAACTTTGTAATGTTTTTTGATTGATTATGTTTGTTGACAATGTAGGTTGACGTAGTCAATTTTGGAGTTGCAACATGATTTTTTAATATATATGTTAAGAAATATTCAACATAAAATTATGGAATCACTAGAAGTAATATTGATGATTATGTGTAAAAGGTGGAAATTTTCTAAGTATTTACCAAATCTTTTGGGTCGTGAAATACATGAAGGGTCATGTTTCATGAAATTTTGATTTCAAGGGATGCCTCATAAAAATATGGAAATGGCATGGAACTCATAATGGTTTGTGGTTTCACAAAGGTATAGTTTTTCACAAAGTTTTACTGTTACACAAATTTATGGAGTTTTATAATAGATGGTTGATTCATGAATGAAATATGGTATGTTACACGATTATGATACCATTCTCAAATGGGGAATATCATTGAACCATTTTCAAATGAAAAGTGGTTTTCAAACAAAACTTTAGAGAATCAATAAAAGGCCCAAGTGAGGTTGAAATTTTACCAGAGGGGATGTAACATCTATAAATATGTGGCTACCCCCCCCCCCCCCTATTTGATGTAAGTGAGACATGAAAAAAATCCAAAGGCTCTGAATTTTTGAAATTGATACCAGAAAGATTTTTATTCTGTGAAATATTTCATAAGATCATCGGTCTTGTAAAGAATGTTATTTTCATGAAGTCGTTGTAGGATTTAGAAAAAATTATTAGTATTATTAATGTTGTGGGAATCGTGAAGGTAGTTTGTTTTTTGGAAAGATGTGGGTTTCATGAAAATAATTTTTTTAGAGAATAATTTTGAAATTTCATTGAAATTTGAAAATTTCATTCTGTGTAATTAAATCTTATTATATCAGAAGGGATTTACTCATAAATTTTTGGTATTGTGGCATTCATCAGGTTTGTGCAAGTGGGACTTTATAATGCCCCAAATTACTTATAAAACATATTGATTCAAGTGATCAATGTATGATTCTTCTTTAGTATATGTGAGCACACATCAGTTGAGAGATAAGTGATCTTTCATATTGTGATTGGTTGTAAATCATGAGGAAATGTGTGTCTACTCTAACCTTTTTAATGAAAATTTTCTCTGGTGGATTGGTTACATAGTCATATTTCCTTCGTATTAACCTTGGATGTAACCTTGTGTATTTTATTGGACCTCACCAGTCCATTCTTTGTGAAAATATGGTGTTTGAGGTGTTTTGGGAGGTCAATGTGACTTATTATGAAGAATTTGAAAAATTTCTAGTTCTCTGATTGGCGTTTTCAAGATGGTAGGTCATCTATGTGAAGGTTGAACATTATTTATGGGATGGTAGGTTATCTATCAATAGGTTACACTATCCTTCCAGGATGGTAGGTCATCTATCGATAGGTTGAACAATATTTCCAGGATGGTAGTTCATCTATTCGTAGGTTGGACAGTGTTTATAGGACGGTAGTTCATCTATCGCTATGTTGGAAAGTGTTCCCAGAATTATAGGTTGAACATTGTTTCCTGGTCTCATATGTCATCTATCGGTAGTTTTAATAGTATTTCAATGATAGTAGGTCATCTATGGGTAGGTTGAATAGTGTTTTCAGGATGAATAGGTAATCTACCTATAGTTTGAATAGTGTTTCCAGAATGGTAGGTCATCTATCAGTAGGTTGAACATTGTTTCCAAGATCGGTAGGTCCTCTATCGGTGGGGTAAATAGTGGTTCCAAGATGATTGGTCAACTATCGGTAGGTTGAATTGTGGTTTTATAAATGGTAGGTTATCAAATTGTAGGTTGAACAGTGTTTCCCAGATGGTAGGTAAACTATCAGTAGGTGTACAGTGTTTCCAAATTCCTATAGTTTTTTCCTTGGGATGTTATCTTTGATTTTAAATTCATGAAAATTAAAATTTTATTTTATTTATGTCTAATTCATATCCCATAAATCCTATTTAAATTTCCCTAGGGTTTTGAGTTCCTTTACATGATCACAACGCATAATCTTGACCAGATCTGCCTTTAATGGAAAATAAAAACCAATGCTCTATTTAGACTTTTAAAAGGTCGATATACCTTCCTCCCTTATTCTTAAATCATGTTTTCCTTGGTATGGGATTCCCATAGTTCTTCCTCCCGTAGGAGTCATGCGATCGAACTACAATCCTTCGATTGTTTTTCCCTGGATTTTTCCTGTTGTATGTGGACTCCCTATTTTGTTGAAAACATGAAATGTCGACACTTTTTCGATATAAGATATTTTTTTTACTCTATTCTTTGGGGATCCTCTATATGTTGCCTCTAACTAACCATTTCATGTTAGGGCATGTGATCTCCATGTTTCTAATGGATATTTTTTAGTTGTTGGTTTATGTGATTATGCAGCGGTGTCCTCAGGTTGATACAGTCATTGCGGGAGAGGTTATTGTGATATATTTTGTTGGAATACTCTCATGAAAAGGAATATAAAAACCTTTTGAGGTAGGGGTTCATTTATTCTCTATATTTTACAAGAATTCATAGATTTATCATGTTTTACCCCACTATATCACAATGAAAATTTCATAATAAATATTTGAATCAGATTAAATAATTGGTATCATTTTCCAAGTGATGGTGAATCATCTTGGTTTTATAGATACTGTGATATCTATACATTCTTTATATATGATTTATTTCTTGATGTAAATTGGTAAATAACATTAATTTATGATTACATGTAAATTAAATTTCCAATGACAAAGAGGAATGTATAATGAATTTGTTTTTTTGTGCTTTGATGATAATAAAATGGACATAGTTATGAATATTGAAATGAATCAGTTAATTTAATATGGAATAAATAATCGGTTATGGAATAATGAAAATATATTGTATGGTTATGATTTACCCACTTGATTGTAATGGCTAATTTCCTTATTCTTTAGTGATGTGAGTTCTTGTTGTGTGTGAAGGCTCAATGACTTTTTTAAGGCCAAGAGCATAAATGTAATGTTATTTGTTTCCTAGTGCTTGTGTTGTGGTGTGAGCCTATGATGGGTGCTCCTCGAATGTAGTTGTGGTATGTGGGAGGTTGTAAAACCTGGTGGTGTTGGTTTCAGTAGTTGATTCATGGAGTGGTGGGATACATCAGGTTATGCATGTGGGTGTTAGGGAGGACACCGAGGATGATGGAATAGGATGAAGTTGGGACTACCCATCGACGTGAAATTGGTTAATATGGAAAAAACATTTTTATCTATTTTACCTTCCCCACCTCTTGTGGTAGATGTACTTTCATACACTCATTCCAAAATATGTGAATATGCATGGGGTATTCCACAAGCATTCCATGTTTATATTCTCATGGATGGATGGGTCTATACTCTTAATATAAGTGGAAAAGACTCTACGGCGTTCATCTACTCATTGTGTTGATCCCCATTAATTTGGTAGCATAAAATTATTTCTTTGAATACCTATAATTATGGAAAATAGTAATTTTGTTAAATTAATGAATGAATAATGTTTAACCCATGGGGTTGGAGCTTTCTTGGATGCAATGTTGAAGTTATACATCTATGGATTTGTTGAGTCTGATTGAATATTCCTGGAGGGAAAGGATATTGGTTGGAATAATAATTAAATTTAATATGGAATTGATAATGGTTAATTAATGTTTAAATAATTAATTAACATAAATTTTAACTGATACAATGGGATAAAATAATTTAATATAGGTCTCTAAATGGTAGTGTGCTTATAAGATATCTAGTCCTAGCAGTGGTAGTCAGGTGTCTGAGAGATGTTTGTTGATGTTGAGACTAGGACAATTTTTTTTATAATGTGGTTGTGAGCTATATTATACCATGTTAATTTTTTTGTTTCTATATGATACTCCACCCAGTTAGTTAGGTAAACTGAAAACCTAAGGATTCTGAGCCCTGTGGAGGTGTTTCACCAATATCCCAGTGGGAGGATGGATGGTTGACATCCCCCCTTGGTCTCTCTCTGTTCTCTTTGTAGTTACTAGTGCTGGTATGAATAGTGGTTATTTTCCCCCGTATATGGGTGTAGAGGGATGTAATTTATTGTGGTTATTTGACACATTTATATTCTGTATATAGTTTTCTATGTGCTTCTATAGGTATAACGTCTATGGTCTATGATGGATTGAGGATCCATAGGCATTGTAGGAGTTGTAGTGGCTTGAGGTATGATACCCAAAATTTGATACCCATTATGTTTGATGAGGTGGTTCCTGGGAACATCCTGGTTACTTTAGTTTTTGTTGTTATGGTGATGGGTTGTAGGTGGGGCATGTTGTGGTGCTATGCTAAGGTGTCTCCGAGCTATCCTTTATGGAGAGAGATTCTCCGGACATGCGACACTGGGAAAAAGTTCCAAACCATTGGGGAAGTGGTATGAGGGTACCCTTAATATTCTTTATTATATTATGAATATTTTATGTGGTACTTGGTGAGAGTATCCACAGTGAGGCTGGGAACATAGTATACCTATTTAGGCGACGATTTAGTTTCACTTATTGTTCACTGTGTGTTAGAATGATTTATTTACTTTCGCACTTCATGATTCGGGGATTATCCTACTGATAATATTATTATTCTCACCCTACATTATATAAAAAATTTTAAGGTCACTTGGAGTAGGTTGTAGAGAAGTCTGGTTAGGACTAGTTCAAGATTTTTTAGGTATGTTCGGGTTTCATGGTCACTTTCATTTTACGTTCTTTTGGTACTTATAGTTTTATCACTCAGTTGTAGTAGTATTTGAATGAAATTAAATATGGTTACTTGAATTTTCTTTAGTATTATAGTTTGAGCAGGATTTGGTTGGTTTATGTCGTACCTTTCTCTATCGCATGCTTTCTCTTAGAGGGTAATGTCTCTCGTATGTGTGTTTGCAATTCCGTCGGTGCTTGTTTCCAAACCAGGGCCTACTAGAGGTGGGAATCAGGGTTTCATTATCTCTCTTCTCTCAATTACTACCCAAGAGGGGTACAATTTTTGGGGAGGGGGTCATGATAGAGTGGTATTAGAAGATTTGGTTTAGTAATAATATGATGTTTGGAGTTAGGAATAAGTGTGCTTGAATGGGTTTAGAGGGAAATGTTGTTAGCTAATATTATAAAGAATTGTAAACAAGGGATACTTTCTAAAACATAGGTATTTATTGACCAATGTTGTCTTATTTGCGTACCTTTAATATTGTAGTGGGTACTACATTAGGTGATACTAGTTGTAGGTTTGAGACCTATCCAGGGATATGGCATCATTCTTCATTGCACCTGTGTTTAAATGGATAGAAATTGGGATAGGATAAATTAAAATGATTAAAAGAAAACAATTAATTAATGGTAAAGTCTTCCATATTTCACATTTATGAGATCTAACTATTTTTTCTCCTGTAGGTATGGTTCCATGTAAATGTCCTCATCCGGTTTTCACAGAATATGCTCAGTAGGCTGTGCCAGTAGATCACCACAGAGTATAGGTTGACGATGAAAACAATTGTATGAGTACTCTCTAAGAGTTTCATCAATATATTCTATAAAATTATGAGGGATATATTTCTGATGTATTCGTAGAATACTAGTTGGAGGAGGTTGAGATAGATTTTAGTTCGATATGTGTTCATAAAGAGCATTGGGTGACATTGGTTGTGACGATGCCATATGGGGCATAATGGAAATGGTGGTTCTTCTTCCTCAGTGATCATGAGGAGTTATTAGTCTCCTGGGAGAAATTATAATAAAATTTTAGAGCCAAGTTTCTTTCTTTATCCATGAAGAAAACCATTCACTAGTATATTCTTACCCTTCAGTAGGGAATCTCTAATGTGTGAGAGTTCACGATGCGTTTTAGGACCCTTTTTCAATTTTCTTTGGACCTTTTTCCAAATGAGGAGACCAGTGCAAGGAATTTCTAGGAGGCTTTGCTTCCATATATCCAACACTATGTCACTCCATCTATGGTGATGATGCGTCTCGAGGTTCGAGAGAGGGAAGTGGTCATAAAGAGGACGTTAGATAGAAAATGATAATCATGAGAGGGGAGTCATTGGGAATCTTCATGAAGTAGAGTTTTGTTCTAGTATTCTCAGTTTTCCCAGAATATGAGTTTCCATTTATTCCGGGGTAGGTCCCACCCCTCAATGTCAGGTTTCTCTAGGGGATGTCAATCTCATGTCTATGCAAAGGGATTAGATTCTTTTTTTTCATATAGAGGAAAAGTCAATCAATAGAAAGAGTTCCCTACCTTTATGAGTAATTAGTGTGCATTAGGTTTTCCTTTTAAGTTTCCTCTATACAGGAAGTTCCAACTGAGGTAATAGTAGCACATTTCAATAGTTTTAGATCATTGGAGAGTAGTTGAGGTAGAAATACGAGATACGTTGGATGCTCCTCATCATTATAGTGCATAGTGTTTCCAAAGAGGGGTTTGTCGTCAGGGTTAGGGATATCATGGAGCATTTCATGGTTACCTACATGTGTTAGAATTACAAACTCTAGGCTATCTAGATGACTTTTGAGGTACCCTTTACTTTTTTTCTACATGGATGCTTGCCTTGTTCATTTTAGAGTGATGAAATCTGTAATATCACATGCAATTTTACATGGTTTGGGGCTTGATGTACAACAGTTTCCAGTGACCCTAACATTGACTACCTTAGTTGGAGGTTGAACTGACTTGTTTGAAGTGTGTATAGAGTATGATCAAGTGTTGAGGAAACACCTCTCTTGGGAAGATTTCCTATTTTTACAGATACAACTATATGATTTCATCCTCATCGTGTATTTGTTTTATTTGGTGGAGGCTATCATGGATTGTTTTAGAACGAAGGTGGTGTTCATTGATGTTGATGTGGAACCAGAAGTGTTTGATAGAGAGCAAGAGAATTGGATTAGTCAGAGGCATGTTTTCCCTTGTCATCCTTGATGGAAGATCTAATGTTGAATTTTTCAGAGGTTTAGTAGTTGGGGTTTATAAAGGTTGTAGAAGAGTGTCGTAATGTCTTTCAATAAAAAGTTTTAGTGTTACCCCGTCTAATAAAGATAGAGTTTTGAATCGAGATACAACTAGGTGCATTTCATATCTCGAAGTCTCTATATAGGATGGAACCTTATGTGTTGTGATGGCTGTATATATAGCTCAATGGTATGTAACAGTTGTGTTTTGTTCATCCAAGTGTGACACTGTGGGGTGTAACCAGGTTTTTCATAAATAATAATGACAACAGATTGTGGTTGTGTATCTATTATCATCATTTAAACAATGTGAATGTAAATTATCAGTATCCTTATCCTCTGATTGATGATTTATTTGATCAAATGTATGGATAAAATTGTTTCTTGAAGATGTATTTATGGTCAGTATGTCATTAGATGTGAGTGAAGGATGGATATATTACAAATAATAACTTTTTTGTCATTATAGGCATAACGAGTTTGTTGTGATTCCATTAAACATGAAGAATGCCCTAAATGTGTTAATTTGGTTGATGAATTTTGTGTTCTATGAGTTACTTGATATGTTCATGGTGGTTTTCATAAATGAAATCTATTTTTAATACACATCTGAGAAGTATGATTTGGAGAATTGTAGTGTTTTTTTGGGTGTTTATTTCCATGAGAAACTATTTGGGATGTCTCCAAAATATGGGTTTTGGGATCAAGAAGTTCGTTTCATTGGGAATGTTGTATCCTATAAGGGACATTCTATGGATCAGTCGAATATAGAAGCAGTTTTTTATTGGGAAGCCACCATGATAGTGGCAGAGGTGAAAAGTTTATTTAGTTTAGAAGGCTATTAGAAGAGGTTTTTAGATAATTTCTCTCATGTTGTGACTCCTATGACATTGTTGACTAGAAATTATCAGGTGTTATTGATAAATTATCAGTTATAGGAAGCATTCGAGTACCCAAAGGAGAAGTTGTTTGGTGCTCTGGTTCATTGTCTGCCAGTAGAAAATGTACCATTTGAGTTCATATCTGATGCTTTGTGTTTGGGATTAGGTTTTTTTCTAATGTAGAATAGGTATATTTTTTTTATAAGTCTTGGTAGTGACTTCCCCATGAGAAGAACTATTACACCCACAATCTAGAGTTGGAATCAGTGGTGTTTTACCTGATTTTGGGGAGACATTACCTCATTGGCGAGCATTTTGTGGTCTTCACAGATCATAAGAGCATATGAAATGTTTTCACATAGTGTGACTTAATATAATGAGTGCATCCATGGATGGACTTCAAATATGATTAAGACATCAATATATTTTATACACCTAGAAAGGTGAATAATGTAGCTGATGCATTGAGAAGAAAGTCATATAGTGCTACCGTGCATGAATTTGGTGATTCTTGGAGGGTGATGGATGAAATCTAAAAATTACGTTTGGATATCAGAGTGGAAATTTTTTTCTATTTCATATAATGGGACATTAATCTATGGTGAATTAGGTAGAAAATTTTATGTAGGGGGATCGTGAGGTAGATGTCTAGAGTGATCGAGTTCTTTATGGCAAGGGCCATGATGGTTGGTTTTAAGATGAACAACATTAGTTGTTATTTAAGAGATGTTTTTTATTCCTTTGTTAATGCATGAGATGGTTTTCCGAGAGTTGCAATGATCCCTATTAGTGGAGAATCCTGGCCTAAAAATGTTGTACCAATATTTGGGGAGTTAGTTATGGTGGTCTAGGTTGAATCATGCAGTTCTAGTGTTTTTTCCTTGATGATTGATATTCTAGATGGTAAAGGTCGACCATTGTGTTCCTGATGGTATTCTCCAGCAGGTAGATATTCCTAAGTGGAAGTGGGAGACATATTGATGGACATTGTTACCAGTTTACCTCCAGGTCAGGGATAATAAGACTCTATATGGGTAGTAGTGGATCGTTTGACAAAATAATCCCACATAATTGAAATCAAAGAGTTGTTCCCAGTTGATGTTTTGTCAAGGAAGTATCCTATGAAGGTGGTGAGACTCTAAAAAGACCCAAGGAATAATATTTCTGATCATGATGCTTATTTTAACTCTAGAGTTTGGAGAGGTCTCTAGCATTCTTTTTATTCTAAACTATGCCTTAGCACTACTTTTCATCCATTGAAATATAGTAGGCCAAAGAGGACCATCCAGACTCTGGAAGACATGTTGTGATCTTGTGTCTTGGATTTTGGAGGTTCATGGATGAGGATATTACCTTTGGTATAGTTCTCTAACAATAATAGTTTTCATTCCTCCTTTGGTATGGAACCGTTTGAAGCCTTGTATGGTCGACCTTTAAATTCTTCTTTTAGTTGGACTAGGGTTGGAGAGTCAGTAATTCTTGGGCTAGAACAGGTATAGAAAATTACAGATATTTTTTGGGTGATTCGTTAGAGGAATAAGGTAGTGGTGGATCATCATATATCCAATAACTATCATTGGAGGTGACCTATATAGTTTTACATTGGGGATAACATATTTTTGAAGGCAACTCCATATCGTGGGTAGTGATGGTTTGGTTAGGGGAGTAAGGATTCTCCCCGGTTGAACAATGTTTCCAAGATGGTAGGTCCTATATCAGTATTTTGATCATGGTTTCGACGATGTTGATTCATCTATCTATAGGTTAAACAGTATTTCTAAGATTGGATGGTCATCTATCGGTAGGTCGGATGGTTTTTCCAAGGCGGTGGGTCATTTATTGGTTGGTCAAATAGTGTTCCCATGATTAGTTGGTAATCTATCAGTAGGTTGAACAGCATTTACAAGATCAGTACGACATCAATATGTAGGTTTAAAAATGTTTCCTTGATGTTAGGACACATATAATTAGGATGAACAGTGTTTCCAGGACTGGTATGTCACCTATTGGTAGGTTGAATAGTGTTTCCAATATGGTAGGTCATCTATCGGTTGGTTTATAGTGTCTCTATCATCCTATAGTTTCTCCCATATGATGTTATAAAAGACATAAGATGAATTCAAAGACATGTTTTAAGGGATTTAAGGGTGATTTAAAGGCTATAACTCTTATTTGAATTTTCATACAGTTATGGGTGCCTTTAATCTTTCAAAAATCTTAATCTCAACCAGACCCACCATTAATAGAAAATCTAAATTACTGCTCCATCAATATTTTCAAAATGACACGATACATTCTTCCCTTGTTCTTAATTCTTGTGTTCCTTGGTATGGGATGCCTAGAGTTCTTCCTCTAATAGGTGTTGTTTGACCGAACTGGAATCCATCGATCATTTTCCCTTGGAGTTTTCATGTTGCAAGTTCCACTACAACAAAACCGCCTTTTAGCGGCAGTTTTGTAGCGGCGGTTCTAGGAACCGCCGCTAAATACTTTTTACAAAAGGTTTCCCGATGGTTTATAATAAACTGCTGCGAAACCTTTTTTTTCACAGCCCTGACCCTTCCCCCCCACCCCGACCCTTCTCACCCTGCACCCTTGATTCGCCCGGCCCCCCTCTTCCCCCGCGACCCCGACCCCCCGCGACCACGGCGACCCCTGCGACCCCGCGAACCCGGCGACCTAGAAACTTCGGCGACCCAGGCCCCCTGCGACCCCAGCGACCCCGCGACCCCGGAGAACCTGCTTCCCTGGCGACCTATACGAACCCTAGGGTTTGATTTCTAATTTTTTTGTTGTTTTGATATTAGTTATTTCTTTATTATTGTTGTTTATTATAATAAATTGTAATGTTTTATTTATTGTATTGTATGCAGATGTGTTCGGTTATGATTATTTGATTTTTCTACTTATTGCATGTGATTTTTTATATGTGTTTGTTATTTTTTATTATTAAGTGGTTTTTTTTTCAATCTTCTTGATTGTTTGTGGTTTTTTGATACTATACTCATGGGTTGTGATGGCTCATGGTTACAATACATACTTATATTATGGGTTATAATCGATTAAGGTATAAAATGTACACATTTCCTTAGGTTGTGATGGCTTTAAGGCTATGTCATGTTTTTGGTTGTGATGTCTCGAGGTTATAACATGTGTCAGGTAATGATGTGGAAATTTAGTGGATGTTGGGATGGGTAACACTGGTTGAGATTTAGACTTTCTTGTTATGCTTATGTGATGATGATGAGATGATTTACATGGGTTGAGAGTTGGGATTACCTATTTTCTAGCTAATATGATGATGTGACAGTGATGATTGACACATGTTAAGAAGTATCTAGCATGTTCCTTTCACTATCCACAAGGCCTTAATAAAAAAGCAATAAATAATGATATTTAATGGATTGCAATGAAAAATAACAATAAACTTCTTTAACCTTTTCTAGTACTCATAAATAGTTTCTCTAATATATTTATTTATTCTATAAATCTTATTTTTTAGACATGTTTTCATTGAAGTGGGAATAAAGTTATGAATAATGTCTCTTTAGAGATCATCCATGTTTGTGACCCCTCCAAGTTATAGGTTATATATATATATATATATTACTTTTATGATCCCTCTAGAGACAATGTTGATTCCTTCCACATGATTTGATCTCATGAAACACCTATAGTATTAAAGGTAATATATATAATAAAAAAATTCATTAAATTATTATTGTGTTCATCACCATACAAACCATGAAACATGGGAAGATGTTGAATTTTTCTACGCTCTAACTAAAATTCTAGTTGATTATTTAGAAATAATGGTCTATTATTCTGATAGTTAAAATTTAGTGTAGAAAAATATCTATGTATTCTAATTAATTGTACAAGATTCTCCTCTATATTATGAATATTTAATGAATCTATATAATAATTATATAGTTATTAAGGATATTAAATTAATAGTAATATTATCTATATCAAAAATTATTTATGATCCTTAGCAGTCTAGAACATTCCAAGATAGTTCTATGAACCATTGGATCAAAACCAAAAGGGTTACTAGAACTAGATATAGTCATTAAATGGAACCATTTAAAATAAAAAAAATAAAAAAAATGATGAATATGATTTGAATACCCACAATATTGGAAAATTCTTTATGAAACTACCATTAATGTGTCAAGATATACAAATATAAACCTGAGAGAAATTTATTTAGTAGTGTGATTCACTATTTATCTCAAATATAATTATATGTGCTTTTGTGTGTGTGTGTGGGGGGGGTTGTGTGGTAGGTTAAAATAGAGAACCAAGTGTGTTAGTGTATTTAAATTAGAGTTGAATATATGAGGATAGAACAATTCCCTCACATTCGATATTCCCCGACCTAACATTCTGAAGCATAATTGACTCAATTATAACACTCATGTTCTCTCACTAATTATCTACGACCACAACTTATTACCCTCACTTAGCACGTTTGATTCAAACAAACATATGCAATGATCACCTCACTCTATACACATAAAAAAATATGTGATCAAAAAACATTGATCACCCCTAATGTAATCATTACATCCTTCCACTAAATGGAAATTGAATAAGATCTTTTGGGAAGTGTGTGATAAACATGTAAAGGGAAGGAAAATGAATTGAAATATATTAAATACAGGAAATATCATAATTCTCCAAGTAGATAAACATGTTCTAGTGAGATTGTGAAAGAAATAAATTCACCAAAATATATTGGAATTCAATAATGGGTGTGATAGAAATCGTCATGGCTCGAATAGAAGTGTCGGATTGTGCCATCAATAGTGAAAACATAATATTTAAGGAGAATAATTATAATAAGAAAACCCCATTATTATGAGTTTCATTTAATTGTTTATGGGAAGGATGATAATTCAAAAACACTTTTTTCTATACCATAGGATTCCTTGAGATGGGTGGGGATAATCAGGGCATCAAATAATTCTTTTTGGTTGAAAGATCTTATCACAAAATTTCTAGAAACACATTAAACCTATCTAAAGGAACACACATTTACCAAACATATGAATGTTGATGTAAAATGTAACCCAAAAATTTTAATTGGTTCAACACTAAGGGATATTCCATATGTCATTCATTGATGATGTGTTAGTCATACCAAATTCTACTATTCTTCAATAAATTTTGTATATTATAAATTTTAATCCACAGTCACTCCATTCTAGGTGAACCGTATTTAAAATTAATTTATTGATAATTAACTACCTCTATTGGATCACTTCCTCTACTCCTCCTCACACATTTTGGAAGCATCATAAGGTTTTCCCTAAACATTATTTATAATAGATTTATTCGATATTAGAGTTTTATATGAAGACTCTATAGAGAACATAGGTTGGGGTTATTCCAAATTAACAATATGCTTTGGTTTTCATGGTAATGTAGCTACCACATTATTAGCACACTGTTTCTCTTTACCAAAGAATCTTCCCCTATACCAAGCACTAGAGGGTTCATATCTAACTCAGGGGATCATCTTTATTATATTATGTTTCTGTAATGTTACATTATTGTATATATGAATCTCTTTTTCTATGAAGTAGTAACTATGAGTTTTAATTATTATTTTTTATTGTGTAGGCACATTGTGATATACATGGATAAAAGCAGGATCAGATTACCGAGGAACACAACTCTGTTTGTTAAGGATTTGAATGAGTTTTTGGATTTTGTAATTTATAATCGATCCGCTGATGGGAGAATAAAATGTACATTTCCTCAATGTAAATTTAGAATATGGTTGAAGAGAGATGAGGTTTATGAACATTTAATACTGAAGCAATTACCTGATAAATATTTGTGTTGGATTTGGCATGGAGAATCGAATGTTACAGAAAGATTGAGCACTGATGTTAATCCACAGAATGAGGTCCCAAGTTCGTCAACAATGGAAAATGAAATGAAAAACCTCATAAATGATGCATTCAGCACTGCAAGACACCTCTATCAGAATCAAAACATATCATAATAACCAGAAGATGGTGCTACAAATTGCAACGTGGAAAGTGATGTTTTTGAGACTGTAACACAGGCAGATCAAGATTGTAACATATCATTGGATCCTCCTCTTGATTCTGTGGAGCCAAATGTAAGAGAAAACTTCACTGAGGAAAATGTGTTTCGGGATTTAGTTGACGATGGAAATCAAGAGTTGTATAGTGGGTGTTTGAAATATTCAAAGCTTTCATTTTTTCTAATGTTGTACCATGTCAAATGTCTATGTTGAATTAAAAATAAGGAAATGTCCATGATATTGGAATTGATTCGTGATGCATTTCTTGAAGCAAAAATCCCAGAATCTTTTTATGATATGAAAAAAGTTGTTAACAAGCATAGTATGAATTATACAAAAATACATGTGTGTCCCAATGATTGTATGCTTTATTGGGGAGAGGATTCAAGTAGACATAATTGCAAGATATGTTCTTCTTCTAGATGGTAGGAAAAGGGTGATGTTGGAAGTCTGAATGAACATAATTTCATGGAGAAGAATAAAAGGAACACACCTTGAAATGTTTTGCGTTACATTCCTTTGAAGACTAGATTGCAAATATTATTCATGTCATCAAAAACCGTTGAATACATGAAGTGGCATTCTGTAGATAATAATAATGATGGGTTAATGAGACATCCAAAAGATTCTCAATCGTGGAAGACATTTGATTCACTATATCTCGATTTCTCAGCTGATCCTAGGAATGTTCGATTGGGATTGGTTGTCGATGGATTCAACCCATTTGGGACTTTGAGTACTAGTTATAGCATTTTTCCAGTTGTTTTGATCCCTTATAATCATCTTCCTTGGATGTGTATTCAACAAACATATTTTATCCTTTAGATTATTATTACTGGAAAACAAATGTTGGAAACGATATTGATGTATATTTGAAGCCTTTGATTGATGAATTGCAGGAGTTATGAAGCAAATATGTTGAGACATTTGATGCTTCTTCTAAAATAATGTTCAAAATGCATGATGCTTTAATGTGGACCATTAGTGACTTCCCTGGGCTTGGAAATTTATCTGGTTGGAACACTTACATGGGTTTGGATTGTCCCATTTGTAAATTTGATTTTGTGCCCAAACGGCTACCTCACAATAGAAATTGGTTCTTCTGGTGTCATTGAAGATTTCTCGATGCATCTCATAGATTTCGACTGAACAGATCATAATTTAATGGTTACATTGATCGTAGACCACCTCTAAAGTTGTTAACTAGTTCTGAAATATTGACACAGCTTGAAAATGTTGAAACCGAATTTGGGAAGGTTCATCATCTGAATGAGAGCGGAAAACGGGTCTGAAGTGCATCGTCAAGTGAAACCGGAATGCAACAATGGAAGAAAAAAAGTATATTCTTTAAACATATGTATTGGGAATTTAATTTGTTGTAGCATAATCTTGATGTGATTCATATTGAGAATAATGTCTATGACAATTTGATTTTCTCATTTCTTAATGAGCAATGAAAGATGAAGGATCATCTCAATGCTCTCAAAGACTTACAATCAATGAACATAAAACGCGATCTCTGGAAAGATAAGAATGAAAAGTATCCTCCGGAAATTTTTGCAATGTAAAATAGGGATAAAGATCTATTCCTTCGAATGTTAAAGAATGTTAACGTATCTGATGGGTATCCAAGTAACATCTCGAGGTGTGTTGACTTGAATAATCATAAGTTATATGGATTGAAAAGCCATGATTCACATATTTTGTTACAGTAGTTACTAACATTGGCATTACATACATTAATACCTGGAAAAATTACTGATGTTCTACTCCAGTTCTGCACATTTTTCAGAAAGCTATGTGAGAAATCTCTACATCCATTTCATCTTGACAACCTCCAGGAGAGTTTTTTGTTTACCCTTTATGCAATTGAGATGATCTTTCCTCTGTCATTTTTTACTGTAATGATGCATTTAACTCTGCATTTGGTTGAGGAAGCTAAATTAGGAGGCCCCGTTCATTATCGATGGATGTATCCAATTGAGAGGTACTTTATTTATATTTTTTCCAGTCAGGTAAAAAAAATTTGGTACTTAATTAAATGCATAATTATGTTTATTTTATTTCACAGATAACTTGGGCATTTGAAATCATACGTGAGAAATAAAGATCAACCAGATGGCTCTATTGCTGAAGGCTATTTGGCTGAGGAGTGTCTGGACTTTTGTTCAAGATACTTGGATGATATTGAGACAAGATTTAATTGAGTTGGACATGTTGATGGTACATCAACTCAATCTCAAATACATCAGAAATCCAAAATATTTCCTTCTATTGGTCGATCGGTTGGGAGGACCTCAAATATAACATTGACTGAATTGGAATTATTACAGGCACATAGATATGTGCTGCTGAATAGTGAAATTGTAGATCCATTTATTGAAGAGTTTAGGATACAAACAAAGAGACGAATGAGAGGCCAAACACTGAATGAGAAAGATATAATGAAAGATGTTAATACAGATCTTATAGAATGGTTTGCATGATGTGTAAGTTCATAAATATTTCAATAAATACGAATATTAATTTGACACATACATTTTGTAAATCTAATAATGTATATTTATTTTTGCAGATCATGAATACAGGTACTCGAGAAGAGGTGTCAAAAGATATTAAGTTTCTTGCTAGAGGTCCTCTAAGAAAAGTTAGAAAGTTTGACGCTTATAATGTGAATGGATTTAGATTTCGTACTGTCGATCGAGAAGTGGGTTGGAAAACACAGAATAGTGGTACATTTATATTTGCTGAAGTCGAATACTATGAAAAACTGCATGATATTATTGAATTAAACTACCACATACATTTTTCGATTGTTTTATTCAAATGAAAATGGGTCGATTTTATCAGAGGTGTTAAAAGAGATTCCTTGCAATTTACTTCTGTGAACTTCTCTCTCTTTATGGATGTTAGTGATCGTGAACTGCATGATCCATATATCTTAGCATCACAAGGAAAAATTTTATATTATGTGAATGATGTTTCCGATGAAGGGTGGACTGTAGTTTCTCACGTAATACAAAGAGATTTGTATGATATGGGCGATGAAGTGGAAAATTTGACCTCTGAAATTTAAGTTAATCAGCAACAGGAAGTGGGATTATATGTCCATCATGATAAGGAAAATATTAGTCTAGTAAGGATGAATGAATTGGATGAAGCAATGGAGAAGGAAACTGACATGATAGAAGGGGAAAATGATTATATTTACAATTATTTATTTATTCAGCAACTACTTGTTTCATTTCTGCAGTCATTCATTATCATTGTTATATATATTTTTTCTATTAGTACTGGGCATCTAATATCATTTTTAATTTTTTTTCTGCATTAATTTTTTGAAATATATATTTTGAACTTAATTTTATTTGATTAAATGACAGAAATTCCAAGGAGGAATTGGTACACTATTTCATCTAGTTCTGCGACAGATGAGAAGATATGCCCCCAGTGGTAGTGCATCGACTGGTGGTATGCAGGTAAATCACTAAAAAAACAAATTCATTTAGTTTGCAAACATTCATTGGTTTTATGTTTTAATATAAATATGAAACCTTATTTAATTTTCAATATAATGTTCTTACAGGTGACACCATAAAGTGGAGATGAAGCTGGAGAGGGTGACGATGCATCATCGGACCCTAAGTAGTCGTATTATTGATATGTTGAACAAATATGGGAACAGTTGGTTTGTAGATGCAACATTTGTGGCACATAGTTTCCACCACACATTTCCATGTCCAAAAATTTCCTTGATTTCTCATGTTTCTTTTTATGAATTTTATTGATTTATGATGTTTTTTCTGTCTTGATTTCTCGAGTGTGGTATACATCATTTCATTTAGGCCTGTGTTTGAATTGGTAGTTTCCACCACACTTTTTCATGTCCTAACTTTCACCCATAATATCAAACATCAATCACTTCTATATCCTCTTTCAGTAGTAGAAGTAATAATGGACTCATTAAACACTAAATATTGTGTTATTCAAGAGGGTTACTGGCTGCAATGAATGATCTATGCCTCAATGTGCATTGTGTGCATCAACTGAGAAGGTTACCAACTCTATGAATGGAGTACCCATGTATTATCACTATGATAGGGTTGCGTAATCCAAAATATAAATAGAGGACTCATTCCTTAGATCCATTATGCTACCAGGAGGGTTATCGACCCGATCGATGCTCCAATTGTCCACCCACACATATCATAATCCCTACAAAGCTATAAAGCACCATCTACTTGTATGTTATCAATATAAACCCCAGATTATGAATGCATGTGAAGCATTGGAGGTATACCCAAGACACATTACAGACTAGACAGGCCATGGTTTCTAAGTCAAACATTACATAATTGTTGGAGGTGTCTCAAGGGTCTTAGCTAGCCCACATTGGATGGTTATCTTATGCCACAAAACACCTCCATAAAAAGGTATACAAGGCTCATCCTCTAGGGAAAAGACATCTCAAAAGGTCCACCCCCAATGCAGGGGTCATGAATTCACTTGAGATATCTAAGTTCAATGCCTCATCCTTTAGAGACCGAGGAATCAGGCCAGTACACAATCTTTTATTTTTTCCCTACCACATATTTTAGTTTTCTCTTGGTCTTCAATCACCCCTCTACCTACTCCAAAATCTAGAACATAGTAAGTATAAATAGTCATAAACATCACAAGATACACTGCCTACTACCCACTCAAAAGCTAGGTCATGGTCAAGTTCTTTGATTCCCAATTTAAATTTCATTTAATTTAATATTTATATCATAATTATATTTGAATGGTTGAACCAAATGGGTCATAAATTCTTACCCATATGGTCCCATTCACCTCATGGACTGAAATATGGCATCCACTTAATCCATATAATAACGCGTTCTATTTCATGTGACCAATGGTCCATGACTCAATATTTCATTGTGAATCCATGAAATCCATAATAGAAAGGAACATCAAGCTATAACTGAATCACCAAACAGTGGAATCAAATCAATTGTATAGGAAAAATCTTGGGGAACATGTTTCATTCCAAGAAATCATGATTTGTCTGGTTTGTGGGATTGATAATCCTAGGTACCACCTATTACCTTATTTAATTACGTTACAAATACTTAAATATTTGTCTCACAATAGTAATAAAATAATAAAATGAATTCTATGATTCCATGTTATAACATCCAAACAAGGATTCCACTATGTGGTGCCCCGATCTGCTGGGTCACATGGCCTTAAGCACACCTCCCCATATCCTAGAGGCTACCGACTAGCATTGAGGACCTATGGTGACTTTGTGCAGAGACTATTCCATCATGTTAGAGTGTACAATATTATTAATAAACAATTTTGTCAATAGTGGAAGAATTTGATCATCCAAATAGAGGTAAAACATAAAAGATAATAATAAATAAATAGTATCAAAGGAAATTTCATAAAAAATGATATGTTATTTCATGCCTCTATAATGTAAGATAATATGTATACAAAATTCTACTATAGTAAATGTTTGAAAATATCCAAAATACCAAAATGTATTATCCCACCTAGCATCACGACCTTGCATGATCACGTTCTCTCCGGCTCCTACCAAATAAGAATGTCATGAATTGTATTGTTGAAACTTTAACATGTCCCTACATGCATCCAATAAGTATATATTGGTACCCAATGACCTAAAAATGGTGCGACATAACACTTAGTTGGACCTAACAAATGGTATCTATAAAAATTCCAATTTGTGTGATATAAACAAAATTTATGTTCAATATATCACACATAATAATGTACTGAACAAAAATTTCACAAGGTATAAGTGATACTATCCATACAGACAAGGATCCCTATAATAAATAGTCATGATACTATATATAAGTGAATCTATAAATAGAAATAAACCATAATAACACTATCATGTCTACCCACTATAGGAAAATAACCACAGCAAGGCTATCGGTATTGTACAAGAAAACATCCTTCACAGCCACACCATATAATCTAGTGTAAAAAAATACCATAGCCACACAATGTTTTCTAGTGAATAATACCCATCATAGCCACAGCAGATAATCAAGTCTGTATCACATCCACAATGGTCATATTGTGTAATCATAAGTGTTAGACCATAAAGGTTTGGATATAAGGTATATAAGTCCAAGGAATCCACATAGAGTCATAGGAGCATCTTGATGGAAACATAGTAACATGGGTGGGGTCCAAGGAGCATTTCAATGAGCCATGTCTAGTTCAAGCCCAAGAAATCCATATACAATGGGTATCAAGGCCCAAATCATCCTACAGAATCAAGACCAAAAGAGAAAAAAAGATCAAGGCATCGACTACCAAAAACATGTTCCATGGAAGTAATGTCCATGGCTTCTACAAAATCATGATCCAAGGTGTTCCAACCAAGGAACATGACCTTGACCCAGCTTTTGGTGTGTGATTTTCATGTTGTTAATTTTGATATTGAGGAAGAGATTGTGGGAATGTGATGTAGTGAAGGAGGAGGGATAGTGATGATGATACATGATGTGGGTTATGAAATCTAGGAGGGATATAATGTATCTCAGTTGGTTTATATTTCTGGATTGATTTATTTTTCAGGGCAGTGGTGTAGCGGAAGCAGAATTTTTTTTTCTGGACAGCTTTTAGCGGCGGTTTAAACCGCCGTGACATTTATAGGGATGGTGGTTTAAACCGCCGCTAAACTGTGAAGACCGCAACTAAATGTAAATATTTTTTACGTTTAGCGGCAGTTTTAACAGCTGACACATAGCCGATTCATTCTTCCTCTTTCCACGGCGGTTCTCGTGACTTCGGCGGTGGTTTTACAGCTGCTGATTTTGAGTTTATTCACGGAGGTTATAACCGCCACGAATAAATTGATATCCCAGGATCGTAAAAACCGCAGCTAAATTCAGGAAAACCGCTGCTAAATGAGGTAGCTACGACGCTTTCCTAAAACCGGCGCCAAATAGAAAAACCCGCCGTGAATAGATTGTTGATGCCGTTATTGGCGGCAGTTTCTATAAACCGCTTCCAAACCAATTCATGACTGTTTAAACCGCCATGAAACACCAAAAAACCGCTACTAAACGACGGTTCTGTTGTAGTGTGCACCCCAAATTTTGGTGCAACAAGGAATTGTCGATAAATCTTTGATAAAAGGTGTGTTCTTCCTTCGTTATTTTGGTTTCCTCAGTCTATTTCCTCTCTTTCTTCATGCCTTGTTATGGCTTGAGTTCTCCATGATTCTAATGGATATTTCATGGATGTTGGTTGATGCAGTTGTTCAACGACGTCCATGAATGGATGCAGTCATCATATGAGAGGTAATTGTGATCAATTGGTTAGGCCTGTTTTCATGAAATGAACTTCAGAAACCTTGTGAGATAGGGTATTCATGGATTCAATGATTTTTACCTATAGTCTAAGAGTTATTATGTTTCATCCCATTGGATCATAATGAAATTCACATAATAAATATTTGAACTGGATTAACGAATTGTAATCTTTTTCCTAGTGATGTTGTTGCCTGTTGATTAGATTTATTACGTGATATCTATGTTGTTCTTGAATTTTCATGTCATTCTTGAAAGAAATTGGTAATGAATTTAAATCAAGGATTAGTTTTAAATTAATAAGACAATGATAAAGAGTCATTTTTAATAAATATGTTTGTTGATTTGGGGGTTTTTTGAAAATCAAATGGATTCAGTTATACATGTTGAAAGAAATAATTTATTGAAATACGAAATAAATAATTGGTTGTGAGATAAAGATAATTCCTTGTAGGGTTCTAATTTACCATTTTTCTTGTGAAGGCTATGTGCCTTATTCTTTGGTGTTGTGATTTATCATTATGTGTGAAGGCTTAATGCCTTGTTTAAGGCCAAAATCCCCATTGCTATGATGTTTGTTTACTATTTTTTATGTTGTGGTGTGAGCCTCGGATGGCTAAGCCTGGAAGGAAGTTGTTGTATGTGGGGGAAGGGAGACCCAGTGGTGATGGTGGGAGAAATTGATTCTTATAGCGGTGACAAGCATCAGGTTATGTATGTGGATGTTGGGGGGGGGGGAAATGGGGATGATGAAATGGGTTAAAGATTGGAAAACATATTGACGTGAAAGCAGTTTCTATTAAACCTATTGTTTATTTATCATTTTTACCTTCCCCACTGCTTTAGGATGATGGAATTTCTTACCCAACTTCCAAAATTTCTGAAGATCCACAGGATACGCCACATGATTTTCATGATTAGATTCTCAAGGATGGATGTCTCTATTCTCGTACTATATGTGGAAAAGACTCATTGGGTTGTTCATCTATTCACAATGTTGATCCCCTTGAGTTTTTTAGCTCATAATTCATTTATAGTATACCTATCATTATGAAAAATGGTAATTTTTTTAAATAAATGAATAAATTATGTCTAACCAGTGGGGTTTGAGATTTCTAGGATTCAATGTTGTGGTTATACTTCTTAGGAACTTTGGACTCAGTTTAGTTATTCATGGAGGGCATGGATCATGGATGAAATGATAAATAAATGTATTCAAAAATTGATAATGAATATCTAATATTTAAATATTTAGTTAATGTTAATTTTAACTGATAATAAAGAATAAAATAAATTAATATATCTCTAAAACTTTTTGTGTGGTTATAGGATATCTATTTTTAGTAGTGGAAGTTGGGAGTCTGAGAGACGTCAATTACAATTGATTATAATACTAGGTTCCCATAGTGTGGTTTTGACCTATATTATACAATGTGGTTTTTTATTTTTTATATACTAATCCACCCCATCAATTTTGGAAACTGTCACCTCGGGTATTCTGATCCATAGGGGGTGTTTTCACAACATCCCAGTTAGATGATGGATGGTTGAATTACACCTTTTTCCCCAATCTCTTCTCATGGTAGCTACTTGTGCTTGTATGCATGGTGGTTAGTTTTCCTTGTATATGTGTGTAGAGGTCTATAATGGATAATGGTTATTTCATTAACATATATTTTAGATATAATCTAATATGTTATACTATATGTACATCATGTGTAAGATTTGATGGATTGAGGATCCTTACTTAGTGTATGGCCTATAGTAGATTGAGGTATATTACTCGATGTTTGATAAATGTTATGTCGATTTTGGTAGATCTTTTGAACTAACTAATAACATTTGGTTTTGTGGTTTTGGTGATGAGTTGCATGAGGTGTATGTTGTTGTGCTATTCCTACGTGTATTCAGGTTAGCCTTTTTTGATAGAGATTCTCTGGATGTGTGATGTTGGGGAAAAGTGGAAAACCAGTGGGGAAGTGGTTGTAAGGGACCAATGATATTCTTTATTTTATTATATACTCTTTTTTTTATACGTAGTTAGATTAGACATGGAGATTCATGAATGTTTGTATACCTTTCTAGGTGATGAGTTAGTTTCACTTGTTGGTCATTGTGATTTAGAATGCTTTCTTTACCATTTTACAATATGCTCTAGGGAGGATCCTACTAAGTATATTTTTAAACCCAACCTTTGTTATATAATATGTTTTTCAGTTTACATGGAGTAGGTTTGAAATTAGGATGGTTTCTACTAGTTCAAGGGTTTTTTGGGGTTGTTTGGCCTTTGTGGTCGTTGTTGTTATACATTATTTTTGTATTTGTAATTTTCCATTTTAGTTGCAGTAGTCTTTTTTAACATTGCATATGTGTACTTGGGTTTTATTTTATATTGCAGTCTGAATCGGATTTGGTTGGTGTATATCTTATATCTCTCTCTTGGATGTTTTCTCGTACAGGTTAATTCCTCTCATCTATGTGCTTGTGATACCCTCAGTGCTAGTCACCAAACCACGACCAGCTAAAAGCAGGACTTAGGGTTCATTATCTCTCTTCTCACAATGCCGACCTTGGAGGGGTACACTTTGTGGGGAGGGTCTGTGATACACTGTGTTGGTTAACCAAGTAAAATAATTGTGTCTCATGCATGCTTTTAATTCTGCTCATACATTTCTATTATAAAGGTATATAATAGTGTTTTTTAATGAATAAAAAATATATTATGGGGAATTATTTAGAATTTTACATTCCCTAATTCACCCCAAGGGTATTTTCCCAAGGATGCAATGTTGAGGTTATACATCTGAGGAACTATTGAATCAATTTGATTATGCTTGGATGGCATGGATATTGGTTGGAATGATAATTAAATTTATTGTGGAATTGATAATGGTTAATTAATGTTTAAATAATTAATTAATGTAATTTGTAACTGCTGAAATGGGATTAAGTAAGTTAATACAGTTCTTTAAATGGTTGTGTGCTTATAGGATATCTTGTCTTAGGAGTGGCAGTTGGGTGTCTGAGATATGTTTGTTGATTGTGTAGTCTAAGACCATGTTTTTTCCATAGTATGGTTGTGAGATATATTATACCATGTCTGTTTTTGTGTTTCTGTATGATACTCCACCCTATTAGTTGGGTAAACTGAAAACATGAGGATTCAGAGCCCTGTGGAGGTGTTTCACCAATATCCCAGTGGAAGGATGGATGGATGACTTTCCCCTTTGGTCTCTCTCAGTTCTCTTTGTAGTTACTAGTGCTGGTATGCACGATTGTTATTTCCACCATGTATGGGTTTAGAGGGACGTAATGGCTTGTGGTTATTTGACATATATATATTTTTTATATAGTTTTCTATGTTCTTTTATAGCTATAACATGTATGGTCTATGATGGATTAAGGATCCATAGGTGTTGTAAGAGATGCAGTGGCTTGAGGAATAATACACAACATTTGATACACATTATACGTGATGAGGTGGCTCTTGGGAACATCCTGGTTACTTTAGGTTGTGTGGTTATGATGATGGGATGTACGAGGTGCATGTTGTGGTGCTACGCCATGGTGTCTCTGAGCTATCCTTTGTGGAGAGAGATTCTCAAGAGATGCGACATTGGGAAAAAGTTTAAAACCATTGGGTAAGTGGTAGTAGGTTACCTTTAATATTCTGTATTATATTATGACTCTTTTATGTGGTACTTGGTGAGAGTACCCAGGATGAAGCTAGGAACTTAGTATACATATTTAGGTGACGAGTTAATTTCACTTCAAGTTCAATATGATTTAGAATGATTTATTTAATTTTCAATGCATACATCAGGGAGGAGCCTTTTGATAATATTATTATATTCACCCTACAATATATAAACTTTTTTTATGTCACTTGGAGCAGGTTGGAGAGCAGGCTATTTATGACTACTACGAGGATTTTTTAGGGTTGTTCGGGCTTCATGGTCACTTTCTTTTTACTTTATTTTTGTACTTGTATTTTTATCACTCAGTTATAGTAGTATTTGAATGAAATTAAATATGGTTACTTGAATTTTTATTTTTATTGTAGTTTGAGCAGGATTTGGTTGGTGTATGTCTTATCATTCTTTCTCTCATGTTTCCTCTTAGAGGGTAATGTCTCTCGTTTGTGTGTTTAAAATTCACTCAGTGATAGTTTCCAAACTAGGGACTACTAGATGGGGGACTCAAGGTTTCTCTATCCCCCTTCTCACATTTCCTACCCAAGAGGGGTACACTTAAGTGGGGAGGGGGTCATGAAAGAGTGGTATTAGAGGCTCTGGTTCAAGGATAATATTATGTTTGGAGGTAGGAATAAGTGTTCTTGAGTGGGTTTACAGGGAAATGGTTTCAACTAATATTAGAAACCACTATAAACATGGGATAACAGCTAAAACATAGGTATTTAGTGACCAATGTAGTCTTATTTTCAAAACATTATTCTTATAGTGGGTACTACATGAGGTGATACTAGATGTAGGGTAGATACCTAAGAAACGATCTTGCATCATTATTTTTTTTCACCTGTGTTTGAATGGATAGACCATGGGATAAGTTAACGTAAAATGATTAAAATAAAACAATTAATTAATGATCAAGTATTCCATATTCCCCATTTATGAGATCTAACAATTTTTTCTTTTGTAGGTGTGGGTCGAGGTCGAATTCCTCATCAATTTTGTACAGAATATTTTCGGTAGGTTGTGCTAGTATATCATCATAGAGTATAGGTTGACGATGACAACACTAGGAGGAAGAATCTCTAAGATTTTCATCAACAAATTCTATAGAAGTATGAGGGGTCTATTTCTGATTTATTTGTAGATGACTTGTTGGAGGATGTTGAGATAGATTTTAGTTCGATATGTGCTCGGAAGGAGCACTGGGTGACATTGGTTGCGACAATGTTGTTTGGGGAATTAAGGCAACGGTGGGTCTTCTTCCTCAATGATTGTGAGGAGTCATTAGTCTCTTGGGAGAAATTATAAAAACAATCAGAGCCATGTTTCTTTCTTTATCCATGAATGAAACCATTCTATAGAATATGCTTTCCCTTAAGTAGGGAATCTCTAGTGTGCGAGAGTTCAAGAAGCATTTTAGGATCCTCTTTCAATTTTCATTGGACCTTTTTCCAAATGAGGAGGCTAGTGAAAGGCATTTCAAGGATGATTTTCTTCCATAGATCCTGCACTAGGTCACTCCATATATGGGGATGATGTGTCGCGGGGTTCAAGAGAGGGTTGTGGTCATCGAGAGGATGTTAGAAAGAACTTGATCATCATGAGTTTGGTGTCATTGGGATTCCCCGTGAAGTAGATTTTTGGTCTAGGGTTTTCAGTTTTCAGGGCATAAGAGATTCCATTTTTTCATGGGTAGGTCCCAACCCTCAATGTCTTGTTTCTCTAGGGGATGTAGATCTCACATATATGCTAAGGGATTAGGTTCTTTTTTTATTATAGAGTCTATGTTAATCAATAGCGAGAGTTCCCTACCTTTATGAGTAGTTAGTGTGCATTTGGATTTCCTCATAAGGTTCCTGCATAGAGGAAGTTCCAGATGACGTAATATTAGCACGTTTCAATTGTTTTAGATCAGTAGAGAGTAGTTTAGGTAGGCATATGAGATCCCCAGGATGCTCCTCATCCTTATAGAGCATAGTCTTTCCTTGGAGGGGTCTGTCATCAGGGACAGGGAGGCCATGGAGAATGTCGTGGTTGCCTTCATGTGTTAGGATTACCAACTCTATGTGATCCAGATGACGTTTGAGGTACCCTTTACATTTGTTTCTACATGGGTTCATGCCTTGTTGATTTTGGATTGATGAAATATGTAATATCACATGCAATTTTACATGTTTTGGTACTTGATGTAGAGTGGATTCCAGTGCCCCTGGCGTTGACTACACTAGTTAGAGGGTGAATTAACTTGATTGAAGTGTGTATAAACTATCAGCAAGTGCTGGGGTGACACCTCTCTTGGGTAGAGTTCCTATGTTTACCGATACAACTATATTATTTCATCCTCACCATGTATTTGTTGAATTTTGTGGAGGCGATCATGGATTTCATTAGGACAAAGGTGGTTTTCATTACTGTTGATGTAGAGCCAGCAATGTTTTATAGAGAGCGACATCGTCAGATTGGTCTGCGACATGTTTTTTCCTTATCATCCTTGATGGATAAGATGATGTTGAGTTTGTCATAGGTTTAGTAGTTGTGGTTTATCAAGGTTGTAGAAGAGTACCCTAATATATTTCTATAAGAGATTTTAGTTTTACCCCCATCAAATAGAGATAGTGTTCAGGATCAAGATACATCTAAGTGAATCTTATATCTCAAATTCTATATATATGGTGGAGCCTTATGAGTTGTGGTAGTTTCATATACATCTCGATGGTCTGTTATAGTTGTGTTTTGTTCATCTGAGTGTGACACTGTGGAGTGCAACCCTTTTGTTCATAAATAATAATGACATCAATATGTGGTTGTGTGTCGATTATCGACGTATAAACCATGTGAAATTCAATAATCATTATCCTCATCCTCATATTGATGATTTATTCAATCAACTGAATGGTGAAAATTGGTTTTTGAAGACTTATTTGTGGTTAGGATGTCATCATATGAGAGTGAAGGATAAGGATATTACAAATATCGCCTTTTGTTGTCATTATAGGTCTAACAAATTTTGTGATTTTGTTAAATGTGAAGACTGCACCATCTGTGTTCATGGGTTTGATGAATGCTGTGTTATGTGGGTTCCTTGATATGTTCTTGGTTGATTTCATCAGTGAAATCTATTTCTAATACACATCTAAGAAGTATCATGTGGAGAATCTCCATGCTATTTTGGGAGTTCTTTTCCATTAGAAACTATTTAGGATGTTTCCAAAATATTTTTTTGGGAACGAGAATTTCATTGCATCGAGCATGTTGTATCCTTGAAGAGAAATTCTATGGATCAGTCTATTATAGATTCAGTTTTGTGTTGGGAAGCCCCCATGATTGAGGCATGGGTGAAAATTTTCATTATTCTTATAGGATATTAGAGGAGGTTTGTAGCTTATTTCACTCAGGTTGTGACTCCTATGAATGTGTTGACTAGAAATTATTATGTGTTCTTATAAAATTATCAGTGTTAGGAAGATTTTGAGTATCAAAAAGAGAATTTGTTGGGTGCTCCAGTTCATTGTCTTCTAGCATAAGGAGTATTTTTTGAGTTTTTATCTGATGCATTGTGTTTGGGATTAGGTTTTTTTCTAATATATAATTCGTAAATTGTTTTATATGGGACTTTTTAGTGACGTCCCCATAAGAACAACTATTCCACCCACAATCTTGAGTTAGAATCAGTGGTGTTTTAGTTTATGTTGTGAACATATTACCTCATTGGCGTACATTTTGTGGTCTTCACAGATCATTAGATCATGTGGAATGTTTTCACTTAGTGTTACATGAACTAAAGAATGGATCAGTGGATGGGTTTCATACAAGATGAAGACATCAAAAAAATTATACACCTAGAAAGGGGAATTTTGTAGCTGATTCATTGAGAATAATGTCTCTTGGTGATGTCGTGCATGAATCTAGTGATTTCTAGTGGGTGATTGAAGAAATATCAACATTACGTTTGGATATCGAAGAAGTTTAGTGAAAATGTTGTCTCATTCAGATGATGGGACATTAATCTATGGTTAATTATGTAGAATATTCTAGGATTGCGGATCATGTGGTGGATGTATTGAGAGATATATTTCATTGTGGCAAGGGCCTTGATGGTTTGTTTTCAGATGAACAACATCAGTTGTTATTTAAGAGGAATTTATTTGTTCCTTTAGTCATGCATGAGATGGTTCTCAAAGATATACAAAGTTCACCGTTAAGGGTAAATCCTCTCATGAAAAAGATATACCAATATTTGGGGAGTTAGTTTTTGTGGTCTAGGTCGAATCTTGTAGTTGTAGAGTTTTTTCCTCGACGATTAGTATTCTAGAAGGTGAAGGTCGAGAACTGTATTCCTATCAGTTTGCTCCAGCAGTTAGATGTTCCTCAGTGGAAGTGGGAGACATATTGATGGACTTTGTTACTGGTTAACATCAAGGTCAGAGAATATATGACTCTATATGGGTAGTAGAGGATCGTTTGATGAATTCATCCCACTTAATTGAAATCAATGAGTCTATCCTTGTTGAGTTTTTGTCTAGGAATTATCCAAAAAATGTGGTGAGACACCATAGAGACCCAATGAATCCCATTTCTGATCATGATCCTCATTTTATCCCTAGAGTTGGGGGAGGTCTCCATCATGATTTTTATTCTCAACAATGCCTTAGTTGTACTTTTTATCCATTGATAGATAGTAAGTCAGAAAGGACCATCCTAACTCTGGAAGACTTGTTGTGATCATGTTTCTTTGATTTTTGAGGTATGTGGATGAGGATATTACCTTTGATATAGTTCTCTGACAACAATAGTTTTCCCACCTCCTTTGGTATAGAATAATTTGAAGCCTTGTATTGTCGACCTTTAAATTCTTATTTTAGATGAACTGGGGTTGGAGTGTCAGCAACTCTTGGGCTGGAACTGGTATTGAAAATGATAGAAATTCTCTGGGTGGTTCGTTAGAGGAATAAGGTAGTGATGGATCATCATAAATACAATAACTATCATAGGAGGTGACCTATAGAGTATGACATTGGGGATAATATATTTTTTAAGGCAACTCCCTATTGTGGGTAGTGATGGTTTGCTCATGGGAGTAAGCATTCTCCCCAATTTTTTAGACCATTAAGAGTGTTGGACCCTGTTGGAGTTGTAGTGTATCAGGTTTCACCTCCCCTATAGTTGACAAGGATACAATATGTTTTTCACAGGTTTTATCTCTATCGTTATCTTCATGAAGACTCTCACACCTTTTATTTGTGTGAGATCGATGTTGATGATGTTGTGATCATTGAGAAGTATCCTGAAGAGCCCCATGAGCACAAAGAAAATGTGTTCCATGGGCGTACTATCCCCCTACATCGGATCTTGTGGAATCATGGTGGTGTGGAGGAGAGTACATGGGAACAGGAGTTTAAGACACGTTCTTAGTACCCCAATCTATTTGATGTTTATCTTTTCTCTTGTAACATTAATCAATTGGTGGTGGTAGACCCCTTCTATTTATGAGATATATTTCACTTATTTCATATTGTGTTTTTCTCTATTACAAGTGGTATGTCCCTTAGGATAGTGTTTAGGAGCTCGTTGTTATTGTTGTGTGGTTTCGAATTGTTCTTTTATTTGAATCATTTGACCTCCTTTGGTCATAAGATCCTTAAGAAGTATCTCACATTGTAGATGTTATGACGACTCCTTTCCTATTTCCTTCCAATGTAGGTTTTGGATTATCTAAATAAATAATGTTTTGAGAGGCATCTAATTTAATGGCTCAAACCTATCCGGTCCATTACTCTGTGAAAATATAGTGTTTGAGGTGTTCTGGGAGGTTATGTTAATGTGTTTCTAACACTTTGCGAACATTAATGTTCAGTGAACAGGGTTTCAAGAATGGTAGGTCATATGTAGGTATGTTGAATAGTTTTTCTAGGATGATAGGTTATATATCGTTAGTTTGAACAATGTTTCTAGGACTGTAAGTCATCTATCGATAGGATGAACAATTTTTCTAGGATGGTATGTCATCTATCTATATATTGAAGAGTGTTTCGAGGATGCTAGGTCATCAATCAATATTTTGATCATTATTTCTAGTATATTTATTCATCTATATGTAGGTTGAACTGTGTTTCCATGATTGGTTGGTCTTCAATATGTAAGTTGGATAGTGTTTCCAAGGCGGTGGGTTATCTATCGGTATGTCGAATACTGTTCCCATGATTGGTAGGTAATCTATAGGTAGGTTGAATAGTGTTTATAAGATCAGTAGTTCATCAATAAATTGGTTGAAGAATGTTTCCATGATGGTGGGTCACCTATCAATAGGATAAACACTATTTCTAGGACTGGTATGTCATCTATTGGTAGGTTGAATAGTGTTTCCAAAATGATAGGTTATCAATCAGCTGGTGTACAGTGGCTCCATCATCCTACAATTTTGACCATATGATGTTATCTATAACATTAAATGAATTCCAAGACATGTTTTATGGTATTTAAGGCTGATTGAAAGGCCATAAATCTTATTTAAATTTTCTTACGTTAATGGGTTCCTTTACTCTTTCAAAACACTTAATCTCAACCTAATCCACCATTAATAGAAAATATAAATTACAGATCCAACTAGACTTTCAAAAGGCCAAGATACCTTCTTCCCGTGTTCTTACTTATTTTTTTCCATTGTATGGGATGCCTAGAGTTCTTCCTCTAATATGAGTTGTTTGATCGAACTGGAATCCATCGACTGTTTTCCCTTGGAGTTTTCAAGTTGCAAGTGCACCCCCTGTTTTTATGCAACAGGGAATTGTCGATAAATCTTTGATATAGGGTGTGTTCTTCCACCATTATTTTATGTTCCTAAATCTGTTTCTTCTCCTTCTATATTAAATTTTATGGCTTCTGATCTCCATGTTTCTAATGGTTATTTCTTGGGTGTTGGTTGATGCAGTTGTTCCAAGATGTCCCCTAATGGATGTAGTCATCACAGGAGAGGTGATAATGATCAAATGTTTTGTCCTGTTGTCATAAAATGATCTTCAGAAACCATGTGAGGTAGGGTATTCATGGCTTCTATGATTTTTAACTATATTCTAAGAGTTAGTATGTTTTATCCCATTGGATAATAATGAAATTCCTATAATAAATATTTGAAGTAGATTAAGGAATTGTTATCTTTTTTCTAGTGATGTTTTTTCATTTTTATTAGATATATAATGCAACATCTATGTTGTTATTGTTTTTTCAGGTCATTCTTGATGAAAATTGGTATTGAATGTAAATCATGGAATAATTTTAAATTAATAAGACAATGATAAAGTGTCTTCTTTAATAAATATGGTTGTCGTTTTCGTACATTGTTGATAATAAAATGAATGCAGTTATTCATGTTGAAATAAATCGTTTAATTAAATATGAAATAAATAATTGGTTGTGAGATAATGAAAATTCTATTTAGGGTTCTAATTTACCAACATTATTTTAAAAGTCCTGTTGCTTATACTTTGGAGATATGATTTCTCATTGTGTGTGAAAGCTGAATGCCTTGTTTAAGGCCAAAGCCCAGTTTCTATTATGTTTGTTTCTCGTTTTTCGTGTTGTGGTGTGAGCCTGGGATGGCTGAGCCTGGAAGGAAGTTGTGGTATGTGGGGGTAGGGAGTCCCAGTGCTGATGGTGGGAGTAGTTGATTCTTGAATTGGTGACATGCATCATGTTATGCATGTGTGTGTCGGGGAGGACAATGGGGATGATGGAATGGACTGGAGTTTGGCATACCTGTTGATGTGAAACTGTTTTCTATTGATCCTATTGTTTATTTATCTTTTTTACCTTCCCCACTACTTGAGGTAGACGTAATTTCTTACCCTACTTCCAAAATTGGTGAATATTCAAAGGGTATGCCACATGATTTTTGTAATTATATTCTCATGGATGGATGTGTCTATTCTCTTACTATAGGTGGAAAAGACCCAATGGGTTATTCATCTACTCACCGTGATGATCCCCTTCAGTTATATAGCTAATAATTTATTCACAGAATACCATTAATTATTAAAAATGGTAATTTTTTAAAATTAATGAATACATGATGTCAAACTGGTGCGGTTGGAGCTTTCTTGGATTCAATGTCAAGGATATACTTCTGAGGAACTGTGGACTCAGTTTAGTTATGTTTGGAGGGCATGGATCATGAAAGGAATGATAATTAAATGTATTTTGGAATTTATAATGATTAAATAAATGTTTAAATAATTAATTGATGTTAATTTAAACTGATAATAAGATATAAAATAAATTAATATATCTCTTAAAATGGTTGTGTGATTATAGGATATCTATTTTTAGCAGTGGTAGCTGGGATTCTGAGAGACGTTAGCTGTAGTTGATTATAATACTAGGTTTTTCTCATAGTTTGGTTGTGACCAATATTATACAATGTGATTTTTTATATATTAATCCACCCTATCGGTTTGGGAAACTGAGACCTAAGGTATTCCGGTCTCATGGGGTGTTTTTTGAAACATCCCAATCAGATGATGGATGGTTGAATTGCACCTCTCTCCCTAATCTCTTCTCATGGTATCTACTTGTGCTGGTATGCATGGTGGTTATTTTTTACCATATATGTGTGGAGAGGTATATAATGGATTAGGGTTATTTCATGAAAGTATATTTTATAATTAGTCTCATATGTTCTACTATAGGTATAACATGTATAAGGTTTGATGGCTTTAGGATCCTTACTTGGTGTATGTCTTATAGTAGATTGAGGTATAATACTCGATTCTAAGTACATGTTATGTGGGTTGTGGTAGCTCTTTTGAAAAACCAAATAACATTTGGTTTTGTGGTTGTGGTGATGAGTTACATGAGGGGCATGTTGTTGTGCTATTACTAGGTGTCTTCGGGTTAGCCTTTATGGAGAGATATTCTCTAGATGTGCGAGTTGGGGAAAAAGTGGAAACCCAGTGGGGAATTTGTTTCAAGGAACCCTTCATATTTTTTATTTTTTAATATACTCATATTTTTATACTTAATGAGATTAGACATAGAGATGATTAAAACATAGTACACCTTTTTAAGTGGTGAGTTAGTTTCACTTGTTGGTCACTTTGATTTATCATACTTTCATTACCTTTCTACAATAGGCTCTAGGGAGGATCTACTAAGTATATTTATATACCCACCCACTGTTATATATTCTTTTTTTCAGGTTACATGGAGTAGGTTTGAAATTATGATGGTTTCTAATAGTTCAAGGTTTTTTGGGGATGTTCGGGCTTTGTGGTCGTTGTTGTTATACTTTCTTTTGGTACTTGGAATTTTCCATTTCAGTGGTAGTAGTCTTTTCATAAAATTGCAAATGTGTACTTGGGTTTTCTTATATATTGTATCCTGAGTCATATTTTGTTGATTTATATCTTATATCTCTCTCCTGGTTGTTTTCTCTTTGAGGTTAATTCCTCTCGTATGTGTGTTTGTGCTACCTGCAGTGGTAGTCACCAAAGTAGGGCCTGCTAAAAGTGGTACTTAGGGTTCATTATCTCTCTTCTCACAGTGCCAACCCTGGAGGAGTACACTTTGTGGGGAGGTTCTGTGACACCCTCTTTTTGTTAACCAACTAAAATTGTTTTGTCTCTTGCATGCATTGAATTCTTCTCATTTATTTCTATTCTAAGGGGATAAAGTAGTATTTTTTATGAAGAAATAATATATGATAGGGAATTATTTGGAATTTTTAATTCCCTAATTCACCGCCAAGTGTATTTACCCTAATTATAATGTCAACTAAAAACCATAAAATCTATTTTTAATATGTTTCGTAATTATGTATTTTTTTCTAATTTTATTACCAATAATGATAATGGGGATTTGAATAATTGAAATTTTAATAATATCATCTATGAATAACTAAATCATATTGATATAAATAAACTGTGTAATTTTATCAAATTACCCAATGCTAAAAATATTATAGAAATTAATGTATTTTTTAAAAATAAGTTAATGAATCTGTAAATTTAGTAAAAAATAATGCTATATGAGTAGCATAAGAACATTATTAAAAAGGAGGAATTGTTTTTTAAGATTATTTTTTACATATTTCAATGATAGATGAAATTAATATTTTATTAGATTTAATTGTTTTCAAAATACCAAATCATTTCAAATAGATGAAATAAATATTATTTTTAAAATGATTAATTTATGAATATATTCTTGTTAAAAAACTACACATATTTGAAAATAAAAAATTAAAAATCATGTTTTAAAACATAATAAATGTATTTATGGTCTTAATAAGCCTCTTATATCTTATTATGATAGATTAAAATTTATTTTTTTGTAATTTTTTTTAATAAAGGAAACCTCTTATCCTACATTGTTCATTAAAAATGTTTCATATGATATTTTTAATTAGGTAAATATATATTTATTATATTATGGTTGGTTCTATAAATGATTTTTCTGTGATGAATTTTCTAAATTGATGGTCAGTGTGTTTTACCTAAGCTTAACGGGAGAATTAAAATATTTTCATTGTTTACAAATTAATAAATTAAATAATGGTATATTTTTTAATCAATCTATATATGGTAATGAAAATTTTAAAATATTTTTTTATTCTTAAAATAAAATTAAGAAAAAAATGTGTAATAATTTTATGTTGGATATAGATTAATTTTTAAAGTGTGTTGATTTTATATTTTATCGAGTAATGATTGGTGGTTTTTTATTTAACTATTTATAGGGCAGATATAATGTTCTTAGTTTTCATATATTATATATTTCAATATAACCATAAATAATATCAACATGTGGTTGTTAAAATTATCTTATGATCCCTTAGATGAACTAATAACAACAGTTTGTTCTATTAAATAATTACTATTGATATTTATTATCTCATTATAACTCTAATTTTGGAGGTTATATACTTTTCTAGAAAATAAAATTGATTATATTTCATTAACATCGTAAAATTTGAATTTCACATGGCTTTAAAAAATGATTATCAGTTTCACTATTCACAATTGAGGTTGAGTATATTGTAATTCTAGTTTTTGTGCTCAACGATTTTGAATTAAAAACTATATTTGATTTTAATGTTTTTTGATAAAATAAAAATTTATTATGATAATTATTGTGTTGTTGAAATATTTAAATTTCAGTTAAAATAGCTCAGAATGAGACATATATATATATATGATTTCTTTTTATTAGAAATCATGTGAATAACGAGGAAACTATATTATATTTTATTTCCATCTATATAAAATTGGATTAAATATTTACTAAGTCTTTGGATTCAATAAATTCTTGGAAAATATATTGTAAAATTTATATGTCAAAATAATAATAAATCTTTTAATGTTTAATATATTAATTATTTAATTAATCTAGATAGATTTAATGAATCATATCGTTTGTTTATCATTTCTATTGAGTTATGTTATTACTGTTAATGTAAAGGCCCAAATCCTAGTAGCCCAAGATGGTTTCTAATTTATTACATTGGCACTAGAGACAAGAGATATCATCACAGAGGACCAAATAGTTTAGTATCAATGGTAAACTAGTTATATACTTTAATCTCACATTATAATTGAAGAAAAAAATAAAACATAGTATTTTCCTTGAGAACACCTTTATTACATTTATCATATCCATAAATATCATTCATAATACATTTCATGGTATTATAGTCAAAGGAAGCATTAACAAGGGGTGAGTTAAGATTCTTAGAATGGGTATGCGTATAGTGAAATCTATCCTGAATACATTATTAATAATCAATATAGCATAGTAAATAACTAAAAACCTATTCAATTTAATCAATATTTTCATCATAATGAATAATATGGTAGCAGCAAATGATGATCAAATAATACCATATAAATAATCACATTATCTTAAAATTTATCCATGGATATTCTAACTAATCAAATAATCACAAGAACATAAATAACTAATCTCTTAAAAAGTTAATACATAATGTCAAACATTCAAATCATGTCATCAAAGAATCTTGAAAAAACGTATTAAAAACTATGTAAATAATCAACAAAAAGATAAACAATGTTTTTCTAATTAAATTTACCAGTTCATCAAGGGGTTATAGGATGACATTCTTGTAAATTGCAAAGCCCAATGCATTCATCTTATAAAAGAGGTGTACCATAATCAATGTAGACTTTCATATTGTAATAATATCTTAAGAAATTTTAATAATATCTGAAATAAATATATATAATCAAAGTAAACATAAATAATGAAATTCTAGTATACTAAATGTAAATTCTTTCCTCAATCAATAAGTATAATCATAAACCATCATGTGTAATATAGAGAATGGTATCAAAATAAGACCTCCCTAGTCTAACTTATCATAACCTGTCAATAGAAATACTATTTATTTGAATAATTATATAATATCCATATTATATTATTAGTAGAAAAAGGAAAACATTCATTGTTGAAAATAAATACCATAATGATATCATAAAAATTTTATTGAGAAAAATAACCTTTTCACTTTTAAAATATTTTCAAATATATAATTTCTCAAAATGTTATGAAAATAATTTTCATTGAAAATATACTTTGAAACTTGTGAAGTAATCCTTAAATCATTTTTTTCATATCTAAGGGAAATTTCATTTATGATGCGTACATTAAAATAAATATTCCAACCGAAACATTTTTTTAAGAAATTTCACATATTACCTTATTTGAGAAATAAAAATAAGATTCCTATAAATTTTTTTAAAACAAACCAATAATGGGTAAATTTTATGTTAGAAAATAACAAGATAAAATTAAAAAACATTCTTCAAATCATTTTTAGAAAATATGTGTTTTGATGAAAAATGATTTTTGACTGAGGAAAAAAATATGTTGGATTAAAAAAACATTTTCCCAATAATTTTAAGTATCGAATAGATGTAAATGACATTATTACTTGAAATGTTCAACAATAACCATCGGGAAAGTAAATATATTGGTTTTAAGATGTAAATATTATATATGTCTCCTAAATAAGACCAAAACAGAGATAATCATGAATAGTGATCAGATTATGATATAAACTCGTATCACTTTGGTAGAATTTGAATCATAACACACATGAAATAAATATATTAAAATGATACTTTGAACCTAATTAATAAAAATATATTCATGATTTAAAATATAAATTGTTTAGTACATAAACCAAAAAAATAAATGAGTGGTGAATATGGCATATGGCTCTTGGAACTAAAATTCAGACAAGAAATCCTGAACACATGTCTAATTTCTTTTGTACATATTAAAACATAATATATCATAAATATAGGTTTATTATTACTCTATCAAATAATTATACTCAGATAAATTATAAAATATATTATTTTATTATATCATTTAATCCCATTTTCTTAATAATTCTTTATTAAAAACACTCTTTCGGGTGATAATTGCTTCATTTTTCAGGTATGTTTTGGTTTGGTTATTTCACTATATTTATATTTATCATGATTCAATAATATCTATAATTTTAATAATTATATAAAATAATATATATTTATTTAATATGTATTTATATTTATACTTAATATTTTGATGCAAAAATGAATTACACCATAAATGGAGACAATAGGCCATACATACCCATGAACGTTATTTCCATTATTTATAACATATAAAAATAAGGAATGATAAATAATATTTCACCTTTATGGAATAATAATTACATCAATTATATCATATAAATATTTTAAATATTTATTTATTACCATCAATTTGAAAATTATATGAAAACATCTCACATCGTTTTGTGGAGGCAGCTGTCCACACGTTGGCACGAACGATGTTATCGTTTTCCAATGGAATGGAATGTAAGAATGTAGATTATATATTATAATTATAGAATTACAATTATTCTATAAATTTAATATATTTAAATTACATCCATCATTATATCCTTTTGTGAGAGATGGTTGGGGAAGATAAATTACATCGGTTTGTTAGGTTGTGGTTCATCATACAAATGATCAGTAGTTTCGTTTTGCATTTGATTGAATATGAGATGGATATACATTATTTAATTTAGTATAAATATATATTAGCATATTTTAGATAATGGATTTATTATTTTATAGTAGTTTAATAAAGTTGTAATGGGTTATAGGAAGAAATAAAATAAAGATGCAAGGTTATTAACTATTAAACTTATTCAGTGAAACCCCTTAAGAATATACATAACACATTCCTATAATGATTTTATTACCAAAATAATTACTCTAGTTTATGGGTATGTATTTGATAAATGTATATTTCTAGATAATGTCTAAATCAAGTGGATCTAGATGTTTGATTTGAAGAGGATATGGGGTGGCCTTTTATAAGTGGGTGAGAGGACACACTTGGAATATTTTGAAAGAATAAAATTGGCCAATATTTTTTCCATGCCACATGAATAAAAAATGGATCATTATTGAAAATTATATTAAATAAGGTAAAAATATGTCCATATAATCTGAATTTGAAATTTTATTATGCATTTTAAGCCTTATATTTTTAATTTGACCCTCAGTAAAACTATTTTAACGTAAACAGTGATAACTAATTTCTTCTTTTATTACAGTTCATTGTGAAAAAATAAAGATAAACGTAATATATAATATTATTTAACCCGATTCAAAATATGTGACCCATTTTTTTCAATTCAACTCACATAAGTGATATAATTTAATTTTAAATTAAACTAACCGACGTGATAAAAAATCAGTTTTCCAAAGAAAAGGCATTCATAACAATAAAATGTTTTGAAACCAAAATTTAGCATATTATTGATTATAATAAACTAAACTAAATTAAATAAAAAAATAATTGAAATACTTTTAGGTTTAAAGATAATTAAAAAAAATGGAACATGTAAAAGGATTAAGTGAAAAAACAACTTTTTATTAAAAAAATATTTTATATTATAAATTGAAAAATCAATCTTTTAAGTAAATTATTAAAAAAATTTATAAGTTAATTATGAAATTATGATTTTAAAAATGAAAATAAAATTTTCAATTAAATTTTATTAAATTTTGAAAAGTTATTTTTAAAATAAACGTGATAAAAGTGATGAAACTGATCTTTTAAAAATACAGTTTTTTAGAATAAAACATAATTATTTCTTATTTCATGCATAAAAAAATATTATATGAATTATAAATAATTATATAAAATTTATATTATATATATTTCATTAAATGATTAATAAATAGTGATTAATTTAATTTATTATGATAATAACACATTATGTGAATAAAAATAGATTTTCATAAAAAAATTATTTTACTTTCATATGGTATTTATATTCATTCCTAATCATTTCATAACCAGTGAATTGATTGTATAGTATTGTAAATCATTTTTTTATAATTTATTAATTATTATTTATAACATCCAATTTAACGTCCACATTATAACTATTATATTTAAATAATATATTTCATGATTCGTTTAATCTCAATGTTGTGCTTTGTATACACTATTGAACACAATGTTCTAATTTCAAAATCAAGGGGTTTTACAATATCCCCAAATAAATTAAATTGTATTCCCAAAATTTGAATATATACTCAAATATGATTGGTTTTCTGGATGAAAATGCATTTTTTGATAACCTGTATCTAACAAATGGTTAGTAAAACATACTCTTGATAAGAAAGGAATGAAAGTACAAAGGTCATCATGAATAACACATAAATAGGTTCCCATGTAGGAAACAATTATTGTGAAGTGAAAACATTTTTATAGAGAAAAAGTTTAATTAAATATTATAGTAATAGATACTATTAATCCTAGGAAATTGAATTATCAAAATAAAATTAGCAACCAAAAATCCAATAATTTGTGATGGATAAAAAGACACCTTGTTTCATTAGAAATAAAGGTAAATGTATAACATCTTATTTCGACATCCTTTTTCTAAATTTGAGGGATTATTTTACTATCAAAATATAAACCACATAAAATATACTTACTTGATATATTTTATTTTATAATTCCAATTTTATAATTTGGTTGTCCATCGATCAATTTATAACTCCAAGAAATAAATATCAAAAAAAAATTTATTCCAGGAAATTATAATTAACTATTAATATATCATAAGATCGAGAAAAATTGTGATTATTATTTATATTTGTCTCTATATACTTAACAAAACCAAAATGGTCCACAAAAGTTATCCAATATAATAAATATATCTAAAACCATAACTGTATCACTCAAAGTTAAATAAAATTCATTCCAAGGGTATTTATCTTAAAAACCCTTCATCTTTCTTCTATGAAAACATAATATTATTCTTCCCAAATAATCTTTTATATTAAACGTAATGGTCATATATACTTCTACACAATAAAAAGTATCCTTAAATTTCATTAATAACCTTAAAATTAAAAATAATTGATCATGTATTATGGTTCCCAAAATCAAACATATATATATTCATCAAACCATTTTAATAAAAAAATTCCATATTAATCAATATATCATTTATTCCAGTGGTAGGTGAAGCACCCTTATCCCCCATCAATTGTTGGTTCAAGCCCCACAGTCTTTTCGAATGCGATGCGTTGTCACCCATTATACAAGTTGTCCTTTTTATACAACTATATTAATATAATTTTTATAACATTATCAAAAATATGATAAAAATCCACAAAATTAACATTATTTATAAAATCATATTTTAATATCATGGATATATATATGTTAGAATATATGTTCCCATAATTTAATAACACATAATTTCCACATCATCAAAAATCATTTAAACAAAAAAGGTTATCATGAATTTTTATCTAATATCCATAAACATTAAGTTCATTGTTAATCATATATTTTTTTTAATAAAACTCTTACTAATACTTAGGGTTATATTTCCTTAAATGCCTCTAAAAATGTCATTAATCGTATGAAAATCACATCATTTAAACCCTAAAAATGGGTGTATAATACATTAAACTTTTAATCTAACATACACCCATAAATTCGAGATGGTATCCATAACACCTATGTTAATCTTACATGAAGATGTTTATTCTTCAAAAATTAACACACTACTTAGATTTTCCATGTCACGACCTATCCCCTGAGGCCCGTGTCGTAACTACCCCAAGCCCACCTTCCATAGGCCAGGGGATGACAACTAGCACCAAAGGCATAAATCTATATAACTGGGAAGGCATTGCCTTTATAAAACATAAACTGACACAACCAGAGAACAAGCAGAAGAAAACATTAAGTAAAGGAGTATAACAATTGTGATTAAATTACAAAGGGGGTGGAAATACAAGCCCAACATAATGGTATAGCTACAACTGAAAGATAAGTAAAACTGAAAAGACAAACAACTGGATGGTGAAACAGCTCCTGGATCGTCCTCCGGGTTCCAACCTGAAGTGTAGGTACAGATGTCCTCCTCATTACTCCGTGTCTATCGGTCCACTGTGTGTGCCGTCATGCCAAGTTTCCTCCTCTGGGTATCGTCCAGTCCTCGTACACTCTGCCTCGGTCAGCGATTGTCCGTCATCTACATCCAACACAACAAGGTGCGGGCATAGCCCCTACAGGGGTGAGTATAACGATAATCGGTAGGGACCCCGAGACCCTAAAGGTCTCACAAAATCCAACAAGGATAAACCACAATGAAAAATCTCTGCATATAACCTTTACATAGGTATATTCCCATACATATACCTATGTTATCAAGTAACCTATCTCAATAACGAGGAAAACACAAAGGTCATTGACTCAGCTCAAACCAAGATTTTCATTCACGATGTCGAAACCGCAGCTGCTAGATAACTCCTTATCTATCGAGTACAATAGTCATGTCGCAACTTCGAGGTGCTACTCACTAACCTTAGACTGCTGAGGTACTCCTCTTGTCGAGTACCGTGGGTTTGTCGCCCCAACACAGTAGCGCTCCCCGCCATGGGTCTATCACCCCAACACAGTAGCGCTCCCCCTAATATCCTAAGGAGGTAATTCTCCTGTAGAGAACCACAGGATTTCCGCCCCAACACAGTAGAGCTCTTTTTCCAGGGGTTTGTCGCCCCAACACAGTAGTTCTCCCCACTGGGCTAGTCAAGTCACTCCGAATCGAATCGAACAAGAAGTCATCAGGTCTCAAACATCTACAAGGTATCTGTACTCCGTATGCTCATCTCCGGGAGGATCCTCTCCACGATCTACTGGTCGATACTTCCAAGTGTCACGTAAACTCACGTGGAAGTATCTCATGGGACCGTCTCGTCATAGGGGTCTCAACGCAACAGACAGCGCGTCAATCGGACGCCCGGTCTGTGAGTTATTAACATTTCTGTTCCAGGGGCCCGGTTGGATTTCAGGTTCAATCCAACCCGGCCATAGTCAAACGACATCCGAATCATATGTGGAGTATGCCAAAAGATCCACCTCATCGGGAGAAATCCAACATAGTCTACGACACGTCAATCAGATGTCTGGTCCTTATGTTATAAGGGTTTACTCTTCGAGGGCCTGGTTGGTTTCAGTTTCGAACCAACCCAGCTGTTTTTCCAAAGTTGTCCAAAACTCACTTAGAGAATCTCAAAAGGACCGCCTCCTCGTGAGGTTCCTAGTTCCGCAGACGGCGTGTCGATCAGACGCACAGTCTTGAAGTTATTTCCATTTAAGCATACGGGCCCGGCCCGTTAGGCCGAGTGGGCTGGCGGGTCAGCCCAATCCGTATCGGCAGGTCTGACCCGGAATGGGGTCTCGACTCGGCCTAAAAACACGTGACCCGGCCGAGTGGAAGGCATGACCTGGCCCGGCGGGGCGCGGCCTGGTACGGAGCGGCACGGCCCGGCTGGCTATGGCTAGGCCCGATGGGGTCGAGCGGTCCGTGGCGGGGGGCGCAACCCCCTGGCTGCCCGAAGCGGCGGCACAATGTGGCGCCTCCTTCTCTAACTGGTCGGTCGAAGCCATCCGACCTTCATGGCACAAGTAGCCTGCTTCGGCGGGCCGTGGTTCATCTAGCGTGGTGCCCTCCTGGCGACGCGGTTCTGCTCAGCCCAGTCGGCCGCCTACCGGCCAGTTCTCCCAACAAGCGCCCAACAGTTGCGGGCTGTGGTTCTTCTCCACGCGGCCCGCATACATTCCTCGCTTTTTCTCCGATCCCCGCTATCCCTCCCATCACCGTCGCCATTGAAAAAGAACAAGGATCAATGGAGGGTCGTCGGGTCATGTACGTTCATCACACGCCCTCCGCATTAGGCTGTATCACCTGGTCAATAACAATCCACGGTTTCAACGAAGGATGAAGCACAATTTATAAACAATTAAAAATCTATACAAACCCCCTACCAAGAATAAAGTTTCACTGTAGTCGAGCATCACAGAAGATGGCGTCATGAAGGTCGGTCATCGCGGTATACGGAGGTCGTTTCCATTGACGTCGAGGTGCGTCCGAGGAGGAAACAGCCTTGGAAACTTTGCATTCTTCGAATCGTAGAGCGTTCTTTGTCGAGGGAGAAAGTCCTTCGTCATTGGAGGCGTTCTTCGTCGAAAGAAGAATGGTGTATTCTCCCTAGACTTTCCAAATAATATCCAAGCCTCAAAAGACACAATTGGCTCTCTATAATTATATTTGTTTCATACAATTCAAAATATTTCAAAAGAATTCATGACACAGCATATAATTATTTAATTGAGTAGCTAAACCCATTAATTAAGAGAGGATGAATTCATTTATTAACATGTGTTGGAAAATTAAATGGAGTGAGAGGGGAGGTGAAGAGATCACTTCATTAAGGGGGAGTTGGCATATTAAATGGAAGCTCAAATATTCAAGGGGGTTAGAAGGAGGGTTAGGTGTTTGTGTGGGCCCCACCGTATGTTATCCTCCCATGGGAGGTTATGTGGGTGTGGGATCCACCACCAACCACCCTTTGGAGATATAAACCACCAACAAAATAAAATTTATATAAGACATAAATTTTATTTAGTTTAATAAAATTCCACAAATTAACATTCAACCCGCATAAAACGCTACTATGGTAATGGTCCCTTTAAGTGAATACTGACGCTGCAAGTCCATCAGTGTCCTCATATTTCAATTCTGAGCATCGATTAAAAAGATAGGGAAACCCGCACGTACGTTTACTGAACGTCCCCGAAAAAAACTTTTGAAATTGATACCGGGCACACCGGGCCTCAGAATCATGTTTTGTCAAAAGGCACAGACTCATAAAATTCCAAAGAATTAAAAAAGATTCCATGAAAATTCTGGGTCTTTACATTACTCACGCCTCAGGGATTTACATCCCTGTAAAGCTACAACACATACTAGGGAAGAAAAAGGGTTACTGAGCACACATCTGAGCCTCCCACTCTCATGTGCTCTCCTGTAGGTTCCCATACTACCAGTGAATGTGCACCAGAGGAATCGACCATCCTCGTATGATCCGCTCTTGTCAATCCTCAATCCCTACTGGAACCTCCATAAATTTTGCGCCATCATCGATATCTATATTTCTATGGTCGATGATGTGTGAAGGGTCAAGCACATGTCTCCTCAGGTGAGATATGCGAAAGACATCATGCACCCGCTGCAACTAAGGTGGAAGAGCCAAGCGGTAAGCCACCTCCCCTATCCAATTGAGGACCTAGAAAAGTCCAATGAACATCTAAGATAACTTTCCACCTCGTCTAAATCTTCGTAGACCTCATCGCGGTGAGACCCATAGGAAGACGTGGTCACCATCCTCGAACTCCAGAGGTCTTCATCTCTTATAAACTTAAAACTTTTTCCTAATCTGTGCAGTCTTCATCCGCTCTTGGATGATGTGCACCTTCTTTGTCGAATCTCGTACCATCCCTGGTCGGTAGGGTGTTGGACGACTTGGTAAGTCGGTTGACGTTCACCCTTCTTCTCCTACGATCTGTAAGAGCATCTAAGATTTCTCCTTTGCCGAAAAGGGAAATACGGTCACATCCCCTGGATGAACCACGTCCTTTGCCTAATACAGTAAATCCTAACATGAATGATACTAATTAATTCCATGGATGAGGTCGTAAGGCCTCGACTTTATTACCAAGAGATCCAACCGTTACTCTCGACTCCAAGGGTTGAGTCACATTGTCGGCATCAGTGTGTGGTTACTGGGTCTCCTCCAGTAGAAATCTCGATTGTTAGGGTAAAGTCAATAGTTTAAACTGGAACCTCTTAGTACACAAAAAGAATGAAATAAAACTTTACAAGGACATGTGTCTTTTATTACTGCATATCAATGTACAAAGACACAAAGAAAAAACAACAACGACATTAAGGAAGCTAGAAACATCATGAACAAGGCCTCTATTCCTAGAACTAGTCCCGCTCATATCCACCTACTTCTGGAACTCCATCGTCCTATTCTTCAGCTGCTTGAAGTTGTTCTCTTCCATATCCACTTGTTTCTTGTGGTCAGGGTGGACCTCCTAGAGGTGGTGGTGGCAACACCTCAAAGCGTCGTAAACCACCGGCTATACGTCCAGCTCCCCTGCATCGGTCTGGTAGGTTCCTCTACTGCCTACTACTCATCTGCTGGACCGTTCAGGCAATCTCGAGCCAAGTGACCCTGCCTACCGCATGGATAACACTTCCTTCTCCTCATATAGGTGGATTTGTTTCATGTGCCTTGCACAACCGAACCTGTATCCTAAGATCACCCACCTGTTGGCCTAGTCTTCTTGAACTTCTATTTCATATTTCTACTTCCAGCTGTAGAAGACTCTACTACGGTCAAAAAGCCTTGGGGAGAGAGCAGTATCTCTGGAGCCTGCATAGAGCGAAGAGTCACTGGTACAATCTCCACCCTGAAAAACCCTCGAAGTTTCCCCAGGTGAAAGTCGTCTTGTCGCAAAACTAGAGCATCTGGCTCCACCACCTCTTAGTTTCTCCCTGAAAGAGTCTAATAGGTAGGTACATCATCAAGTCAGCGGGTGTACCAGCTGTGTAGATAGCTCATGCTACAAACTCCACCTAGTACCCAACCGTCTGAAAACATGACTCACCTTGAAACCTTGGAGGCCTCTGTCGCTAGAACTTGTGCAACGCGCTCAAGCAATGTGCACTCTCTTCTGGTACCCCTGCTGTGATGGGGACCTTCACCATGGTCTCGCTACTCGGTGGGATACCATCATGGTATCTACTCGGAACCCGCGCTGACTGACTGGGTGAAGACTTCCTAAAAGCAATAGATGTGACAAAGTCAAAACACTATACCTGTTGAGCTGACCTGGTTTGAGCTGACATAAAGAAAACTTCTAAAAACACACACACAATCAGTTTTTTCGTGCACTGAGTCAGAAATCAGAAGTTAGGGTCCTGGTGTATGGATATGTTGGCAACCGCACTAAAACTAGAATCCTTGAACTGAAAACCTCGCTCAGTATGCTTAACAATATTGCTTCACAGAAAATAAAATACCAGAGTCCTATGTTCTGTTGTAAAACCGAATCCGCTGATACCAATTTGTCATGACTCATCCCTCGGGGCCTGTGTCGTAACTACCCCAAGCCCGCCTTCCATAGGCCAGGGGCTGGCGATTAACACCAAATGCGTAAATCCCTATAACTGGGAAGGAATTGCCTTTATAAAACATAAACTCACACAACCATAGAACAATCGGAAGAAAACACTAAGAAAAGCAGTATAACAAGTGTGCTGAATGGAAAAAGGGGTAGGAAATACAATCCCAACAGAAACGTACAGCTACAACTGAAAGAAAAGTACAACTGAAAATACAAATAGCTGAATGGTGAAGTAGCTCATGGATTGTCCTCTGGGTTCCTACCTGAAGGGTAGGTACAGATGTCCTCCTCAGAACTCTACGTCTATCGGTCCGCTCTGTGTGCCATCACGCAAATTTTCCACCTCTGGGTACCATCCAGTCCTCCTACACTACCTCGGTCAGCATTGTCCGTCATCTACATCCAACACAAATTGGTTCGGGCATAGCCCGTGCAGGGGTGAGTATAACGATACTCAGTTGGGACCCCGAGACCCTCAAGGTCTCACCAAATCTAACAAGGATAAACCACAAAGAATGATCTCAATAGATAACGTTTACTTATGTATATTCCCATAAATATACCAATGTTATCATGTAACCCATCTCAATCATGAGGAAAACACAAAGGTCATTGACTCAGCTCAAACGAAGATTTTCTTACATGATGTCGAAACCACGACTGCTGGAGAACTCCTCATCCGTCAAGTACAGCAGTCTTGTCGAGACTCTGAGGTGCTACTAATTAACCTTAGACTACTGAGGTACTCCTCCTGTCGTGTATCGCGAGTCTATCACCCCAACACAGTAGTGCTCCCCACCACGAGTCTCCTACCCCAACGCAGTAGTGCTCCCACTAATAGCCTATAGAGGAACTCCTCCTGTCGAGTACCCCGAGTCTACCTCCCCAACACAGTAGCGCTCCTCCACCATGGGTCTATCACCCAAACATAGTTGCTCTCCCCACTGGGCTAGTCAAGTCACTCTGAATCAAATCGGACAAGCAGTCATCAGGTCTCAGCCAGCTACAAGGTCTCCGTAATCCGTATGCTCGTCTCCGGGAGGATCCGCTCCACGAGATACTGGTTGATACTTCCAAGTGTCACATAAACTCACTTGGAAGTATCTCATGTGACCTCCTCATAATAGGGGTCTCAATTCAATAGAGGGAACATCAATCGGACACCCAGTATGTGAGTTATTAGCATTTCTGTTCTAGGGGCCCGTTTGGATTTTGGGTTCCATCAAACCCGACCATACTCAAACCACATCCAAATCTTGTGTGGAGTATGCCAAAAGTTCCATCTCATCAAGAGGAATCCAAAGTAGTTGACGGCACATCAATGGGACTTCCGGTCCTTATGTTATGAGCATTTCCGCTCTATGGGCTCGGTTGGTTTCAGTTTCGAACCAACCCGACTATTTTTCCAAAATCTTCCAAAACTCACTTAGAGTATCATAAAAGGACAGCCTCATCGCGAGGGTCTGAGTTCCGCAAACAGAGCGTTGATCGGTCTCGCGGTCGTTATGTTACTCGCATTTAAGCGTACGGGCCCGGCTCGTTAGGCCCAGTGGGCTGGCGGGTCGGCTCGATCCGGTTAGGCAGGTCCGACCAGACATGGGGTGTCAGACCGGCCTAATGAAGTGTGAACCGGCCTGGTGGCAGGGGTGACTGGGCCAGATGGCAGGCGCAGCCCAACCTACGTGGGTGCGTCCCGCCCCGGCCCAGCCCGACGCGGCTCAACCAGAAGGGGTCGAACGGTTCGTGACGGGGGGCGCGACCTCCCGGCTGCCCGAACTGGTGGCGCCAAGCCGCACCACCCTCTCTAACCGGCTGGCCTTCATGGAGTAAGCGGCCTGATATGGCGGGCTGCGGTTTATCTTGCACGGTGCCCTCCTAGCTCCGCGGTTCTGCTCATCCCAACCAGCCGCCTCCTGGCCGGTTCGCCCGCCGAGTGGCCCGTAGTTGTGGGGCGCAGTACTTCTCCATGCGGACAGCATACGGGTGCCAATTGTTCTCCGGTCTCCACCATTCCTTTCATCACCATCGCTATTGAACAATAACAATGATCAACGGAGGGTCACTAGTCTGTGTTCGTTCGGCCCATGCCCTCTGCGTTAGGCGGTATCACATAGCCAATTTAAATCCACGTTTTCAATGAAGGATGAAGTAGTATTTTTAAACAATAAAAAATTGAAAAAAAATCCCCTACCTCGAATAATGTTTCATAGTAGTCGAGCATTGCGGAAGACGACACACGATGGTCGGGAGTCGCGGTATACGGACGTCGTTCCCGTTGACATCAGGGTGCGTCCATGGAGGAAACTGTGTTGGAAACATCACGTTCTACAAATCGTAGAGCATTGTTCGTCGAGGGAGATAGTCCTTCTTATTCAGAGGCGTTCTTCGTCGAAAGAAGAACGGTGTATTCTCCCAAGACATTCCAAATAATTTCGAAGCCTCAAAAGAAACAATAGGCTCTCTATAATTATATTGGTTCCATTCTCTCAAAATATTTCAAAATAATTAATGACACCACATATAATTATTTAATTTAGTAGCTCAACCCCTTAATTAGAAGAGGCTGAATTCATTTATTAACATGTATTGGCAAATTAAATGGAGTGAGAGGGGAGGTGAAGAGATGACTTCATTAAGCGAGAGTTGGCACATTAAATGGAAGCTCAAAGGTTCAATGGGGTATGAAGGGGGGTTAGGTGTTCTTGTGGGCTCCACCACATATTATCCTCCCATGGGAGGTTATGTGGGTGTGGGGTCCACCACCAACCTCCCTTTGAAGATATAAACCACCATCAAAATAAAATTTATATAAAAAATATATTTTATTTAGCTCAATAAAATTCCCCAAATTAACTTTCAACCCACATAAAATGCAACTACAGTAAAGGTCCCATTAAGCGAATATCGGCGATGCGAGTCCATCAGTGTTCTCAGATTTCAATTCCGAGCACCAGTTCAAAAGATAGAAAAACCCCCTTGTACGTTTACAGAACATACCCAAACAAAACTTTCTAAATTGATACTGGGCACACCGGGCCTCGAGATCAAGTGCCGTCAGAAGCCACAGACTCATAAAATTCCAGAGAATTAAGAAAAAAAATTCCATGAAAATTTCGGGACTTTACTTTCCATTATTCTTATAACCAAAAATATGTTCACTAAAATTACTACTATGATATATTTTTGAAATCCAAATACATAAATGCATTTACAATTTTACTCAAATGATTGGTATAATATATCTCCATCTCGGATCTAAGACATATCCTTTCAAATAATTCATTCACATGGATAATTCATAGGTTCACCTTATTTTATACCACATACTATAAATGTATCTCTAACATGAATTTTATTTCTATCCATTGAAATACACACTTTTCCTCGGTAATTAAATTCTCTATACCCTTATTTTCCACATTTTAGACTTTTTTCAGTTCCTTTGAGACATTTCCATTGGAATATACTTACCAATTGTTTACATGATGGAAATTGATCCTTCTATCCAACATGGTTTCCTCCACTTGATCCCTTAGTGTACTCCATACTTCTCTACGTTGGTGATTCTGAGAGTTTGTTAAGGTAAAGGTTATTAATCATATATCCGGATAAGTGATTATGTATAAACATAATATCATTCACTCTGGTCATCATACCACTTGGTTACTCATAATAACTAAATTTTCAATCATATTCAGTGTAAACATGATTTATTTGGGTTCCATATATTGACTAAAACCCCAAAATGTTATTTGAGAAAAATTAATCCTAGTGGAAAACTATATATTAATTTATAGAATTTAAAAATCATGAAACCTTATTTTTTATTATGAAATTATTGGTTAAACATCAGTTTAATATGGTCATCATTTAATCAAATCTGTGGTGATGGTTCGTAAAGAAAACACGAATTCAAACTAAAGTATCCCTTCATAGTATCAAACTTGGTTTTTATAAAGGAATGTTTTTTTGCACCAGGTGAAATCAAGTAAAATATTAATACCCCATTTTTATAGTTATTATCCCTAGTAATAACTATTCTAGATCCATATTAATATATATTATTCATACCAGACTCTATTTCGATTAAGACCATATAATAACTACCTTACAATAAAATTAAAATGATATCATGTACTTAAAATTATCCTCAAAGTTAGCTATTGGGATTTATCCCCTAATATATGTTTTAATAAATCTACATACTTGGGTTTCTACTAAACCTTATCTAATACAAACTATAAATACCCCACCTTAGTATCCCAGATCTGATGTATAACTTATTACACTAGAACATCTTATAGGTGATCGCATCTCAAAGGAATGAATTGTTTAGTTGTCATAGTGAACTAGATACAAAATTGAATATCATATTTAAATTAAAAACATAAAATAAAAAACAAATACTATATTTTAGAACACCATTATTCCCTTTATATTATCCCCACATATTGTTCATAATTTTTTTTAGGTCTAAGCCTCATTTTTATTATTAAAGGAAATCAAAGACCTCTTTTAACTGGGTAAAGGGAGACCCAATACATAGCTCGAAGGCCCAGTGGGCTTGTATCCCATTACATAGCTAACAAGCCCATTTTTTCACCCAATTTCCATTCTGTGAATAGTATCCCGACTACTACAGCACCCGCACAGTACCGCCGCTTCTACAGTGCCCTGACACCACTACATTACTCGCCCATCTACAGTACGACCACTACTACAGTACCGCTACTATACTTCTACAGCAACCTGCGTCCAATAGGTTTTGAACACCCATTTTTCATGTATGATTATCGGGTGCTTACCACTAAGCCAAACCCCAACTACAACATATCATTCATAATATATTTCCTAGAATCATTGTGGAAGGAAATATAAGAAAGATGTGAACTCAGATGCTCACTAAGGGTATCTGTACAATATAATATATCACAAATAAAATAGGAATAATCAATATGAATTGGTAAATAACATAAAACACATTCTATTTAATTAGTAATTTATCATCAATAATAATAAGGGGGAATAAATAATGACTAAATAATTCCATATAAATATCCATAATAGCTTGAAAATTGTTCATGGATATTCTGATGAATAAAATAATCACATGGGACATCAATAAGTAATCTCATATTGTAGGAATGCATATTATTGGACAATATAACCAGACCATCAAGGCCTTGTGCCAAGACATATTTCAAAAATGGGTGCGTAATCATCAAATAATCTATGCAATTTTGTCTCATTAGACATATTGATGAATCATGGGGATAAATAAGGGCCCTCCCACCCCATAAAAATTCCAATTCATTACATATATGAATTGGGGTGAAAAATAATAAGTGTAAACATTCATATTTAAATACTACCATACAAAATGTTATAAAATTACCAAATTAATAGACATAATCACCATAAAAAATCTCATTGAAAATCAATCATATTAAATGTTACCACTTTCCTTAATGAAAAATCATAATAAAAAACCACATGAAGTAATATGGAGAGTGTTATCAAACCAATAAGTCCCCTATAAAAATAATCATAAAAAACCTTATAAAATAATAATGTTATTATCATTACAACACTACCCCAATAGAGAATGAGTACAATAAGGACTGTTTTCATAGATGAATAGATATAATATAACGGGATCATTAAGTTTTTGTGAGTAAAATAACCATTTCACAAGGAAAATATTTTTAAAACATAAGTTTAAAAACATTTAAAATAAAATTCATTAATGATAACCCTAGAAACTTTTTAAGTAATATATAATTTATTTATTTGTAATGATTATGGGAAACTTTGTTCATGTAAAGTATTTTTAAAACAAGATTCCTTTGAGAAAATTTAATAATAAAAGAGAAAAAGTAAATTATTTGGAAAACTATAAGAATATTTCATTTAGAAGAATTTATAAAAATCCAATAATTGGAAGAAATAAATTTTAAAATTCATATCATAAAATTAAAAACATTTTTAGAAAACATGGATTTGGAAGGAAAATAAGTTTTGACCGAAGAGAGAACTAAGATGGAATTTTTTAAAATCAATTTCTAAATAATTTTGGGAAACAAAGAGAATTAAATGGGACTATTACTTGAAAGATTCATAAATAAATAGTAGGGTAGAAAATAAATTGTTTTTAATATATTAATATCCAATTATTTTCCTAATTAAAACATAAACATAGGGAATCTCGAATAATGATGAGATTATGAAATAAACTATTACCACATTAGTAAATTTTGAATCATAACAAAAAAAGAAATAAATACTAATTATACCTAAAATATAATTAAGATAAATAAATTCATGATATATCATATAAAATGTTCATATAAGCACTACATGAAATAAATAAGCGGTGAATATGGGATGCATCTTGGAGAAGTAAAAATTAGACAAGAACCCCTTACCTCATGACCAATTTCCATTATACTTGATTGAACATCCTATATTATAATGATATATTTATTATAAATAAATTATATTACCATAATAATATTTATTATACCATTATTGGTTTTCTTATAACTTTTTATCCCCTGTTTATTAACAATTATTTATTAAAAATGATATTCTTGGTGATAACTAATTCATTTTTCATTTATGTTTTGGTTTTGTAGTTTTAGTCCTTGTAAATTGATTATGGTTATATATTATCTTCTTAATTTTATTCATCAAATTAATATAATATATATTTCTTTTATATTTACTTATATTAATCTATAAATTTTATATAGAAAAATAGAATACACCATTCACAGAAACTGTAGATCCTACAAACACATGAATGTAATTTAAATTTTTTAAAATGATGGATTGGAAGAAAGGTAAATAATATTTAAACTTTTAAGAAAATTTATTAAATAAGATATATCTTATATATTCATTAAAGGTGTATTTATTACTCTCCATGTAAAAATAAAATGAAAAATGTTTCACATCGGTTGGTGAAGGCGGTAGTCCATACGTACGAACGAGTAAAGTTATCGTCTGAAAAGGATTATAAGGTAATAAAGTATATGTTATATTATAATTATATAATTTTAAATAACATAAAAATATAATTAATTTATATATATCTATTTATACATTACATACATCTTTATGTCCTTCTATAATAGATAGTGATAGAAAATGAATTACATTTGTTCACGAGGAAGTGGTCTATTTTAAACACAATCTACGATTTTGTTTCAAATTTTATGGAAGATGAAATCAATATAAATTATTAAATTAATATAATAAAATCTCATTATATATGAGATAATTGTTTGTTTTTATTTTATCATATTTTGAGCATATTTTAATAGGTTTGATGAAGAAATAAAACGAAGATGTATAGTTAAAAACGACTCATATTCTTCAGTGAACCTATTTATGATTATTAGTAAAGCCTTACTTGAATAATTTTATGATAATAACTAAAATTATAGGTTATTTTTGCAGATTTATATAATTAATACAAGAATTCATTTTCCAAAAAATGGATTTTGAAGTGTGAATATGATATTAGTGGAGTGTCCTTTTATAAGTGGGGGAGATGACACACTTAGAATTTTTAAAAAGAATAAAATGTACCCACATTTTTCACTTGAAAATGGATCCAAGATGGATTATTATATAATATTAGATTCTATAAGAAAGAAATATATCTGAATAATAGAAATTTAACAAGTGTTTATGTAATTTTTAGTGATATTTGTTTTGTTTAACCCCTTGTAAACCTGTTTTAAACCTAGGTAGTATAATTAATTTTTAGTATTTTTAATATTCATTATGATCATAGATTAAGTTGAACATTTTATATAATATTAATTATTTTTATTAAAATATTAATTACATTTTTACAAATTAAATTCATATAATTAGCATAATTTAATTTAATAATAAACTCGTAGACATGATGGAAAAATGGTTTTCCAAAGGAATGGTTTTCGAAGGAATATAAATTTTTTATATTAAAATTGAACAAATAATTAATTATAATGACATAATTAGATTAAATACATTAAAATTGAACTAATTTTAGTTTTGGATCAATTTTAAAACTAAATATAATTTTAAGTTATTCAAATGAAAATGCATTTGGCAATAAAAAAATATGTATTTTTCACTATTCATTGAAATAAAATCATTTAATAAAATTCTACAAACATTAATCTATTATATTTTTGAAATTATGATATCAAAAATTAAGTTAATAATTTAAAATATATTTTATAAAACATTTATAATTTAGTTTTAAAATATGTGTGGAATATGGGATAAAACATCTTTTTATAAAATATTAATTTTATTCTTAAAACAAAATTTATTATTATATGATACCTAGAAAAATATAAGATTAATGATAAAAAAATATCAAATAAATAAGATATTTATTTTAATAAAATAATTCACCAATATTTATTAGTTTTATTTGTTAATATAAAAAACATTTTTCTCATAAAACAATTTTCAGTTCAAAAAAATTTCTTTTACATTCATGTTATTTTTATTTTCCTTTAAAATAAATTGATAGTCAATGAATTTATATTATACATGGGTAAACCATATTATTTTAATAATTTATTTATCCCTTTTAATACCCATCAATTTTACTTCTAAGTTATTATTTTTAAATTAAAATATATATTTCACCTAACATTAATGCTCGATGTTTCATGTCACATATGCTATCAAACAAATTGTTATTCTTTTAAAATATTTTGGTGTTACAATTAAATTTATTATAAAACGTAATATGTATTTTTTAATAGGTAGGTTTATTGTGTTAAAATTAATGTTATCCCTTTTTAAAAAAATTAAAAAATGGGAGAAATGTTTTGATAATTTGAATTAAATGTCTGGTTTTATAAATTTCATCAAAGGGGAGATCATTTTTGTTTAAATTTTGGAGTTATTGTTCTTGTCATTATTTTATTTGTTTAATTAAAATTTCCCACACCAATTTAAATTACATTTTTTTAACTTTTAAATGTATTTATAAATATTTTTTCTCACTCAAAATGATTTTCAAATCCTATTTTTTTGGTAAATATTATTATTTTTATGTGTATTTTAGTGGTTATGTTTTTATTTCATTAATTCTATATAAAATAAAATTTTCAAAAATATTTATCCTTTTTTTAAAGATATAGAAAGATATTATGGAAACTATCAAAAAAAACATTTTTTTAATATGCCTTTTTTTATGCCAGGCATTAATGGACCTACCATTTTTTTATTCGACTACATGAAAACTGGAGTAAAAATGTATATAAAGTGGTAATGGATGGAAAGTGGTCATAAGATTCCAAGAGACCATGGTGATATTCTTAAAAATTATATGAAAAATTGAAGCATGTATTCATGAATCTCTCACAATAATTTTCACCATATGCAATGAATTTCATGACTCAAGAAACCTTGCAATCATATAAAATTGGGAGATCACTTTCAGTTTACGCCTTATGATTGTTTTAGAGGATGGACCCTAAATCTACAATAACATGAACCAAATAAAAATTCAATTTAATTTTATATTTTCTTATATATTTCATACTCAAATATTACTTGTGATTTCTTCTCAAAATATGTTTCATACAGTACACTTCTTATGAAGATGTAATCTTGCATATTTATGAACCTCAAAACATATTACTCCTCTTGTTAAGATACACCAACCTGTTTAATTACTCTATACTCTCATTTGGTAGTTTCAAATTTCATATATCATCATTCCACTTATAGTGATGGATGAAAACTATGAACAATATCATGAAATCCTTAAATATAGGAAAATCATGTTTTTATACATGTAATTCACATGATATAGTGAATTTGAGGCACACAGTAGTGTAGCATAAAATTTATACAATTCATGTAATAAGTGAGGTAACATAACATATATGTACTTCATATGGTAATTGTATTGGTTACATCATGAAAATATATAGAATATAAGAAAATTCATATAAAAATGAAGAGACCACACAAATGTATATTTTTATCAATTATTTTTTGTAACATCACATTACCGACATTCAGGAAATTTATTTATTTTTTCTTATTTCCTCATTATTTAGGTGCATCTTGGGACTCCAGAGGATTGAGAAATTTTTCTGAGAAATATTACCTAAATTTTGGGGATGGATTTTGGTTTTAATTAATGGAATCTGTGTATAAACGAGTAATTGTTTTGAGGGTATGTCCCCATATTCAAAGAACACCCTGGTTGGTTTGTGTTTTTTTGTAACAACCTATAATTTTTAAATTCTTCAAGAAAAATTCATGTCATATAATGGGATTAAATGGAATATAAGATTTATGGGTAATATTTCTTGAACCTGATGCACATCATTTTGTGATTACATGTAGCATAATGGTTACACACTTTGAAATATTAAAATAATAGTTTTTAATAAAAACAAGATAGGTTTCTTGGTGTATCCGAGTCCTAAGTATTACACAACATGTAAATGGATTATACACTATGTAGAAGTTGTGGAGTTGGATTTAAAGGAAATTTATTGGATAATATTTTATTCATTCATCTACAAATTCATTGGCTCTAATCCAAGAAGGATTCTTGGATGATTTTGGTAGACTCTATTTGATCAATGTTGTTTTATTCAGTGAATGGTCATCAATGTGGTTGGTATTTGTATCTTCCAGTATATAATCCTTTTTTATTATTCATTTCTTTGAACATGGTATCATTTTTTCATTTTGTTATTTCATCCATTTACTTGTGTTTATTTTTCTTCTTGATTCTATCTAGATATGTTGTGTGATCTTATTCCAGGGGTCGGTACCTTTTTTCGTAGTGTGGTGGGAGTGTGTTCATAAGGTATTTCTTGGTTACCCTTTTACACCAACCAATTTCATTAATTAAATCAATTTAAATTAGTTTCTATTGATTCTAAGTATTCCATTTTATTTTTTGTGATCTTCTTGTTGGTGTATCCTTTACAGGAATGTGATAGCTCAAATTTTGAGGTAGGTAGTTCCGTCCATAGCATGTGTTGGTGAACTGAATTGATTTTATTTTGATAAATTGGTTTATTAAATGAAATGGTGTGATATGAATTATTATTTTTTGTGTTTGGAGTAAGGGTTTTATGAGAAAATTTATTTCCATTATTTTTTGTAAATCGAAAAAGGGTTTTCAATTCATTTTGAAATGTTTTTTTGAAATGGTTTTCAAGGATTGATTTGATATAAATTGTTTTATTGATTGATTTTGTGAATAATTCACATGGGAATAAATGGGTACTTAGGTGGAAGGTATAGTAATTTTTCTCATCCGCCATCCGGGGGTTATCCAATGGGGCATTTAACTTCTCCCAACTCCAGCTCCTCTATGGACTTTCAAGACCTATTTTGGGGGTTCATGTGATAGGGTATTCCTCTTCTCACAAGACTCAATACATATATCTTCTAGATTGATGTATATACGATTTATGTCTTATTTACAAGTTTCCTAGGTATCATAACATAATTGGATACATATCATGATGTAACCTATTCTTCATGGTCTTTTTTTTCTACTATTGGTTGATATTAATTTTTTGTACTACCATGGATTTGATATGATTTGTTTTGCATTCTCTATTTTTATTTGACATATTTTTTATGATATATGGAAAATTAAATGATTTGAAACTAATTTACCTTATTAATTTTAGAAATGTGTAAAAATAGAAAGTAAACTCTTATTTCATGATTTTTTTATAACAATTGTTAAACTATTATCATTCATTATTTTCATTAAAATTGATCACATTTGGATCATTGTTTTGATACATGGTATGGAAAACCTCAATTAGACACTACTGCTCCAGTTATCCCACACCCCACACACCTATTCATAAGTTCATATACCTGGTTATGTATTTTGATGAAGCAAAAAAAATACATTTTAGTGATGTGAAATGGTTTTTGGTCGGCGGAGTTGGATAGTTGGTTAAGCGATTGTGGTATTTTCCCCACAATATCACATGGATTAGATGGTTTTACAATTTTTTTAGTTCATTATAGTTGGACTTGTACATAGTGGCTTATTTAAACTCATGATTTGTTTATTTTTAGCTATTTTTTATTATATAATATATCTACATTTTTCATTATTGTCCTTGTTGTACATTTGGTTCATGTTTTTTATTCAGTTTTGGTGAAATTATTACATCTGTTTATTTTTTGAAGCTTTTGTGCTACTTGCCAGCTCTAATGGATCGAGAATTCCCTTTGGGTGTGTGGTGAGTCAGGTTGGGTTCTAGTTTGAGAAGATATCTAGGTAAGTTCATTACTATTTCATATTAGAGCCCCCAATTTGGGGGTTTTTACTTATCTTATTATATTTGATATACTGGAGATAAAATATTCGATTATTGAGAGATAATTTATGGGACGTTTCTAGCCCACTCTTTCCATGATAATACTCAATTTACTATGGGATGTTGGGGTGTGTGTCTCCTATTTTTTAATATTTATGTCAATATAATGATTTTTGGGTTTTCTAGTTTGAACTAGGATGATTTTTTGTTTGATCATTTATTTTATTTTGGCATGGTGTAGTATCCCTCTGATACATGTTTTGTGAGTTCTTTAAGAGGATGAAGCCAACTCTTCTCAATGGATTCTACTGATGGATTATAATTTAATTGATTATATTATCCAATATATTCATGATATTAAATATAATGTTCCAACAGTTCAAAACACAGTTTTTGAGGCACATCCCAGATCTCTCTGTGAAAGAGATCGATCATAGGAGGTCCTTCATTACAAACCACCATTCTTTAAAATTACAAATGAAAATCAAGTGGTGGAGTATTGTCTTTAAAATATTGATCCGATCATTAAATTCATATATAAATGTTGATGTATCAAGGTAAATTGTGATGTTTTTAGACTTACGCATCCTAGAATTAATTGGTGGGATCCCATGGTACATGAGGATAGGAATGTGGTCTTAGATTGGAAGGGTTTCAAGACTCCCCTATTTTAGTAGTTTTTAAAAAAAAAATTGATGATGATGAATTCTCTGGAGTTCCCATCTCTATAGTGGGGAGAGAATTTTGTGTTGGAATAAACAAATAGGTTTTCTGAGCTCGTTCATTTTTTACAAGAGGTTGTAATGAATGTGTAGATGAAAGCCTAGAAGTACCTGAAGGGTTGGCCACTAGATATCTGATCGGATATATTTATTCTTAATATTTAGACCAATACATAGGCAATAGATTGGGTAATGATGGTAGAGAGAAATATGGAAGGTATGTCTTGATACAAATCCCCTTATTTTATAACTAGTCGAAGATTCAATGGTTCACTAGGAAAGAATAGGATGTGTCAACATCATCACAGGAGTGGTGGAAGTGGTTCTTGGCAGCAAGCCTCTTCAGAACCTTCATTTGCATCTAGTTGTGTGCCTATGAATTACTATCAGTGTATAAAGGTCAGAAACACAAGAAATAATTTTCCTTCACCTGCTAAGAAGTGTAATGGTAATTGGTTTGTTGGTCATACGTATCAATTCTATCATACTATTTCTATACATCAATATGGTTAGAGATCATCAGATCCAAGGATACTGTAGGGAAATCAGATGCTTCAAAGACAATAGGGCTCTAGCCATAGGCCTTAGGTGTGAAGTAGATTCATATATCATATGAGTTTCCAGAGGTGGTAGACATGGGTCCACTGATAGTGAGAGGTACAATATTTTTTTTCTTAGTAGATATTTCATTATTTGATACTGGTAGTGACACCTCTTGGGAAGAAGAAAGAGCAAGGTTTTCAGTGTCCTTTTTGTAAACTATCGATTGCTGATGTAGAGTTATTTTTTGATTTCCTTATTCTTGATATATATCTATTAGATGTCATCCTTAAGAAGGATTGGGTTTTTCTCATCATGATGAGTTTGATAATTATCATTGGTTTGTCTCATTTCTTATAGTTGGTGAGAGAAAAAGAGTATTTCAAGGAGAGTGGGATTCTAGGTATGGTCTTTATGGACATTCCAATCTATGGAGAAGAGTTTTTTTTTCTATTGTAGCTATTGAACATAGTGAAGTCTTTTTTACGATAGATCTTCCCATCATTTTTGGGGTTTTCCTAATGTTCTTCCACGTAATTTCTATAGGCTTTTTCCAGAGAGGGAGGTAGAGTTTACAATGGACCTAACACTAGGGATGCTGATGATATTGATGAATTCTTATCATATAAAAACGAAAAATATTAAATAGATAAATATTTTATTCGATGTCCTAGTGGTAATGGTTTTATTTTCCCTAGTTTCTCACATTGGGAATCTATATTTCACTTTACCAAGAAGGCTGATGGTTCATTTTAATAGTGTGTGGATTATAGGATGTTGAACCACGTATAGGCTACGAACAAGTATCTATATTCTCATGTGGTATATTTTTTTATTAGTTAAAGGGAGAAATGTGGTTCTCAATTGTTGATATTTTTTCGGGTTATCATTAGCTTAGAGTTCAGATGTGTTATATACCAAAGGCAGATTTAAGGATAAGTTATGACCATTAAAAATATCATTTTATTTTCATTGATTTAAATAATGGACATTTATTTTTAATGGATTTGATGAATTGTATATTCTATTAGTATTTTGAATCATTTGTGGAGGTTTCCATGAATGAAATTTTAGTCTATTCAATATCATAGCCTGAGAACAAGCACCATCTAGGTTTATTTTTTAAAATCTGGAGGATTTAGTATTTGTATGGAATGATTTCAAAATGAAACTTACAGATTTAAATATTTAAATTTATAGGGAACATTATTTAGGGGCACATATTATCAATTGATCCTTAGAAGATAAAGGATTCCTTGTCATGGGAAGAACCACAAAATATATTTGAAAATAGGATCATACTTGGTCTTTCTGGATACTATCAATGATTCATCAAGGATTTCTCAAAGTTGGGGTATCCTTTTAATTATCTTACCAATAAAGGGTTAAGATTCATATGGGATGCAAGGTGTCATTTTTCATTCAGAAATCTATAACAACATCTGTTTTCATGTCTTATTCTGATCTTATCTAATCCTAGTAAAGAGTATCTGGTTTTCTATGTTTCTTTTGGAATTGGTTTGGGTTTTCTATTCTTGCATGATGCTGATGTGGTGTCTTATGGATATCTCAAGATTCGACTGCATGTGAAGAATTATCCCACTCAAAATTTAAAGATTTCCATTGTTATTCATGTTCTTATGGGTAGGCAGCATTATATTTTTGGGTAAGGGTTCATAGTCTTCGTTGAACATAAGAGTTTGAGATATATCTTTTCTCATAATGAATTGAATCTTAGATAGATACTATGGATGAAAAACCCTCATATGGTTAACATTGGTATCACCTACACCATGGGGAAGGGGAATGTTGTTATAGTAACTCATAGAAGAAATGTTTCAATTGTATGTTTTTCTCGAATCGAATGAAGAATGGTACCTCATAATTATTTTTTCTCAGTTACACCTACATGTACTAGAGGATGTTATAGGTATAGTTCTAACAAGTGTTCTGTTAATATAATTCATCCTTCAGTCGGTTCTAAAAACTATGTATTAGTTTGTTGAGTTTAGAGGAATTTGAGAAACCCTATATAGAAGGGAGACAGTTTCAGATCGATCTCTCTCTATAATTTCTTTTCTATGTTTTAAGTATTGATTTTCCGTCCTAGAATCTGTGAGGATTTCGGTTTTATTCGATTGACACGGTTCTTCATGTTCCACTAATCTAAGAACTATGAAGATGTATTATTACATGATACAGTGATTCTGGGGGTGGCATATGTTGCATGAGAATGTGGATGATCTGTCTCACTATTACACTTTCTAATAGATTAAGGTATAGAATGTGAATCCTTTTGGTTTTATCCATCTTCTTACGGTTACATTTTTTAAATTAGATGATGTATCCAGATATTTTGTTTTTTTATTACCACTAAATCCCTAAGAGATCAATACTATCTATGTGGTGATTGATCGATTGAAAAAGGCGTCTCATTTTATTCCAATAAAAGACATCTTAAAATTTGATTATCTGGGTAAGAATTATGTGAAGGATTTTGTGATGTTACATGGGGAAACTTCATCCATTATTTCATATAGGGATCATGGGGTTGCCATAAGTTTTTGCAAAATTCTCTAATAGGTAATGGGGACTCAGGTCAGATTGAGTATATCTTAACATCCCTAGATAGATGGTCTGAGAGAGATTTCTACTTAGATTGTAGAGGATATGCTTCACACTTGTGTCATGGACTTTAATGGGTCATGGGATATCCATCTTGGAATGTTTTAGTTTTCTTATAAAAATAGTTATCAGTCATTAACTAGAATGAATATTTTTTATGTATTTGTGTTTTTATATGTGTATATCACCTATTTATTGGCTAGAGGAGGGTGAAAATTCTTTGTTGGGACAGAGTTTGGTTCAAGATACATCCATGAGGATTCCATATATATTTAATCACCCGGTTATAGCGAAAAGTCAACATAAATCTTATGTGGATCATTTATATCATCCTTTCTATTTTTTCATAGGTTAATAAGTTTTCTTAAAGGTTTCTCCTTGGTTGAATTATCATTGTCTTGGAAAATAGTGGGATTTGGATTTGAGATAAGATTGACCATTTGAGGCCATTGGTCAGCTTTGTTAGTTTTTTATCAATTTCCATTTATGACACAATTGAGAGGTATTCATAATTTTTTACACATATCATAGCTTAGAAAATACCATCTTAATACCTCTCTAATTATGATTTGGGATTAAATAGAGTTATATAAATATATTTTGGTTACTGCACAACTAATTGAGATTATTCAATCTCAATTAAATGTCGTTCATGAGTGCCCAATCCATTTCTCATTGTGTTATGGAGGTATAGATCAGATTCACATGAGACATGGGATCATGATTTGATGATGAGGGAGTGGTGGACACACCTCTCTACATGACATCATTGTTTCACATGAATTCCTAAGGAAAAAAGTCTTAATGTTGGAAGTTTGTAACATCCTATTACCCTATTTTAGGTATTTTAATTATTTTTAATTAGTTTCATATTTAATGGGGTCTGTCTTTGGATTATAGATGATGGAGAACAATTTATATGAAAATTTATTTAAAGTTCATGGTTGGATATTTGATTAAATTAATTGAATCTAGGTATAAACATCTATAGTTTTGGTATGGTACTCCCTGGGTTATGAGGTCACGCCATTTGGTTTTTTGTGAAAAACCCTACTGTTTTTTTAGTCTTTAGAAAAAATACATGTTGTGTAATGGGAGTATGTGATGTCTAAATTCAGTAGGAAAGATGTCACGAACCCGATGTGCATAGCGATATTCTTGAGGTATGTGTCATTTCGTCCATAATGTTATCCCTTTTGTTTAATTAAATAAATTATAAAATGTGTGTATTGATTCTAAGCACTCCACTTTCATCTTGGTGATCTTCTTATTTTGTGATTCCTTGTGTGTGTGTGCAAACCTAATTTTTTAGGTAGGTGTTATGTCTCTAGAATGTGTTGGTAAACTAAATTTATCCTATTTTTGAAAATTGTTTTATTAAATTAAGAGGAATGACATATCTTTTTTTAGTTTTTTATAATTGGATTTTTATTAAAGATGGTTTTTCCATATATTTGGTAAACAGAAAAATAGTTTTCAAAGGATTATGAAATGATTTGGGGAAATTGTTATCAAATCATGGTTTGATGGGAATGGTTTGATGAATGGATTTGTAAAATAGATCACATGGTAAGCATTGGGTACTTAGGTTGATGGTATAGTAATAGGTATCTTATACCATCAATGGGTTTTTCCATGGGGATTATCTCTACACCCTAGGAATGTTGTCCTTGGGACATGATAGAACTATTTGTGTGGTTCACTTACTATAGTCTTCCTATTTTATCTAGACTCTATGCATATGAGTAGTTTCTTGATATTTACATTTTTTTCTATGTTAGGTATGGGTTTCCTAGCTATCCTAACCTTCTGTGATCATTTTCATTATTTTAACTATGATTCTTATTTGATTATATTTACATTTGGTTTGTACTATTTTTTTCTACTACCGTGGATTTGATATAATATGTGATTTATTATTTGTTCTGACATCATATATCTGTTGAGATATATGGATATAAAATTCATTGAAACCAATTTACCTATTTTATTTTGAAATGTTGAAAAATTGGAAATGAAACTCCTTTCCATTCTTTTATTCATAAAACCTATTAAATTGTTTTCATGCATTGTTTTCTTTGAAATATATTATACATGGAATATTTTTTACAGAAATTATATAGAGGACCTATGTGGGACCCTACTGATCCTGTTATCTCCCACATTGTACACCTCTTCAGTGGTGCATGGATCTAGTTATGTCTTTTAATGCATGTAAATGCAAGGAGACATAATAAAGTGGTGAAGTTTTTGGTCAGCTGAGTTGGGTTGTTGGTGGTGAGATGGTTATAATGTTTTCATCCTATCACAAGGAGTAGTTGGTTATCCAGTTTTGGTAGTCCTTTAAGGTTTTACTTGTATTTGGAGGGTTGTTTCTACTCTTGAATTTTTTATTCTCCATTGTCTTTTCTATTATGTAATATCTCAATATTTTATGTTGTTTTCTATATTGTATATATATTTCATGTTGTTGCTTTATATTGGGTGAAATAATTCCCCTTATTTATTATTCGATGCATTGGTGCTAACCACCAACCCATGGGGATCAAGAATATCCTTTTTTCTATGGGATGAGTTAGGTCGTGTATTAATTTCTGAGAGCATTCAGGTATGTTTGTTACATTATTATAATTCATCCTACCATACGCATGAATTAATATATTTTTTCATAGAGAACCATGGTCATTGAATCATCCTTGGAAAGCTACATAGTGTCTTACTACATATAATTATGACTGACTACAAACAGATGTATCAACCAAACATTCCTGATGAAATCTATCATAAATGGCCTACCATAAGGCTAGAAATTACTATATTTTATTATAATCGATTGTACAATAAATCATCATCAACCTACTGCATGAAAACCCATGATGCATTAGCTAACAAATGTTCTGATCGACCACAATATTTTAAACCTTCCATGCCTATTTTTTGATATATTATTTTATTTCTATTTTTTTCCAGAGAGGTTATTTTGTGATGACTGGATAAATCTTTGGATACATCAATTGGGAAGATATAAACAGGAAAAAACCACTCAACAAAGATCTTAAAATGATTAAAGATGTGTTTTAATTATTATATGATTTGTGTGGCTATTTTTATGTTAATTGTTTCATAAATTTTATTATTTTTATTTGTTGTATGTTTTTATTACTTGTTTAAAGTGTTTTATTATTATAAAAAATACACATTATTTTGAAAATTATATTATAATTCATTTGAAAATCATTTTATGGTGAAATATTGTGGGAATAAAAATTTATAATGTGAATGAACAATTAAAATATAAGTAATTATACATTTACATATTATTTATTTATAACTGTTACCTGAATCATATCAAGAAAATTTAGGAAACCCTATATGGAGAATAATTGAGAGAGAAAGTGAGATAACTATTACATAATGGGTTTATTAGTAATAATTGAGGGAACTTGAGGAGGAACAGATGTAAAACTGAGAATTACATTCATTTTACTAAAATGTTATGTCTCTATGATTATTATTTTATTATTTATAAATAAAAAAACATAAATATTTTAACATATGCCACTTATGTAATCAAGGATCATTGAGATGCTTCTAAATTATAATATTTTTTTCCTTTCGTATTCGTAATATTATTTGTTTTCATCATTTTTTCATTTTATTATCTATTTATTCTGAATAGTGTCAATTTATATATTTTCCAATAAAAAGATGTTTTAGTTAGGTTATTCAACCTAATAAAAATAAGGTCCTTGGGTTGGGACTCTTAAAAAAAGTCACCGACTATTTTTTAATCCTTTAAAAGTAAGGATTGGTTGTGCCTCCACGTGTAGTAAAACATAGGTTTTGTAAACCATTTATCACACCTTTAAAATTGACGTTTTATTTATGGGTTTCAATCTTATCATGGAGTATATAATAATGAAAAGTGTAGATGGAATTTTGGTTTTCTATACTACTATAAAAATTGTGTGTTCTTACTTTTATTTTCATAGTATTATATCGTTTAATTTTTTAAAGGATGCATTCACCCCCACCGTATAGACCAGTATTTCTATCTCACTCAAGAAAAAAAATGGAAATTTTATATATCATAAAATATTTAAACTAAAATTTGTATGGTTATTTAACATGGACAAAATTAGTATTTATAATAGATACTATTATTTTTTGATAAACAAACTCATTATTTCAAACACAATCCCTTGGTATAAGAAAACAATTCCTGGTTGTTTAATTTTCAAATCATATGTGATATAGATGTTAAAGAAGTTACTATTAAAAATATATATATAACACATCGTTTTATTGATCATTATGTTATCATTGGAATACAAATTTCTTTTGTTGAAATGATTATAGAACATGACGAAGATACTATATCTTTAGAGAGAAAATAATCCTTGTAATCCAATAAAAATAATGATTTTTTCAAGTAAGAGTAAAGAATATTTAAAAGAAAATAACTTTTAGAATTTATGGATTTATGATATTTTAACTTTGGTTTCTCGATATTCATTTGACCAAGTGACACTATATCTTGGGAAACCACATTATGGTCTAAGGAAAAAAACTAATTATTATAGTTATATTCGTGAAGATTTAAAAGAAAATATATTCTAGATACTATGGGTGCATATTATTTTTTCTATTGTTTCTAGATTTTCAATTGACCTAGTGTAGGCTTCCACACCATGGGTTTTAGGTGTCTACCTAAAAATTCAACTTTTCAAGGATTAAAAATGATATATCATGCATAAAAATATAGAAATTTCTTTTCATAAAAGGAATTTATTTGATATAAGAATAGGTTAAACGTATTTTCATAGGATTGAAAACACTTTAGGATAACATAACAACATAAAACCATCTTACTTGGGTTTATTGATTATTGTTATTCATGTTTAATTTCACTTTAAAAAATTAATATGTAGTAATATTGTTGAGATTTTCTAAAAAATTACTATAAATATTTTAGGACTGTATTCATTCTTAATTTTTTCTTCATTGATAATAATATCAATACTCTTTAAAGTGTGAATCAATAATTGAGGACTAGTCCAACATAAAGATATGATGAATATTTTAAATTTTCACATCTTCCAGTTTTTTAATATCATTATTTTATCTCTAATTCCATTAAAGGTTTTGTTGAAGTAATTATTCAATAACTATTATGGAAGTAAAGTGTTATTGGGAAAAAATTATTATAATCGATTAACCCCCCCCCCCCCCCCCCCCCGCCCCTCCTCAGTGCTCTTTATTATATTCCTATGAACATAAATTGATATTAGAGAACATGCGCACTCTCAATGATTTTTAATTAGTTTATTTTTTATCACATATTCTTTCAATTAATGAGTTTATTATTTAAAGTGTTAATTGTATAAATAATAAATTTTTACCTAATGGGAGTGTATATATAAAAAATAGGTTGATTATATACTAGATTATTTTAAGATTATAAATAATTTATATAAAAAAAAGAGGATTTAAACTACTTAGATAAGGGGAGGATTTTAATATTGTGGATTAGAAAATGTTGGGAACTGAGACAACCTAATAGGAGGTTGAATTGATGTGTTAAAATATTAAAAAGTTTCCTTTAACTAAATTATCTTCCTTTAGGATGTTTTCCCAATATTACAAAGAACTATGTTTAACCTATTAAGTGAATCTTAATTTTACATAACCCCATAAAATATCAAGATAATTGTATCAAAATTGAAGTGTCAAAGGACTCAGACATTTTACTTGGTTCCCCACAAAGGGCTAATCCAAGATGCATACACTATGATATGTCAATATTTATAGAGGTTATACTACCAATTATTGTATTTTATATGTCTCAGAAGCTCACAATAATTATCCTATGGATACTGCCTCATATTCCCTTTGGATCACTTATTTAGTGATGGTATTTTAGGATTATTTATTTATCCCTGAATACACAACACCCTTTATTATTATCCACACACTTCTCTAAAAAGATATTCAATAGTTTATAGACATTTGGGTCTGTCCATGATATAACTGGTAAGAATATCTTATTATATATTTAACTCTATATGGACATGTAATGTCATTTATAGGTTTCTACCTCATCATTATTCAAAAAATAAATATTATCCACACCTAAATGTGATGGTAGTGTATACTTCATCTTTGAAAACAAAAGATTCAAAACTCGTTCCACCAGAAGATAATAGCTACATACTATAATTATATTATATTTATCTTCCTCAACTTCATGATATAATAGTTGAATAATTATTTATTTAAGACTTATTCTCAAATGGAAACATATATGATTAATTGTCATATCCCATGACTCTACTTATTCTTATTCAACTTCTATGATACTCGATAGAGTGATATGCTCTAATTTTATCCTTCCTTCAATATAGAATTATATTACAAGGATTTTTTAATCTCTACAAATTTATAATATCAGTGTGTTCCCTTATTTATTATTCTATATAATTTTATAATAATTAGTATATTTATGTTTGGTAACTTTTTATATTTTTAATATATAATCATCGTACAACCATGTTATTTAGATCACTTCATTTAGGCTCTATGTTTCTTAATTTAGGTTACTCTAATTTCTAAAAAATCCATTCCCTAAAATTAATATGGAATCCCCATTTATAAAACCGAAAGAAACATTATCCTTATTTAAATAATTATATTTTACTTTATGTAATTCTTTATCATCACCAAGTTAATTCATTCCATAATTCCAGGAATTTTGAAAGAATATTATTTTTTAAATGTTATGGTCTATGAAACTTTTAAAAAAACATATTAGATTTATTAAAACTTGTCTAAATAATCAATCATAATTATCATTTGTTCATATTCATTAAATTTCATATGGAACTTCACAATTGGTTTGCGTGAATGAAAAAAAATAGAAACTTCGTGATACCCCATAATATCCCTGCACTTCTTCTAGTGATAATTGAAAACAACCATATAAATAACCATGATACACTATATGAATTCTATCCATTCACATTACATTGAAAAAAAATCACCTTATAAAAAACACTTCACATTATGATGATTATATCCTATGTTATGAAGGCTTCATCTCACCTTTTGAAGATAAGATTCCACTATATAAATTTATGTGGTCACCTTATAAAACCAATCATGCACATTAAAAAGATATTTATCTAAACTTAAAAAATACAATAATACACATTATAAATTCATCTTATAACTTTATGAATTTTGGGCCTTTAATATAAAAACTATTGTGATTCAGTCATTTTTTCATGGTGTGATTTCCATCAAAATTAAAAAACCCCTAAGAATCCCAATATTATATTTGGGGTGATACCATATTAATTTTTTATGGTATATACATGTTTGAGTTTCCTAATAGGTTCATCTATTGTTTAGTGTGATATATGGTATCCTATAATGAACACCTAGTGCATGAAAACACTGTCCCATGAGTAAGACACATATGACATCATTATTTCACTGAAAATAGCATAAATAATAAATTATAAATAGATCCTATTTTTAATAAGTCCCTTCACTATCAAAAACTCAAGAGGGAATTCATTCATTACCCAAGATGCTCAAAATCTTACCAATGAATTCTTATGGTAACACCCTATATGATATACACATGATCATTCACCACTATAAAATTTCATAAACATATTATTCCAACAGTGGACATGATAGATCTTTATTCCACCCCTACATCCTATGTAGGCACTTTAATCCTAACCTCTTCCTTATGATAGAAAATCCTAGATTATGTGACTAGCCAATGGTTGGATCCCCATTTTCATATCAATTTTTTCTTCCACACATTTTAAAATATTAGGGGTTGTTTCAGCTTTTCCAACTTCATCAGGTTTTGTTCAAAAACATATTCAATAATAACTATTCATGATCTAATCACAAATGCATCTTCCATTTATAACTAAATTGAGTAATTTGGCTTAGGTACCCAATAAATCCTGATCTCAATGAATTATTTATATCCATTGTTATTCATTTAACCATGTGAACCATTATTATAAACAATTCCATCCAAAAACCTCTTAGTTTTTACATCACCCCAAATGGATTCTATTAAAAATATTACATATAATACATCTCCACACTAAAACTACAAACACTAATAAACTCCAATAAAGACCATAATTGAATTTTTTATTTCTATTTTCACCCCTATTTCCACTAAAAAGGACTTTTCACTTCTATATTTTCCTTTATATTATATCCCCCAATAGTTTTGAATTTCATGGGGGTTATTCCATCAATTCATACTCCTTTTTTTCTCAATTTTCCTCACATATGATTTCTTATCATACTCAATAATACATGTTTTAGAAAAAAAAATTATTTTATTTTTGAAAATAGATCGATTTGTATAAATCATTACATATCCTTTATAGAATTTTCTTGGCTGAATCATTGTGTTTAATTTTATGGACTCTATCTACAACATATTGATAAAAAAATCAATATTTCTCAAATTATACACTAATTAATTAGTTTAATTCCATATTTACCATTCTTCAGTATTCAATACACTTTCTACACTAAATTTTAATTTTTCTAGTAGATAAAATGGTGTGAATATTACCCCCAAGAAATTTATTCATCAACAAATACTCTAAGCCTAATTGACTAGAGCTTGGAATAGGAAACCATAGTTAAGTTCATTAATATCATGTTGTATATATAACTAAATGATTTCCAAAATATACCATTATCCTTACAAAATTTTAACCTATCCTATGATCTCAACCACACTTACCCCAACCCATTTTCACATATATAGTAAAGAACTAAGTTTTTGATTCATAACTCTAGTTAAATAAATTGATATAAAATTTTAATGAAATTATAGTCATTACACTTGATCTCTAAGTTTATTCATTATTTTTGGGATCTTCTCACTTATATGATACTCAAGAACATTTATATGTTCTCTACCAAACCTCGTTAAATTGCAACATCATATAATGAAATGTTATTAAAATTGGGTAAGCCACCGGTTGAGAATAACTCGTATTTAAAATAAATTACTGTCAAATATAATTAATATTTTTGTATCACTTTAGGGTATATTGAAAAAAATTGACATGAAATTAATTCATATAGAGACTTCATTCTCCAAATCTATCTTCCTCTTCTTAGTTTTAATATTCTAGTTAATTACATGTCATGATGATAATTTTTATAAACCTATTTTAGTATGATATTACTAGTTTCTTTAAGTAGGAACTAAAATAATTTCAATAAAACTATGTACCTTAAATAACCCCATAATTATATGATTTATAAAAATGGTTTCAATTTCCTACATTTACACGAACCATTTTGGTTTAATGTTTACTATACTAATTTAAAACATTATATAAAAAATTGATAATTTACACAATGTATCCATTTTTAACAAAAACAATTTCTTTATAAAGACACTCTTTCATCAATCAAGGAAAATAACATATCAAGAACATTTAATTTTATAATATTTCTACCCATCCTTAGCCCCTGTGAAAAATTATTTTAAAGTGTGGGATAATAAAAAATGACCATTATGTCACATAAAAGAAAAATAAAACATAAATATATAGGTAAACCCAAAAAATATATAGGAAACTTTTACATTTTCACAATAACCATTTTAGCTCAAATGTCCATGTTCTTCTTAATAAAAATAAATTAATGGAATCATAGATTTTCTAAAAAATTAATATGAAATCGTAAATGAAAAAATCATAATAAAATGTTTTTCTTCGAGAAAATATAAATTCCGGAATACACTTCAATTAAAACATATCACTTCATAATTAGTTTTATAATCTTTATAAACATTACTTAATCACATAAACAAATTTTATGCCTTTTTAAATAAAAATATTTCTTTTATAAAACAATGAAAGAATTTTAAATAGGTAACATGAGGATTTTTCACTGTATTCACCCATAAAATAACCCTTTCAATGAAATAACCTAACTAGATAGTTCCCATACCTCTTAAGAGTAACCAATAACTTGTAAACTCTATCACATTTCCAAATTCAAAGGAGAGATATATCGGGTTCACCTATCATCCATGTTATATCTGGATCTACCATTATTCATATAAAATTTGAAAGAACCATAGAATGTAGAAAAACATATATGTTTCATTTTATTCATAAAATCCTTTTGAATTTGGAATTTAAACCCACATGAAATAAAACATTTAGTTATTTCATAACAATGATAAAAAATTATGTTTTTATAGAAAACAATTTTAAATCTAAAAATTCATAAAATATTAAGAGAATTATATTCTTTGAAAATAACCATGGACACTTTTACAAGATGATATATAAGAAATAAAAGCAATTATAGAGGTAAAAAGATTTAAATTCATATATATGAGAAAAAACTGAACACATTAGTTAAGAAATTAAAATTATTTATTTAATAAATTTTTAATAGATTCAAATTTAAGACAATGAGAAAATAAAAAGTAGTTGAAAATGAAATTTAACATCCTTTTATGTATAGATTATAACATTCTTGAAAAATTTAAATAAATTGGACTTGGATGAAAATAGATTTAAAGTAATTCATATAATGTCGTTTTAAATACAAATCCATTACCTTATGTTTCATCTAGCTTCATATATTCTCTAAGACATGAAAAAGAAAAATATATTTTTAAAAAAATTTCTTACGAAACATTTTCATCTTAAATTAATTATCATTATTCTATTTCTCTAATTTATTACAATATTGAATTCAGTTTCTTATGTTTTTATGTTGACATTTTTTATTTTTGGGTCATTTGGTTTATAACCTCAAAACAAGATCAGTGAATTGACCATGGTTAAATGTGTTAAGGTTACATTGTATATAGAATACTAAATATGTTATATTTATCATATTTATAAATTTTATACACTTTTAAATCCTACCATGTATGGTAGTTATGAAAAATGATCCTTTCAATTTAATTGAGATGGTTTTCCACACAAACACATGAATGTTTTTTTCAATTTTTTCTAATGTGTGGAAGAGAAATAAATTATATAATATTTTAATTTTTAAAAATAATAAATATATTATAAATTTCAAATTTATTCATTATAGGAATCCATATTACTATCGATATAATGTGGAAACTAAAAATGATTTAATTTCATCATGAAGGTGGTATTGCACATGTACACATGGGGGAAGTTATAAATTAATTAAATTATGAAAGAGTAAGATAATAAATAATAATTTATATTTAAAGGATAATAATTACATAATATATATCATATATATATATATATTAAATATTAAAACATTCCATAAGATCAAGCGATGAAAAATTAAACACGTCATTTTGTGGATGTGGTATTCCACACATACGCATGGGTAGCATTTTTATTTCTCATAAGATGGATAAGGGCGTGAATTTTTTTTGTAAAATAATAATAGTAACAATAGATTTTAAGTATAGTAATATAATGATATTATTATTTCAAACCCTTGAATAATTCAAGGAACTATATGATGTGGTTAGTGATATTTTGAAGAGTTTTTTGTATGAATTTTCTTAACTGGGATGAATAAAAGGTTTGGGGAAGGGAGGATAACAGGTTCACTTTTATAAGTGATGTTAGTGGTACACATGTGAGTTTTCTAGACATTTGAATATTAAAATGTATTTTTACTAAGAAATTGGCTCAAAATCTAAAATATTTTGAATTTAAAGTGATATGGGTCAAAATACTATCATCTAATCAGAATTAAGATATGGTTTGGTGGCCCTATCAATTAGGTTTTACCATAATTAACATTATTTACCCTTTACCAGGGCAACACATTTTAACCTTGGATACTATTCATAATTTCCAAAAAAGATTCTCAACTCAATAATATATTTGAACCAAATTATTAAAAATATAGAATATAATTTTAGAGATTCAATTTATAGAATTTCCTGAAATTACATTCAATATAAATGTGTCAAATGCAATGAAAAACAATTTTATGAAAGATGCATTTTTTAGTCAAAAAATATACTTATAAAAAAATAATGCATAATTCTAATTAATATAGAATTATTGATATTATTTTTAAAATGGATCTTATTTTAATTTAAATGGACATTTAAAAAAATTACTTGTAAATATTTGATTTAATTAAAATAAATGATTGTTTTTCTTCAAAAATGTCATTTGACACTATTCACTTAATAATAAACCATTTTAGAGAAATCCCCAAAATCAATACAAATTTATATTTGATATGTTATTTATAATAATGATGTATTTATTATAAAATTAAAATTCTATAATCAAGATATATATCTTTTAAATAAAACCATGTAATTTATTGGAAAAATTCTCTTAAATAAAAAAAATTAAATTTTTGACTGTAAACTTTTATAAAATTATTTATAAAACAATGATCAATATGAAAAAATAAAATGAATACTTATAAATCATATGATTGAAATATTTCTATGATTTCCTATGATTTCACAATTTCCCTTTCAGATTAGGTTATTCCTTATACAATTCATGATTCATTAATATAATTTAATTCGGTATCTAATATCCTAATCTAGTTTTGAAAAAAAAAGTCATTGATTAAAAACAAAATATTGAGTTGGGATATCCCATGACACCATTAATATAGCCTGAAATCAAAAGATACCTGAAATTATTCTCTCCCCTCTTGTTATATTCATTTTCCATCTTAATCAAATGTTTCTTTACCTCAATAGCTTTCCCTTTGTCAGAACAACCACGCCTCAATGATTTTATGTCCACCATATTATTGAACCACATGAAATTGATATTATAATAATTTAAATACATTTGTATTGGGGTCCTTAAAACATCCAAGGTTTATGTATTGTGGTATGTCATGATATATCAACATGATTCTTCCAACAATCATTTATGCCCTTCTATTGGTTATTTTTGAAATATCTCTACTAAATATTTCACCTGTATTATGAGAGTCCTCTTCATTATTTTCCCAAAGATAAACATTCCAATAGAGATTAATATAACTTATAATATTTCCATTTATTTTTTCTTAATTATTATATAAATATTCATATATCAACATTTTCCATCTTTATTTCCCAGAGGATGGTTATGAGTGCATCATCATAGGTTTTAGATGCACCTTGCATATACTAATTGATTATTTTCAAAGACATGAAATATTGTTTTTAGAATAAAAATTGCATTCCAATGTAAAACATTTCCAATTATTTCATAATAATAAATGTATTCCTCATAACATTTCTTACTTCCAACTTACTACAATGCATTCCAATATGATCAAGGTTAAGAAATCTATAACATCATCCATAGAAATAATACCTTGTGTGGTCTCCATTTGAATGAGTTGTTTCCCTAACATGATTTATTATCATATTAATCTCTCGGGATTCTAGACACACACCCATATCATATCCCAATCATCTATAGAGGTTTCACATTTATCTACATTTTTATATTAGTCATGTTTTCAATATTTTTCATTTAGATTTTAATTTTATATAAATTCCAAATTATATATTTCCTTCCATAAAATTAATATCATAACCATAGATAGTATATTTACCTATTATTTCCCCTTTTATGAGTAAATCTTTATCTCATGTTCCTTTATCATCTCGCATTTCTTCTTCACCTAGGCATCCAACTTCATCTCTTCACGTTGTTTCATAATAGGGAGTATGTTTGCCTTAAAATCATTTCTAATCTACCATGACTATTCTGAATGTATATCACTCTCTTCTTTTAAATTATCTCATATATTCTTGATGACGAAATCAAAGGTCTCTTCCACTCTTTTGTGCCTCTTGTTCTCCATACATTGATCTTCTAAAAATGATAAATCCACTTCATGCATAATCTCTCATTGATCAACCTTTTATTGAAATATTTTTTCCCTTATTATATTCTATATTATAATCCTAAATATTAGAAACATTAGGTGATTTAAATGTCTCTATTAGAGTCACACAGTCAATTTTACTCTATGTAAGAATCTAAACATTCTAATTTAAAATATTTCTTTGAAATAGGGTTAAACACATATATAACGGTGGATTTATAATTGATTATCTAATTTGGAGTGTTCACCTTCTTAAGAGTGTTATTTTTTTATACTATTTATACTACCTTTAGACATGAGGAATTCTTCACCTAATTAATACATCAGTTTCTCGTATTAAAAGTTTTTCATTCATATATCAATAGATATTATTTTCTATATAGATATCCCAAATTCACCCACATATCCTTAGATGAATTTTAGTGAGTCGTCTTCATAATAATATTTACTTTTATAACATAATTCAATACCCTATTAAAAAAATATTAAATATCAAAATTTCAGTAATTAATCCCATACACTCATTCATTCCAATATGGTATAATGATTCCATCTATTACAAGATCATGAAGAACTCTAACATCTTTTTACAAGTATTTAATAAACTACTTTTTCCTACCATAAATGTTTGCACCATTAAATAATGGTGTCTTAATCATAGGACCAATATATAAATAAAAATGAAAATAAAGAGTCTAGACACCAAGTGAAAAAATTCAAGCCCAAATAACACTTGTTAGGTCCTAAGGCACCTTTATTTGGAGGGTGAATCATAGTGATTAAAAATTAAAAAATTTCATTATTACTCAACTATATTCTTTTAGGATATAGTTCTTGTGGTATTATAAATTATGTTCAAACAATTCAATCATTTATCTTTTCATAAAATTTAATCAAATCACAAGATATGGTGAACAAAAAAGTAAATCATTCAAGAATTCAAGGATTTTAATGCCCCAATAAATTTACAATATGACATTACCTTAAAAAATATGTTGTGTTTGATAGATTGGTCCACATGAAACACTGAACTAAAATGATTAACATCATATTATTGGTATATTGTTAATAAAATTTAGGAATAATTCAACCAATTATAAATAAATCTATTTTACTCGATTATAATTTCATAAAAAACATTATTATTAACAATTGATGTATTCAAAAAAAATTCAAGAAAGGTCATTTTATTTGTATATTTTTTTTCCATTATAAATAAAAATTATAATTTTAAAACATCATTTATGTAAAAAGAACTTAATTTTTTAATTCATCACGTAAAATTTAGAATATGTCTAATTTTTTAGTTTTTTCTTAAATAATTGATTTCAAGTAAATGGGGAAAAAATATAAATTTTATAATATTTTCCCCTTTATGACCAAGGAATAACATAAGAATGTATTGATTTTTTTAAATCATTTTTTCTATAAAAATATAAATTTTTTAATTTAAAATAAGTAATTTTAAAATTCTATAATGCTCATTTTTTTCATTTCAGAAACTTCAGTAATATTTTACTCAAAAAAACCATTTTTATTATCTTATATTAAAAATTAGTTTTCATCATTAATAAAAATATATATATAAAAATGTAATTCCTATTTTATTTCAATATTTTCATGTTATTTAGTAATTTTATTTTCAATTTAAGGAATATAATTATGATTAATATGATTACAGTTAATGATCATAATAATAGTTTAAGGGTTGTTTTCAATGATTTTTTTATTTATGTATAATTTTTATCTAATAAATTAAACAGAAATATAATATATAATGAATTTTATATTATGTTTAGACATATATTAAAATATATTATCAATAATTTATTAGGTAATTAATTTCATATAATATTAAGAACAATTAATGGTGAAAACAATATTTTTTTTAACAAAATGGTTTTTATATATATTAAATGATTTAATTTAAAAATTAATTTTATATTATATATAAATTTGATTATATTATATGGATATTATATTTATTTTTAGATCATCAAAATTTTTCAGTAGTGTTTACCTTATATTTTCAATAAAATATAAATTTCATTAGTAAAAACAAGTTTCCAATGTAAAACTCAAAACCGTAAATTGTAAAAATATAGTTGAAAAAAACTTGAACAATATTTAAAACATGTATAAAAATGTATGATATATGATTTATAAACCTTATATCAGAAATTAATTCATTAATTCCCACTTTTTATCAATTTAACTTTTATTTCCCCTAATCCATCATAGAAAAAGTAATGGGCGTCTACAAAAATTTAATTATCATCACTTATAAAAGGATATCACTTCCACTATATCTATCCACCTATTACAAATATTTAACTCATAAACAATACTCCTAATAATCTTATAACACCTCTCCCAATGACCTGAAATTTATTTTTATTCCAAAATACCAAACTAATAATCATTTAGGTGTTACCCAAGGGGGGACACCCAAAGGGAGAGGTCATGTTCTCAACCCTGCTATATTAGTATTTTATTTTTATAATCAATAAAATAAATTATGATAGACTGATGTATGATTAAAAATTAATAACAATATTCTTCAATTTTATTATACTATTAGAATATACATTTTCTACCCTTCTCCCAATTCTCTGATAAATAAAGATTTCAAATCTATTTTGTGCGGACAACCACATCCATATGAAATGTGTTTTGCATTTTATAATTTCTTATAAAGGATTTTTAAAAGGGGTAATATTATGAATAAATATTATATATATAAAATTTTAGGATTATAAAAATATAATGTAACTTTTACCTATTTTACATTCTATTTAGAGAACATGTCACATGTGTCTACATGTGGACTACTACCATCATGAAAGTGACATACTTAATTTTTTACTCTATTATTTTCCTATTTATATAAATATATTATAAATAATATCATTATTATTATGTAATAATAATTTTATATAAATACTGAAGCCTCTTACACATAATATGTCATCATTTTTAATAAAAATATTTAATAAACACAACCCAAATATTTAGAGGCATGGTATCTTTTTGAGACTGGGTTCATAGAAAACCAAAACGAATCTAAAATATAAAATCATAATTTTGAACTCTATAATAATTTCTAATATACATTTTGTTCTTCTAAAACTGTATAAGATATCCTAGGGAACACCTAAACAAAAGGGGTGAGGTATAAATCCATGTAACTGAATATGCATGATAAAGAAGGATAACATATGGGTTAGATGACATAGAATGATATCATAATAGACAAGGTACTAATGATATAGGGGATTTAAATACAGAATATGGAATCATACTAATGTGTAAAAAACATAACACATGACATCATAATACATGGAATCATAAGCATGAGTCAATAGTCACTACTGATACATCATAACATTGTGGACATAGTCCCAAAATGGATTAGGTTTCATCCACAATCCTATAAATATCATTTCACAAGCTATAAAGATTACCTAATTATTTGAATAACTATCATCGAAAAACCCCACAAAACATATACAATCATATTTTTTCCACAGAATGAAATCATACATAAAAAATAAGCATAAGAATTTCCCATGGAAATAAATGGGTTATATAATCTGGCCTCAAAGAATAATCAAATGATATATTATGTAGATTCAAATTATAATAAGAAATTAAATATTTTGAGTTCATATATTTAGAAAAATAGTAATATCTCCCAAATAAATAGTTCATTTGATGAAATTTTCAAGATAAAGGGGAGAAAATAACATTTATTATTTATCTTCTTTGTTGAGGTTTTAATAAAATTGTAAGGAATATTTAAAGATGATAAGAGAGTAATATTTATCATAAAACCATAATTTAAAAATGAGGATTATTTTTAAAATTATAATTATTTATAAAAAAAATATTGGGTGAAGAAAAACATTTCATTTGGTGGTTCATAAAATGAGATAAGATATAGGTAGTTTCGTTAAATCTGTTTATATAAAAGAAAGATTTAGGAAGTGAAATTCAAGAGAATGTATAAACCTAGAAATGAAAATTATAATAAACTAGGTAAAAATATAAGATACATATATATATAATTTACAATAATTCAAAAATATTAAAACAGGATATAAAGTTAGGTAGAGAGAGATAAGGTATATCTAAAAAATGGGTAGTCTGGAGAGTTCCATTAACTCGGGTCTGGATTGCCACTACACATTCACTTAAGCTCCCAAAAAATAAGATTAGATTAATTAAATACATGATTTAAAACCTTATTAAAATATATATATTATTTTTTATTAAGGTTTAATGTTATATTAAAGTCATTTAATTGTGATTTTGTTTGTATTTCAATATCCCCGAGGTTGTTCAAGTCATGATTCCAAGGTCGCATCACATAAAGGTAATTATGGATGTTATTATTTAAATGGTTCCATAGCTCTAGAAGTGTGGTGAAATGATTTTAATGTTATTAAAAGAGTTCAATTGTTTTGTAAAATTTAAATTTTACTATAGAATTATGGTACATAAATTTTAATTATTGTTTTTATACACTAAATTTACCTAGGAGTTTTATCTAACCACTATTAACATATATAGTTTCCCTTAATAATATGGATATATTTCTAGTAAGTAATGTGGAATAAAATACTGTATACTTTTTTAGATCTTTTTAAAAAAATAAATGTGAATTTAAAAAACTAATAAAGACAATGGTGCAAAATAAATTTTTTTTATGGTGTAGTTATCAGACCATATTGTGACCTATAGATATCCTTTTAGAATCGATTTAGGATAGGGTATAACATGGATATTCCAACAAATTAATAATATATTATTACATTTATTATACTTTTGTTACTATTTAATGTTTCAAGGAAACATATGGTGGTGGAAGAAGAAACCTAAAATTGAATGAGTTTCGACTGAAAAATTGCCTCTTTATTTGGTTATATCCATTTAGATAACTATTTTGGCTCATTATAGTATTATTTGGTGGGATATACTCTAGGATATAGTGTTATTATTTTAAATATAATTGGGTATAAATTTAGAAAACACTTTTCTTCTAAGTTCTAATGAGAAGGGTTTGTATTTATAATAGTAGTATATGGTCCTTTTAAGTATAATAATCATTCATTTGTTTACTTTTTCTAAATACTGTCAATAGTGATGAATCATGAAACAAAATAAAGAAATTATTTCCTACGATGTTTTTCCAAGGGTTTATAACATCATCAATGACTCTCTAAATCATGTATTTAGATTATGATGTTAAATAATGTATTTTTTCATATTTCACTATTCATGGAAAATACTACAATTTAAGAAAAATATAAAAATTCACTCAATATATTTTTAAATGTCCAGTTTTAAACAACTAAAAAAATTTTAAAAATAATAATTTTCAAAATATAAGAAATTTATTTTTTTTAATTAAAATCATTATTAATTTGAAAAATACCAATTTTTATTTGATGATATATTTTCTGACCATTTTAAAATTTTCTTAGGGTCTCATAATATTATTTTATCATTATAATAAAACATAATACCATTTTACAAATATATTATTAAAATATGTTTTATATCGAATATTTTATTATCCTAATACATATATGTATTATGAAAATGAAAAGAAGTATTTATCATTCTTATAGTATTTATTTATAAAAATGATGTTATAAATTTTTATATTTTCATTTTATAAAAACAAAAATTTTATTTTCTTATCCCATTTCTATGGTTAATATTTTAATGGTAATGTTATTTTTTTAATGGTTATATTACAATTCCAATGGTCGTATTTGTAATGGAAATATGGGTTTCCAACCTTTTATAAACACTTAAAATTTCATTGAATATTGTTTCACTTATATTTTATCTAATGGTTATATATTTTACTTTTTAAAAAAAAGATCCATTTCCAATATTCAGAGTCATTTTTGAGGTGTTGTTTATGATTGTAATCATTCTAGTGGATCAATTGTATCCAAATTTACATATGATAGTTATCTTATATTATATTTTTCCCATTATGACACTTAATTCATATGGATATTTTTATTCTCTTAATATAATTTGAGAATTAATATAAATTTTTTTGTTCATTTTCGTTATGTATTTCATTTTTTATATCATTTCATTTTACAAATTTTCAAACAGATATATAAATTCATATGGGAAATTTCATTCATAAAATTCTATGTCGTTTCATTCTTCACCCATTACGAAATTTCACTATCTATATTTCATTTCACAAACAAAGATGAAAATAGATGAGGTTACTTCAGTTTTATTAATTTTGTTTCTCTATCTCCTTGTATTTCTTATGGTTCTTCAATAATACATTAACTACGTACATTTTCAGGTTTTTTAGAACTTTTTCCCTCCTTTTGCAGATCTTTATTGCAAACTTCTCAGAATAGATATCATGATCTAAATGTACAAATTCTAGATTCGGTTCATGTGAGGGATATAGTATAAACTTTCTCAAGAGGGATACATGGAACATTCCATGTACTTTGAAATGGTGATTGGGAGTTCTTGATGATAGGTCACATCTCTAATGCGATCAACAATCTCAAAGGGTCCAATGTTTCAATGACTTTTCATTCCCTTCTTCCCAAACCTCATGAATCAATTCTAAATTTATATATAAAGGAGAGAATTTATCATAAAAATCAAACTCCATGTTACATTAATCGTTGTAAACATATCTATTTTTATTATTATGAGTTTTTCAAATGTTATATTGATTGTTCATAACATTTTCTACCATTAATTCCACCATTTATAGTCATAGCATATTATATTCCAAACTTCATCCCAACATGTCAATGCTCTACATCGCTTCCCCTAAATTTATTAATATGGATAAAATTAGATATTAGAGTTAAATTTATTGATGTATATGATCTCAAATACTGGTATATGTTTATATCATCCCCCTTTAATGTCCATGAAGCATCCTCAAAACATTTCCCAATGTTCCTAGAATTAATGATTAGATTGGTTTTACTTTTGGGGTGATAATTCATAATAATATTCAACTTAGTGTTTAGAGAATACTGGTGACTTATCTATAATAAGGAGGTTATACTTGGATCATGATTAGATTTAATCTATAATTGTGTTCCATGAAGCCTCGACACTTACTTGATGTATAAACTTTTAAATTGGTCTAGTGGAAAGCCCTCAAGAATGGTAATGAAAGGATTTTTCTTTATAGGTTGGTCTACATCAACCCGTATGGAAATTTTCCATTCTATTGTCTAAAAAAGTCCCATAAAGTAACCCATGGTGATTTTGTTTCCTTTTCGAAGTATTTATTTGTAATGGTTTTAGCATTACCTTGGACTTTTTTATATCTGCATACACTTATTAACATAAAAGACACTTTGTTGTATATTTTTTTATCTCATTAATCATATTTGTTACCGATAATTATCTTAAAGTCCATGATACATATTATTGCTCTTTTTAGATGGATAATTTACATCTCTGTTAATCATTCAATAACTCCTTCATTTTTTGATTATTTGGATGTACACATAGCTACGACCCAAATTTTAAAATTCATTCTGCATCAATTTTAAATTCTCTGAATTTATCCTATTGTACAGCTTCCACCTTACTCTATATTTCTACATCATCCATTTTAGAATCCATTATCTACTACATAATTGACGGTTAAGAAATATTGTTTATATAGGTAGTATTTTGTTCCTTCCATTATGAGTTATATGACTACCCTTTTCATGTCTATGAAGAATGAATCCTTCACAATTATCAATATTGAAAAAAATTCTTGATCCTTTCTGCTTAAATAATATTCAACATTATTCACCATACTAGGATGATAGTGGATTTAGAAGTCATAGTCCTTGATTAGATCTACCCATTTTATTTGGGACATATTAATCTCGTAATATGTTAATATATATTTGAGAATATTATGATCTATATATATTTCAAACTTCGCCCCATAGATATAATGATACCAAAGAATCAACATAATGATAAATATATCTAAGTAAATATCATTATTTGGATACTTTTTCACATCAACTTTAAGTTACATTATGTAATAGGCTATCATTTTCTCATTTCTCATAATTACATATCCTCATTCATTATTTAAAGCAACGTTTTATAACATAATGAGTTCCCCACATAAGTGTAGTGTGAGTATTGGTGTAGGGATATACCTATTCATCATTTCCTTGAATATTTCATCAAATTAATTGGTAAATGAATATTTAAATCCCTTAAAATTTATCTTGTACATTGGGTATGAAAATAATTATATGTTACTCAGGAATCATCTATTGTACCCAGATGCTCTAATAAAACTATGGATCTCTATTGCAGATATTGGTATGAATCACTGATCAATTGCATGATCCTTAAAAGGATCCAAATAAATCCCATTAAAAGTTATAACATGCCACATGAATGATACTTCTTATATCCCAAAAACACATTTACAATACATTTCGTATATCTTATCCTTTTACAACATATTTTATTAAAGCACCTACATAATCCTGATGTTCTTCCATACTTTTTGGGTATTTTGAATTATTATTTATATGGACTACCACTCATATATAAATGAAATTATAGTGTCTATACCATGTTTAAAATGATACCCTAGTAATATATTCCTTCTTCGCCTTTAATTATTGAAATTGTAATGTCCCAACACAGGATCCAATTAATATGTTCCTCAAGCTAGTGTGACACATGGACACAAGCATGCCAGTCTATATGCCATATGCTATCAGCTAAGAGTGGGGGTCAAGGGTGGTATGGTGGGGAGACTACACCCTCATATTAGAGTGTAAAATGCTAGAAGATAAACCTGTATGAAAGTGGTGGAAACATATATCAACAGATATTCTAATGATAAGACCAGTAACCCACTCTTGAGAAATCATGACATAGCATAACATCACAATAGAATCCCATAAATTAATAAAATGTAGAGGAGTAAATAAAAAAAACTATAATAGTATCAAAATCACAAAGGATGAGTCAAAAATAATGATGTCATGAAATAGTGATACTGAATAAATGGGAATCATGGGAAATGCATTTATAACATGCAATAAAAAATAAAAAAAATTCTAGAACAATTATCCACTGTAATTATGAACATATGATCAAACATATTCTCCCATATTATATAATATAATTATAAAAAATAAAGCATATATATTTCATCACATTCCATTAACCATACCTATAGAAAATAATCTACTCTAGTACCAAAGGCATCTCATGTAGGGTTCGTGGTAAAATCCCAATAGACCACCATAAAAAATGTCTACTAAAAACACAAACAATATATATTGCAATAGCAGTGTGTGGGTATAAAAAATAATGAACAATGTTGAATAAATAATTTTTATTTGGCTAAGGTTCTTATTGGAAACATGGATGGCTCTACCTACTTTTGTATTGGCTTGTGTAAGAATATAATTTGTAACCATACATATATATATTAATAATATATATAGTATAACTATATATAGTTTACACTTATATAAAGGAACATGTAACTTTATTTCCATTTCCTGGATAATATTATAATGGAGAAGGACATCATGCTCAACACTCGTTTTAAGGGAGCGTGAAATATCATTATCAACAGAACATTTTACCATTGTTTCATAGAAAATATCAATTTCATGGACATAATAAAAATAAAAACTATTGAATCATTACCTAAAAATTTTAATCGACGAACCCGCTATATAAAGTGGGAGTCAAAATTCATATATTCCATATTAATAAATATAACAACCACGCATCATTAGGGTTGTCCTTGAAACCCATTTACATTCATTATAATTGACCCTTTTAATTCATTTATGAAATAGAAAACATTTCCATCAATTCAATAATGACATTTAATTATTCAAGTCATGTAAATACAATTACAAGGATAAAAGAACCACTTAGATTGTGCTATTAAAAATCATGAAATTACCCATAAAAGGGGAATTTAATTTACAATACAAGTCAAACACTTGGGCAGTGTCATAATAATTAAATTGTTATATATTTGTGGGAAAATCCTTTAATTACCGAAATGGGTAGAATAGAATGATTTTGAAATCCTTTAATTACCTAGAAATGGTCTATGAGAGTGAAAAATCATGATTCAATTAATTGAAAGAGACATAACAGAGTTAATGGAATCGTATAGCAATGCTTGACATTTGGAAGAATGGATATACTATGAAAACCTTAAAAAATTGATTTAAGACAATTTTGACACCTGAATTATGGTTTTAGATGAATCATCTTCCAATATAAGCTTTTGATTTGATTTATTTTGAATGAAATTATAACAATGGGCCAACACCTTTAAAATAAAGTGAATGAGCTCGCACAAAAATCACAAAAGTTATGTGAAGAATAATAAAGAATGGAAGAAATAGGAATCAATATTTTACCTCAATCTATCCAACACTTCTGATGGAACTTTATTTGGAGTATTGATCAAGGAGTTATCAAAGAACCTATATTGGGAGGAGGAAGAACTCATCGGAGAAATAGAGGAGGACCTTTAGCTAGAAAATAGAATGGGTAATAATGGGGTGATAATTTTATGTTCATTATGGTTATACTTTTAATTTCACTAAAAAAGATGTAATTACATGGTTTGAAAACACGGTTGTATAAATTTTGTGGTCATCGTTTGCACCTCACTATATATAAAGATACCTTGCCTGAGACAGGTACATTGTTTGGCTAACCATGTTCAATCCATGAAAGATACACTATCCCAAACCCATATGAAATTTTCATGGGAATGAATCAAGAATCAAATTATAGAAAGAAAAACATATAAAACCCATTTCCCTTCTAATGCCCCTACTCAGTTATTGAAATCATATAATTTGGGTTGTATGGTTTCTATAATCCGTACAACCTAGTCTACTACTCCAAATTTTAGGTTTTAAAGCTTGGAATAGGGCCCAAACAAAATTTTGGCATCCATCACTAGATTAAGTAACATTATATGGTCTATATTGAAGAACATAAAACAAAAATAAATTATATGTACCTTTTAAAAAATTTATTTTGTTATAACCTCACCCCCTTCTTTAATGCAACTCATCCCTAAGATTCCCCTTTTAGGGTAAAGAGGTATTGTCTGGAAAAAATTCAGCCATCGAGCTCATATATCAGCCTCCCGCACATAGGTATCTTCCTATACTCATTCATACTACCATGTAACCCATAGAGAAGTAAATGACATTCCTCTGAGTGTCTTTTCACTTCGATCCCTAATTTACACTAGATGCTCCTCAATGGTAGCATCTATATCTAACTCAACCTCATCAAGTTGGAATACATGAGATGAGTCTGGATAATACTTGTGAAGCTAAGATATGTAAAACACATCATCCATAGATCGATATCTCTATAGAAATGTTATCAGGTAATCCACTGGTCTGATTCATTTTAGAACCTCAAAAGGACCAACAACCTGGGGTCAAAGCTTACAATACTTCCAAATATGCCAAAGGGCCATCTTAGGGAAAAACTCACAAGATGACATAGTCTATAACCTCGAACTCAATATTTATTCATCATTAATTATAATATGAATTCTATCTAGACTGGGCTATCATCATATGTTTTTGGAAATACTCTATCATCTCTATAGTCTTATTAACAGGACATGGTCCAAGCATAGATGCCTCCCCTACCTCTAACCTGAACAGAAGTGATCAACAAGGCCAACCATATTAAGAGTCATAAGGATATATTTGAATGTTATCATAAAACTTGATATTATGAAAAAACTCATAAAGTTATATCTATTACTCCCAAAAACCCCTTTAGTTATGAACACATGTATGGATAATATCCTCAAACACTTGAAATGTACACTTTTTATGGCCATCGGTCTGAGGGTGATTGGCCATGATCAAGAGATCATATGTACCCAAGACCTTCTAAAAACACTACTAGAATTGAACCACGAGGTGATACTCTTTATTAAATATGATAGATCATAGAGCTCTATGAATATGTATGACCAATCTAATCTATACCCTCTATATCTTGTCCATTGAGAATTTCTATTGAACAGGTATAATGTGTGAGAAATTCATTAAATAATCAATTACTACCAAAACTATATTGTTTCGATGAGGTGATCTGGATAAAAAACTCATGAAATATAATGAAACATCATCCCATAGTCACTAAGAAATGTAAAAGGGATGTATAATTCAATTCGGTCGATAATTTATCTCCATCAAATACTGAAAGAAGGAAAATTGGGTTATAAATCCAGAAGATTAATTTTTCATAATAGGACAACAATACTAATACCATAAGTCTTGATAAGTCATGGTGAAACTAGGATGCACTACCTAAGATGAGGCATGAATTTCCCAAATTATCTCATCTCTGATGTCTATTAGGACCCAAATATGTCCATGGAAGCATAAAGTATCATCCCCAACCCCAATCCAACCGAAAGATGAATTTTCATCATAGATGATTTCCCTTATGAATAGCACCTTGGAATTAGATACATGACCCATTATTACTCATTCTATATGTGTAGAGTTCATAACTAAAGCTTATTGGATATCCTATCCTAGATCCTCTGGAACCTCAACATTAATTTTGGAAAAAACAATCCATGATCTTCCTTTCACTATTGTCCTCCAGAACTACCTGTGTACAAGACATATAGCTTAGATCATTAGCTACTATATATCCTTTACCAAGAATATAAGCAAGAAAAAAATTGAAGGGTTTTGAGTACTCAATCCTTCTGCACTACCTAATATTTTGATCAAATTTTTTAAAGATATACATGGGGGCATGGTGATCAGTGAATAAAAAAAAATCTCTCCAAGTAAATAGTGTCTATAATAGTGAAGAGCGTGACCTACATCAGATAGCTCAAAGACATACGTCATGTTATTATGATTGTGAGGCATAAACTAAAGAGACTCGTATGCCATGAATTTCTCATCCTAAATCAAAACTACTCCCAGACCAATACAAGATGCCACATAATAAACTTTACATCTTCATCCTAGATCTAGAAGAATCTGGATCAGTTTAGAAGTCAATATTCCCTTAAACTCCTAGATGTATGATTCTAATGATTTTAACCATATTTATTTCAAACACATTTTATTCAAACCTGTATGTAGAACTATAAGGAATGATAATTCCTTTACGAAGCATCTCTAATATTCAGATATCCCCAAGAAACTTTGTGTATGTCAATTATGTACTTGGTATACTCCTAGGAAACTATACCTCTCAACTTTTCTGGATCTACTGCTACTCCTGAATCTAAGATAATGGTACCCAAGATGTGGAATGTTTTGATCTAAAAGTGTCCTTTTTAGGGCTATGCATAATGTGGATGACCTGGGCTGCACATGATGATATCTCAACAAAAAAATCAATATTCTAAAATACTCTAGTACCTAAAAATGTTAAAAGAGGTTTTCTATTTGAGGTCATAGATACTAATTCATTAACATGATCTAGTGAAATTGGATGTAATCTACACAAATCATGAGGGTTCCATCTACCTTCTATTAAAAAGGACTAGTGATTCCCTAGGAAAAGTCATGGGGTGTATGAATACATTATCCTACATATCTTCCAACCATTTTTTGAGCTTAAAAATCTCTACAGGCTATATAATATAAGAATAAACTATCACTAGTGATTTTTCTAGAACTAGTTAAATGGTAGATTCTACCTCTCACACTGTAGGTATCCTAGGAAATTCTTTACGTAAAACATTCCCCAAAATGTTTGAATATAAGAGGGAAATTATTGGGTCACAACCCCTATGCATCGAAGAAAATCCTATAAATATGAGTTGTCACTCTTCCAATCCCCTAATGCAGAGGTCCTGATCGCATATCCTTGATATCCCATTCTACCTTATTCACATGGTTACCACCCTTTACAGATTTAAATTTCACCCACTAATGATATAATTTTAATATGGTAATGATAGAGAACTAAATAGTCCATCCCAAAAATTATATCAAACCTTGTCATTTCTTGGATTAATAGATTTAAAATAAATAAATATCTAAATATATCTTGGGTAAAATCATTATAGTGGGGAACACTCTAAAATCAGATACCAAGCAACGTATCGAGCATCATCACACCACATGAGTTTTCCATCCTGAGGCCCAAAATCTCCATGATTGTATCAGAAATAATAGATTGGTATGCACCTAGAGAAATAAAAGAGTCACTAAAGTAGATGGTACATTAATATTACCTCTATCGGTGGAAGGTTTAGTGCTCTACTCCTCCAACATAGGATGCAATATATGTAATTGACATGTACTGTAGCTCTGATTCACAACCTAACTTCACTATAGAATCCCACTATTTTGGCACTGATAATAATGTTTCTGATTTCCATTACCTCAACCACCACCTCAGCCGAAGTGTCCAATGGTATTCCATCTTCCCACCTAATGACAAACTATTGGGCCTACTCCAAAAGATGTGGAAGGTGTTGATCCCAGCTCTCTATGAACTAATGAAAAGGTCCTACATAAGAATTGGATATGTCACATCCTTATACAACCTTTAGATTCCTCTATATCCTATAAAAAATGGTTATTTATGTCCTGGATACCCTCACTTGTGACATATAAATAAGATATTAGTATGATATGGATAACTACTACTACTCCCATGAGAGCCCTCGAAGTAGTGGTTTCATCTTATAGAATAACCACTAGTAGGTCTAGGTGATGAACCACCCTAGTTCCCACCACAAACATCCCTTAGATTCCTCTTAGTAATAAGGGTTTGGCTGAAAACCTTAGAAAATGTAGTAAACTGGAAAACAATGACCTATTATCAAATGGAATATACCTTCCCATCCTTGAATCACTCGGTACTCATAAGATCGTTACTAGATATAGTATGATCAAAACACTATATCCTTGTGAATTAAGAAAAATACTCCATGGAAGACATGGTTCCATTTTTGAGATGCATCAATTCTCTATCTCCTTCATCCTTCAGATTCTTTGGAAATAAATAATCATATAAGATAATCTAGAAGTCTATCCAGATCATGTCTTGATGTCGATCTACCTGGGTAATATCATCCCAATATCTCTTGGAAGAATTTTGTAGCACACAAGCTAAATGTTTATCCATATTCTCTAGAGGAATATCTGGATTCTTAAAGATGGATATCCTAGCCTCCATCCAAGACACTACTACATGAAGTCTTCCATCCCCCTGAAATTTGGGAGGATTCTACTGTTGAAACTCAACAGTCAACTCTATAATGGTTAGTGCAGGTTTAGAAACACCTTGCATATTTTTCATCATAAGGAAGAAACCCTCTCAAAAATAGGTGTCAATTCCTATATCAGGAATAATAGGTTATTTCATAGGTGGCACTATAGGGGGAATCATTTTTGGCTTTGGACACACCACCTCAGGTGCATAGTCTTCACCACCTTCAGAGCGTATGACATGGGTTTGTCATAGTGGAATGATTCTATAATTCCAAACTCACTCCTCAGAATTTATTTGATCATTTTAACAAATTTCAAAATTAATTATAAAGACAGGTACATATCCTTTCAATGTAAATATCACACCACTCATTATGCTCTAAAATCTAGGTCTATGAGAATGGAAAAGACCATAATAGGCCATAAGACATAAGAGACTCCAATCGACCCACTACTAAGGATGGGTCTCGTTATAGGTCCTGTATCAAATAATGGATGCTCTGCTATATAAATTTTCCATTGCAATGTATAGAAGAAAATTCCATTTATTTTTATAATTTAATCCAAATTTTGTGTTATCAATTTTAATTTAAACTTTCCAATTTGATTGAGTTCTCATTCTCTTTTATATAATACATATATCAATATCTAAATCTAGTAGGTCTAGAACCCACATTATGGTATACTAGGATAATTGATGTGGAAACACCAATCTAGGTGGTAAATTACTATTTATATTGATGTATCAAATTGAATTAATCAATTTTTATTCCATATTAATGAAATTTCATCACATTTCAATATTTATTAATCAATTCACTAACTATATTCAACATGAAAATTCCAAAAAAAAATAAACATTGTATGGAAAAATGCATGGCGTATAAATCGTGAAGTGACTATATTCCTGCTTGTAATGAAGTTACTCATTTAATCAGGTGAATAAAATAAATATCACTACACTAATAATTGTAGTAATAGTTTCTAAAAACATGTGTTTCACCCAACAGTGAAGTCGTAGCAACCATAGTAGGTGAAAACCAATATCAAGAATAACTCATCCTTGGTAATTTCGGTTCCCCCTATACATGGGTTAGATACTCCTAAGAAAAATATCATTACCAAATTTCATTATCTCCTATTATACTTTTTAACAACCAAATAGTACAAAAAATTTAAAATTAGGATCGTATACCACTTTTAAACGTCTTGATCCAGGATCCACTTAACCCGTGCCCCGAGTTGGTGGGTCACATGGCCTTAAGTGAACCCCCTCATACACAAGAGGATTCCAACTAGTAGTGATGGTGTAATGTTGTACTATTGTGAGAATATAACCTCATATCAGAGTGGAAAAGTGTATAATATAAACCAAAATACAGTAGAGAAGTCATATATAAATTGACATTATAATGACAAGGACAAAAACCCATCGTACCAGAAGCATGGTATAAAATAATATCATATTGTAATCTAATTAATTAAACCAATTTGGAATTAAAAATAACTAAAAACTATAATAGTATGAAAATACAAAATGATAATTCATGTACAGTAATTTCATGGAATGTTGATACACAAAATGTTGGAAATATGGGACAAGCAAATAAAATGTGCTCTAAAAAACAGAAATCTCGAAAGACTGCTCCACTAGAATATCAAACATATTCCTTTTATTTATATCCAATGATTCATACTATAATCTAAAAAAATGAATAAATATTAGCGGGGTTCATTCCCTTATCCATACATGCCGAAACATAATCTACTTTGGTGCTAAAGACGGCCTGAGTAGGGTGGGAGATAAAATCCAAGTATGCTACCAGAAATAGTTTCTAATAATAAAATTTCCTTTGTATATATAAACAGAAGTGTGTATGTATAAATAATAATGAACAATTCTGAATATATAAATATCTTTCCCCTTAGGATCCTATGGGACACTTGGATGTCTGTACCTGCTTAGGCATTGGCTTGTGTAAGCATTTAATCTGTAACTATACACATATATAGTAATAATATATATTATAGTTATATATTTTATACACCTACATGCACTATGTATGTGAGGACATAAGTAGGCCTATGCCTGGATATTAGGTGCTGGCTGGACCAGGGTGTAGCTCAAGTGTCCATAACTAGTCTAATGATCTATAGGCCCAAATAATGGTATGTTCCCTAAATATCATAGAAAAATATTAGATGTTAATCTCAACACTCGAGATATGTGGGGTGATACATCATTCCCAAAAACTGATACATAATAATGTTTAATGGAATTCCCATCACTTGAGTAACTGCATAACGGTGAGATACATCATGTTCAACACCCAATTTAAGGGTTCATGAAACATTATTCTAAAAAAACACCTTAACCATCATTCCAGGACCAATATTTATGGAATTATTATAAAAATAATAATTGATTAATCAACTCATAAAATATTTAATCCTTGAACCCAATATATAAATGGGTGTCATACTTCACATAATAAATTTGAATAAATTTAACAATAATGCATCATTACATGTGGAATTTCCACCCAATTTCGTTTATTAGGACTACCCCATTAAAATCATTTATTTAAGGGAGAAACTTTTCATCAATTCAATCAAGCCATTAAATTATTCAAGGCAGTCAAATTCAATTCTAAGGATTAACCAAGCACATAGAAGGTGATATTACCTATTAGTAAATTACCCATAAAAGGGTAATTCCATTTTCAATCCAATACAAATGCTTAAGTGGCTTTCAAGCCATTAAAAATTATATATTTGATGGAAAATCATTTAGAGAACCCAAATGGGTAGTATTGAATGACTTTTAAGTGCTGTAATTACCTATAAAGGGTCCATGGGAGTGTAGCATCATGATTCAATTAATTTAAATAAAAAGACTATATTTTACTACAACGTGTAGAAATCAATGTCATACGACCTAGAATAGTGGCTAAGAAAAAATTAAAACATTGAAGGAAACAACTAGACCACCTACCTTAGTGTATTAGTTGAATCCTCATAAAATATAATCAATATATTTGAATTAAATTAGAAGAAATTGTAAAAACATTCCAATGCCATAAAACAAGGATAAAGAGCTCACACCATAATAGTGTATGATATATAAAGAAGAAAAAAGAACAAAACCAATAGAAAACAATTTGTTACTTTAATCTATCCAATTATTATAATGGAAATTGATTTGATGTCCTAATCTAGGATTTATAAAAAACATAGATTGGGAGGAGGAAGAACCCACAACAGAACCTGGGGGAGGCTCTTCTCCCGAAGAAGAGAATTAGGAAATAAGGGGTAATATTTTTATGTTTAGTGAATGTATAATTTTAATTTCACACAAATATACAAGTTATTATGGTTTAGTTACATTGTTGGTGAAACTGTGTGCCAACAGTGCACACCAAATTGTCTATGGAAAGACCCATAAAATAGCTAGGCACATGGTTTCGATAACTATGTTCAAGCCATGTGAAAACCACTATCCCACACCTCTGAAATCTATACAGTCATGTTCCTAGGCTCACAAAAATGTGAAAAAATGTGGCCTCATTTTCCCTTCTAAAGTTCCATGAACAGTTCAGGAAACCATGCGAGATAGGATTCATGGTCTCTCCTTACTATGTGACTATAACACCCCGACCCCAGTTAACCAGAGTCGGTGCATTGTTACATAACATTGGTATGATCACAAAAGATCAAGTATTCAAAGACTGATTAGTTTAGTAGCCTTGGAAGTACTAGATACATTCATTAGGTTTACATTAGTTCATGCAATGGAAAACTACAACAACATTGTTTCCATAGACAAAACTGAGATCCTATAGACTATCCCTACAGGTCAGTCATAATATACTTCTTCACATACTGGAAAAAATAAAACATAGAAATGGTTGAGATAAAATGCTCAGTAAGTATAACAATATAGAAGAAACTTTCATAAATACGCATAAACATTTAAGGAAATGTATAAAATTAAAACAAAAGACTTTTATACATAAAATTTATCATAATATGTAAAATATAAATCAAAATAATTCCATTTTCTTACTCACTTGGATATTCTACCAGTCGAATAATCACATGCAATATGAATAGCCACTTTCATAATGATGGAATGCATAATCCAAAACTTTAATAACCACATAGTCAAGGCCTTGTGCCAAGACTACAAATAAAATTTTGTCAAGGCATTGTTCCAAGACACAAGTTTGTCTCATGATACCAACCGATGCATCAAGGAGCTATAGTGGGCTCCACCCGTCACAAACTAAGCCCAATCCATTCCTCATATGCAAATGATTAAACATAACATAAACATTTGTATTAAAACTAGCATAAAAAATTTCAATACATTATCCATAAACCATGAATGGTATAAAAATAACACATCCACAGTCAAGCATATCACAAAACGTTCAATAAAATATGGATGTTTTTTATCATAATAAATTAAATTCCAATAATCATAAAATCCATCAAAGGATGTTGACATAGATGAAATCAAACCGTTTTTTAGAGAAATATATCTTTCTATTTTGAAATAATTTAAAATTAATATAATTATAAAAGAAAACATTTATTTTGAAATATACTTATAAGATTTTAAGTTATGCTTTGATGAATTAATAATGGTGGAAAATAGCCGCATGTGCCGTATAAGTTAAAATAAGACATTCTTACCTTAATTTTGTCGAAAAGGTTATAAAGGACCTTGTTTGGAAAACAACGACAAGATTATTTTATAAAAATATTATATAAATTCAAACATGGGTATAAAGGAAATTAACCCATATTCTACAAAATAGTAAGAATGTTTTTGAAATATATTTTCAAGAAACATGGATGTGTATGATAAAGAGGTCCCGATAGATACTTACATAAAAACAACCTCGGATAATAAATAGATTGTGAAATTAACCCTTACCTTTTAATTTTACTTGTTCAAGGGTAGGTTAACCTCCTATATAATTGTGAAATAATTTTTATTAAATTATACAAGAATAATATACATTAATATGATATCAAATATATGTTTTTAACATTTATTTGTTAATAATATCTTAATATTGTCGTTATTTCGGGTGTTAACTGATTCATTTTCCATTATATTCATTGACACTAAAGTAATTTTTTTTATGGATAGGATGTATCTTACTCATATTCAGAAATATATTAAGTCTTTAAACATTATTTTTAATCATCTAATTAAAATTATTCTTGAATGGATACAATGGAGAAAGAATCTCATCGCGTTTGTGGATACGTTAATCAGTACGTACGCACGAGCGACAATATCATTATTTTGATATTAAAATAAAATATAATTGGATGGAATATAGTATATAAATAATCTGTATCATGTTATATTAATTATTTACATCAATTACACATCATTATTATACCCATCCAAATAATGATGTATTGAATAACAATTACAGCACGACGTGGAGACGGTAAGTCGTATGTACGCATGTATGGTGTCATGTCATTAAAATGATAGATAGAATATTGAATATGGTTGTACCATATTTATAATAACATCACAGTATATAAAAGATACTGTATTTATTATTTTAGAATGGAAAACATAAAAAAAGAGCGAGTGGAAGAAGAAATGAACATGAAAGATGTGATGAAATATTATACCTCTTCTTCGGGTTCTTCCTTTTGATTTGTTAAAAAGGGCTATATAGGTTATCTTTATGACTAAAAAAGGACTCTAGGATAAAGGGAGGATAGTTTAGAGGGTATTTGGTCAGGGGTTGGCCGAGCCAAATGGATTTGATGTTTTGAATTTGAGTTAATGGGAAGTACCCTTTTATAAGAGGGGTGGGGGGGCACCTTAGGGAAAGCTAGAAAAATTATTTTATAACAAAATAATATTCGGTTTCTAATGGCTCCAAAATAAATTATTTAAAGGATAAGGTGGGTATGTGTCAAAAACCACTCAAAAAATAGGTTTACACAGGTTTGGGTCACTATATTATCTTTATCTTTTACATGTTACTCCTAGTTAAATAGTTTGACATTTATCACGTCTCTTGGTATTTTTATATTATATGGCTAGTAAAATCACTATAAACTTCCAAACGAACCCCGAGTGGTTCATTAATGACATATATAATATTATTTAACACCTTTTTCCGAACCTTATAATTTAATAAATAGAATATCAATTAATAATATAATATTTGTTTTAAAAACCCTTTTATTCAATTTTGACACTATTTGGTATTTTGTTTTTGAAAAATTTATAACAACATTATTACAAAGAAAATAATTCATCTAACCAACCCTAAAATGTCATATTAATCTAGAAAATTGGTTCAATTCATAAAAAGTCTAAAAATACATTTATTTTTATATTGATAATGTTAATTATTTTATTCATTCATTAATACAGTAATTACTGTATCATCGTTGTGTAATAAATAAATATAATTATATAATGTATAAGAATTATAAATAAAATACCATTATGTAGGAAATATTTGTATCTTTATAATGAATATATATTGTCGAATTTATCTTATGTATAACCTTATATTAAAAATGTTTTATTTATTAAACCTTGATTTGAACTCTTTTAACCCTTCTTTAAATAAAATAATAATAAATGTTTTAATCTAATCCAAGTAGACCAAATAGGTTCATATTTTATTCCTAGGGTTTTTTTTCAAATTATATTTATCCAATATAATTAGGAAATGTTTTAGGGAAATAATAATATCATTTTTACCCTTAATTACCCTATTTACTTTTAACAGTGGTAAATAAAAGATAGAACTTACTATTCACCAAAAATTATTTTCATCTTATTGAACCAAATTATAATTACTGATATCAACCAAATCTCTAGAATTTTGGAAATTCAACTCACAAAAGTAGTAAAATTTAATTTTATGTAAATTTGCAAATGCTTCTAGGAGGTGGGTAAAAGTTGGTAAAAAGTAAAATAAAATTTTTATATATCTAAAATTATTATAAACTATCTCCAATGAATTAAATTGAACTTATATAGGTATTATGAATATATTTTGACCTAAAATAAATTTACTTAAATTAAATAATTATTTAAATAAAAATTCGGTTTCAAACTATAACTTAGTGGTTTTCACTATTCATCAAAAATTGAATGTTTTCAGAAAAATACCAAAATTTCACCCTAAGATAATTTTGATATTATGAATTCTAAAATTTAGTTTATTTTACCAAAATAAAAACATAGAAGTTGAATTTATTAATTTAATATTGTTCCCCGTTGTCAAAACCAACAAGTGTGTTTTTAAGAAATAATAACTAAGAAAATATTGATACTTGTTTCTATTCAATTTCAATGTGAATTTATTTCCAATGTATAACATTGGATTAAATGGTAAAAATATAATATATTTCTACTTACAAACCTAAAAATATATAATTTAACCCTACAAAATTAATTTGATTAAAAATGTGGTTTTTATTTAAAATATAGTATTTTTCACTATTCACCCAAATATGAATGTTATCAGAAAAACACCAAAACAATTTTGAAACCAGATTCTTATGTCCTGATTCTAAAGAAGAAGTTTATTTTGACAAATTGAATATAAAAAAGTTTCAAATATTGGATTTAAAAATGGTTCCCAATTAAAAGACGATAAAATTTCATTTTTTTAAAAAATACATCTTTTATCTGAAAAAAAAATGAATTTTTTTTCAATTATGTCTAAGAAACTCATAATATGGATTCAAAAATTAGAATGATTATATAAATTTCAAAATATATTCAATACTATTCATAACATCTTTTGAACGGCTAGTTTGGTAAGTCGTGATGCGCTTGAACTCGATGTTGCTTGTAGTGCAAGTTATTGAATTACTTTGAACAAATAACATACTATAAAATATTGGGGTGTTACAATCCTCCCTCCTTCCCTAAATTTCATCCTCACATTTTGAAATTTTTCCTTGAAAATAAAATGTTGAAAATAGAAAATACCTTTGTGGGAAAACCCACATCGAAAATTGGGTTAATAAAATTTCATCTTATTAAGAGGAAAGGGGGAATGAAAAAGTCACCACCAAATTATGATCATAATTAGGAGAACATTGGTGGAAATTAGAGACTCATAATTGGAAGGAAAATTTAAATATTTATAGGGAGTAATTGAGGTCATCAGTCACAAACAATTGTATAATTAAGGGCCTTAAATCTCTCAATCTATGATGATTTAAAATATCATCGGTTTAAAAAAACATAAGGTATTAGGATAACAAATTTTTAGTTTTATGATACATTATATAACGTTTAGAATTAATTTCTTCATAGAATAAGTGAAGAAATAAAATATATACATAACATGTAGAGTTCTATCCTTTACCTAATTTCTAACACAAACTCATCTTTAACTCTAAAAGATAATAGAACTTAAAAAATATTCTATTTATCCTATTCTTATAGAGTTCCAAAAAAGATAATTAATAATTTATCTACTAAAACTTTTAAAATAACTACATTATTCAATCAAGGACATCACGTGGGCCAGTGGTAGGTGATACACCCTTGTCGCCCTTCGGTTGCGGGTTTAGGTCTTGTGGCCATTCCGGATGCGATTAGTTGACGCCCGACCTCCGGGTTGTCCTTTTTATGGAAATCCAAAAATAATCTCAAACTAGACTTATCCAAAATACTTCTATCCAAACTCACAGTCCAAAACATATAAGGAAGGCAAACACAATGAAGATACGTTTGCAATGTAATAACATGTGAACACCTTCATCATTATTTTTAAAACACTGCAACATCCTGAATTACCATAAAACCTTATTGATTACAATCATGCTACCTTATTCCTTATGGAATACTGAATATACTCCTTCTATCCAAAAATGATGTAAACTCCAACAATGATGGAATATAAAAATCATTAATCAGTTTCAAGGTAGTCAAGAATATCCAATATAACCTATCCAAATAAATCGTGCATTATTCCAAAATCACGACCTCAGAATCAGAACCATATTATGGTTTATCTTTCTCTCAACCTTATATTTTTCAAAAAAGATACCTACAATTGAGTCACTTTTCTTGGTTCCACACAATCTCAAGTCCTCAATGAAATAGTACTGCAGTACAATCCTTATATACTCTATAATTCTAATACATTGTATATCATTAATACAATACTCAAATGACACAATACTTTAATAACAACGTAAGAAATCTAATCATTCCTCTTCATCTTTGGTAGTGTCATAACATTATTATTATCGAATACCAGCATTTGTGGTATACTATGATGATTTGGACATTGATTTGCATAGTTTTTTCCAACTCCTTGCAGATGAATCATTGTATATTTGAAACCTTTTTCTTACCCTTGCAATTACATACTTGGTGTCCTTTTTCTCCACACTTATAACAAACTCCCATTCCCTTCTAGAATTTACCAAGGTGAATCTTTCTACAGTTTTCAAATATGGTACATGTAACACCCCGAGATTTTGTGAGATATATACTTTTTAATTTATTTGATATCTTCTATTGTACACTACACCAATATTTTCTTGTACTATATTCAACACTGTATTATCTTGCAATATACGCATCACTATTCTTGGCACATGTTACACACAATTTGAAGTTCATTTTGTGGAAATTATTCTACGCAAAATTAAGTATGGATTTTGTTTAATATATAAATGAAATAAGTTTTGATTATGTTATACGAAATACCAAAGGGAGATTTCACTACACACAGCCTTGACTTGGCTTGAATTACACGCAACCATGACCTTCCTCAATATCATGTGTAGTACGCAATACCGGGTTTCACTAAACAAAGATATGATATTAAAATATTATATAAACTAGATTTTATGAATAGTAATACCCACTTTTTAAAATTTTATAATTTTTTTGATTCAAAATGGACTTTATTTTTGGATTCAGAATATCAATATTATCCTAGGGTGAATTTTTGGTATTTTTCTGAAAACATTCAATTTTTGATGAATAGTGAAAACACTAAGTTATTGGTTAAAACCAAATTTTTATTTAAATAATCATTTATTTTATTTAAATTTATTTTTGGTCAAAAAATATACATAATACCTATATAAGTTAAATGTAATTCATTAGATTCATTTTATAATAATTTTAGATATATAAAAAATTTATTAAACTTTTTACTATCTTTTACCCACCTCCTAGGAGCATTTGAAAATTTACATAAAACTCTAATTTACCAATTCGGTGTGTTTAAATTATAAAATATGAGAGACACATTTGATATCAGTAAGTAAAATGTTGTTCAATGAGATGAAAATAATTTTTTATAAATAGTAATTTTAACCTTTATTTACCATTGTTAAATGTAAATTGGGTAATTAAGGGTAAAAATGATATTATTATTACCCTAAAACATTTCCTAATTCTATAGGATAAGTGTAATTCGACCAAAAACAACTTAGTAATAAAATATGACCCTTTAGGTCCACTTGGATTAGATTAGCAAATTTATCATTATTTAATTCAAGGAAGAATAAAAATCAATGTTTGAAAACAAAAACACTTTTAATATAGGGATAAACACAATATAAATTAGACTTTAAATATTCATTATGAAGCTAAATCAATTTAATACATAATGGTAATTTATTTATATTTTTCTATACATTAAATAATTTAATTTATTTATGACACAATGATGATGCAGTAATTACCTTATTAATGAAATATTAACATAATTGATATTATAAATACCCAGATAAATGTAATTTGAGTCTTTTTATGAATTACACTAATTTTATAGTTTAATATAACATATTTTGGTTAGTTATATGAATTTTATTAGGTAATAATGCTGTTATCGATTTTGAAAAAACAAAATACCAAATAGTGTCAAAATTGACATAAAAGAGTTTTTAAAACAAATATTTTATTATTAATTTATATAATGGTCCTAAAAATATACGGTTCAACCAAAAGACTTATATAAAAATATATATGACATTAATGAACCAATTAGGGTTAGACTTCTAGTTTATAGTAAGTTTATTAACCTTATAGTGTAAGAATTCAAGAAGACATGGTAAAAGTTAAATTATTTAACTTAGAGTTAAATCTAAATGATAAGGTTAAAATGGTATTCTAAACTTGTCTAAAACAAATTGGTTGAGATTATATCGACCCATCCCCACTCTATCCTTTACATTAGTCACTTTGTAGCAATTATAAACCAAATATGAATTTATTATAAAATAATATTTTATGTTTTTTCTAAGGTGCCCCTCATCCCTCTTATAAAAGGGCACTCCCCCTTCTCTCTAATTCACAACTCCAAAGCCATTTGGCTCAGACAACCCCTGACCAAATACCCTATCAACTATCCTCCCTTCGTTCTAGAGGACTTCCTTTAGATATAAAGCCAACCTATGGAGCTCTTTTGATCAAATCAAAAGGAAGAACTCGAAGAAGAGATAAATATCTCACCACCTATTTCAAGTTCATTTCGTCTTCCACTTCCTCCTAATTTGTTGTTTCCATTATAAAATAATAACTCCAGTATCTAATATATAATGTTATGTTATTATAAAAATGGTACAGCCATATTAGTTATTTTATCCATCCTATGAATGAAAAAGTCACCACACGTGCGTACGTACGACTTACCGTCTCCATGTCGTGGTGTAGTTTATTATTCAAACATTTAATCATTTGGATTGGTATAATAATGATTATAAATGATATAAATAATAAATATAAAATTATTATGATTCTATATATATATGATATAATAACAAATTATATACGATTTTAATATCAAACGAATGATATTGTCGCTCGTGCGTACGTACGGACTACCGTCTCCACAAATGTGATGAGATTCATTCTCCATGTTAACCATTAAAGAGTGATTATAAAGTATATATAATAAATAATAATGAGAGATATGACATAATAATGATACTGGATTTATGTACATATAGGCTTTATTTACTTAATTCCATTCAATTCAATAGGGAAATGAAAACAGCGTGCATGCGTACTTATAACCTATCGTCTCCATGAACGGTGTATTTCATTTCCATTTATTGATCTATCATATATATTTATATGCTGAATGTATATTATATAAAAATAATTATTTACATTCAGGAATATTGTAAATCAGGATATAACAAATAATATCAAGAACAACATGTCCAAACATGTACAATAAATGAAATGATTATACCCAAAATGCTGTTTTAACAATAAATTTACAAAAGAACAGGTAATATAAAGTCATAAGTTAATCATATATGATATCATAAATATTATTATGGTTATGTTACAGGTTAATAATATGTTTAAACCCAATATATAGGAGTCTCGGAAACATACATAAGAAATTGGATATAACGTAAGGGATAATTTTGCAATCCTCATTTTTATTCGAGATTGCTTATATGTAAGTATTTACTGGGGTTATATTTGTCATCCATGTCCATAAAAATGTTTTTCATAAAGTGTTTAATACTCTTCCATGTATTTTAAAATTCATTTTTACCCCTCTTCTACATTTACATTGTGTTATGGAAGGAATCTTTCTTTTTTTACCATATAAGGAATATTTTGACTTTTTCAGCAAAAGTACGAGGAGAATGTTTTTTTAACTTATAAGAAATGAATTGATTTTTACAGTCTCATAACCCCTATTTTTCATCATGATTCCTCTACAATATTTCATGATTATTTTCAACAAAAATACATTTTTTTTAAAATTTCGTGGCATTTGGTGAAGAGAAAATGATTTTGAAGAATAAAGGATATTTTCATCAAAAATCCAGTTCTTGTGTTTTATCGAAACTATTTTCCATCTAAGATGAAATTATTTAGTATGATTATGTCTCAAGTATAATGTCTCTATTATTTACATGGTTTTATTTTTCTTATGATGAAATGATATCCATTTATTTTATATGGATTATGTTATGATGGGATGATGTTTATGAAACCCATTTTATTTGTCGGGTTATTATGAACTATGTATGCTCATTTTGTGGCACACGAAAGAATGATTTCATTATGAGATGGGTGGGACCTATATCTCCCTCCAATATATTGGGTAAAGATTTATATCTCATTAGATAGACATGGCTGGAAAGAAAAGTTAATCTGGTTCAGCAATACAACGTTGGATCGGCAAGTTAACCCGGTTCAGTAATGGACTTTGTCCACTATAATGGTCTTGGAAGAAATTCCATTGCTACTATAGATATCATAACATGTGCTCAATGGTTTCCACAATTAAATTTTTTATTCCCATGCTATTTTATCATGTTTAATGTTCATTTATGATCTATACCTTATGTACTAACATGATTTATGTCATTTATTATGTTCATGTTTTTACGTTCAAAAGTTTATGAATTGTTTTTATGTTCTCCATGTTTACCCTTACTGAGAATTTGATCTCACCCTTTATATGTAACAGTCCAAGATTTTATAAAAAAATATTCTTTTTAATTTTATTAATGTCTTGTGTTGTACGCTACACCAAAAGGATCTTGCACAACACGCATCCTTGACCTGCCTTGCATTACACGCAATTGCGACCTTCCTCGATAGCGTGTGTAATACGCAATACCGAGTTTTACTAAACAACGATATGTTATTAAAATATTATTAAAACTAGCCGGTATGAATAGTAATAACCACTTTTTAAAATTCTTTAAATCTTATTTTTCAAAATGACCTTCATTTTTGGATTCGGAGTATCGAATTTAGCCTAAGGTGAAATTTTGGTACTTTCCGGATAACTTTCATATTCTGATGAATAGTGAAAATTACTAAATTATAATTAAAAACAACTTTTTTAATCGAAATAATTAATAGTGATAAATTATTAATTTGAGTGGTTTTAAATTATATTTAGAATATATTTTTACAATTTAATACAATGTTGGTCATTGAATGTAATTTCACATTTAAACCAGACATAATCAAGTGTCAATCTTTTGATAGATATTGTTTCTTAAAAACACGCTATTTGTTTTAACAGCGGGATTTAATTATAAAATTAATTAATGCAACTTCTATGTTATGAATTTGGTAAAATAGACTTCATTTTGGAATTCAGAATATGAAATATAGCTTAGGATGAAATTTTGGCATTTTTCTGAAAAACTTCAATTTTTGATGAATACTGAAACCACTAAGTGGTAGGTTAAAAACTGAATTTTTCATAAAACTTAATTTTACCGCTTCTGTGAATGGAATTTCGAAAGTCCGACAGACACGGTTGATATCAGTAAGTAAAATGTGGTTGAATGAGATAAAAATAATTTTTGGTGAATAGTAACTTTTTACTTTTTTTACCGCGGTTAATAGTAAATAGGGTAACTAAGGGTAAATATGATATTACTATTACCCTAACACATGTCCTAATTCTATTGGATAAGTGTAATTCGACCACAAACAACCTTATGAATATAATATGACCATTTAGGCCCACTTGGATTAGATTAGGACATTTATTATTAATTTATTTAAAGAAGGGTTAAAATAGTTAAAATCAAAGTTTAATAAGTAAATCATTTTTAATATGGGGTTATACATAAGATAAATTCAATTGTAAATATTCATTAGAAATATAAAAAGATTTCCTACATAATGATATTTTATTTATAATTTTTATACTTTAAATATATTAATTTATTTATGACACAATGATGATGCAGTAATTATCTTATTAATGAAATATTGACATAATTGATGTTATAAACACCAAAATAAATGTAATTTGAGACTTTTTATGAATTCCACTAATTTTATAGGTTACTATGATATATTAATGTTGATTTAATCAACTTGGTTCGAACATATAATTCTGTTATGACTTTCACAAAAATCATATATCAAATAGTGTCAAAATTGACACAAAATAGTTTTTAAATCAAATATTATATTATTAATTGTTATTTTATTCCTAAAAATCTAAGGATCGGCCAAATGACTTATATAAGGATATATATATTAATAATAAACAATTTGGGGTTCGTTTGGCATGTTATTGTAAGTGTATTAACCATATAGTGAAAGAAAACAAAAAGACACGGTAAAAGTTAAATTAATTAACTTAGAGTTAAATCTAATTGATAAGGTTAAAATAATACCCTAAACTTGTCTAAATCCTATTGGTTGATAGGATTTCGACCCATCCCCACTTTATATTCGAAATAAGACCCTTTGGAACCATTATAAACCGATTTTGACTTTAATATAAAATAATATTTTGAGATATTCCTAAGGTGCCCCTCTCCTCCCTTATAAAAGGGAACCTCCTCCCCCTCCTCCTCACACCAATTTGAGCACTCATGCTCGGCCAACCCCTGCCAAAATACCTTCTCCACTTCTCTAGAATAATCCTTGAGGTCTTGGTCTTCTTCAAAGACCAATCTTAGTTCCCTAAGTGGAGGATTCAAAGAAGCGTTTCAAAGAAGAGGTAATATCCATTACCGATCTTTTCAATTTCTTTCTTCTTCAACTTCTTCTTCTTTAGTTGTTTCATGATAAAGTAATAACATCAGTATTTCTTATATACTGATATGTTATTATAAATATGAAACAACTCTAATTCACCTTCTATCTATCCTACGGAAAAAGAAATCACCGCGCGTGCGTACGTACGGAATACCGTCTCCACGCCGTGTTGTAATCTATTTTCCACCACCACCTTACATGGATGGGTATAATGGTGTAAAGAATAACTATACATAGTTATTACAACATCATATTGATTCTGATATATTGTATAATCCACTCCAATTCAATTCAATATTTATAGAAATGATATCATCGCTCGTGCGTACGTACGGACTACCGTCTCCACGACGCGATGAGATTCATTCTCCATGTTAACCATTTAAGAATGATTATAATGTATATATAAGAAATAATAATGAAATATATTACATTATAAAGCTACTGGATTTATGTATATATATACATATGTATGTCATCTACTTACTTCCATTTCATGACAATAAGGAAAGGAAAACAGCGTTCATGCGTACGTACGGACTACCGTCTCCATGAACGGTGTTTTTCATTTTATTTATCTACCTATTATATATATATATATACTGAATATATATGATATATAAATCATATTTTATATTCTTGAAGTGAGTAAATCATGATATAAGTAATAATGATGTCAAGAACAACAATTCAAAACACCTACGATAAATGAAACGATTTTACCCAAAACGCTTCTTTAACATGGAATTTACAAAAGAACGGGTAATATAATGTCATAAGTGAACCATATATGATATCATAACAATGAATATGATTCTGTAATAAGTCAATGACATTATTTAAATCATTATACAGGAGGTTCGGACACATACGAAGCAAATCGGACCTAAGGTAAGGGAAATATCACAATCTCATTTTTATCCGAGATTGTTTATACTTTGGTATTTACTGGGGTGTATTTTATCATCCACATCCATGTTCCCTCATTATGTAATATTATTTCCATCCACCTAAAATTGTTTAAAACCTTTTTTACCCTTTGGTTAGTTTTTAGTAAAAGATATGAAAGGAATCTTTTGTCGTTTTTCGTACGAGGTACTTTTTGACTTTTCCGACAAAAGTACGAAGAATGTTTTTTTTAACTTATACGGCATGAATGGATTTTTAAAACATTATTTCCAAGAAGCTTCCTTTACAAGTTTTCAAGTTTATTTTTAATCAACTTCTTTTAGTTTTAAATTGTAAGACATGTTAAGAAAGGAAAATGTTTTTGAAGTAGACAGGATATTTTCCTCAAGAATGGATTTCAAGTGTTTTATCAAAATTATTTTCCATCTAAGATAATAAAGGGTTCTGTTTCTATCCCTATTATTACATGGATTTGATTATGTTGTGATGGAAATATTTTTATGAATTCCTTTTTCTAATATGAATTGTTTTATGATGTCATGTTGATTAAGAATCCCATTTTTATTACATGGGTTATGCAATGATGTATGATTTATGATTTTGTGGCACACATAAGAATGGTATCATTATGAGATGGGTGGGACCTATATCTCCCTCTAATGCATTGGGTAAAGATTTTATATCTCATGAGATAGACAGGGCTGGAACGGTAGGTTATACCGGTTCAGTGAAAAAGGACTGAAACGAGGGTTACTCGATTCAGAAAGGGACTTTGTCCACTAAGATAGTCTTGGCAATGAGTCTTGACTAACAAGAAATGATTCTCTATGATTATGTGTGAATGCCACAAAGTTTCATGTTTTAAGTTATGATTATTGTGATTACATTTCACTGCCATGATTTATCCCATGTTATGAAATTATTCTCTCTTTTACAGGTTATGATTTCCAAAATGTTATGTTCTTATGAATATGATGTGATTGATATTTCTTTTGTTTACCCTTACTGAGCATTTGAGCTCACCCTTTTATGTTTTCTTTTCCCCAGGATATAAAGAAAGGTTTTAGGTAAAAAAAAGAAGGGAAGATCTTTATGGGAGATATTGAAGATCTTTCACCACGATTAGAAGATTACGTTCCGAGTTTCCAAAGACACTAAACTATTATGATCCTTGTGTGTGTTTTTTTTGTTATGTACTAAGTATTCCGCAAAAGTAATGTAAAGTCAATGTACGTCAGGCTACGGGTCTCTACAGTTGGTATCAGAGGAAAGGTTTAGTCAACCTTTGGAAACTAGGATGCGAAATCGTTAGTGAGATCCCTAGAGATATTTCTACGGTATGTCTAGGGATGTCCCTAAGGTTAAGTAGACGAATAAGTTATAGTACTAGAAATACGCTAAAGATCATAGAATTAAACCTAAGATGTTAGATATTGAAGGTACTCCCCCATTATTATGTTGTTTTCCCTAGCATGATTTTTGCCTCTCACACTATTCTTTTTGGGTTTTAGAAAATGGCTGGAAACAAGATGATTCACGATAATGGAGGATATGATGGAAAATGGAATGATATTCTTCATGAGAAACCAAATGAAATGGGATTTGGAAGTCCAAAGATCATTATTATGCCGAATCAGCAATCTCATAATATGATCAATAAAGTAAAATTTGGTAAGTTTCCTGACTCGGCTAATAAGAGAAAGATGGAGTTTCATGATGATCATAGAGGAAAGAAAGTTCAATTTCCCCTATGTAAATCATGTGGGAAGAGGCATCAAGGAGAATGTTTCAATGGAACTGGAAGATGCTTTGGGTGTGGAAAAGAAGGACACAAAGCAAGTAAGTGCAAAGGAAAAGGTTCGGTTAACACCATGGATGAGGATAATGGTATTGCTACGACATCAAAAATGGTTAAGTGTTTTAAATGTGGAATGTATGGGCATTATGCAAACAAATGCCCTAAGGGAAAGACTCATGAAGAGAATCAGTATGGTCATATGGGTAGTATTTATGTGGATGATGATGATGAGACTACAAATGATATGTGAGATGAAAGAATTGTTGAAGCTCGGTCAATGGTTAAAGAATGTAGTGGAATGATTACATGTTTATCACGTGTAATGTTGTATAAGTAATCTCATGGTACTATGGAATAAAAAGACATCTAAGGATTGTTACACTGTTGTCTTTCCTTGAGTTTTGAAAGTATATGATTAATGGTACAAGTATCCATGAAAGGTTATTCAGATATTTTTGGAATGTAGATGATATGTGCATAATGAAGGGCTAAGACGATAATGAGATGTTTGATTGTATTCATGAGCTCATGATTGATATAAGGACTAAGTGATATCATGGTTTGATTATATAGAATTTTGAGGATTTTAGTATGTGGAAGGTGTTAACTTTTAACTACATTCATGTTTTCACAAAGGTATTCAAGAGAATACATGATTAAGGACTTTGAATGTTTGGAATGTAACCAAAAAAACATATCTTTTGATATATGGGAATTGACGATGGTATTAAATCTCTGGTAATCGTTTTCACTATGTTATGAGAGTGGATTGCAGTATTATGGATAATCCTAAAGATTGGAATGGATTATGTTGGACAAAAGTTAGTATTGTTTAAGGATAGAAGTTTTTTCGATATTATTTATGGGATGTTATAGTAATATAGTTTTAGAAAAAGGACAATCTGCAGGACGGGTGACAGCCCATCGCTTCGGACAAGGCTGTGGGAATCGAACCCACAACCGAAGTGCGACTGGCCTTTATCGCCTACCACAGGCCTACAGGAAGTCCCTGTTTAGTAGAAACTAGTTTTATTATATTAAGAAGTATGATATATGAATTATAAGTCCATTTTAGGAACTATATATGATTAATCTCACTATAGATCGACTTATGTATATAATTTTTGCTAGCCTTTTATTTGAGACAGATGGAATGACCCGTCATTCTATCACATGATCTGCTAACACTTCACGAATAACAAATTCAACTTCATTTATTTAAGAGATGAAGTGGAAATTGTTCTAGGCACGAACAATAGTGAGATTGTACCAAAATAAAGAAAGTATTTATTCCAATTCAAATTTTCAACTTTAGGGAAATGATCTTGAAAACCAAAAATGTTGTCCTAGTGATCTTATACCTGATGAATCGGATGGTACCTTAGATCGTCACAAATTTATGGATTTGTGATTATTTGCTTTTCCATAGCCATGTTCTCTACCACTCTCCATCAGAACATGATGGTTAGATTTCTCTTCCATATCCATATTTTCACCTATGTGGAAACCCAATGATTAGTTTATTTGGGTAACCGTTACGTTTCATACTTTTTTTTTTAAAGATTGGTTTTGATATTCCTTTTTACGATGTGGGTTTCTATTAAAGAAACTTTCAAATAGTAAACCATTTATAACCCCGACGAATTTCGAGGGCGAAATTTATTTTAAGGGGGGTAGAATGTAACAGCCCAAGATTTTATAAAAAAATATTCTTTTTAATTTTATTAATGTCTTGTGTTGTATGCTACACCAAAAGGAGCTTGCACAACACGCATCCTTGACTTGCCTTGCATTACACGCAATCGCGACCTTCCTCGATAGCGTGTGTAATACGCAATACCGAGTTTTACTAAACAACGATATGCTATTAAAATATTATTAAAACTAGCCGGTATGAATAGTAATAACCACTTTTTAAAATTCTGTAAATCTTATTTTTCAAAATGAACTTCATTTTTGGATTCGGAGTATCGAATTTAGCCTAAGGTGAAATTTTGGTACTTTTCGGATAACTTTCATATTCTGATGAATAGTGAAAATTACTAAATTATAATTAAAAACAACTTTTTTAATCGAAATAATTAATAGTGATAAATTATTAATTTGAGTGGTTTTAAAGTATATTTAGAATATATTTTTACAATTTAATACAATGTTGGTCATTGAATGTAATTTCACATTTAAACCAGACATAATCAAGTGTCAATCTTTTGATAGATATTGTTTCTTAAAAACACGCTATTTGTTTTAACAGCGGGATTTAATTATAAAATTAATTAATGCAACTTCTATGTTATGAATTTGGTAAAATAGACTTCATTTTTGAATTCGGAATATGAAATATAGCTTAGGATGAAATTTTGGCATTTTTCTGAAAAACTTCAATTTTTGATGAATAGTGAAACCACTAAGTGGTAGGTTAAAAACTGAATTTTTCATAAAACTTAATTTTACCGCTTCTGTGAATGGAATTTCGAAAATCCGACAGACACGGTTGATATCAGTATGTAAAATGTGGTTCAATGAGATAAAAATAATTTTTGGTGAATAGTAACTTTTTACTTTTTTTTACCGCGGTTAATAGTAAATAGGGTAACTAAGGGTAAATATGATATCCCTATTACCCTAACACATGTCCTAATTCTATTGGATAAGTGTAATTCGACCAAACACAACCTTAGGAATATAATATGACCATTTAGGCCCACTTGGATTAGATTAGGACATTTATTATTAATTTATTTAAAGAAGGGTTAAAATAGTTAAAATCAATGTTTAATAAGTAAATCATTTTTAATATGGGGTTATACATAAGATAAATTCAATTGTAAATATTCATTAGAAAGCTAAAACTATTTCCTACATAATGATATTTTATTTATAATTTTTAGACTTTAAATAAATTAATTTATTTATGACACAATGATGATGCAGTAATTATCTTATTAATGAAATATTGACATAATTGATGTTATAAACACAAAAATAAATGTAATTTGAGACTTTTTATGAATTCCACTAATTTTATAGGTTACTATGATATATTAATGTTGATTTAATCAACTTGGTTCGAACATATAATTCTGTTATGACTTTCACAAAAATCATATATCAAATAGTGTCAAAATTGACACAAAATAGTTTTTAAATCAAATATTATATTATTAATTGTTATTTTATTCCTAAAAATCTAAGGTTCGGCCAAATGACTTATATAAGGATATATATATTAATAATAAACAATTTGGGGTTCGTTTGGCATGTTATAGTAAGTGTATTAACCATATAGTGAAAGAAAACAAAAAGACACGGTAAAAGTTAAATTAATTAACTTCGAGTTAAATCTAATTGATAAGGTTAAAATAATACCCTAAACTTGTCTAAATCCTATTGGTTGATAGGATTTCGACCCATCCCCACTTTAGCTTCGAAATAAGACCCTTTGGAACCATTATAAACCGATTTTGACTTTAATATAAAATAATATTTTGAGATATTCCTAAGGTGCCCCTCTCCTCCCTTATAAAAGGGCACCTCCTCCCCCTCCTCCTCACACCAATTTGAGCACTCAAGCTCGGCCAACCCCTGCCAAAATCCCTTATCCACTTCCCTAGAATAATCCTAGAGGTCTTGGTCTTCTTCAAAGACCAATCTTAGTTCCCTAAGTGGAGGATTCAAAGAAGCGTTTCAAAGAAGAGGTAATATCCATTACCGATCTTTTCAATTTCTTTCTTCTTCAACTTCTTCTTCTTTAGTTGTTTCATGATAAAGTAATAACATCAGTATTTCTTATATACTGATATGTTATTATAAATATGAAACAACTCTAATTCACCTTCTATCTATCCTACGGAAAAAGAAATCACCGCGCGTGCGTACGTACGGAATACCGTCTCCACGCCGTGGTGTAATCTATTTTCCACCACCACCTTACATGGATGGGTATAATGGTGTAAAGAATAACTATACATAGTTATTACAACATCATATTGATTCTGATATATTGTATAATCCACTCCAATTCAATTCAATATTTATAGAAATGATATCATCGCTCGTGCGTACGTACGGACTACCGTCTCCACGACGCGATGAGATTCATTCTCCATGTTAACCATTTAAGAATGATTATAATGTATATATAAGAAATAATAATGAAATATATGACATTATAAAGCTACTGGATTTATGTATATATATACATATGTATGTCATCCACTTACTTCCATTTCATGACAATAAGGAAAGGAAAACAGCGTTCATGCGTACGTACGGACTACCGTCTCCATGAACGGTGTTTTTCATTTTATTTATCTACCTATTATATATATATATATACTGAATATATATGATATATAAATCATATTTTATATTCTGGAAGTGAGTAAATCATGATATAAGTAATAATGATGTCAAGAACAACAAGTCAAAACACCTACGATAAATGAAACGATTTTACCCAAAACGCTTCTTTAACATGGAATTTACAAAAGAACGGGTAATATAATGTCATAAGTGAACCATATATTATATAATAACAATGAATATGATTCTGTAATAAGTCAATGACATTATTTAAATCATTATACAGGAGGTTCGGACACATACGAAGCAAATCGGACCTAAGGTAAGGGAAATATCACAATCTCATTTTTATCCGAGATTGTTTATACTTTGGTATTTACTGGGGTGTATTTTATCATCCACATCCATGTTCCCTCATTATGTAATATTATTTCCATCCACCTAAAATTGTTTAAAACCTATTTTACCCTTTGGTGAGTTTTTAGTAAAAGATATGAAAGGAATCTTTTGTCGTTTTTCGTACGAGGTACTTTTTGACTTTTCCGACAAAAGTACGAAGAATGTTTTTTTTAACTTATACGGCATGAATGGATTTTTAAAACATTATTTCCAAGAAGCTTCCTTTACAAGTTTTCAAGTTTATTTTTAATCAACTTCTTTTAGTTTTAAATTGTAAGACATGTTAAGAAAGGAAAATGTTTTTGAAGTAGACAGGATATTTTCCTCAAGAATGGATTTCAAGTGTTTTATCAAAATTATTTTCCATCTAAGATAATAAAGGGTTCTGTTTCTATCCCTATTATTACATGGATTTGATTATGTTGTGATGGAAATATTTTTATGAATTCCTTTTTCTAATATGAATTGTTTTATGATGTCATGTTGTTTAAGAATCCCATTTTTATTACATGGGTTATGCAATGATGTATGATTTATGATTTTGTGGCACACATAAGAATGGTATCATTATGAGATGGGTGGGACCTATATCTCCCTCCAATGCATTGGGTAAAGATTTTATATCTCATGAGATAGACAGGGCTGGAACGGTAGGTTATACCGGTTCAGTGAAAAAGGACTGAAACGAGGGTTACTCGATTCAGAAAGGGACTTTGTCCACTAAGATAGTCTTGGCAATGAGTCTTGACTAACAAGAAATGATTCTCTATGATTATGTGTGAATGCCACAAAGTTTCATGTTTTAAGTTATGATTATTGTGATTACATTTCACTTCCATGATTTATCCCATGTTATGAAATTATTGTCTCTTTTACAGGTTATGATTTCCAAAATGTTATGTTCTTATGAATATGATGTGATTGATATTTCTTTTGTTTACCCTTACTGAGCATTTGAGCTCACCCTTTTATGTTTTCTTTTCCCCAGGATATAAAGAAAGGTTTTAGGTAAAAAAAGAAGGGAAGATCTTTATGGGAGATATTGAAGATCTTTCACCACGATTAGAAGATTACGTTCCGAGTTTCCAAAGACACTAAACTATTACGATCCTTGTGTGTGTTTTTTTTGTTATGTACTAAGTATTCCGCAAAAGTAATGTAAAGTCAATGTACGTCAGGCTACGGGTCTCTACAGTTGGTATCAGAGGAAAGGTTTAGTCATCCTTTGGAAACTAGGATGTGAAATCGTTAGTGAGATCCCTAGAGATATTTCTACGGTATGTCTAGGGATGTCCCTAAGGTTAAGTAGACGAATAAGTTATAGTACTAGAAATACGCTAACGATCATAGAATTAAACCTAAGATGTTAGATATTGAAGGTACTCCCCCTTTATTATGTTGTTTTCCCTAGCATGATTTTTGCCTCTCACACTATTCTTTTTGGGTTTTAGAAAATGGCTGGAAACAAGATGATTCACGATAATGGAGGATATGATGGAAAATGGAATGATATTCTTCATGAGCAACCAAATGAAATGGGATTTGGAAGTCCAAAGATCATTATTATGCCGAATCAGAAATCTCATAATATGATCAATAAAGTAAAATTTGGTAAGTTTCCTGACTCGGCTAATAAGAGAAAGATGGAGTCTCATGATGATCATAGAGGAAAGAAAGTTCAATTTCCCCTATGTAAATCATGTGGGAAGAGGCATCAAGGAGAATGTTTCAATGGAACTGGAAGATGCTTTGGGTGTGGAAAAGAAGGACACAAAGAAAGTAAGTGCAAAGGAAAAGGTTCGGTTAACACCATGGATGAGGATAATGGTATTGCTACGACATCAAAAATGGTTAAGTGTTTTAAATGTGGAATGTATGGGCATTATGCAAACAAATGCCCTAAGGGAAAGACTCATGAAGAGAATCAGTATGGTCATATGGGTAGTATTTATGTGGATGATGATGATGAGACTACAAATGATATGTGAGATGAAAGAATTGTTGAAGCTCGGTCAATGGTTAAAGAATGTAGTGGAATGATTACATGTTTATCACGTGTAATGTTGTATAAGTAATCTCATGGTACTATGGAATAAAAAGACATCTAAGGATTGTTACACTGTTGTCTTTACTTGAGTTTTGAAAGTATATGATTAATGGTACAAGTATCCATGAAAGGTTATTCAGATATTTTTGGAATGTAGATGATATGTGCATAATGAAGGGATAAGACTATAATGAGATGTTTGATTGTATTCATGAGCTCATGATTGATATAAGGACTAAGTGATATCATGGTTTGAGTATATAGAATTTTGAGGATTTTAGTATGTGGAAGGTGTTAACTTTTAACTACATTCATGTTTTCACAAAGGTATTCAAGAGAATACATGATTAAGGACTTTGAATGTTTGGAATGTAACCAAAAAAACATATCTTTTGATATATGGGAATTGACGATGGTATTAAATCTCTGGTAATCGTTTTCACTATGTTATGAGAGTGGATTGCAGTATTATGGATAATCCTAAAGATTGGAATGGATTATGTTGGACAAAAGTTAGTATTGTTTAAGGATAGAAGTTTTTTCGATATTATTTATGGGATGTTATAGTAATATAGTTTTAGAAAAAGGACAATCTGCAGGACGGGCGACAGCCCATCGCTTCGGACAAGGCTGTGGGAATCGAACCCACAACCGAAGTGCGACTGGCCTTTATCGCCTACCACTGGCCTACAGGAAGTCCCTGTTTAGTAGAAACTAGTTTTATTATATTAAGAAGTATGATATATGAATTATAAGTCCATTTTAGGAACTATATATGATTAATCTCACTATAGATCGACTTATGTATATAATTTTTGCTAGCCTTTTATTTGAGACAGATGGAATGACCCGTCATTCTATCACATGATCTGCTAACACTTCACGAATAACAAATTCAAATTCATTTATTTAAGAGATGAAGTGGAAATTGTTCTAGGCACGAACAATAGTGAGATTGTACCAAAATAATGAATGTATTTATTCCAATTCAAATTTTCAACTTTAGGGAAATGATCTTGAAAACCAAAAATGTTGTCCTAGTGATCTTATACCTGATGAATCGGATGGTACCTTAGATCGTCACAAATTTATGGATTTGTGATTATTTGCTTTTCCATAGCCATGTTCTCTACCACTCTCCATCAGAACATGATGGTTAGATTTCTCTTCCATATCCATATTTTCACCTATGTGGAAACCTAATGATTAGTTTATTTGGGTAACCGTTACGTTTCATACTTTTGTTTTTAAAGATTGGTTTTGATATTCCTTTTTACGATGTGGGTTTCTATTAAAGAAACTTTCAAATAGTAAACCATTTATAACCCCGACGAATTTCGAGGGCGAAATTCATTTTAAGGGGGGTAGAATGTAACAGCCCAAGATTTTATAAAAAAATATTCTTTTTAATTTTATTAATGTCTTGTGTTGTATGCTACACCAAAAGGAGCTTGCACAACACGCATCCTTGACTTGCCTTGCATTACACGCAATCGCGACCTTCCTCGATAGCGTGTGTAATACGCAATACCGAGTTTTACTAAACAACGATATGCTATTAAAATATTATTAAAACTAGCAGGTATGAATAGTAATAACCACTTTTTAAAATTCTGTAAATCTTATTTTTCAAAATGAACTTCATTTTTGGATTCGGAGTATCGAATTTAGCCTAAGGTGAAATTTTGGTACTTTTCGGATAACTTTCATATTCTGATGAATAGTGAAAATTACTAAATTATAATTAAAAACAACTTTTTTAATCGAAATAATTAATAGTGATAAATTATTAATTTGAGTGGTTTTAAAGTATATTTAGAATATATTTTTACAATTTAATACAATGTTGGTCATTGAATGTAATTTCACATTTAAACCAGACATAATCAAGTGTCAATCTTTTGATAGATATTGTTTCTTAAAAACACGCTATTTGTTTTAACAGCGGGATTTAATTATAAAATTAATTAATGCAACTTCTATGTTATGAATTTGGTAAAATAGACTTCATTTTTGAATTCGGAATATGAAATATAGCTTAGGATGAAATTTTGGCATTTTTCTGAAAAACATCAATTTTTTATGAATAGTGAAACCACTAAGTGGTAGGTTAAAAACTGAATTTTTCATAAAACTTAATTTTACCGCTTCTGTGAATGGAATTTCGAAAATCCGACAGACACGGTTGATATCAGTAAGTAAAATGTGGTTCAATGAGATAAAAATAATTTTTGGTGAATAGTAACTTTTTACTTTTTTTTACCGCGGTTAATAGTAAATAGGGTAACTAAGGGTAAATATGATATCCCTATTACCCTAACACATGTCCTAATTCTATTGGATAAGTGTAATTCGACCAAACACAACCTTATGAATATAATATGACCATTTAGGCCCACTTGGATTAGATTAGGACATTTATTATTAATTTATTTAAAGAAGGGTTAAAATAGTTAAAATCAAAGTTTAATAAGTAAATCATTTTTAATATGTGGTTATACATAAGATAAATTCAATTTTAAATATTCATTAGAAAGCTAAAAATATTTCCTACATAATGATATTTTATTTATAATTTTTGGACTTTAAATAAATTAATTTATTTATGACACAATGATGATGCAGTAATTATCTTATTAATGAAATATTGACATAATTGATGTTATAAACCCAAAAATAAATGTAATTTGAGACTTTTTATGAATTCCACTAATTTTATAGGTTACTATGATATATTAATGTTGATTTAATCAACTTGGTTCGAACATATAATTCTGTTATGACTTTCACAAAAATCATATATCAAATAGTGTCAAAATTGACACAAAATAGTTTTTAAATCAAATATTATATTATTAATTGTTATTTTATTCCTAAAAATCTAAGGTTCGGCAAAATGACTTATATAAGGATATATATATTAATAATAAACAATTTGGGGTTCGTTTGGCATGTTATAGTAAGTGTATTAACCATATAGTGAAAGAAAACAAGAAGACACGGTAAAAGATAAATTAATTAACTTAGAGTTAAATCTAATTGATAAGGTTAAAATAATACCCTAAACTTGTCTAAATCCTATTGGTTGATAGGATTTCGACCCATCCCCACTTTATCTTCGAAATAAGACCCTTTGGAACCATTATAAACCGATTTTGACTTTAATATAAAATAATATTTTGAGATATTCCTAAGGTGCCCCTCTCCTCCCTTATAAAAGGGCACCTCCTCCCCCTCCTCCTCACACCAATTTGAGCACTCAAGCTCGGCCAACCCCTGCCAAAATCCCTTCTCCACTTCCCTAGAATAATCCTAGAGGTCTTGGTCTTCTTCAAAGACCAATCTTAGTTCCCTAAGTGGAGGATTCAAAGAAGCGTTTCAAAGAAGAGGTAATATCCATTACCGATCTTTTCAATTTCTTTCTTCTTCAACTTCTTCTTCTTTAGTTGTTTCATGATAAAGTAATAACATCAGTATTTCTTATATACTGATATGTTATTATAAATATGAAACAACTCTAATTCACCTTCTATCTATCCTACGGAAAAAGAAATCACCGCGCGTGCGTACGTACGGAATACCGTCTCCACGCCGTGGTGTAATCTATTTTCCACCACCACCTTACATGGATGGGTATAATGGTGTAAAGAATAACTATACATAGTTATTAAAACATCATATTGATTATGATATATTGTATAATCCACTCCAATTCAATTCAATATTTATAGAAATGATATCATCGCTCGTGCGTACGTACGGACTACCGTCTCCACGACGCGATGAGATTCATTCTCCATGTTAACCATTTAAGAATGATTATAATGTATATATAAGAAATAATAATGAAATATATGAAATTATAAAGCTACTGGATTTATGTATATTTATACATATGTATGTCATCTACTTACATCCATTTCAAGACAATAAGGAAAGGAAAACAGCGTTCATGCGTACGTACGGACTACCGTCTCCATGAACGGTGTTTTTCATTTTATTTATCTACCTATTATATATATATATATACTGAATATATATGATATATAAATCATATTTTATATTCTTTAAGTGAGTAAATCATGATATAAGTAATAATTATGTCAAAAACAACAAGTCAAAACACCTACGATAAATGAAACGATTTTACCCAAAACGCTTCTTTAACATGGAATTTACAAAAGAACGGGTAATATAATGTCATAAGTGAACCATATATGATATCATAACAATGAATATGATTCTGTAATAAGTCAATGACATTATTTAAATCATTATACAGGATGTTCGGACACATACGATGCAAATCGGACCTAAGGTAAGGGAAATATCACAATCTCATTTTTATCCGAGATTGTTTATACTTTGGTATTTACTGGGGTGTATTTTATCATCCACATCCTTGTTCCCTCATTATGTAATATTATTTCCATCCACCTAAAATTGTTTAAAACCTATTTTACCCTTTGGTGAGTTTTTAGTAAAAGATATGAAAGGAAGCTTTTGTCGTTTTTCGTACGAGGTACTTTTTGACTTTTCCGACAAAAGTACGAAGAATGTTTTTTTTAACTTATACGGCATGAATGGATTTTTAAAACATTATTTCCAAGAAGCTTCCTTTACAAGTTTTAAAGTTTATTTTTAATCAACTTCTTTTAGTTTTAAATTGTAAGACATGTTAAGAAAGGAAAATGTTTTTGAAGTAGACAGGATATTTTCCTCAAGAATGGATTTCAAGTGTTTTATCAAAATTATTTTCCATCTAAGATAATAAAGGGTTCTGTTTCTATCCCTATTATTACATGGATTTGATTATGTTGTGATGGAAATATTTTTAGGAATTCCTTTTTCTAATATGAATTGTTTTATGATGTCATGTTGTTTAAGAATCCCATTTTTATTACATGGGTTATGCAATGATGTATGATTTATGATTTTGTGGCACACATAAGAATGGTATCATTATGAGATGGGTGGGACCTATATCTCCCTCCAATGCATTGGGTAAAGATTTTATATCTCATGAGATAGACAGGGCTGGAACGGTAGGTTATACCGGTTCAGTGAAAAAGGACTGAAACGAGGGTTACTCGATTCAGAAAGGGACTTTGTCCACTAAGATAGTCTTGGCAATGAGTCTTGACTAACAAGAAATGATTCTCTATGATTATGTGTGAATGCCACAAAGTTTCATGTTTTAAGTTATGATTATTGTGATTACATTTCACTACCATGATTTATCCCATGTTATGAAATTATGCTCTCTTTTACAGGTTATGATTTCCAAAATGTTATGTTCTTATGAATATGATGTGATTGATATTTCTTTTGTTTACCCTTACTGAGCATTTGAGCTCACCATTTTATGTTTTCTTTTCCCCAGGATATAAAGAAAGGTTTTAGGTAAAAAAAAAGAAGGGAAGATCTTTATGGGAGATATTGAAGATCTTTCACCACGATTAGAAGATTACGTTCCGAGTTTCCAAAGACACTAAACTATTACGATCCTTGTGTGTGTGTTTTTTGTTATGTACTAAGTATTCCGCAAAAGTAATGTAAAGTCAATGTACGTCAGGCTACGGGTCTCTAAAGTTGGTATCAGAGGAAAGGTTTAGTCAACCTTTGGAAACTAGGATGCGAAAACGTTAGTGAGATCCCTAGAGATATTTCTACGGTATGTCTAGGGATGTCCCTAAGGTTAAGTAGACGAATAAGTTATAGTACTAGAAATACGCTAAAGATCATAGAATTAAACCTAAGATGTTAGATATTGAAGGTACTCCCCCTTTATTATGTTGTTTTCCCTAGCATGATTTTTGCCTCTCACACTATTCTTTTTAGGTTTTAGAAAATGGCTGGAAACAAGATGATTCACGATAATGGAGGATATGATGGAAAATGGAATGATATTCTTCATGAGAAACCAAATGAAATGGGATTTGGAAGTCCAAAGATCATTATTATGCCGAATCAGCAATCTCATAATATGATCAATAAAGTAAAATTTGGTAAGTTTCCTGACTCGGCTAATAAGAGAAAGATGGAGTTTCATGATGATCATAGAGGAAAGAAAGTTCAATTTCCCCTATGTAAATCATGTGGGAAGAGGCATCAAGGAGAATGTTTCAAGGGAAATGGAAGATGCTTTGGGTGTGGAAAAGAAGGACACAAAGCAAGTAAGTGCAAAGGAAAAGGTTCGGTTAACACCATGGATGAGGATAATGGTATTGCTACGACATCAAAAATGGTTAAGTGTTTTAAATGTGGAATGTATGGGCATTATGCAAACAAATTCCCTAAGGGAAAGACTCATGAAGAGAATCAGTATGGTCATATGGGTAGTATTTATGTGGATGATGATGATGAGACTATAAATGATATGTGAGATGAAAGAATTGTTGAAGCTCGGTCAATGGTTTAAGAATGTAGTGGAATGATTACATGTTTATCACATGTAATGTTGTATAAGTAATCTCATGGTACTATGGAATAAAAAGACATCTAAGGATTGTTACACTGTTGTCTTTCCTTGAGTTTTGAAAGTATATGATTAATGGTACAAGTATCCATGAAAGATTATTCAGATATGTTTGGAATGTAGATGATATGTGCATAATGAAGGGATAAGACGATAATGAGATGTTTGATTGTATTCATGAGCTCATGATTGATATAAGGACTAAGTGATATCATGGTTTGAGTATATAGAATTTTGAGGATTTTAGTATGTGGAAGGTGTTAACTTTTAATTGCATTCATGTTTTCACAAAGGTATTCAAGAGAATACATGATTAAGGACTTTGAATGTTTGGAATGTAACCAACAAAACATATCTTATGATATATGGGAATTGACGATGGTATGAAATCTCTGGTAATCGTTTTCACTATGTTATGAGAGTGGATTGCAGTATTATGGATAATCCTAAAGATTGGAATGGATTATGTTGGACAAAAGTTAGTATTGTTTAAGGATAGAAGTTTTTTCGATATTATTTATGGGATGTTATAGTAATATAGCTTTAGAAAAAGGACAATCTGCAGGACGGGCGACAGCCCATCGCTTCGGACAAGGCTGTGGGAATCGAACCCACAACCGAAGTGCGACTGGCCTTTATCGCCTACCACTGGCCTACAGGAAGTCCCTGTTTAGTAGAAACTAGTTTTATTATATTAAGCAGTATGATATATGAAGTACAAGTCCATTTTAGGAACTATATATGATTAATCTCAATATAGATCGACTTATGTATATAATTTTTGTTAGCCTTTTATTTGAGACAGATGGAATGACCCGTCATTCTATCACATGATCTGCTAACACTTCACGAATAACAAATTCAACTTCATTTATTTAAGAGATGAAGTGGAAATTGTTCTAGGCACGAACAATAGTGAGATTGTACCAAAATAAAGAAAGTATTTATTCCAATTCAAATTTTCAACTTTAGGGAAATGATCTTGAAAACCAAAAATGTTGTCCTAGTGATCTTATACCTGATGAATCGGATGGTACCTTAGATCGTCACAAATTTATGGATTTGTGATTATTGGCTTTTCCATAGCCATGTTCTCTACCACTCTCCATCAGAACATGATGGTTAGATTTCTCTTCCATATCCATATTTTCACCTATGTGGAAACCCAATGATTAGTTTATTTGGGTAACCGTTACGTTTCATACTTTTGTTTTTAAAGATTGGTTTTGATATTCCTTTTTACGATGTGGGTTTCTATTAAAGAAACTTTCAAATAGTAAACCATTTATAACCCCGACGAATTTCGAGGGCGAAATTCATTTTAAGGGGGGTAGAATGTAACAACCCAAGATTTTATAAAAAAATATTCTTTTTAATTTTATTAATGTCTTGTGTTGTACGCTACACCAAAAGGAGCTTGCACAACACGCATCCTTGACTTGCCTTGCATTACACGCAATCGCGACCTTCCTCGATAGCGTGTGTAATACGCAATACCGAGTTTTACTAAACAACGATATGCTATTAAAATATTATTAAAACTAGCCGGTATGAATAGTAATAACCACTTTTTAAAATTCTGTAAATCTTATTTTTCAAAATGAACTTCATTTTTGGATTCGAAGTATCGAATTTAGCCTAAGGTGAAATTTTGGTACTTTTCGGACAACTTTCATATTCTGATGAATAGTGAAAATTACTAAATTATAATTAAAAACAACTTTTTTAATCGAAATAATTAATAGTGATAAATTATTAATTTGAGTGGTTTTAAAGTATATTTAGAATATATTTTTACAATTTAATACAATGTTGGTCATTGAATGTAATTTCACATTTAAACCAGACATAATCAAGTGTCAATCTTTTGATAGATATTGTTTCTTAAAAACACGCTATTTGTTTTAACAGCGGGATTTAATTATAAAATTAATTAATGCAACTTCTATGTTATGAATTTGGTAAAATAGACTTCATTTTTGAATTCGGAATATGAAATATAGCTTAGGATGAAATTTTGGCATTTTTCTGAAAAACTCCAATTTTTGATGAATAGTGAAACCATTAAGTGGTAGGTTAAAAACTGAATTTTTCATAAAACTTAATTTTACCGCTTCTGTGAATGGAATTTAGAAAATCCGACAGACACGGTTGATATCAGTAAGTAAAATGTGGTTCAATGAGATAAAAATAATTTTTGGTGAATAGTAACTTTTTACTTTTTTTTACCGCGGTTAATAGTAAATAGGGTAACTAAGGGTAAATATGATATTACTATTACCCTAACACATGTCCTAATTATATTGGATAAGTGTAATTCGACCAAAAAAACCCTTATGAATATAATATGACCATTTAGGCCCACTTGGATTAGATTAGAACATTTATTATTAATTTATTTAAAGAAGGGTTAAAATAGTTAAAATCAAAGTTTAATAAGTAAATCATTTTTAATATGGGGTTATACATAAGATAAATTCAATTGTAAATATTCATTAGAAAGATAAAAAGATTTCCTACATAATGATATTTTATTTATAATTTTTAGACTTTAAATAAATTAATTTATTTATGACACAATGATGATGCAGTAATTATCTTATTAATGAAATATTGACATAATTGATGTTATAAACACCAAAATAAATGTAATTTGAGACTTTTTATGAATTACACTAATTTTATAGGTTACTATGATATATTAATGTTGATTTAATAAACTTGGTTCGAATATATAATTCTGTTATGACTTTCACAAAAATCATATATCAAATAGTGTCAAAATTGACAGAAAATTGTTCTTAAATAAAATATTATATTATTAATTGTTATTTTATTCCTAAAAATCTAAGGATCGGCCAAATGACTTATATAAGGATATATATATTAATAATAAACAATTTGGGGTTCGTTTGGCATGTTATAGTAAGTTTATTAACCATATAGTGAATGAAAACAAAAAGACACGGTAAAAGTTAAATTAATTAACTTAGAGTTAAATCTAATTGATAAGGTTAAAATAATACCCTAAACTTGTCTAAATCCTATTGGTTGATAGGATTTCGACCCATCCCCACTTTAGCTTCGAAATGAGACCCTTTGGAACCATTATAAACCGATTTTTACTTTAATATAAAATAATATTTTGAGATATTCCTAAGGTGCCCCTCTCCTCCCTTATAAAAGGGCACCTCCTTCCCCTCCTCCTCACACCAATTTGAGCACTCAAGCTCGGAAAACCCCTACCCAAATCCCTTCTCCACTTCCCTAGAATAATCCTAGAGGTCTTGGTCTTCTTCAAAGACCAATCTTAGTTCCCTAAGTGGAAGATTCAAAGAAGCGTTTCAAAGAAGAGGTAATATCCATTACCGATCTTTTCAATTTCTTTCTTCTTCAACTTCTTCTTCTTTAGTTGTTTCATGATAAAGTAATAACATCAGTATTTCTTATATACTGATATGTTATTATAAATATGAAACAACTCTAATTCACCTTCTATCTATCCTACGGAAAAAGAAATCACCGCGCGTGCGTACGTACGGAATACCGTCTCCATGCCGTGGTGTAATCTATTTTCCACCACCACCTTACATGGATGGGTATAATGGTGTAAAGAATAACTATACATAGTTATTACAACATCATATTGATTCTGATATATTGTATAATCCACTCCAATTCAATTCAATATTTATAGAAATGATATCATCGCTCGTGCGTACGTACGGACTACCGTCTCCACGACGCGATGAGATTCATTCTCCATGTTAACCATTTAAGAATGATTATAATGTATATATAAGAAATAATAATGAAATATATGACATTATAAAGCTACTGGATTTATGTATATATATACATATGTATGTCATCTACTTACTTCCATTTCAAGACAATAAGGAAAGGAAAACAGCGTTCATGCGTACGTACGGACTACCGTCTCCATGAACGGGGTTTTTCATTTTATTTATCTACCTATTATATATATATATATACTGAATATATATGATATATAAATCATATTTTATATTCTGGAAGTGAGTAAATCATGATATAAGTAATAATGATGTCAAGAACAACAAGTCAAAACACCTACGATAAATGAAACGATTTTACCCAAAACGCTTCTTTAACATGGAATTTACAAAAGAACGGGTAATATAATGTCATAAGTGAACCATATATGATATCATAACAATGAATATGATTCTGTAATAAGTCAATGACATTATTTAAATCATTATACAGGAGGTTAGGACACATACGAAGCAAATCGGACCTAAGGTAAGGGAAATATCACAATCTCATTTTTATCCGAGATTGTTTATACTTTGGTATTTACTGGGGTGTATTTTATCATCCACATCCACGTTCCCTCATTATGTAATATTATTTCCATCCAACTAAAATTTTTTAAAACCTATTTTACCTTTTTGTGAGTTTTTAGTAAAAGATATGAAAGGAATCTTTTGTCGTTTTTCGTACGAGGTACTTTTTTACTTTTCCGACAAAAGTACGAAGAATGTTTTTTTTAACTTATACGACATGAATGTATTTTTAAAACATTATTTCCAAGAAGCATCCTTTACAAGTTTTCAAGTTTATTTTTAATCAACTTCTTTTAGTTTTAAATTGTAAGACATGTTAAGAAAGGAAAATGTTTTTGAAGTAGACAGGATATTTTCCTCAAGAATGGATTTCAAGTGTTTTATCAAAATTATTTTCCATCTAAGATAATAAAGGGTTCTGTTTCTATCCCTATTATTACATGGATTTGATTTTGTTGTGATGGAAATATTTTTATGAATTCCTTTTTCTAATATGAATTGTTTTATGATGTCATGTTGTTTAAGAATCCCATTTTTATTACATGGGTTATGCAATGATGTATGATTTATGATTTTGTGGCACACATAAGAATGGTATCATTATGAGATGGGTGGGACATATATCTCCCTCCAATGCATTGGGTAAAGATTTTATATCTCATGATATAGACAGGGCTGGAATGGTAGGTTATACCGGTTCAGTGAAAAAGGACTGAAACGAGGGTTACTCGATTCAGAAAGGGACTTTGTCCACTAAGATAGTCTTGGCAATGAGTCTTGACTAACAAGAAATGATTCTCTATGATTATGTGTGAATGCCACAAAGTTTCATGTTTTAAGTTATGATTATTGTGATTGCATTTCACTGCCATGATTTATCCCATGTTATGAAATTATGCTCTCTTTTACAGGTTATGATTTCCAAAATGTTATGTTCTTATGAATATGATGTGATTGATATTTCTTTTGTTTACCCTTACTGAGAATTTGAGCTCACCCTTTTATGTTTTCTTTTCCCCAGGATATAAAGAAAGGTTTTAGGTAAAAAAAAAGAAGGGAAGATCTTTATGGGAGATATTGAAGATCTTTCACCACGATTAGAAGATTACGTTCCGAGTTTCCAAAGACACTAAACTATTACGATCCTTGTGTGTGTGTTTTTTGTTATGTACTAAGTATTCCGCAAAAGTAATGTAAAGTCAATGTACGTCAGGATACGGGTCTCTACAGTTGGTATCAGAGGAAAGGATTAGTCAACCTTTGGAAACTAGGATGCGAAAACGTTAGTGAGATCCCTAGAGATATTTCTACGGTATGTCTAGGGATGTCCCTAAGGTTAAGTAGATGAATAAGTTATAGTACTAGAAATACGCTAACGATCATAGAATTAAACCTAAGATGTTATATATTGAAGGTACTCCCCCTTTATTATGTTGTTTTCCCTAGCATGATTTTTGCCTCTCACACTATTCTTTTTGGGTTTTAGAAAATGGCTGGAAACAAGATGATTCACGATAATGGAGGATATGATGGAAAATGGAATGATATTCTTCATGAGCAACCAAATGAAATGGGATTTGGAAGTCCAAAGATCATTATTATGCCGAATCAGCAATCTCATAATATGATCAATAAAGTAAAATTTGGTAAGTTTCCTGACTCGGCTAATAAGAGAAAGATGGAGTTTCATGATGATCATAGAGGAAAGAAAGTTCAATTTCCCCTATGTAAATCATGTGGGAAGAGGCATCAAGGAGAATGTTTCAAGGGAACTGGAAGATGCTTTGGGTGTAGAAAAGAAGGACACAAAGCAAGTAAGTGCAAAGGAAAAGGTTCGGTTAACACCATGGATGAGGATAATGGTATTGCTACGACATCAAAAATGGTTAAGTGTTTTAAATGTAGAATGTATGGGCATTATGCAAACAAATTCCCTAAGGGAAAGACTCATGAAGAGAATCAGTATGGTCATATGGGTAGTATTTATGTGGATGATGATGATGAGACTACAAATGATATGTGAGATGAAAGAATTGTTGAAGCTCGGTCAATGGTTTAAGAATGTAGTGGAATGATTACATGTTTATCACGTGTAATGTTGTATAAGTAATCTCATGGTACTATGGAATAAAAAGACATCTAAGGATTGTTACACTGTTGTCTTTCCTTGAGTTTTGAAAGTATATGATTAATGGTACAGGTATCCATGAAAGGTCATTCAGATATTTTTGTAATGTAGATGATATGTGCATAATGAAGGGATAAGACGATAATGAGATGTTTGATTGTATTCATGAGCTCATGATTGATATAAGGACTAAGTGATATCATGGTTTGAGTATATAGAATTTTGAGGATTTTAGTATGTGGAAGGTGTTAACTTTTAACTGCATTCATGTTTTCACAAAGGTATTCAAGAGAATACATGATTAAGGACTTTGAATGTTTGGAATGTAACCAACAAAACATATCTTATGATATATGGGAATTGACGATGGTATTAAATCTCTGGTAATCATTTTCACTATGTTATGAGAGTGGATTGCAGTATTATGGATAATCCTAAAGATTGGAATGGATTATGTTGGACAAAAGTTAGTATTGTTTAAGGATAGAAGTTTTTTCGATATTATTTATGGGATGTTATAGTAATATAGTTTTAGAAAAAGGACAACCTGCAGGACGGGCGACAGCCCATCGCTTCGGACAAGGCTGTGGGAATCGAACCCACAACCGAAGTGCGACTGGCCTTTATCGCCTACCACTGGCCTACAGGAAGTCCCTGTTTAGCAGAAACTAGTTTTATTATATTAATCAGTATGATATATGAAGTATAAGTCCATTTTAGGAACTATATATGATTAATCTCACTATAGATCGACTTATGTATATAATTTTTGCTAGCCTTTTATTTGAGACAGATGGAATGACCCGTCATTCTATCACATGATCTGCTAACACTTCACGAATAACAAATTCAACTTCATTTATTTAAGAGATGAAGTGGAAATTGTTCTAGGCACGAACAATAGTGAGATTGTACCAAAATAAAGAAAGTATTTATTCCAATTCAAATTTTCAACTTTAGGGAAATGATCTTGAAAACCAAAAATGTTGTCCTAGTGATCTTATACCTGATGAATCGGATGGTACCTTATATCGTCACAAATTTATGGATTTGTGATTATTGGCTTTTCCATATCCATGTTCTCTACCACTCTCCATCAGAACATGATGGTTAGATTTCTCTTCCATATCCATATTTTCACCTATGTGGAAACCCAATGATTAGTTTATTTGGGTAACCGTTACGTTTCATACTTTTGTTTTTAAAGATTGGTTTTGATATTCCTTTTTACGATGTGGGTTTCTATTAAAGAAACTTTCAAATAGTAAACCATTTATAACCCCGACGAATTTCGAGGGCGAAATTCATTTTAAGGGGGGTAGAATGTAACAGCCCAAGATTTTATAAAAAAATATTATTTTTAATTTTATTAATGTCTTGTGTTGTACGCTACACCAAAAGGAGCTTGCACAACACGCATCCTTGACTTGCCTTGCATTACACGCAATCGCGACCTTCCTCGATAGCGTGTGTAATACGCAATACCGAGTTCTACTAAACAACGATATGCTATTAAAATATTATTAAAACTAGCCGGTATGAATAGTAATAACCACTTTTTAAAATTCCGTAAATCTTATTTTTCAAAATGAACTTCATTTTTGGATTCGGAGTATCGAATTTAGCCAAAGGTGAAATTTTGGTACTTTTCGGATAACTTTCATATTCTGATGAATAGTGAAAATTACTAAATTATAATTAAAAACAACTTTTTTAATCGAAATAATTAATAGTGATAAATTATTAATTTGAGTGGTTTTAAAGTATATTTAGAATATATTTTTACAATTTAATACAATGTTGGTCATTGAATTTAATTTCACATTTAAACCAGACATAATCAAGTGTCAATCTTTTGATAGATATTGTTTCTTAAAAACACGCTATTTGTTTTAACAGCGGGATTTAATTATAAAATTAATTAATGCAACTTCTATGTTATGAATTTGGTAAAATAGACTTCATTTTTGAATTCGGAATATGAAATATAGCTTAGGATGAAATTTTGGCATTTTTCTGAAAAACTTCAATTTTTGATGAATAGTGAAACCACTAAGTGGTTGGTTAAAAACTGAATTTTACATAAAACTTAATTTTACCGCTTCTGTGAATGGAATTTCGAAAATCCGACAGACACGGTTGATATCAGTAAGTAAAATGTGGTTCAATGAGATAGAAATAATTTTTGGTGAATAGTAACTTTTTACTTTTTTTTACCGCGGTTAATAGTAAATAGGGTAACTAAGGGTAAATATGATATTACTATTACCCTAACACATGTCCTAATTCTATTGGATAAGTGTAATTCGACCAAAAACAACCTTATGAATATAATATGACCATTTAGTCCCACTTGGATTAGATTAGGACATTTATTATTAATTTATTTAAAGAAGGGTTAAAATAGTTAAAATCAAAGTTTAATAAGTAAATCATTTTTAATATGGGGTTATACATAAGATAAATTCAATTGTAAATATACATTAGAAAGCTAAAAAGATTTCCTACATAATTATAGTTTATTTATAATTTTTAGACTTTAAATAAATTAATTTATTTATGACACAATGATGATGCAGTAATTATCTTATTAATGAAATATTGACATAATTGATGTTATAAACACCAAAATAAATGTAATTTGAGACTTTTTATGAATTCCACTAATTTTCTAGGTTACTATGATATATTAATGTTTATTTAATCAACTTGGTTTGAACATATAATTCTGTTATGACTTTCACAAAAATCATATATCAAATAGTGTCAAAATTGACACAAAATAGTTTTTAAATCAAATATTATATTATTAATTGTTATTTTATTCCTAAAAATCTAAGGTTCGGCCAAATGACTTAGATAAGGATATATATATTAATAATAAATAATTTGGGGTTCTTTTGGCATGTTATAGTAAGTGTATTAACCATATAGTGAAAGAAAACAAAAAGACACGGTAAAAGTTAAATTAATTAACTTAGAGTTAAATCTAATTGATAAGGTTAAAATAATACCCTAAACTTATCTAAATCCTATTGGTTGATAGTATTTCGACCCATCCCCACTTTAGCTTCGAAATAAGACCCTTTGGAACCATTATAAACCTATTTTGACTTTAATATAAAATAATATTTTGAGATATTCCTAAGGTGCCCCTCCCCTCCCTTATAAAAGGGCACCTCCTCCCCCTCCTCCTCACACCAATTTGAGAACTCAAGCTCGTCCAAACCCTGCCAAAATCCCTTCTCCACTTCCCTAGAATAATACTAGAGGTCTTGGTCTTCTTCAAAGACCAATCTTAGTTCCCTAAGTGGAGGATTCAAAGAAGCGTTTCAAAGAAGAGGTAATATCCATTACCGATCTTTTCAATTTCTTTCTTCTTCAACTTCTTCTTCTTTAGTTGTTTCATGATAAAGTAATAACATCAGTATTTCTTATACACTGATATGTTATTATAAATATGAAACAACTCTAATTCACCTTCTATCTATCCTACGGAAAAAGAAATCACCGCGCGTGCGTACGTACGGAATACCGTCTCCACGCCGTGGTGTAATCTATTTTCCACCACCACCTTACATGGATGGGTATAATGGTGTAAAGAATAACTATACATAGTTATTACAACATCATATTTATTCTGATATATTGTATAATCCACTCCAATTCAATTCAATATTTATAGAAATGATATCATCGCTCGTGCGTACGTACGGACTACCGTCTCCACGACGCGATGAGATTCATTCTCCATGTTAACCATTTAAGAATGATTATAATGTATATATAAGAAATAATAATGAAATATATGACATTATAAAGCTACTGGATTTATGTATATATATACATATGTATGTCATCTACTTACTTCCATTTCAAGACAATAAGGAAAGGAAAACAGCGTTCATGCGTACGTACGGACTACCGTCTCCATGAACGGTGTTTTTCATTTTATTTATCTACCTATTATATATATATATATATATACTGAATATATATGATATATAAATCATATTTTATATTCTGGAAGTGAGTAAATCATGATATAAGTAATAATGATGTCAAGAACAACAAGTCAAAACACCTACGATAAATGAAACGATTTTACCCAAAACGCTTCTTTAACATTGAATTTACAAAAGAACTGGTAATATAATGTCATAAGTGAACCATATATGATATCATAACAATGAATATGATTCTGTAATAAGTCAATGACATTATTTAAATCATTATACAGGAGGTTCGGACACATACGAAGCAAATCGGACCTAAGGTAAGGGAAATATCACAATCTCATTTTTATCCGAGATTGTTTATACTTTGGTATTTACTGGGGTGTATTTTATCATCCACATCCATGTTCCCTCATTATGTAATATTATTTCCATCCACCTAAAATTGTTTAAAACCTATTTTACCCTTTGGTGAGTTTTTAGTAAAAGATATGAAAGGAATCTTTTGCCGTTTTTCGTACGAGGTACTTTTTGACTTTTCCGACAAAAGTACGAAGAATGTTTTCTTTAACTTATACGGAATGAATGGATTTTTAAAACATTATTTCCAAGAAGATTCCTTTACAGGTTTTCAAGTTTATTTTTAATCAACTTCTTTTAGTTTTAAATTGTAAGACATGTTAAGAAAGGAAAATGTTTTTGAAGTAGACAGGATATTTTCCTCAAGAATGGATTTCAAGTGTTTTATCAAAATTATTTTCCATCTAAGATAATAAAGGGTTCTGTTTCTATCCCTATTATTACATGGATTTGATTATCTTTTGATGGAAATATTTTTATGAATTCTGTTTTCTAATATGAATTGTTTTATGATGTCATGTTGTTTAAGAATCCCATTTTTATTACATGGGTTATGCAATGATGTATGATTTATGATTTTGTGGCACACATAAGAATGGTATCATTATGAGATGGTTGGGACCTATATCTCCCTCCAATGCATTGGGTAAAGATTTTATATCTCATGAGATAGACAGGGCTGGAACGGTAGGTTATACCGGTTCAGTGAAAAAGGACTGAAACGAGGGTTACTCGATTCAGAAAGGGACTTTGTCCACTAAGATAGTCTTGGCAATGAGTCTTGACTAACAAGAAATGATTCTTTATGATTATGTGTGAATGCCACAAAGTTTCATGTTTTATGTTATGATTATTGTGATTACATTTCACTGCCATGATTTATCCCATGTTATGAAATTATGCTCTCTTTTACAGGTTATGATTTCCAAAATGTTATGTTCTTATGAATATGATGTGATTGATATTTCTTTTGTTTACCCTTACTGAGCATTTGAGCTCACCCTTTTATGTTTTCTTTTCCCCAGGATATAAATAAAGGTTTTAGGTAAAAAAAAAGGGAAGATATTTATGGGAGATATTGAAGATCTTTCACCACGATTAGAAGATTACGTTCTGAGTTTCCAAAGACACTAAACTATTACGATCCTTGTGTGTGTGTTTTTTGTTATGTACTAAGTATTCCGCAAAAGTAATGTAAAGTCAATGTACGTCAGGCTACGGGTCTCTACATTATATGTTTTTTTTTCCAAAATATTTAAAGAAAGTTTTTTGGTATGAAAACAAATAGGGAAGACCTTTATGGAAGATGTTGAAGATCGTTCACCATGACTAGAAGATGATATTCTGAGTTTCCAAAACACTAAACTATTACGGTCCTTGGGTGTCTGTTTCTGTTATGTATTAAGTATTTAGAAAAAGTAATGTAATGTCTATGTACGTCAATCTTGGGTCTATACAGTTGGTATCCGAGGAAAAGTTTTAGATAACCTTCGAAAACTAGGATGCGAATACCTTAGTGAAATCTCTAGAGATATTTCTAAGGTATGTCAAGGGATGTATCTAAGGTTATGTATAAGTATAGGTTATAGTCCTAGAATCATGGTAATGATCATATAATTAAACCTAGGATGATTGAGATTGAAATTACTCCTCTTGATTACGCTGTTTTCCTAGTATGATTTTTGCCTCTTACACTATTCTTTTTGGGTTTTAGACGATGGCTAGAAGCCGAAGGAACCATGTTAATGATCAATGCACTGGGAAATGAAATGATTGTACTCCCAAAAAACCAAATTATATGGGAAATGCAGTGCAAAATTTTATTTCTATACTTACACAAGCTATGAATCATTCTATGTCACGACCTGACCCAACGGGGCTCGAGCCGTGACTCCCCAAGCCCTCCTCCAATAGGCCAGGGGATGGCGACTAGCGCCGAGTAGGCTATCACACACATGGGAGGCATTCGCCTAAGGTACCTGTACACACGCACCCACAAACACCTCCATGCAACAGTCCAGAGATATAGAAACTGAAAAGTAAATTTATGCATACACTATCCCACAACCAGAGTACAATAGAAGTACAAAAGGGAAAACAGGGCCCACCAAAAGAAAACTACAAAAGCGCATCCAACCTGCTCTGAAGAAGGGGAACGCTGCCACAAACACCCACCAGAAAGCTCCCACGGCACAGCTCCAGTAAACACCCCGGTCAACATGCTCACTAAGCTCCGCCTACTCCGGGTCCTCCTGGGACTCCGTCTAAGGGCCTGTGGTCTACACAAGACACAAACATGTGCGGGCAAAGCTCATGCAGGGGTGAGTATAAACATACTCAGTAGGCACCCCAAAAACCCAAAACCCAAGGGAGGAACTGAAAGGCAACAGTCTACTCAACCCAGCCAGAGGGAACCCAGACGAGAGAGAAACTCCATCTCGTGACCATTCTCAGCTAAACACAACAAGTCATCTCAGCTCAGCTCAGGTGTATCCCCATACATACACCTTGAACAAACCAGACATACTCAACTCACGCCACATGCCACAAGAGGTACCGACCTCATCACCAGATACTGTCCCAACCAGGAGAGTACACCACACGAACACTGTCATACCAGATGACACTCATCCGAGAGATACACTCCATCGGGTCCCAAACAAACATCTCAGATGCTCACCCGAGAGACCACGCTCATCGGATAACATCACTGAGGATACATCGCTGAAACATCATAACCACCAAACTCCTTGGATAGGGGATCACCGCTAGGGTCCGCTAGGGGATACCAAGACCCACTCCGGTATACGTAGCTCAAAGATAGGGGATCACTCCTAGGATCCGTTGGGGGATACCACGACCCGATCTGGCATACGTAGTTCTCCCAGATAGGGGATCACAACCAGGATCCGCTAGGGGATACCACAACCCGATCTGGCGCTCTCCAGAAGCTCCACACTCAGAGAGAGGATCATAGTTCATATAAAGATGGTCACGACGATACTGGAACCCTATCTAGTACAACTCGCAATGTTGGGGATCGAACTGACGATGCCGCAACCCTAACGAAACCACGCACTAAGTAGGGGATCGCATAACCAACGATATTGCAACCCTACCGACACCAAGCGTTGAGTAGGGGATCGTATAACCAACGATACCGCAACCCTACTATAAAATTCATGCTAAGTAGGGGATCATATACCCGGCGATGCCACAACCCTACCGGGCAAGACCCACCGCGTAGGGGATCATATTCCCGATGATGCAACGAACCCTATGGGGTTAACCTGATAGATAGGGGATCGCCGCTCGTAAATAAGCGGTCACAGCGATACCAAGAACCCGATCCAGGGTAAAGATGCTAGAGGATCCACTCCGGGCCCACCGGAGGGATGCCACAACTCTAACAGTTAAAACATCACATCGAGAGGATAACAAACACATACGAAGGTTGTGATGCCACACGAACCCTCGTAGGAACGAACCAAGGGAGCACCCTCAACCACTGCTGGTCCAAACGTCGCTAACCCGAGCGACCCGCCACAACGCCACACTGCGCACCTCCTAAGCCAAAACTGAGGCCACCATCGCGTTACACGCGGAAAAACACGCAGGATAGCCTGTTTACTCGCCCGATACGGAGCACCAGTGAAAAAGACGTTATTCACCATATCTAGCTCGTGCGGGGCCCACACAACAATCCCGAAACCCATCGAGCGGATCATACCACGGTGATCCCCTCGAAAAAACAAGTGGAATCGACTACTCGCTCGTCCGAAACGGACACCCGGGGAAAAAGGCACTATTCACCGAAGGCCAGCTCGGGTGGGGCCCACGCCTGGATTCCGAAATTCATCGAATGGATCGCACCATTGTGATCCTCTCGGAAAAACACACAAGATCGACTATTCATCCGCCAAAATCGGACTCCTGGTGCAAAAGCTACGTTTCTCAACAAACGCCAAAACCCGGCCTCGTGGGGCCCGCACCACTTTCACAAGCCCAACACCCAGAAACCATCTCAAAACGTCCATCGTACCATTAGGGTCTCAAAGCCGCTGATGGAACGTCAATCGGGCGCTCCGGGTAGAAGTTACAACGTCCCGAAGTCATAAAATAATAAAATATTATTATTTTATACGACTTTTCTAACTCCCGGGCCACGATCCCGAACCCTTAAACCCTAAAAGTGAGTTCAAAAGGTCCGTCTCGATGCAAGGAGCGCATCGCCGCAAACGGCACGTAAATCAGAGTTACGGTTTGCGAGTTACGGGGGTTTAATGAACCCCCGAAAAATCCTGGCCGGACCACCACTAGCCTCGCCGAAAAGCACCGCGCCGCCGCCGGATTCCGCCGCGCCGCCGCTGCTACCACTGGAAACCGCCGCCGCGCCGCTGCGCCATCGCTGGATTCCGCCTTGGCCGCCGCCTGCCGTCGCCGGAAAACCGGGTTTTCGCCGGAAAACTTCCGGGAGCCCCCGAGAGGACTCCGGTGCTAAAAATTCAGATCCGAAACATGTTTTGGAAAGCTCGGGACCCAAACTATACAACCCTTACGAAAATTTGAATGAAAACAACACAAAAATGGGATTCGGGATTGTAAAACTCAAACCGCCTACCTCACGGGCGAAATGCCGACGTTCTGCCTTAGATCCGCGCTCCAGAGCTTCCGCTGCGCACTCTTGGAACGTCTGTCGTCGAATTCCGAGCTCGTGGGCGCTTCGTTTGCTCGATTCGGCGGAGCGGCGGCGAAAAACGGCAAAAAACGTCGAGAGAAACGATAAAGGGGTGGGGGGGGTTGGTATTTATATCTGCCGCCCAGCCACGCCAAACCCGCCTCGGACCCGACGCCCGATGCGAAAAAAAGTAAGGTCACCCTTAGGGTAAACGCACCGTTCTGAATGCAACAGCGGACTTAGATTTCCCATCCGAGACTCTGTTCAAAAGTTATTTGAGCCGACGCTCGCACACTAACTTTTCCATTTAATTAGGAAAATGCCCCTGAAGTTGTTTCTCACCGCTGGCCCGCGCCCGCAAAGTTTACATCTCTCCTAGGGTAAACGACACGTTCCGGACGCAACCATGCCCTCAGATTCCCCTTCCGAGCTACCGTTTAGGAGATATCACACCCCCACCACGTGCATAGTATAAAAATACTTATTATTTTTATAAAATTAATTCCAGTCACACCGGGCCTCGGAATCGCACGCTGTCTTCACGCCTAGCTCTGAAATTATTCGTAGAAATATTTCAAAGTCTGACAGGACCAATAACCTAAGTCGCTACATCCTCCCCCCTTTAGAACTCTTCGTCCCCGAAAAGCCCTAAAAATAAGGAAAGCAACTTGACTCTCAACTGGGTCCTACACACCAGCGAGCTCACTAATAAACACTCATGCATGAACGCATAAGTCAGAGGGAATCATCCACCAAACCTCAATAGTATCCACTTTGGCGGCACTGACTCGCCCGCACGGTTTTAATCGCGTCACAAAAACGCGTCTCGGTGGGGGGAAGGATCCCTCTTCCTCACGCATTCGAAGCATGCGGAACAACTCGCACACAGGGTCTTTCAAACGCCTTGAACAAAACTCGAGCAAGCAACAAAAGGAAAGAGTACCGCTAAATAATGTCTAACAAACTACTGAAGAAAGTAGAAAAGACACAAGGTGTACCTCTATCCATCCGCGAAGCCTCTGGGTCAACAGCCTCTAGGGCATGCAGCTGTCCTCGCCCTCGACCACCAGCTCCCTGAGCTTGGCGTGGACCACCTGGGGTGGGGGTGGTGGCAACTGATACTGCCTACCACCTCCTCCTGCTGCACCCGCTCCGCTTCCCTGCAGACCTCCTTGCTCGAGACGCTACCTCTGCCAAGGCGGTCCATCGATCGGCTCCCTCTCAGCAGCACGTCGGGTCGGACAATCTCTAGCAAGATGTCCCCGACCATCGCAAGCGTAGCACCGCCTCTCCTGCGGCTGACCAAAACTGGTCTGCGAGCCTTGAGCCTCGGATCCTCCATCCTGGGGTCGCCTCCTGAAACCTCGACCACGTCCTAACCCCTGAGTCTGTCGTCGGCTACCAGATGCTGATCTGACTGACAAATTCTAAGCCCTCGAGTGCCCATCACTAACAGAGGGAATCTGCTCATCCAGAAAACTCTCCACCAACAACGCTCACTCCAGCACTCCAGCATAGGTGGGCAGACACAAGGAAACCACACCTGCTCGGATGTCCCTGCGTAAGCCCTGCTCGAAGGCCCAATCCCTAAAGAACGGGTCTCGAACCATGTCTAGGGAGTAGAGCAACAGGTCTGTAAACCTCGCTGAGTACTCCAACACAGTCATGCTCTCCTGTAGAAGCTGCAGAAGCTCCTGGATCCGCACTGACCTCAGCGTCACCGGATAGAACTCCTCCCTGAAGAGCCGCTCAAACTCTGCCCACATGAGCATATCCTCGTCATGGGACTGCGTCACCAAAATCCACCATCGCCCAACAGAACCATGCAGAAGGCTCGCCGCTAGGACGACCATCTGATCTGGAGGTGTCCTCACTAGGAGGAAAACCCGGGTGACTGCCTCAAGCCAGTCATCAGCTGCCTGGGGGTCTGGATCACCCCGAAACCTCAGAGGTCGCTGCCTCTGGAACTAATGCAGCGCACTCAGCCTGCGCGCAACCTCGTTCTGCACCGCCGACACAATCAGCTTCTCGACAGGTGGTGGCTCAAACGGCAGACCATCTGGAGGTGCAACCTCAGAACATGCGCCATGCTCCACAACCTCTACATGGGGCGGGTCATCAGCACAATCCTGCTGCGGAACCCTCGCTGGTTGTCGTTGTGGAGGAATCCTGAAATACATTTAAGACACACCACAGTCATAGAGTATATCTGGAGAGCTGACTCAAGAAGGACAAGGAAAACCCAAAAACCCCGTCCTATATGATGCATGTACCGTAATGTCCCTGCGACGAGTGTACGAATGTCCCGAGTCGAAAGGCAGGTTATCAGAGTCTTGTTTATGGATACGTCGGCCGCTGCACCAACACTAGAGTCCCTGACCTGAAATCTGAACTCGAAACATCCTAACACTACCACTATGCAACCCAAACCAAACTCACAGCTAGACCAGCTACGCTCTGAGATCCCAAAGGTGGAACCTCCTCTGATACCACTCTGTCACGACCCGACCCAACGGGGCTTGATCCGCGACTCCCCAAGCCCGCCTCCACTAGGCCAGGGGCTAGCGACTAGCGCCGAGTAGGCTATCACACACATGGGAGGCATTAGCCTATGGTACATGTACACACGCACCCACAAACACCTCCATGAAACAGTCCAAGGATATAGAAACTGAAAAGTAAATGCATGCATACACTATCCCACAACCAGAGTACAACAGAAGTACAAAAGGGAAAACAGGGACCACCAAAAGAAAACTACAAAAGCGCATCCAACCAGCTCTGAAGAAGGGGAACGCTGCCACAAACACCCGCCGAAAATCTCCCTCGGTACAGCTCCGGTAAACACCCCGGTCAACACGCTCACTAAGATCCTCCTGCTCCGGGTCCTCCTGGGACTCCGTCGAAGGGCATGTGGTCTGCACAAGACACAAACATGTGCGAGCAAAGCCCGTGTAAGGGTGAGTACAAACATACTCAGTAGGCACCCCAAAAATCCAAAACCCAAGGGAGCAACTGAAAGGCAACAGTCCGCTCAACCCAGTCAGAGGGAACCCAGACGAGAGAGAAACTCCATCTCGTGACCATCCTCGGCTAAACACAACAATTCATCTCAGCTCAGCTCAGGTGTATGCCCATATATACACCTTGAACAAACCAGACATACTCAACTCACGCCACATGCCACAAGAGGTACCGACCTCATCACCAGCTACTGTCCCAACCAGGAGAGTACACCACACGAACAATGTCATACCAGATGACACTCATCCAAGAGATACACGCCATCAGGTCCCAAACAAACATCTCAGATGCTCACCCGAGAGACCACGCTCGTCGGATAACATCACTGAGGAAACATCGCTGAAACAACATAACCACCAAACTCCTCGGACATGGGATCGCCGCTAGGGTCCGCTAGGGGATACCAAGACCCACTCCAGTATATGTAGCTCAAAGATAGGGGATCACTCCCAGGATCTGCTGGGGGATACCACGACCCGATCTGGCATACGTAGTTCTCACAGATAGGGGATCACACCCAGGATCCGCTGGGGGATACCACAACCCGATCTGGTGCTCTACAGAAGCTCCACACTCAGAGAGAGGATCATCATCCATATAAAGATGGTCACGACGATACTGGAACCCTATCTAGTACAACTCACGATGTAGGGCATCGAACTGACGATGTCGCAACCCTACCGAAACCACGTGCTGAGTAGGGGATCGCATAACCAACGATACCGCAACCCTACCAACACCAAGCGTTGAGTAGGGGATCGTATAACCAACAATACAACAACCCTACTATAAACTTCATGCTGAGTAGGGGATCGTATACCCGAAGATGCCACAACCCTACTGGGAAAGACCCACCGCGTAGGGGATCATATTCCCGATGATGCCACAAACCCTACGGGGTTAACCTGCTAGATAGGGGATCGCCGCCCATAAATAAGCGGTCACAGCAATACCAAGAACCTGATCCAGGGTAAAGATGCTAGAGGATCCACTCCGGGCCCACCGGAGGGATGCCACGACTCTAACAGTTAAAACATCCCATCGAGAGGATCACAAACCCATATGAAGGTTGTGATGCCACACGAACCCTCGTAGGAACGAACCAAGGGAGAACCCTCAACCACTGCTGGTCCAAATGTCGCTAACCCGAGAGACCCGCCACAACGCCACACTGCGCACCTCCTAAGCCAAAACCGAGGCCACCATCACGTTCCACGCGAAAAAACACGCAGGATAGGATGTTTACTCACCCGAAACGGAGCACCGGTGAAAAATTAACTATTCACCATAGCTAGCTCGTGCGGGGCCCACACAACGATCCCGAAACCCATCGATTGGATCACACCACGGTGATCCCCTCGGAAAAACAAGTGGAATCGACTACTCGCTCGTCCGAAACGGACACCCGGTGAAAAAGGCATTATTCACCGAAGACCAGCTCAGGTGGGGCTCACACCTGGATTCTGAAACTCATCGAATGGATCGCACCATTGCGATCCTCTCGGAAAAACACACAAGATCGACTATTCATCCGCCAAAATCGGACTCCTGGTGCAAAAGCTGCGTTTCTCAGCAAACGCCAAAACCCGGCCTCGTGTGGCCCATACCCCGTTCACAAGCCCAACACCCGTAAACCATCTCAAAAAGTCTGTCGTACCATCAGGGTCTCAACACCGCTGACGGCACGTCAATCGGACGCTCCGGGTAGAAGTGACAACAGCCCGAACTCGTAAAATAATAAAATAATATTATTTTATACGACGTTTCTATCTTTTGGGCCACGATCCCGAACCCTTAAACCCTCAAAGTGAGTTTAAAAGGTCCGTCTCGACGCAAGGAGTGCATCACCGCAAACGGCTCGCAAATCGGAGTTACGGTTTGCGAGTTACGGGGGTTTAAAGAACCCCCGAAAAATCCTGGCCAGACCACCGCCAGCCTCGCTGGAAACCACCGCACAGCCGCCGGATTCCACCGCACCGGCGCCGCCACTACCGGAAACCGCCGCCTAGCCGCCGTGCCGTGCCGGATTCCGCCATGGCCGCCGCCTGCCATCGCCAGAAAACCGGGTTTTCGCCGGAAAACTTCCGGGAGCCCCCGGGAGCACTCCGGTGCTCCAAATTCAGATCTGAAACATGTTTTGGAAAGCTCGGGACCCGAACTATACAACCCATACAAAAATTTGAAGGAAAACAACACAAAAATGGGATCCGGGATTGTAAAACTCAAACCTCCTACCTCGCGGGCGAAACGTCGACGTTCTGCCTTAGATCTGCGCTCCAGAGCTTCCGCTGCGCACTCCTGGAACGTCCGCCGTCGAATTCCGAGCTCGTGGGTGCTTCGTTTGCTCGATTCGGCAGAGCGGCGGCGAAGGACGGCGAAAAACGTCGAGAGGAACGATAAAAGGGGCGCTGGTATTTATATCAGCCGCCCGCCCACGCCAAACCCGCCTCGGACCCGACGCCCGATGCGAACAAAAGCAAGGTCACCCATAGGGTAAACGCGCCGTTCTGAACGCAACGACGTACTCAGATTTTCCATCCGAGACTCCGTTCAGATGTTATTTGAGCCGATGCTCGCACACTAACTTCTCCATTTAATTACGAAAATGCCCCTGGTGTTGTTTATCACCGTAGGCCCGCGCCCGCAAAGTTTACACCTCGCCTAGGGTAAACGGCACGTTCCGGACGCAACCATGCCCTCAGATTCCCGTTCCGAGCTATCGTTTAGGAGATATCACACCCCCGCCATGTGCATAGTATAAAAATACTTATTATTTTTATAAATTTAATTCTGGGCACACCGGGCCTCGGAATCGCACGTCTTCTTCGCGCCTAGCTCTGGAATTATTCGTAGAAATATTCCAAAGTCTGACAGGATCAAAAACCAGAGTCGCTACATTCTGGTCTTCCAAATGAGCAGAGAAGGGAACAATATTCTATTAAGTCCGTCATGAGGCAACACCCACCTTCTTTTAGTGGGACTTCTGATCCAGTTGTTGCTGAACAATGGATCAGTACCATTTAAAATATAGTTTCCATAATTCGTTGTTCGGAGCATGAAAGGGTCATTTTGGATGTTTACCGGTTAGAAGGTGAAGCAGACCAGTGGTAGACACTAATTAAGAATACGAGGCCCCAAGATGAAATTGAATCCATGAAAGGGGATGAGTTCAAGAACTTATTTTTTGATAAGAACTTCCCTCGTATTCTTCAAACAAATATGGAAAATTAATCCCTTGAGGTGAAGCAAAAGGGAGATGCATCTGTTGGTATATACGAAGCGAATTTTACAAGGCTTTCAAGTTATGCATCCGGCATTATCATCTAACCTAAAAGTAAAGTTGATCGATTCTTCAGTGGCTTAAAACCAAGTCTTAGAATGGAATTAACTATAAGAGACTTCAGTACCTATGATGAAATTGGGAATTATTCTCTCAAGGTAGAACTTGAATTTGGTGTTATGTATCCATCTCATGGTTTTGACAAGAAACAAAAGATGGAGTTCAAAGAAAAATCTCAGTACAATGGTGAAAAGAAGGTGAATGTTTCTTTATGCTCCAAGTGATGAAAGATTCATAGTGGAGATTGTCTAAAAGGAACTAAAAATGTTTCAAGTGTGGAAAAGAAGGTCATCGAGCAGCTGAGTTCCAAAGTAATAGGAAAAAGGATTCTAATGACATGAATAGAGAAAATACCACAGAGAACGCTCCACCAACACTTCAATGCTTCATGTTCACGGAAATGGGGCATAATGCTAACCAATTCCCTAATCCAAGGATTAATGATTATCGACCTCAACAACCTCTTAAGGCAATGGACAAAGGGAAGTCACATGAAATCACTATTGGCGATGTTGAATATGACAATGATGTGGTGGAATGATAAAGTTTTTATGTAATGGGATTCAAAAATAATGTTGTAGTATCGTGGAATATTGGATTATTTATGTATAAGCCTATTGTGGTTTTCAATATTTTTATGGTACTGGTAACCATGAAAAGTGATTAAAATATTTTTGGAAAGCAGATGAAATGTGCATAATAAAGGGATAAAGATAAAATAATATGTATGATAGTATTCACAATCTCATGACTCATAAAAGGAAAACGTGATATCATGGTTTGAGTAGATAGATTTTTTGGGATTTTGGTATGTGGAAAGAGTTAACTTTTGACAGTATTTATGTTTCCAATAAGGTTCTATGGAAATTCATGTTGCGAGAGAATACAATATTAAGGTATTCAAATGTTTGGAATGTGATCAACAATATATATCTTATGATATATGGGGTATAAATGAATCTATTCACGTTCTTGTGATGTGACCTTTCTATTAATCATTTTCTTTATACTGTGATATTAGACAGGTGTATTTTGGATAATTCAAAAAGATTGGAATGGATTATTTCGGACATCAGATAGTATTGTTTAGGGCTAGAATTTTTTTGATATTATTTATTGAATTTTATAATAGTATAGTTTTTGAAAAAGGACAACATGTTGGATGGGCGGCAACCCATCCTATCAGACAAGGTTGCGGGAATGGAACCCACAACCAAAATGCGACATGCCTTTATCGCCTACCACTAGACTACAAGAAGTCCCTTATTAGTATAAATTAGTTTCAATTTATTAAGTAGTTTGATATATGAAGTATAAGTCCATTTTAGGAACCATATAAGATTAATTTCACAATAGATGGACTTATGTATATTAAGTAAATTTTTCTAACCATTTTTTTGAGACAGATGGAATGACCTATCATTATATCGCATGATCTGCTAACAATTTACGAATGACAAATTAATCTTCATTTCTTTAATAGATGAAGTGGAAATTGTTCATGGAATGACCAATGGTGAGATTGTACCCAAATGAATTAATTATTTCTTCTAATTCCAATTTTCGTCAACTTTAGGGAAATGATATTGAAAACCAAAATTGTTGTCCTAGATGGTACCATTGATCATAAAAAATTTATGTCTTTGTGATTGTTGGCTATTTCATAGTCATGTTCTCTACCACTGTCCTTCAAGACTTGACGGTTATATTTCTCCTTCATATACATATTTTCACCTATGTTATTCTATGTGGAAACCCAGTGATGAGTTAATTAGGGTAATAGTACATTTCATTTTAAAATTAAGTTTTAGTATATCATTTTACGATGTGGGTTTCTATGAATTAACTTTCAATTAGTAAACGTTTTATAACCTCAACGAATTTCGAGGGAGAAAATCATTTTAAGGGGGGTAGAATGTAACACCCATAGATTTTATGAGATATATTCTTTTTAATTTATTTTATGTCTTCTATTATACACTACACAAAGATTATCTTGTACTATATGCAACACTCTATTGGATTTCAGTATACGCAACACTATTTGTGGCCTGTGTTACACACAATTTCAAGTTCATTTTTTGGAAATTATTCTACAAAACAGTAAGTATATATTTTGTTTAATGTATAAATGAAATTAGTTTTGATTATGTTATATGAAATAGCAAACGGATCTTGCACCACACTCATCCCTGACTTGGCTTGCATTACACGCAATCATGACCTTCCTCGATAGCGTGTGTAGTACTTAATACCGGGTTTCACTAAACAACGATATGTTATTAAAATATTATATAAACTAGCTGTTATGAATAGTAATACCCAATTTTTGAAATTTTATAAATTTTATCATTCCAAATGGACTTCATTTTCTGATTTGGAATATCAAAATTATCCTAGGGTGAATTTTTGGTATTTTTCTAAAAACCATCAATTTTTTATGACTAGTGAAAACACTAAGTTATTTGTTAAAACCGAATTTTTATTTAAATAATAATTTATTTTATTTAAATTTATTTTAGGTCAAAATAGATACATAATACCTATATATGTTCAATGTAATTCATTGGAGACATTTTATAATAATTTTAGATATATAAAAATTTTATTCAACTTTTTATCATCATTTACCCACCTCCTAGGAGCAATTGTAAATTTACATAAAACATAATTTTACCACTTCTATGAGTTGAATATCAAAAATCCGAGAGACACGGTTGATACCAGTAAGCTAAATGTGGTTCAATGAGATGAAAATAATTTTTGGGGAATAGTATCTTTTAATTTTATTTACCACTGTTAAAAGTAAATAGTGTAATTAAGGGTAAAAATGATATTATTGTTGCCCTAACACATAGGATAAGTTTAATTAGTCAAAAAACAAACATAGGAAAAAAATATGACCATTTGGGTCCACTTGGATTAGATTAGGGCTTTTATTATTGTTTAATTCAATGAAGAGTTAAAAGAGTTAAAATCAAAGTTTAATAACTAAAACACTTTTAATATAGGGTTAAACACAATATACATTCGACTATAAATATTATTTACAAATATAAAAATATTTCCTACATAATGGTAATTTATTTATATTTTTTTAGATATTAAATATTTTAATTTATTTATGACATAATGATGATGTAGTAATTACCTTATTAATGAAATATTAACAGAATTGATATTATAAATACCCAAATTAATTAAATTTGAAACTTTTTATAAATTAAAATAATTTTCTAGGTTAATATAACATTTTAGGGTTGGTTATATGAATTTTTTTCTAATTAATAATGTTGTTATGGATTTAGAAAAAACAAAATAACAAATAGTGTCAAAATTGACATAAAAGAGTTTTTAAGACAAATATTATATTATTAATTGATTTAAAGGTCATAAAAATCTAAGGTTCTGATACAATACATATATAATAATATATATGTCATTAATGAACCAATTTGTGTTCGATTGGTAGTTTATAGTAAGTTTATTAACCATATAGTGTAAGAATTCAAGAAGACACGGTAAAAGTTAAATTATTTAACTTAGAGGTAAATATAAATAATAAGGTTAAAATGTTAACCTAAACTTGTATAAAACCTATTGTATTAAAAGACATAGACCCATACCCATCCAATACTCTAAATAAGTCACTTTGGAGCCATTATAAACTAAATATGAATTTATTATAAAATAATATGTTAATTTTTTCTAAGGTGCCCCTCACCTCTCTTATAGAAGGGGACTCCTCCTTCTCTCTAATTAACACCTGCAAAGATATTTGGATCAACCAAACCCTACCAAAATACCCTTTAAATTTTCCTCCCTTCATACTAGAGGCCTTCATTTAGTCAAAAACCCATCCTAAAGAGCCCTTTTTATCAAATCAAAAGGTAGAACCGGAAGAAGAGGTAAATATCTCACCACCTATTTCAAGTTTCTTTCTTCTTCCACTTCCCCCGTCTTTGTTGATTCCATTATAAAATAATAACTATAATATATTATATATACTGTGATGTTATTATAATAACGTTACAACCATATTAGTTATTTTACACATCCTATGAATGAAAAAGTCACCACACGTGCATACGTACGACGTACCGTCTCCACGTCGTGGTGTAGTTTGTTATTCAAACATTTCATCATTTGGATGGGTTTAATAATGAATATAAATGATATAAATAATAAATATAATATTATTATGATTCTTTATATATTATATACCATCCAATTATATATTATTTTAATATCAAAAATAATGATATTGTCGCTCGTGCGTACGTACGGACTACCGTCTCCACGAACGCGATGAGATTCATTCTTCATGTTAACCAATCAAGAGTGATTATAAAGTATATATAATAAATAATCATGAAATATATGTCAAAATAATCATAGTGGATTTATTTTCATATACGTTTCATTTACTTAATTCCAATCAATTTAATAGGTAAATGAAAACAGTGTTCATGAGTACATATGGCCTACCGTCTCCCTGAACGGTGTATTTCATTTCCATTTATCGATCTATCATATATATTTATATTCTGAATATATAATATGTAAATAATGTTTTACATTATGGAATTAAGTAAATCAGGATATAAGTAATAATATCAAGAACAAAAAATCCAAACACGTACGATAAATGAAACGATTTTACCCAAAATGCTGCTTAAACATAGAATTTAAAAAAGAACGGGTAATATAAAGTCATAAGTGAATCATATATGATATCATAAATATTAATATGGTTATGTTTAATGTTAATAATATTTTTAAACCCACTATACATGACTATCAGACACATACATAAGAAATTTTACAAAAGGTAAGGGATAATTTTTCAAATCTCATTTTTATCCGAGATTTCTTATACGTAAGTATTTACGGGGGTTTTATTTTTCATCCATGTCCGTAATTTTTTTTTTCATAAAGTGTTAAATATTCCTAAATGTCTTTTTAATGCCATGTTTACCCCTATTTGACTTTTATATTGTGTTATGAAGGAAATCATTCTTTTGTTTACCATACGTGGAACTTGTTGACTTTTCCAGCAAAAGTACGACAAGAATGTTTTTTTAACTTATACGGCATGAACGGATTTTTACAGTTTCATAACTCCTAATATTCTTGAAGCTTCCTATACAATATTTCATGATTATTTTCAACAGAAATACATTTTTTTAAAAATTTCGTGGCATTTGGTGAAGAGAAAATGATTTTGAAGAATAAAGGATATTTTCATCAAAAATTCAGTTCTTGTGTTTTATCGAAACTATTTTCCATATAAGATGACATTATTTAGTATGATTATGTTTCAAGTATAATGTATCTATTATTTACATGGTTTTATTTTTCTTATGATGAAATTATATCCATTTATTTTATATGGATTATTTTATGATGTGATGATGTTTATGAAACCCATTTTATTTGTTGGGTTATTATGAATGATGTAGGTTCATTTTGTGGAACACGAAAAAATGATTTCATTATGGGATGGGTGGGACCTATATATCCCTCCAATGCATTGGGTAAAGATTTATATCTCATGATATAGACATGGCTGGAATGAAAAGTGAATCTGGTTCAGTAATACACGGTTGGAACGACAAGTAATCCCGGTTCAGTAATGGACGTTGTCCACTATGATGGTCTTGGAAGCAATGCATTGGCTATTATGGAAATCATAACATGTGCTTAATGGTTTCCACAATTTCATTTTTTATTCCCATACTATTTTATCATGATTAATGTTCCTTTATCATCTATGCCTTCTATACTCCCATGATTTATGTCGTTGCTTATGTTCATGTTTTTACGTTCAAATGTTTATGGATTGTTTTATGTTCTCCAGGTTTACCCTTACTGAGCATTTGGGCTCACCCTTTATATGTTTTATTTTTCCATGGAATTAAAGAAAAGATTTTTATAAGAAAACAAATAGGGAATATCTTTATGGGAGATGTTGAAGATCTTTCACCATGACTAGAAGATGATGTTCTGAGTTTTCAATGACATTAAACTATTACGGTCCTTTGGTGTCTGTTTTTTGTAATGTATTAAGCATTCTGCCAAAGTAATGTAATGTCTATGTAGGTTATTCTTGGGTCTCTACAGTAAAATACTTCTTTCATCTAATCCCCTTATCCATATTTATCTCTTACATCCTTTTCTTCTCTTTCTTCCCTTCAAGGCCATAGGACTTAGAGAATTTTTTACTTATCTTATTAACACATGATACTATTTCTTCATATGCTGAGAATACATGGGATACTATTTCCATTATAATTTTTTTCTTAACACCATGAATGTTATGATCCTTCCTACTCTTTGGATCATACGTATTGCTGGAGTTCTCTTTCCTTCTACTGGGCTCCATTTCTATACAGTGGCATGCACTAGGTCGGTTTAGGAATCACAATACATAAATCCAAACTTGTAAAACACCTAAAATAAATAGAAATGTTTATGGATATAATCCATAATCATAAAAATATTTTCTTTTAGAATATATATACTCATAAATCCTTCATAATGGTTTGTAAAGAAAATGAGAATTATACTAAGCATATCCCTCGGGAGTGTCGTAACCAAGACTACAGCAAGGCTCGTTGTCATGCACCAGATACCATTCAAGTCTAGCACAAAGAAGTTTTTTCTAGTTTTACCCCTAGGTACATCTGTGCTAGAGCAGCCTCTACCTGCTCGTATCCAGACATGGATGTATTCCTTGGAATACTCACAAAATATCTAAAATACATAAATTCTAGGAAGTTCTTCTATACTAATCCTCAAAATATATCGTAGGGTAATGTGATATAATCAGAGTTTATATAAATCTAGATTCCAAGGTTTGTACTAGACTTCCTCTGATACCAACTATAATTCCCTGAGCCAAGTTACCTAGATTTAGTGCATTATTACATAACATTTTCATGATAAAAAAATATCAAGTCTCGAAAGCCCAATTAGTTTAGTATCCTGAAAAGTACTAGATACATTCACAAGGTTCACATTACATCATGAAATTGAAATATACAACAACATTGTTTCCATAGACAACACTGTAATCCAATAGAACATCCTTGCAGGTCAGTCATAATATACTTCTTCCCATCCTGGGACAAATAAAACTTAGAAAGGGGTGAGTTCAGATGCTCAGTAAGGATAAAAATATAGTAGAAACTTTCATAAATAATTATAAACATTTAAGGCAATTTATAAAAATAAAACAAACACCTTTACAACATAAATATCATCATAATATGGAAAATATAAATCAAAATAATTCCATTTAATTACTCAAATGGATATTCTAATAGTCGAATAATCAAATGAAATATCAATAGCCACTTTCATAATGATGGAATGAATAATGCTAGACTTTCATAACCACATAGTCAAGTCCTTGTACCAAGACTACAAATAAGATTTTGTCAAAGACTTGTTCCAAGACCTTAGTTTGTCCCATGAGACCTACCGATTCATCGAGTAGCTATAGTGGGCTCCACCCATCACATACTAAGTCCAATTCATTCTACATATAAAAAGGTTTAAACATAACATAAACATTCGTATTAAAACTAGCATACGATATGTCAAAACTTTATCCATAAACCATGAATGTTATAAAAATAAAACATCCATAGTCAAACATATCACAAAAAATTCAATAAAATATGTAATTTTTGTATCATAATAAATTAACTTCAAATAAACTTAAAATCCATAAAAGGATGTTGACTTAGATAAAATTAAAACCTTTTCCTAGTGAAATATCTCTTTCTATTTTGAAATTATTTAAAATTCATATAATTATAAAAGAAAACATTTATTTAGTAAATATTCTTATAATATTTTTAGGGATGATTTGATGATGCTATAATGGCGAAAAATAGCCGCACCTGCCTAATAAGCTAAAAAAAGGCATTCTTACCTTAATTTTGTTGAAAAGGTTATAAATGACCTTGTTTGGAAAACGAAGAAAATATTCCTTTATAAACATCTTATAAAAATTAAAACATGTGATAAATGACTTTAACCCATAGTCTACAAAACATTAAGAATGTTTTGAAATACATTTTTAAGAAACATGGATGTGGATGATAAAGAGGTCCTAGTAGATACTTACGTAAAAATGACCTCAGATAATAAAGAGATTGTAAAATTAACCCTTACCTTGTAATTTTCCTTGTTTGAGGGTAGTTTAACCTCCTATATAATGGTTAAATATTTTTTATTAAATTATTCAAGATTTATATACATTAATATTATATCATATATGATCTTTTAACATTGACTTGTTCATAATATCTTAGTATTACCTTTATTTCGGGTGTTAACTGATTCGTTTTACATTATATAATTTGTTATATAAGTAATGTTTGTTTTGGGTAAGATGTATATTCTGAATATTTATAATCATATTAAGTCAGTAAACATTATTTTTAATCATCTATTAAAAATTATTATTGAATGGATACGATGGGAAATGAATCTCATCGCGTTTGTGGAGATGGTAATCCGTACGTACGCACAAGCGACAATATCATTATATTGATATTAAAATAAATTATAATTGGATTTTATATCATATATACAAAATTATTATCATTTTATATTTATTATTTACATCAATTAAAAATCATTATTATACCCATCCAAATAATGATGTATTGAATAACAATTACACCACGACGTGGAGACGGTAAGCCGTACATACGTACGTATGGTGACATGTCATTAAAAAAGTTGGATAGAATATTGAATATGGTCATACCATATTTATAATAACATCAATTTATATAGAAGATACTGGAGTTATTATTTTATAATGGAAACAATAATGAAAGGGGGAGTGGAAGAAGAAAGGAACTTGAAAGGGGTGATGAAATATTTAACTCCTCTTCGGATTCTTCCTTTTGATTGGATCAAAGGGGATCCATAGGTTGGATTTATGACTAAAGGAAGGCCTCTATGATAAATAGAGGATAGTTGAGAGGGTATTTTGGCAGGGTTTGGCTGAGCCAAATGGCTTTGAATGTGTGAATTTGAGGGAAGTGGAAGTTTCTTTTTATAAAAGGGGTGAAGGGCCCATTAGGAAAATTTAGAAATATTATTTTATAAACAAATAATTTTCAGCTTAAAATGGCTCCAAAAAAAATTATTTAAAGGATAATTTAGGGGATGGGTCGAATAACACTCAAACAATAGCTTTTAGACAGGTTTGGGTCAATATATTAACTTTGTATTTTATATTTAACTATAAGTTAAATAGTTTGACATTTACCGTGTCTCTTTGTATTTTTATATTATATTTTTAATAAACATACTATAAACTTCCAAAAAAACATCAAGTTATTAATTAATTACATATATAGTATTAATTAAGCCCTTTTCCAAACCTTTTATTTTTAGAAATAGAATATAAATTATTAATATAATATTTGTTTAAAAAAACTCTTTTATGTCAATTTTGACACTATTTGGTATTTTGTTTTTCCTAAATTCATAAAAAAATTATTACTTCGAAAAAAATTCATCTAACCAACCCTAAAGTGTCATATTATCCAATAAAATTAGTGTAATTCATTAAATTCTCAAATTACATTTATTTGGATATTTATAATATCATTTATTTTAATCATTTATTAATATGGTAATTACTACATCATCATCATGACATTAAAAAATTAAAATAAATGATATTATAAATATCCAAATAAATGGTTTAACTCTTTTAACTCTTTTAACTCTTTTAAACATTGATTTTAACTCTTTTAACTCTTCGTTAAATAAAATAATAATAAATGACCTAATCTAATACAAGTGGACCAAATAGGTTCATATTTTATTACTAAGGTTGTTTTTGGTAGAATTATACTTATAAAATAGAATTAGGACATGTGTTAGGGTAATAATAATATCATTTTTACCCTTAATTACCCAATTTATTTTTAACCGTGATAATAAAAGTAAAAAGATATTATTCACCAAAAAATATTTTCATCTTATTGAAGCACATTTTACTTACTGATATCAACTGTGTCTCTCATATTTTTAAAATTCATCTCACAGAAGTGGTAAAATTATGTTTTATGTAAATTTGAAAATGCTCCTAGGAGGTTGGTAAAAGTCGGTAAAAAGATCAATAAATTTTTTATATATCTAAAATTTTTATAAACTGACTCCAATAAATTACATTGAACATATATAGGTATTATGTATCTATTTTGAACTAAAAAAATTAAATAAAATAAATAATTATTTAAATAAAAATTCTGTATTAAACTATAACTCAGCGTTTTTCACTATTCATCAAGAATTGAATGTTTTCAGAAAAATACCAAAATTTCACCCTAATATAAATTTGATATTATGAATTCAAAAAATAAGTCCATTTTACCAAATTAAAAACATAAAAGTTACACTTATTAATTTAATATTAATTCTCGTTTTCAAATCAAAAAAGCGTGTTTTTATGATATAATAACTAACAACAGATTGATACCTGTTTATGTTCAATTTCAAAGGGAAATTATTTCCAATGAATAACATTAGATTAAATGGTAAAAATATAATCTATTTAATCTTCCAATCCCTTAAAATATTTAGTTTAACACTACAAATTATTTTGATTAAAAAACGTTGTTTTCAGTTAAAATATAGTATTTTTCACTATTTAGCCAAATATGATAGTTATCAGAAAAACACAAAAAAATTATTGAAACTAAATAATTAATTCCCGATTATAAAGAAGAAGTTAATTTTTTAAAATTGAATATATAGAAGCATAAAATATTGGATTTAAAAATGGTTTTCAATTAAAAGGACGTAAAATTTCAATTTTTAAAAAATACTTCTTTTATCAGAAAAAAAGGAATTTTTTTATTATATCTAAAAACTCTTAGTATTAATTATAAAATTATAAGGATTGTATAATGTTTAAAATTTAGTTAATACTATTCATAACCTCTTTTGAACGGCTAATTTAGTAAGTCTTGGTGCGCTTAAACTCGGTGTTGTGTGTAGTGCAACATATTGAATTACTTTGAAGAAATAACGTACTATGAAATCATGGGGTGTTATAGTGACCCACTTTTCATTAACAAATTTTACGGTTTCGGGATCTGAAAAATAACTAGAAACCCTCATGACCCTCGTGGCTCAATTATGTAAAATTATAATTTCCAAATAAAATAATTTGAGCTTAAAAAAATGATCCAATTTTTTTGAAAACTTGGGTTGTTATAGATTTCCTAACTTAATGTCCACCTTATATTCATCTTCGATTACAAATTTAGATGCATGTCATGAAATCCTTATAAAGGTTTCATTATAATCCCTAGTAGAATCATCTTCCTTTTTCATTATTCTAACAAACATACTCTCTATTTTAAGTTGAAGAGGTTGTGGAAAAAATTTATTGAATTATATTTTCTGGAATTCATCTAATTATATAGATTCAATTTCCTCCTAGAGAATTGTTTTTTATTAGCGTCCATCACTAGTTGGATTCTCCCTCTAGGTGAGAGGTGAACAATATAACATTCTATTTTTTAAAGAATTATAGGATATTGAATATATTTTCAATGGATTTAATATATTATTCAGTGAATAATGGTTAATATTATCCACTAAAACTTGGAGGACTTTTCATGTAAATTAATAAAGGGAGAATTTTTATTTCTAAGGAGAAATAGGTAGTTATATAAAAATAAATTTATCATTTATAACATGGGGTATTTTTCAATACCTCTATGAATTTATTTCCTCTAACTCTTATCAAGTGAGGAATATAATTAGGGAAATCATTACAGTTCCAATCACATTTTCTGTGAACATCATTCATCCTATTTCAAACCATTATCTTAAATAAATTATAATTAAGGATGAGAATAATAAAATTAATTTGAATGAGAAATAGAAACTATGAACATATAATTAATAATATATAAATGAAATCTATATCCTAAAATTTTAATCTCTAGGTTTCAATCTAGGCCATCCATAGTAATTTTAATATTATTTTTTTAACTTAATAATCTACTCATATCCTCTATAATAGTTTATAATGAGATTATGAATTTTCCAAAGAATATCCAATGAAAGTTTCATACTAGGGGTTCTAAAAAGACTATTTATCATGCACTGGTTCTAGGCTGATTTATTTCCCAATGTGCCTATTTTAGGTTATTACTCCATGGTATATCTCTTCTAGAGACACATCAACTTCTTGTATCCATACATGGTTTTCATTGGTTGGAAACAATTCACTGTATAACATGTCAAAATTTCATGATGGGTTTCGTTGTGTGGACTTATCCCTATGTTTTTTACTAATTTATTCTTTTTTTAATCTTCAATAATAACTATATTATGATCTGATATTTAATATGGTGACTCAATTTTAATATAAAAAAATATTACATGGTTTAAAACATAAATTTCTAATAAGCACAATCTAATTATCCATTTGCCCAGTGTCTTTGGGAGACTAGGTTTATAAAATATTAACATCAATATAAATTATAAAATCATTATTTTTGAACTCTATAATATCCTCTTAGATCCCTTTTGAGATTTAAAAACAATATGAGACAACCTTTAGAATATATAAATAAAAGGTTTGGATATAAAGATTTGTAAGGTAGAAATCAAGATGATGGAATCTAACATATTAATCATATAGAAAATCAAGAAATGATAATGGTAAAGGTACATAAATGATCACATGGAAAATCACACAAATAATATGAAATCATAATATCATGGAATCCGTTGTATGTGGAACCATCATGATACCCGACATCGTAGGCATATAATTCAAGCTTCATTATTGAGACATTATAATGTGGTGGATAGAGTCCAATGATGAATTATGATTAATCCCTAAACATATATATATATATATATATATCATTACATGAGATATAAACATTAAACAAACTAGTGGAGTACAATCTGGGTCCACAACATGTACATTCATTTGTGTTCCACATAAGGGAATCAAACATATGGAAAAGGAGTAATAAATACCCATGGAAAAAATGGGTTACAAAATATTTTTTCATATATTAATCAAAGGATATACCGTGAGTATTAAAAATAGAATAAAGAATTAAATATTTTGAATATAAAAATTTGTATAAATCATAACTTTTATAGCATATGAATTTTAATAGAATAAAATTATTTGAGAATTTATAGAGAATAAATTCTGGAATCTAACATCATTAGATATTTTTCATGAAAATGTTATGGAATCATTGATGATGGTAAGTGAATCATATTTTTTCCTAAATATACATGGTATCCTAGAGGGTTCTCCATATAATAATGAGTTTTTACAAAAAAAACAACATTTATGATTAAAATCATTTCCTTTTGTGGGTTATAACATGAAATATGAAATAAGTCATTCTCATATATCAGGTTTTCATAAAATAACAATTTGGGAAGGGAACAACATGATTTTGTATATCCCTAGTAAAGAAAGGTATAATAAGCTAGGTTCATATGTAAGATATATATATTTATATATTTAAGATGAATTACATAATGTCAAATAGAGATTTGAAGTAAGGAAAAGATAGATAAGTCATATTTCAATGAAAAGAGGGTGGTTTGAAGAGTTTCTTTAACTTAGGTCAAGATTCAATATACACATTCAATTAACATAATAAATAACGAAATTATATTTTTTAAAATACAATTTTTAGAACCTTATTTTAATATATTTCATTTATTATAAAATTTACTGTTAGTTTATATTCATTTAGTTAAGATTATATTTCTGTTACTACTATCCCAGGGTAGTTTGTTTCATGGTTCAAAGGTGGAATCACTTGTAGGTAATTATAAAAGCTCATTATGAAATATTTCCATAAAATTATAAGTTTTATGACATGATGATAATTTTATTAAAAGTGTTCAAAATGTATATAAAAGTAAATAGTATAAATAATTCACATGGTTTATGTAGTTTAATTATTATCTTTATAAGATATATTCATGTAATTAGTTTTTCTGACAATGGAATTTATAAGGATTCCTTAAATATTATGGATATATACCCATTCCATGATGTGAAATAAGATAGCCAAAAGGTCTGAGAGCCAGGTGAAGGCCTGCTCCCAAAAAGTTATATATAAAATGTTTAAACAGTACAAACAACTCAGAAAAGGGGAGCCTTACACAACCTTGTATATACAATTCCAATTCTATCATTGTGGACTAGATCACTGGTTTACTCAGGAAGAACAAAGGACCAGCTAGAGCTTGCCTCCATGATTGCTCTTTTTGAGTGAGCATCGGCCACTTGATTTGCTTCTCTGTACACATGAGAGACATCTAGGGAAATCAATTCAGAATGCTTCAAGGAGCCTATCCAAGATGGGAGCATCCTCCATGGGACATTCCTGGACCGCTCCATAAGAATATGCACAACAACAGAAGAGTCCGATTCGAGCCAAAGCTTCGTCCACCCATAATGAGATGCGTACCTTATTTCCTTAATCATTTCCCATCATTAGCATGCGCATTGCCAATATAGTGAAAGAAGCATCCCTTGACAAAGCCTCGGTATGTCCTGATGACACCACCACATCTAGTAGGTTCCGGTGCACGAGAGGCTTCCCCATCCACATTAACCTTTACCCAATAATCTATTGGTGGAACCCACCTGATATGTTTCACCATTTTGGGTTTCCTCTCCCTGCCACTTACACCAAGGGTTCTCAATAGAAGGAAATCAAACATGTAATTATTCATTGAACTATAATGATTCAACAAAGCAACCATAATGCGTCGGTGAATCACCATCATACCCTCCTTGATGGAGGGCCTACCATTATTAAAGACAATGTTGTTATGGTATTCAATATGTATGATATAATTGAGACAGTAGCAGCAGTAAGTAGGGATATGACCTGCTCACTACGCTCGTCTTGTATAACAGAGGTTAACAGAGTGATAACCAAGTTGCATATTATATTACAGTGCAAAGTTTCCTTCAAATGTATCCAAAACCGAGTAGCAAATGGGTAATGAATAAAGATATGGTCAATAGATTCATCTGCAATCAAGCAGAAGAAACATACCGGGGCAATGTTCAAACCTGTTCTTTGCAGTGTAGATTGGATTGGAATCCTCTGTTTCAAGATGTACCAGATAAGAAGATCATCAGATGGAAGGATAAAAGGCTTCCTTACTCCCTCCACCCAAGCAGGTATTCCAAGTGAATTTACACAGTGCATAATATAAGACAGACAGCTGGAGAAAGATCCAGTCATCACCAGTTCCCATATCAGAATATAATGATCAACGTATTTATAAGCAGAAATCTCATGCTAATGTTGAGAAAGAATAATCACATGAACCTCTGCATTACCCTAGAGGTCAAAAATAGAAGTGTTCCTTAAAGACAGAGGAATATTTATACATTTATCAGTTGGGGAGGACATCCACTGTGTGCTCCAGCAGTTCATCTGAGAGTTAGTACACATCATCCATTTCACATGCAACATGAGGTAAGAGTATGTGCTTCTGACTGATGTCTAGATAGAGGATTCCAAGTACACATTCTGCATCTTATATAACCTTTCAACAAATCTGTTAGTGAGAAACTCCAAAGAAGAATCAGTTCCAGACAGGAGTAGTGATCCGACCTAATTATAAACAATCATTGTCATTTTAGAATCAATTGAGGGGAGGGTAGAAAATAGAAATTTCACAATAATAATAACATATTATTATATTTAGGATACTTATTTTAATATTTCATGGTGTACATAAAACATATGTTTGTGGTAGAAGAAATATAAAATTGAATCATTTTTTGTTGAGGAATTTATTTATTACTTTAAACATTGCCACTTAGGACACACATGATGGCCACATGGAATGGTATGTGGTGGAACTAGAAGCTCTCAAAATTGGGTGAGTGAATTGGGAAGATAATTGGGTAGAAATTTTTTATTATCCAATCATTTGAATGCGTGAGGAGAATGTTTGGTGAGGGTTGTATTTTTTAATATGAGAATTCTATTTTTTAATATATTAATCATTAGATTCTTATTTTCTCCTAATAATATCAATGTTAATGAATAATGATACTACATACTTTAATTAGTTCATTTTAGGCCTAGATAATGGTTTATTACATCATCTATGACCCACTAAATCATCTATTTTCCTTATAATGTTAAATATAATATATTTTTTCATATTTCACTATTCACCAGTAATTTAACTATTTCACAAAATTTAAAAGAACATTACCTCTCCATTTTTCAACTTGTATATTCAAAAAATGAAATAAATTTTTCAAAAATAATTTTATATATAAGATAAATTTAAATTATATATAAAATCCCTATTTATTTGAAAAATACCAATTTTATATTATAATCAATTTTCCGACCCTTTGAAAATTAAATTCTGATATCAAATAATTATATTATTATTATAATACAACAAAATATAGTTTTATAAATAAATTTCATGAAAATAAATTTTATTTGAAATATTTTTATTTATCATTGAATTCATATTTTTATTAAAAATACAAACACTTATTTTATTATGTTTAAAATATTTATTTGTCTTAAATATGATATAATTTTTTTATAATTTCATTTTATAAGACACAAAAATATTATTATACTATCCCATAGGTGAGGTTACTATTCTATCAGTCAGGTTCTTATTCCTAATGGTCCAATTACTATTCCAACTATCATATTTGAAATGGTCATATGGGTTTCCAACCATCAATAAATACTCCAAATTTCATTTATTTTTCATTAACTATTATTTAATCCCAAGGTTATATATTTTAATTTTTAAAATTGGTATTTTGTTTTGAATATTATTATTCATTTGTAATGTTTTATTCCCGAGTGTGATCATTTTAGTGGATTGATCATATCCAAATATTTAGATTATAGTTGTTTTATTTTCTTTTGTTTCCATTGTCAAAATTTGAATTCTTATATCTATATTTTTTTTAATGTAATGTTTAAATTAATATAATAAATTGTTTTTTATTTTCATTAAGCAATTGATTTGTTTTTTATTATACTATATTACTAAGTGTGTCACATTCTTAAATTCATAAGGAAAATTTCATTCATAAACGTATGTGATGCTACATTTTAGTCCAAAAATAATCACTTTCTTAACAATACTCTGCCATAGATTATAGCTTATTCTAGTTTGGGTCGACATTACCACCTACATAAAAAATTATATAAATTAATATCGTGGATGATTGAAATAAATTTAACTATTGGTTTAGTTATAAATTATGGGGAAAACGATGATTTCTTTATGGTTTTTAAGATAGTGTATTAATATTTAATTTATTGTTAATACCACACATTTTTTATTGAAAAATTAAGTAACAATCTCACCAAAAAATTCATCATAATTAATAGTAAAAAAAATACTAATGAAATGTGTTTTGAATATTATAAATCAATTTAAAACATCTATTCCAATGCCTATAATGATCTTTAAATTGTGAACATTGAATATTTAAGTAAGAATCAATACAATCATTATGAATATAGTAATAAACAAACAATAAAATCTGATTGCATCTAATAAAATATAAAAAATAAATTTATGGAAAATTATTGTAAATAAGTTTCATAAAAATATATAGGTATCTATAATGATAGAAAATAGTTAATTAAGATAGTTAATTTTTATACAGGTAGTTATAGCACTCTAATCTATGCAGGATTAATTGTAAGTTATATTTGTCACGATTTTCAATTCTATGAGACATGATAGATATTTGGAACCATCATTTATTTTATATATTTTATTCACTTCCCTCTTAACATCTTGTATATTTAATATCTTAAATTTTATAATATTTTCATTTTCATTTCCTGGTAATCCACTTATGTACTTTTAAATCTTTGGTTACCATTACTATAGGGTTTTTGCATTTCATTTTTTCATCATTAATATATGATTAAAATTAACCGGTTTTTTTCTTTTATAGTTTATATATTCTCCATGGATTTTATTTATTTTATTTTAGATTAAATTTTAGGTATCTACATATCCATATCACATTTTATCTTTATTATAATTTTGATTCAATAGATTCCAATTTTTTTGTTTTTTTGTTAACTCAACTTCCATCATTGAGTTAAAATGGTTCTTCATAAAACATACATATTAAATGATTAGTTACTTACACCATAATAATTTATTTTGTGGTACAATATAATCCTCCCTAGGGACAATTTTTTTCAAATTAAAATATTTTTCCTTTATTTACCTTTTTCTCGAAAAGATTTTTATTGTTGAGAATAAATCACGTCTTCTTTAGAGATGGTTTCCCTTCCTTTTCCATATTTTAATTTCCCAAAATTTTCCCCTTTATATGTGAAAGCCTGATAATGTATTATCTCATATGACATTCATGTTTTCTTTCTCTTCTTTTCAAAAGGAAGTGTTTTATCCCTTTTTAAAGTTTGGTTCTCAGCAAAAGTATTTTGAAATATTAAAATTTCCATCCTTCCATTTTCATTTTATTTATCTTCTATTACACATTTATATGGGATAACCAATATGCATTTTTCAAGGCCCCATTATTGAGTATTATTTATAAAAGTAATTATTTTTATAAAATCACATCACCCTTTCAAAAGAAATATACTTTTAATGTGACTTGAAACTTATTCTTTTATAAAAATGTTAAAAATATTTTTTTAAGCAAAAAAATCTTTTATGATAACACATAAAATTTTACCATTATCACAAAAGGGTATTATTTCATCAGAAATCGTTTTCTTATATTTACCTCAAAAGTTTCTCCTTCTATTTTGGGGGATTAAACTCATGGATATGAATTTCAAATTTTTCATGACTAATCATTCATTGTTTATAAATATGTTTTCTCTTCCAATTCTATCCTCTATAAAAACAATATATATTAAATTTTTTTTATTGAAGGGTGTTCAGTAAGATTTTATACATAGATTTATTGGGGATATTATTTACATAACAACTTAAATTTTTTATTTATACTTTGTTTATACAATATACCTCACCATCTTAATTGAATGGTATTTACCTAGAAATTTACAGAATAACCCCATATACCAATTTTCATTCCATAGTTTTCACATGTTATGATTATTTATGTAATTATGAATTATTTATATATGTAATTCGAATTTAAAATTATATTCAACCATTTTTTTCATGGTTTCATTAAGATATGATGAATGATTTATTTCATGATGAACACATAGGTATGGATGGTTGATGTATGGTGTCCTATATCACCCTATAAATAATTGGTTAAAAGTTTTACAATCAATATATATATATATACATACATGATCATAATTAAAGTGTCTTTAATAATTGGTGAAGATTTGAGACTCAAAAATGTGATGTATGTGTTGTTACAATTATGTTATCTCGAGAGAATGGGTGGAAGTGTTTTACTCACAAAGATGATGCTCCTTGTAAAAATTTTATGCCATATTTTCAAGGTATAATGATGATATACACCAATGGATTATGTTTATTGAATAATGTTTCAAATCGATTTTGATTCATATATTATGTTATTATATTCCTTATACCATGAAACATTATTTGTGATCTATGCTTCTTTTGCTTTTATTTTCTTATGTTATGTATATATAAATTGATTATAATCATATTCTCATCTAATTATCATTTAAGATTATTAATTTTTATTACTTATGTTTATCCTTATTGAGTGTTTTATCTCAACTCTTTTCCCCTGTTTACATTTATCCAAGTTATGATGATGAGATTTTAATTTATGATAATTCTATATGAGAGTCTATTTTTGTTTAATTATGATAAAATGTACACAAGTTATAAAAAATCATATTTTAGTACACTTTATTTTATTATTTGTTGCATTAAAACACATGTAATTGAACCCTACAAGATCATGAGGCCTATTTTATTTGTGAAATTATGTATATAATATAATAACCTGAAACATAAATTAACAGATGTACACTAAAACTCTATAACATTTCTTTAAATTTTATTTTTCTTCTAAAACAAAAATGGATGAATTAGATACTTACGTAAGAAAGGGTTGAACAATATAGTCTATTAATGGAATAATCAAAGTATAACATAAGTTAAAGTAGAAAATATTTGTCACTAGTAATATCAGGGTAACATAATAGGGGTGAGAATAATAAACCTTAACTTTGTAGCATGATATAAGATGATATCATAATGGAATCATGGGAATTTGAATACAACATGAAACATGACATCATTAAAATAAGTCATATAAGATCACAAATACATAATTTTATAGTGTTATTTGGATAACCTCTCATGAACTATACATGGAATATCATGATAAAAAACCCTTACCTAATGCATTAGAAGCCAATATAATTCTGATCCCACCTATCTCTTTCATATATGTACATTCATAAGTGTTCCATATATATAATATTACCTAGGAAAACCATTAATTAATTTTAACCCAACAAGAAAGGATTTTTTGTTGCATACATTAAATTACTTGTAAAATGAGTTATATGTAAATATAGGTGAATATCATTTAGTGTAAGTGTGTATGGGTATTCACTACACAAAATTTTGGCCTCGAAAATTTATTGATATTTTTGGCAGCATAACGGGGGTACATAAAGGTTTATGGGAGGGGTGAATGAAATTGAAATTGGTCACCCATCACATAAAAATAATAATGATATTAAAATATATTTTCAAAAACATATTCCAATAAAAATAATATGAAATCAAAAGACATAATACAATGGAAGTGATTGAATAAAGAAGAGGTAGAGGGATCCATTTCCTTGAGATGGAACTTCTGAAATCATGGGAGAATCTTATTAAAATATTAGGGAACCATATGAGGGATATATAGAGGGAAGGTAAGAAAAAAATTAATTCTATAAGTGTTTTTAGTAAAGGTTATTGAGAGGTTTTGTGGGTTTATTTTTGAAAAAAACACAACAGTTGTTTATTAATTTCCAAACATTGGTTTTGGAATCTATTAGATAAAGTAATCAAAAACAAAAACCTGCACATTATTTTTCCCATGTTTAAAAAAATGAGGATTTATTTTTATTATTTTATAATTCTACAAATATAAATCATTAAAATAATATCCTCGGTGATGTAGAAGTGAGTCTTGTTTATAAAGAAATATATTCAAACTTTAAGATTTAATATAGGTTTTTTATGATTCATTAAGGAATTATGAAGTTAATTAAATATCCTTAAAAAACAAATTATTTTAAAAGTGAAACACAATTTTGGTCTTGTATACTCTTTATAGTATTTTTATTACAACACTTTTGGGATTTTATGATGTCATAATACTTTTAGTATAATTATACGAAATTTTATTTTTTCTGAAAAATGTGGTTGTAACACCAAATTATGAAAACAAATCATTAGATTATTCCTACGTCATGATTTAAAAAATAAATTTTAATTTACCAAAATTACCATATTTATATAATAATTTACACTTTTAAATCCAAAATCCTCATTTATCAATAAATACTAGTTTTTTTAGAATAACAGTCTTTTGACCCTTATGAGAATATCATATAATTTCATAAAATTAGGTTACCATTTCTATATAATAATAATTATCCAATAATATAATTTTATTAAAATATAATTTATTTAAAATATTCATGAATTCATCAAAAAAAATTTCTTTATTGAAACTATATACTTTCCAAAATAAAAAAATTGTATCATTTTGTCAAAATATAATTTTTATCAGACTCATTATTTAATCATTTATAATGTAATAATAAATTGGATAAATATAATCGTTTTTAATAATTAAATAAAAATATTTATTAATGTAACATATTAGTATGTACATGACACACGGACCCTTATTACACTAGTGCATGTTTTACGAGTAAAGTGCCTGATGGTGAGATTTAAAATATATGGATTGGTAAACATGGTATGGTTCATTTTCTTGATGTGCTTAAAATTATCCCATGAATTATTTTTATCATGAATTAGTTGGTAAATTTCATATTGTACATGGTCAAGGATAACCCTCATTATTTTTATCTCCCTTAAATGCTATAATAAATGGGCTTTATAAGGTATGATCCTACTAGTCATGGCCATTTCCCATTCCATCTGTGTCATTTAGGATTTATCATAACCCTAATATTATAATCTTAATGGTAATTATACAATGGGTATATTATCAACAATTATGATGCTTAAATTATTTTTAATCTCACATACCTTATAATTTCATAAAATATCCCAAGTAGTGCATTTTTTTTCTATAACTACTTTACATGATTATACGTTTATTCATTCAAAAGGGAATTTTATTTATAAAAGTTTGAGTCATTAAATTCTTCCCCCATTAAAAATTTAAATTTCTAAATTTTAATTTAATACACTAAAATAGATAAGGGTGTTTTTGTTTCATCACATCTTCAGGTTCCCAAGTCGCTTTCTCAAACTTTTGGTTCCTCCACAACACATTGGCCAGCTGAATTATCATGTTTCTTAGAACTTTGTCTCTAGTATCCAAAATATTGAAAAGATACTCCTTATATGAAATATAATTATCTAATGGTAGTACCTTTGTATTTAGTACATGTGAGGGGTCTTTAATGTACATCGTTAATAGGGAGACATGGGACACATCATTTAATTGAAATAGGTTAGATGGGAGTTCTAGTTTATTGGTCTTTGTTATGATGAAATCAGGGATCTAAAAGGGATAGATGTATCAAAGGATGATCTTTACCTTCTTCCAAAAACACATGAATTCAGTCCCTAGTGATTTATGAAGGAACAATTTATCACTAACTCCAAACTCTAGGTCTCATTGATGATTTTATGTATATATTTTATATCATATTATCATTAATTTACTATGATGGTACATTGACTGAGCCTTCTCTGTCATCTCCTGAATAAGATCTAGTCTCATAAAATTATTCTCTCTAACATTATCCCAGTATGTGAGAATCTAACACCACTTCCCATATATATCCTCATAAGGTTCCATTGTAATTCTAGAATTGTAACTTTTGTTATAAAATAACTCCACAAGTGGAAGGTGTTGATCCAAACATCCTTGGAAATCCATTGAACATGATCTCAGCATATCTTCTATCGTTTAAATTGTTATTTAGAGTAACCATCCTCCTGAGGGATATAAATAGTGTTAAAACTCAGTTTTATATCAAACAATTACTAAAGGATTCCTTAAAACCTTGAGGTGAACATCACATATTGATCGGAAATAATAAATTATGGAACAATTTGTAGTATTTCTACTACATTTATGTATATCTGGGTGAGTTCGTCAAGAGATAAATCTACTTTAATAAAATTTAAATGCGCTAACTTGTTAAGGCACTCGACTACAACCCATATGTAATTATTAACATTGAGGGTCCTCGGGAGTCTGATGGTTAAATCCATGGTTATGTATTCTAATGTTAATACTAGTATGAGAAATGGTTGCACCATACCCTTAGACATATATTTTTCATCCATGACTTTTTTTCATAGCACACATCATGCTTAAAATTATGTAATCATCCATTTCATGTTATCCCAAAAAATATTACTCATATATATATACATATTATTTCTTCTATTATGAATTGTAAAAGATGATCTATGTGCATGATATAGAATTCCCCTATTCATTTCTAGTTTTTATGGGACACATATCTGAGTTCGAGACCATATAACTCCATAATTAGCAATTTCGAACTCCATAATATTTGATGTGCCTAATGGAATTGTTAATTATTTTTTCTATGGATCAAATTAGAATTTTATATTACCCCTAACAACACTGAATACAATGGTGTAGTATATAAGAAGTTTGGGGTCGAACCCACCGAGAGTAGGGCATACAATAATGAAAACTCTCAACAAAAGGTTAGGTCATTCAAATTTATTCTTGATTTAATAAACTTGCAATAATAATAAAATAAATGACAACAAAAAGAGAAATAAAAGAGAGGGGAAACTATTTCTATGGTTGATTTTGCAAAATATAAAATTTCAATTTCACTTTTAAAACATCTATATCAAACAGTTCTAAAACTGAACAATTTCATTCATAAAAGAAATGGTCATTATCTATCAAACTACCTACGAATCCCAATTAATCATGGTCAGATGAACCAAAATCACAAAATTTCATTGTGTTTGTATTGAAAAGAAAAAGAATAATTCCACTCAATTGTCATGAATAAATCATCTCAATCATGTTGGGGTTCATTCATTATTGAAAACATATGGTCAATCATTAAATGAGTAATAAAGAAAAAGTGCCGGAAAAATATGATATTATTGAATAAAATAATATTTATGAGTTAAATAAAATCACACAATGATGGTACACACCCGTTTAAAGTGATTTCTCCCTCCCATTTGGGTTTTAGCCGACCATTTTCAGGTGATCTCCAATGAAGATTAAACCCAAATCCATATAATAAATATTAAAAATATATATAATGGGAAAATAAATTGAATAATTTAATGATTTCGGAATTATAACTTTAAGTAATCTCAATATTATATGAAATAAAGAAATAAAAATAATAAACAAAAACCTATATATGAATTAATCTGGGTTGGAAGCCTATGGAAGCCTCCTAGTTGTCACGAATCCATCTAGGAATTGGATCAGAATCCATTGTATAAAATGCTTATTTATAATCCCTAATGTTCTCAATTGGATTCTCATAGGTTAAATATGTGTTTAATGGATTTTATGGGTGGTTTGATATATGAATATCATTAAAATATGTTGTAATCTCCATTTTTTGTATCTTCATGGGAAATTTCACATCATGTAATGTTTTACACGTTGTGTAATGTGTCAGTATTTTCATGTTTTTAAATATTTACATGGAACATATCTTCAACTTCTAGCATCTATACCTCCATTTTTTCATACTTATCAGTTTTCTGCCACGAAAAATACTCCATCATCATTGTTAAAATCTTGTGACACACTACGAGCAAAACTCACAGCACAAAGATCCTTTTTGTTCCACAGTTACTATGTTTTCGTTAATTTTTCTCCAAATGTTAATTATGTATAAGAATACAAAAAAAATTGATATTAGACACATATATTATATTTAATCAATTAATATTCAATGAAATAATATATTAAAACACATTAAAATATGTATATAAAATAGAGATATCAATATTTAATACATTTTTATGTATAACCACATCATCCTTCTAGGCCTTATGTATACTCTCAATAATAGATGGTTAAGAAAGAATTTGAGAAAGTTAGGAGGATTATCCTTTTTTTATTACCATGTCTATCCTTTGTGTATATAAGAAGATTGTATCTTTTTCAATTCATATCATGGATAGGGTGGTGGGATCATTTTTACTCTTAGCATCTGTCACTGTTTTGGCCTTCCCAAGATGGTAATGGATTTATAAATCAAAATACTTGATTTTTTTAGCCACCTGAATTCAATAATATTTGGTTCCTTTTGTGTAAATATAATTTTGAGGATTTTATGATCTGTATATACATCACACTTCTCCCCATATACATAGTTTCACCAACTCCTGAGCACATAAATGACAATAGTGAAATCTAGATCATTTTTTGCATAGTTATTCTCATTTACATTTAATTAGTATGATAATAGGTTATCAATTTTTAATCTTTCGTGAGTACAAAACCAAATGACTTTTTAAATACATCGATAAAGATCACAAATCATTCCAGACTGGTTGGTAATGAGATATCTTGTACCTGGATTAACCTCTTCTTTAGTACTTTTAATATCTCTTTTTATCAATCAGTATAGAAATATTTTACTCCCTTCCGAGTCATCTTCCTCATTTTCCTTTAAAATCATAAGAGTTTTCTTACAAATCAATGGTAGTATCTAGCTAGTCCATGGAAACTATGGATTTCCATCACAGATTTTGGTCTTAGCTAGCCTTTTATTGCCTCATTTTTTGAAGGATATATAAATATCCCATTAATATTGACAAAATTACCTAATAATGATACTTTTTCTATTGATAAAATGCATTTACTATACATCATACAAAAATTTTCATTACATAAGGTCTTCAGTAGAGCATTGAAATACTCTTGTTCCACCTTGATTTTTGAATAGATAAGAATATCGTCAATATATATGACCTCATATTTCTCATGTAAATACATAAATAATCGATTCATAAAGTCCATGAAGATTTTTTTACTATTATTGTGTCCATATAGAATCACTACTAACACATAGAGCTCATACCTTGTAAGCAAAATAAATCTTGCTGATATCATCCTTCTTCACCATTACATTATAATATCCAAAATGAGGATCTATATTTAAAAAGAACTGGAATCCACATACCTAATAAAAAACTCATTGATACCAGGTAGATGTAATTTTTTCTTTATTGTGATCTTTTTGAGATCTGGATAATCAATGCAAAAGTCCACTGACCCATTATTTTTCATGATAAATAGAACTGGTGCACCCCACGATGAAGCACTTGATCGTATAAACCATCTATCCAAATTCTCTTATAGTTGTTTCTTTAGATACTCAAGTTCAATAATGGCTATTAAATAAATATTTTTTTATATTTTAAAATATTTGGTTATTATATTTATTGATAACAAAAACTCTTAACTAGTAGAAAGACTAGTAAATTCTTTAATAAACACATCATAAAATTCCCTTACAATTAGTATTTCATTATGGATGATATTTTATTGGGTATAAATCATTTAACAAATATATTCTTTATCTGAATTAAATAATATCCATTTTTGAGATTATGATACCAAATTAGATTTATCCTCTTCCTTTCATTTGTATAGAATCGATGCACGATTTGTGATATGAAAGATGATTTCTTCTCTCGGTAATTTATGTTGTATCTATATAATGAAATTAAAATCAAACCCTCAATTTCTTCAAATTAAACTGAATTTGGTATCACAATGTTCATTAGGATGTCTATACCACAAAATTCTCATAGGATATGAGTTATATTCTTGGGATGAAATAATTGACCCATTTTTCATCTTTAATGATAACCCAACTTCCATATTTTTATGTGGTGAGGAATATTTATACAAGACTTGTTTGATAAGAAATAATGCATAGAATCATGGATGATAATCCTGATAATAATTATTTTATTTTAGTTATAATCATTTACTTCACCCAATATCGGATTAAGGATTAAAATTTTAATACTACTAGATATATAAAAGTAAAGCTCTAAACATTGAGGGGATAAATCTTAAATGATGTAAATTCCATAACCTATGAATTTATAGGTTTTAATCTATGTTATCAATGATATATTTCCTAATATAAAATTATATAGTAATTTTTTCTCTTTAATAATTGTTCAAAATGACCTTGAAAATATACCCATGCATATCCCCCGAGGGTTTAAACCAAGTTTGTAGTATAGCCTCTTTATGATTCACTAGGTAATGATTAATTGTTACGAAATGTTCCCTTTTTGGTTATTACCAATAGATGTAACAATTATAGAGCCACACGAACTTGTAGTATCCTGAAAGGGATGTATTTCCTTTTAAAACACATACTCAAAACTTTTCTAAAATTTGGGGATGTTTTAATATGTTTAGTTGTTTCCCTAATCCTTACATTATAGTTTTTTAATCCTAATCCTAAAAAATATTTACACATTCCATTGATTCCAACTATTAAAACACACATTTAATGCAATTTTTCTATATTTATTTCATAAAGATACACTTAAAATAACCCCAATAGATTATGAGGCCTAAAGTCTTTGGCTAATTATTTACATAACATAACATGTGTAGAAAAAATACATAAACTAAAACTCTAAAATGTTCCCTAAAATTTCTTTTATCTTCTAAAACAGCATGGGACAACCTAATGATGTAAATATGAATGGGGACAAATATAAATCCCAGAAATGGAAAAATAAAATAAAATCATAATGTAACACAGTACATGTGAGTCAATAGGAATATCAATGTAATATAAAAGTTTGTGAATCATAAACATTAACATAAAAGTATGATATAAGATGATTTCACCAAAGAAATATAGGAATGTAGTATAGTAATAAAAACAACAAACCCTTTCATGGTTTTTCCAAAAGTGGTGTGTTTATAAATATTTTATAGTTCTATGTAAACAAATTAAAATAATACACTTATTGATATGGAAGTGTGTCATGATTATAAACAATCTACTTTAAAACCATAAAATAAAATATTGGTTTTGGAAAATTCATTAAAGGTTTATAAAATTAATAAAATAACATTAAAAACATTATATTAAATGGAAAACAAAATTGTTTCCATGGTTCATCTTTAAATTATTTATTACTTCACTTTTGGGCTTTTATGATTTTATAATAAATATTGTATAATTATATTGTATTTAATTTTTACGCAAAAATTTGGAAAATATAGAAAATTATGAAAAAATATCCATTGAAAATTTTGGAATTTATAATTTCATAAATAATATCTATTATACCAAAATAATAATCTAAATAATATAGTTTACTATTTTAAATTAAAAATCATTATTTATTATAAAAATGCTCATTTTATAAAATAGTTTTCTAACCATCGTAAAAATTACATTCGACATCATAAATTTATTTTATAATTTTTATTTATTAAATATTATTTCATAAAAATATTTTATTAAAATTTATTTTAATTGAAAAAATCATAAATTCAACAAAATGAGTGTCTTGATTGAATCTATATACTTTCTAAAAATACAATTTTAGATTTAACATATCAAAACTTAATTTATATAAACACATTATTTAAACATTGATATTGTAATAATGTAATATTAAATAGGATCAATATAATCATTAATTTATTAAAATTTAAAAAAAGACAAATTCGTACTCTTAGTGTCTATATGCATAACTACTTATTGCACCAGCGTATCCCCTGCGAGTTGGGTGTGTGGTGGTGAGATTTTCATGGGTGTTTCGGTGAACATGATTTGGACCGTTATCATAATGATCCTGAAATTATCTGTGATATTATTTTATCGAGCTTCATTTGTTAAATATCATATTGGGCTTGGTCAATAGAAACTCCTAGTGACTATACCTCTTATAGAAATTTTGATAAATGGAATTCATAGGGTACGATACTACTGGTCGAGGCCATCACTCCTTATTGTCAATTGGACTTTTTCTTAACTCATAATATTCTAATCATAATGGTCAATATAAAATGTCTATATTATCAAGTGTTATGATTTTTAACATTTTTTCAACTATTATATACCATATAAAGGTCCAAAATAACCAATGTAGTGAATATGTTCTCTATAACTACATTACATGATAAGTTATTGTCTCATTCAAAAGGGGGTTTAATTAATAAAATTATTGTTGAGTACATTCTTTTCCCATAAAAAAATTTCACCATCAAAATTTTCATTTTATATAAAAATATATATAAATGTACTTATATTCCATCGCCTCTCCTGTTTCCCATGTCTCTTCCTCAAACTTGTGGTTCCGCAAAAAAACTTTGACTGTGTGAGTTCTGTAATTATTTACAACATACTCTCTATGATATAGAATCTTCACTAGATACTCCTCCTATGAATGTTCATTTTATAATAGTATAACCTCTGTATTCAACTAATTTGAGGGTTCTGGAATGTATTTCCTCAAGAGGGATACAGATAACACATTGTGTGCTTAAGATTTGTTAGGTGAGAGTGCCAGTAAATATGCCACAACTCTAATGTGATTAGGGATCTCAAAGGGAGAGATGTATCTAGGAATAGTATTTCCCTTATTCCCAAACCTCTAGAATTATTCTATACAGATATATGAAGTAACACATTATCTTTTCCCTCAATCTCCTAATCTTATTAATAATTTTCTGTATTTATTTTTTGATTAACTTGTATGGATTTCATATGATGTTTAATTGATTAAACCTCCATTGTAATATCCTCTCTAAGATCATTTACCATGAATATAATCTATTAAAATTCTTTCCATCATGTATGAGCCTTAAATATCTTACCATATAGAGCCTCACATGGTTCCATTTGAATGATATAATGTAAACTATTGTTCTATGAGAACTCCACTAGGGGAAGGTGTTTTTCCATACCTCTTTGAAATCTATTGAACATGATCACAGTATATCCACATGAGTGTTAATGGTTATTTTAGACTAACAATCCATATTATGGTGATAATAAGAGTTAAAGATTAGTTCTATATCCAATTATTGATTAAGGCTTCTCCAAAACCAAGACATAAAACTTAGATCTCGATCAGATACAATATTGATTGGATATCTATTCATTCATACCAATTCTCTTCTATATATCTTGGTGAGTTGGTTAAGATATAAATCATTGTTGATTTAAATGGAATACAATGACTTACTGAGGCAATCACTACCACCCAAATGGAATTATTTCTATTTTTTCTCCTAGGGAGACATATGTTGAAATCCACAATGACACTCTCCCATCATCATATTTTTGCCGAAAAAATTATATGCCATGGAAAAAATAGGAAAAGGGAACAAAATGTAAAAGGCATAGCATCGCAAAGAATCTTTGCAAAGAGCTCCTCCATCACCTCCAATGAAAAACCACCCAGAAGGATTCTCTATGACTGCCACAATGGATTACTCTAAAACCACCACAAAAGAAGTTACATAAGCCTTCGAAAGTACAAGGAACTGGATTGAAGCCTCGAAGAACACTACAATGTAAGTTACGGAAGCCTCTGAGAGTCCGAGGAACTTGCACAGAGCCTCCACAAGCCCCACAAAGGTAGTGACAGGAGTCTCTGTGAGTTTGACGAATGTGACTGGGGCCTCTGATAATTCTAAAAGGCACTGAAAGAATCCCCTATGAGGATGAGAAACATGACAGATCTACATCTAATTATGAAATGTGGTTTTCCTCACAGTTCATCCGTAGAGCATTTTGATGCCCAGTTCCTATTAATACTCATCCCACCCCCACTCTAAAGGATCTAAACCTTGACTAATTTCCTTCCACACTTTCAATTCATGAAGCACTCGTTTCTCTACGAACCATCATGAAAATGAATCATCTAAGGTATTTGAGCATTGATAACCCACATTCCCTTTTCTCCATCTTACCTCCGATTTAAGTAGGGATTCCCTTCATGATTCCATTTGGACATCGTGAAGGAAGGAGACCCCTTTGGGTACTTAGAAGTTTGTGAAGCACTGAGTCTTCATGAACCACCCACCAAGCACATAAACACTCCAGGCCTAGGCTGGGTCACTATGCTTTGTGAAGTAACCTCCTTCGTCAGTCCCCTTCACTTCTTGATGCACTATAGCATCGTGAATCCCCTCTCTGCAAGGACTTTATCTTAGATAAACCCTCTTTTTTAAGGCTATCCAGGCTTGTACGATGTGATTTCAAGGATCCCTTGGTGTTACTTCATCTAGGTTTTCCATTACTCATGTTTCATCATATAGGAGAACTATTGTTTATTGTTTCTTCACGTATACATGCTAACATAGTCCCCCCAATGGATCACTGCACAACCCCATAATAAACGGAATTGGAGGTGCCTTCCCTTCACCAAGGGTTAAAGTGATCCATTTATGTATGTCATAGGGGAGACGAGAATGTCCTCATCATCTAAGCTAATGGAAGCTAAAATTCCAAGCTACCCCACTAAATTAACAGACAGTGTTATACTGTGATCGCCCCATGAGTAGAAATCCCAATGTGTCATAAAGGGGATGGCCACCGACGCCCTCTCACTACCCCTCTCCCATTGTGCATTGTCACCATGTGCGCTCCAGGCATCCCTTTTTTAATCCCTGAGACACCATGGTAAGGTTCCCCCTATATAATGGACATATCCTCCACGTACATCCAAATTACTTCTTAGAGTTTCCAAATCTTCCTCTCCCTAAGCCCCAAACCATGTGTAAGAATATCACCACTCTTCGTTGATTCCCCTTTCATGACACGGTCATTAGGTCTATTATTTTCTCTTATTTCTCACACTCAGCGTGACTCATGTTGGCTTAGAGTAAGAAACAAACATGAAATTATCCTTGGGATGATATCCATGTGTAAGACCTAGGACCCATATTAATGTACTACATGGACTTTGATCTCTTTCGTTTAAATAGGGTATGTAGGAATCCTCTCGGAGGTTCAATCCCATCACTTCCCGCAATATATATGTTCCAACCATTTAATGTTAGTTCACTGCTCATCCCACATGATATTAAACTATATTCCCCTTCCGTCCTGCATGATGTTAAACTTTATGATCTCAAACTACATGGGTTTTTGTCCCTATCTCCTAGATAGGGTTTGTAGGAAGATTTACTATTGTTTAACCCCAAACACTAGTAAACATCGATATCCCCCTTTTTGGGACCCACATCCTTGGTCTACCCCTTTGTGGTGTCACACCAGTTCGTGGGATATCATAGAATATATTTCCAACAAACAACATATACTCCTACAACCAGAAGCGCCCCTATAGTGATGGGCTACTAACCATGTGTAATTCCAATGCTTGTCTCTGGGATTTTTTCCTTCGTGTATACTCTAATTCTATGCCCCCATATCTGAACTTCCTAGAGTTTGATCCTTTCCCTTTTTGGGAATGGTATACAGGAAGCCTCCCTGGGTTTCAAGCTTAACTCACAAGTCCCATCCAAGTCTCTCTCTAGATCCTTTTTGTCATGGGAATATATTGACCTAACCCATTAGATCCATTTCCTTCAGGCCCCCATCCATGTGTCCATTCTCACAAGCCACCTCCTCAGGTGACTCATCACCCCAATTCCAGAGCTACATAGATGTTGATTCCATGACACATGGATTTATATGAAACCTCTTTGCAGTTCAAGCCCAACACCATCACCTTAACACCAATTTTCAGCCACAACCCCATTTGTCCCCTCCATAGACAATTTTTCCATATCCATTTTGAATTAATTCACGTGCCACCACATATGGGAAAAATCATGACATCACCCTGGGTAGCATATCATGTATATGTCCCAACATATCTCTGGGTCATTATCTTTTTTGTACACCCTCATCCTGTGAATCACCCATTTGAACTATGTGGGTCATGTACCTTGAATTCTAAACAGCTTACGTAGGAAGTCTCTTCATGGTTCAATCCCAATGAATGTAAATCCTAAGTATCCCCTTTGTGTGGACCCATACTCCTCTTTGATCCTCCCTTTTTGATGTCCAAATTAGTCCTCATGGTTTGAAATCATCACCTTTCTGGGACATGACATTTTGGGTCCACCATTATTGGGCATTGTGACCCATCGATATGGTAAACATTCGAGGTGCTCCCTCCTAGGGTTATACACATATGATCCATTACCATAAATGTTATGATCAGTATGATATGTCTTTGATAGATTTTAAACTCATGGAATACCCCATATTAAACATGGGAAGAAGAGGAAAACCTGATAGAAATTCCTCTGGAATATAATTCCCCACATTTGATGTGGGATTTTTCAGGGTTCTGCACCCTTGAGAAGCCCTCTGATGATAGAAAATCATGGTGTACCGATATTTCAACAACTGGACATGCCAATGATACCTAAATGTGATAAATCTCCAAACTGACATTTGATTCCTTAACTTGACCTGGTTTGGAATTTCCAGACATAATAAATGTAATTAAATGGCATCCAGAAGTATATGGAACTTGGAATAGTTTCACAAACAACATCTTAATACATAAAGAAGACCTGAACTAGGAAACAAATTTGTATGAGGAATACATAGATGGAGAGACTAATATCCCCACATCTAGTTTCAATCTAGGAGAAAACATCTATAATAAAGTGATGAATGTCTCCCACCTTTGGAATTTAAGAATGCGGGGAAACAATCAGCACATCCTCACAGATGATGCTTTCCATGGGGAAAGCATCCTAAAAATAATTTGTTAACTCGATGTGAAATTCATCTCCTCAATATGGGGATTAGTATAATTTAGGGCGTCACCAAATGATCATGTCACCAGATCCTATAATCTATTGTTAGGTTCTGCCATGGAAATTGTAGAATAGGCATGAAACTCATCATGATTCAAAGTATTTAATCATTGGCAACCCAATCTGCGACATTTTCATCGTGGTTCCTTCAATCCATCCATGAAGACTAAATAGTGTTGGGGAACTAGGAATTTATTTTCTAATATCTATACTACTGGATGAATCTTTCCCCTTCTCAGGACACAACGAACAGCTACATGAAACTGATCACCTTCTGCCCACATACGCTTGGAAGAAGGAGATACAAATGGGGAAATCTCCCTCGACATCACTTCTTCTTCTATGACTCCCAAGAACACTACTATAGGTCACCCAAGAACCATCTCACCCTCCGAATTTAATTAAAATAGGTTGATTGAGAATCTTTTTCAATAGTATTAATTGGAGGGGTTCATCCCAATGAGGGATATGGCCCATTAAGATTTGAAGGCTTTTGTGCCCCACCTACGCAACCGCCCCCAAGGGCCACACAGGAAGAAACTACTCACCACATTGATCATAAATCATTTTTGGATCATATCCATAGAAGTCTCTTATGACTCACTCCCTTATTCAGATGATGTAAGGGATTTCTGAGTCCACCCATCTACGACATTTGCAAGGGAGACTCCATGAAGGGATGCCACCAGGCAATGCCAATTTCATCAGCCGGTCCCACAGACCTAGGAGTGGGTGATATTTACCTTTAGATAGCCAACCCTAGCTCTGCTGACCTGAGGATAACATATGGACAAGCTCAGGAGGATTAAATCCAAGGGGAATCATCTTATATGGCTTTAGTGGCCAGATCCACCACTGACGTAAGCTATCACCTTTCTATTACTACAGAATAGGGTAATCGCTACACCCAATTTGGAATGAGATCCCAACCACCCCTGGGTAGGCTGGGTTGACTTTTCTGGTCTCTGGCACAAGTAAAAACCACCGCGAGCTGACCTATGGTGATGAAATTCAATATGCAGTCTATCCCTATACTTTCACCTACTAGATTGGAAGTTCTCCTCACTCTAATGTTCAGTATAAAGGTACTCTCCATACTACCATTATCATCCTATGTAGAGCCCCCCCCCCCCCAATATTATTGACACTCAAAACAATGGTTCTCATGAATCTCATGGTCTCAAGTATGGAGGTTCTCCCCATATTTCAAGTTATCGGTGTGACGGTCCTCCTCGCATCATCACTATCTCAAGCAGAGGCCCCACCTACTCAATCATTACCAACAACAGAGGTCCTCCCGGTGTTCTATTTTATATCTACCCAAGTGCCCCTTGCACCCTATCTTATCAAAGAAGAGGTCCTCCCAGTGTCGAAGATCTACTATGCCCTAAAGAATTGTCCTAAGGAAGAAGGCCATGTCATCACCACCAAAGGAAGAACCCTGAGAAGCTTTAGATCATGGTCAAACCCATCCACCATTCAAAATATGAAGTAGCATATGACTTGGTGATGCAACCCTCAACCAGATCCTCTATTTCGTGGTTTGTGGTTAGAACTTGGCGTATCAGCTTAGTCCTCCCGGAATGGGAGATGCACTGGATCCCGTGATCCCTATTTACATACATATAGGAGGAGGAATATTTTGATCCTTTCTAGGTTCTTGCTATGAAATCCTCCCTGTCTTAACCAGGTATCTAATTTGAAAGGAGATCACAAAGAATTTTTTTGGGGATCATCCGATGATGAGAACTATCCTAATACACCTCCAATGATCTCCTGTTCTATTTAGGAAGTATTGATCAACAAATCATCCAATAGGGATATGGTGATACAATATGTGCATTCTATGGAAGATATCCTAAGTTGCAGCGGTTTGTTAGCTCAGGCAGCATATTCTCTGCTGATTGGTATACTTATACAATGATCCAAATCAGTGTTGTTACCAGTCCATCATCCACCCCTAGTTAATGAATGGGGAAACCAAGTGCAGGACCTTGACTCTCAGATGAGAATTTTTTGGGACATTCTCACAACGTACCACCTCCCTAAGATATTTTTTCTGAATTCAACTATAATCTTTAGTATTCTGGAGTCCCTCACCCAGGACCAGGTCATATTCTTCTATTGAACCATTGAAACAAATCTTTTCTACCTTCTCCATACATGGTTATCCTACCTAATAATACCGGAATACTTCAACAACATTGGCCAGCTGTTTCACCTAGTTGTGTTGGTCATACACCCTATTGCTCAGTTCCCTACGTCGCTTAGTTATCATCACATCCTCCATCAATGATGTGTTTAGAGCTTTACAGTTCTCTGTAGAGTTATGAAGGAGGATTCCCCCACATATCTTGATCTAAGGATGGGGTTAGTATGCTACCCTTTATATTCCAGACCTATCATGCACCAACCTGGTTCACCTGATGATATAAAAGATATGCCTTTGGTTGTCTTCATAGTAAACATGGTCATTCCAAAGGTATAACTGGAAGGGGGCATCGGTATAATTATTGGAGAAGATGAATATCCCACTGGGGAATCACAACACCCAAAAGACATTTCACATGTCCACACTCACCTCCAAAATCATATGATTGGGCTTTCCAAACCTTCTGATTTTTTTCCTCTCATTAGAGATCCTAGTAATGGAAAAGAACTCACTGGGACCATCAAGATCCCCGACCCATATGATTCAGTTCAGAAGCTGGAAGAGTATACTAAAAAGGCTATATTATGTCAACAATCCAAAAAGCACAAAAGTATTTATTATGATCTCCTCGATGAGAATGCCATGTAATGGTGGTAGGATTATGATGATCCCTTACATGACCACAATCATCCTCCACTGAGGTTGTAGGGACAGGTAAAACTCAACCCCCAGTGAATTTCCTCATGGTGATCCCAATAACCCTTCCCATATTGACAGGTTAGAGGTTTTTTACGATAAATACCTTGGTAATCATTATTGAATCCACCCAAACTACATGAAAACCTTCCTTGAGACCCGGTTCAAGTCCCACTGTCCACTCCATAGGTTCCACCGACCGCTCTATAGGTTACTCTAGCATTCCCTCAGGTTATTAAACTAGTTTCTCCATGAGTTGCTTATCCAACATAACATGATGAAGAACCTTCCAACACTCAATTTTTTAGTAGTCTTTATCAATATATGAATCCTCATCGAGATGATCATATGTTATCTCTCATTTCCTGCCTCGAGGATCGTGAAACTAGAAAGGCGGGGGACCCATCATATGGAAGACCATATCTAACATGGGTGGGGGATATGTCATTACCCCCAAGCCTTTGAAATCTTATCTTCTCTTATTTAAAGGTGATGGTTGAACCATTGAAACATCTAGATCACATTATTTCAAGATGTAAACCCATGCTGGGAACTCCAACACAGTAGGAAGCCGCCATGCTTTGGTTTTTGTACAGTCATTATAAGGGCTCGCATTCGTCCAGTACAGCTAATTTCCCATTGGGTCCATAGCTGGTTGGATGGATATTTGTAGGAAGATCCTATACCAACTTAGGTCCACCACCCACAAGACTAGGATTGCTATCCTCTTAAAGGGAAATCAAAGGTCAGATGAACATGTCACGGACTTTGTCGCCATGTGGAAGGGTTGCGCATACTCACTCTATATTCCGCTAACTCAGGAACAACATATAACGGTCTATGCAGGGAATATAAATACTATAATAGTTCATTATCTCATTACTTAGAACTAACAAGGAGGATCTTGATATTTCTCTATCAAATCTCATTGTTTAGAAGAATAATTGTAGAAATCTAAAGAAGGCACATCTGTTGCCTCCCACAACATTTGCATGAAAAGCCTCCAAGGCCAAGACCGCTACTCTTTCATAGATAGACCTCCCAAGACATTCATATTTGTTATCAATATATCCAATTCTACAGCCCTGTTGAGGGCCACCTCCTCAAGCTTAGATTACTTCTCAGAGTCCCCTGCCTCAAAATAGACAGGAACCATCACGTAACATACCACCATTGCCTAGGCGAGACAACTTGGTTCCACCACGTCTCTAGGATTTGACCCCTCATCAGTGGAAGGCACCCAAAGACCCTTTCTTAGATCGAATAAACTTGGCCGACTCATAAAAAGAGGCTCAGGTCCCCAGATACTTCAGGAGTGCCTAGGATTAGGGAATCTAGCTGTTTCTAGAATGATGGAGGCTAGAAGAGGTAGACCTCATTTATCACCCCAATTACTACCCCTATCAATGGTTTCTGGGACACAGACGCTAGTAGTTCTATGTGTTAAATGAATGGATCTAGGACTAGGTTGATAACAATGTAATCAGATTGGTTCCATCCCTATAATAGGAGGTGTGTTTTTCTACAAATATTTATAGGGACAACAAGGGGGAATGGAAGCAGGTCTCTCAGTGTGGGTCTCAAAAGTTGGACTATCAGATAGAACACAAGGTAGTTTCTCGGTCCCATGTTATTACCCTTGCCCATTTGAATCAACCTGAGCCATCTGAGGTTGTGGTGCTACCTCCATCTACTAGCTCAGCATCGACACCCTGTCATTCACCATCTGTGGAGAACAGGAACTGATGACGCAATGAAGATCAAAGCCCTCTACAGTTCTAAATCATCCCAATACATTCTGAGATTTCATGGCCCCATAGATGGGTATCGCCCCAAGAATCTTACTAGAAACGGATCATTCCTTGAGTTATGATCAGGTGTATTACTCAGTGAATAATATCGAAATGGTGGACCCGTACATGGTACCTGATGATGAAGAACACTAGGAATACCCTCCTAATATCCCCAGTCGTTTTTAGATTCGATGAAGCCATCAGTATGGGAATATCAATAATGTTTAGGCCACTTCTCCCATCCATATTGTGCATGCCACTGAGACTAGAAAACCGGACCATTGCAGAGCTCAGCATGCATAGCCTTCTCATCCTATTTTGTTAGATTCACCCCACCAACATTTGTATTGCATGATCCAGTAGAAATGCCAAAACCAAGATATTATATGTCATGTTCAGTGGAAAAAATACTTTAATCATATGGACATCATCTGGTGGTTACTCTTCATGGTTCAACAGATAAGTAGTATAGATATCACCCTCATAAGCCAAAATCAACTGATTCTAACTAGAGAATCTGATATACCTTTTGTCACGGAGTGGCCTCTTATCAGCATAAGTGTGAGCCACACAAAGAATAATGATGTACTTAGACAAATTTTTAAATTCCTTTAAAGATCTTGATCCTTGATGCTCTCCTCTTATTTGTAGACATGCTTTAATCCCTCGTATAGGCTTTTAAAATTCCCCTATAGTTTGAAATAGTGGTAGTGGCTTTAAAATCCTTACACCATGAGGAAGTAAAGAATTAAGAATGCCAAGTCATCATTTCATTCTCATGAAAAGTTGAAGGTTATCATATATAGGGGAACAACTACACACTATACATCATTGGCCAGTTCAATGGCATGGAAGTCCTCTTTTGTCTTTCTGACCCATCTTCTATGATCAATCTCATCCCAACCCAGACTCTCCACAAGCTGGGGCTATCTAATGTACATATGGATCCCTCTAACTTGAAAATACAAGGTTATGACATGACAGATAATATTCTTGTTATAAAAAACCACTTGAAGACCCTTTTGGTGGCCTGATTTCCAGCACATAGTTCATGGTTGTCTCATAGGACACCACATTTAATGCGTTGATGGGTAGACCATGGTTTCATTTTCACACGATATTCCCCTCCTCATATCACTAATACCACAAGTAATATCTTAATTGTTGAGTGGGTGTGATCCTAGGTAATGGGACTCCATTTTCCATTTGTGAAGCCTACTACCTGGGTGTCGACTCCTATATGAGAATGTCTGAGCATGTTTAGACCAATTAGGTTGAGCATACTACTGTTTTGGACAACCCATGTGTAGACCTGGATGATTCATACATTTTCCAAATTTATCTATTGGAGGCCACAAGCCTAGACATGGAACACTACTTTTTCATCTCTAGGCCAAGGGGGAATCTCATTCCCTAGTACAAGAAATGTAGAAAGATCACATCGTACTCCTATATGAATCAGGATTGTGTGCCCCAGTTCCACTTACCCATGAGTTATCAGGATGCTTTCTCCATGGCAACGATAATACGTCATACTTTCAAATTTCACTAGGCTGGGTTGAACTGAATCAAGAAAACTATCCACTAACACATTGATATCATCAAACATGGATTCACGAGTTAGAGTCCTGGTGGGATGGGATAAATAGTGTTTTTCTCCATGAATTTAGTAGTGCGGGAGACCTCTGGTAAAGATTCCACTATCGCTCAGGCAACCACTAACATTCCATCAGGGTCATCCAACTTAGAAGAATTGCTCCCACCGATGAACCTCTCACCATGGAAGATGTATTGAATTTGGAAGATTCCCCCATGTGATTGAGGAATGTCTCTCCACCACAATTGATGAGTTGGTACAAGTGAACCTCAACACCGAGACAGATCTGAAACCAACATTGGTCAGCACTGCCAAGTCTGTAGAGGAGCAGTACCATTATGTGGATTTCATGAAGCAACATTGAGATGTATTTTCTTTGAGATATAGGTAGATAGCATGAATAGAACCTTGTCTCATCTTCCACCACCTTGGTCTCCTAAAAACCATCATGGATTGAAAAATCCTCCCAAAAGAGGCACCATTATCACAATCCATGGTCGAGGCTGATTTGGATAAGATCATTAATACCAAATTCATCAAGGAATTCCGGTACTCTAAATGTCTAGAGAACATTGTTCCCTTGCAAAAGAATAATAGACATATCAGAGTCTTCATTGACTTCTAGGATCTCAATTGTCACTATCTGATGGATGATTTTCCCCTTCCTGTGATAGAGTTATTGATCGATGCTTCCACTAGATTCCAAGCTCTCTCTTTCATGGATGGGTGTTCTGAATATAATAAAAACTGAATGGCCCCTCAGGATGAATATTATACATCCTTAATGGAATCCTATCTATGAATAAATATGGGTTGGATCCCTATAGCAGCCTCCCAGTGGATGCTCCTCCATCTTAGAATGGGATCATAATCCCTTATATAAAATTATTATTTATAATATCTCATTTCATCAATTGGATTCCCATAGGTTGAATATGTATTTACTGGCGGTTTTAGGTGGTTCAAGATATGATTATCATTAAAGATATGTTGGAACCTCGATTTTTTGTATCTTCTTGGGAAAATTCACGTAGTGTAATGTTTTACACGATGTCTAATGTGTGGGGATTTTTCATGTTGTGTAATATTTACATGGAATATATCTTTAACATATAGCATGAAAACCACCATTTTTTCGACTTCTTAAGTTTTCTTCCTTCGAAAGTGATCCATCATCATCCTCAATATCATGTGTCACACCACAAGTGAAGCACACGGCAGAAAGTTTTTTTTGTTCCACAATTAATATGTTTTCTTTAATTTTGATCCAAATTTTAACTATGCATAAGAATACACAAAACATTGATATTAGGCACATATTTTATATTTAATCAATTAATATTGGATGAAATAAAATATAAAAACACCTCAAAATTGGTATATAAAATAGAGATATCAATATTCAATACCATTTTCTATAGAACCACATCATCCTTATAACCCTTCAATATACTCACAACGTCTATGGTTGAGAACTCATTTGATAAAGTTAGGATGATGTTCATTTTTTTCATTCTAATGTATATACTTAGCGTATATGAGAATATTGGATCTCATTCAATCCATATCATGGATAAGGTTGCATGATCCTTTTTACTCGGTGCATTTGTCACTATTTTGGCCTTCCCAAGATGGTAATGGATTGAACAATCATAATCTTGGATTAGTTTTAACCACCTTCATTTGAGAATATTAACATCCTTTTGTGTAAATATATACTTGAGGATTTTATGATCTTTATATATGTCACACTTCTTCCCATAGACATAATATCATGAAATAATTAGCAAGTAGATCACAATATCCAATTCGTGATAATGTGTTTCATAGTTATTATAACTTACTTTTAATTGGTAGGAGGCATATTCTCTCAATTTTTCATTCTTCATGAGTACAAAACCAAATCCCTTTTTGGATCCATCGATATAGATCAACAATCCTTCTCCACTAATGGGTAATGCAATCTCATGTATAGGGATTAACCAATTCTTTGGTAATTTTAATCTCTATTTGTATTCATCAAAATAGAAAATCTTTACTCACTTCTGAGTCGTATTACTTGATTTCCTTTAAAATCATGAGAATTTTTCATAAATCGATGATAGTATTCAGCTAACCCATACATGTACCTTTAATAGTGATAAAATTCCCTAGTAATGATAATGGTTCCATCTAGAACATGCATTTACTATACATCACATGCAAAGTTTATTTACATATGTTCTTATGTATTGCATTAAAATACTTCTCTTATTCCTCTGTGATTTTGGAATAGATAAGAATATCATCTATATATATGACCAAAAATTTCACAAGGTAATCCACAAATAATCAATTCATCAAGTACATGATGATTTCATGACTATCAGTGAGTCCAAATGGAATCACTATGAACCCATATAGCTCATACCATTTTAAAAATCCTATCTTAGGGATATATTCCTTCTCCACCATTACATTATAATATCTCAAATGAGTATATTCCTTAGAAGAGAACTGGTATCTATGTAAATAATCGAATAAAACTCATTGAACCACGGTAGATGACAGTTTTTAATTTTGGTATTTTTGAGATCCGTAAAATCAATGTATAGGTGCATTGACTGATCTTTTTTTTTGATAAATTGAAGTGGTGCATGCCACAGTGAAGAACTTGATCTTATTCACCCTCTATACAGATTCTCTTGTATTTGTTTCATTAGATTCTCAAGATCAAAAATGTACTTTAAATATAGATTATTCGATATTATAAAATATCTATGTATAAGATCGATTGAGAACTCAGCCACATAACTAGGATGAAGACTAGGAAATTATTCAATAAAAACGTCATAAAATTCCCTTACAACTCGTATATCATCAAGGATGATCTTTTTTGAGTCTCAATAATTTATGGAATATATTATTTATCATAATTAAATAATATCCATGCTTTAGATTATGATAACAAATGAGATTCATCCTCATCCATGCACATGTATAGAATCAATAGATGATCCATGATATGAAGGATGATTTTTCTCTCTCTGTAATTTATGTTGTCTCTATATAATTAAATTAAATTCAAACCCAATATTTAATCAAATAACACTAAATGATGCATCACAAGGGTTATTGGGAAGTCCATACCACACAAATTGATGAGGTATGAGTTATGTTTTTTGGATGAAATAATTGACCCATTTTTCATCTTCAACAATAACTCAACATCCATATTTTTAGGTGGTGTTTTAATAGTTCTACTAGACATGTGTGATAAGAAATAATGTGTAGAAACATGGATGATAAGCCTGGTATTAAGTATTTGATTTTAGTTTTAATCATTTACTTCATCCAATATATGATTATGGATTCGAATTTTAAAACTACAAAACATATAAAAACTATAAAACTTTTCATGGATTTTTCCAAAGTGGTGTGTTTATAAATATTTTATAAGGATAGGTATACACCTTAAAATAATACTCTTACTGATATGGATGTTTTAAGATTATAAAGAAATTATTTTAAAACCATTAAATATAATATAGTTTTTGGAAGATTCATTGAGGGTTTATAAAATTAATTAAAATAAATTAAAAACATTATTTTAATGGTAAACATATTTTTTTCAGGGACACTATTTATATTATTTATTACATCACTTTTTTTTCTTTTAGGATGTTATAATAAATTTTGAATAATTATACTATATTTACTTTTTACCCAAAAACGATCGTAGAAAATTTTGATAAATTTTCCATTGAAAAATTTTCAAGTGATAATTTCAAAAATAATATTTATTATACCAAAATAATTCCCTAAATATGATAATTTACTATTTTAAATTAAAAATATATATTTATTATAAAAATGTTCATTTTTTACAACAGATTTCTATCCCAAATAAATATTATATTTGACTTCATAAATTTGTTTTATAATTTATATTTAATTAATATTAGTTTATAATAATATTTAATTTCAATCAATATTTAATTCACCAAAAAGTGTTTCTTGATTGAAATTATATATTTTCCAAAAAAAATGAATTTTAGGTTCGACATATGAAAATTTAAATTTTATCAGAAATATTTTTTAATCATTAATAAAGTAAAAATAAATAGGATAAATATAATAATTACATTATTAAAAATAAAAAATATAAAAAATCTTACTATTAGGGTCTACATAAAAAACTACTTATTATATCAGTGTATCCCCTAAGAGTATGGTGTGTGATGGTCGGATTTTCTTGGGTGGTTTTGTGAACTTGTTTTGGATCATTATCTCGATGATCATGCACTTCTCTGGGAAATGTTTTTATCGAGATTTAGTTGTTAAATATCAGGTTGGTCATTGTCAATAAAAAATCATAGTGATTTTGTCTCCAATGGATGTTTTGATAAATGGGATTCATAGGGTTTGATCCTACTAGTTGAGGCTATCACTCCTTGTTTTCAATTGGACATTATAATAACCCATAATATTCTAATCCTAATTTTCACAATAATATGTCTATATTATCAATGGTTATAATTTTTAACATCCTTTCAACCACCAGAGATCATAGAATGGTAAAAACTATCCAATGCATGTGTTTTCTATAAATACATTACTTGATAAGGTAATCACTCATTCAAAAGGGATTTTCGGTTATAAAATATATATTTACTACTTTCTTTTCACATTAAAAAATTAAACCCTAAAAATATTCATTTTATATACTAATATAGATGAATGTAATTCAATTTCATCACCTCTTCAGGTCCCAAGTAACATAATCAAACTTGTGGTTCCTCAATATCACTTTGACTGTGGGAGTTGTCTTATTCATTACAACATTATCTCTATGATCTAGGATCATCACTGGATACTCCACATATGAAAGTTAATTCTATAATGGTACAACATCTGGATTCATTTCATGTGAGGGTTCTGGTATGTTTTTACTCAAGAGGAATACATACAACAAATCTTGTGTTTGAGATAGGTTAGGGGGGTGTCATCAATAGTCCACTAATCTGATGCGATCAGGGATGGCAAAGGGAGAAATGTATCTAGGACTAGTATTTCCCTTACTCCCAAACCTCAAAAATTATTCTATAGAGATATATTAAGTAACACTTTATCTTTGGCCTTGATCTTTTAGTCTTATTAAAAATTTCATGTATTTTATTTTTATTTAACTAGTATAGATTTTATATGTTGTTTAATTTTTTAAACCTCCTTTGTAATCTCTTCTATAAGATTATTTACCATAAATATAATCTCTTAAAATTCATCCCATCATGTTTTTAATGCCCTGACCCCAGTTACCCAGAGTCGGTGCATTACATCGTAACATTGGCATGATCACAAGAAAGATCAAATCTCAAAAGACTGATTGGTTTAGTAGCCTTGGAAATTCTAGATATATTCATAAAGTTTTACATTACATAATAAAGTGAAAAACTACTACAACAACATAGTCTCCATATCCCACACTCATATCCCCACATACTATCCCTACAGGTCAGTCATAAATTACTTCTTCACATCCTAGGAAAAATAAAGCATAGAAAAGGGGTGAGCTCAAATGCCCAGTAAGGATAACAATATAGCGGAAACTTTCATAAATAAGAATAAACATTTAAGGCAATGTATAACTTAAAACAAAATCCTTTTAAACTTGAACTTCAACGTAGTATGTCAATAATAAAATAAAATAATTCCATTTACTTATTCACATGGATATTCTACTAATCGAATAATCACATGCAATATCAATTACCACTTTCATAATGATGGAATGCATAATGCCAAACTATCATAACCACATATCCAAGGCCTCACGCCAATACTAAAAATAAGATTTTTCCAAGGCCTTGTGCCAAGACACTAGTTTGTCTCATGAGACTTACCGATGCATCAAGGAGCTATAGCGGGCTCCACCCGTCACATATTAAATCCAATGCATTCCCATATAAAAGTTCTAAACATAACATAAACATTCGTATTAAAACTAGCATACGAAATGTCAATATTTTCACCATAAACCACGAATGGTATAAAAATAGCACATCCACAGTCAAACATATCACAAAACCATCAATATAATATAGAAGTTTTGTATCATAATAAATCAACTTTAAATAATATTAAAATCCATCAAAGGATGTTGACATAGATGAAATAAAAACTATTTGAGAGAAATATCTCTTTTCTCGAAATCATTGAAAAGTCACACATTTATAAAGGAAGTAATTTAAAAGATATTTTTGAATCAAAGTGTCACGTACCACTTTGAAACTTTTGAAAAGAAATATCATTTCAAAACCTTCATGTCCATATAAATAAATCCTTAAAATCATTTTGAAAACATGGACATTAATTAAAAATATTTAGAAAGATAAATCTTTAAAAAATTTAAAATTGTGATCTTGATAAAGAGTACCTTTCAAAAATTCTTAAAATATTCATTTTGAAATAATTTAAAAGTCACATAATTATAAAATAAAACATTTACTTTGAAAATATTCCTATAAGCTTGTAAGGGAAGGTTTGACGATTTTATTACGGCGGTAAATAGTTGTACCCGCCGTATAAGTAAAAAAAACATTCTTACCTTAAATTTTTCAAAAGGTAAAAAGTGCCTTGTTTTGAAAACGATGGAAAGATTTCTTTAAAAACACATAAGGGTATAAATTACTTTAACCCATATTATTTGTAAATAGTAAAAATGTTTTGAAATACATTTCGAAGAAACATGGATGTGTATGATAAAGATATCCCAGTAGATAATTGCGTATAAACAACCTCGGATAATGAAGAGATTGTGAAATAAACCCTTACCTATTACTTGTCCTTGGTTGGGGTAGGTTAACCTCCTGTATAATGGTGAAATAATTGTTATTAAATTATAACAGAATCGTATACATTAATATGATATCGTATATGATCTTTTAATATTGATTTGTTAATAATATCTTAGTATTATTGTTGTTTCGGGTGTTAACTTACTCACTTTCTTTTATATGTTTTGTTACATAAGAAATGTTTGTAATGGAAAGGTTTTATCTTAATCATATCCAGAATGATATCAAGTCCTTAGATACTATTATTAATCATCAAATGAGAATTATACTTGAATGGATACGATGGAGAATGAATCTCATCGCGTTCGTGGAGACGGTAGTCCGTACGTACGCACGAGCGAAAATATCATTCTTTTGATATTAAAATAATATATAATTGGATGGTATATCATATATACAGAATCATTATCATGTTATATTTATTATTTACATGAATTAAAAATCATTATTATACCCATTCAAATAATAATATATTGAATAACAATTACACCACGACGTGGAGACGGTAAGCCGTACGTACGCACGTATGGTGACATGTTATTCAAAGGGTGGATAGAATACTGAATATGGTTGTACACTATTTATAATAACATCACAGTATATATAAGATACTTGAGTTATTATTTTATAATGGTAATAACAAAGAAAGAAGAAGTGGAAGAAGAAATGAATTTGAAAAAGGGTGGTGAAAACATTACCTATTCTTCGGGTTCTTCCTTTTGATTTGATCAAAAGGGCTCCTTAGGTTGGATTTCTGATCAAACTAAGCCTCTAGGTTGTAGTGAGGGAAGTTGAGAGAGTATTTGGGCAGAGTTTGTCCGAACCAAAAGGCTTTGAAGGTGTGAAGTAATGAGAAGGGGGAGTGGCATTTTATAAGAGGGGTGAGGGGCACCTTTGGAAAAACTAGAAATATTAATTTATAATAAATTCATATTCGGTTTCTAATGGCTCCAAAGTTGATTCGTCAAAGGTTAATGCGGGGATAGGTCGAAAAATATTCAACCAATAGAATTTATACAGGTTTGGGTTACTATATTAACCTTATCTTTTATTTTTAACTCTTAGTTAATTAGTTTGACATTACCATGTCACTTTGTATTTTTATATTATATAGTTAATAAACATACAATATAAATACAAGAGACCCCTAAGTGGTCCATTAATGATACACCTATCATGATATAAGTCTCTTGGACTAACCTTAGATTTTTAGGAATTTAATATCAATTAATAATGTAATATTTGTTTTAAAAACTCTTTTATGCCAATTTTGACACTATTCAATAGTTGATTTTTGTGAAACTTATAACAGAATGATTACTTCTAACAAAGTCAATAAAATAAATCCTAATATGGAATAGTATCCTAGAAAATTATTTTAATTCATTAAAAGTCTCAAATTATATTTATTTGGGTATTTATAATATCAATTAGTTTACTTTTTCACTATTATGGTAATTACTGCATCATCATTGTGTCATAAATAAACTATATTATTTAATTTCTAAAAATTATAAATAAAATATCATTATGTAGGAAATATTTTTATATTTCTAATTAATATTTACAATCTAATTTATCTTATGTATAACCCTATATTAAAAATTTTTTAGTAAATAAACTTTGATTTTAACTCTTTTAACTCTTTTTTGAATTAAATAATAATAAATGTCCTATTCTAATCCAAGTGGACCTAAATGATAATATTTTATTCCTAAGGTTGTTTTTGGTCAAGATATACTTGTCCAATAGAATTAGGACATGTGTTAGGGTGATATTAATATCATTGTTACCCTTAATTACCCTATTTACTTTTAATCGTGGTAAATAAAAGTAAAAAAGTTACTATTCACCAAAAATTATTTTCATCTCATTGAACCAAATTTTACTTCCTGATATTAACCGTGTCTCTCAGATTTTTGAAATTCTATTCACAAAAGTGGTAAAATTATGTTTTATGAAAAATTCAGTTTTTTAACTACCACTTAGTAGTTTCACTATTAATCAAAAATTGAAGTTTTTCAAAACAATACCAAAATTTCACCCTAAGCTATAATTGATATTCCGAATTCAAAAATGATGTCTATTTTAAAAAATTCCAAAAATATAAGTTGCATTAATTAATTTTATAATTAATTCCCGTTGTCACAACAAATAGCGTGTTTTTAAGAAACAATATATACCAAAAGATTGACAATTGTTTAGGTCCAATTTCAAAGTGAAATTAATTCTAATGAACACCATTGGATAAAATGGTAAAAATATATTTTAATTATACTTTAAAACCACTCAATAATATAATTTATCACTATAAATTATTGTCATTAAAAAAGTTGTTTTTAAGTATTTTTCACTGTTCATAAAAATTGGAAGTTCTCAGAAAAATACCAAAAATTCATCTTAGGATAATTTCGATATTCCGAAACCAAAAATGAAGTCCATTTTGAGAGATAGAATTTATAAAATTTCAAAAATTAGGTATTACTATTCATAACGGCTAGTTTGGTAAGTAATGGTGCGCTTTAACTCGGTGTTGCGTGTAGTGCAAGTTATTGAATTATTTTGAAGAAATAACACACTATGAAATCATTGGGTGTTACATTATCCCCTCCTTAAATAAATTGCATCCTCGCAATTTGAAATTGTTCTTCGAAAATAAAAGGTTGAAAATAAAAAATATCTTTGTGGGAAAACCCACATCGGAAATTGGGTTACTAAAATTTAGTCTTCATATGAGGAAAAGAGAAATGAAAGGGTCACCACCAAGTTATGATCTCGATTAGGAGAACATTGGTGGAAATTAGAGACATATAATTGGAGGAAAAACGTAAATATTTATATGTAGTGATTGAGGTCATCAATCACAAACAAGTTTAAAATTGAGGTCCTTAAATTCATCAATCTTTGATGATTTGAAATACCATCAGTTCAAAAAAAACATAGGGTATTAGGATAACACATTTTTGGTTTTAGGGTTACTTAAATAAAGTATATGAATTAATTTCTTCATCGAATAATAGAAGAAGATAAAATATATTCTTGACAAGTAGAGTTCCATCCTTTATCAAATTTCTACCACAGACTCATCTTTCACTCTAAAAGATAATAGAACTTAAAAATAATATTCTATTTATCCTATTCGTATAGGGTTAAAAAATGAATTTATAATTCTTCTAGCAGAACTATTAAAAAACGACATTATTCAATCCAGGTAATCATGTGGGTAAGTGGTAGGTGTTACACCCTTGTCGCCCTTCGGTTGTGGGTTCAAGTCTCGCGGCCTTGCCGGACGCGACGAGTTGCCGCCCGACCTCCGGGTTGTCCTTTTATGGAAATCCAAAATAATCCAAACTAGAACTATCCAAAATACATCAGTCCAAAATTTATAAGGAAGGTAAACACAATAAAAATCCTTTTTTCCATGTAATAACATGTGAACACCTTCATCATGTATTCTTTTAAAACACTGCCACATCCTGAATTACCATAAAACCTTATTGATTACATTCATGATCCCTTATTCCTTAAAGAATAATAGATATACTCCTTCAATCCAAAAATATTTTAAACCCAAACAATGATGTAATATACAAATCATTAATCAGTTTCAAGTTAGTCAATAATATCCAATATAATTTATCCAAATCAATCATGTACTATTCAAAAATCACTACCTCAGTATCAGAACTGTATTATGGTTTATCATTCTTTCAACCATATATTTTCCAAAAATTTATCCTGCTATTGAGTCACTTTTCTTTGTTCCACACAATCTCAAGTCCTTAATGAAATAGTACTGCAGTACAATCCTTATATACACCATAATTATTATAAAAATTACATTGTTGATACGACACTCAATTGACATAATCAACATAAGAACTCTAATCATTCCTCTTCATCAGTGGTAGTATAATAACTTGGTTATTATCCAATAGCATCATTTGCGGCATAGTCTGAAGACTGGGACATAGGTTTGCGTAGTGACCAAACTCCTTGAAAATGAAGCATTGTACATTTGAAACCATTTTCTTACCATTGCAGTCATGCACTTTGTGACCTTTTCCTCCACACTTATAGCAAACTTCCATTCCATTCAGGAAAGCTCCAGGGTGTTTCTTCCCATATTTATCACATATGGGAAAATTCTTCTTTTCCCTCTTCCCATTATCCATCTTTCTCTCTTCCATCCTTTTCTTCTCTTGCTTCCCTTAAAATCCATAGGACTCAGTAAACTCTTTACTTATCTTATCAACACATGATATTATTTCTTCATATGATGATAATACATGGGAGCCTATTTCTCTTATAAATTATGGCTTAAGACCATGAAAGATATGATCCTTCTTTCTCTTTGGATCATGTGCATTGCCGGAGTTCTCAATCCTTCTACTGGGCACCATTTCTAAACAATGGAATACACTAAATTAGTTTTTCAATAACAATATATAATACCAAACTTGTAAAACACATAACATAAATTAAATATTTTATGGATATAATCCATAATCATAAAAATGTCTCCTTTGAGGAAGTATATACTCAAAAACCCTTCATAATGGTTTGTAACGAAAATGATAATTATCCTAAGCATATCCCCCGGGAGTGTCGTAACCAAGAGTGCAGCAAGACCCGTTGTCGTGCACCAATTCCCGTTTGAGTCTATCTCAAAGCGGTGTTTTCAGGTTTTACCCCTAGGTATATCTGTGCTAGAGCCGCCTCTACCTCCTCGTATCTAGACAGGGATGTATTTCTCGGAAAACTCACAAAATCTCTACAATACCAAAATTCTAGGAAGTTATTCTATAATAATCCTCAAAGTTCATCTTAGGTCTACGTGCTCTAATCAGAGTTTATCTAAATCTAGCTTCCAAGGTTTGTACTCAACTTCCTCTAATACCAACTATAACGCCCTGACCCCAGTTACCCAGAGCCGGTGCATTACTTCGTCACATAGTCATGATCACAAGAAAGATCAAATCTCAAAAGACTGATTGGTTTAGTATCCTTGGAAATACTAGATATATTCAAAAAGTTTTACATTACCTCATAAAGTGAAAAACTAATACAACAACATAGTCTCGATATCCCACACTCATATCCTTACATACTATCCCTATAGGTCATTCATAAATTACTTCTTCACATCCTGGAAAAAATAAAACATAGAAAAGAGGTGAGCTCAAATGCCCAGTAAGGATAACAATATAGCGAAAACATTCATAAATAAGAATAAACATTTAAGGCAATGTATAACTTACAACAAAAGCCTTTTAAACTTGAACTTCAACATAGTATGGAAAAAATACAATGAAATAATTCCATTTACTTATTCACATAGATATTCTAATAATCCAATAATCACATTCAATATCAATTACCACTTTCATAATGATGGAATTCATAATGCCAGACTATCTTAACCACATATCCAAGGCCTCTTTCCAAGACTACAAATAAGATTTTTCCAAGGCCTTGTGCCAAGACACTAGTTTGTCTCATGAGACCTACCGATGCATCGAGGAGCTATATAGGGCTCCACCAGTCACATATTAAGTCCAATTCATTCCCATATGAGAAGGTTTAAACATAACATAAACATTCGTATTAAAACTAGCATACGAAATTTCAATATTTTCACCATAAACCATGAATGGTATAAAAATATCACATCCACAGTCAAACATATCACAAAACCGTCAATATAATATAGAAGTCTTTTATCATAACAAATCAACTTCAAATATGATTAAAATAAATCAAAGGATGTTGACATAGATGAAATCAAAACTATTTGAGAGAAATATCTCTTTTCTCGAAATCATTGAAAAGTCACCCATTTATAAAGGAAGTAATTTAAAAGAGATTTTTGAATCAAAGTGTCCCAGACCACTTTGAAAATTTTGAAAACAAATATCATTTCAAAACCATCATGTCCATATAAATAAATCCTTAAAATCATTTTGAAAACATGGACATTAATTAAAAATATTTAGAATGATAAATCTTTAAAACATTTAAAATTATGATCTTGATAAAGAGTACCTTTCATAAATTCTTAAAATATTAATTTTGAAATCATCTAAAAGTCACATAATTATAAAATAAAACATTTACTTTGAAAATATTCTTATAATCTTTTAAGGGAAGCTTTGACGATTTTATAACGGCGGTAAATAGTCGCACCCTCCGTATAAGTTAAAATAACATTCTTACCTTAAATTTGTCGAAAGGTAAAAAGTGCCCTGTGTGGAAAATGACAGAAAGATTCCATTAAAAACACATAAGGGTATAAATGACTTTAACCCGTATTATTTTTAAATAGTAAAAATGTTTTGAAATACATTTCGAAGAAACATGGATGTGGATGATAAAGAGATCCCAATAGATAATTGCGTATAAACAACCTCGGATAATGAAGATATTGTTAAATAAACACTCACCTTGTACTTTTCCTTGGTTGGGGTAGGTTAACCTCATGTATAATGGTGAAATAATTGTTATTAAATTATACCAGAATCATATACATTAATATGATATCATATATGATCTTTTAACATTGATTCGTGAATAATATCTTAGTATTATCGTTGTTTCGGGTGTTAACTTACTTGTTTTCTTTTATATGTTTTGTTACGTAAGCCATGTTTGTAATGGATAGGTTTTATCTTAATCATATCCAGAATGATATCAAGTCCTTAGATACTATTATTAGTCATCAAATGAGAATTATACTTGAATGGATACGATGGAGAATGAAACTCATCGTGTTCGTGGATACGGTAGTCCGTACGTACGAACGAGCGAAAATATCATTCTTTTGATATTAAAATAATATATAATTGGATGGTATATCATATATACAGAATCATTATCATGTTAAGTCGTACGTACGCACGTATGGTGAAATGTTATTCAAAGGGTGGATAGAATAATGAATATGGTTGTACCATATTTATAATAACATCACAGTATATATAAGATACTGGAGTTATTATTTTAGAATGGTAATAACAAAGAAAGAAGAAGTGGAAGAAGAAATGAATTTGAAAAAGGGTGGTGAAAACATTACCTCTTCTTCGGGTTCTTCCTTTTGATTTGATCAAAAGGGCTCCATAGGCTGGAATTATGATCAAACTAAGGCCTCTAGGTTGTAGTGAGGGATGTTGATAGAGTATTCGGGTAGAGTTTGGCCGAACGAAAATGCTTTGAAGGTGTGAAGTAATGAGAAGGGTGAGTTCCCTTTTATAAGATGGGTGAGCAGCACCTTTGGAAAAGCTAGAAATATTAATTTATAGTAAATTCATATTCGGTTTCTAATGGCTCCAAATTTTATTATTCAAAGTTTACGGTGGGTATAGTTCGAAGAAAATTCAACAAATATAATTTATACAGGTTTGGGTTACTATATTAACCTTATCTTTTAGTTTTTACTCTTAGTTAATTAGTTTGACATATACCATGTCACTTTGTATTTTTATATTTTATAGTTAATAAACATACAATATACATAAAAAGAGACCCCTAAGTGGTCCATTAATGATACACCTATGATGATATAAGTCTCTTGGACTAACCTTTGATTTTTAGGAATTTAATATCAATTAATAATATAATATTTGTTTTAAAAACATTTTTATGTCAATTTTGACAGTATTCAATAGTTTATTTTTGTGAAACTTATAACAAAATGATTACTTATAAGAAAGTCAATTAAATCAATCCTAATATGTCATATTATCCTATAAAATTTGTTTAATTCATTAAAAGTCTCAAATTATATTTATTTGGGTATTTATAATATCAAGTATTTTAATTTTTCACTATTATTGTAATTACTGCATCATCATTGTGTCATAAATAAATTAAAATATCTAATGTCTTAAAATTATAAATAAAATATAATTATGTAGGAAATATTTTTATCTTTCTAATGAATATTTACAATCTAATTTATCTTATGTATAACCCTATATTAAATTTTTTTTGTAAATAAACTTTGATTTTAACTCTTTTAACTCTTCTTTGAATTAAATAATAATAAATGTCCTAATCTAATCCAAGTGGACCTAAATTATAATATTTTATTCCTAAGGTTGTTTTTGGTCTAGATACACTTTTCCAATAGAATTAGGACATGTGTTAGGGTAATATTAATATCATGTTTACCCTTAATTACCCTATTTACCTTTAACCGTGGTAAATAAAAGTAAAAAAGTTACTATTCACCAAAAATTATTTTCATCTAATTGAACCACATTTTACATATTGATATTAACCTTGTCTCTCAGATTTTAGAAATTCCATTCACAGAAGTGGTAAAATTATGTTTTATGAAAAATTCAGTTTTTTAACTACCACTTAGTAGTTTCACTATTCATCAAAAATTGAAGTTTTTCAGAACAATGCCAAAATTTAACCCTAAACTATAATTGATATTACGAATTCAAAAATGATTTCTATTTTACAAAATTCCAAACATATAAGTTGCATTAATTAATTTTACAATTAATTCCCGTTGTCACAACAAATAGCGTGTTTTTAAGAAACAATATATACCAAAAGATTGACAATTGTTTAGGTCCAATTTCAAAGTGAAAATAATTATAATGAACACCATTGGATAAAATGGTAAAAATATAGTTTAATTATACTTTAAAAGAACTCAATAATATAATTTATCACTATAAATTATTTTGATTAAAAAATATGTTTTTAAGTATTTTTCACTATTCATAAAAATTGGAAGTTCTCAGAAAAATACAAAACATTTATCCTTGGATAATTTCGATATTCCGAAACAAAAAATGAAGTCCATTTTGAGAGATATAATTTATAAAATTTCAAAAAGTAGGTATTAATATTCATAACGGCAAGTTTGGTAAGTCATAGTGCGCTTTAACTCGGTGTTGCGTGTAGTGCAAGTTATTGAATTATTTTGAAGAAATAACACACTATGAAATCTTGGGGTGTTACAATGTTTGAGTCTGACATATATTACCATATAGAGCATAATAAGGTTCCATTTGATTGATATAATAGAAACTATTGTTATATGAGAAATCTACTAGGGAAAGCTATTTATCCCAACCTCCTTGGAAATATATTTAACAAGATCCCAATATATCCTCTTGAGTTTGAATGGTTATATTAGACTATCCATTCATATGTGGGTGATAAGTAGTGTTGAATCTTATTTCTTTATCTAATTATTATTGAAGACTTCTCCAGAACCCTGAGGTAAAACACATAACTCGATCAGATAAAATATAGAGTGGATCTCCATGCATTCTTAACACTTCCCTTATATATATCATGTTGAGTTGGTTAAGATAGAAATCATTATTTATAGAAATGGAATGCATTGACTTGGTGAGGTGATCAACTAACACCTAATTGGAATTGTTTCTACTAGTGCTCCTAGGGAGACGTATGATGAAAACAATGGTTATGTTTTTCAGTTTACATGCTGTTGGTTCCAAAATTCCATGCAATGGAAAAAAAATTTCAAGGGCACAAAAAGTAAAATGGTCTGCATTGCGAACAATCTTCCAAAATACGTCTTGTATCGCAACCACCGCAAAGCCACCCAGAACCCTTCTCCATGACTACCACAATTTATTTCTCCATTAACGCTGACAAGGTAGTGATATAAGCCTTAGAAACTCTGTGGAACTTCATTGGCGCCTCAAAGAACACCTCAAATGCTGTGAAGGAAGCATCTGGGAGTCTGAGGAACTTGACTAGAGCCTCTGCAAACCCCAAAAAGGAAGTGATAGAAGCCTCCAAAAGTCTGAGTAGCTTGACTGGAGCCTCTTCAAATTCCCCTGAAGTAGTGACAGAATCTTCCTTGAGGCTATGAAAAATGAAATATCTTCCTATGATTACAAAACCCAGTTTTCTTCCCAGCACATCTGCAGAGCATCGTGATGCCAAGTTTCTATAAATACTCATCCAACCCCCACTACAAATGATCGACACCTTGAACTATTTCCTACCATGATTCTATTTTTTGATGAACCTTTTTCTCTTAGAACCATCTGAGGTAATTGATAATTCAAAATCCACTTTACCATTGCTCCATCTCATCTCCACTTAATGTAGGGATGGCCTTCATGAAGCTGTTTCTCCATCACGAAAGAAGGAGACCCCTTTGGGTACTCGTAACATTGTGAAGCACTCAGTCTTCATGAAGAACCCTCCAAGAACATATAGACTCCATGCCTAGGCTGGGTCATTATTCTTCATGATTTACCCTCCTTCGTGAGTCCCCTTCCATTCGTGAAGCACTAGAGCTTTGTGAAGCCCCTCTCTATGAGACCTTATGCTTACTGAACCACTCTTTTGTACGTCCCTCTTGGCTTGTATGAAGTGATTCCAAGGATCCCCTAGTGTTCCTTCATGTTGGGTTTCCCTTACTCATGCATCTTCATATAGGCATGAAAATGTGTCTTGCGTCTTCAAATATCCATGCTAATGTGGACCCCTAAATGGATAACTTCATAACCCTGTTAATAAATGGCATTGTTGGTGCCTTCCCTTCACCAAGGGTTAAGGTGCACCAGTTATGTATGACCTATGGTTGAGAGTCAATTCCTCATGGTCTGAGATATAGGATGATCAACTACCAAGCAACCCCAAATCCTCAACACACGACATTATACTTTGATCCCCACATGAGTGACAATCTTGAGGGTTTATGTAGGATATGGGAAGCATTTCCCTCTCACTGCTCCTCTAGTGTTGTGCTTTCTTGACATGTTTGATCCACAAATACATTGTGTAATATCCAACACACCATGGCAGGGTTCTCCATGTACGATGGCCATATCCTCCTTGTAAATCAAAATTCTCTCCTGGAGTTTTCTATTCATCCTATCCATGAGCCTCTAACAATGTGTAAGTGTCACACCACTCTTTGTTGATGACCCTTTCACGACGCAGTCGTCAGGTCTGTTGTTGCCTATTTTTTCTCATAGTAAGCGTGACTCATATGGGCTTAGAATAAGAAGCAACCTGATATTATCCTTGGTTTGATTCCCATTTGAAATCCATAATTCCTTCATTAAGAATATACAAGGACATTGATCCATGTCCTCTAAAAAGGGTACATAGGAAGCTTCACTGAGGTTCAAGCCCATCACATACCATAATCCACATGTTACAATCATTTAATGTTAGTTCATTGATCATCCCACATGATGTTAAACTGTATTTCCCTTTTTCCCACAAGAAATTAAACTATATTCTCTCTAACTACGTAGGTTTGTTCCCCTCTCCTAGATAGGGTATGTAAGAAGACTCCCTGAGGTTCAATCCCAAACACTGGTAAAATTCAGTGTCTTGTTTTTTTGGACCCACATCCTTGGTCTACCCCTTAGTGGTGTCTAACCATTTCATGGGTTATCTTAGTATGAAAGTCCAACACACAATCCATAATCCTCCAACAATGATTTCCCCTCTTGTGATGGGATACTAACGATGTGTAAACCCTAAGAATCTCTCTAGGTGGTTTTCTTTTGTGTACACTCTGATTCTATACAACCATATCTGAACTACCTAGACATTGATTTTTTACATTTTGAGAAAGGAATATAGGAAGCCTCCCTGGGTTAAATCCTGTCTCACATGTCCCAACCTAGTATCTCACTAGATCCTTCATGTCATGGGAATATCATTCCTTAACCTGTTGGTTCCATTTCCTTCGGGCCCCCAAATAGGTTTCCATTCTCGTGAGCCACCTCCTTAGGTGACTCATCGTCCCAATTCCAGAACTACGTGTACGTTTATTCCATGCCATGGGGATATATATGAAACCCTATTGTGGTTCAATTCCAGTACCATCTCCTTCAAATTTATTTTCATCCCCCTCCCCATTTGTTCACTCCATATACACTTCATCTATATACATCTATATTTTCTCAGGCCACCACATCCTGGTAAAATCATGCCATCAATATGAGTAGCTAACCATGTGTATGTCCCAACATACCTCTGGGTCATTTCCCTTTTTGTATACCCTGATCCCATGAATCACCCATTTAATCTATATGGGTTTTGAACCCTTCCTTCAAAAGAGGGTCTGTAGGAAGCCTATTTGAGGTTCAATTCCAACCAATGGTAATCCATGATGTCTCCTTAGTCTGGACACATCCTCCACATTGATACTCCCTATGTGGTGCAAAAATAAATCTTCACGGCATGACATATTCACCTTTTTGGGAAATTCCATCCTAGGTCCGTCCTTATTAGGCATTCTGACAGATCCATTAGGTAAACATTCTAGGTGCTCCCTCCTAGGGATACACTCATATGATCCACTGCCATTAGTGTTATGATTTTCCTGATCTATCATCTCTAGATGTTAATCTTGTGGCATAAACCATATTAAACGCACCCAGAAGATGAAAACCTCAGAGGCATGCCTCTGGAATATAATTCCCCACATTCTACATGGTATGCCTCGGTCTTCCACACCGTTGATAATCACTCTGATGAAGGAAAATCTGGGTGTACCATTTTTTTAGTGTCCATACATGTCAGTGATGACTCAACGTGATAACTCTCCTAACCGATGGTTTCTACCCTTACTTGATACCCTTGGAAATGTCCTAACAAAAGCAATTTAATGAACTATAATCCAAAAATATATGGCCCCAAGAAGAGTTTATCGAACTATGTCTAAATCTTTAAGGGAGACCCAAACTAGGTGAAAATTTCAAAGTAGAAATCCATAGAAGGAGAGATTGTCATCCCATAATCTAGTTTAGATCAAGTAGAAAACATCTCAAAAGAAGTGATGAATGTCACCCTCCTTTGGAAAGTGGTAATGTGGGGAAACAATCAACGCGTCCTCACAGACTATGCATGCCCTAGTGAAACCATCAAAAATAGAAATGGCGAACCCAACATGAAATTCTTCTCCAAAATTTGGGGATTAACATCATTCCTAGAATCAATGAGTGTGTTAGTATATCTAGTTATCTGGTGCCAGGACCTGGCATGTAAATAGTGGGCCAGGCATGAAACTCACCAGGATTTGGGGCATTTAATCGTTGGGAAATGAAGTCAGCAACTTTTTTATTGTGGATCGTTCTATCCAGCCATGGAAGACTGAACAACGATGAGGAATAGGGCATTGATTTTTTTACTATCAATAATGAGGGATGAATCTTCCTACTTTGCAACACCCAAGCTACAGTTGTAGGAAACTGATCGCCTCCCACCAAAAAACATATGGGAATGGGAAATACAAATGTCGAAATTCTGCATCGATTCACCTCATCTGCAAACTCTCTTATAGACACTACTACTGGGCACCCATGCCACATCTCAACCTTTGAATTTATTCAATGGAGGGTGATTCATACTCTTGTTCAATGGTATGAATAGAAGGGGGTCATCCTGATGAGGGATATGTCACATTATGTTTTGGATGCTTTTATGTACCACCTACGCCACCATCCCCAAGGGACACATAGGGTGCCACTAGTCCCCACTCTGATCATTAGTCATGTTAGGAGTCTCTCCTAAAAATGCTCTTCTGACTCACTCCCTTATTCTGATGAAGTAAGGGATGTATGAGTTCATCCAGCTGTGACTTCAGCCAAGGATCCTTTAAGAAGGTCTCCCTCAAGTCCATGTCAATTTCATTAGTTAGCCCCATAGACTGAGGATAATGTGATCTGTACCTTTACATAGTCGATAATAGCTCGGTTGACTTTATATCCATGTCGGGTATAAGTATAAGTCCCAAGGCTTAATCATTACTTAATCTTGAGTTATTTCTAGAATACACATTGAGTATATTTTCAGGTTTAGAGTTTTAGAGAATTAGATCATAAATCATGCATTACATTCCACTTTTAAACAAGGTGGTTACATCAAAAGACAATATTCACTTTTATTATTAAAGGAAACATATTTAAAAAAACATGGATTCTTTATTGATACTTCCTTGACACTATCATCACATCATGTACCTTTCCCTTGACCTATGAAAAATATTTCAAAACATGGGATGAGCATAAAAATCCCATTAAGGGATATAAAAATACAGAAAGAAAACCTTAGTCCATGTATACATAAAAATAAATGAAATCAAACTTCACTCATAAAACATAAGCACTTTAACACGCCACATAAAACCATAATATTTATGAGTTACTCATATAAATCATAAGACATAAAGGTAACTTGAGGCATTCATAACATTCTTACATAGGGTGTAACCCTCATTGTTAAGTTTGGAATACCCATCATAGTATATTCCCTAAATATCTTCAGACAAACCTTAGCGTTTAACTCCTTCACATTACCAAATGCATTGGAGAGCTATCACGGTCTCACCCTCCCTTAGTTTATCACGGAGCCATCCGTCTTCATAAACAATTCCCAAGAACCATAACATAATTGTATCACATAAAACATGCATAAAAGAAAACATAAAATTTCCACATTTCAATCACAATCTATCAATACAACACATTGATATAATCAAAACATTATAAAAATCATTTTCAATACTAAAATAATGTAAATATAAAACATGGTATTTATTATTCATTAAAAAAATGTTAAGGCTTTTATAGGAAGCCAAAACTCAAATAATGGTAACAGTAGTGGGGAAGTCGTTGTCACCGCATACGTAAGACAAAACATTCCTATCGTAGATTAGTAATATGATTCATACAAAAAGAATCATTTTGAATAAAAGTAAAAGTCAATGGGTTTTATACATCATATAAAAGAAAGTTGTGTATAAAACACAATATGCCTCAATGAAAGAAGATTGAGATGAAGTGCCTTACCTCATGTCCGACTTGACTCGATCATTCTTTGATCTCTAGAATAATAAACTAGAGTTAATTTATACTTGCATAAGGACCATTATAAAGTTCATTATTCCTTTTATATCACTTATTACCATGTCATGAACATTATGTTATTATTTAGGTTAATAACAGTCATTTTGTCGAACTTTGGTACTTGAGCCAAAAATAAAATTCTTATAATTTAAAGTTGTTCATGTGGTGAAATATTCACTATATCCAGAATTATATTAATGAGTTAGATATAATATATTTCATATATATCTAGTAAATACAAGCAGTTATAATATTACATAACATTTAGATGTAAGAAATGAAATGCACTGTTCATGGAGACGGTAAGTCGTACGTACTCATGAACACTAATTTTATTTATATTTCATATTTTATGGAATGAGATAATAATTATATAAATGTATATTATATTTCCAGTATAATATCAAATATAATATCATTAACTCCATCCTTTATACGTCCCACATATGGCATTAATGATTCAAATCACTTTGAGGGGGCGGTAGTCCGCACTTCATAAAATGAAGATATCGTGTTTACCCATAATGGAAACCATAAAGGTATGACATAAATGAAAAATATAGAATCATAAGGAAAAAATAAACATAATATATATCATATATAAATGTAGTGACATCTTAATGGCCACCATGAGAGGTGTTAAAACAAGATTGAACAATCATCGTTTCGTGAGGCAGTAATTCCCCACCCACAGAAACAGTATGTTCTTTAACCATTAGACGGTAGTGTCTGTAAGTGTAAATCAAATCCATCTCATAACAACATCCTAGTACTTTGAAGATACTGGTGTTTTTACAAATAAAATGAATAACAAGGGTTTAGGGGCTTGGAGATGCAAAATAAAACCAAAGGACATAAGAGAAGACATTACCTTTAAATCGGTTAACTCCCCTTGGTTTGAACCAAAAGGATTTCTTGAAGATCTTTTTGCCTAAGGTAAGCCTTAAATGATGAATCTAGGAATGTGGAGTGATAAAATGGGTAGAGTTTGGTCGAGCCAATGGCTTGATATGTGTGGGTAAGGAGGGTAGAGGTGGGGGACTTTTATAAGAGGGAGGAGGGGCACTCTTGGAAAGTCTTGAAATGTTACTTTCTTATAAAATGATTTTCGGATTTTAAAGGACCCAAAATAATATATTTCTAGGATAAGGTGATAAGGGTTCAAAACCCAGCCATCCAATAGGTTGTTGACATGTGTAAGTGTTAGATTTTACATTATCTTTTCATTTTATTTAAATCGTTCATTAATGAGGTAATCACTTCATTATCATGGTGTCATAAATAAATTTATTTATTTAATCTCTAAAAATAATAAAACAAATACCATGATATAGGAAATATATTTAGATTTCCAATTACTATTTATAGTCTAAGAGAACATTTATTTACACAAAATTAATACTGTTTTACTTAGGTGTTACATACTTTTGTTATATTTCCCTTTCTTTAAAAATAAAATGATAAAATGTCACTATAACACAAAAGTGATTCCATGGGGTCCCTAAGTTGGAACAAGACATACCATGGTCTCCCATGAAACATCCAGTAGCATTAGAACACATGTTGGGGTCATTTTATATTATTATGGTATTATTTTATTACCCTTAACTACATGATTACTAATTAATCACAATAATGAAAGATAATTACCATCGTTACTATTAATAATGTCCAAAAAAAGAGTCTTAATTACAAAATTTAGACCTTCTTATTCAAAAAATGGAATCCATTTTACCAAATTCCAAACACATAAATTACAGTAATTAATTTAAAAATAATTCTCGTTGTTAAAACAAATAGCGGGTTTTTTAGAAGTAATATTTATCAAAAGTATGACACTTGTTTATGCCTAATTCCAAAGTGAAATTAATTACAATGACCAAAATTGTATTAAAATGTAAAAATATATTATAATTAAACTTTAAAACCATTTAAAAGGACAATCTATCCATATAATTAAATTATATGAAAAAGTAGTTTTGAAGTAAAATGCAGTATTTTTCTTTATTCATTAAAAAGTGAACATTGTCAGAAAAATACCAAAAAGTTATCCAAAGTAAATTTCAATGTCTAAATCCTAAAGAATAAGTTTATTTTGAAAAATAGAACTTATAAAATTTTCAAAAGTTTTATTTAAAAAAGTATTTCCATCCAAAGCCTGTAAAATAATCTTTTAAAAATATTAGAGTATTCTATGCTTAAGATTGGATTTATTCTCATTTTAAGCCTCTAAAACACTATATAATTCATAAATAGACATAGATATGAAAACTATTGTTCTTTAATTACTTGGGATGTTACATCCTTCCCCCCTTTAGAAACTTGCGTCGCGAAAATTTATTTACTTATCGAATAAGTGGGGGTATTTATCCCTCATTGCAATTTCAGATTCCTATGTTCCCTATTCAATCATGTGGTTTTTCTACAAAACCATTACTTGAAGAATCACCTTATTCCGCAACACTTTCTCCCTATGGTCAAGAATCTGGACTAGTTTTTCATCATAAGATAGATTCTCTTCCAGATAAGCTACCTCGGGACTCAAAACATGAGATGGGTCTGGCATATACTTCCTTAACATTGAAACATGAAAAACACTGTGTACCTGAGACAAACCTGGAGGTAAAGCCACTCGGTATGCAACAAATCCAACTCTCTCCAGAATTTCATATGGTCTATTGAACATTGGATCATCTTTCCTTTCTTACCAAATCACATCACACTTTTCCATGGTGAAACTTTGAGGAATATATGATCACCTACCTCAAATGAGAGATCCTTCCTCCTATTGTCCGCATAACTTTTCTAACTGTTATGAGCTGTTCTCATGTGTTTATGTATTAGCTGAATGTTTTCTACCAACTCTTCTACCAATTCTGGTCCCAACAACTTCCTTTCACCCACTTCATCCCAAAAATCTGTAGTTCTACACCGCTTCCCATATAATTCCTCAAATGCTTCCATCTGTATACTAGAATAAAATGGTTATTATAAGAAAACTAGACCAAAGAAAGATGTAGGTCTGAACTTCCCAGATAATCCATCGAACAAGAATTTAGCATATCCTACAAATTCTTAATTGTTCGTTCTGACTGCCCATCTGATAGAGGATGAAAAGCTGTACTAAAATTTAATTCAGTATCCAATGAATTCTGAAGGACATTCCAAAAGTTAAAAGTAAACCTGGGATCATGATTAGATACAATGGAGAGGGAAACTCCATGTAACCTGACTATCTCTTTAAGATGAAAATGAGAAAGTTGATCTAGGGAAAAAGTATATCATATAGCATGGAAATGAGAAGATTTAGTCAAGTGATCAACAATAACCCATATTGCATTGTTTCCTCGAGGTGTCTTCGGTAACCCCACAACAAAGTCCACGGATATATTCTCCCATTTCCACTCTGGCACTAGTAAAGGCTGAAACATCCCTTTCGGTAACTGCCACTCTTCATTAACATGTTGACATGTCAAACACTTCACAGTAAAATCAGCAATATCTCTTCTCATTCCATCCCACCAATAGTACTCCCGAATATCTCTATACATCTTAGTACTGCCAGGATGAATTGAAAACGACGAACTATGAGCTTCACATAACAACTCTCTCTTCAAATGTGAATCACAAGGCACACAAAATCTCTTCCCAAATCTCAAAACACAATCATTATCAATGTTGAATTCATGAAACTTTCCTTTCTGAACCAGATCTACCTTTTTCTACAGCCCACTGTCTTTCTTCTATGCTTGCTTAATTCTGTCTGATAGAGACGATCTCACTGACACCTGAAACAAAACAAAAGAACTTCCTGCACCAACAACTTCTATGAAAATTTAATCAAATTATTAACTAGAGGATCACATTCTAAACATAACATGGTTAATGAAGCATTACTTTTTCAACTCAAAGCATCAGCCACTTTATTTTCTTTTCCTAGATGGTAATGAACTGTACAATCATAATCCTTGATTAGTTCTAGTCATCTCCTCTATCTCATGTTCAATTATTTCTGAGTGAATATATACTTTATTCTTTTTTGATCAGTATATATTTCACACATTAATCCATAAAAATGATGCCTCTAATTTTTTAAAGTGAAAACAAAAGCAGGTAATTCCAAATCATGTGTAGGGTAATTTACCACATGAGTTTTCAACTGACGTAAAGCATAAGTAATTACCTGATCATTCTACATTAGGATGCAACCATGTTCTTTTAATGAAGCATCACTATAGATAACAAACACACCATTCCTGGAAGGTAGTGCCAAAACTAGATCATTCACCAATATTCTTTTCAATTCCTGAAAACAATCAACAAATTATTTTGTCCGGATGAACTTAACACCCATCCGAGTTAACTTAGTCAATGGGCTGGATAACAGTGAAAATTTATTAACAAACCTTCGGTAATAGCCTAACAAACCAAGAAAACTATGAATCTCAGTTACATTTGTGGGTCTTGGCCATTATTTAAAAACTTTTGTTTTTGCGGGATCAATAGTGATTCCATCTTTAGAAACAATGTGACCAAGGAATGAAATTTGTTGCAACCAAAATTCACACTTGCTGAATTTCCCATACAATTTAATTTCTTTTAAGGATTGAAAAATAACCCTTAACTATCTTCAATGCTCATCTTTACTTTTAGAAAACACCAAAATATCATCAATGAAAAAAACCACAAACTTATCCAAGAACACATGGAAAATTATATTCATAAGTTCCATGAATACAGAAGGTGAATTGGTTAATCCAAAAGGAATTACTACAAATTCATAATGGACATATCTTGTACGAAATGTGGTCTTTAGAATATCTGATTATTTTACCTTCCACTGATGGTACCCCGATCTCAGGTCAATCTTTGAAAAATACTGAGCTCCCTTGAGCTGATCAAACAAGTCATCGATATGAGGAAAATGATATTTATTCTTAACAGGGATGTTATACAAGGCAGTATAATCAATGCAATGTTTCATTGAACCATCCTTGTTTTAAAAAAATAAGACTAGAGCACCCCATGGTGATGTCCTAGGTCGAATGAAACATTTCTACAATAAATCTTGCAATTGCTCCTTCAACTCTATAAGTTCAATTTGAGCCATTCGATAAGGGGGTTTTGAAATTTTCTTAGCATCAATAACTATGTCAACAGTCAATTCAACTTCCCGATCTGTTATTATTCTAGGCAACTCATCAGGAAAAACATCTGGATACTCATTTACCACTGGCACATCATTTATCTGAATGGTTCCATTATTTTCAACAATATGTGAAAGGTAACATTCATTTAAATATTTTACAAGTTTCTCAGCCTCGTGATATGTTATCAACATTAAGGGTTCATTATTGTACAAAAACTGAAAGTCTTTCTGAAAAGAAACTTCTTTAGCTCTACAATCAATCTTACCATGGTAAACAAAGATCCAATCCATACCCAGGATAACATCAAACTCTACTAGAGGTAAAATAATAAGGTTTGCATGTATATTCTTTCAACGGATATGGATAGATAGATTATTATAAATTCTTTTGGCATCAACATTTCCCCAAAGTGTTTTTACCACAATCTTAGGACTTATTTATTGATATGGAATTCCTAATTTACTAGAAAATTTTTCAGAGATGAAAGAATGTTTAGACCATGAATCAATCAACACATTTCCATAATCTGAAAAAACCAACAATGTACCTAATACCACTTCATTTGATTTCCCAACATCTGCTGAAGTAGTTGAAAAGGATTTCACCACACCTTTCTTCTTATAGTCTGACTGATTCCCATCATTCGAGTACTTTTTCGAACACTCAAATTCATAATGACCCATCTCATTACACTTGAAACATTTCACTAACAGTAAATCAAATTTCTTCTTACCATCACCCTGATCTTTTTCAGTGCAATCACGAGCCTTATGTCCCATCTTACCACATCAGAAGCACTTTCCAGAATTCAGAATACATTCCCCAGCATGCTTTTTACCACATTTATCACAAAATGAAAACTTAGTTTTCTTACCATCAGACATTTTTGACGGATTATTCCCTTTCTCTTGCCACCTCAGAGACTTCTTTTGATGGTTGTTATAGAACACTTGATCATCTAAAAACTCCACTTCCTCCTTCTCAGCACATCGAACATGCTTTTCATAACTTTTGAACTATTGAGAAGCTAATTCCCTTCGATATTTTGTCCTTAATCCTCAGTAAAAATGATTGATTTTAATATCAAGGTCTTAGATAAAATTTGGATCATACCATGCCAATCGAGTGAACCTTTCTTCATAAGCAGCCACTGAGTCATCCTCTTGCCTCAATTCAATGAATTTTTTTTTCATCCTTAGTCGATCAGCCTTAGGAAAATATTTTTCAAGAAATATACCTTTGAATTCATCCCAGCCAAGGGAATCAATCTCATCAAGGTCCCAGATATTTTTTACCATCGACCACCACTGATCTGCTTCAGCCTTAAAATGGTAAACAAAAATATTAACCTTTTGATTTTATGAACACCCCATGAAATTGAAAATAGTCTCCAGTGCTTTAATACACCCTTCAGCTAGCACATGGTCAGATGATCCTCTGAATGATGGGAGATGGTGCCTCATTAAATGTTCCACCACTAACATGTTCCCCTATGGTTGATCAGGCTGATCTCGTGCATGGATACCACCACCATTTATTTCTTGAGTCAAATACACCATTGCTGCAATAAACTGTTCAGTTCCAATTCCGACCATCTTTGGATGCTGATTTGGATGGTCATTTCCTTTTGTATGCCTTCCTAGCACTACTTCCCTCTTTCCTCTGCGAAAAACCATTCAAAACAAACATGTATTAGATGAAGCAATCGGGTAATCTTAAAATTCTATATCGTTTCAATTTGACCATAATAAAATATTTTTGGATAATCATTTAATATAATTCTAACTCCTAATGTTTTCTAAATCGGCCTCTGATACCAACTATAAGGCCCCAACCTTAAACATTACTTAATCTTGAGTTATTTCAAGAATACACATTGAGGATCTTTTCAGGTTTAGATTTATAGAGAATTATATCATAAATCATGTATTACATCCCACTTTTAAACAAGGTGGTTACATCAAAGACAATATTCACTTTTCTCATTAAAGGGTACATATTTAAAATAAATCATGGATTATTTCTTGACACTTCCTCGACACTATCATCACATCATATACCTTTCCCTTGAACTGTGAAAAACATTTCGAAAACATGGGATGAGCATTAAAATCAAAGTAAGGGATATAAAAACCGGAAAGAAAGCCTTAGTCCATGTATACATTAGAATCAATGAAATCATACTTCACTCATAAAACATAATCACTTTAACACACCTCATGAAATCATAATATTTATGAATAATTCATAGAAATCATAAGACATAAAGGTAACATGAGGCATTCATAACATTCTTACATAGGAAGTAACCCTCAAGGTTATGTTTGGAATACCAACCACGGTATATTCCCTAATTCTATTCGGATAAAACTTAGATTTTAACTCATTCACATTACCCAATGCATTGGAGAGATATCATGGGCTCACCCAAACTTAGTTTATCATAGAACCACCCGTATTCATAAACAATTCACAAGAACCATAACATGATCGTATCACATAAAACTTGCAGAAAGGAAACATAACATTTCCATATTTCAATCACAAGCTATCAATACAACACATTGATATAATCAAAACATTATCAAAACCACTTCCAATACCAAAATAATATATAAGTAAAACATGTTATTTATTATTCATTTAAAAAACGTTATGCCTTTTAGAGGAAGATGAAACTCAAATAATGGTCACAGCGGCGGAGAAGTAATTGTTGTCGTATACGTAAGACAAAAAATTCCTTTTTTGTTTAGTAAAACAATTCATACAAAAATATTCCAGTGGAATAAAATTAAAATTAAAAGGGGTTTATACATCGTATAAAAGAAAGTTGTGTATAAAACAAAATATGCCTCAATGAAAGGAGATTGAGGCGAAGTCCCTTACCTCGTGTCTGACTTGACTCAATCGTTCTTTAATCTCTGGAATTATTAAATAGAGTTAATTTATACTTTCTTAAGAAACTTTTTCAATTTCATTCGTCCTTTTATATCACTTATTACCATATTATATACATTATTTAATTATTTATGTTAATAACGGTCGTTTTGTCGATCGTTGGTACTTGAGCCAAAAATAAACTTCTTATAATTACAAGTTGTTCATGTGGTAAAATATCCATTATATATAGAATTATATTCATGAGTAATATTTTATATATATCACATATATCCATTATATTCATTCATTTATAATATGACATAACATTTAGAGGTTATAAATGAAATGCATCATTCATGGAGAGGGTAAGCCGTACGTACACATGAATGCTAATTTCATTTCTATTTCATATTTAATGGAATGAAATCATAATTATATAAAGTTATATTATATTTCCAGTATAATATCATATATAATATCATTAACACCGTCCTTTATACATCCCACATATGGCATTAACGATTCAAATCACTTTGAGGGGGCGGCAGTCCGCACTTCCTAAAATGAAGATATCGTGTTTTCCCATAATGGAAACCATAATGGTATGCCATAAATGAAAAATACATAAGAATAATGAAAAAATAAACATAATATATATCACATATAAATATAGGTACATCTTAATGTCCACCATGAGAGCCGTTAAAAGAAAATTGAACAATCATCATTTCGTGATGTAGTAATTCGCCACCCACAGAAACAATATGTTCTTTTATCATTAGACGGGAGTGTGTGTAAGTGTAAATAAAATAATTCTCATAAAAACATCCTAGTATATTTAATATAATGGTGTTGTTATAAAATAATGGAATAAAAATATTTTACGGGGTTGGATAAGCAAAATAAAACAAAAGGATATAAGAGAAGACATTACCTTTAAATTGGGTAGCTCACCATGGTTTGAACCAAAAGGGTTTCTTGAAGAGATTTCTGCCTAAGGTAAGGCTTATATGTGTAATATAGGGATATGGAGAGATAAAATGAGAAGAGTTTGTTCAAGACAATGGCTTGAGAGGAGTGGGTAAGGGGGGGTGGAGGTGGGTGCCTTTTATAAGAGGGAGGAGGGGTACTCTTGGAAAGTATTGAAATGTTACTTTATTATAAAATAATTTTCAGATGTTAAAGGTCCCACATTGATATATTTCGAGTATAAGGTGATAAGGGTTCAAAACCCAACCATAAAATATGTTTTTAACTAGTGTTAGTCATAGATTTTACATTATCGTTTCATTTTATTTAAATCGATCATTAATGAGGTAATGACTGCATCATCTTGGTGTCATAAATAAATATTTTTATTTAATGTCTAAAAATTATAAAAAATTACTATGATGTAGGAAATATTTATAGCTTTACAATGACAATTTATATTCTAAGAGATAATTTATTTACACAAATTTAAATTTTTTTACTTAGGTGTTACATACTTTTGTTATATTTTCCGTTCGTTAAAAATAAAATGATAAAATGTCACTATCACACAAAAGTTATTCCATGGGGTCCCTAAGTTGGCACAAGGAATCCCATGGTCGGACATGACACAACCAGTAGCATTAGGACACATGTTGTGGACAGTTTATATTGTTTTGATATTATGTTATTACCCTTAACTACCTGATTACTAATTAATCACGATAATTAAAGATAATTGCCGTCATTACTATTCGTAATGTCAAAAAAAAGATTCTTAATTACATAATTTGGGCCTTATGGTTCCAAATATGGAATCCATTTTAAAAAATTCCACACAAAGAAATTGTAGTAATTAATTTAAAAATAATTCATGTTGTCAAAACAAATATCGGGTTTTTTAGAAACAATATCTGTCAATAGTTTGACACTTGTTTATGCCCAATTACATAGTGAAATTAATTACAATGCCAAACATTGGAATAAATGGTAAAAATATATTATAATTTAACTTTAAAACCAATTAAAAGAAAAATCTATCCATATAATTAAATTAGATGAAAAAGCAGTTCTAAAGTAAATGCAGTATTTTTCTCTATTCATTAAAAAATGAACATTGTTAGAAAAATACCAAAAATTTATCCCATGTAAATTTCAATATCCCAATCCTAAAGAATAAGTTTACTTTGACAAATAGATCTTATAAAATTGTCAATAGTTTGATTTAAAAAGGTTTTCCATCAAAAGGCGGTAAAAAAATCTTTTAAAAAATATTAGAGTATTATGTGATTAAGAATGAATTTATTCTCATTTTAAGCCTCTAAAAAACTATATGATTCATAAATAGACATAGATATGAAAATCTATTATTCTTTAATAACATGATAGGTTACAGTAGGATCAAAAGGATTCCATCTAGGGGCATCATCTTCTATGTCTTGGGTTACCTGAGCCACCTTCGACATATGCTATCACCTTCTGATTACTATAGAATAGGGGAATCCCTACACCCGATCGATATTGAGATCTCAACCACCAATGGGCAGGTTGGGTTGACTTTTTCTATCACTGACAGAAGAAGCAGCAATCGCGGGCCGACCTGTGGTGATGAAATTCTGTATAGAGGCCACCCATGCACTGTCACCAACTATAGTGGAGGTTCTACCTACTTCTATGTTCTATATAGAGGTCCTCCCCATAATATCATCATCAATCTTGGAGGAGGTCCCCCCCCCACGTCTTGTTGAAAATCAAAACAAAGGTCATCATCATTCACATGGTATCATGTATAGAAGTTACCCTAGTATTTCATGCTATCTGTGTGAATGTCCTCCTCACATCATCACCATCTAAAGATTAGGCCCTACCCACTCTAGCATTCCCATCCACAGAGGTCCTCCCCGTGTTCCATTTGACATTTACCAAAGTTCCCCCCACACACCATCTATTAAAATTAGTGGTCCTCCTATTGTTGAAAATATTTCACGACCTGAAGAACTATCTCGAGGCATAAGGGAAGGTCATCACCACCAAAGGAAGAACCATGAGAATCCTCAGATCTTGGTCAAACCGATCCAATTTTTAGAATCTGAATCACAGTGCTACTCGGTGATGGAACCTTTACCCTGATCCTCTGTATCAGGGTCATTGGTAAGAACTAGTTGTATCATATTTTTCCTCCTAGAAAGAGTGAATAAATGGATCCTCGGATACCACATCATATACATACATGAGGAGGAATATTTGACTCCTTTATATGGTCTTGTTGTTTCATCGTACCTAACAGAACCATGTCCTTAATTCAACAGTAGATCACAAAGAATTTATCTGGGGATCGGTCGATGATGAGCACTAGCCTATTACACCACCAATGACCACCCATCTTATGTAGGAAGTAGTTATCAGAACCTCTTCCTACATTAATGAGGTGATACCATCTACGAAATCTCTAGAAGATAGCCCAAGATGCAGTGGTTTTCCTTCTCAAACACCGTAATTTCTACAGACCAGTCTACCACTAAAATATTCCACATCATCGTAGTTACCAATCCCTAAACCTTCCATAGTAAACAAATGAGGCTACAAAGTGATGGAACCTAAGTCTAAGATAATAAATTTTTGGGACAATCTCGCAATGGACCATCTCCATGAGATATTCTGGTCGATTTCAACTGTATGATCCAGTTTTCTGGAGTCTCTTACCTAGGACTCGGTTAAGTTCTTATGTCAAACATTATTGACAAATATTTTCCTTCTCCATCATCTATGGTAAGCTTACCACAAAATACAGGAACACTTCAACGACATTGGCCAGTAGTTCCACATGGTTGCATCAGATGTACACCATGTTTTTCAGTGCCCTATGTCTCTTGGTTAACATTAGATACTCCATCAATGATCCGTTCATAGATTTAAAGATCTCTACAAGGATATTAAGGAGGTTTACCCACATATCTAAATCTATGGATGTGGGTAGTTAGATTCCATGTATTTCATTTCTATCGTGCGCCAACCTGGTTCACCTGGTGATATCAAAGATATGAATTTAGGTGTCATCATAGTAAAAATGGTCATTCATGATATATAACCTGAAGGGGGAATCGACACAAGGATTGGATAATATTATCATCCCATTAGGGAAGAACGACAACCATAAGACCCTTTACGTGTCCTTACTCACCAAAAAGGACATATTCTTGTCCTTCCTAAACATTCTTATTCTTTGCATGTCATTAGAGATCATATTAATGGAAAAGCACACACTAGGACAGTCAAGCCATCTGAACAGTCTGATTTAGTGTAGAATATGGAAGCAGATACGAAAATGGCTGCATTCTGTCAACAACTCATGGAACATAGAAGGATCGTTGAAGATCTCCTCAATAACTATTTCATATAATGGAAACCAGATTATGCTAATCCATTGTATGACCCTAATAATCCTCCATCGAGGCAACATGGATGGGAACAACTCACCCCGGTGAATTTCCCCTAGGGGATCTCAATAACTCATCCCATATAGATGGGGTAGAGGCTATTTTTTTTGAAAAAGACATCATTATGCATCATTGAATCCACCCAAACTACAATAAAACCTTCTTCAAGACCCGGTTCAGGTCCAACAAGCCACTCTATAGGTTCCACCAGCTTCTCCATAGGTTACTCCAGCAGTCCCTTGGGTCCTTACACTAGCTTCTCTAAAAGCCTCTTAGCCATCTTACCATGTTGAAGAACCTTTCACCATTATAGTATTCATTAAAATTAATCAAGATAGGAATCCTAATCAATATGATCAGATAGATTCCCTCATTTCCTACCTCATGGCTCTTGAAACTAGATAGGTGGTTGTCCCATCTGATGGGAAAACATATCAGACATTGATATGTGATATGTCTACACCCCTGGGATTTGGAAATCCTATCTTCCCCTATTTAAATGGGATGGTTTACCACTGAAACATATGGCCCACATCATATCAAGATGTAAACACATGGTGGGAAATCCGTCATAGTAAGAATCCACTTTGCTCTGGTGTTTCGTACAGACACTGGAAGGGATCGCTTTTTTATGGTACAACTAGTAACCCATTGGGTCCATAGCTAGTTGGGTGGATCTCCGTAGGAAGTTTCTATATGAATTTAGTTCCACCAACCGCAAGACTAGTATTTCTAACCTCTTCAAGTGAAATCAAAGTTCGGATGAACGAGTCATAGAATTTATCACCTTGTGTAAGGACTGCACAAAGCCACTTGATATGTCACTAACTCATGAACATTTAATAACAATGTCCTTCGAGAATGTGAATACTAAGCTGGATATTTCTCTCATCACTCATAACATCCTAGGAGGATTCCAATATTTATCTAACAAGGCTCATCATTTAGAATAATCATTGCAGAAAGCTAAGCAGGCACGTTTATTTTCTTCCACAGCTCATGCAAGAAGAGCCACTAAGCTAGAGATCACTTCTCTTGCATGGATAGAGGGCCCTAGATAGTTGTAATTGTTACCAGTAGAGCCACCTATAAAACATCTCCAACATAAACTTCCTTAGGCTCAACCTCTAGAAAAGAATCATCCACCTCAGAATCAGTGGGTGCCACTACGTAACATACCACTAGTGCCTAGGCGATGCAACTAGATTCCACCCCCTCTCCCAGCTCTGACCGCTCATTAGGGGAACACTTGTAGAGACCCTTTCTCAGATCGAAGAAACTAGACCTAATCATCCATTGAGGCCCATGTCCCCAACTACTTCCAAAGTGCCTTGGGTTCAGGAATTTAGTGGTTGAGAGAATATAGGTGGTCTGAAGAGGTAGATCTCACTAATGACCCCAATTACTACCCTTATCACTAGTTTCTTGGAAACAGTCTCCAGTAGTGATATGTGTTCAAATAATGGATCTCGGACTAGGTTGATAACAATGTAATCAAAGTGGTTCTATCCTTGGCATAGGTGGTGTGTCTATCTGCAAAGCTTTATAGTGACAGCATGGGTGAATGGCAACTGGTCTCTCACCACGGGACTCAAAAGTATGACGATCAGATTAAACGCAATGTAGTTTATCAATCCCATGGTATTATCCATTCTCATTTGACTCAACCCGAGCCATCTAAGGTTTCAGTGTTATCTCCAGCTACTACCTCAGCATTGGCACCTCATCTTTCACCATCTTGGGGGAGTAGGTGTCGATGACACAAGGGAGATCAAAGCCCTCCGCTTGTGCCAAATATACCCCATAATCTTGGCGATTTTGTGGCCCCAAAGATGATAATATCCCCCAAAAGTTTTCTAGAAATATAAAACTATTTGAGTGATGATCAGGAGTATGCCTCGATTAATATTTTTGAACTAGAGGACCCATCCATGTAACATGATGATGAAGAGAACCAGGAATACCCTCCTAATGTCCATAGTCGATGCCATCATCGATAAATCCAAGGGTATATAAATCACCAAAATGTTCAGGATAGTGCTTCCAAACAAGTTGTGCATTCAATAGAGACCACAAAACGATACCACTATAGAGCTCAGCATGCACAACATTCTCTTCCTGTTTCGTTCGATTTACCCCCACCACGTTTTGTATTGCTTGATCTGGAAGAGCTGCCATGACCCAGCTATGATCATTCACATTCATTTGAGGGTAGATCCCAGTCATATGTTCTTCATCTGATGGTCACTCTACATCATTCGATAGATTAGTAGTGGGATATCCCCATCATAATCCTAAATCCTCCAATTCGGCCTGCAATGTCTGTTATACCACCTGTCACGGAGAAACCTCCTAATGGTAGAAGTGTGATCCTCGCCAAGAAGTATGATATACATAGGATCCTTTTTATCATTCCTAAAATGCTCTAGATCCTTGAAGCTATCAAACTATCTGCGGACATGCATGAATCCCTCACATAGGCATTAAACCCCCATAGTTTGGAATAGTGGTAGTGGCTGTAGAAGACTTTCATCATGAAGAAATATAGAATGCAGAATGTTATTCTATCATTTAATTCTCAGGAGAAGGTGAAGGTTATCGTCTACATGGGAACATCCTCCCACTATACCATCACTATCCAGTTCAATGTCACAGATGTCCTCCATTATCTTGGTGACATAAGTTATGTCATCGATCTTATCCTGTCCTAGACACTCTAAAAGCTGGGGCTATTTGAAGCAGATCGGGATCCATCTAACCTAAATATCCAAGGTTATGATAGGATGGAGGAGACTCCTATTATAAAAAACCACATGAATACCCAATTCGGAGGCCCAATTTTTGGAACAGATTTCATGTTTGTCTCACAAGACACCGCCTAAAATGCATTGATGGGTAGACCATGACTGCATTTTAACATTGCTGTCCACTCCTCATATCAAAAATTCCCCAAGCACTCCCTTAATTTTTGAGTGGGTGTTCTCCAAGGGGATGGTTCTCCCATTTCCATTTGTGAATACCACTACATGCGTGTTGACTACTACATGAGAATGGATAAGCTGGTTCAGACCAATGCGGTTGAGAATACTACCATTGGGGTCGACCCATTGGTAGACCTAGATAAGAGCTACATTTTCCCAATTCACCGGATGGAGGCCACAACCCCAAACATGTAACACTACATTTCCATCTCTTGGAAAGGGGGGAAGCTTGTTCCTAGGTGCAAGGAATGGGAGAAGATCACATCGTACTTCTAAATTAATCAATCTTGAGCGATCCCAGAGCCCCTTACCCATGAGGTATTGGGATGTTCACCCCATGGAAATTACAATACATCATACATGCTTATTCACTAGACTGGGTTGAACCGACTCAAGAAGAACAACCACTACTATATTGATATCATCAAACATGGATCCTTTGGTAAAATGCCTAATGGGATTGGATAGATTTCCCTTTTCCATGATTATAACTGTGTGGGAACCCATCGGGTAATGATTCCACTACCACTCAGGCTATCACCAACATTTCTTCAGGGTTATCCAACTTAGAAAATTTTTCTCTTCTGATGACCCTCTAACTATGGATGTTGAATATATTTTGTATGATTCTCCCATGTGTTTTAAAAAGGCATCTCCAACACCGTTGATGAGTTGGTACATGTGATCCTCGGCATCGAGATAGATTTGAAACCAATATTGGTTAGCACAACTATGTCTGTATCAGAGCATCAACTTTATGTGGATTTCCTAAAGCAGCATCGAGATGTATGTTCCTATATCTCTATAAAGATTCCATGACTAGATCATATGGTCATCTTCCTCCACTTTGGTCTCCTGAAAAACCATCACGGGTTGAAAAGTATCCCATAAAGATGCACCATTCTCACGGTTCCATGGTTGAGTCTAATATTTATAAGATCATTAATGCCAAAATTTTTCAAGTAATAGAAATACTCTAAATAGATATCAATCATTTTTCTCTTCTAAAATAATAAAAAATATATCAAAGTCAACATCATCTTATTGGATCTCAACTGTCACATTCCGAATGATGATTTCCCCTTCCTGCGACAGTGTTGTCGATCAACGCTACCACGAGATTCCAAGCTCTCTGTTTATTGGATGGGTATTTTGAATATAAATATATCTAAATACCCCTTTAGGATGAATATTATACATATTTAAGAGAACCAAAAGTGTCTTTATATTACCTTGTAATGCCTTTCCACCTATCAATATGTCATGCACCTCATATTCATGTTGATCCTCATGATATTGGTGGAATATTATATGGAAAATTTGGTTGTCAAATACCACTAGTGATAGGACCATATTATAGATCTGGAGAAAGTGTTTGGATTCCTCCATTCTCCCCATCTGAAGATGGACCCCTTGCATTGTGCCTTCGGGGTTACCTCTGTAATGTTTCTCATATTTATTATAAGAAATAAAGGAATCGAGATCTATCTATATTAGATCAATTCCATCAATCATATGCCTCCTCCGAGCAACATTCGACAACACTGAGGCCTTCAAGGTCACTTAGCCTACATATTCCAATTCATGGAGAACATGGCTGGAATGTGTAAGTCCTTTTCATAGAACATGAAAAATGTGTTGACTACAAGTTTGATGAAGAGTTTTAGGGTGATTATGATGAGATTAAGCAGTACCTGCTACATCCTCCAGTTATGATTCCACTCATCTCGAGAAAGATACTAGTCCTTTTTGTTACGTTCCCTGGAACAATCCCTTGATTACCTTCATACCTAGAAGAAAAATGAGGGATCAAAGAATAATTTATACTGTATGAGTATCATGCTTATTGAAAAAGAGACTATATATTCTTATATTGATAATAGCTACCTCATGCTAGTATTCACGGTCCAAAATTGTGACATTGCCAGTAGTACCCTAATACAGAACATGTGCCTCATGTATACTAGCTGAATTATATTCAAAACTTCCCCATATAGATAGGACATATAGCAGAATGGGCAGTTATCATTCAGTAGTTTTACATCATATTTATTCTACATAAAGATATCAATTTTCATGCACTCGAAGTCTATCTTTGCACCCATCCAGCCCCAGCGGAGAAGTCTCTGGATCCTAACATCCCAGATGAAGCCATCCTTTCAGTGGATCACATCGTACCATTTTGGTAGATTCACTTTGATGGCTCTTCATAAAGCCCTACCGGTATAAAACTAAATGATCCTAGGCTTAACAAGGTTGGCTTAGGTATCGTCTTCACCATGCTTGTGCAGGGTATCATGCCCTATTCATTCTTGTTGTCATATGGATGCACCAACAATGAGGCTGAGTATCAATCCATCATCACAAGTCTCAAGTTGTTCCTTGAGATAGGTGTTCCCCACCGACAAGTGAAAGGAGTCTCTGAGTTCATCATCAAGAAAACCAACGAAGACTACATCATCAGGAAGCAAGAGCTTGTACCCTTACTAGAGTGCACTTGCAAGCTGATGTCTCAGTTCCCTTCTCAGCCAGAAGCTACTCATGTCCCTTAGTCGTAGAATGTTTGAGCAGATGCCTTCTCCATCATTTCTTTATCTCTCACAGATCCTGATGAGGATGATTTTATTATCCATGTGTCGCATCAAAGAATCATTGATTCTTTCACTCCGGATGATGATGATTACCAAGAGGTATGTCATCTCCCCACTAGTACCTCCACATTGGGATCTCAGTCTCCCGCTTCCACAGTACTGGAAGAGACCCCTAATTTGATGTGTAACGCCCCGACCCCAGTTGCCCAGAGTCGGTGCATTACTTCGTAACATTGGTATGATCACAAGAAAGATCAAATCTCGAAAGACCGATTGGTTTAGTAGCCTTGGAAACACTAGATATATTCATAAGTTTTACATTACATCATAAAATGAAAAACTAAATACAACAACATAATGTTTCCACAATCCACACTATTAACCCCTCATAAAATCCCTGCAGGTCATTCATAACTTACTTCTTCACATCCTGGGAAAAATAAAACATAGAAAAGGGGTGAGCTCAAATGCCCAGTAAGGATAACAATATAGCGGAAACTTTCATAAATAAGAATAAACATTTAAGGCAATGCATTACTAAAACAAAAGCCTTTTAAACTTGAACTTCAACATAGTATGGCAAAAGTAAAATGAAATAATGACATTTACTTATTCACATGGATATTATACTAATCGAATAATCACATGCAAAAATCAATAACCACTTTCATATTGTTGGAATGCATAATGCCAGACTATCATAACCACATAGTCAAGGCCTCGTGCCAAGACTACAAATAAGATTTTGTCAAGGCCTTGTGCCAAGACACTAGTTTGTCTCATGAGACCTACCGATGCATCGAGGAGCTATAGCGGGCTCCACCCGTCACTTATTAAGTCCAATGCATTCCCATATGAAAAGGTTTAAACATAACATAAACATTCGTATTAAAACTAGCATACGAAATGTCAATAATTTCACCATAAACTATGAATGGTATAAAAATAGCACATCCATAGTCAAACATATCACAAAACCTTCAATACAATATATAAGTTTTGTATCATAATAAATCAACTTCAAATAATCTTAAAATCCATCAAAGGATGTTGACATAGATGAAATCAAAATTCTTTTTAAAGAAATATCTCCTTTTATTTTGAAATCATTTAAGATCCATATAAAATAAAACATTTTCTTTGAAAATATTTTTATAAGCTTGTAATGAAAGCTTTGAAGATTTTATAACGGCGTAAAATAACCGCACCCGCCGTATAAGTTAAAAAAAACATTCTTACCTCAATTCTGTCGAAAAGGTTAAAAAGGACCTTGTTTTGAAAATGATGGAAAGATTCCTTTATAAACCACTTATAAAAGTCAAAAAGGGTATAAATGACTTTAACTCATATTTTAGTAAATAGTAAAAATGTTTTGAAATACATTTTTAAGAAACATGGATGTGGATGATAAAGAGATCCCAGTAGATTATTACGTATAAACAACCTCGGATAATGAAGAGATTGTGAAATAACCCTTACCTTGTACTTTTCCTTGGTTGGGGTAGGTTAACCTCCTGTATAAAGGTGAAATAATTGTTATTAAATTATACAAGAATCATATATATTAATATGATTTCATATATGATCTTTTAACATTGATTTGTTAATAATATCTTAGAATTATCGTCGTTTCGGGTGTTAACTTACTTGTTTTCTTTTATATGTTTTGTTATGTAAGACATGTTTGTAAAGGATAGGTTGTATATTATTCATGTCCAGAATGATATCAAGTCCTTAAACATCATTTTTAAATCATCAAATGATAATTATACTTGAATGGATACGGTGGAGAATGAATCTCATCGCGTTCGTGGAGACGGTAGTCCGTACGTACGCACGAGCGACAATATCATTCTTTTGATATTAAAATAATATATAAATGGATGTTATATCATATATAAAGAATCATTAACATGTTATATTTATTATTTACATGAGTTACACATCATTATTATACCCATCCAAATAATATTATATTGAATAACAATTACACCGCGACGTGGAGACGGTAAGCCGTACGTACGCACGTATGGTGACATGTTATTCAAAGGGTGGATAGAATACTGAATATGGTTGTACCATATTTATAATAACATCACAGTATATGTGAGATACTGGAGTTATTATTTTAGAATGGTAAGAACAAAGGAAGAAGAAGTGGAAGAAGAAATGAACTTGGAGAAGGGTGGTGAAATCATTACCTCTTCTTCGGGTTCTTCCTTTTGATTTGATCAAAAGGGCTCCTTAGGTTGGCTTTTTGATCAAACTAAGGCCTCTAGGTTGTAGTGAGGGATGTTGGGAGAGTATTTGGGCAGATTTTGGCCGAACCAAAAGGCTTTGAAGGTGTGAAGAAATGAGAAGGAGGAGTGCCCTTTTATAAGAGGGGTGAGGGGCACCTTTGGAAAAGCTAGAAATATTAATTTATAATAAATTCATATTCGGTTTCTAATGGCTCCAAAGTTGATTATTCAAAGGTTAAGGTGGGGATAGGTCGAAAACCACTCAACCAATAGAATTTAGACAGGTTTGGTTACTTATATTAACCTTATCTTTAAGTATTAACTCTAAGTTAATTAGTTTCACTTTTACAATGTCTCTTTGTATTTTTATATAATATGGTTAATAAACTTACTATATACATCCAAGCGACCCCCAAGTGGTCCATTAATGATGATACTATCATGATATAAGTCTCTTGGCCGATCCTTAGACTTTTAAGAATTTAATATCAATTAATAATATAATATTTGTTTTAAGAACTCTTTTATGTCAATTTTGACACTATTCAATAGTTGATTTTTGTGAAACTCATAACAGATTGATTACTTCGAAAAAGTCAATTAAATCAATCCTAATATATCATATTATCCTAGAAAATTAGTTTAATTCATTAAAAGTTTCATATTATATTTATTTGGGTATTTATAATATCAATTAGTTTAATTTTTCACTATTATAGTAATTACTGCATCATCATTGTGTCATATATAAAATAAATTATTTAATGTCTAAAAATTATAAATAAAATATAATTATGTAGGAAATCGTTTTAGCTTTCTAATGAATATTTATAATCTAAAATCCAACATATATAACCCTATGTAACAATTGTTGTTCTAAAAGATATATGCTTATGTCATTTTTGTATTCATTTTAACTTAATTAAAATAAAGTGTCATTATCACTTACAAGTGGATCCATGGGTTCCCAAAATAGACCCAAATATTCCCATGGTCGACCATGTATCAACAAATAGGGTTAATACACGTTTTAGGGTAATTTAGTATTATTATAATATTATTTTTTAACCCTTATTTACCGGATTTACCCTTAACCATGGTAAATAAAATATTTACCGCAGTAATTATTCAAAATGTCTAAAAATAAAAGTTACCCATTTACACAATTTGAACATCCTGATTCCAAATATGGAATCCATTTTCCTAAATTCAAAACACAGAAGTGGCAGAAATTAATTTAAAATTAATTCCCACTGTCAAAACAAAAAGCGTGTTTTTAAGAGATAATAACTATCAAAAGATTGACACTTGTTTATGTTCGGTTTAATTGTAAAATTATGTCCAATGACCAACATTATATTAAATGGTAAACATATATTCTAAATATACTTTAAAACCACTCAAATTCATAATTTATCACTATTAATTATTTTGATTAAAAAAGTTGTTTTTAATTAAAATTTAGTAATTTTCACTATTCATCAAAATATGAAAGTTATCCGAAAAGTACCAAAATTTCACCTTAGGCTAAATTCGATATTCCGAATCCAAAAATGAAGTCCATTTTAAAATATAAAATATATATAATTTCAAAATTTAGGTATTACTATTCATAACGGCTAGTTTGATTGGTTGAGGCGTGTGTTAAAACTCAAGGTTGCGTACAACACACGCTACTATTTTATTCAAAGGAAAGCGTACCGTGGAAGCTTGGGATGTTTCATTTTAAATTTTTTTTGATGTCCCAATTTATTCAGATAGTTTAAAATATTTTATTTAAAAAGGTTTCACTATTAAAGTTGATAAAAGTGCAATACTGAAAATGAATCTGTTCTTGCATTATGACTAAGAAACTCATAATAGGGATTCTAAAATTATAAGGATTATATAAAGTTCAAAATGTTGTTAATACTATTCATGACCTCTTTTAATGGATTTTTTTTGTGTACGTCATGGTGTGATTGAACTCGGTGTTGCGTGTAGTGCAAGTCATTGAATTATTTTTAAGAAATAACACACTATGAAATCCTGGGGTGTTACATTCTCCCCTCCTTCAATAAATTGCATCCTCGCAATTTAAATTGTTCTTCGAAAATAAAAGGTTGAAAATAGAAAATATCTTTGTGGGAAAACCCACATCGGAAATTAGGTTACTAAAATTTAGTCTTAATATGAGGAAAAGAGAAATGAAAGAGTCACCACCAAATTATGATCTCGATTAGGAGAACATTGGTGGCAATTAGAGACATATAATTGGAGGAAAAACGTAAATATTTATAGGTAGTGATTGAGATCATCAATCACAAACAAGTGTATAATTTATGTCCTTAAATTCATCAATCTATGATGATTTGAAATACCATCGGTTCAACAAAACATAGGGTATTAGGATAACACATTTTTGACGTTTCAAAATATCATAGTTGAAATCCCACATCGAAAAATGAATTAACGAGGCCTCTATTTAAAATAAAGAGTGGAAAGTATGAAGATTACCGAAAATAACACATACTAGGGTTCCATGTAGGAAAATATGGATATGGAAGAGAAATCTAACCATCAGTTATCTGATGGAGAGTGGTAGAGAACATGGCTATGAAAAGGCCAACAATCCCAAAGCCATGAATTAGTGATGATTTAAGGTACCATCTAGGACAACATTTTTGTTCTAAGTTCCTTTTATTAATGTTGAGGAATATATTTATGAGATTGGCTAAGATCATAAGGAGTTATACTTACTTTATAATTAGAGTTTTATCCATTAATAAATTTCTACCACAAACTCATCTTTCACTCTAAAAGATAATAGAATGTAATTTTTTTATTTATACTATTTGTACAGGGTTCCAAAATAAATGAATTTATAATTCATCTACCAGATCTTAAAAAAAACAACATTATTTAATCCAGGACATCTCGTGGGCCAGTGGTAGGTGATACACCCTTGTCGCCCTTCGGTTGCGGGTTCAAGTCTCGCAGCCTTGCCGGACGCGACGGGTTGTCACCCGGCCTCCGGGTTGTCCTTTTATGGTAATCCAAAATAATCCAAACTAGAACTATCCAAAATACTTCTGTCCAAACTCACAGTCCAACATTTAAAAGGAAGGTAAACATAATATAGATCCTTTTTACCCCGTAATAGCATATGAATACCTTCATCTGGTATTCTTTTAATAAACTGAAACATCTTGAATTACCATATTCCTTATTGATTACATTCATGCTCCCCTATTCCATATAGAATGCTGGATATACTTCATCAATCCAAAAATGTTTTAAACCCAAAAAATGATGGAATATACAAATCATTAATCAGTTTCAAGGTAGTCAAGAATATCCAATATAATTTATCCAAATCAATCATGTATTATTCTAAAATCACTAACTCGGTATCAGAACCATATTATGGTTTATCTTTCTCTCAACCATATATTTTCCAAAAATTTATCCTGCTATTGAGTCACTTTTCTTTGTTCCACACAATCTCAAGTCCTTAATGAAATAGTACTGCATTACAATCCTTATATACTCCATAATTATTATAACAAGTACATTGTTGATACAACACTCAATTGACATAATCAACATAAGAACTCTAATCATTCCTCTTCATCTGTGGTAGTATCATAACTTGATTATTATCCAATAGCATCATTTGCGGCATAGTCTGATGACTGGGGCATAGGTTCGCGTAGTGTCCAAACTCCTTGCAAATGAAGCATTGTACATTTGAAACCATTTTCTCACCCTTGCAGTCACGTACTTTGTGCCCTTTTCCTCCACACTTATAACAAACTCCCATTCCTTTCAGGCAAGTTCCAGGGTGTTTCTTCCCACAGTTACCACATATGGGAAAATTCTTCTTTTCCCTCTTCCCTTTATCCATTTTTCTCTCTTCCATCCTTTTCTTCTCTTGCTTCCCTTCAAAGCCATAGGACTCAGTAAACTCTTTACTTATCTTATCAACACATGATATTATTTCTTCATATGATGATAATACATGGGAGACTATTTCTCTTATCAATTCTAGCTTAAGACCATGAATGATATGATCCTTCCTTCTCTTTGGATCATGTGCATTTCTGGAGTTCTCATTCCTTCTACTGGGCGCCATTTCTAAACAATGGCATAAACTAGATCAGTTTATGAATTAAAATACATAATCCCATACTTATAAAACACTTAACATAAATTGAACTATTTATGGATATAATCCATAAAAATGTCTCCTTTGAGGATGTATATACTCATAAACCCTTCATAATGGTTTGTAAAGAAAATGAGAATTTTCCTAAGCATATCCCCCGGGAGTGTCGTAACCAAGAGTGCAGCAAGGCCCGTTGTCGTGCACCAGTTCCCGTTCGAGTCTAGCTCAAAGCGGTGTTTTCGGGTTTTACCCCTAGGTACATCTGTGCCAGAGCCGCCTCTACCTGCTCGTATCCAGACAGGGATGTATTGCTCGAAAAACTCACAAAATCTCTACAATACCAAAAATCTAGGAAGTTATTCTATACTAATCCTCAAAGTTCATCTTAGGTCTACGTTCTCTAATCAGAGTTTATCTAAATCTAGCTTCCAAGGTTTTTACTAAACTTCCTCTGATACCAACTGTAACGCCCCGACCCCAGTTGCCCAGAGTCGGTGCATTACTTCGTAACATTGGTATGATCACAAGAAAGATCAAATCTCGAAAGACCGATTGGTTTAGTAGCCTTGGAAACACTAGATATATTCATAAGTTTTACATTACATCATAAAATGAAAAACTAAATACAACAACATAATGTTTCCACAATCCACACTATTAACCCCTCATAAAATCCCTGCAGGTCATTCATAACTTACTTCTTCACATCCTGGGAAAAATAAAACATAGAAAAGGGGTGAGCTCAAATGCCCAGTAAGGATAACAATATAGAGGAAACTTTCATAAATAAGAATAAACATTTAAGGCAATGCATTACTAAAACAAAATCTTTTTAAACTTGAACTTCAACATAGTATGGAAAAAGTAAAATGAAATAATGTCATTTACTTATTCACATGGATATTCTACTAATCGAATAATCACATGCAAAAATCAATAACCACTTTCATAATGTTGGAGTGCATAATGCCAGACTATCATAACCACATAGTCAAGGCCTCGTGCCAAGACTACAAATAAGATTTTGTCAAGGCCTTGTGCCAAGACACTAGTTTGTCTCATGAGACCTACCGATGCATCGAGGAGCTATAGCGGGCTCCACCCGTCACTTATTAAGTCCAATGCATTCCCATATGAAAAGGTTTAAACATAACATAAACATTCATATTAAAACTAGCATACGAAATGTCAATAATTTCACCATAAACTATGAATGGTATAAAAATAGCACATCCATAGTCAAACATATCACAAAACCTTCAATACAATATAGAAGTTTTGTATCATAATAAATCAACTTCAAATAATCTTAAAATCCATCAAAGGATGTTGACATAGATGAAATCAAAATTCTTTTTAAAGAAATATCTCCTTTTATTTTGAAATCATTTAAGATCCATATAAAATAAAACATTTTCTTTGAAAATATTCTTATAAGCTTGTAAGGAAAGCTTTGAAGATTTTATAACGGCATAAAATAACCGCACCCACCGTATAAGTTAAAAAAAACATTCTTACCTCAATTCTGTCGAAAAGGTTAAAAAGGACCTTGTTTTGAAAATGACGGAAAGATTCCTTTATAAACCACTTATAAAAGTCAAAAAGGGTATAAATGACTTTAACTCATATTTTAGTAAATAGTAAAAATGTTTTGAAATACATTTTTAAGAAACATGGATGTGGATGATAAAGAGATCCCAGTAGATTATTACGTATAAACAACCTCGGATAATGAAGAGATTGTGAAATAACCCTTACCTTGTACTTTTCCTTGGTTGGGGTAGGTTAACCTCCTGTATAATGGTGAAATAATTGTTATTAAATTATACAAGAATCATATATATTAATATGATTTCATATATGATCTTTTAACATGGATTTGTTAATAATATCTTAGAATTATCGTCGTTTCGGGTGTTAACTTACTTGTTTTCTTTTATATGTTTTGTTATGTAAGACATGTTTGTAAAGGATAGGTTGTATATTATTCATGTCCAGAATGATATCAAGTCCTTAAACATCATTTTTAAATCATCAAATGATAATTATACTTGAATGGATACGGTGGAGAATGAATCTCATCGCGTTCGTGGAGACGGTAGTCCGTACGTACGCACGAGCGACAATATCATTCTTTTGATATTAAAATAATATATAAATGGATGGTATATCATATATACAGAATCATTAACATGTTATATTTATTATTTACATGAGTTACACATCATTATTATACCCATCCAAATAATATTATATTGAATAACAATTACACCACGACGTGGAGACGGTAAGCCGTACGTACGCACGTATGGTGACATGTTATTCAAAGGGTGGATAGAATACTGAATATGGTTGTACCATATTTATAATAACATCACAGTATATGTGAGATACTGGAGTTATTATTTTAGAATGGTAAGAACAAAGGAAGAAGAAGTGGAAGAAGAAATGAACTTGGAGAAGGGTGGTGAAATCATTACCTCTTCTTCGGGTTCTTCCTTTTGATTTGATCAAAAGGGATCCTTAGGTTGGCTTTCTGATCAAACTAAAGCCTCTAGGTTGTAGTGAGGGATGTTGGGAGAGTATTTGGGCAGAGTTTGGCCGAACCAAAAGGCTTTTAAGGTGTGAAGAAATGAGAAGGAGGAGTGCCCTTTTATAAGAGGGGTGAGGGGCACCTTTGGAAAAGCTAGAAATATTAATTTATAATAAATTCATATTCGGTTTCTAATGGCTCCAAAGTTGATTATTCAAAGGTTAAGGTGGGGATAGGTCGAACACCACTCAACCAATAGAATTTAGACAGGTTTGGTTACTTATATTAACCTTATCTTTAAGTATTAACTCTAAGTTAATTAGTTTCACTTTTACAATGTCTCTTTGTATTTTTATATAATATGGTTAATAAACTTACTATATACATCCAAGCGACCCCCAAGTGGTCCATTAATGATGATACTATCATGCTATAAGTCTCTTGGCCTAACCTTAGACTTTTAATAATTTAATATCAATTAATAATATAATATTTGTTTTAAGAACTCTTTTATGTCAATTTTGACACTATTCAATAGTTGATTTTTGTGAAACTCATAACAGATTGATTACTTCTAAAAAGTCAATTACATCAATCCTAATATATCATATTATCCTAGAAAATTAGTTTAATTCATTAAAAGTTTCATATTATATTTATTTGGGTATTTATAATATCAATTAGTTTAATTTTTCACTATTATAGTAATTACTGCATCATCATTGTGTCATATATAAAATAAATTATTTAATGTCTAAAAATTATAAATAAAATATCATTATGTAGGAAATCGTTTTAGCTTTCTAATGAATATTTATAATCTAAAATCCAACATATATAACCCTATGTAACAATTGTTGTTCTAAAAGATATATGCTTATGTCATTTTTGTATTCATTTTAACTTAATTAAAATAAAGTGTCATTATCACTTACAAGTGGATCCATGGGTTCCCAAAATAGACCCAAATATTCCCATGGTCGACCATGTATCAACAAATAGGGTTAATACACGTTTTAGGGTAATTTAGTATTATTATAATATTATTTTTTAACCCTTATTTACCGGATTTACCCTTAACCATGGTAAATAAAATATTTACCGCGGTAATTATTCAAAATGTCTAAAAATAAAAGTTACCCATTTACACAATTTGAACATCCTGATTCCAAATATGGAATCCATTTTCCTAAATTCAAAACACAGAAGTGGCAGAAATTAATTTAAAATTAATTCCCACTGTCAAAACAAAAAGCGTGTTTTTAAGAGATAATAACTATCAAAAGATTGACACTTGTTTATGTTCGGTTTAATTGTAAAATTATGTCCAATGACCAACATTATATTAAATGGTAAAAATATATTCTAAATATACTTTAAAACCACTCAAATTCATAATTTATCACTATTAATTATTTTGATTAAAAAAGTTGTTTTTAATTAAAATTTAGTAATTTTCACTATTCATCAAAATATGAAAGTTATCCGAAAAGTACCAAAATTTCACCTTAGGCTAAATTCGATATTCCGAATCCAAAAATGAAGTCCATTTTAAAATATAAAATATATATAATTTCAAAATTTAGGTATTACTATTCATAACGGCTAGTTTGATTGGTTGAGGCGTGTGTTAAAACTCAAGGTTGCGTACAACACACGCTACTATTTTATTCAAAGCAAAGCGTACCGTGGAAGCTTGGGATGTTTCATTTTAAATTTTTTTTGATGTCCCAATTTATTCAGATAGTTTAAAATATTTTATTTAAAAAGGTTTCACTATTAAAGTTGATAAAAGTGCAATACTGAAAATGAATCTGTTCTTGCATTATGACTAAGAAACTCATAATAGGAATTCTAAAATTATAAGGATTATATAAAGTTCAAAATGTTGTTAATACTATTCATGACCTCTTTTAATGGATTTTTTTTGTGTACGTCATGGTGTGATTGAACTCGGTGTTGCGTGTAGTGCAAGTCATTGAATTATTTTTAAGAAATAACACACTATGAAATCCTGGGGTGTTACATGATGACTCCTTTCATCAGGTACCTCCAACAAGGCAATATTCTGACAGATATATATGAATGATAGTGATTCTAGTAGCGCGTAGTGTAGTTCACCCTCCCAAGTAGTCCCATCCATGAGAAGATATTATGAAAATGTGGGTTTGATTGAGTTATACTCCACTTCATTCAAGGATATTATATTCCCTATATTATGTAGTAATGCCATGATAGTTCTTGTAGAGCTCAACAAGAAGAAATAAAGCTCTACCCCTAGAACTGAAGGATTGGCTATTTATGGCCCACCAAGATCCATGACTGTATTGAGTATTATAATAGGATCCACGCATGTCAGGTTCAGACCAATTTAGGGTATCAGATACCTGATCCTCTCCATAATACCAAGCACTCTTGGCCATCTGTGATATGGGGATCGTTGTCATGGGACCATATCCAGATCTGACAGCTCGCTAGTGCAGGATCATCTTGACCACTACAGATTTATTTTCCAAGTGTGAAGATATAGTTACACTCAAGGAAGTCAAGTCCCATACAATAATTGACTTCATGAGCTCCAATATCATACACTAATTTAGATTCCCTCATCCCTTCCTCAGTAGTAACGGAAAAAAATTCTAGGTGGATGAGCAGAAGAAATTTAATGCCAAGTATAATATCCATTCTAATCATAGCTATCATAATCATGTGCAATAAAATGGGAAAAGGGATTTGTTCAAAAAAACATCTTTAACATCTTACAGGCTATGGTTCATCAGAACAAGGGGAGATGGCCAGAAAATATTCCCAACACTCTCTAAGATTACATAACAACAACTCATAATTCCACCCAGGTGACCCCAAATTCCATTTTTTATGGAATAGAGGAAATTCTACCCATTTAGGTTCAGTTTCTGTCACTCTACATGATCATTTACACTCATAGAATGTCCGAAAAGGTAGATGAAGTCCATCTAGATGAACTGGAATCCCCCAATGAGAGTAGTCTTCATTCCTGGCACAATCTTGAGAGGCATCAGAACAAGATAGTCAGATCATTCAATAACAATGTTCACATATGATCCTTCCTTCAAGGGTACACGGTATTGACCCTAAGGATTCTTGTGATACCTGATAGGAAACCACCAAAATTGGAACCCAAATGGGAGGGACACTATATCATTCACAGAGATTAACCCTATGTTTCATATTCCTTGGTAACCATGGATGGTGAGGGTGTCACTACACCCACCTATCCAAAATTCTTCAAGAGGTACATTACATGAGTGTTCCCTTTCAACCTTCATGAAGATAAAATGAATATGGTCTGAGATCTATAGCCATAAACTAAGATCATCCTCATCCTACATGAAGATAAACTGCAATCAGTAATCATACCATAGTGTCTGAGCTCTACAAAATTAAACGATGATCTCTATCATATTTGAAACAAGGCATTAAACTGCACGGGTACCTCCATGCTTCACATGTCTCTTCATTTGGGTCGTCATCATCTTTCACATCAGAAAGGATCCCCTATAGGCCTGGTCTCATGCCAACTTCGCTCACCTAACATTCTTGGAAAACATCCCAGAGGATCTCGAAAAAAATTTGATACCAATCCCATATTGAAAACATGGCCATCAGTTGATGCTCAACCATTTGTTCCTATTATAGGACACATGATATAGATACTTTGTTGTGAATATGGTAAGTAGTTATCCTTTATCATTATCTCCATACCCATGATCTCTAAAAAATTAGGCATGGTGATTCAGATTTTCCCCCTTTTGTCCCACACACATGTCCTTAAAATGGGAATCTACAGTCCAAACTATAATACCTTAAACTATGATCCCATTCGTCCTTACCACATTATGTTAAATTGTATGGAATGTAAAGAACATTGTGTAGCTTCATTCTTGTCCTTATAGGATACATTGAAACTCCTAGAAATTTTGTCTTCTGGTCCAGCCCCTGGTATGATAGATTATTACTTCATTATCACCCTTCGGCCTAATTATCCTAGGATCTTATGCTGGAATGTTGATTTATTTTTTACTATTAACATTAGTATTACAAATCTCGCTTTACGTGTCCCCCTTCAGTGATCACCCTTTTTTCCTTACCGCATGATGTTAAACAGTATGACATTTTTAGAACTATGTGTGGCTTGATTTCCTTTCTTATGGGATACGTATGAACACCCAGTAGTTTTGTCTTTGGGTCCAGCACAAAAAAAAATCTCTCCATACCCTTGGTTTCCCCATATGAGTTTAGTTCCCTTCAAGGGATTTATATTGTATGACATGGAATTATGTTTTCTTCATTCATTTCAAGTTTGAAAAAGCTGCATCATGTTCCCTTCCCTCTATAACATCCCCATTTACCTTGAATCCTTACAATATGACATTAAACTACAAGAAATTCCAAAACTACATATGGATTGATTCCGCTCCTTATGGGATACGTATGAACACCCTGATGTATTTTCTTTTGGTCCAACCCCATGTTCCCCATGTTCATCCTTATGACATGAGATTATTTTTTTAAACATGTGGTGTAGTGTGTAATTTTTTCCCCATTCATGTCGGTTTTAGAACATCTTCACCATGTGAATCCCTTAAGAATATCTCCCTTCCCTATATGTCAATAACGTATGATGTTAAACCACGTGGAATTTCTAGATCTACATGTGGCTTGATTCCCCTCCTCATTTTATACATAGGAATGCCTATGTATTTTGTACCCAGGTCCATCCGAGGCTCAAAACATTATCTGTTTCATTTGGCCTTTCATCCATGGTTCATATGGGATTATATGGTGTGACATTTGGACTTTTGTCCCATTCAAGTCATGTCTATAACAGTCATTCCATGCACCCCCACTATAATATTTTCCTTTTCATTTCTTTCCTTACTGCATGACGTTAAACTTCTTTGCATTTCAAGATCTATGTATGGCTATATTCCTTCCCTCGTGGGACCTTTAAGAACACCCAGGAATATCACCTCTAGTTCATATTGGGTTCACTATGCCATTTTACTCCTTTACTAGGCTCATATACTCGATTCTTCTACCACTAGTTCAACCCTTGGACCTCTATCCCGCCTCATAAAAAATCTTATAGGTTTTGTGTGTTAGGACTTAGAGTGTTGGATCCAGTATAAATATTCTCAAATTCCATTTCCATACTTCATGTGTCCCTTGGTTTGGGTCCTCATCATCTCTCAAATCCGAAAGAACACTCGGGAAGTGTCGATGATGAACCATTTGGATCGCATAACATTTTGGGCCAATGTCCTAAATATTTTCGAACTACATTTGTGACAAATCCCACATTGCGAATATGGTCAGCGGTCAACCCTCACTTGTTTTTTCCCATCCCAGGCCACATGATATAGATTTTGTGCTTCAAATATGGTCAATAGTTATCCTCCATCATTACACCAACCCTATTATGCCTAAAATATTGGTTTCATGATTCACATATCTTTCTATTTCATCATGTTTAGATGACTCTTCGACACCCATGCTGTTATTACCCTTTACACCTTTGCATGTTGAGAGGACAAACCCGTATTGGGGAACCATCCTTGACTCCACAACTTCATTCCGTAACATGTGATCCTGTGCATTGTAAATATCTTCTTCTACCTCGTTCCCACACCGAGCATGGCTTACATGGTCTTAGGGATTCGGGTGAGGTTTGTGCCTGCTTGGAAGAACCAAACATCCCTATAGTCCATGCTCTACTACCATAATCTGGGATCTTATGCATCTTTTGAGAATGATGTTAAACAACATGGAATTTCAGACCTATGTGTTTATGGATTCTCTCGCCTATGAAGTATGTAGTGATGTTCATGTACTTTACCCCCAGGTCTAACTATAATGTCTTAAACTTTTATCTCCCCTTCTCAGTCTAGATTTTCATATGTGGAAAGGTGTAGTTTTATATAGACATATTTTTCGCCCATTCACATTGGGTTGTCTCGTGATGCTATACTACACCTATCTGCCCCATGCGATTTGAACACTACGACCATGAAGCTAATATTTCTAGCGTAACAATTTTCATGACATTAAACTATATAATAGCTATGATTTTTCTCATCTGAGAGGATATCAATCCTTTTGGTATTGTCCATCTTCTATACCATATTCAAGAACTAGTGTGGTTATATTCTCATTATCATGAGATACTTAGTAACGTCTGGAATCTGCATCTAAGGTTCACCTGAAACCTATTTCATCTTTCTGGCCTTATGGCCCTATCCCCTTTTAGTAAAATGTGGTGTGGTGTGGACTACTTTTTTCCCCATTCACATCAGCTTTATGTACTACATCACATATCTCTACTTTGTCAAGTCAATGTCCTTCAACACCTAACCTTCATCTGTGTCTCCACCCTAGATATGTTTAGGGTGCCTTATGAAAATTATGGGATGCTTTGTTTTCCTACCCATAAGGGATTACCATCACCAACATTGGTTGGAAACCATCTTGTTGTTCAATAACAACTTTCCTCTAGATTATTTCACTTGTATGATATGAAGGGATATTGAGGTACATCGCCTCCGACGTAGACACATGTTCATTTACCCTTTCATCCCTTCATCCCTAATTATAGTAAAAAATTATTTGAACCTTAATTAAGAATCCCTACACATTGTAAATTAATTTATACTGTTAACCAGGGTCTAAGAAGTATGACCTTAAACTATATACAACATCCTGGTCATATGATGTTAAACTATTCTGTATATCATCTTCACTGTATGATGCTAAAATACGCATCTATCATCCTCATTTACATGATGTAAAAATATAAGGAATTATTATCCATCAACAAAGAGGACCTATTTAGAGTAGATTTGGTCTTTTCATAGACCAATACTTTGACCCAATCTACTTTCATCAAGGAGGTGTAATTTCAGGATGGTTGGAATTTATTCAAACACCCGCCATTCCATCACCATGATTTGCATTCCCTCTATTTCGGATCCTCATTCACTTTCACATTTTAAGGAACCCCTAATAGTTAGGATCCTTGGAGTTAAGTCTCACCTACTATCATGTGACAATGTTCCAAAGAATGTCATATGACACTTAGAGTTTGTCCATATGTTTTTAAATAGGGTCAATGGTTGGTCCTCGTTTTCTTGTTCCATTTTAGGATAACGTGATGAGAATAATTTGTTTCGAATTTAGTCAAAAAGTTTCCGCTGTCGTCATTCCACACTCATTGTGCTTTAATTTTGGGTACCATGATTCACAATTTCTATTCCACTTTGCACTGATTTATTCTAAAACCCTTTTTGTTATCCCACTCATGCTATAGATCTTGTTGGGAAAGGGTATTTTATATGTTTTGAGAACTCTATTCTATAACCAGGTACCCCCAACCAAATTCCACCCAAAAACTCAGAGTGGTCATTTAGTCCATGGATGCTTGTTAATTGGTTGACCCTCTCATATTAAATGTTATTAATTACGTGGTCATCCCTTGTTTCTTCCATTGGGAATAAACTATGAGATATTAGGGATTGATCTTTGGTTATTTCGCATATAATATTGAGATGTAGTAATCAAAATAGATGACGATACTCTTGAATTCAACTGAAATATACAAGAAAGAATGAAAGTATGTTTGTGAGTTCATGAGAATTACAACCCCCAAGGACTAACCCCTTCAATATATGGGTCGACCTATTCAATGGATCATCTCAACTCTACCACTCTTTGGCTTATAGCCTCTTGTATTTTCTATCTCATGCTAAACTACCTCTGTTCATCACTGGTTGTGGGGAAGTATTCATCGGCCCTGATCTATGCTTGATCCTCAACATCTCAGATGTTAGCAATCTCATAGGATGCTCTCCTCAATTCCTCCTTAGCCTCTACCAACTATGAATTCAATAGAAATATCACTTCTGATTGTGTTTTGTTGAAAGAAGAGTGTTCATTCACCCTTTCCATCAAGCATTGGATCTCTTGTTGAACCTCTTATAGTTTCATAGTGTTGACAGACTTACCCCACTGCCAGCTGACACAGATGACATGGTTTAATACTAATATTTCCCCACCATGTAATATTGAATGACCATATGAGATAATCAAGCATCCAATTATCTAGTGAATACTTTTCAGAGAAATGAATGAGGTCTCCCCATCTAGATTACCCTCTATTAATGTGGGGTGTCTTTGATAAAGAGCATGATTAGTTTCCCTGACCAATGGTGGACATACATTTTATCCTTTTCATCAGAAGCGGTCTCATCCTACTCCTCTTGGTCATCAAGTTCATATTTTGGGAATTCCTCTAGAATTTCATCAGTAGGGTCTACCTCTATCATCCCATCAGATATGTTGGGGTCCATATCATGTGACTGGTATTCATTACTATATTCCACCTCAATAATCTATGATTCTTTCCCAATAGTCACCCTACCCATGTCCATAGCTGTTGTGATTTTTTTATCTTGGGAATCCAATCCCATGATAATCGGTGTTCCCCTCTGGAGAGGGGTTCTAGGGTCCCCATCCATCCTCCCCATTATTTCCCAAACCATTTGAAGAACAATACATACAAAATGAAAAAAATGAATATTGTCTTCATTTGATGGAAAACAATTATGGATTATTTGAGGGATAGGGCATACAGAGAACAAATAATTTTTCTATCCCTCGATTTACTTATATTAAAACCCCAGGACATGCCCCCCCATATATGATTGGATGCTCTGAAGATTTCGAAAGAGCCACCCTAGTTATCGCAGCCCGGCTAGATTCTGTGCTCACCATTATCCAAGCTTCAGATCCGAAAGCTACATCCATTGTTGTGTGGGAATGTTTTTTTGTATTAGTTTCTCTTATATAGGAAAAATATCAGTTGAGAAACTCTTTATGACCTAAGTAAGTTTCATAGTGGAATGTTTTGTAGTTTACCTCAAGAGTTTCAAAAAACTCTTCCAGCTCCATGTTTGAAACCCCAACTTCTTCCAAAGGGATCGCTCTTTTAGCCTCTTCTCCCAAGTTGACCCCTTAGATTAAATTGGTAATGGGAATTTCTCCCTCAGCTCAGCGTCAAATTGTTATGGTGGGAATGTTTAATTGATTAGTAATTTCATTAGGTCTATCATGGGATATAGAGTACCCTAAGAATACATAAATTCTTCTAGATCAGTGATGTATTTATCCCCTACCTCTTGAGACACCAAAAATCCATTCTTTGAATAAATGATCTCTAATAGATCCATCCCATGATGGTTGAGGTGGTCCCCCTTCTCTGAAGTATTGATAAATTTTCTATGAATGTCCCAGGTATCCCAATCCATGGAAAAAATAGCATCTTCAGACACTTCTATGTTTCACAACCAATTCCCATGAGCTTGAGTGGATATCATTTGGAACCCCCTTTGTGGGCTCCCTTCCTACCGACTCTTCTAACCCAGGATTTTTGGGTCTGTCACTACTACTTGTCTCTCGGCATGTGCAGACCCTAGAATTATTTTCCTTATCACTATAGCAACCCCACCACCATGATGTGTTATTTCCTTTTTCTGACCCCAACCTCAGGGTTGATGATTCACCCCATACTTAACATTAACGATGTGTTTCTTCTACATCTCTCTTAGGTTGGCCACTTCCTTTCTCTTCTTATACTCCTTAACCTGCCCATAAACAACAGTATACAGAGGCATCTCATTCCATGTTTTCCCATCCAACCACATAAACATAATCCACATATGCCTCATCACACATAGATGATTCTCTTTTGGTACCCCTAAGTAGACTTTTGGGGTCAATCATTCTATGCAATGGAATTTCCCCGTAAAGCATTGCAGGTTATATTGCTTGTTAATAGGCTCACATTCCACCCATTCCAATAGAACTCTACCCCTAAAGGCCAGAAGGTAGGATTTAATCTTTTCATATCCTTGACCATCACTAGAAAACGCCCTTGGTATTAGTGGAAATGGTTGAAATTCGAATTCATCCACCTTACAGAACACATTCAGTGTCAGCGGTGATGTTATCTTGGCCAGAAATTTCACCAGTACTTACAGAATGGGAGGTTTGAAGTCTGACTTGGTAGGAGAAATAAGGTTTGTATATTTGTAAAAAGTCATATGTTCCTCTATCAAACCATAAAAAAAGTGGAGATTTCAACACATCTTCTATAGATTCTTCCCCTAACTGATGTGGCACAACACCTTGTACCATTTCACCAGCATCGGGATCCCAAGGTTGATGTGTTTCCCCACCACCAGGATGGAATCCATAATGAATGTTCTTGGTCATAAAATCATCTTTGTATCTCCAATTGGTAGTATCCATACACAAATAAGTGTAGAGATAAATCTATACAACCTTACCACTGCTTTTTTCTCAGTTTTTACACTATATTCCCTTAGAATATATTTGTTTTCTTATAGGATTGTACATTTAGAATTTTCTTTGTTTCACTGGGCTCCCTTCGAACAAGTGGGAGGCCTTACTGGTTGCTTCATATGCACCCTCCCCCTATTCCATAGATTTCTTTGTTGGGATGTTTATGAAATGTCTAAAGAACAACTTGAAATGGGCTTCCCTCAACGACAACATTTCATCACCACCATCAATGTCCATCAACCACTTGGCCAACCATGTAATCTACACTAAATCCTACCATATGTTGTTTATAGGAATGAAGTCACTATATATCACCCCCAAAATGGGGATTCCTGCGAAATGATAGAGGTCCCAAAGGCTGATGTTGGTCTCCTCGTGGTGGAGATGGAAAGTGTTGGTCCTCAATGATCACCTGCTTAGCTAATCCATCACCATATGTTTTGGCTAGAAGATATGGAATTGGGAATCCCATGCAGTTTCATATGGTCCTACCCTCTTCTGCTCTTCCCCAAATTCATGACATGATTCACAAGCCCAATAAACCATTGCTCAGTCATATTTGATGTTTTCGCCATGGTGTATGACCCAATTTTCGGTTCACCCCTTCTATGGGTTCCCTAAAGCCTCCTACATAATGGTATGGTATTGAGAAGGAGATACCTATGGATGTATCACTTTCCCATCATCATTATTTATGTGATTATACAGACAATTGATGATGACAAGACTGTGTTCCTCCCATGTATGGTCTTCGGCATCCTTGAACCACTGGCACCGACATGGGGTGCTCATGAACCAGTAAGTCAGTTCATCCGTAATTTCTCCTGAGATAAGGACATCTTCCCCCAGACCAAATCCATGCAACATAAGTCTTTTGTTGAGTGTACACTTCTTTTTAACCTTAATTCAGAAACGCCGCCAAAGATTCGTCATCCATGTGGCTACACACGTATTCTCTAATCCATGTATTATTCTTCATTTCTTCCCTTAGATTGGAATCTATAAAGACCTACCAAAATTATTCTATGATGGCCATCTAGTTTGGGACTTTTTTAATTTTTCTTTTCTATTTGCAGAGCTCGACCATAGAGCTCAATCTTAGTGCTCGATCCCAAATAGAATTTGAGGAGTGCAAGATCATTGAGTATAAAGACTCAATTTAGGGAACAGAGCAACAAGGGATCTATATTCACCATTTTGCGAAGAAGTTTTCACAGAGCACCAATATTTTAATCCTAGTTCGCAAAGTGTGATCATGGAGTGTGGCGATTCATGATTCAAGTGCCCAAGAATCGGATCGCAATGATAGATGCAGACAAAAGAAGTTTCCTTGAATCCTATTTATAGGTGGAAACGACCAAGAATTCACAATGTATATAGACATGGTGAGTATAGTGGCATTGTTAACCTATGTTCCTCCTCCCCCCTCAGCAATTCAGCTTCACAATCTGCCTAAATTTTTGGGACATACCCTCAGAATTTGACCCTCATTTTCTATGTGGCTATCACTTTCAGGTGGGGGAATTTGTTGGTGAAAAAACATTGTTCCATGGAAAAAATATGTGAAAGAAAATAAATTTAAAAGGGTTTTTATCACGAAGAACCTTCACAATGACCTCCTGCATCGTGACCACCACAAAGCCACGTGGAAGGCTTCTCCACAACTCTGTAAAGGATTTCTCCACAAATTCTACAAAGGTAGTGATTAAATCCTTCAAAATTATATTGAACTTAAGAGGAGCCGCTGCATATGTCCAAAAAGAGGTGACGGAAGCCTCCGCGAGTCCAAGGAACCTAACTGAACCCTCTGTGAAAATCTCAAAGGCAATTATTGATGCCTCAATAAGACCGAGGAACTTGACCAGAGCCTATGTGAATGTCATAGAGGAAATGACTGAAGCCTCTGTGAGTCTGATAAATTTGAATGTTATGCCTTCTATTAAGAAATGATGTTTTATTTACAGAGATTCTGCGTATCATTGCAATTTCTAGTTCCTATAAACACTTAGCCTACCCCCACTCCAAAGGATCGACACCTGGACCTTTGTACTTCTACACTCCCAATTCATGAATGTCCCTTTTCTCTCTAAAACATTGAGAAAATGAACCATCTGAGGTATTTGAGCATTGAAAACCCACATTGCCTTAGCTCCATCTTACCTCTGATACAAGTAGGGAGTCCCTTTCTAATTCTATTTGGCCATCATAAAGGAAGGAGACCCATTTGGGTACTCGGAACTTCACGATGCAACCAGCCTTCACAAAGAAGCCTCCAAGAAAATGTGGACTCCATTCCTAGGCTAGGTCACTATTCTTCCCAAAGTGACCTCCTTCGTAAATACACTTCACTTCATGAAGCAACATAGCTTCTCGAAGACACTCTCTACAAGGCATTCATCTTCATGAATTCCTCTTCTGTATGGACTTCTAGTCTTTTACAAAGTGATTTCAAGGTTCCTTGACTGGTGCTTCATGCTGCGTTGCCCTGCCTCATGCTTCTTTGTATAGGCACACTATTGTATATTACTTCTTCAAATATCTATTCTAACAAGGACCCGCAATGGATCACTTCACAAACTCATTAATAAATGGCATTGTCGGTGCCTTCCCATCACCAATGGTTAATGTTCCCTTATTATGTATGTCCTAGGGGTGAGGAGAAATTCTTCATCATCTATAATGCAGGATGATAAACTACTAAGAAACCCCATTTCCTCAATACAGAACCTTAAAATATGATCATCGAATTAGAGATATGCTTGAGGGGGAATGAAAGTGATGGGAACCACCACACTTTCACTACTCCTATCCCATTTCACTTTGTCTCCATGTGCGCTCTAGTCAGACCTTTCATACGCCCCAACACACCATGGTAGGATTCCCCTGTATGATGGTCATGTCCTACTTGTACATACAAAAACTCTCCTAGAGTTTCCCAATCTTCCTCTCCCTGGCTTGCTAACTATGAATAAGCCATGCACCACTCTTTGCTGAAACAACTTCCTCAACATGATTTTCTGGTCTGTTGTTTTCTCTTATTTCTCACACCTAGTGTGACTCAAGTGGGCTTAGAGTAAGTAGAGACCCTAAAATTAACCTTGGTCCACTAAGCATGCATAAGCCCCAAGACCCTCATTAACAAAATATGTGGACATTGATTTGTGTCCCTTAAACATTGTACATTAGAAGACTCCCTGAGTTTCAATCCCATCACTTCCCACACAATGATCAACAGTATGCCCTTTTTCCCGCATGATGTTAAATGGTATTATATCAATCTATGTGTGTTTTTATCCATGTATCTTAGAGATGGTATTTAAGAAGCCTCCCTATGTGTGAACCTGAAACACTGGTAAAATTTAGTGTCCCCTTTGTTTTGACGCACATCCTTAGTTCACCCTTCAATGGTGTCAGACCAGTTCATGGGTCGTCATAATACGTATTTTCCACACTCAATCCATAATCCTCCAAGAAGGATTTCCCCTCTTGTGATGGGTCACTAACCATGTGTAAGCATTAACCATGTCGTTGTTTCATTGTCCTTTGTATACACTTTGATTCTATTCCCCCATATATAAACAATCAAGATTTTTATATTTTCCCTTTTTGAGAAAGGTATGTAGGAAAACTCACTTGGGTTCACTAAAATGTCCCATGTCCAATCTTGGCCTCTCCCTCGAGCCTCTGTGTCTCGAGAATATCATGCCTTAACACGTTGGTTTCATTTCCTTCGGGCCCCCATATATGAATCTATTATCATAATCTGCCTCCTCAAGTAACACATAGCCCCAATTCCAAGACTATGTGGACATTGACTCCCTTCCATGTGGATACATAGGAATCCTTTTTGAGGTTCAAGCCTGGTACCATCACCTTAAAACTATATTTCATTCCCATCCTTATTTGTTCCATTCATTGAAATATCATCCATATCCATCCTAAATTTTTTGGGCCACCACATCCTAGAAAAATCATTCCATCAGTATGGGTTCCTAACAAGGTGTAAGTTCTAGTATGTCTCCTATTCATTTTCCTTTGTGTACACCCTGATCCCATGAATCACCAATTTGATCAATGTGAATTTTGATCCCATCTTTCTAAATAGGGTACGTAAGAAATCTCTTCAAGGTTCAATCCCAACCAATTGTAAATAATTGTGTCCCCTTTTTGGTGACCCATACTCCTCTCTAATCCTCCCTTTGTGGTGTCCAAATCATTCGTCATGGTGAGAAATATTCCCCTTTGTTAGAAATTCCATCCTGGGTTCATCTTTATTGGGCGTTTTGACCCATCCAGCATGTAAACATTTTAGGTTCTCCCTCCTAAGGATGTACCCATATGATCCACTCCCATTAGTGTTCCGATCAATATGATCCATATTTTCTAGACATTAAAAATTCAGCATACCCCGTGTTAAACATGGAAAAATAAGGAAATCATCAGAGACATGCCTCTAGTGTATAATTAAACACATTTGACGTGGGATTCCCTATGATTATATTCCATTGGGAAGCCCTCTAATGTGGTAACATTCAGGTGTACTAGTGTTTCAATATCCAAACATGCCAGTGATGCCTCGATGTGACTACTCTTATAACCGATGGTTGCTTCTCGGACATGACCTCCTATTGAATTTCCTAACATATGAAGTGTAATTAGATGGAATACACAGAGATAAGGCATCAGTAGAGTTTCATGTATAAAGTATTATTCTTTAATGGAGACCCATAATAGGCGATGAATTTCGAGGAGGAATCCATGGAAGGATAAACTGACATCTAATAATCCCTTTTCGATCAAGGATAAAATATCTCTGTAGAAGTTTTGAATATCGCATGCCTTTAGAATAAAGTAATGTAGGGAAAAAATCAACGTGTCCTAATATATGATACTCACCCTAGTGAAACATTTGAAACAAATACCAGTATGGTAAATTATTTCCTCATACCCTTAGACTTATATCATATATCTATTTTTTTCAATCCCATGCATCATTGTAAAAATTATCTAATATCCTACTTCATGTTATCCCGCAAAAAGTTTTTCTTTATATCTCTATACAACATAGGCCTTCATGGTGAATATGAAAGGATTAGCTATGATGAACATCAATATGTTCCCTATCCATTTATAGTTTTTATGGGACACATATATAGGTTCCTAACCTTATAACTCTAACTTTATCAAATTTGAACTCCATAATATTCCTCAAATTTTTATAGAACCTCGTCATCCTTTTGAGCCTCTTTGATAATATGAAGAATAGATGGTTGAGATGTCATTTGAGAAAGGTAGTATGAAGATCTTTTTATTATTCTCATGTTAATACTTTTCATGTCCAATAATATTAAATCACTTTCAAACATCATCATGGATAGGGTTGGATGGTCCTTTCTACTCAGATCATTTCATACATTTTTGACAATCCTAGGATGTTAGTAGATGGAACAATAATTATCCTTAATGAGTAATGAACACCACAATTGGTTCATATTGATCTTTTTTTGTATTAATACATACATGAGTCTTTTATGATGGATATATATGCCACAATTCTCCCTGTAGAGATAATTTCAACAAATAATTAACATGAAGATCACTACATCCAGTTTTAGATAATGAATTAGGTAGTTCTATTCAGGGGTATTTAACTATTATGAGGAATAAACTATAACTTTTTCAGCTTTCATGATTATATACCCCACTCAATTTTTACATGAAGCGATGCAGATAACAAATCCTTTCCCACCTTTTATTAATCTGATCATAGGTGTTTTGATTTACCTATTATTCAAGTCATTAAATCCTTCTTTCCACTAATCTGTCCATACAAACATGAATCTAGACTATGTATGCTTGGTTAGAGGTCTTAAAAATCATGAAAATTTTCTCGAAATTAGATTATAGTATCAGATAATATAAGAAAAATATATACTTCAATCATAGATATTTGTCTTTTCTATCTTCCAATTTCCTCTCTTTTTTAGAGGAACCATAGGTATCCCTTTTATGGTGATATGATTCCCCATAACTATAAAATACTCAATCTAGAACTCACATTTACTATACTTCAACTAAAATTTTTCTCTTAATAAGGTATTCAATACTGTATTCTAATGATCCTCATAATTCTATTTTCTTTTAAAATATATAACAACAACATCCATAAAAACATCCACAAATTATTCAATGTAATCCCTAACGACCTCATTCATCAAGTCTAGGAAGATTATTGGATAATTGTTGAGTCCAAATGGAATCAAAATGAACACATTGTTCCCATACATTGTACAAAAAAATTCTTGGGGATATCTTCCCTCATCTCCTTTACACAATAACATCCCAAATAAAAATCCACCATAAAGAATAACTAGTCTCCACGTAGTGATCCCAACAAGTCATCAATATTTGGTAGAGGATTCTTGTTCTTTATCTTGATCTTGTTGATCTTGTGATAATTAACGCAAAGGAATGTGGATTATCCTTCTTCTCAAAGGAGAGGATCGGTGGAACCTATGATAAAGCACATAGATTATGAACCCTTTATCATGATCTAATGTTGTTACTTCTTTTTCTCAATACGTTGAATAATTTCTATTCTATATAGGTTCATGTATATTTTTGAAGCTATGATTATAACGTTCACTGGGTACTCATCCTCTTGACTAGGAAGAGGACTCCGAAATTTTTTAGGAAATAGATAAGTAAAATCACTAGTAATTGGCATGTCCTCAAGGATGATCATTTTATTTAGCCACAATCATTTAAGCTAGATAAACTTTCTCATAAGTAAATAATCTCCATTCTAGAGATAATGATACCAATGTATATTTATGCTCATCCTTAAAATTGTATAAAATTAGGTGACGATTTGTAATACATAGGGTGATTTTCTTCTCTAGGTAATTTTTGTTGGATCTATATAAGTAATGTCAATCTATAACCGAAATTGAATCCAACTCATCTAAAGGGAATATAACAAGGTTAGTTGGGAATTTAAACCAAAATATTTTTAAACGGGTAAGTTAAATACGTGGGATGAAACAATTGACCCATTTTTCTTCTTTACCAATAACTGGACTTCTTTGTTTTGAGGTGGTGTATGAATAGTTATACTAAACTTATGTGTTACAAAATATTTCATGGATCCATGGTTGATAAATTGTATATTCTCTATTTTATTTTTCTTTTAATCATTTACTACATCTAAAAGATAATTAGGGACGAGAATTTTTAAACTAATAGACACATAAATGATAAACTATGAGCATTTAAGGGATAACTCATTAATAACCAATATTCCTTAAACTATGAATTTATAGGTTTCAACCGTGGTTATCCACAATCAATTTTTTAACATAAACTTTTTTACACATTTTTCTCTTAATAATATTCCATAGTGAGCTTCAATATTTTCAAAAGTGAATCCCTTGGGAGTGTCAAAATAGGTGTGCTGTAAGGCCTCTTTATTGTGAACATAGTGATGATCGAGTCTGCCTCAATTCACCCTAATCGAGGTTATTACCCCTAGGTATAATTTTTTCAGAACCCCATCCACATGTTGTATCAATACATGGATGTATTTTAAAATAAAACACATAATAAATAAATTAACACAATTTAGGGATGTTATCCTATGTTTAGTCTTATCCTTAGAGAATTCACTAGAGATTTAAAATCATAATCCCCCAAAAATAGGAATTTATATGATACTATCTATGAAAACCCATATTTTAGTAAACTTTATTTCAGGATTAATTGCATAAAGGTAAAATTAATTCAACCAAAGAAGATCATCTAGAATAGTTTCTTTGGGTAATTAGGTACATAGCATCACAATAAGAAATTGATGTACAAATATGTGAACTAAAACTCTTTGGCATGCCCATTAATTTCATTGATCTTATAAAACTTCAAGAGATAACCTTGGAATGTACTTAAGAAATTTGTGTTCTATAAAGCCTAGTGCAATAATAATCATAGCAAAGAATAAGTAAAATTAGTACATGTGATTCAATTGGCATATCAACGTAATAAGACATTACCTCATAAGAAGAAGTCAATGCTAACATAAAATAATTCAAAACATAGTATTCTTATTATAACCACCTGTTCACTATACATGGTATCTCATGTGATAAAGACATTACCTACTTAATTTACAGGTTATATAATTTTTCCCACCCATTACCTTCATATAATGTATTTGAATTAGTGTTCCTCATAGATCACACAATGTAATAATTCATTTCATCACTTTTAAACCCTTGGGAAATGCATGTGTTTTAAAAAAATGGAATTCACTAATCAATGAAGGATATTTACATCTAGGTGAAAATGATTCAGTGTAATTGGGGATGTGTTATCAATAAAAAATAAATTGGCATGGAAAATTGCAAGACAAGTACGATAGTGTAACGAGGTAAAAAATGGTTTATGGGAGGGGTAAATGAGAGTGAAATGGGTATATAATCATTTTGATATCATAAATATTGTATTAGGGATGTGAAAAAACATATCCCAGTATGAAATTGGAAATAAAAATTCACAGTACAAAGAAAGTGCTTGAATAAGCTGTAGGAGGAGAGGATACCTTGGATTGATAGGGCAGTTCTAAAAGCAAGTGGAGCTTCTTAAGAGATTGGGGAACCATGGGAGGGATATAAAGAGTTAATGATATGGTAAATTCATTCAAAAATGGTATTTAATGAATAGTAATGGGGTGCTTGGTGGTTTTATATAGAAAAAAGAAGTTATTATTTATTAACTTCCAAACATAGGTTTTGGAATCTATATGATAAATTAATAAAAAAAACTTCATTACTAATATTTTTTCCATGGTTTCTACCAAAGAAGAGTATTTTTTTTATTATTTTATAATTATAATAACCAAAATCATTAAAGTAATTCCCTTTTGTGATGTGTAAATTAGTCATGTTTATAATGAATTGATCTTAAAATCGTAAAATATAATACAGATTTTTGAGGATTTATTATGAGTTTATAAAATTAATTAAATAACATACAAAATTATATGGGGAACATAATTTTTGTCTTTGATTCTATTTATAGTATTTATTTCCTCAATTTTGGGATTTTATGATCTCATAATCAAATCTCATAATAATACTGTGTTTTATTATCACATAAGAAATTTATTATCTCATAAAATTTTGAAAAATTGACCATTAGATAATTTCAACATTATGATTTCAAAAATAATATTTATTTTATCAAAATAATACTCAAAAAATGATAATTTATACCTCTAAATAAAAAATCTTCATTTATTAAAAAATTCGTGTATTTTCTAATAACAGTTTTATGATCCTTATTAAAATTACAATTGACATTGAAAATTTATATTATAATTTATATTTAATAAATAGTATTGAATAATAATATTTTATTAAAATATATTTTATTTCAAAAATTTATGAATTCATCAAAAATTGTTTCTTCATTGAAACCATTTGATTCCCAGAAAACACAATTTTCATTTCACCGTATCAAAATATAATTTTTATCAAAATCATTATTTAATAATTTATAAAGTAGCAATGAAAATTATAAATATAATAATTATTTTATTAAAAATAAAAAAATTAAAATTTGAGGGTTTAGATATATTAACTCTTATTACACTAGAATATTTTCTAGTGGTAAGGTGTGTGGTGGTGAAATTTTCCTAGGGTGGTTCAGAAATCATGGTTTAGTTCATATCTCAATAGAAATTTCCTTCTCTCATAAATTTTTTTACTCATGATTTAGTTGTTGAATCACTATGCAGGAATTATCAACATAAAATCATAGTGATGCTATATCCCTTATAAACACCAGTAAATGGGGTTTTTATGCCATAATCCTACTATTCAAGGTCATTGGTTCTTCAATCTATGTTAAGTGGACTTTATTATAACTCTTAATATACTAAACTAAAATTTCACTATATGATTTCTATAATATCAATTGTTATGTTTGTAAATGGTATTTTAAAATGGAATACCTTGAAAGATTCCAAAATATTCAAATTAGTTCATGTATTTTCTGTGACTACACTACCTGACAAGGAATTCATTCATTCAAAAGGGAATTTCATTTATAAAATTTTTTGTCATTACTCATGTGTTGTAAAATAATTTTATTTTGTTTCTGGTACTCCTAGACAACAAACCTTCTATTCATGGAATTATTTATTTATTTATGAGAATAATTTTATAAAATATGGAAATGATGTAAAATAAAGATCTTTTTATCATGGGTAAAATCCCATGGTGCTAAATCATTTGTGTAAAGTAAGTGTTGTTATCACCAGGCCTAAGAGCATGGTTCTAAGGTTCCACAAGGATTTTTTATTTTTTAGAACAAAGAGTTAATCCAAGTGTAAAAATCCTATAATGTATCAATGTTACATGAAGTAATAAAACTCACTATTTTACAATAGATGTTTTGAAAAGTATCAATAATGATATCAGGGACACTCCCTCTTCTTTCCCTCTACTAACTACTTAAATGTAGGTTTCTTAGGTTCAGTGACCCCTACCACAAGTCCATTGAAATTTATTCTCATCCCTGAACTATTCCTGGAATATATTAAATAGTTTATATATTTTTGGGGTTTTCCCTGATAGTCATTATAACAATAATTTTGTCCAACTTCAAGATAATATAGATAAAAATTTGTTTTTTTAGAGTTTTCACTTCTTCAATATTAAAAAACCATATGTATACAATATATTAATTTGAGGGTTAAGTATTCATTATCTTTAAACATTTCAATAGGAAATCTCTTTCCATTATATAATATTAATCTTATTATTGTATTATAATTTTTTTCTATTCTTCAACATCTAGATGTTGTAGTGGAACACTTCTTTCTTTGAGCCTTCCTCAATATCAGAGTCAGATATGAGCAATCATATTCTCTCATGTCTCCTCATATTCTACTTTATCTATCGAACCAGATAAGGTTATATACTTATCTTCTTGCCTTCCATTAACTTATAGATATTTAGGTAATAACAGTAGACTCATTCTGTATATTCATATTTTCTATCATAGTGTCTTCTCTTCTATCTTCTTCTATTCTTCATTTAAAATCACCATAACACCCATGTTTTATCACTTTCTATATTTTGAAAATAAAATCCCCAAGAAATATAGATCTTGATATTTCATAATTTAGGATCCAAGATTTGTAGTCCATCTTTCACTAATTATTATACATGAGAAAAACTTCCATAAATTGTATATGGAGATTTTTTGTGAATATAACAAACAAATATTATTCCAATTTTAATCAGCAGAATTATTCTATTGGATTATTATGTTATTACTCATGATTTAATTACCTAATTAATTATATTTATTACTCTACAAATTTAATAAATACATCGATCAACAAATCTCTAGAAAAATTGTATCATCAATATTCATATTTGATAAAATAATCAATCATATATCATGATTTATCATACTCATTTAATTTCATATTTCTACTCACAATTAGTTTTTCTGAATGAAAATGGGATAAAGATGATATTAATGAAATACCGCTATATCTATTTACTTCTTCTTGATATAAAAGGAATCCACCTTTAAAAGTCCAATAATATGCATTATGAAGATATCCATTACCACTATATTTATAAGAATCCACCATCAAAACCCACTCTTCACCTCAAAAATATTAAATATAACTTTATGAAGACATAATTTTACCTTATAAAGATTAGATTTCATGGGATGAAGTCTGATGATAACCTTATAATCCCATCGACCCACCTTACAGAATCTACTAATGCACTTTACAATGTGAGATTCTCACATAATTATGTCTTGGTATTTGGCTTCTAAACAATTTCTGTGCCACAATTTTTTCATGATATGATTTCGAGAAAACATCTTGAATAACTAAAATTCACTGTTCTCCCTTTATGGTGACACCATATTACATTAAATTTGGTTTTAACTAGTATCAGATTCATTATGGGTTCCCTAGTCACAAAGAACGAACTCATTGTGCATGAAAACCCTATCATCTGAGGAAGACATCCATGGTGTCATCATTTTATTTAAAATAGTGTTCTACTTGAAGGATGAACATTGCCCATGTCTCTTGAGTCCCACGTAGACATTCATCTAAGGAGAGAACTCATTCATTAACCAAGCTACTTTAGATACCTCCATTGAATTACAATGATATCTCCCCATACCACATCCAGTGGCTCTTTCACCTCTAAATACCACCTTGTGTTTCATAGGCTAATGTTGAATCAGATAGGATCTTTTTTCTAATATACCCAAAATATTGGAAATGGGTGGGCATGGATGCTCCTACACGGTGGAAGATCCTAACTATGATGGTTTGACTGTAACACCCCAATATTTTATGGTATTTCTCTTTCTAAATTTAATTTATTCGAGAGCATATGTTTCATACCACACCAATATTAATCAAACAATGATATATAATTACATATAATTATTTTAACTCGGTCATTAGTACCTAGCCATTAAATTGGAGGGAATGAATAATGTTTTCCGAAATATGAAATTTATATATTATATATTAAATCAAATTTGTTTATATTCTTCTAAATGATTTAATAGTCATAGGATTATAATGAATCCAATTCCACGAATTAAAGGATATATTTTATAAAGGCATCTTTACCAGCTTTTAATGGAACACATGTTTTAAAATAATATTTTAGAAATTTTTTAAATTATATTAATCAAAATAAACATCATCTTTAAAAGTGTAATGTAAATATAATTTTAGGGTGAAATTTTGGTTTTTTGTCTAAGAAATTGTATTTTCCAGTGAATAATGAAAAATCCAGTTTTTTATGAAACTACCATATTCATAGTAATTAGTAGAATATTTATGATTTAAATAGTAACATAACCTATTAAATTATTAATAATAATTTTTTAACTTATAAATGAAAATATGACATATTTATATAATTGAATAAGTAAATAAATGTTTTAAAATTGATAAATTAAGTGTTTACATTTTTGTAAAATAGAAATTTTTATTCATCATTTTATAATTAATATAATTATTTAAATGAAAATTTATTTTTATCAAATAACTTCATAAATTAATTTTTTTCTTATTATTATGATATAATTTTACAAGATGTTAATTCATTTTTTTAAGTGCCACAAAAACCTTTAATGGATTAAAATATGATTTTTTAGAATGAATGATGATATTATTTAAAAATTAATTTTTTTGTTATTAGAAATTTAATTTAATAAAATGTATTCCATTTTTTAATTATACACATTTAAAAAAATTTATAGTGAATTTTTGGGATTTTTTTTAAATAGTTGAATTTTTACTGAATAGTGAAATATTATAATTTAAGGTATTTAACAAATCCATGGATTATTTATTTATAGATGATGTATTCATAATTAAATATCATAATATCTAAATTTATTTCATTATTTTATTATATTTAGTGATAATGTTCAAACTATTGATAATCTTGAGAAAAAATAATAATAAAATGAATAAAATATCCAAAAAACATGCCTCTCTTCCACTATAAATATCACCCCTTCTTCTCACATCTCCAGAAATTTTAACCTAGCATATATTCTACCCATTTTTTCTCTAAAACATCTCCCCCCATGTTCAGGTTTTTTTGGTCTCACCAAAATACCATTTTAAAGTTCCTTAATGATGTTATCAAGGTAAAGAACTCTAGAGGTAAATCCCCTTTTGTTCTTTTAATTTTATTTCAATTTATTTTATTTTATTTTATTATCATTTCTTTACCTCCTCATTCTAAAAAATGCATTATAACTCTATTATCATATATATACTATAATTTTATTATTTTATTGTTATATCATCCATCGATTCTCTTCTTTTCTCTTTTTTCTAAAACGAAAATCACTATCCATGGGGTGCTGATTTACGACCTTCAGGGAAAATGCCTTTTGATTTTTCAATTCCTCCTTGATGTCTTTCCATAAAAACATTATTATGGATAATTAATATATTGATATTTGTAATACAACTTATTTAATTTTTTAAACCAATATATGTACACATAATTTTAATTTATAAGACAAAACTAGTGTGTGATGATAATAACACCAAAATAATCTCAATGATTATGATTAATGATTTATCTAATAAATAATCCCCATATATGGAAAAAATGATATATAATACCATTAAATATTATATAATTTCATTTATATCCTATAATTTAAATTCTGGATAACTATTCCCATCAAACATTATCTTTCGTACTTGTATAAAAGTGATCAAATCTTGAAAATCAAGAAAATGAACACTCCCAAATGACGAAATTGAATATTATAACTCATCAAAAAAGACAGAAATGAATTTAATAAAATTAAACTAAATAAAATACATTTTGAAAGGCTTTTAAATTAAATTATTAAAATAATATTATTTCATTATCCAATACATTATGAGTAAGTGAATAACACTTTCAGACGTAAGGTAAGGGTTTTCTCTTCTCGCCTTTATTTCTGTGAGATATTCCTTATTCACCACTATTTACTATGTGTGGGGTATATATAATATAATTTTATGTATAATATCAGGAATATTTTTATATTTATTTTATTAAATTTTTCATTTGATGATCATTAATTTTTTGGGGCATATAGTTTCACTATTTTCAAAGTGGTATGGGATTATCCTCGAACCATCATTTTTCATTCGGGTTATGTTTTCTATCTCTCTCTCTCTCTCTTTACCCCGAATGTTATTCATCATTATTTTTATATAATTCTTATAAAAAAATATATATGTTCGAAACTCATGTATCCATATCATTTCATCTTTCTTTCATGGGATAATACATATTTTATAAGGTTCCCTTTTCAATTCCTCCCATTAAGAAAGCCCGGTTAAATGGAACTTCCCAAATTATTACCCATTTTCAAGTATCATCCATAATATATTTTAGTATACCATTATTTTTGTAAAATAACACATTTTTTCATGAAAATATATAATTTTTCTTTTATTTATAAACACAATTATTACCTTTTCCTTTTAAAAGGCTCTTTTATATTGCTATATAAACTGCACAGAAGTGACCCAAATCTAATGTTTCTTGAAAACATTTTTTACATGCTGAAAATTATTTATGCCTATAAAAATAATTTAATTGTCCTTAAATTTCCTTTTTAGGGATATAAATGTTTTAAATTTTATTTTATGACAAATACAAATTACTTTCCAAAAGAACTAGTATTTCAAAATTAAAAAGGGTTTTCCCCATATAACTTTTACTTCTATTAGATAAATGCATTTTTCACAACTTATTTCTTATGTGTGGTGTATGTATTAACCATTGATATGTAATATCATGATTCATATTATTCCTATGATATTCTATGTTTCATTTATTTTTATTCCATCAAATGGATTATGATTTAAAAATCTCATGTGTTATGGGACACTTTAGAATGTTGAAATATTATTTTCCTCAAGAATTTCTCAATGGTCGCATTTAAATGTATCTTCATCTATGTAAGCAACCTTTATTGAATATAGAAATTCATTGAGGCTCATATCTTGTTATACTTTCTACCATATGTTTCTAAGGTTTTATTATATTTTTCACTGTGGGTGTGAAATTTTGATACCATTTAGGGTTTATGGATGAAGTATTCACATTTCGTATAATTGTTTTTCAATATGAATATATATGTTGATTATGTTACACCCCTTTTATATGATTAATTATTTGAAATTATTAATTGAAAAGTGGGACCCTTTATAGCCCCTAAATTGGTCTCATGAGACAAAACAAATATAGACATGGATGAGGTCGTGCACATTTATTTTCATATATGGATTTTTCTAAGGCCTTATCCATTTATTTTCAAATTCCTTAGATGAGGCCTCAGTTGTATGTTTCAGATGTCCAGCATTATGATTTAAATCATTATGATATTACTAATTTATAATCAATTTATTTATTTGACTATTATAATATACATGTCTAATTTCTATATTCATGTGATTATTTATATGGAATTATTTTCGATCAGCTTTTATTCCTTCCATATTATGTAAATGTTTTTATTTTATGGAAATGTGTTGTTATATATTCTCCCTGAATCTTTTTTATGTTTATTAAAAATTTATCTTAATTTAATACCCTTACTGAGTATCTAAGATCACCCTTTTCTTAGGTTTTATTTTTCCCCAGGATGCCATGATGTATATTATAAATGACATCCATGGATAATCTATGAGATTTTTTATGTTTTCTATGGTGTATTTATGTTCTATCTCAATTCAATTTGTTATATAAAACTTGTTCTTGTATCTGTTTTTTCAAATATACTAAACTGTTTGGTTCTTTAGTATGTGAATTCCTTGTTTTTTATACCAATTTAAAAAATTAAGGAATCAACTTCGGGCTACAGGGGTTGGGGTCTTTATAGTGAGTGTAAAAGGAAGTTTAGTAGAAACATTTGAAACTAGATTTAGAACATATATATTAGGGAACATAACCCTAATATATACTTTTTGGATAATCATATAAGAACATTATAGAATTTTTGTAAGGTAGGTATTATGTGGGTCTTCCTAGCAATACATCAATGTATAGATTCTTATAGAGGACATGGTTCTGGCATTGATGTATATATGGGTAACAACTCCAACAAGGTGTGTTGGACCTAACTCTGTATAACCTAGTACATGACAACATGACTTTATATGCACCTAGTTTAATACTCCCTAGGGATATGCTTAATATAATTCACATTTTTTCAAAAACCCTTATGAAGGTATTGAATATATAATGAATATGAATAACCTTGGATAAACCTCTGATTTTTTAAGTTGAAAATAATGTGTCATGATCTTCGATGAATGACTATATTTTTTTCACTTTGAATATTGATACTCGCACTATTATTTTTTGTTTAGTCAATAGAAAGAACCCAAAGGAGTCATTTTAACATTGAACATAGTGTATAAGGTGGTGGTGATGAGAAACCAAATGGTATGTTGAAATAAGTGAAATTTATCATGCTCATGCATAATTAGTTTTCCTAAAATATTATTGATAACATATATCTTTACCAACACCTGAACATAGAAATAAAGAGACAGATGGATTATGCTAAGAGATCTAGTGTTAAAGACCATGGATAAAATAACGCATGTTTTCCATCATGTAAGAAATGTGGAAGGAGACACCCAAGAATGGGCCTTAATGGAATAATGAAAGGCAATATGTGTAGGAAATGAGGACATAAATAATATAGTTTCTGACGAAAAGTGATGATTACTGTGGAAGGAAATAAAACACATCATAAGAATCCATTTGGAGTTCATTGCCTTAAATTTTTGTAATATGGTAATTAACCCATTCAATTACCTCTTCTATTGGATAAACTCTACGACAAGGAAGGACCTATGTGGAATTAAATGGATGATAGATTTATGTATTGTCATTGTATTGATAAAATTAGTGATTAACCTTATTTAAAAAATATCCCTCATGTCTATTTTGGAAGTTATATTAGTATAGTTTTTGAAAAAGGACAAATCATGGGCTGGTTGGCAACCCATCATGTATGGAATAGTCATAGGGTTTTTACCCAAAATCGAAGGGTGACTATGGTATAATTATTTCCACTAGCCTACATGATTTATTTATTACCAAAAATATTTATATTATGGATAAAGGATATTTTTATTTTAGTTACATTATTTCTATCAAATAGATAACCTTGGGATTGAAAACTAATTTGGGGATTAAGTGATTATTTTTATTTCAACAGACATAGAATATATTAAGGAATGAAAGATGAATTTTATTTTGGATTCAAATGTGATTTTATTGTGGACTTATGGTGACTCATCTGATTTATGGAAATGGTTAGAATGTCATAGAAATTTAGAGACCTTTTTGGACTATGAATTGGGATATACATATATTGTATGAGTCTTGAGGTTGGAATGTATTAAGTTAAACTTTATATATTATTATTTGAGGTTAAAGTATGATTTATTGGATAATTTGTGCTAAAAATTTTAGTTTCAATAAATATTTAATTCCCAAAAGAATGACTGGTGGATCTTATGATTCAAAAAAGTTATTCAAGCATGAAAATTTCATTTTGACCTTTCACTTCCAAGTGTGAGTGATGAAGTGAATATAGATCGAAGCACAACTAAAGGATTATATTATGCGTATGACATGGAAATTAATCATGTATGTTTATTTTCTCATTTTCTTATCTCAATATTAAAAGAATACTACAATTATAGGAGAAATATATTAGAATAAAAACATTATCCTTTTACTTTTTTTTGGGAAATCGATGGTATTTTAGTCGATCACATGATTTACAGATTTGTAAGGTATAGGTTTATAATAACCATGTTCTCTATCACTCTCCATCAGAACTTGATAGTTATATTTACATTACATGAACATGTTATTTCGTTCCTCTACTTATTTTCATCCCAAAATCCTATCTTTTTAATAACCGTCACATTTCCCTTTCCCTTGTATCAATATGATATTTTATTAACCCTATTTTCGATGTGGGTTTCCCATAAAGGAATTAGTATGTTTCAACCTTTGACTTTTGATGTACAATTTCAAATTGCAAGGAAGTGATTTATTTAATTAGGGGAGAATGTAACAACTCAATATTTTATATTATGTATCTTTTTAAATTTAATTTCTTTGACAAAATATATTTCACAAAACACCAAACTTAATCAAAAAATTATATATAATTAAATATTATTTTTAACATGACCATTATAACCTATCACTTAAATTAGAATGAATGAATAATATTATCCAAAACCTAAAATTTATCTATTATACAATTAATTGTTTGTTTTTACATTATTCCAATTTATTTTATTGGAATAAGATAAGAATTAATGAAATTTCACTCATTAAAAGACTATTTTTCTAAAAAAAGTTTTTCAAAAAACACCTCTCTCCTCCACTATAAATACTATCTATTCTTATGATACCTTCAAAGCCATGAATCATGATTATATTATGACCATTTACTCTCCCCAGATTCTCCCTTAATTTTTGGTCTTTCAGGTTTCCAAAAAGGACCATTTCAAAGTTCTATAAGGAGGTTCTTAAGGTGAATAATTCAAGATGTAAATCCCCTTTCGTTATTTTAATTTTCATTCAATTTTTTTATTTTATTTTCTTTTATTATCATTTCATTAACCCGTCTATCTAAATATGCATTAAAACTAGATAATGTTATACATATAATATAATTTTACTATTTTAATGTAATATCAACCACAAATTATCTTCTTTTCCATTTTTTTTTGAAAATGAAATCGATATCTGTAAGGTATAGATTTACCACCTTCATGGATGATACGTTTAATTTATCAATTACGGATTCACATTTGGTATTACAAAAATAGTTTAAAAATAATTTATTACATGATATAAAAATTATTTAATGATCTAAAAATAGTATATATTTACATAATATTAATTCATAAAGAAAAAACTAGTTTATGATTGTCAAAAAAATTTCAAAATAATCTACATGATTAACTTTAATGTTGTATCTAATTAATCATACTAAAATCTGAAAAAATGATATATAGTATAATTGAAAATTCTATAAGTTCATTAATATCATATAATTTCAATTTTGGATAACTATTCCCATTTCGGATGATCTTTTGTACATGTATACAAGTGAACCAATTATGAAAATCCAGGAAATGAGTACTCTTGAACGAAAAAATTGAATATTTGACATCATAAAAATTCCAAAAATGAACATTATAAAATTAAAATAAATAAAATAAAAGTTTAAAGGTTTTGAATTAAATAATTAATGAATCAAATTTCACAATTGAGGGCACTAAATGCCTGTCTGTAACACTTTCAGACATAAGGTAAGAGTTTACTCATCTCAGCATTCGTTCTTTATGACATGCCTTATTCCCTACTATTTCATATGTATGGATTTTGTATACAGAAATTTGTTGTATAATATCATGAAACTCTTTTTCTAAAAGGTATTTAATGATTCAATAGATGATAATTAATTTTTTGGTCCGTCCAGTTCGACTGTTTTCAATGTGGCAAGGGATCTCCCTGAAACACCAATTTTTATTCGGGTTACGCTTTCTCTCTCTATTTACCGCATTGTAATTCTTTATTTTTTATATGATTATTTTAAAAAAAAAATTATATGTTCCAAACAAATTTATCTATATTAGTTAGTCATTCATTGATGGGACAAAACATGTGTTATATGGATCCACTTTCTATTAATCTCATTATGAAATCTTTATTAATGGGAACTTATTAATTTTTTACTCATTTTTAAGTAGAATCTATAATCTGTTTTAATACACAATTAATTTTCTAAAATAAATATTTTTTAATGAAAAACTATATTTTTTCATTTTTTATACAAATAATTATGTCCTTTTCAGTTCTAAATAATCTTTTATATTTTATCTTAAACCGCACTAAAGTCGCCTAATTAAAAAAGTTTCTTAAAAATACTTCTTATATGTGGTACATAATTTATGACACAAACATAATTAAAATTTTCTTAACTTATATTTTCTAGTACATACATTTTTAGAATTGAATTTTATTACAAATAAATATGATTTTCCCAAAGAACTCATCTATCCAAAGTGTAAAAGCCTTTTTCTCATCTCACATTCACTTCTGTGAGACATATTCCTTATTCACAACTTATTCTTTCTGTGTGGTGTATGTACTTCCCTTTGATATATACTATAATTAATCTTATTACTATTATAATATTTTTATTTTTTATTTAATATTATTTATTGATAGGTATTATTATTTAAATGTTTCAAGTGTGATGTGAAACATTGGAATGTCTAAAGATTATTTTCCTCATGAATATCGCAATTTTTTTATTTAAAAGTATCTTAATCTCTGTCAAAATAATTTTTTGAATCTTGAAATTCATTGCATTTTATATTTTATGATGTCATCTACCATATGTTTTTTAGAGTTTATGAACAGTTTTACTTTGGATGTGCTATTTTGATACCATTCATGGTTTATCGATAAAGTATTCAAATTTCATATTCTATTTGTTTAATATAAATGTATATATTGATTATGTTTTACCCCTTTCATAAGATTAATTTGTTGGACTTAGTATGTTATGGATGGGGCCCACTATATCCCCTCCATGCATCTTTAGTTCTCATGAGAAAAAATATATATAGAATTATCTGAGGCCCTACATATTTATTTTCATATATGGATTAAGCCTAAGCCTTAACTATTTATTTCTAGATGTCTTGGTTGAGGACTTGATAGTATATTTCATATGTCTAGCATTATAAATTCCATCATTATGATATAAGTAATTTATAATCCATGTGATTATTAGACTAGAAGAATATATATGGTTAAGCTTTATTCTCATGTTATTATTTATATAGAAGTAGTTTGATCATATTTTATTCCTCCCATATTATGTTCATGTTTGTGTTGTATTGACATGTGTAGATAGAAATTATCATTGCATTATTGTTTATGTTTATTATATATTCTATATTATTTCTTACCCTTACTGATCATATGAGCTCACCCCTTTCTTATGTTTTATATTCCCCCAGGATATAAAGCTGTTTGTTATGAATGATTTCAGGGATAATCTAAGAGTTTATGGATGCTCCTTATTGAGTTTCTATAATGTATTTCATTTCACATTGTAATGTAAAACTTATGTTTGTATTGATTTTCCAAATCTATTAAACTATTCATTCCTTGAAGATGAGAATTCTTTATTTATTATACCAATGTAATAATGTAAGGCACAAAATGCAGGATATTAGGGTCAGGGTATTTACATAGAAAATTTATAAAAATCCATATTTTCATTATTAGTGTGTTCTTCTATACTTTTTCGAATATCATATATAGTTTGGAATTAACCAAATTTATCCAAAATTTATAAAACAAAGATTCATCCACAACTATTACAAAACCAATAAAACCCTCTATCAACCTTTTTAACTGCCCCATGAACCTATTAATAGCTCACCACTCACTATAGATATGATATAATTCTTTATATTCTTGGTAATTCAATCTGTTGTTTCAACCAATATTTTTAAAAAAATCCAACAAAAAACCACTTGGTTGAAATATATGAATACAAAATTTGATAGATTATCTTATAATGTGTTTCTTTTACCAAACGTTTTGAAATAAATAACAAATTTATTGGGTTCCAAAACAAAAATATTAATTTTTAACAAATTACATGATATATAATATTAAGATAAAAAATAATGTGTTTCAACTAAAAACTTATATGTACTACCTTAAAGATATAAGAATACCTAAAGATGAATTATTGATTAAAATTTTTACAAAGGTGAAACAAATTAATACCTATATTCATAATTATTGAGAAAATGATTAATATTAAACCATTCATACAATGTTAATGATGATTTTTCAAAATATATATGTTATGATTTATCTATTGAGAATAGAGATGTGGATGAGTTTATAATTCACATGAACAATAATATATTTAATAATTATGAAATGAGAAGAGGATCTTATTTGAATAAAAAATAAAAATTCAAAAAGGTGACAATATTTAAATAATTTAATGGTTTTAAGATCAATGAAAAAAAAGTCTCATGTTTATGATTATGAGGTTGATGAGGATAAAATGAATTATAGTATGTTTATTTCATCCCTTTCAATAGGATTAGAAACAAAATAATGAGTACAAGGGTAACCCTTATTTTAAATGTTTCAATGAGATAATATTGAATATTTCATAATTAGTTTATCTTAGAAAAATAATAATGAGGATGTGTATAAGCAACCCAAAATATCATCAATGAATATATTTATATTGGTTAATAATCATAGTAGAAGTAATTTATCTATAGGTAAAAAAATGTTAATTCAATAAAAATGATGAAATTTTATCTAAACATAAGGTGTCATCTGGTAAATAAAATATTTAAGAGGGTGGGGAAGAATCAGATGATATAGGTTTTGATAGTATCCTTGAAAAATTAAATCATTCTAATTGACCCACTCATGAAGAAGAGTTTGTTGAAAAGTTTAATTTTTTTGAATGGATATCTTTATTTTTAATAAAAATATATCAAATCTTGAGAAGTATATTGAATTTTTAAAGAATAACATTAGAATATCAAATTTAAAAATGGAGGGTGATAAATTAGGTGACTTCTTGAGAAATATTAAAAATCTTAATGCCCATATTCCTAAATGTAATTATATTATTATTGGTAAAATATATTTTTTGGTCACTAAAGGAGAATAATTTTAGACATTCAAGAATTACAGGATGATGAATATTATTTTATTAAAATTTTGTGTGATTTAGAAAATTAAACTAAATCAACAATTGAATAATAAAAATAAATAGTAAAGAACATAAAATACATCAAGAAACAAGATGATTCTCTAAACAATAAATACTTTGGACACACAATTAAGATGAAAGAATAGTTTAAATGAGTAAAATTGTATATAATATCTTATAAACATAAAAATATGATATAATACTTGATATATCAAGTACATGAATTTAAAATCATAATAAAAATGGTGTGTTGGATAAGGATTTGAAGACTCATCCTAGGGGTAGAGCTACAAAGAAAAAAAATCACAATTATTCTTGATAATGTAGAGAAACATTACTAAAATTTTCAATCAAATAAGGAAACAAATATTTTTTCAAAAACAAAATTACCAACTAATATGAAGATTTGAATTTCAAGTAAGATGTTAATATTTTGGTTTTTATGGACACAAGACATATTTTTTATCGTAAAACATATATTTATCTCAATCAAAATATGGGGTTGGTCTGAGAGTGATGCAATCTAGAAATATAGAAAATAATGAAACACATCAACTGAAATGAGATTCCAAAGTATATTATTGTTTTAACCAACATAAGGATACAATTTTTGGTTTAAATTGGAAAAGAAATATTATTTATGATTCCATCATAATTATACTATAGTATCTGAAGAAAAATGTTTTCTCTAGATATCATAATAAATGGAGTGGTGAACATAACTATGATATGATGGTTTTGATTTCCTACAAAAAATCAACAAATGAATAGTCTTGAATTTTGGAGAATGGTTAATCATCATACATGAATGGTAATAAAAATATTTAGTGATTAACTGAAAAATATTGTAGATGTTTTTTGACCTATGTTAATGATATATCTAGAAATGTTTAAGGCATTTAAATAACTCAAATCAATAAGAAGAAAATCACTTTATAGGATGTTTAATTTTTTTATGGTTTGAGACATAATATTTTAATTATATCTCAATTGGGTGACATATATAATCCAAATATTTCATAACAATCATTGTATAATTAACATATTCATGTTCATAAAAACTATCATTAATTTGAAGTGTGAAAATAAGACTCGTTTTTAATTTATTAATCATAAACATTATTGTTACATGTGTGTGAATGTTGATAATGAATTATATAATAGGTTTCTTAGTCATTTGGACCTAAATAACATATGTATATGTTTATATTATCATATTGTGAGAAATATTTTTAATTTAAAATGAGTAAGAATAAATTATTGTTAATTTGTTAAAAAGATAATAGAGTGAAATAATATGCATACTGCTGGAGAACAAAATTATGGGGGCCACTTGTACTAGCACATTCAGATATATGTATAGCAATGAATTTGAAAAAAAATTATAATTTGAAAACATTCATTTATGATATAAATTTCATTCCATTGGTATTATTCACGGTGATTAAACACTACGGTCCAAAAATATTTAAGTGCAATCTGTGAGATATTGAAAAACAAAAAGTATATCTTATCATAATACCTTATCTTGGTAATCTATATAAATGCATAAGCAAGTAGTTTAAAGCGTATCATGAGAAATATAGATAAATTCAAAAATATATCATTGCTTAAAAACTTTAAAAATAGATTATACAATAAAAATAATCATTGATTGGTTCATAAGGGAAATAACATGTTATCAAAGCATGTAACTTCAAAATATTTTTTCTATCATTCTAAAACAATGGCCATCTTTATTTAAAATAAATATTTTCTTTGATTGAATTCAGTCAAAATTTATTATGATGTTTATTTTATATAGTTATAAAATATTATGATTTTGAAATGTTTTGGTATCCAATACTATATCAAGAACAATGTAATAACTTTGAAAATATTTGAATAAATATTTGATAAAGGGATATCTCTTGTTTATAAACCTAGTGGATAAAACTATAGGTGTCAAAATGAAGAATCATAATAAAATCATTTATATTAGTGATTTTTATCTTATGTATGAATATGGAACTTCATTCACATAATTTTTATTTTACAATGACATTAAAGAGTCTCATGATGAAAATAATGATAAATGGGATACAAATTAAATTAGTACAATATGTTGTAATGATCCAAAATATAATTCTAAAACATCAAGTGATGATGAAGGCCCATAAAAAGTATATCAATGTTGAAAAGAGTAAAAAAACATGTGGAGCCTAGAAATATAATTAGATACTACAAATATGAATTCTGTGGTTAGAAGAGGTTATAAATGTGAAGAAGATGTTCCTTCGAAGGGTAAATTTGAGTTCATATTGGAATTATATTAGAGTTCAATGATTGTTTCCAAAAAATGAAAATTGGGGTTTTAGAGTCTTCCATTATAGTAAAAAAGTATAACGGGGATATTTAACAGCCGAATTAAATTTAATTAAAAATGAACATCATAAGTTTATGAGACTCATTCAATGTTTCAAAATTATTTATATTGGTAAATGGATATCTCTCACAATCATCACTCTATCTAGTAATGTGGTGTTTATATAAATTCATCCATAAGAAAATATTATTACATAGTATATTGAGTTAATAAATATTTAGATTTTAATATTTTTATAATTTTTTTATCATCAACATTCTCATGGATTTAATTATTGGGAATTGAAATTTAACATATTATAACAGAATAGAGTGTTCCCTTAAGGATTATAAAATATATATATTCTTTGGTGTATACTCCAATATAGTAAAACTTTTAATAAAGTAACTTTTTGATGTGTAATCTCCCTATTATTTATCAAGGTTTTTCACTTCCATCGAAATATTCATTTATTTCTGAATTTTTTCCCTTAGATGAAAAGATCACTTAATTTATTTTCCCATGACCTTTAATAATTTTTATGTTATGTAAGAAGATTTATTTTAGTTAAAGTTGTGAAAATAACTATTTTTTATCTATTGGTTTTATTCTATCTACCTTTCCGAGAATATCCTTAAGTTCATTAATTTCCTTTTTAAGATCTATATATGGAATCATAAGAGGAATTTGATAAAGAAACCATTTCTTATGGGAACTCATATCTCCTAATTACTATTTGTGGATTATGTATTAAATATTACTTTAAGGAAAATGTGTTCTTTTGATTGAATATATTTGGAATTTCATGTGTTGGAAAAACTTATTTGGAATGTATGCCTTCATTATTATTGCCTTTGATTTGCTAAATTTTTTAATATCAAGGTTCTTTTTTCAAGGTGTTGCGTGGATTGAATAATTTTAGAAGACAATCCCTTCTTTTTGTTGATATTGATGATATTTCTATCGTATATAAAGGAAATGGTAACCCTATCATTGGGAAAAACCTTGGGGAGACATAAACAACATCATTTTGATTGATTAATGTGATGAATTATTCTCACATAGTTGAGAACCATAACATATACTTTTACTACAAGTCATGGTTAAACATTTATAAGAAGTGTACTACTCATTATTTGATAGAATAAAGAAAACCACATTGATATCTTAGATATAACACATTAATTTAACTATAATAAAAATTTCTATTCAATATAGATAGATGAATGATTTTTATAAACAACTAAAATATTGTGACACATAATGGACATAGTTTTATACACCTTGTCGTGGTCTAAGAAGAAAACATTTGTGGAATATTAATTAGATCATATTGGTTGTTAAAAATTTTAGAATAATATTTTATCTACATCGTACATAAAAGAATATCCTGGATTCAATAATTATGTGATTGTTTAAATAAAAATGGTCATGGGGGAATGATCATGGTGCTTAATGAATCTACAAGAAAATAAGATAAAAAAAATGCCTTGGTCAAGAGAAAACCTTGTTGTGGTTCTAGTTAAATTATTGAAAGTACAAAAGGGTATATCTTTGAAATTTTTAGGACTCTATGATTTTAGCCATGTTTTGAAAATATATATTTTTCCTGGTGAAAATGTATCATTGTTCAGTCCAAAATTCTGTGGTTTGTTATAATTTATAGAAAAATATAGTTTCCATTGATGTAAAAAAATGATTGTTTCCTAGACTTTTAAGATTTATTAATTTATATCAATAGGATAGATTTTAAAAAAGATAATGGTCCATACATTTTATGTCTACAAGGCTTAACAGTGAAATATATATTATGAGGGTGTCAATCATGGTATGAAACCTGTTCCATTTAAAATTACATAATAATATCACATTATCCATACTAAATAACCTAGATCTCATTTTTATTAGGGTCAAACATAACTTCATATATTAATGATAGTCTATTTTTTATTAAAAAAATATTTTCCCGGATCCAATTTAATCAATGATTATTTTTCCCACACACACTAACTTGTTTCTTATAATAATTATGTAAAGAATCCACACAGGATATAGGAATTTTAGTTAGCTCACCAACACTAAGACAATACAGTCCTAGGGATCATAATATGATATTGAGTAGATGTTCCAAAATGAACTAAATTCATAGTTTGGTGGAGGGTTTGGGAAATTTTACTCTGATCCAATATTTACTCCATTATAATGTTTTTGGTATGTTACCACCCACCCAAGTTTTACTCCCTCACTCCTCTCTATATGATCACTACTCAATAAATAATAAAAAATCAATATGAAATCTAAATAAAAAAAATCACAATTGTTATTTTTGATTCACCAATAATAGAATGGTACTACTTTATATCCTTGAACAAATCCCCCACAAGAAATCTTATAATACAATAGTGAACATAGCTCCACTTTCTATAAATACATCTTTCATGTGTCTTCCAAGAATCCTTCTATATTTGGAATGATATTAAAAGAGTTCCAAAATCCATATCTTTATTTTTTTCAAAAATTTAGGAATTGAATTTATTTTATGATCTTTTAATATTCATTCATTTTTCCATTATTTTTTTCACAATGTAAAACTAAACATTTATAGGTATAAGTGGAATCTCTATAATTCTATATTTCAATAATTATCTTTTTTTAATTATCAAACATATCTTGTGAAACTATTTCTCTTTCCTTCCATTGGTCCTCCACCAATATATATAAAAATATCTATCAAATATCCCATTATAAATATATATCAAAAGTTCCATGAAAATTTAAAATATAGAATCTTTCTCTATTGTTATTAAAACATTAATTCCATGTCTTTCCATAATTTACCAAATAAATCCTCATCAAATATATATCTCCAAAGTATGAATCTATGTCTTTTACTTCATTTTTTACCTATTCAAAGATATATAATGGTCAATGTTCTACTATATTATATGTTCTATAATGGTAAATGTTTCAAAATAGTCAAACACAATAAAATATTAACCATTACTAATAATAAATATTTCAAAAATATAACCAATGGAATTCATTAAAATATCACACACCAATACAGATATACCCATTAAAAGCATGCAAAAATACTTCTAGTATCGTCAAAAAAGCATTGTTATCTGAATCATTGTAAAGGGGGTTCCCCTTTATTAGTGTTAAAAACGATGATAAGGGGGGAATTATCTTTACTAAAAAAGTGATGATAAATTCCCCAGCTACTATAGTGTGTTGTTTTTATAACAACACACTGTATCAACCTATAACATATAGAAAATATATATAAATTAATTGAATTAAATTTAACATCACAAATGAAAAAAACACTACTATATACATTTCAAAAAAAATTCTATAATCACCTTTACAATTACTATAAATAATTATTCTGTCATCATATTTGGAACCCACGATCCCCCCTCAAAAAAATTCCTCCCAATGTATCAGTTGTGAAACAAATCACCTCAACTTGACCAAATTAATCCATTTCACATCCATAATAGCTTTTAAGGGCATTCTTTGTTTAATTACTATTCCTAGTTTTTTTGGGGGGTTTCCCATGTAGATTTTGAGGAAATAGTGGGTTCTCATTATTAATTCTTGATATATATATATATACCAAATTCATTAAATACATATATTTATTTTAATATATATTTTTTTTTATAATCTTATAAATACTTTTTTAAACAATATATATATATTTTGAATTATTAAAAAATATTGATTATAAACATTCATTTATAATTAATGTATATAAATAAACATCATTTTTTAATAATAATATGACAATTTTATATAAATTAATATTTAAAAAAAACATTTATCAGTGTTAGGAACAGCGCTGATAAATATATTCTTTATCAGTTCTAAACTAAGTGCAGGTAAATGTTACCTTTATAAGAACATTTACCTAGTGCTAATAAAGGAGTGTCTTTTTTCAGTGTATTCTGCTTAGTGCTAATAAAAGTCCTCTCATCACTTTCCCAGATCTTTGGAAGTGGTAATAATTTTTTCAAGTCAATTTGTCACATGTCACCCATATTGGGGTCCTCAAAATCATCAAAAAATATTAAATCAACCTCCTTCTATTAAGATAAATAATGATCTTGAAAATATATAAATATGAAATTATATGAATAAAACATGGAAAGACTTCATCACGGTGTGTCCATATTTCTCATGACACAATGTTTACCTTCTGCAAAAACATCAAAATCATGGTTCTTCAAATATTGAAGCTACTATAATGAGATGAAAAAAATAATGGAAAAAATCCATTAATCTTCAAGAATCATAGCTCGAACTCTAAAAATCATAATGTTTTAGATATATATTTTTTTAGTACAAAAAATGTTATTTGAAAATAACTCATACTACATTGTGTATTTTTTAAGAAAAACTGAAACATTGATCGAGAATAACACATTGATCTCATGCACATATTTTTCTATCATATATCATCCAAAAAAGTATAGAAATAAAAAGTCTAGTAGGTAACAATGAAAATTTTAAATAAAATACCAAAAAATGATATAATGGACCCCAAGTGGCATGTCAAAATCCAAAAATATGAAATCTAGAATAAAACACAAGGATGGTGAAGCGCTTCCACTGAGAAACTGTCATTGCTGCTAAATATAATGATGAAGCCCCAAGTATCAATGTTGACATCAAGATTTGGTGATCTAAATTTTACGGTTAGAGAGAGAGAAACAATCCATCCTTTGAGTAGAACCACTAATTATAAGAACACTATAGAATCTAGAAGTTTTAATGGACTTGGAGAAATCATAATAACATCTATTAAGAAGCATCCATGGTCATTGGGAAACTAATGATAAGGGAATGAGGATCCACCAAAAGGGGAAGAGGATAACCTCTAAGATGATATTCCTCAATGGAAAGATTCAGTTGAGAGGCCATGGATATATCTTCAGTAGTTCCATTATGATGTATTTTTTTAACAACAGTGAGGGGATGTGGGAATAATGAAAATATACCTAATTTGTAGATGGGGTGGATCAAAACTGATACCTCCAAAATGCCTCTATAGGACTCAACCACTTGGTTTTTTCCATGGTGAACTACAAGAATCCTATAGCTTCACTACTACAATGAAATCCCAAGACACTTTTTAAAATTTAATCTTACAAAGTTACACTTTTGCATTACTTCTATACTTCATAAAGTATTCTCTCAACAAGCTTCACAAAACAAATTCCAAATAATCATGGGGTATCCATTATAGAATGATCACTTATAATCCATACATAGATAAAAGTTTAATGATATTTTGATCCATTGTGGTCAAGAATTTATAATTATGGTGAAACATATCTATTTATTCTAGAACACTAAAATCGTAGGAATATATTATTGTGCCATGGCACCATGTGTTATGATGTTATGTCTAGTATGTGGATAGAACGTTCTCAAAATCTTTAAAACTCCTTCAAATCACACTCCATGTAACATTTCCTCATTAATATAACGATACGTTAGTGATTATCATTCATCCTTTGGTATCCTTTCAATCATACATTACATTTCCACAAAAAACACCACAAATTGAAACTCCAAGCATACCTTAATGCTTGGATAACGAAAATTCCATCATCAACTTCTTAATTATTTCACCTTTGTAATGTGATATCCCCCAACTGTGTGTTTGACAACAACTCCATTCCAAATAAAATTTCCAACACACTTTTTAATTAGTTTTGAAAACATGAAAGTTGGTTGATAAAAAATCCAAAACTGATATCAATCATCAGTAAGATTATAACAATATTCTCCTTTGTATGTTTTCTCAACACCCATTATCAATAAAAAACTAGGATAAATCTAGCTTTCATAGCGTTGATACTCTTTAAAATAATCTCTTGTATTCAAGACATTTTTACTTCTCCCACTATAACATCATATCCAAAGTAAATCTTATATAAAAGAAATTAATTTATATCATTTTAGAAAATAATTACATTGATAGAGATGGGAATTAGTATTCTACTGACATTCCATTATCCCCATGTCTTATTGATGTCATAAAATAAAAGATACAGTCCTTCTATACCTTATAATAGGTGGTAGAAGGATTTTAGTAACACTATTTTTTCACGTAAATATACTCATTTATCACCGAATAGAAAAGGGGTTTCATCAATAAATATTATTCCCTTGGTTAGAAAATTATTTGAAGCATGTTTATAGGGAACTGGCTTCGAATCTTCAAGAATAAAACAAAATTATATCTTTATCCTCTCTTATTTGAGAAATTTCAGTTTTTTCGAGTATATTCAAGAAAATCTTTCATCTATAGCCATACTCTCAAATATTTCTAGTGATTATACTTACCATTTATTAAATATTTATCAATAAAACATCTAATCCAACTTATTATAAACTCAATATAAATAAAATATTACTGTCACTTTCTGCCAAAAGCTTCACATGGATATTGCCTTTAGTTTCCAATATGGAACTCCCCCTATGATATATATCATGATTTAAAAAAACTATGATATTACAATTAAATATCATGTTTTTTGTTATAATAGTTTTATTTTCCAAGGAACATCTATATCAACCAATTGGATAAAACATGGTTTTTATGTCCTCTAATAGGTGTTCTTCCTTGGATGATTTGTCATATTCAAAAGGTTGGTATTAAAAATACCACTGAAGGGCTTATATATTACCATGAAATATATTATTGAAATTTTTTAGGATATTTATCCACAATTAGATGCTTCTGATATCATGAAAAACCCTCATATGGTATCATATATTATATCCAAATAAACAAATAAAGTTAGAATTTTTGTTTTTGGTACTCTATCAAGGTGTCCACCTCCTTTCTCAAGGTATAAAAGCATTTTTTGTATATGTAAACACATATTTAGTCACCATATTTGTCTTCAAACTATGTATATTTTATATTTTTCTATTTCACAAATTAAAATTTAAAATTAGTAATGGAAAATATAGATTGAGATTCTATATCACTCATATATTTATATAAATTATATTTATAGATCATATCAACCACTATTACCTTAAATAATTTAATAATGGTTATATAAATTAAGTACAATGATAGAGGGGATTATGAAATTTTATTATGTTCTATAATATAGTGATCCACTATGGACCATCAATTTTTATTTATCCTTCATTTTGGGATCAATTTTGACAAGTGAAATGGTTGTGATATAATCCAATGCACCTAAATTCTCTTTGGGATTATCTTTTTATTAATATAACAATTGAAAAGTGTATAGGCCTTTGAATCTCCTTCTATAAAGTATTTATCCACTCACAATATATTTCTCCTAATTTTTTCCAGCCCTGTTGATATTACTCTTATCAATGAAATAATCGTTAGCCCTATGAATACATACCTTTCTTTATGATACTTCTTTCACATAAAACTTTAGAATACTTTCACTTTTCCAAGTCCTATTATTATCTTTCAATGAAATATTTAATTAAATAATAAATTTTTAATGAATATTTAAATTTCCTGAAATGAAAATAACTTCCACAACCATCCCATTAAATTAATTTCTTACTATAATATAATTTTCACTATATGCATGATAATTTCCCCAATTCATTCTAGATGAACTTCTTCGGTAGTATCTAGAAGTGACATGATTAAAATAGTAAGAATTGTTGGAAAAAATTTCATACATCATTTACTATTTTTATTAAATTTTTTCTTTTATACTTCCGTTTTATTCATAGAAATAAATATCTTCTAATACTTCATAGAAAAATATATAAATGTGATCTCACATTCCTAAATAAAATCACATGTCTCAAAAAATTTTGTTTCTAAACCTATTTGTTTTTACCAATACTTATTATAGGGGTATTTTTATATATTTTTTCATTATATCTAATATTTTCTATTTTCATAGTGAAGTTCCAAAGGATCGAATAAAAACTAAGAAGGTAAGGTTGAATTAATTGTTCACTTTTATAAGTTTCAATACATTTAAAAACATAACCCCTGTATCTTATTAAAGTTTATATCCATAAATATTTTAGTAAATAATACTTCCTAAAAAATTAGAAAATAAATTAATGAAAATGATATTTACCAGGTTCAACCACTGTGCCAGAACCTACATCCTTATCATTGGCAATATTTGTGGGTGTATTTAAATTCACTATAATAATTAATTGAATAAAACGTTTTCCAACACATGTTAGACACCTTTTATATCACAATATAAATGACTAAAATGACTCAAATCAATTTAAAAAAGTTTTATTGAATACAATTGATCCAAAACAAAGGAATAATTTTTTTAAACTGATCCACATAAATTCCTAGGTCCAATGACCTCATGTCTAACAGACTTCAGTCTAATGAACCTAGTCTGATTGAATGAATCTGATCGACTCAATAAAATGTTCCATTTATCAATATCTTCATAAAGAATCATTATGTTATGTCTGGATAAAAAACTGCACTTTTTAAAAACTACTCAAAAATCAATCCAAACATCCTTCATGTGATCTTCTACGACCTGGTAAGAAAACATTCAGTTGTCTGATCATCTAATGATATATTTACCCAAAAAGTACTCTGAATCAACCTATGGCTCAAATATATTATATATCAACCTTTTCCACTCATATGAAAAGTTGAAAAGTATGAATGTAATGCACTTTTATTCATAGGGAACTCAAAATAGAGAAGGCAGAAAAATGAAAAAAAAATACAATTACTCAAATATTAAAAACTCTAAAAAACACTCACATTTAAACATAAACATTAATTTCTTGAAATTTTCTCAAGATTTATCTAAAATCATTTTTCTCAAACACATTGATGTTTCTTCATTCCGATGTAACTACCTCAGCTTCAATCCAATGTGACTAAATCCCTCTTCATATTACAATTAATCTTTATTCCACTTCTTATTATGACCTGACTATCCCCCTCTACTCAATACAATATAAATATCTTCCTCTACTCATTACAATCTTACTATCTTCCTTAGAGATAGTCTGATTTAATTCCATCCACAGTGTTAGTCTAATTAACTTTCATTCTAAGAGTCTGTCTAATGGAACTTTCTTGACGTTACTCTGATCGAATCCTCATAAAAATGGGTTTCCCATTCTGATGGAATTATCATTACAATGCAATTTTAATTAAGATGGAATTATCATTACAATATAATTTTCATTATGATGGAATTCTTATTATAATGTAAACTCCACAGTGAATCTTTTAAAAACCTAAAACCTTATCATCTATAACTCATTCATAATTCTGAAAACTTCTGTGTCTGGTACATCTCGATCCGATGAAAACTTTTTCTTTCTTCTTGGAACATATAAAATTATTATGATTCTTCCACTTCATCAAAATATTTTATCATGAGAATTTTTATGATTTATTAACACTTCAATATTATAATAGAATTTTATAACTTATGTTTAGAATGTTTATGAACATTCTAACTCGGGACATTACAATCTTCATTAACCATATTCAACAATATTATGAATTTTATTCTCATGAACATATTACTTTCTAACCATCATTAAGTCTGATGAATCTTGAAAGTCATGTTGATGGATTTGAGACTTGTGATGTTCTTCATAAAAAATGTAATCTTTTTTACTACTTCTACGTCCAATGAACTGCTTTAAAAACATATAGCTTCTATATTTTTCACACCTTCTATATATGGTGCGACTTATTCAGAAAAATTGTCTCCATAAATTTGTGTCCTGGAAAAAAACCCAAAGAAAATAACTTATCTCTCCCATTGTGTTTGGATTCAAAAATTCAACAACATTTAGATTTATTATAAAAAATATTTTTTATTGACTATTTTTGATCATAAAGAATAATAACATTCTTTTAAAAAAATTATTTATGAACAAATACAATACTTTTTTAAACAAATCATCACAATGGTTTTACAATCAACCCCATTTGGTTTTTTTGAAAACACTAATTAAAAAATTCAACTAGATAATTTTCACAAATGAAATTTTGTAAAGAAATCATGTTTTTCATTTTATAAAAACATATACTTTATCAAAAGATAGTTTCTAGAGACCACACTACTGTATAATGTAATGTTTTGGAAGGAATTCCATCCCTCCTTAATAAATTTTTTTTACATCCATGTTAAGATAAACACCCTCTCACTTTTATCTTTTCCTATGTTTTCTTTTTCCCTCATTTTATGATTACCATGTCTTCAGATTCATAAAATAAAGACAATTAAAAACATCATAAAGAGTACAAAGTTGTTACATTCTCTCCCCATTTATCAACATAATCCCAAGCTTGATGGGGATGACTTCCTTATGAGATTTAAGAATTCAATGGAGAAGGATGAACCAGAAGTTTCTGAATCAAATTAAGAATCCTTCCTTTTGGAATTTCATTTGTGAATATATCATTGATTTAAACGATTGTTGAAATACATTACAGTCCATTATAAAAATTATTTTTGATAAATAGAATCTTTAAATCAATGTGTATTAATATTGAATTTTGGAATTGATTTTTATGAAGATCAATTACACTCTGGTTTTCATTAATAATCTTCAAAGGTTTTGAAACATTCACATTCAAATCTTCTAGATAATCTTTAATCCTCAAATTTGAGTACAAGTTTGAGTAATAACAACATATTCATATTCCATTGTACTAAAAGTTATTGAACTTTTTTTCTTACTATTCTAACTTACATGACATTCACCAATGAAAAATGTTCGTACAAAGTTTTATTTTCTATAATTACAATCTCTATCCCAATCAGCATCAATATAAACATGAATTTTTATGTAAAAATTTGTTGTGTATAAAAACCCATGTGGATTTTTTTCCTTTGAAATTGCAAAAACGTGGTTTTTCACACATGTATAGATCCTTTAATTTTCAGTATAAATCATTATTGTGGACTTAATGTGGATTCCTAATGAGTTTGTAATGGTTCTGAGGGTGTTAGGGTCTTGTTCAGAGCCCAGAACCCATTTTTTTCAGAAAAAAGACTCGACGCATGATTTAGAGTAAACGTTGTGAGATTTATGCATGGTTTTCCAAACCGTGTGGATGGTGTTTTTTTTCAGAAAGTGGTACCTCACATGGTTGGAGAATTTAAAAATAGGAAAACTATGTGGATGTCACTTTTTTCTAAGGTAATCATGAATGGATGTTGCATAATTTGATCAAACGCTGTGGTGGATGAATTCTCAGGAATAACCATCTCGCATATTTTGAGAATAGTTTAACAAACCGTGTGGAAAAACCATGAAAAGGCTAAAAACCTGTGTAAAATTCCCAAAACTCCCTTAATGATCGATTAACCCCCCTCCTTCCTCTTAATCTAAGAAAAAAATGGGATTTTCTTCTATTTTCACTCTTTTGGAGCTATTTGAAGGCCAATGATATGGATCAAGAGATCTCCATCATCTGGAATCCGATCAAGATTTAGTTAAACAGATTGGATGTGAAATGGTATATACTCCTATCCTATTTATCCATTTTTCTTCTCTTTCACTCTCGACCTATATATCTCAAAGTGAGATTTTTCACTTTTTCTTAGATCTACTCCAATTTGAGGTAAATCAAGCGATGATACCGGAGGAGAAGGCTCATACAACCCAATGGTGGGTGGTCTATAAATCATCCATAAAGATCGTTGTTTTGGGAATGTTCGTGTGTGGGCAAACAATTTCATTAGAAAAAGTTTATTAAATTAACATTCCGTGATTATACATGTTAGAATCATATGGTTATCCTCTTTCCAAATATGTGATTAGTTGATAGTTGTTTTACACACAACTCTATCTACCTTAGGTAAAAGGTTATGTCATAATAGGGTTTTTAGTGTTTTGGCATGTTTGATCCATAGTTAAGGTGTTCCTTTTTTAGCCTTTCAAAAGGTGAGTCTTCTTATCATAAATGTATTCTTATTACTAAGAATTTCATAATGGCATGTACCATGTATTCTCACCACTTGACCGGCCTAAGGTAATTGATTTTAAATGGTTTTTAAAAGTGAAAATTGAATTGTGAAATGGAAAGTATACTAAGTATATAACTTGGGCTTAATAAAAAGAGATTGTATAAAAATTACATGTTTGTAGCACCCCATTCCATGTTGATGGAAGGCAGTGGAGCGAACCTCAATAATTGAATAAGCTTTAACGGCTAACTAAGACTTGATTAAATGGTTTCAACACTAATTGGCTTCTCCAAACTAATGGAAGACAAGGCTTGGACCAATAAATAAACGGTTTCATGTTTACTTGATCGATCCACACTACTGGAAGGAAAGACTTGAACTAAATTAATTATTACATGATTATAATATTATATAGTAATGGACTAACTTGATCTCACCTTTGATCCTTAGTGGATAATACCATGGGTCTTCGGAACCCCATTCCAATACAAGGATACGATTTTCTTAGGTTGATACCATCCTGGACTCTAATGCTTGTCTATTCCTTGTGTTCCATGTATTCTACCATTGGGACCCTTTAATTATTATAGGACACCACGAATACACACCTTAGATATAACATTGACTAGTAGGTGTCAAGGTGAAATACCATTGGGCCCTGTATTTTCTTAACCCCATTTTACCTTGTTCGATCACATTAGAAATTTAATGAACCTTATTGTGGAATTCCTTGTATCATGATCCTTGGATTACACTTTTATCCCTTTTGCATGACTCAGATACTATTGATTTAGCAGTCTGTGAGATTTACATTAGCATGGTTATTACCCTGGAACTCCCTCATTAGATATAATTTTTATGTTTCCTTGTCATGTCTTGGTACCTTCACTACTTATACTATCATGAGGTGATGTTAGTGATGGATATTCCTCACATGTCTTATTAACATTAAATTGTATTTATTTATTAATAAACTAGTGACACGTTCAGACACCAGTCGTGTTCTGAAGAGTGTACTTGGTTATTTAGTTATATTGTACTAATTTATTTTCCATATATAAGCATGCCTTCACACTGATGTATTCTCTTACATGGGTCGGATGTTATAGAACCTATTGGTGGTGGCCCATTGAGATTTATCTCACACCCTCTTTTAGTGGTGATTGGTATCGGGAGTAGATTACAAGATTGTGGGTGTTGAAAGAGGGAATTATTCACCTTCCAACACTTGATTGTGTGCTGATAGGATGGAGATTGATAGTAGGTGACCGAGTTGGATCATGGGATTCTTGGAGTAGTCTTTTTTCCTTTACGTTTGGAACATGTTATGGATGTTGTCTTGTATCTATTCATTCCATTTTCTAGTGACATGACATTACATCATTATTTTCTAAGTTGATACAGTGATTATTAATCTCCTTTATCTATTTCATCAGTTGCTTCTGCTATTTCTATTATTTATATTTATTCATCTATTTATTATTCAGTTATAATTATTCAAATGTGCTACACTCTTCCAATGAGGGAATATTCTTCCCACAAACACACCCTAGGCCCTAGCTGCTAGTCGGTAGCCTCTAGAATTCGGGAAGATGCGCTTGAGGCCATGTGGTCCACCGGTCTTGGGGAACCCATTAAGTGTCATCCTGATCTGGGATGTCACAAAGTGGTATCAAAGGGATTTATGTTCATTCTTTACTATCTAGAGAGAATATATTTGAGAATAGTAATGCTTGGTACCTATTCATAAGTTGTGTTTGGGCATCGTGAACCCATGTTCGATGTAAAATCCATGTTACCAAATATACAATTTTTGTTTTATTTTCCTATTACAATTGATATTATTTTACAGTTGCGTACACACACATGTGGTGAGGTGTTGTTTATTTTTACTCTGGTTGAGAATTTATTTCATTCGTAGCCCGATGATATGATGGCAACGGAAATGGTAACATGCATCATTATAGACACCTTGAATTCACTTGTTAAGCATATTTTTATTCCATAAAGGTTCATTTAACTACTTGGCATTGCTTGATATGCCTTTAATTGCTGAGTGATAATGTGATTGTTGCATGTACTTGTATTACTTTGGCTTTGATTGAGTGATTTTCTATCTCAATTCATGTTGTTTATGTTCCCTTATGGGTTGGGATGAGTAATTTTCTGAGTCAATCCATTATTCTATAAGTAAATGGGTGTCATTTCTAGTAATAGGTGTATGGGAACAAATTTATCATAAATGACTATCAATAATAAAGTGAATACTGAAATAAAAAATAAACTGGTTGCACATCCTTATCCCACTTTTTCATAATAATGAATGATAAAGAATCTAAACTAATAATTAACTACAAAATGACATAAAACTTATACATGAGCAATTTCTGATACCTAGTCGTCTAAGTGGGTAGATTAGGTATTATGACTTGGTTAGTGAGTTTTCTTATGGTCAATTTCTTCTAGTGATGATTTCTCCTTTCTTTTAAGCATGTTCAATGGTGTGTTCTAGGTGTTTGTAGACTAATTTTTCCACGACATTATTTTGTCATTCACCATGAGGGTGTTGACGAACATGCCCTAGACATGGTGGGCCCTTTGCTGCAAGTCTTACTTCTAGGAGTTCCATATGATGAACCACCTATTGTAACTAATTAAGGGATGGATTCCCTAGTTCGTGAATGTTTTTTACTTATGATGCAATCTATGATTGGGGATCCATTGGTTGCACCTACGATGGCTGATCTGACTCGCGAATTCTAGAAGCATAATCCTCTTACTTTTTTAGGGGATGGCGGTTCTCAGGCCGCTGATTCTTGGATAGAGGCCATGTTTTCTATCTTTGAGAATTTGGAAATGCCTCTAGATTTGAGTGTCAAGATTCTTACATACATGCTTTTGGATTCGTCCAAGCATTGGTGGGATTTCGTTACCCAGGACGATCTTCATCCGTGCATGTTATGGGTTTCCTTCCAGACTGCATTCTATGATCAGTTTGTTCCTCAATAAATGAGATCACACAAAGCCAAATATTTCATGCATTTTGATCATGGTTATATTTCTATTATGTAATATTTAGTGTGCTTCACTGATTTACAGCACATTTCACCACTTGTAGTCAGTGATGAGCTTTCATGGGATAGAAGTTTTGAGGATGTGCTCCATTATTCCATATGAACTAAGGTTAAAGTCTTTTACCTTTCTAATCTATCTAAAATAGTTTATCATTCCCTTATCACTAAGCGTAACTTCTTGTTTTGAGTGAGTACCGGGTTTAAAGGATTAGTGTTGCGTCAGCCCTGTAGTTTTTCTGGTGGTAGGAACTGTTCCCTTGAGGTTTTTCATCAGGGGCAATGGAAACCAGAGTATCCAGTTTGATAGCACTATAATGTGTCATAAGTTTGGAAAACTAGGGAATATAAATCCCCAGTGTGATCGAGACCTTATAGAGTGCTGAGATTTCAGTTGTATGGGTCATCCTCTGTGTTTTTACATAACCATTCCACCAGCTTTGAGTGGAATGGGATCAGCTTCAGCTCTAACTTCAAGAGTGAGTTCTTGTCTTCCATGTCAGGCGAGGAGTTGGAGTTACACTGGAAGGCCAGGCTGAGGAGTAGTTCATGGTCATGGTAGTCTACTCCCTGATAACTAGCATCTCCAGCAGAGCCATCATAATCGTGGTAGTCTATTTGTTGCACATGTCTGTGGACCAGGTCAGTTTAATTCTTTACAACTGATACCCAATGATCAGGATATAAGACCATAAATAGTACAAAGTACAATTATAGTATCCTCCACTATTGTATATGCTTTTTTAGATATAGGTTCATCAAACTTTTTTATTTCTATATCTGTCAGGGAAAGTATCAGAAAAGAGATATTCTATCACTATAGTGTAATGACCCTTGATACACCATTGGGAATATGGATGGAGTGCATACACCAGTGCATGGATTGTCCCCTTAAGGTAGGAAGTTACCCTTACTTCTGTAATATATAATTCTCAAGATGAAGGGCTTTGATGTCATTCTCGTGATGGACTTGTTAGTTGACTATCACGTTGTTGTAGGCTGCTATCATCACATGATTTCTTTTACATCACCCTAAGGAAGAATCTATGATCTGAAAGGCGAGTGGGATGTCAAGGCTAAGAGAGCGGTACCGAAGCATAAAGGGATAGGGTAAGTGACTGGTCAGATTTAAAATCTTTTAATGGGGGATCAAGGTTTTCTTCATGATGACTTTCCTCCATTAGTTGATTGTTTTAGGGATGTCTTTCTTGATGAATGTTTAGCTTACATACTAAGAGATAGGAAGAGTTTACAACAGATCATGTTATTGGAGTGGCCTGAGTGTCCATTCCCCAATATAGGATGGAACCTACTAAGCATCAGGAGCTCAAGTGGTAGATAGTGGACTTAGAGGACAAAGATTTATATGGCCCAGTACATCCTCTTAGGTTTCACCTATGATTTTTTCTAAGAAGGCGGATGGAACTCTCTGTTTATGCATGGATTAAAAAATATTGAACCAGTTTACAGTCAAGAACCGGTATCCACTTCCCCAAATAGATGATCACTTTGACCAGCTCTAAGGAGAAAAAGTGGTCTCTAAGATTGACCTGAGATCAAGTTATCATCATGTGTGAGTCAGACCATCATACATATTTCATACAGATTTTCATAGAATGTATGGTATGTATGAGTATATTGTTATTCTTTTTGTTCTTATGAACATGCCTACCATTTTCATGTCTTTGATGAATATGATTTTCCATCCTTATTTGGACTCTTTTTTCATGGTTATTGTGGACAACATCTTTGTGTATTTTCACATTTGTAATGACCACTCCATACATATTGAGATCAATCTGAGTACACTAAGTGAGAATCTTCTTTATTCCAAGCTTTCTATATCCAGCTTCTGGATCAACAATGTCCAAATTGTGGGTAATATAATTTTATAATCAAGAGTATCTTTTGACCCTAAAAATGATAGTGTTATAGTTTCCTAGGAGAATTTGAAGAACGTGTTTGATATCAAGATTTTCATGGGGATGGATTGATATTACAGGTGTTTCATACAATACTTCTAACATCTTGCTTCACATCGTACTGGACATAAAAAGATGGTTGTTAAGTTCTTATGTTCAGAATCATGCGATAAAGACTTTCAGGAGATGGAAGGGAAGCTTGTCTCGACACCTATTCAAATTATTCTAGAACCAGGTAAAGGTTATATCTTCTTCTATGATGCATTAGGTATTAGCCCAGGAGTATTGTTGATGTAGGAAGTCAAATTTGATATCTATAGACCTTGGAAGTTGATGCCTCACGAGAGAATTTACCTGACGCACGACCTTGATCTAGTAGCAGTTGTCCATACCATACATGTCTAGAGACATTATCACTTGGGTGAGCGCTTTGTGGTGTATACTAATCACAAGATCCTCAAGTATATATTTTATTAGAATGAATTGAACCTCCGACAGTGAAGATGGGTGGAATGTCTATAATCCTTTGATTTTGAGCTTGCTTACATGCGTGGTAATGGAAATTTGGTTAGAGATGCACTAAATCAGAAAACTCAAACGCAGACTATATAGGAAGCCATTGATGATTGGAAGTTAATGCCCCCATTTTCTGAACTTCATCTGATGTTTCATGACAGTCACAAGCATTATAACCTCTTAGCATTAATATTCACCTATTCCCTACTTGAGAAGGTGAATAGTAGGTATTTTTCTAATCCTGAAGGTTTGGTTCACTATGAGAGTATATCAGGAGATAACCCACCTCAAGATTGATCTATGAGCAGAGGTGTCATCCTCTGTCTACATGGACGTATCTGGGTTCCTGCAAATGTGAGAGGGGAGTTCATGGAAGAGTCCCATGCTTCCCAGGGGGCATTTCATCTAGGAATCTCATACATGTATCCAAATATGTGATTCCAGTATTGGTGGCATGGGCTAAAATGTCATATTGAAGGCTTCATCACTAGGTGCTCCACCTATGAGTAGGTGAAAGTGGAACACCAGAGACTTGAAGGCTTGTTATAGCCACTTCTAGTCCCCGAATAGAAATGGGAAGATGTTGCTATGGATTACATAGTCAGCTTACCTAGGTCTTTGATGGGTAGGGATTCTATCTAGGAATTCATTGAACAACTAATGAAATCATCCCACTTAATTCATATTCAGGATACATACTTAGTTGATGAGCTAAGAATACTGTATGTCCTTGGGATCATACGACGACACGGATTTCCATGTACTATAGACTCAGATAGGGATGCTCGTTTCACTTCATAGTTATGGTAGGGTTTGTAGAAAGATATGGGAACTCAGATCATTCTAAGCATATCATTTCACCTTCAAATTGATTGAAAATTGGAATGGAAATAGAGGTTTTGGAGGATATGCTTTGAGCACGTGTCCTTGATTTCAGAGGTTCTTGGGAGAAGCATATCCCTCTTTTTGAGTTTTCTTATAATAATAGTATTAAGTCAATGATTCAGATGGATCCTTTTGACGCCTTTTATGGTAGTCCATTCCATTCACCCATGTGTTGGATAGAGGTAGGTGTGGCAGCCCTACATGGCCCTCGTCTCGTTCATGAGACTTTAGAAATGGTCTAGATGTTCAAGAAGCATATGACTACTGCTCAGCCTAGATGAAAATCATATCTCGAACATCATTGAGGACCTCTGGAGTTTGAGGTTGGGAATCATGTATTTCTCTGGGTATCACCCATGCTAGGGAATAGATGGTTAAGAAAGTGGGGAATTATTTTTCCTCATTACCTCGGTCTGTTTAAGATTCTAGAGAGACTCAGGCCAATATCTTATGGGTTGCTACCACCTCAGAAGTATTGGGCCTTTCATGACGTCTTTCATGTCTCAAAACTTCGCCAATATGATGAAAAAACATATCATAACTTTGATCCTGAAAACGTTGAGTTAGATATTGATGGTAATTTTGAGGAATATCCAGTACGCATCGTTGACCAAAGCATGAAAGCTCTTCGAGGCATGTCTGTCCCTCTCGCATGGGTGCTATGGAAACACATTCGAGTACAGGATATGACTTTGGATAGGGAAGCTGATATATGTACTCAGTGGTCAGATGTGTTCCCCGACAGTGTTTTTTTACCCTTAGAAGGGTAACTCGGTAGGGCACGTTTATTTAGGGGGGTGGGAGAGTGTAAGAAATCAGTTTTTTAATCTGGTATGGATCCTTTAATTTTCAGTCTAAATATTTAATTTGGACATAATTTGGATTCCTAATGTGTTATTAACGGTACTGAGGTTGTTTGGGGCATGTTCGGTGCATGGAATCCATATTTTTTTGAGAAAATAGATGCGACACACAATTTAGATTAAATATTGCGGGACTTACGAACGGGTTGTCAAACCATGCGAATAGTGTTTTTTCCGAAGGTGGATCCTTTCATAGTTTGTGCACAGTCGTGCAACCAAACCATGATAAAAACCTATTTTTCCCATGAAACCATGCATGAATGGTGCATAGATTGGTCAAACCATATAAAGGAAGACTTTTCAGGAAGAACCATCTCACACGGTTTGTGCATTGTTTGATAACTTGTACGGGAAAACCATAAACAAGATAAAAACCTATTTAACATGTCCAAAATTCCCATAAAGATATATTAATCATCATCCTACTCCTAATCTGACAACCAGTGGTATTTTTCTCCATTTTCACCCATTTGGAGCATTTTTTATGCCAAAATCTAGGGATTAAAAGATATCATTCTTCTGGCATCTGATCAGGATTATGGTCATCACGTTGGATGCACAACGGTAAGTACTCGAGTCCCCCTTATCCATTTTTATAGTCTTTAACTCTTGACCTAGATATCTTCATTTAATCATTTCACCTTTTCTTAGATCTACTCGGATGAAAGGAAAATAAATGGATGATACCGAAGGAGAAGGCTTGTACAACCCAAAGGTGGGTGGCCTATAATTCATCCCTAATGTTCATTGTTTTTGGAAGGTTTGTGTGGGGCCCACCTGTTTCAGTGGTGATTGTTTCTTAAATTATCATGCCATGATTAAACTCTTTAGAATCATATGGTTATTTTCTTCCAAATATGTGATTAGTTTTTAGTGGTTTCACCCACAACTCAATCTTCCCCTGGTCAAATGTTATGTTGTACTTGGGTTTTTGGTGTTTCATCATGTTTCAGCCACAGTTCTGGTGTGCCTTTACTTAACCATACTAAAGGTGAGTCTTCTTATCATAAATGGATTTTCATTGCTGAGAATTGCATAATGGAGTGTACCTTATATGCCCACCACTTGATCCGCCTAAGGTAAGTTCTTTCAAATGGTTATTAAAAGTGAAATGTGAAATGAGAAATGGAAAGTATAACAAGTATATAACTTTTACTTAATAATATGAGATTTAATAAAGGATATATTTTTGTAGTACCCCTTTCAATGATGATGGAACATACCAGAGTGAACCTCACTAATTGAATAAGACTTAATGGATAACTAACACATGATTAAATGGTTTCAACGCTACATGTTCTATCCCCAAAAATGGAAGACAAGGCTTGGACCAATAAATAAATGGTTTCAACTCTACATGACATATCCACAATAATGGAATTCGAGACTTAAGCCACATGAATTATTACCTGATTAAAATATCAAATTGCCATGGGATGACTCAAGCTCGCATTGGATTTTAAGAGGATAACACCTTGGGTCTCCGAAAACCCATTCTTATTCAATGATATTGTATTATTAGGTTGATACCTGCCTAGTCTCCAGTTCTTTTATATTCCATAGATTTATATTATTCTACCATTGGGTCCCTTTCATTATTATAGGATACCATGGATACACTCCTTAGATCCAGCATTGACTAGTATGTTCCATGGTGAAGTCCCATATGGCCCTATCCTTCCTTTTCCCTATTATACCTTGGTTGATCACCTCAGACCTAGTAGGACCTTATTGGGGAATGACATGGATCACGCTCCTTGGATTACACTCTTACCCCTTTATCTAGACTCAGATACTACTATGTTAGTAGTCCATGACATTTACGTTACCTTGGTTATTAGCCTAGAACTCCCTCACTAGATATCATTTTCAGGTTGCCTTATCATGTCATGGGACCTTCACTACTTATACTATCATGAGGTGATTTCATTGATGGTTATTCCACACATGATATATTAACATTAAATAGTAATTTCTTAATTAATGAACTAGTTAAATGTTTAGACACCAACCGAGGGATGAAGCAGGTACTTAGCTATATAGTTATATTTTACTACTTGCTCTACATTATATATGCAAGCCTGCACACTACTATATTCCATTACACGGGCTGTATATTATAGACACCACTTGTAGTGGCCCATTGAGATTTATCTCAGTCCCTCTCAAGGCACCGATTTGTACCCATAGTAGATTACATGGTTGTAGGTATTGACAAAGGTAAGCATTCAACTTTCAATACTTGATTGTCTGCTGATAAGATGGATCTTTATAGAAGATTACCGAGTTGTATATCAGGATACATGGAGTAGCATTATTCTCCTTTAATTGTGGAACATGTTATGTTTGATGTCTTGTATACATGATTTTTAGTTTTTTAGTGACATGACCTTACATCATTATTGTCATTTTGATACAGTTATTATTATTCATATTTGTCTATTTCAAAAACTTCTTCTGTTGTTTCTATTATTTATATTTCCTCTAATATTTATTATTTATTTATAATCCTTTTTTATGCCACACTCTTCCAATGAGAGCATTGTATTTCCATGGAGATACCCTAGGACCTCGCTTCTAGTGGGAAACATCTAGCATTCGAGAAGATGGCTTGAGGCCATGTGGCCAACCGGGTATGGGGAACCTATTAATTGGCATCTAGGTCAAGGACATCACAGAAATATCTCAAAATTCTCTTAATCACCAACACATATGATTTTTCTATCTACTTTGATACCTAGAACATAAATTCGCCATAGAGAAAATATAAGTATTTGTGGATGAAAGGTAAAGTACACTTCCTACTAGCTTCCAAAAGCCTTTATCATTCAAACTTTTTCTAGACTAATATTTACTAAAATTTATACCCACTAAGATATAAGTAGAAAATTCACTGGATTCTTTGTTTCCAAACATTTTTAAAAATTCCCTGACATACGTTTTTTGAGATATGAATATGTATTTTTAATTTTGTTTTAATTTTAATCCAAGAAAGAAATTTAGAACTCCTTACATTGAAATTTCAATGTTTTTTATCATTTTTTCAGTAAATGTTTCACAGACATCTTCTATATCCCCATAAAAATATATATCATTTGTATAAAAAATACAATTAGAGTTCCGGAGTTAGCATCTTTAACATAAAATTCTCTATCAACATTTAGTTTAAAAAATAAAAAATCTCAAACATTTGTCAATTTATGAATACCATGATCTTGGAGCTTATTTCATCCCATAAAAATAGTTATTCACTATAAAAACATTTTCTCATCGTCATCAAGTAGAAACCCACATGTCTGTTCAATGTAATCTTCTTCTTCAATTTCTATATGGAGAAATGATGACTTTATATCCATCAAATATACATTGAAATTTTTGTGATATGTCGCCACTACAAACATTATAATATATTCTAAACATTAATCGTTGGAAAAGGATTCATCAAAATCCCCACCTTACACCTTTTCGTATACTTTACAAACACAAATAGATTTTTATAAACCTATCCATTTTTATTCAATTTTTTTGGTAAAAACATTTTGATCTAATAATATTTTTACCTTTCAAACATGAAAAAAGTTCTAATGATTCAATATACTCAAGTTGATCCAAATATTAATTCATATTGTTCACCCATAATTTTTATAGAATACATTTTGAAACTAATTATGGATCAAATTTAGAAATGAGTGATGTTTAATTTTGTAATCTCAGCTCCCTTTACGCAGGAACTAACACATTCTCATTCCCAAGAATATTTTCAGTCTCAACATGTTTTTGAAAAGTATGAAATTTTAGAGTTCCAATTTTTAATTCACTCTCCTCACCACACAATAAATTTGAATCTTTAGGCTCATTACATTTCTCACATTTATTTTTGTTTTTAAACATTCATTTTTTCTTCCATAACATTCCCAATAACTGTTGTTAAAGAAATTGTATTCTTAACAAATATCACATCATATGAGTACAAAATTTTTCTAAAATATTGATCCAACATTTTTAACATATTCCACTATTTGAATAACCCATAAAAGTTTCTTACTCAGCATTCTCATCAAACTTTCCCAGATCCAAATTTTTTATTTTATGTAAACATAGAATTCCCAAAAAACTGATGTACTTCAATGAGGGTTTTTGGTTACACCATATTTTATATGAAGTCATGTTTTATTCTGACCTTAAATTTTTTTTTGAATATGTACAATAGTACTAAAATATTTTATCCAATAAAACATTGAATTTTTTTATTTGGCTAACATACTTCTTCCCTTTTACACCAAACTTTTATTCTTTATTTCTGTTACTAAATGTTATTGTGGAGAATTGGGATAAATATAGTGATTTTGATACAATTACATCTCTAATTTGTTTCAAAATAATTGATTCTAAATTCTATCCCATTATCTATTCTCAATATCTTTATATAAACCATCATTTATTTGTCAGCATATGTTTTCTAAAACCTAAAAATTTCCACATCCTCTGACTTGTGTTCCATACGCATAATATTTTTCATATGAGTAAAATAATAAATAAAAGTTATAAATTATAATTCTATATTTATTCATTGATGTCTCTTGAATCATATAACTAATAATGGATAAGTTCAAGAGGCTTGGTATACTTATTCTCAACTTTCTTATGTCTTTTATTAAACATCTTCTCTTTTTGAAAAGTAACAAAAACATCATCCTTTTTTATTTTTAATTATAGAAAATTTATTATCGCATTAACTATAAGCATTTATTCATGTTTTTTTCCAAGGTTTTTAACTCTTGGGTTCCACAAGATACTCTCATCTTCATATCTTATGTAACATGAGTTATTAGGATCTCTAATTTTGTAAGATATTCCCACTGTTTCTTTCTCTGTTTGTAATAACATTGACATATTTCAAAAAAATTCAAAAGAAAATATTATTTTATAAATATCATATATCTTACATCATCACAAAGTTGACTTACAAAAATTTAGTAATGTTTTATAAAATAAAAAAAATAAAACTTCATTATATTTTAACTTTTCTTCTTGAATTTAAACTATTCTGATTCTTATTATTTTTTTGGAACAATCTTTAACAAAGGAAACATCACCTCAAACATAGTTTTCAACATGTTTCAATATTTTTAAATAATACTCTAGGTGTAAAGAACAACTATTTTCAAGTATCCATGACTTTTTCTTTTTTACTTTCTTTCAATGTGCGCTCGACAAAAAAATCATTTTTCTCAACATTATTCTTTCTAGCTATGATTTCTTTTCCACTATAAGAAACATATTTCAAGAAGAGTGACATACGTATTTAGGCATGATGGACATCATGATAACATATTCCATAAACTTCTTCCATAATTCAAACTAAATTTTTGGAATGTTTCTGACCCTCTAGATTTTTCTTTTCCAACTTCCTTTGCGTTAGGAAAATTACTCATTCTACATTCTCTATTTCTTTCACTCTATCCATACTATCTTTCAAAAAGTAATAATTTATTCCAAAAAAATATAAACCATGTTCTTATATATTCTAAATCACTAAAATAAACCATAAAATCATTATTTTATACTAATGATTGATGTTTCTCTATATAAACTTTATTGAGGATGATAACTTCTTCCATCTCTAACATACTCTATATGTGGAAAATATTTCCTTCTGATTTAATTTTCAAATTTTGTAGATGTGATAGGTTTATAAAATAATTTATCCACCCAAAATTTCCAAATACATTTATTATCTCCTAAAATTTATGAAATATTTGACGAAACATTATTTTTGGAAGGTGAAGAATTCCCCAGATTCTCTATCTGAGATTTCATAGCAACTTTAGAAGTCTCGGATTTTACCTCTAATGCTTTGTAGAAGTTTTAATGAATCTTCCTCAATTTAATTTCTCATATAAGAAGTTTATATTAAAACTTATAAAAATATTCTTCCTTAGCTTCCAATTTCATACTAAGAACGTAAACCATATTTACATGTTCAACAATTCTTAAGTTGTAACATAAGATATCTAGAATGTATTATGCCTCCTTCTTGAGGACATCATTTCTTCCTACAATAACTTCTTTAAAATATGTATTATTTTTACTTACATATTTATTTAGAGTTTTATTTTTCTAAAGACATGGAATAAGTTCTATTTTGAGTTTTTACTCTCTATAATATTCTTTATCACCTTCTTAAAAATTCTAGGAATCGTCTTTTTCTCAAATTTTTCAATGATGGCTTTGATTTTTTTAAAACATTCATCTTGTGAAGAATTGTTTACAGTTGCGTATAATTCAAATTTCTTTCTTAACATGTTTTTTTGTTTCTAGTAAAATTATTCTTCCTTTTTTTAGATGACTTTTTTTCATTAGAAATTGTTTTCCACATATTTCATTGTGGTGATTCATCAGAATCATGTCGATACTCACCATTATTTTCGTGGGGAAATTCATATTAAAATGTCTGATTCCACCATACTCAAAACATTATAGTGGAATTTTTCCATGATACTTTCCTCTTACACATCAATAGTTCTATAGTGAAGAGACATGATTTTATCATTCAACTCATCATCGTCTTTATGTTCAAAATTATAAGGATCTACATCTTCAGCATCATGAGTTTTTATTTTTCTCCAAGCTTCATAATCCATTTTATCTTTTAGATTCTTTTTAATCATCGTAGAATTCCACATTTAATAAGAAACAAAAAAATTTTAAAATTCATCAAGAGATAAATAATATTTATCTTCTAAAGAGGAAATTTCAGAATCGAACCAATCCTGAAACTTTATCATAAGATTATATACTGTTCCAGAATATTCTAAAACATCACGGAATATTCTAATGTTTTAAAAAAATACATTCAATCTAATTAAGTATTCATCAATATTTTCTTTATCTCTCATTAATATATATTTATACTTAAAAATCTATAATTATAGCTTCGATTACTTCACATTAATATTCCCTTAGAAAATACTTTCCATCTTTTCCCCAAAATCTTTAATGTTTTGAGACCCATTAACTTTTTATAAAAAATTTATTATTATAACATAAGGATAAATTTTCTATCTTTTACATCAAATTAAATACATCTCTTATCAACAAAATTCATTGAGACATCCTTCTTAATAAGTTGATACCTAATATAGTGGAATGGAAAACTACCAGAACAAGATATAAGAGATACGTGATTAGCCTATTTCTTTAATCCATAACAATGTATTCCAAAAATTAGATTAATTCATCTAATTTTGATAGAAATGATATTTTTCATACTAAGAATTGACTTTGGGAACCTCTGATCTAATATATATTAAAGTTCCAAAGGATCTAATTTCAAATAAGAAAGGGGATTTAATTAGTTGTACACTTCTTTAAGTTTCAATAATTTAAAAAAAATAACCCCTTACAGCCTAGTAAAGTTTATATCCTTGTCATATTTTAGTAAATACTCATGCATAAAAAATCATAAAATCATGTAAACCACAAAAAAAATAATAGGGTCAGCCTATGTTTGAGAATCTACATCCTTCCCATAACCACTTTTTGGGTCTATATAAACTCACTATAATGATAAAGTGAATGAATTTGGGGAAATCTCCCACTAGAAACCTTATATCTCTTTGATGGAATGATTATAATAAATCTGATTAGTTTACAATGTTTTCTTTAAAAAATGGAATCAAAACAAACGAATAATGTTTTTGTTCATAGTTTACTACAAAAATTATTTGGTTCGATGAACCTGAGTATGATGGTGTTCAGTTCCATGAACCTTGTCCTATTGACTTGGTCCAATAGACTCAATAAAAGGTTCCCTTTCAAAATTTAGGCCTGAAGAAAATTTCTATTCTACCATAACAAAATACTTGTTATTCTTAGAAACTACTCAAAATATAGTCTGAACATCATCAGTATGATCTTCTTTATTCTGATAAAAAAACTTCCATCTATTTATTCTTATAATGAGATCTCAACATGGAAAGTACACTGACTCAACCTCTAACTCAAAATTTAATGCTATCCACAATTTCTACTCACATTAAAAATGGAAAAATATGAATGTATTGTGCTTCTATTTATAAGAAACTTAGAATAGAAAAGGAGAGAAACTAAAAAATTATTATTGCTTACTCAAATTTCATTACTCAAGAAATCTCTGACATTTAAACATGAACATTGACTAATTCAACCCATCTCAATATTTATCTAAAATCAGCTTTCTGGAATAAAATAAATTTTCTTCAGTCCAATGTAACTTCTTTAAAATTAATCTAATGTGACTAACATTACCTTCCAATTATGATCTAACTTTCTTCCTCTACTTATTATGATCTAATTATATTCCTGTGGTAATTATGATATGAGTTTCTTCCTCTAATCATTATGATTTCACTATCATCCTCAGAGTCAGTCCTATTGAATTTTCTCCTTTCTAGCCCAATTAATTTTATATCTCAGAGTTGGTATGATGGAACTTCATCGACATTGGACTGATGGAATACACATGATAATGTAATTCACATTAAAATATAATTATCAATATAATTTAGTTATCATTATGATGGAATTATCATTATGATATAAAATCCACTCTGAACCTTCGAAAAAATTCAAACCTCATCAGCTATAACTCATTTTGACATCTGAAAAAAATTTTGCCGAGTAATTATGTACCTGATGAGAACTTTTTCTTTATTCTTGGAACTGATAAATTTTTATGATTCATTAATTTCATAAAAAAGATATTTTCTTGATATTTTTTCAAATTTTTGATAACTTCATGATTGGAAAATAATTTTCTGACTTAAGGTTACAATTTTTATCATCTTTTTGACTTTTGACATCACTGTCTTCACTAAACATATTTAAGTACATTTTGATGTTCATTATTAGGAACATATGACTTTATAACCAACATCAAGTCTGATAAATCTTGAAATTAATGATATGGGTCTAATATTTATGATTTTTATAATAACAACGGCCTCTTTCAGACTACTTTTTTATCCGATCAAGAAGTTTACATAACTTCCAACATCTATCTTCCTTACACCTTCTTTATCTTGTATCGCTCAGTCTAAAAACGTGTGTCTAGAAACCCACTTTATCAAAGACAAACACATTTCTCTCCCTTTTTGTTTTTATTAAAACATTTATTATCTTTCATCTTTCTTACAAAAATTCATTCCATTGGATCGGGTCTAAACATGATGAAAAAAAAATTCTTTTACAAATGAATATTTGTCAAAAAATAATAAAATGTTAAAAAAATATTATAAGGGGTCCTCACATGGGAAAACCCATGGTTTTATACATATTAATAATTAGTGAAGATTCATCATAAAAAAATTTCATTTTTACAGGGAATACGAACATTGTTTCATTATACATTTTTCTAGATTCTATTTTGATTTATCATACAATATCATCATCTCACAATCACCTAATGGGAGACAATCAAAATAAAAATGTATGTCATCATTTAAACTAGGCATACCATGGGTATTTAGTCATTCTAGTAATTTATTTACCAAAATAAAAACCCATTTAAGTAGAGGGATTGTTTCTTTATGATTCAAGAAAATAATATAGGTCTTATTTGGGAATCTTTCATTAAAAAATAAATCCATGAATACATGGGAAATATCATCTAGAATTTCACTTTATTACTTTTTCTTGGTGTTCATATGAGGAATAGAATCCTTATGTCTTTAATTTTTATATTTTTTCCCTCAATTCCCCTTGAACAATTATTCTATGTGGGGAGAAATTACATCCTTCACGGACTTCCAGTATTGTACATCTTTTCAGATAATAACCACATCCTTTAAAAAAAAAATTAATATTATTCATCTTCGAGGATATCAAAACAATTTAATGGTATTGAATATCATTTTTTATCTCTTATGTAATGATCTTATTTAACCAATATATTGTTAAAAATATTCTTTTATTTTATCTCAATTTTCAATCCCCTAATATAAATCTAAGGTGAACCATTCTCTTTTGTTATGTTTAATAACTTTTTTTGTGCTCTCCTAACATCCCTTTCTAATATGTGTATGGATTCCATATTTTCAATCCTTGTTATATATTCCAAATCAAAAAACCCAACTTCACATGGGATAACATATGCCCCATCAAATCAAGTAGAATCAATGTATAAATTAATAGATTCATTGTATTAATCACATTGAGTGTGATTTTATAATTGTTTAAATATCTCTTGATAAAGATTTTATTCATCTAATTTTTGGGTGTTAATGTTCATGGAAATACTTCAAAAGAGTATTTATACATTGAAATATAATTATAGTAATTTTTTCGATGTTATTTCAGAATATTTGATATATTAAAAAGTCATTAATATGTTTTGAGATAACCTAGAGTGATTTTAAAATAACATATAAGACTTATTGTTGAGATGATTACCCTAGGGATAAACTCTAGAAGTTAATGATTTTAAATAAAACTGTAAAATTAAAAACCTTATGTATGCTTTCCTCTACCTGAAAAAATAGTGTTTCCTAGGTACCCATTTCGATACGTGGAGGGTACTCCGGATGATATGTGAGAGTCACTCTAACAGTTTTCTCCATATGTAAGAGTTACTAAAAAATTAATATAAATACAAAATAACTTCACAAACCATATATAATGGATATTAATAAATTCATGAGTAACATTATGATACCCCAAGGTAAGATCCTTCATGTGTAATGTTAATCACAGGTAAATGTAAAGGTACTCAGATGGAAGGAAATGTTGAGAAGTACCTGAGAAAAAATATCATATGTAAAATTCAGTTTCATGGTGTGTAAAAGATATCAATGTTATCAAAGAAAATATGTAGGGGTTTCTCACATTAAATATTTCAATCTCATATATACATTATGATACAAAAGGGTTAATATGATGTTCTATGGAACATAATAATATGATTCATAAGGGTTACTAGTTAGGAAAATAGAAATCATAATGTATGATATATATATATCGTACTAAGAGATACAGCTATATGTTGAGTTAGAAATATTTGAGATTTCATGTGAGTCAATTGTGGTGATTTGTTTCTGATCTTCAGGACATAAATAACATTATCTTTTAGGATCCATGATTCTAGACTAGAAAAAGTGAAGATGATAATTGAGTAAAAATATTGTGTAATGATGAGGGTTTTCACATCATAATGGTTATTAATATGATCATGATGAGATGTTGTGATCAGAAATAGGATTTTTTGGAAGATAGAAAAATCATATTTCTATAGTTATTTAGAAATAAATATGTGGTTTCAAATATAAGGAGTTTAAAATATGTATAGCGATCAAACAATATCCTTTATCAGTAGATATTTTAACCAATTTTCTATGGGGAATAAGGATATAAAATTTTAAACATATTTTTTATATTCAATTTTTGGAAATAATATATACATGATTCAGTAAATAAAAAAATTAGGAGAATGAAATGGGTGAGATAGTAAAAAATGAACAGATACCAAATTATAGAATTAATACTAAGAATCAATGAGTGAGATTATAATTGAAATTTAATTACATTTTACATCCATTATATTGAATGGAGGAGGGGGATATCTAGTTGAATTTTACTCTAGTGTTTAGAAATAAGGATATCACATCTTACAAATCCCCGGTGACACACAATTACATCGGGGATTCGTCATAAAAAATTTCATGTTTGTATAGTAGTAAGTTGGTTCTTTTTCAAGTATGGTTGGTTCCAATAATCTTAATTTTTTCAAGTTAATTCTATTTATAATAGCAACTTCATGATAATAAAATAACAGTAATGGGAGGTAGATAAAATCAAACAAACACTGAGGATGTACTTATCCCTTATAGAGGTAGACCTTGTTAATAATAATATTATCATCATTATTTTATTTATGTATAATGGTGAGTGAGAAATATATATATTATAGATAAAATAAGAAATATGGTGATTAAAATTTGAAAATGGGGTATCAAAATTGATTCACCCTAGATCTCAGTGTTGATAACATCCCAAGTGTTCCTATAAATTGGCATTAAAGGAAAATTTACTTTAGAAAATTTCTCTTAAGATAACATTTGATTGACATAACTCACCCAATCATAAATAGATTCCAATATATTATAGTAAAGTATTTAATTAATATAATTAATGGTGGAATACCAATATACATTCACATATAATTGATGTTCATTATTATATAATTTATGATTTTTCATTTCCAAAATAGTCTTCTACTTATTATAAATTTAATAAAAAGAATGTGTAAAGTGATGGAAATTCATGGAATTCACTAGTTTTTCAATATTTGAGAAGGATCTAAAAAAATTCATTGGATTTAATGAAACTAATGATATTTGGGAAAATATTCATAGTATTTATAATGAAAATAAGAGGGTGAAGGATTCAATTATGGAAAATTTAAATAAAACATCTTTTATATATTAAATGTTTTTAATATTAATATGTTGAGGAATTAATCTCCAAAGTAATTATAATTTTTTATCGTTTGTTGGATATGGATATTGTCTTGAAGTTTCTATAATGGTAAATAAACTCTTTATAGTTATTCTAAAAATAAATTACATGCTCTATGCTCTTGAAGATAAAGGAATTGATGATTTCAAAATTAATAAACATAATTGTACTGTCATTAATTATAAAATTACAAGAGGATATTACCTTAAAAGAATAGTAAGAAGGAGAAAACAATTAATTTTAAATCCTTAAAGGATTTGAATATAGAAGATGAGATTATTTTTTTGATGAAGTATATAGAATTAATGAATATGCTATGACTCTCTCTATATCTCTCTAATGTTAAGGAACATAAATAGAGGAAAAGGTAATTATAAGAGGAAAATTCTTTTTAAATGCTTTAACTATAAATTTTTTTCATTTATCTACCAGGAGTCTATTGAAAATACTTAATAAAAATTAATATTATGAATCCACTAAGGTATGTTCAAATAACAAAGGTTCATCTAATAGAAATCAATCTCAATCAGAAGGAAATAAAAAAATGTCACCCTATGTTTTTTTGAATGAAATTTATATCTATTGACGAATAAATTTTTAATGTTAGTGAAATATTTTATGATGTGGAAACTCCTAATAATTCTTCATAAAAAGAAACTATGGCTCAAGAAGAATATGAAATTGATTCATCTTATAATGAATCCTAAATTAACAGTAAACATTTTTAAAAAGAGATAGAATCATCCAAGGAGTCATCCAAGTGGATAGATATTAATATATTCTTAAAAGAGGTTATAATGAAATGATATGAAAATTTACATCTCAAAATTAACTTTTATAAGAAAAATAAAATCTATAATGAGAAAAAAAAAGTTTGTTTAAAGAAGTTAAATGTTTGAAAAATAAGAATCCTAATAATAGGAACAATGTTTGTAAAATGAATTCTACTTTAAGACTTACTAGTATAGAGGTAAAAAAAGATAAAAATGGATATTATTATCGTTGAGAAAAAAATAAATATTAAATCATCATTAAAAAATATTTTTAATTGGATTATCCGAATCCTATATGAATTTTGTGAGAGAAATCATATCTACAAAGCAATTGGGTGAGGTTTATAATAAATACAATCCGGTAACATTTAATGGAAAATATGTTTATTATTATTATTATAATCTTTATTGACAAATGCATCAATATAAAATAATGTTTTCAAGAGAATGTATTGAAAAAAATCCATCTAGATTAGATTAAAATATTGTAGAGAAAGAATGTTATTCTAATAACTATAATTTTAAAAATTATCATAAAATATTCTCACTAGACCCAAATTTCCAAATTATAGATCCATAAATGTATTAATAAAATAAACTCATTGCAGGTATATGAATGAAATTATATATAATCCCATGAAAAAATCAGATGCCTATAAAAGAATGATATTTTAAGGTTAATCTTTGTGTTTTGGTTTGTTTTCTCATAAAACATATAGTTGTGGATAAATAATGTCTTTATATGGACTAAGAAGGGGAATAATTTTGTTGGGTCCATTGAATCTTATCATAAGACACTAGTAATTACACCTTTGGAAATTACATAGAGGAAAAAAAGTACTCGAAAGAACCTACGTACTCAATGCTCTATAACATAGAATATAACTACACCTATGTTTTCACATTGAATTACCAACCATTGAATAACTGAGACAAGAACTCTAGAATAATTCTACTGGAAAAAAAACATAAAAATTTTCATGGTTCATATGTGTATCATAATCCATGGTGGAATTACACAGACACTTTTATATAACAATAAAAAAATGATTACAATAATCAATCATTCAAACTAACAATAAGTGAATCCACCAAACTAATATAGCAGATAAAATCTGGTGTGACTAGTCACCACTACCATTTCATATGACTGAGGATACGTTTTTCTAGATAAAAAACAATATCGATATTTATATTTGGTCAAATAGTCCCACCACATGATCCTCCAATTCTAGTAAATAGTTTTTACTTTTGAAACTCTCATGATTTTATACTTACATAAGATTTTTATAAACTTTTCATGTTTAATTTTCTAAAAATAATCCAAAAAATGTCCCTAGTATATCCTCCAAAAAGACTCCTAAATATCCAAAAGTTAATTTTATTCATGCACATTGAATCTCTGAAATACCACTAGTATAAAACCAACTGATAAGATCGATGCATCAACTTTCAGTCTATCACCTTCAAGATGAAATCCTTTTAGTACTATAGAAATTTTCAGTTGTCTCTCTTACCATATCCAATAAGACATTTCAAGTCAGACTCCAAGAATCCTTCATTCTGGAAGATCTGATCAATTATCTAAAAAATTATTTTATCAACCGATCAAAACTATATCTCAAAATAGAATAGTTTTCTATCTTAACCATCAATTATTTTCTAATATTATACAACCCCTCTAAAACTCCTCAAACTTAATTTATAGGCACATGGTTCCCTCCCCAAGATTTAGGTTATCCTGTTCTGATTAAGGAATAGTAAAACCTCAAAAAATCTTGGACTGTAACACTTATTTTTAGATCTATTGGATTAATAAAATCTTTTATATTACATTGATATCGCACCTTTTCCTCTAAAAATTTCTAGAAGAATTGATAGTTCAACTGAATTTTATTTATCCTAGAATGAAACATTGGATTTATGGCCAAATTGATTTCACTTCTTGAATCATGAAAAAAAGATCCAACTCTCTAACACCTTCTAAGATCTTCCAATAGGCCCTTTATCAAGATAAACCCCTTACCATGCTTCATTAAAGAAACATGCTCTAAATTTATTATTGAAATTGAAACTGCTAGTTGAAAATTTGACATCCAAATCATATATGAGTCTTTTAAGTGGAACAAATCCTTTCTGTTATTCTAATATTTATCTAAATCACCTTAGAAATCTGAGTTTACAGACCCCTGTAATGGTTCATCATTTTGGAAGTAAATATACAATGTTATCAAACCCATAAAATAAAATAAAAATCCCCATTAACACTTAATAGTTTTATCTTCTATTATTTTCCATTAATTTTAGGATATATAATATTAATTTCACGATGCTTAATCAATTGAAAACCATGTAATACATCAAGATTATAATAGATGATATATATGTATTCTATTCCTTGTACTCTAACACTGATTATATTCATAGTTAATTAAATTTTATCAACATTAAATGTCTGAAGAGGGGTGTAGTTACTAGATTCACCTATCTTATTTTAAACTCATCCACCACCTTTTGGATATAGTTAAACTGTGTAAATCTCTAAAATTCCAAAGTAATAACCTTATATTTGATAGTGTACATGACACATGACACTTAGTGTGTAAGGTAATATAATACATCGATACATTAAAATATATTTTATATTTTTAATAGATTTTTTATATTGTATATTTTTAAATTCGTGAAAAAATGAGTAATATCTCATTACACATAACTGTGATGTTCTTCTAAAGCTTACATTACACACAAGACCGAGTTTTACCTAATAATGATATATTAATAAAATATTATCTAATATATCATATTCATTAAATTGGTAGTTATGAAAATGGTTAATTTACAGAAATATATGGTTAATAAAAATATAAAATTATTTCATTTGTTAAAAATTAATTAGAAATGAATTTCAAAACCAATTGAATATAAATGAAAATATTATTATTTTAGTTCTCATAAAGCTATTTTACCCTAATAAGTTACATTAATTAAAATTAGTGAGCGATATTAATGTGATGTATGTATATATATATATCAAATATTCAAGAAAATTATTTTTATATTCATCCAATAGATTTTATATGCTTTATGTAAAAAGAAATCCAATTTTATGCATAAAATACTATATTTTTATTATGACATTTTTACGACTTTTTATTGGATAACACAGTTTAAATAAAATTTTGACCATTTTAGAAATTTAATATGTCAAAATAAACATCATATTTTCTATTTAAAAAAAATCAGGGTAGGGTAAATTTTTGGTATTTTAATATGAAGTTTCATTTTTTAATGAATAGTAATAAATAATCATTTTTAACACAAAACTGATTTTCGAATACTTTATTGATAAAGTTAAATTAAATTTTAAATTATGATTAAATGTTAATTATTTCATATAGTTATAAATTAATACAAGTTATGTCATTGGAACCAATATTACTTTGAAGTTCATAAAAAAAATATCTCAAAATTTTGAACGTTTTTACTCTGAAAACCTACATTGTCATCTCGTCTACGAGATTAAATTTAAATTAAAAATTTCAAATTATGTGATTGGAATTTGGAAAAATGGATCCCATATTTTGAATCAGAATAATATATAATATATAAAAACATAAAATTATTGGTTTACCAAAATTATTAGTGAAATAGATTAAAATTAATTACAATAATAAAGAGAAAATTAATCTTAATGAAGAACTAAGCCTTAAAAATAAGGACTAAAACGACCTATAAACGTTTTCAATATCCATTATATGGAAATAATTAGATAATATACTACCTTGGTTCTATATTGGTTCATTATTGGATTCACTTTCAATTTGAAAGACATGTTTGAAATTCCTTTGTCAAAATATTACAACATGGTCCCTCCTCCTCCACTATAAAAGGCTTCCTCTCCTCCCACTTCCTCACCCCACTAGAGCAACTTTTTCTTCACCCATATCTATCCAAATATATCCATAGTATCCCTCCCAAGATTCAAGAAGCCTAAATATGGGAATAAATTCATCTAAGGAAGTCTTTTGGTACAAACCAAAAGAAGTTACCCAATTAAGAGGTAACATATTTCCTCAAGCTATTAAGATTTATTTCAATTATACAGCCCTTAAAATATTCTTATTAAATTCCATTATAACAAAAAATTATCCTAAATATACTAGGATGTTTTTTGGAAATTTTTTATATCTTAAATTGCACAGAAATTAATCAAATAGTTAAATAATATACTGTTTCTGTGTACGATGAACTACTACCTCCCAAAACGATGATTGTTCATTTTTTAACTTTTCCACATTTCATTGTGGTTGTTATGATTGAAAAAATATTTATATATTTTATATATAGTATTTATTATGTATTTATTTTTATTTAATTATTTTAAATCACATACCCTTATACTTTCCATTTTTTATAAATATAATAACTTTGTTTGTGGAAGTGTGGAATACCACATCATCAAAGCGATGTGAATAATTCAGACTATATATGGAATGTATTAAGGATAATATTAATAAAACTGTTTAAAATATATTAAATAGATATTATAATGTAATTATAATATAAATATTAATCACTTACTTTTCATTCTTTTAATATGACAATGAAATTAAATTTTTGTTTGTATGTGCGTATGACCAACCCTCTCAATGAACAATACATTTCATTTATTATATCATCTCCAAATTTTTTTATAATTATAAATACATATGTATGGAATATGATAATTAATTCATGGATTAAATTATGTAGATTATGAAATCATGATCTAATTAATACGAACAACAAATTACAAGTCAAACAACAATTGAGAAAACTCGAAAACTAACACCCAATGTTGTGAAAATAATGAAAGAGTGCTAACAAACTAGTAATAAAATATTATAAGAAGTAAACATATGATATTATAAACCATATTATGGTTATTTTTGAAGTTAGTAACATATTTTAAACCACTATATAAGATGATAAATACCAGAAAATAGAATGGATGGTTATGGTAAAGGGTTATGTATTACTTTTCATTATGTGAGGCATACACCATATACACCACTTATATCTTTTATGAAGTTTATCTATTTCTCTTTTTGATACATTAAATCATTAATCCATTTTATCTATGTAATTAAAAACATTATTTAATTGTAATTATGATTAAAAATTTTCATGTGGTATGGGACACTTTGGTACATTTCAATATTATTTTTCCTCTGAAATGTTCTTAATGGCTATCTTTGAAATATCACTTCCTTTTGTGATTTTTAACATTCTATTCAAACAATTACTTTACTGTCCTCATTTTTTATTGTAAATTTACTAGAATAAAAAATTCTCACATAATAACTATTGTTATTTCATAACCCATATATAATTTTATAAACATTGTTCACTTGTAATGTTATTTGATTAACAAGGGAGTTATTAATAAATATGTATATTCTATTTAATAAGGATAAATTTTGATAAGGAGTGATATTTATTCAATATATGGGGAATTATTTATACTTTAAAAACATGGTTTTGGGACTGTTTAAGGAAATCCCTATGGGTTAGAAATCAGTTAAGGAAAGCCCCTCGATGCATCAATAGTCTCAAGAGATGAATTAATGGTACAGATTAGAAATGTTTTAATTGTCTCATGATGGTGAAGGTATCATTTTACAATGAAACATAACGTAAAATAATTAATAATTTTATTTGTATATAATTTTTTATTATTTATCCATGATATTTTTTGTTGACATATCTTTGGATGTATTTCATTTTTAGTTCACTATTGTAATGAAATCTATTTTAAGTTTCTTGTCATTCCATGTTTAAATTAAATTATCTAATTAGTTGAATGATATTTTTTATCTTATTTTTACCTTTACATGTTAATTTATTTCAGTTGATTCATTATAGATTCTGATTTACATACCCTTAATAATAATTTGATCTCAGCCTTATTATGTTTCTTTTCACTAGGTTATGAAGAATAAATACTTGAATTAGAATTCGATGATGTTGTTTATTTCATTTTTATTATATATAGTGTTTTTATTTTATATTTCCTAATGTGTTATGAGTGTCATGTATATAATATATCTTTTTAAGACTAGTAAACTGATCATCCCTTCTGAATTTGTTTCCTTGTAATCATTACATTGTAATAAAATAATGTACCAGCTCTGCACTTCTAGGATCGGGGTGTTACAGTTGATATCAAAGAATGTTTTTCAACGTCCATAATGACTATATTTAAGAAAAAATAGACTATGGAGATCTAAACTAAGATATAAATTGAGGATAAGTATAGAAGAAAATCATATAATTTTGGTATTATAGATATTATGTGGTTATTCCTAGAAGTACATCCATTTCTTGATACCACAAGTAGACAGAGTTCTGGAACAGATGTACCTAGGAGTAACAACTCCAACATTGTGTGTTAGGCCTAACATGGTGTACCCTAGAACATAAAAATGGGACTCACTACGCACCTGGTTTTACAATCATAGGGGATACTCTTAGGAGTGTTTACATTATGTTTATATACCATTATGAAATATTTGAATGTAAACATAACCCTAATGTTACCAAAATTTATTATAATAGGATTCACAATGCATAAGATTATGTTATGTGTTCTACCATATTTTTAATTAGACGTTATGTTATGTTTTAATCAAGTATATTCAATTTATTTCGAAATTTCACCTAGAAGAAAGAATGAGAACTCCACCAATTCATATGATCCAATGAGTAAGAAGGATCTTATCTTTTATGGACATATTCCAAAATTTTGAAAGGATGTAGTGTCCCAAGTATTACCCTAATATAATGAAATAATTTTATGTGAAATTATGATAGTGGTGGAATTTTCTAGGATCAATATATTCAAGGTAAACAAAAGAAGAATAGGTTTTCTGAACACCATGAAAAAGAGAATGAGTCAAAGAAGATGAAGGAAAAGAAGGATTTTCCAACTTGTGATAACTACGAAAAGAATCACCCTGTAAAGTGATTTAAATGATTGGGATTATTTAATAAGTGTGTAGTGAATTTTCACCATGGAAATAAATGCAATGGGAAGAAGAAAAACATAGAAATTTAGTGTTACAACTGTAAGGATATGGGGCACTATGAAAATGAATTCCTTAAATTTCAAGAGAATATAACTCTAAATAAGATAAGAGATCAATGCCCTGAATTTGTTATTAACACTACCAAAGTGGAAATATTGATTTAATTTTATATTTGGATATATGAAATATGTTGTAAAACAATTTTATTTATGATGTTCTCATCATATGATTTATGATAAATATAAGGATCATATTAGAGTACTTTTTCACTAAAAATTCAAGAATAATATACTGAATTGTACTAAGAAAATATATTTTGTAGAATGTTAATATTTTTAAAAAACATGTGTTTTATGGAAATACAAACATCAATATTTTCCTGATGTTGATATCATGAGGAATAAATGATTGATTTGGAAAAGTGATGATTGCCTTAGAACTAATTAATGACTTATTAACAAGTGGTCAGTGCTATCATTGATGGATGTTAAAACACACTTGGATTTATGTAATATATCTAATAACATGTGTCTTAAAAAAGAATAAAGAATAATTCTTGTTCTATTTAGTTTTTATGGTTATTTAAGTTATTAATATATTTCAAGAGGAGACGTGATGAAGTTATTCACATGTTTATGATGTGAAAATCTAGAGGTGCTTCATATTGAATAAAGGATAATGATAAGATCATTTTTAAAATTCGTTTAACTCCATTCTGAATTATTGGATCATAATACTTTGGAAAAGGTAAGCATTTAAGAAATGGTCCATCATTGGATAATATTTTAGAGGTTAATTTTTTTACTTCACCATGTGATGCATAATGTGAAAAAGATTAAGTAGAAATAGTTTAAGGAAAAATAAAATGAAAAGATTATGTTATAGAAACATATATTTACTTATAGAGTTAATGAATTCCATAACTATAGAAAAAAGTGTTTTGAAAAAGATTCATAATATAATCTTTTTTGATGATATCAATTACCTTAGTTAACACCTATGATTTATGATTTTGTTGTCAACAACTTTCATTTGAACATTTTCTTTAGTACTTTCCATCAGAACATGATTTTGGATTTTTCTTCCGTATCCACGTTTCCATTTCCCACCTATGTTGTATTACTATGGAATATATTTATGTGACCATTTTACATTCATTTCTATAAGGATATATGTTATTAACCCTATTCACAATGTGGGGTTTCCAACAATATTTTATTTACAGTCCCTAGATTACTAAGATCAAGTTTAAATTCCAAGGACGAAATTTAATTAAGGTGGGGTGAATGTAACACCCTAAATTTTTAAGTAAGAACCTTTTATTTGATAGCATGAATGAAACATATAGCGACCCTATTGTTTTTCACATTACATTATATGATTTTAAGAATAAGTAAATATCAGAGTCGAAGCCATGGATTGGGAAGTCTAGTGTCTTTGAAGACTAAGCACATAAAACATAAAACATGGGAAAAATTATTTATTTAACCCTTTTAAAGATATTCAAGCTTCCTTTGATCCCTTACTTATGCATAGGGTACCCTGGGGATCACATGAATCAAGTGATGATCTAAAATCCTAGTATGGGAATAAACCTAAGAATAAGGCTTCTTCACATGGGTTAGAGATCATGACATAAGGATATAAAATGGAATATAGAATCATAAAACATAAACAGGGGATCATATAATCATTGAAACATAGAAATGGGGAAGCAAAATAAATCATGAATTTAACATGAGTCAAGGCTTATTGAATTTAGAGGAGCACAAGTCAAGGTTTACCACCCAGATAGTTGCACATAATATCACGAGTCAGGACTAACCACCAAGATCGTTGCACACCACATCTCATAATACTAAACTTTACCCAATAAATTAGTGTTCTATCTAGGTGCACACATCATAACATGTTCAATAATATGTTTTCCACATAAATAATCATACATAATTAATCATACATAAACATAAGGGTTACCCATGGAAATAATAGGGTATCATAATCATTTAATAAACATAACAAATGGGTGTATGATAAAAGTGTCCAAGAAAGAAAGGAACTAAATTGTATATGGAAAATCGTAAGGAAAAATAGGAATTTATCATGGTAAGTGATGTAAAAAAATGTTTACAACATGTTTGAAAAGTATTTAATATTTTTTTCAATTAATTCATTTTTGTACGGTTTTAAGGGAAATACTATAGGGCCTTTAAAATAAAAAAAGGGAACATTATTTTATTTAAAATCATAAGTGAACCAATAATGTTTATATAATAAAAATACTGATTTTATAATGACAATGGTGTCTTAAAACATAATATATAATGCAATTGAAAATGGGTAAGAATTCGAGAAGTTCCCTTAAAATAGGTTCGATTATCAGAAAGTATTTAGGAGAGAATCACTTAAGAACATGTATATACCTGAAAGAGAATGATGAAATGGTCTTGATAAATTAATTTGGTACATATACACATCATTTATAATATATTAATAAAAAATATAATATAACTTAATTTTGGTACAAATAAATATAAGTCTACTTGAAAGAATATAGGAGGTTTGGGTATAATTCTTTAATGATTATCAGAATGGCATTGGGTGAACTTAAGAGGGATTAATGATAATGAAAGGGGTTTATAATCACATATAAATAATTATGGAATTATGGGGGAGGTGAAAAATCATACCCCAACATTAGGAATTACACATATAATGGAAACCATAGAGGATATTCTCGAATAAAAGTGAAATAGAGATGATCCCTTACCTTAAGTCTGATTGTGCTCTCCACTTGATATTAATGACCTGTAAAATAAAATTATTTTCTTTAGTTAATAATTAAATTAACTATTTTACATTTAAATGATTTATTAGAAACTTTTTTAGTTCATTAAAACCATATTTTATTGGTTAAGAGGTTTAATTTCATTGTTCGGGTTCATTTATTTCCTTGGTTTTAATGACTGATTCACTTATATTAATGTTCGGATACGCATGTATAATGAGAGTGGTAGTCCAAAATTGAAGTAATTTTTTATTATTGAACATATAAAATTTTACATGGTTGTAAAATTTACTTGGATATATTTAGGGAAGGTTAATCATTATATTAAACATTAATGATAAATACTTGGATTAATTTTGCGATTTTGCTTAAAATTAACTTGTTTTTTAATATTATTTTAAATTATGATTAAATAAAGATTATAGAACATTAAATAATATAAAATACATATATAATATTATATCTTAACCATAAAATTGTTTTATTGACCAGAATTGAAAATGATAATGAAAATTGAAAACATGTCGTCCTTAAATGTGATTAATCAACACATCTTGGAAAATGTTTTCATTTATTGAATAAAAGTATGGGTAAGGAGAGATTATGATAATATATATAATTATAATAATATAATAAAATTAAATTTATGTTACTAGAGTTATCACACCATTTGGGTGAAGTGAGGTAAGGAATGAAAAATGAAAATAAAATAACCTGAAAGAAAATAAAAGAATCGAAAAGAGGAATTTTCCTCTTTAGTTTATCTCCTTTGAGAGACACTTAAAGGGAGTGGATTTGGCCTTATGATGAGACCAAGGGATTATGGATGTAAAGGATGGTATTGGGGAGAGATTTGGGTATAATTTATGGAATCCATAAGATTTGAGTGGAGTGAGGAGAAGAGGGAAGTGTCGGTGGTTTTTATAGTAGAGGGGAGGAGAGTCTTCTTAATATTTTAATCATTAGTTCATAATATTTCCATCTGACAAGAATTAGTATTGATTCGTTTGACCAAAAATATTAATAAGTGCATATTAGTTTGAACCAATGGCCATTTAAATCATCCATGACTCAAGCATGATGTAGTAATTCCGGTTTTAGCATTTGTCGTGAATTATCGCAATTTAATATTCATAAAAATTCATTTATTTTAGAAAAATAAAAAACCTTCACCCCAAACATTTTTTTGAATTTTATATTCCAAAAATGAATTCCATTATTCAAATATATTTTTATAAGTATTATTAATTTATGTTTTAATTAAAATCATAATTTATTTGAAAAATACAGATTTTAAAACTGTAACTGATTTTATAATGTTTTCAAAAATTTTATATGGTCATAAAAACATATCTCAAAACCATAAGACGTAGAATTAGTAATTAATGAACACATTTTATGAAAATAAATTTTCTTTTAAATTAAGTAATTAATTTTAATTAATTATTTCTAACTTACAAAAATACCAAAACTTTTACTATGGTGATATTATCACTTATAAGATACCAAAATTTTATTTATACATTAATGGGTGAGGTTACTATTCTCTTGAAAGATTTAATATTCATAAGAGTCTTATTATTATGCATAAGGTTATATTACTATTCATAAGGGTAGATTTATATTCATAAGGGTAGGTTACTCTTCACCAAAAATTATGATTGTCTTATCGAACTCTGAACATATTAGTGATCGCAACCGTGTATGTAATATTTTAGAAGTTAAAATCATAGAAGTAATAGTATTATGTTTAAAGGTCACATAGTACATAGTAGTTCATTGTGTGGTAATTTCATGTGATTATATAACATAATTATAATATGGTGATTTTTATTGACAAAACACTGGTTCGTTACATTATTCCATACTTATGAAATTTCTCTCTTGAAATTTCGTTTAACATTCCAATCCACAAAACATGTGTGGGTACTTTACCTTCATTTCCTCCCCCACTTCTCATGATTCCTTTTTGTACTTATTGTTCTGCCATAGTACTTTTACCGGGTGAGTAGTCTTGTTATGTAGAACATTAATACTATGAGGCCTGAACTTCACTGGATTCTCCTCATAAGAAATATCATTCTATAATTGCACCACCTCTAAAGCGAGTACACGTGAACCATCTAGTATGTACATCCTTAAGAGAGATACATGGAAGAAATCGTGTACATTAGACATTGTGGGTGGAAGTGCTTGTAGATTGGACACAACCTCAATATGATCAAGAATCTTGAAGGGGATGATATACCTAAGATATTGATTTCCTTTCTTCCCAAACCTCATTACCTTCTTCCCTAAACATATGCCTTGAATTACCATGTCTCTAACTTTGAAATGAACTTCTCATCGATGATTAGCCGCATAACTATTTTTTCTACATTGGGAAACCTTGATGTGATGCTGAATGGTATTAACATTCTCCACCATTTCATCGATCATTCCATGTCCTAGTAGCTTACGCTCACCGAATTCATCTCAACATTCCGGTGTTTGGCACCTTTTCCCATAAAGGGGTTTGTAAGTTGTCATTTAGATGATCTATTTGAAACTGCTATTATAGAAGAATTCAACCAATATAATATGTTGGTCCCATCCTCCTATCAAGTTCATATAAAATGCTATCAACATGTTTTCTAGTGTCTGAATAGTTCACTTGGATTGGCCATCAGTTTGAGGATGATAGGTTGTACTAAATTTTAGTTCAGTTCTTAGAGTATGTTGGTGACTTTTCTAGTACTTCAAGGTGAATGTCAGATCTCTGTTAGATACAATAGATTGAGGTCCTACAGAGAGGCTTACCACCTTTTTCATATATATCCATGAAATTTTATCCAATGTGAGATCCTCTCAAATTGCGATAAAGTGAGTTGTCTTTATAGGACGATCCACAAAGACCCATATAGCATTGTTTCCTCTGGATGTCCTTGGAAATCCAGTGAAAAGTCCATAGTAATTTTCTTCCACTTACATGTTATTATGTGTAGTGTTTTCATCATCCCCTTAAACTTATATCATGAATCCTTCACTTTTTGACATACAATAAACATTGATGCATTCTCAGCAATCTCTTACTTTATATTATCCCACGAAAAGTTCCCTTGGAGATATTGATACATCTTTGTGCACCCTTGGTGAACAGAGAAGGTTGAGATATATGGGTCATTCAAAAGTTAATTATATATTTCTAGATCAGATGTTACACATAATCATGACACAAATCTTACAACTCTTTTCTCATCAATCTTGAAATCAGATGATTTCTCATTTTTTATAGCTTTCTCCCTTTTTTGAATTTCCACATCTGTTCTTTGAGAATCCATTATTTTCACTATGAGGTATGGTTGATAAATCATTTGAGAAAGGATTTTTTATGTTCTTACCTTTATGATTCTCATTTTCATCCTCTACAAATCTAACAAGATTGAATCCTTTTCAATTCTCATCATCAATAAAGATACATGATCCTTTATAGTCAAATCATCTGCCATTTTATTTTCCTTACTGAGATGGTAGTGGATTGAGTTGTTATAATCCTTGACGAGATCTATCCATCTTCATTTGAGAATATTATGTTCATTTTGGGTGAATATATATCTAAGACTCTTGTGATCAGTATATATCTCACACTTCTCCCCATAGAGATAATACTGCCAACTTCTTCACGCAAAGATCATAGACCACAACTCTAGATCATTCATAGGATAAGTTTTTTTGATGATTTTCAGCTACCATGAGGTTTAGGTGATTGGTATATCATTTTTTCCTCAATAAACAACCTAATACCTTATTTGAAACATCAAAATACACCAAAATGCGTTTTTCACATTATTAGAGGTTGAGTATTGGCATAGTGATAAGCATATTTTTTATCTTCTTAAAATAGTCTTTACATTCTTGAGTCTAGAAAAACATTACTCCCTTTCATGTTAGCTTTGTCATTGGGTTTGAAAATCTAGAATATTTCTTCACAAATCATTGGTAAAACCCAACTAGAACAAAAAATATGTGGATCTCGGTAACATATATCGTTTGGTCCACTCTTCAATCACCTATATCTTGGAAGGGACAACAGATATCCCTTTGCTGGTGATAACATTCTCTAAGAATGATACTTCATCAATCTAGAATTCACATTTATTGTACTTTTCATACAACTTTTACCTTATCAATTTCATTAACATAGTATTCAAATGATCCTCATGATCCTCATTTCTCTTAGTGTATATTATATTATCGTCAGTAAATACTACCACAAAATTTTTGAGGTAATCTCTAAAGTATCTATTAATCAGGTCTATGAAACTTGCTGAAGCAAAAGTGTGTCTGAAGGGCATCACAATGAACTAATAGTGTCAATACCTCATTTGAAAGGCTATCTTTGGTATATCTTCTTACCTCACCTTTAATTGTTGATATACCGAATGAAGGACCACCTTAAAGAAATAACTAGCCCCATTAATCTTATCAATCAAGTCATCTATCTGTGGTAGGGGATTCTAGTTCTTTATCATCATTTTATTGAGATCACAATAATCAATGCAGATGTTCATTGATCAATCCTTCTTCTTGAGGAAGAGGACTGGGACACTCCATAGTGAAGCACTCGGGAATATAAAACACTTCTCTGGATTCTCTTGTAATGGATTCTTCAGCTCTTCCAGATCTACGGTGGCCATTCTATAAGGAATATTTTATACAGGTAGAGATCCAAGAATATATTCAATTGTGAACTCAACCACTCAACCAAGTGGAAGACCAGTCAACTATTCACAGAATAAATCTGTGTAATCCCCCATGATGGGAATATATTAAATAATGATTCTCTCATTTGTCTCAATCATTTGAGCTAGAAATTATTTCTCATTAGAAATTAATATCTACACATGAGACAATGATTCTAAAAGAAATTCATCTTCCTCCTTACACTTGTAAAGAATCGGAGGGTGTTTCACGATGTGGAGAGCGATCTCCCTTTCCTAATAGTTAATTTTGGATTTTTATAAAGATAGTCAACCATGCCCAAGATAGCATCTAGCTCTACTAAAAGATGAATGAAGATATTTTCTAGGAGGTTAAGTCTACAAACATTAACCGGGGAGAAGTTATTAAATATGGATGGAAAAAATTTCCCATTCGTTGTTCTCACAGATAACTTATCCCTTAAATATTGAGGTGATGTTTGAATTGTTATACTAATCTTGAATGATATGAAATAATCTATAGAACAAATATCAAATTTATGTGCACAATCATTTAATGAATTACTATCATACATGTCACCATATCGTTATCCGGCTCCACCTTAGTAGTAGTGACAGCAAAAGCCCTTCCTTATTGCCTTGAGGTTGTTGTAGATTATAACACCCAGAGATTTTATGAGATAGTTTATTATTAATTTCATTGATGTCTTTTTTTGTATGATACAACAACATTAGCTTTCTCGATGAACCAAACCATATTATCTTGCAGTATGTACAACACTATTCTTAGCATTCGTTTCAAACAATTCCAAGCTCATTTGATAGAATTCATTTCATGAAACACTGAGTATAGATTTTGTTCAATATATAATTGAACTAATTTTGGATTATGTTATACACAATAAAAAAGGAATAATTATCTATATTAAACACTGACTTCACTTGCGTTGCACGTAAGAGAAACCTTCCTCGATAGCTTGGGTTGTACGTGATACCGAGTTTCACTAAACAACGATATATTATTAAAATATTTTTATTTAATGGGATATAAACTAACCAAATGAATACTATTAACCACATTCTTAATTTTATATAGCATTATCATTCATCTTACACTTATTCTAGAACATGATATGAGAACAAAATTCAATTTTTGTAATAAAATAAGTATTTTTCAAAAAATGTTGTTTTACCGCCTTTGGATGGCACACCCATTTTAAATATAGTTTTTGATACTTTTATAACATAAATTTGAAAAAAAATAAAATTATTCTTTATAAGAGGTTTATAACAATTTTCTTTTGTTGAAATTTTGGTATTTTTCTAATAAAATTATAATTCTAATGAATAGTTAAAAAACAATGAATTTTCATTCCAAACATCATTTTTATCTAAATTTTTTTATAGTTAGATTTTATTTTTAATTGATTTTAAAGTGTAATTGTATTATGTTTTTATCATTTAATCAAATTTTTGAAATTTGAAGTAATTTCACATTTAAATCATACATAAACACATGTCAATCTTTTGATAGTTATTACTTCTTAAAAACTGGCTTTTTGGTATTAAAAACAGGAATTAATTTTAAATTAACTACACAACTTCTATGTTTTGAATTTGTAAAAATGGATTCTAATTTTTTAAATCCACATTTTCATTGTGTATATTGGTACCTTTTATTTTTTGGGCATTATGAATAGTACCATCAATAATTATTTTATTTACCATGGTTAAAGGGTAAAACTGATAAATACGAGTAAAAAAATAATATTATAAAGACATTAATCTAACCTAACATATGTAATAATCTTATTTGATGAGATACTTCCGAACATGGGCATCCATGGGTTGATTTGGGAACCCCATGTATTCACTTGGTAGGGAAAATGACGTTTTATATAAATTTATTTAAAATAAAGATAATTATAACCTAAACATATATCTTTTACTAAATCAATTTTAGTATAGTTTTATATAACTGATAACAATTTATATAAATATTTATTACAAATTAAAAAATATTTCCTACATCATGGTATTTAATTTATAATTTTTAGACATTAGATAAATATATTTATTTATGACACAATTATGATGTAGTGATTACCACATTAATGAAAGATTAAATAAATGAATTTATAAATATAAAAATAAATTTAATTTGATAATTTTAATGCCATACACGAATTTTTTGGAAGATATTGACTTATTAGGTATGACATAATAAATTATTTATGAAGGAATCATGTTGTAGTGATTTTTTTAAAAGATAAGTATAAATATTGTCCATAATTGACAGAATTCATAACATAAAAAATAAAATTGTTTATTAAATGTTATTACATTATTAAAAAAACAAAATTAGTCCAAAATGTTAATATATGTCAAAATATTTCATAAAAAACTTTTTTGGTTATTTTTATAGGATATGGTAATTAAATTAACCCACAATCTGTAAATAACATGATATCTCTGTAAAATTAAAAAGGGTGGAATAAGGGTTAAACGAAAAAGATATGGATAAAAAATATTCAAAACATATCTAAAAATCATTCTATTATGGTTATTCAAACCAAAATTATCTGTATTATAATTAAATACGTTTTGGATCATTTTAAATCTAAATTTAATTAATAATAAATTAATATTTTGATAGTTTCTTAAAGTGCCCCTCCTCTCTTATAAAAGGGAACCTCCTCCCTCTCGTCATCACACTATCTTGGGTCTTAATTATCAGAAAAAACCCTACCCATTTCTCTTATCTACATCCCTATATAAATTCTTTAGGAGTTGGTCTTCTCAAAAGGAATCCTCTAGTTCCCTAATAGGAAATTTAAAGAAGTCATGTCGAGGAAGAGGTAATCTCTTCTACCAATTCTTTCAATGTTCTTTATTCTTCTACTTCCTCTTCATTAGTTGATTCATTATAAAGTAATAAAATAATTATCAATTATATTCTTATTTGTAATTATAAATATTAAACAACAATATTTCACCTTTCATCCATCCTATGAAAAATGAAATCCCCCCAAGTGCGTACGTATGGCTTACCGTCTCCACACCGTGGTGTAATCTGTTTTTCCCCACCACCTTTCATGGATGGGTATAATTTTGGAAATAATAACAACATATTATTATTATAATATGATACTAATTTTTAGATATTATTCACCATATACTCAAATAACATTCAAAAATTATTGGAATGATGTCGTCCCTCATGCGTACGCACGGCTTTCCGTCTCCATGACGTGATGAGATTCATTCTCCCCCTTAATGATTCAAGAAAAATTATAAATTATATATAATAATTAGAAATAAAATATAATACATAATAATTCTACTATCTTTATATATATATATCATTTACTTACTTCCATTCAATTTAATAAGGAAACAAAAATAGTGTTCATGCGTACATACGGCCTACCGTCTGCATGAATTGTATATTCCATTTCATTTATCTATCTGTTATATATATATATTTATATACTAAAATTATATATTATATAAATAATACTTACATTTGGTAATTAAGTAAATAATTATAGAAGTAATAATATCAAGAATAAAAATTCAAAACACGTATGATAAATAAAATTATTATTACCCAAAATGTTGATTTAACATGGAATTGACAAATGAAAGGGTAATATAATGTTATAAGTGAATCATCTGTGATTTAATAATTATTATAGTGGTTATGTTACAAGTTTATAATATATTTAAACCCACTATATTGGAGTTTTGTACACATACAGATGAAATCCAACCAAAGGTATCAGATAATTTTACAATCTCATTTTTTTCCATGATTATTTGTATCTAACTGTTTACTAGGTTTATATTTATCTTCCATGTCCATTTTTTCTTAAAATGGTTTCATAAGTGTTTACTATTCTTCTAAATATGTTTTATTTCATTTTTAACCAATTTTAACTTTTAGTACACGATATGGATGGAATATTTCTTTTATTTACCATACAAGGAACTTGTTGACTTATCCGGTAAAAGTACGAGGAGAATGTTTTTTGTTTAACTTGTACAACATGAATGGATTTTTATGGTTTCAGGACATATTATCTCCATGAGTCTTCCTCTAAACTATTTCAAGTTTATTTTCAACTAAATTATTTTATTTTAAAATTTTGTGGAATTTTGAGAAAAGAATACATTTTGGAAGAATAAATGTTATTTTCCTCAAGAACTAGGTTAAAGTGTTTTATCAAAATTATTTTCAATCTAAGATGATTATATTAAATAGGGTTATGTTTCAATACCTATTATTACTATGATTTGATTACATTAATGATGGAATGATCTTTTATATGTATTCTGTTATGATGAAAGCATATTTAAGAAACCCATTTTATTTCTTGATTTATGCTATGATGAATTATTTATTTTTTCTAGAACAAGTATGAATGATTTCATTATGACATGGGTGGGACAAATATATCTCTCCAATGCATTGGGTAAAGATTTATATCATTGGATACATACATGATTGAAAGGGAAAGTAAATCAAGTTCAGCAATACATGGCATGAACAACTAGTAAACGCAGTTTAGTAATGGACTTTGTCCACTGTGATCGTCTTGGACGCAATGCCTTGGATAATATGTAAATAATATTATGTTCTTATTAGATTCCCATAATTACATGTTTTATGGAAATGATATTATATCATGGTTAAGGTTCTTTTATGATCTCTACCTTATATGTTACGATGATTTATTTCATGACTCAATATTTTGATGTTTAAACATTATGTTCTTGTTTTTTTGTTCAAATGTTAATTTTTTGTATTATGTTCTCCATGTTTACCCTTTATGAGAATTTGAGCTCACCCTTTTTATGTTTTCTTTTCCCCATAGTATAAATAATGGTTTCAGGAATGAATACGAAAGGGGATGATCTTTATGGGAGATGTTGATGAACAATCACCATGATTAGAAGACAATGTTCCGAGTTTCTAAAGGAACTAAACTAATAAAAACTTTGGGCATATATTTATTTCATATATTATGTATTCATAAAAATAAATGTAATGTCAATGAACTTAAATCTAGGGTCTCTACATTGATTTCCTCTTAAAACCCTTAACTTAGGGAAATTGTTCACATATTTCCCATGATCCATGCAGTTGTAACACTCCAATATATGTTAAATTTTTCTCTGAATATTCATTTCTTATTCCACATTAGTGGGATTATTCATATCTCAATAGTATTTTTTAGCCAGATTTTCCAACATTCCACATTCAAAACAATTCCTGGTTCCCTTTATATAGTTCCTCAGATGCTTTTTCCCACAATTTTTACATGTATGATGATTAGGCATCATTCCATCATGGAATTAATTTTTGAGAATGACCACATTAGATTCAATTTTTCTCTCTTTTTCATTGGGCCCACGATACCACTGAGGATATCCAATATCAATTTCATCCTTGAGGGCAGAACACACAATCTCTTCATAATTGTCAATGTCTTGAGTCACCAATGCTTTTGTTAGACTCAGCTTCAGTCTGCTAAAGAAGAAATCCATATTGATTGAGGTGTTCAAGACAATTCCAGAGGCGTACCTTGAATGCCTTGTGAAGTTTTCTTCATACGCCCAAATTAACTCATCTATCTTTTAATTGAGTTTGAGTACATATCTTTCCATATTGAGATGGCGGGTTTGGGGAAAATATTTATTGAAATACATTTTCTTGAATTACAACCATTCCATCGAATAAATTTTCTCCAAGGGATTTTTATTCTTGATTATTTCCCACCACTGATCAGCATCCACATCAAACAATAGACCACTAGTATGACATTCTCTTTTTTTGAGCACTATAGGACAGAGAATATCTTTTCAATGGAGATAATCCATTGTTCTGTGTGGAGGGGATCAAAATATCCACTAAAATGGGATACGTTTATCACATGAAGGATTCAATGGAAACATTCTCTTTCCTTGGAGGTGTAGAGTGTCCCACATGATTAATGTTATTATTCATAACTTGATCAAGATGAGAAAGTATTATCATAATGTTCTAAGCACCTATTCCCATCGTATCAGGCATACCATTTGGGAAATATTCACATTCCCAATCACATTGATTTTTGACACATGTTCTTCTATTTCCCCTATTAACTAAGAAACATAACTTAAAATTAGAGGGCTTGAAAACTTATCTATTTATCATAAAAATAATCTTTGATGATAAATGGATAAACTTTTAAATGAGAAGTATATACTAAATTGTGATTCCCTATGTTTAAATCTACAATATCCTTGATCAATTTATTAATATATATTATTATGTGATGTTTTTACATTCCATTAATAATGTTTTGTTCCAAGATTATAAATTTACCAATGCATATCCCCTGGTAGTGTCAAACCATGAGTGAATCAAAGGTTCTAGTCGTGCACCAGTTCGCGTTTGAATTTTTCTCAAAGTGGTTTTTTGGGTTTTATCCCTAAATACATCTTTTCAGTATCCACAAGTACATATTTCTATCCAGATAGGGTTTTATATTCTTAATAAACCACTTAATCTATACTTGAAAAAATTTAGGGATTTTTTCTTATAGTGAGTCTCATCCTTAAATATCTTATCAACTTTATCTGTTCCTAATCTCAAAAAATAACTAGACCATGCCTATGATACCTACTATAGTGACACTATCTATTTTCACATAACATTACATGATTTTATCCATTATTAAAGATCATAGTACAAGCCGAGGATTTTAAAGTCTAGTGTATTTTAATACTAGGTACATAAAACATAACACATGAGACAAAAAACACTTATTCATTTAATATTCATAAAGACCGCCAAACTTACTTTGATCATTTACATCTGCATGGGGTACCATGGGGATCACATGAATGAAATAATGAGCTAAAATCTCAGTAAGGGAATAAACATGAGAATAAGGTTTTAGGACATGTGTTAGAGATCATGACATAATGATATAGAATGACATATAGAATGATAACACATAAATAGGGGATCATATAAACAATGAATCATAGAAATGTGGAAAAAAAATCTAAATCATGACTTTATCATGATTCAATGATCACTTCACATAGAGAAGCACAATTCAAGTTTAACCACCAAGACCATTTCACATGGTAGAACTAGTCAAGGCTAACCGCCAAGACCATTGCAAATAACATCTCAAAAGACTAAACTTTACCCAATGCATTGGATTGATATCTGGGCACACCAATATTAACATGATCATGAATATGAATTCTATATAAATATTCATACAGAATAAATCATACATAAAACAATGGGTTACCCATTGAAATAATAAGGTATCATAATCACATCATAAATTATAACAAATGGGTGTATCATAAAAGTTTCCATGAAAGAAATGAACTAAAATGAATAGGGAAATTTATAAGGAAAATTAAGCAGGTATCATGTTAAGTGATGAACAATATATGTGACAGCATTTAGGAAAAGTATTTAATAAATTTTGGCATTAAAATATTTTTGTGCGGTTTTAAGGAAAATAATATATGGCCTTTAAAATAAAAAAAGGCATAATATTTTATTTAAAACCAGAAGTGATCCCATAAGGTTTTGATAATAAAAATACTAATTTAAAAAATACCATGGTGTCTTAAAAAAGGATATATAGTGCACTGGAAAATGGGTAAGAATACTGAAGTTCCATTAAATTTGGTTCGCCTATTAGAACGTATTCAAATGAGAATCACATAAAAACATGTATATACCCAAAAGATAATTATGAAAATGACTTAATAAATTTATTTTGTACAAGTAATCATTATTTATAATATTTTCATAAAAATGGCAAGACAACTTTATTTTTTTTAAATAAAGATAATGAAAACTGAATGAATAAAGGAGGTTTAGGTAGGATTCCTTACGGATTAGCGGCTTGGTATCAGGTGTACTCAAGAGAAATTAATAAGAAATAAAGGGTTTTCTCATCACTTATACATCATGAGGTAAGTATGTAGGAGGTTTGAAATCATACCCAAAAATTAGTAATTACACATGAAAGGTTATAAAATAGAGGGCATTCATTAATAAAAGTGAAATAGATATGATCTGTTACCTTGAGTCTGATTGTGTTATCCACATGATATTAATGACATGAAAAATGAAATTAAGATCATTAATTAATAATTCAAGAACAAATTTTACATGTAAATTATTTAGTATAACCTTTTTGAGTTCATTCATAACCTTTTTGACTGGTTATGAGGTTCAATTTCATTATTTGGTTCTGTTTGTTTCCTTGGTTTTAATGACCGGTTCACTTATATTCTTGTTCAGATACACAAGTATAATGAGAGTGGATTTCTAGAATTGATGTTTTATTTTATTATTGAAAATCCATATGGTTACATGGTTGTAAAATTTACTTGTTTATTTATATTGAAGGTGAGTCATTATATAAAACATTAATGATAAACGCTTGGATTAATTTGGTGATTTTTCTCACAATTACCTTGTTTTGTTGTATGATTTTACATTTGGAGTGAATAGGGATTATAGAACATTAAATAAGATAAAATAAATTAATAATAGTCTGGTTCAACAATAAATTTTTTTTCATGATGATAATTGAAGATGATAAAGAAAATAAAAAATTCATCGTCCTGGGATGCAATAAATCAACACACCCCGGACAATGTTTTCATTTATAGTAAAAAATTAGGGGTAAGGGTAGATTATGATAAACTATACAATTAACATAATATAATTATATTACATGTAAGTTACATGATTTATCATACCATTTGGGTGAAGTGAGTTTATGAAATAAAAAGAAAATTAAAGAACTTCAAAGAAAATAAAAGAATTGGAAAGAGGAATTTACCTCTTGAGTTTAACTCCTTTGAGAGCCTCTTAAAGGGATATGATTTGGTATTTTGAAGATAAAAAGAGATAATGGATGTTATGGAGGATATTAGGGAGATATTTGAGTGGAATTTAGGGATGTAAAAATGCTTTAGAGGAGTTAAGAGAAAAGGGGAGTGTGGGTGGTTTTATAATGGGGGAGGGTTTTCTTAATATTTTAATCATTATTTTATTATTTTTCCTTAAACCAAGAAATATTAATGATTGTTGTTACCAAAAACATTAATAAGTTCATTTTATTTACAATCAATGTCCATTTACATCATCTATGACTCAAGCATGATGTATAAATTTAGGTTTTAGCATTTATCGTGAATTATCACATTTTACTACTGATAAAAAATTCAAGTATTTTAGAAAAATCCCAAAAATTTACCCTAACCTTTTTTCTATGTGTAGAATCCAAAGACTAAATTAATTTATCAAAAAAATTTCTATTTATGATTAATTAAATTTTTCATTAAATTTATAATTTCAAGAAAAATATAGATTTTTAAATTATAACAGATTTTATAATGTTTTCAAAATTACATATTGTATTATAAAATATTCATAAAATCAGAAGAAATAAAATTATTAATCTATGAATACATTTTTGGAAAATAAATTATCTTTAAAATTAATAAATTAATTGTAATTAAATATTTAGGACTTACAAAAATACCAATACTTTTACTATGGTCATATTAACACAAATATGATGCCTAAATTTTATTTATACATTCATAGGCGGGGCTACTATCCTTTTAAAAAATTTACTATTAATAAGGATCATATTACTATTCATAAGGGTGGATTACTATTCATTATGGTAGGTTACTATTCACTAAAAATTAAGTTTGTCTTATCGGACTCCAAACATCTAATTGATCGCAATCAAGTATGTTAGATTTTCTAAATTCTAATAATGGAGGTGATAGTATTATTATTTAATATCACATAGTACTTAGTTGTTCATTGTGTGGTAATTTAATGTTATTATATGACATAATTATAATAAGGGAATTTACATTGATAAAACATTGGGTCGTTACAACACGCGACACCAAGAGAATAAGGAAATATAGTACCCTAATAATTTAAAAGATTATTTCTATTATAAATATAATTGATACATTATATATTTTTAAATTCATGAAACACCGAGTTATCTTTTGTTACACGCAAGAGTGACTTTCCTCGAAAGCTTACATTACTTACAGGACCGAGTTTTACTGAATAATGATATATTATTTAAATACTATTTTGTATAGCCAATCTGTTAAAGTAGTAATTATGAATATGGTTAACTATCTTATAATAATATATGGTTAAATCAAATATAAAATTAATTCATTAGTTAAAAATTAATTATAAATAAGTATGAAAACCTATTTAATATAATGGAAAATATTATTATTTTTATGCTGAAAAAATTGTTCTACCCAAATAAATTAACTTAATTACAATTAGTGAGTGATATTAATGTGATATTTATTATATATTAAATAAAATATTTTTTATGTTCATACAATATATTTTATATCCTTATGAAGAAACTCAATTTTATGTATAAATACTATATTTTTTAAGGTGTTTTTACAGCATTTTAAGGGAAACCTCATTTTAAATCTAATTTTGAACAATATATACATTTATAATGTGAAACTAAATTAATATTTTAAATATAAAAACAAAAAATTAGGTTTGTTTAAAATATTGTTAATTTTCTATAGAGTTTCATGTTTTATTAAATAGTAAAAAATAGTGAATTTTAACTCAAAACTGCTCTTTTATAAATATTATTTAAAAGGTTATATTACAATTTAAATTAGCTTTAATGTTTAATTAGATCAAATTTTTATCAATTAATCCAATTTATGTCATTTTAATCCACTTCACTTTGAAATGGTCTATAAAACATAGAAAAAATTTGGATGCTTTTATCTTAAAAATGTGCATCGTCGTCCCATCTATAGGATTAAATTTAAAATAATTTAGTCCATATTTATGATTTAAAATTAGAAAAAATTTATTACATATATTTAAAAAGAATAATTTATAATTTATAATAATTTCATCTTAGTTTTTGAGCAAAAATATTAGTTAAAGTGAATAAAATTAATTATAATTATTAAAAGAAAAGTAAGCTTAATAAAGAACTAAAACTTAAACATGTAGCCTAAAATGACCTATACACTTTTCACAGATTCATTTTCTAGACATATTTCAACCTTTTCCTCCCATGGATCTATTTTTTTCATTTATTGGATCCTATTTCAAAGTAAAAAAACATTTATAGAATTCCCTTGTCAAAATATTACAAGAGTGTCAGTCCTCCTCCAATATAAAAAGGCCTCATCTCCATTATCTTCCTTGCACCTCTTAAGCCACTTTTTATTGACCTTGATATAGCCCAATATCACCCTAAAAAACCTCCTCTAATCCTATAATTCTATCCTTTTTCATAAATCCTTCCAAATAATTCTTTTGGTACAAACCAAAATAAATTACCACTCCCCCCCCATATTGTTATTACATGCTTCTATAAAAATAACATTAGATTAAATATACTTGGGTGTTTGGGATTATTTTTATATCTAAAATTACACACACTTCCATCTAATGGGAAACAAACATAATATTCCCACGTATGGTGAACTACAACCTCACGAAACAATAATTGTTTATTTTTTCATTACAACCACTCATGGTGAATATTATGATGGAAACTATATTTATATATTTTATAAATGTAATTAATTATTTTTATTATTATTTGATTTTTTATAACATATAAAATACTAAATTTTATTTTATATAAATACTTTAACATTGTTTGTGGAAGTGTGGACTACCGCCTCCTCGGAGTGATGCGAATCGATCAGATTATACATGGAATGTATAAAGGATTATTTTAATAAATAAAGGTAAAGTATATAAAATATATATGATATGTGAAAAATAATATTCATAGGTATCATTTACTTGGCATTCATTTAATATAACAATTAAATGAAAGTATTGTCCATGCGTATGTTACACCTACTGTCGTCGTGGACGGTGCATTTCATTTCTTATCTCCAAACAGTACAGATTATTCTAAATAAATATTCACTTTATATATATTAAATTTAATTCCTGATTTACATTCTAGAGATTATTAAATTATGATATAATTAATAGGAAAAAACTTAAAATTCAAAACATACTAGGTAAAATGAGACAATTAACACCCAAAGTAGTTAATATAATGAAAGTGTCAAGAAAAGGGTGATAAAATATTAGAAAAAAGTTAATGTATGATATTATAATCATGATTATGTTTATGTTAAAAGATGGTAACATATTATAAACCACTATATAGGAGGATAAAGAACACATAATATAAATTAAGGTTAAGGTAAGGGATTATTGTCTTACTTCTCATTCTATGAGGAATACACTATAAACACCACTTACTTCTTCTTTGTAGTGTATATACTAACCCTTTTGACACATTATATCATGAATAATTTTTTTCATGGTGTTAAAGTTTTTTATTAATGGTAATTATGATTTATGTGTTTATACTAGAATGAGACACTTTAGGATGTTTAATGATTATTTTCCTAAGAAATATTATTATTGATTATCTTTGAAATTTCACTTCCGTTTGTGATTGTTAACTTTCTCTTGAAACAATCACTTTTTTTAATATTTTTTATTAGAAATTACCTTGAATATTCAAGTTCTCGCATAATGGATATTGTTATCTCTTAAATGGTATATCCTTTTACCTACGATGTTCACATTGACAGTTATTTGATTAACTGGGGAATTATTGATATATCATTATCTTTTATTAAATACAGATACATTTTTATAAGGAATAATTATTATTAAATAATTTTTCAATCCCTTGTACATTCTATACATGGTTTGAAGGCCATTTATTAAAATACTTATATGTTAGTGATCAGTTAATGTGATCCCCTCAATGCATCGATAGTCTCATGATGCAGATTAGTTAGCCCAATAAAAATGTTTAAACTATTTTTAGGTGGTAAAGGTATCATGTTATTGGAAAAATTGATTTCCAACAATTAAAATTTTCTATCCAAGAGAATTTGGTAGTTTTTTATCCATGATATTTTGTGTTTACATATATGTGGATGCATTTCATTTTTTTTCAATGATATAATGCCATGTATTTTTAATTTCATACACTGCCATATTGATATTGCCTTATCTAGTTATTTGAATAGAATGAGTTATCATATTTTTTCTGTACCATGTTAATTAGTTTTCATTCATTAATAATTGATTATTCTTTACTTACCCTTACTGAGAATTCTATCTCACCCTTATTATGGTTCCTTTCCCGAGTTTATGAAGAAGAAATATTTGAATAAGAGTTCAAGGATAATTTTTATTTATTTTTATTATATATCATGTTTTTATTTTTTATTTCCCAAAGTATTATGGGAATAACATATGTAATCTATATATTTAAGACTGCTAAAATTATCAATAAATTCGGATTTAATTACTTGTAATTATATCAATGTTATAAAATAATGCACCTTCTTCGTGTTTCTAGGGTCCGATCATTATAAAATGAGTGAGGAAAAAAGTAACATAACTTAATTACCTTATAATGCACATCCCCAACATTCATTTAGCTTGATAGAGATCATTTATCTCAGGTCATATAGATAATTAAACCTCCCTCTCTTTAATCTTATCCTCTATAAAAATAAAAATTAGAATGTCATCAACATAGACATTATAATGGTGATTCTATCATCATCATAAACCCTTCGGTAACTTAAATGATACACATTACTTTAGATTATATTTTATTGAACTATAAAATAATTGATCTTTTGGTTACACATACTTGGTGATTAATTAAATATGTAAAGGATATATTTCCACTTGGACACATGGTTTAACTTTATTTCATTCATAAAATGGTTTGAATAAACCATGTATATTTATCCATCCAAGCCCACCAGAATAATGTTTTTCTCCACATATAACTATTCCAGATAAAATCTCTTCACTATAACCATACTAAGGACCCCCTAAAGAGTCATATATTTAATAATAATGAAAAATATATTGAGAAAATATTCGCCTTAAATTTATTGAAACCCTATCATGACTAGGATGTCCTTATACATATTGTTATCACAATCTTCTTCCTTCAGTTGATAAACCCATTTTTTGAAATCACTTTCTTCCAAATAGTCATTTATGTCAGATCACGTGTGTTGGAATTTTACAAGGAATCAATATTATTCCTTAGAGAAAACCCCCCACTGATTTGACTCATTGATCAATGTAATATCTTATAAGCTCCTGAGTTCCCCATCATCAATGTGAAGTATGTAATGAAGATTAATTTTATATTTATACATGTGGGTCCAAAATATAATAAACCATTATAAATATCTCTATTTCACTACCCTTTTAGAAATAATTATTATATAACATAACCTTTAAATGGCCTCCCATAAACATTCATGGTTCTTGATATCTCTAGTACATTTATATATGGAAACACCATCAAAACATGATGATCATCTTCATATTATTATGGTTTGCTTGATGTTTCTGGTACTACCACACTCCCTGGATTCTCTAGAATATCCATATATTCTATACATACATTCATGTATACCCTAGCTTTAGATGACACGTTGATATCGAATGACCACTCTTCTAGGTTTCAATCTTTCCAAAATATCTCTTCATTGAAGATTATTTTTAAATTTATAGCCAAATTTTGGGAGGTTTTATACCATATTCAAAAACAATCATTGCATCTATACCCTAATAAGTAACATTCCATGTAATTAACTTCTAGATTATGTCTTACATTGGAAATAACAAAATAATGGGAAAGTGAATAGGATACATTAATATGGGTGAGTTTATCCTTCCTTTTAGACAAATAGTCTTCTATAAGCTTTTTCCTTAATGGACAACAAGGAATCATTTTTACCATGTATGCCAAAAAATTCACCACTTTGGACTAAAATACCTTATAGAAACTAGAAAGTATTTTCATGCTCCATTAATTATCCATGAGATTATGAATAAAAATCTTCATGAATTTGTTAAGTATTGGAGTACCAGGTGTGGTTTTCTCAGGCCATATACCCTTTATCAAGTAGAACCCCCCAACTCTTTATTCCTCGATACTCCACAACATTTTGAGACCTCGATCTCTTCGTCTTTCATCTGGTATCTTTTTCAAATATGTATCTCCAACGAATGAAAGACTAAATACATCTAAATTGTGTTTGGGAAATACCACCCACGACTCATGTATCACATCATAGACGAATATAATAGAGTATAGTGACCCTATGTTAGAAAAAACTAGAGTTGGTCCCCATAAAATCAAATAAACCAACTCCAACTTCTTGTTCTTTGGTGCATTACCATTCATTTGGAAGGAAACATTCCACTAATACTCATGGACACAGTCCTAACATGTTCCAAACTCCATGCCACCCATAATTAGTATTCCCTTATAATCTAGGACATTAATCATTTTTTCAATAAAATGACATGAATGGGTATTCCATAACTTTTTGAATGTTATCTGTCTAACATGAATTATACCTAACAATACTATTGTCAGTTATAATTCTCTATCAATCACTAATTTGAATACTACAATGAAATAATATGTAATTCCCTACACTCCAACCATTAATTTAGAATATACGCCAATGTAATCTATCTATCCAACAAAAATTAGTTCCTCATTAATCCCAATTTCTTCTACACTTCTTACAGCTGAAGAAAAATTTTGTTCCTTATCTTGAAAATGAAATCACCCATTTCGGTAATCCCAATAGCTTTATAATATAAAACATCAACCATGAAGAAACTTATATAAGTATAATTACTCATACTCCCTATGTTTTATGTTGAGTGAAATAAGGCTCTATACTCTATTTTTAAGGACTCAAGTGACCTGGTGGAACATAATAGAGAACTGAACTCACCTTTTGATAAATGATTCTCAAAACCCCATTCATAAGTATATACTCCATATTTTACTCTTATTTAATTAAAATATTTATTTAGGTTGTATCTATTCTCACAATTCTAACACATGGGACAACCTACTACAAACCTACTCTCACATTGACATCTCCATGATTTTCCCTTTATTTAACATTTCTATATTGTGGACCCCCCCTCCCCGCTCCATTGAAACCATAGTAATTTATATATGGTTCTTGGATATAAAATTAATTATGTTAATCATTTAAAATATAATTTCAACTATCCATAAATAGTTATTTTAACTTACCTCTCGAGTTAATCCCTGTGGTAACCATTTCAACCCATAATTCAAGGAGTGTTGAGAGTAACATCAATGGAAAATGTATATCTCTAAATTTCAGCATCACTAATTAAAACTTCTATTTAATTATTTTGAAATAATTAATTTCATTATCTAGAGGATTATCTTTTGATGCTATCATGTTGAAAATTGTCCACAAGAGGAAAAAATAATTATTACTCGCATAATATACATTTCAGAATGTGACCTCATATGTTCTAATGTAGTTTTAACTTCTAGGATATCATAATTCCAATTATGAGCAAGTGAATTATAGATCATTATGAGTAATTTCTTATCAATTCTCTCCCATAATTCCTTATTCAGCACCTTTTAAATTATAACATTAAAAAAATCGAGATCCTTCTGTAGTAGCCAATCCTCTATATGAATCTTCCCAGATCCAAAATCTTTTCCATGAAACTTATCTACCCAAACATTATCATCATATAACATTATATATTCTAGAGACTATTAACTCCAACTATATTTGGAAAATTTTTGACAACACTCATGAAACTCCTAATATATTTTTTCTATAAGAAAAGTGTATAATGATGCTATTAAGATTGGCTCTCAAAGACCTTCACTAGGGTGTAGTAATCAGAATCTATGCAATAAAACATCAGATACAACTACTTGGGTCCCTTATAACATGAAATAATAAATTTGAAATTATACCTATAATACTTTAAATGAATAAAAAATGTTCTGGAATGAACCACCAAACTCAAGGAACTAGATAAAAAAAGAAAACCACACCATAGTGACCATGATGAATCTCTGGCCTCAGAAAACCCCCACAAAGAAATCAAGAAGAAATTGATTTAAATTGGAAAAATGAAATAATAACACAACAATTTACATTTTTTAGGTGTTCTTCCTACACCATGGGAGGAATACTACAAAACCTTTATTAAATAATTAGAAGACAATTACAATAACAAGTTATTTATACTAAATACATGTGAATCCACCCAAATGATATAGTAGAGTCTAGTTAAGGAAATAATACTCCACCTTCATATGATATTATCACGATAAGTGCATATAGATATGATCTCCATGGACAACAATTTGATTGGATGAAGTCTCCCACTAACATAACATCTTCTTTAATTGTACAAGCCATACTTCGATAAATCACTTATGTTTACTCTTATATAAGATTTTGTGAACCCATATATTCCTTCTACTAAAAAAATAAAGAAATAAAACACATTTATACTCTATGTACACTATTATGTATCACATAGTTACTTTCACATAATTCCTTTGTCATTCCACACTACCTCTAGTAGACAATCCAATTATATGTTTCATTCACCTACTTCGAGTTAGTATCATTTTTTCCTACCAACTTTTTGTGTTATTCACATTTACAAATACCTATAATTCTATATCAATTTGAACAGCAAAATTATAATAAAAAATTAACCCCTTCTATAAGATATATTTTTAAAAAAATTGGGGTTAAAGATGCTTTTTATTATTAAATCAATAGACATCTTTTTTTCTGGGTGGAGTGAGACCCATTATTAAAGAAAATACCTTTTTTCTACAGTAACTACTATAATACCGCCACTGAAAAAGGGATGCCACTACTATAGTAAATTATAAAGTGATACTATAGTAACTAGGTAATTCCTCCCCTTCCTAGATTTTGAATTCAGTCTTTTGGATGCCAAGAAGGAGCGTTTACCAATCGGGTATAGGCATGTAGTCCCATCCAATAAGATATAATTCACTATAAAGAATATGGTTTTCTTAGGTAAGCCTATGAGAATAAATAATAAGAAAACAATATCAGATGATATCTAATTACAATTTCTAATATCCTAAGAGGATGATTAAAGTGAAAAACTATATTGGAATTTTTTTAAATATATAGCGTGTGTTAGGAATAAAGAAATTTATTAGATGATTATATTACATTAAAACCATCATAATTAAATTTCAATCATAAATCTGTTAATATTTAGAATAAAAATTTGTTCAAATTAAAGGAAAATGTGGGTGATGTTTCATTTACAGCATAAAAATCTAAGAATCCATGGATTGTGTATATAAGTTTATATTTTCAAATTTTAGAGATTTAAATAACTAAATAAAGATAAATAATATATATATATTGGATTTTTTACCTTTTGGAATGATATCTCATTAGAAATTGGGTGTTGGAATATCTAAAATTAACAAAAAAATATGTTAAGCCCAAAAAATGTTTTATTTATTGAATGGATGAAGAATCGTTTGCTAATATTATTGAGTTTTATTGATGATACAAATGAGTTAATTTATAGAAATAATAGTTGTTTAGTGAATAGTTTAAAATATGCAGATAAGGTAAAATGTGTTTTTAGAACAACAGAAATATTTTTTTAGGTTGGATAAGACAAAATAGTTTTCTACATGAGTATCCAAGATAATAACAAATTTTGGAATGGAATATTTGTTAATATTTTTTAAAAGAGAATGAATAAATTAATAAAATAATATGATATGGTAATTATTCTAATGCGCATATAAGGGACTCTCATTATTTTAAAAACCTTAAGATAGTGAAAAAATTCATAGGGAAGTTGACATCCATACTTAAATACCATTGAAACTATCTCACTCTAATTTTTGTGCACCCATGGAAAACATGTGAATAAGTGGAGATAATTACTTCATCAATTTCTTTGATGGATTCACTAGAATGAAATTTATTTTTTTTATTTCTCAAAAAAAATCTATCTATTATAAGGTATAAAAGAACTAAAAATCTAGCTACAAATTAGTTTTTATTATAAGCGGATGCGAATAGACAATGGGACTATGTATTCAAGAAGATATTTTTTAGAATATATTGAAAAACATAGAATAAGACATGAGTTTATTGAACCATATACACCTCAAAAAAATAATGTTATTAAGATGATTAACATAATCCTATTTATATGGATAATGTAGGGATAAATATGGTTGAAGGTGTTTTATGAATTTTGGATGTTTTTATAGTAGGTGTTATGATTTCTTTCTTTTTTTCTTGACGTAAATAAAATTACATTTTTAGGATTTAAAACTTTCAGAAAGGGATAGGGAATACTAGAAAGAGTTTTAAATCAAATTTTAGTGGATAGACAATTCCAAACTAAGATTTTTGTTATAGAGTTTTGTGCTGAATTATTATCTTACATTGTTTAGAAGGATCATTAGATAAATATTTTGATGAATTATCAAATAAAGATATTCTTTATTAATTTTAATATTTCCAAAATCATGATTCGTGAATGAAATTGTGTTCTAATTTTTTTTAGAAAGGGGGAGTATTAATTTTTATGTGAAAATATCAAACTATAATGTTTTGAAGATATAGACTAGATATATGATATCAAAAAAAGAATTCAGTCATAAAAGTTTCTGTTTGATGTTTGTGAATTTCATTCATATAGATGAATGGTGTTTAGGTATAATGTGAAGGTGACAAGTAATTTCATCGAATAAATTAAATTTCTATAGTATGTTTTACAACAATGTCTAATGATGCTATGAAGGATTATAATATAGATTCTCTATATAACTAAAAATCTCTACAATTGTTTTACCATTAAATTAAGTGGTATTATTTTTTATTAGCCCAAGGGTCCTTATGAAGTTTTCGTAATGATATTAAATGTTATAATGATGTGATGAACTTGAAAAGATTCAACTATCAGAAGATAAATATTAGTGATATTATTCATTAATATAAGAAGCTTATTAATGATTTATGATTTTTTAATTTGAATGAAATTTCAAGAATAAAATATATTCCTTGATAAGTATCGAAGAGTATTTTTTTGAGAGTAATATATTGAATTTGGGTTTTCATTATGTGAGAAAATAAGTTGATGTTGCCATATATTCTTCTTATTGTATTATTATATTAATAGGGTTATCATATAACATAAGTTTGGTGTACTATTACTATGTGGAAAAAACTAATGTGATAGAGAAATAGTTTTGAAAAAAGATAAAAAATAAGAAATCCAATGTTTGAGTAAAAAATAGTCAAACCATGGAATCTTTTATTTGAAGAAAAAAACATAATCGGGTTGAGTAGTTGTGAATAGAGGAAATGGAAAAAATTCATTGAAAAAGGTTTCTTATTAGGTGGAATTGAATATATTGTGTGTTGAGGTAATTAGATAAAATATTAATAAGAGAGTTTATCATTTTTCTGATAGAAAAGGATGGAGATTTAGGTATTGATGACCAAAATGAGAACCCAGATGAATAGTCGGATGAATGGATATTTTATATAGAATCCAAAAGCGGAATTTTTTCCCTTCAACCAGGAATTTTTTTTCTGAATAAGTATATGAAATAGAGTCAAGTTTGAATAATTCAAAATATGTATAGTGATGAAAAACTAAACATATTGATGACAGTTTCTCAAAAATGTTACAAAATAGTTTTTATATCTTGGTATTTTTGGAGAACACATGAACTATTTTTTGATCATAGAGCAATGTAAGTGTAAGGATCTTCTATGCTTACTGTATCCACATATAAGGAATAATTTCTTGTGGATTATGTGGTATTGTGTTATTTCTAAACAATTCCAAGGACTAAATAATCTAACTATATAGTGAAACTTATAAATTCTTGGGCTTTTGTTGAATTTTATAATGTTCAATTTTTAATCAAAGACATAAATATCTTACATAAGGCCAAGGTTTTTTAATAAGAAAGAAATTTTAAAAATAAAATATCATTGATTAACCTAATACCCCTATAGATAGCCACAAAAATACTAATTGGTCATTTCAATTATTACTATAGGTGAGTTTTTCTCCATTGAATCTTTTCTGTTGTATAATAAAAGAGAAGTTTCCATTGATATTTAAAATTCTATGAATAGTAAATTAATTCCAATTTTCAATGGAGATAACATTTAGATTTTGAAAGATATAGTGACTTTTTATCTTATATCCCTTGGTTATGAATTTCATGAAGCTTATATAGATGGTTTCCAACCAAGTTTCATGGAGTTCCCCTAATTGATATTGATAAAACTAATTTAGATAACGATGGGTGATCCAAAAATGATACACTTTTCTGACCCTTTTAAATTTATTTTATTAGAGTTAAGCGATTTGGAATAGATAATGGCATATAGTAAATGGTGAAAACATCAAGGTAAGGTGAAGTTAAAATATAGATGTTGAAGTATGAAACTCTTAAGATGAGTGATTTTGATTCTTTTAGTGATATCTTTATAATGGTGAGTAACTTTGGGAACACCATAAAATGACTTGGTGAGATTTTGGAAGATTCAACCATTTTTTAAATTAACTTATAAATTCATTTTGATATATTTATTGAAAATATTTCTTCATTGAAAGATATAGATCCTGAAACTCTATCTATGGGTGAACTATATAGCACTGTCAAAACATATGAAATAAGAAGATAAAAGGTTATGAAGAACAAATAGAATCATGATAAAGAAATTTCTTTCGTACCTACAAAAAAAATAAAGGATAATGATGTTCTCAAATAATAATATAATGAATCAGAAATTGAATATTCAGATAGTAAAAAATTAGGAATTTATGTCTTTTTTTCTAAAAAATTAAAAAGAGATGTGAGAAAGTGAAAAGGTAAGTTTTCACTAAAAATATTTTTATTGTAAAACTGTTTTAGAATAAAAACATAAACATAAATCTTGAGGAAAATTTGTAAGTGACGAAGTAAGAATTGTAAATTGTGCAAAGAAAATTTAAAATTAGATAATGGAGTTGAAAATTTCTAAAAATCTATTACAATATTTGGTAAAAGTTATAAAAATTTTAAACCTAATAAAAATTAATAAAATTATCCTCAAAGGATGATATTGAGAATGAATATTCTCATAAAGAAAAGAGATGTTAATAAGACTATGTATATATTTAAAATAAGAACATTTGAAAAACATAATGTTTCCTTTGTTGAAAATGTTAAACCAAAAGATGCAACTATAGGTGGCTGTATTTATGCTAAGAAGAAATATAATATGAATAAGAAAATATTAAGTGGTAACCAACATATTGTATCTCAATGAAATAAAAAATTGGAAGATAATAAAGTTGAGGAAATGTAGAAACGCATCATCGGGTATTATAAAATTTATAAACAGAAATATTCCTTTATGGTTACTATTGTAATTTTATAGGATTTTGGAATACAATATATATATGTTGGTTTAATCATAAACATTTTAGTGAATTTAGGATAAACTTGAGGAAAAATTTTAAGGGGGATTGAGCCCACTCAATGAAGGTATCATGAGAAACACAATTTTAAGGTCGAAATGGATTCCAATATTTAAAAACTATTTTTGGAATATGTGATCAACCTAAAAAACATGAAAATGTATATATCATCATTATTTCATCACAATAATGTTCTCACAAAAAATCCTAAAATATATGTGTGAATAATGAAAAAGAAACAAAAAAATCCTTTATTTTGGATATTTATCTCAAAATTAAAAAATGAGAATAAGCATGGATATTATATAGTTGGTGTTCTTCTTATATGACTAGATATTTGTGGTTATGAATGAATATAAAATATTATAAATAAGGTAATGTGACTTTTTCAATGAAAATTCACTAATAATAAAAGGAATTGCATCTTTTATCATTAGGGAAGAAAAGTTAAAATCCAAATGAGACTTGTTTGTTGACGGAATGAAACACAATTTTCAAGAATTTTGAAACATTCGGATAAAGGTGTCAAAGTTTATTACATAAATGTTGATTTTTTAAAGAGTATAGAATATGGAAAAGTTTTTATGAGAGGCCAACAAATAGAGGGAAACGTGTTTCAGTCCATTGATTCAAAAATTTCATGTTATTTAAGAATAATGGTTTAATATTATATATGCAATAAAATACAGGTGAATATTTGTGATAGAAATATGGAAAACCTAAGGATGATATATAGTATTCGAGATAATCCAAATATGATAATAATAAGAGATTAGTGTTACTCCTTTTTACAAAAATGTAATATTTTAAAATCAATACATAAGAATGTTGAGACATAATTAATTTGTCAATTAGAACCAAAAAATTTTAACAAAATTGTGTCCATAAGTAAACACAATAATCACTTAGAGATAATTAATTTATTTTATTGATTAATTAAATATCAATACATGTGTTATGTTTTTTAAATTTAAATCAGAGGCTCTCAACATGTTTAAGTGTTTAAAAATATGTGTCAAACAAATATTATGTATATAGTATGATAACGATTCTTACTAATAATTTTAGATATCATACAACTATTAATTTCAGTGATTATCATGAAATTAATGATATTCAAAATGATTTTAGTGAATCTTACACACCACAACAAAATAGTTCAACTGAAAATTGAAAAGGATGTTTGGTGGATATGGAACAAACAATGTTGATAGAACATGACCAATATCATTATGTTTGGAGGAAATCTATTAGATTAGTAGTTTACATTCAAAATAAATTTTTATATATGAAAAAATATATATGATATTCTCATTATTATTTGTATTAATAATAATCCTCGTATTTTAATCACATATGAGTTTTCAAAATTCCTTTCATTATAAAAACCAAGGTTGTGAATATTTAATGTTTTATTAGAGAGGAGATGGTGGAATATTTCACAGAAACCTTCATAATATTATAGGGTACACATGTCATACTAAATAAATAGTAAGTATTTTGAACTCAGAATATGTGAATGTTCATTGAAAATTTGATAATAAAGTTTCACAAATAGTTACAGATGAGGAAGAAAGGAAAGATTATTTTTTTATAGTTGAACTAGTTGAAAAGGTTCATAAGGATAGTAAAAATATTGAAGCTACTCAAGATGAAGATTAAAACTCAACTATCTCAAGTTATTAGGAACAATTAAATACATTTCATCCTAGGAAGAGGACTCAAGTGCAATTTTATAACATCATTTCAGATCAAGGAAGATTAGTTCAAACAAGAATTACATTAATGTGAGTTTTGATAGTTCTTTGTATTAATAGGTTATACAAAAATATGATGATGAATATATGGAACATCAAGATATGATTGGTGTCATGAATATAGAGCTATATTAGATTGAAATAATGATACTTGAGAACTTTTACCCAAACCAAACAAAAAAAATGTGATTGTTTCAAAGTGCGTTTTATGAATCAAGTACAATGAAAAAGGTAAATTTATATGAAATAATTAATTGATATTTTGTTATGGTTATTCTAAAATTAAAGAATTTGATTTTGATTAAATCATTTCTCCAGTGGAATGATTAGAAACAATCAAAATATTTCTTCCTATTTCTACATAAAAAAATACAAAATATTTCATATGGATGACTAGTAAACTTTCTTTAGTGGATATCATAAATAAGAAGTTTATATTGAAAAATTTTGTGGATTAGGTATTGGTAAAGATTAAATTTTTGTGTGTGAGTTAAAAAAATTGTATCATGGATGAAGAATGATCCATGATATTGAATTCCAAGTTTGGTACTTTCTTAATAAAGTTGAAACATAAAAAAAGGAATAGTTATAGTAACCTCTATACAAAAAAAATAAAGTTGCTTCCCTCATTGTTATTATTTATGTTGATGACATCATATTTATATGTAATGATGATGAAACATGGGAGCATATTTTTTAGGAGATAAAAAAGTTGTTTGAAATATCCATGCAAGGAGGATTTAAATTCATTCTTGGCTTAAAAATCCCATAGAATAATTAATATATTTTTCAATATGTGGATCTATGATTCATTCTTGGGCCTTTTAGGGAATTTTCAATATCATGTCAATTATTATAAGAGACTTATAAGTAATTTTGTCATAGAAGATTAAAATATAGTTTTCATAACTATTTTTGTGGTAAATTTTTATGGAAAATATGGGGAAAGAAATTAAGAGGATCCTAAATTATTTAAAAAGTATGTTTCATGTTTTTTATATCAAAAAATTTAATTACATATACTGTATAAACTATTACATTTTGTTCTAGGTAAAAAAGTCTACTAAAGGAATCTCATATCATGCCTAAAAATGATTTATCTGATATATCAAATGAATAACATATTCTGGTTTGAAATATGATAGCTTAGGAAATATTTACATGTTTATTTATATAAATACAGATTGAAATGGATGTGTAGATAATAAAAAACACATATGGTGGATTATTTTTCCTTAGATAAAGTTGTTTCAACTTGAATATAAAGAAACAAATTTCAATGGAACTTATTGAGAAAAATATCATTATATTGATATCACTCAAGAAACTATACCAATTATATAAAAGAAGACACAATTGGAATATTTTTCTATTGATGTGATATTTTCCTTACTCTTGGGATGTGATAATCAAAGTAAAATAGATTTTACTATAATCTAGTACAAATTCCTAATTCCAAGCATATTTATGTAAAATATTAATTCATAAAATAGAATATGTATAGGAATTAAATTTGGATGGATTTTGTTCTTACAATAGAGTAATCTACAATTATATTCACTAAGCCATTGTTGAAGGAAACACATCACATATGATGTGGTACATCGGTATACAACCTCCCTATCTTCTAGTATTATGTATGTGAACTTGTCCTCCTCTATCTTTTCTATAGATAATTTTTTAATGGGGGATAGAAAGTATTTCACATAAATCTATCCATTGGTATGTGTTTGACCTTTCTATGGAAATAATTTATTTAATGGGAGTTTTTAAATGGGGTGCGATTTGATTTCAACATTCATGAAATATTTTAACATTATCATTGATGTGGCTAGAGAAAAAAATTTATCACTGAGGTTGAAGATGATTTTATAATAAAATAATCAAGTGAAAGAATAAGTTTCTTGTGAGGTTTATGAATTTTATTCAAAGTCAATGATCATGGATAGTATGGTATTCTTGTTTAGTGATTCGTGTTTCTAACACTGAGTTTTCTCACATATGTCTAGAATTTTTTGATAAGAAATCAATTGATTTATTTACAAATTTTAGAGATTTATGTTCCTTGGATGATTAATAATCTAATGGAGGATATTTTTGTGAATAATATGGTTAAAGATGTTATAAATATAATAGATTTTTTATGGATGATGTTAATAATGTTTTTTATTTTGTTTTCTTAACATAAATCATATTACTTTGTTAATATTTCTGACATTTACAAATAGAAAGATGATATTAGATAAATCATTCCTGACTAAGTCCATCAGAATGATGGTTCTAAAAGGAGATGTCTATATATAGTTTTGTGTGGAAATTTTCTCTTAATTTTCTACAAGGATCATCAAACAATGTTTTCTGTAAATATTTAAATAGGAAATTAATTGTTGTTCTAACAATTTCCAACATCAAGAATCATTGAAATTACTCATGATCCATGTGTTTTCATAAGGGTGGAAAATTTGTTTGCATATAAAAATTTCATACTATAATGTTCTCAGATTTTACACCAGATAAAAACTATCGAATGGAATTTTTTCTTAGACACGTTTGTGTTTTATGTTTTTGTAGTTATTAAGATAGAGGAATTATGTTGATTAATAATGTGAAGGTGTCAAGAAATTAAATTGTACAAATTCCAAATGGAAGAAGTATAAATAGATAAAGTCAAAATTGATTAATAAAATTGGATAAAAGCATTTAATTCCTTTGGAAAAATCCCAATCATATGGAGTCCATCTAATAAACCAATCTTCAGACAGAAGACTTTAGGTTTTTAGATAGAGATTGATGAGGAGATTCATTGGATGGAGGAAATGTATGAAGGAATATCTAAAAGTGGTCAGATGTAGTTTGGAATTATTACTAGAAAATTTCTCAATGGATTGAATAGTTTTAATAAGGTTCTTATCATTTTATTATGTGGTATATGTTTTTTCTGCCACATATGCCTTTATATAGTTTTTGTATAGATATTAAATGTAATTATTCAAATCTTATCATGAAAAGTTCCAAATATCACATGGGGGAGATACGTGACTCTCTCAAAGGATATAAAATGTTTTTTTTTTGAATTTTATATACATTTATATTTTTGAGAACCATAACGAATAATCTAGAAACCTTGAGAATGATCCATGTGAACATTTTTTATTGGGATATAAGAAATTTTATTTTTTGTTAGTGGGAAAATAAATTGGGGTTACCACCTATTCTACTTCAAGTAGAACTATATAAACAGTATATTTATACAACCCAAGTTGTTTTACTATTCATGTATCGAAAAAGTTTGAGAACTATATAAATTGAATGACAAATAAATATTACAATAAATACATAAGAAAAGGCTTGAATATAGAATTTCCCAACAAAGGAATATCTTTATTGAAGAAAAAGATACAATTGGGTAGAGGGGTTACGATCAAAGGATTCAAAAAGAAGTAAATAAATAATGTATTATAATAGGTGGAATTGGATGGAATATTTCTAGAGATAAATATATTAATAGAGTATAAGATTTTTTTATCTTCTTTTAATGAAAATGGTTCGATATTTTGGGATGTACGACCAGACATAGAAACTGGATGAATAGTTTAATTGACATAAGTTTTATATAGAATTTCAGGTAGGAAGTTTTTGTTTGATAATGGGAAACAATATGAAGAAGAAATATTTTCATGAAGTGAAATTGCGAGGTATTTGAAGTATCAGAGTCATAATAAACTGATCATTTTGGTGAACTTTTATAAAACTTTTTACAAAATTTTTGTAACATCATTTGTCTATATAGAGATCACATGCACTATTTTTTCATCATTGTGAAAATAAAGTGTAATAATTTTCCCTACGTATTATAACCACTTAAAACTATTACTTTCTAATATATTTTATATAGTTATATTATCTCCAAAATATGCTAAGTATTATCCACTCTTTCTGAGTAGTGAACCTTGTAAATTCTAGTGTCCCTCTAGAATGTACTTGTGTCCTTGTTTTCAGTAATGTCATAACTATTTAACATGAGGTAAAATTAATTTAATAATAAATAAAATATAAAAAATTAAATATCACTAATACAATATAACACACCAATATTTTAAAAATAAAACTATATTCGATAGAGTATACAACACACAACACTGAGCCTAAGCAAATGATAAAATATTATTATTCAAGGCTGACCATTATAACCTAGACATTAAATTGAAGGTTATGAATAATATTTAATATTTTATGAAATTTATATAAATTTCTAACTGAATATAAATTTGTTGATGAATTATTAGTAAATAATCAATCAACTTTTAGTAAATTCATCATCTTCATCAAAAATATGTTTTCATCAAAAAATAATTTTTATTTCTTTTTATGCGTAAATATTATAATTAAATTTTATTAATTTTATAAAATTAATTTTATAAAATGAAATTAATTTTTTAAATCATCATAGAAAATTTATCTTTGATTGATATTTTTGGATTTGAATTGATTGATTTTATAGTGAATAGTCAAAATTGTTGATTTTTCGAATACTAGTAATTATATTCATTAAAGAAAATTAATTTAAAAGTCCCATTATATTTTGGAACTAGTATTAGATTTAAATATAATCCTTTAGGTTTATAATAATATTATTAATTTCATTTTAATCATAAATTCTCATGATTTTGGTATAAGTTTATCTTTATTCTTAAAACATGTTTTCTACAAATTGTTTTTAAGTACATAAAGTTTATCCATTTAAATTAATTATAATTAAATCAAGTAAATAACGATTTAAATGAAATATATATATCATATATCTACTTATTTTAATTTAAATTCATATAATGATGATTCATAGTCATATATATAATATAATATCATATATTTCTTGAAAAATACATTTTCTTGAGAAATCGTTTTTCATTGCTTTTGTGTGGTTAATTTTAAATAAAATTATACTAATTGAGTTAATTGAATTTGATAAAATAGATTAAATATTTATAATATGAATAATTAATATTATCTAACAATTTAAACTTAATTTTTTTTTATAATCAATAGTAAAAACAATAAAAATTAATTACCACAGTTAAGGTTAAAACATGTGTTTACGTGTTACATTCTCATATGTTAAAATTAATTTTCCGCGCATATTGGATTTTTATTTGATAAATTGGATTTATTATTTAGAATAATTTGTTCCAAATTATTATATAAATATTATATTTTTATTCTTAAAAAGATAAATTACCTAGGTAAAAACTCGTTATTGTAGGGAAAACTAAAATGGTAAAATAGAGTAACCATATAGGTAAAGTGAATAACATGATCAAAAACATGTTTATATTATTAATTGTGGATTATTTTACTGAAATTATATTCTCCCCACTACATCATTTATAAATTTGGTTGGAACATTCCTTGGGAGCAATTCTCTATTATTGAATAGTTTTGGTTATTTGAAAAAATATCATGCATTCTCACCTATAAAAGGGAACCTCCTATAATATTTTATTCACAATTAAAAAAATTCTTCCAAACCTATCCATATTCCTTATTAAATTCCATTACAACTCATTGAGACCTATTTTTTAAACCCCTCCTTGTAAGGTTTCTAATACAAACCTAAAGAGGGTGTCCAAAGAAGAGGCATCATACTCAACTATGGGTTTTTTTATTTGTACTTCCAACTAATTCAAATATTATTCAACTATGATGATTTAAAAACACAATTATATACCACATACTAATATGTTACTACATTAATTTCATAACCTACATCAATATCATCTTCCATCAAATGGTAAAAAACCCACCATTCGTTTGTATGGTGGACTACCACCACACGAAATGATGTGATTTATTTTCCATCATCACCTTCCTAATATTTTTATAATGATATATTTAATGTATATATATGATATTATTTCTATATTTATAATTATATAAAATTAATATATCGTATGTTTTATTACCTTTCCATTCACTGAAAAATGATAATGTCTTTAGTGCGTTCGTGTGGATTACCACATCAACGAAGCGATGTGATTCCTTTTCCATTAGCACATCACATGAATGTTATATGTAATTCTATAAAAAAATATGTTATTTATTATATAATCATCATTCTATAAAAATAAAACCATACTTACCTTATTTCCTTCACACTCGTTGAAAAATGGATATGTTACTCATGTCGAAGTACGACTTACCGTCTCCATGATTGTAATGTAATTAATTTTTTATAACCATATTTAATTGTAGGTTTTAAAAGTATTATTAAAGTATAAAAATTATAACTATTTCATTATTATTATTCTATATATGATTTAATAATGGATTCGTTTACGAGAGTCCCCCTACCAAACTAATTTTTGACATATAAACTAAATATCATCAAAACATCTAATGTGAACTAAATTAATTTAGTAAATAAATATAACATGGTAATAAATAAAAAAATAATTAGAAACTTATAAAATTATATTAATAAAGTAAATAATTAACATAATGAAATTACTCAGGATGATATGGTACGTACGTGACTAGTCGAACTCTAAGTAAGGGGTTGCATAACTCAATTTCCTTTCATTGGGTTATATTAATTCTTTATTGTCTTCGTTTTTAAGATTATGTCTGAATAATAATTATTATTATAAAATTTTGATCCTATTTTTTTATTTTGATTTAAATATGATACACATAATCAATTTATTTTTTAATTCTCACTTCAATGGCATGATCTTCATAAAATATTCCATCTCCATTTTCTTTCACTAAGGCATATTTTATTGTTATGAATTAATTTATTTTACATGGTTTATACCTGAAAATATTACATTTTATATCATTAATACTTTATACTTCATGGTATTTTAATTTTTAATTCATATAATTTTATCCAATGGGATTTGACACGAAAATTTAGAAGAGGTAAGTATTTCACAACTCAATTTATTTTCACTAGGTTATATTGCATCTTAAATGTAATTAATATTATAATATTATTTGTTTAATGTATTTTAATTGTTTTATGATTTATTTAGACTTTTTTTATGTGGATTTACCTTTGATATGGAAATTTAATTAATTGTTAAATTCCCACTTAAACTGTATGATCTTTGTAAGATATTTCATCTGAAGTTCCACTCCATTGAAAGATATTTTGTATTACGAACCTAATAATCTATATGAGTTGTATATAATGTTATGTTATATCCTTAATATCACTATATTAATAATAATTAATTATTAATTTTAATTTATTTCATTCATAGGGGTTATGATTAAAATGTTACAAAAGTGGTAAGGGTTAATTCTTCAAACTCATTTTATCAGGGCTGTTTATTGTTGAATTTCCATTGATGGAAATTATCTAATCATTGTATAATAAACCACTTTAATTTTTTTATTCTATGGTTAGGTATTAAATTTTCATTTAATAGTGTCATTTTCCCTTATGAAACCTAGAATTATTGAGAAATTATTTTTTTATAAAATCCATCTTTATTTCTATTTTCAATCAAAAATGAATTTTCTTAAATAACCATATTTTCCTAAAAATGTTTTAATGAATCTATTAAAGGTTATAAAATAATCTATTAAATAAATATTTACCCATTTTACTTCATAGAATATTCTATAGAAAAAATATTTCAACCATTTTCTGAACAAGGTACTTTTTGATTTTTTTTACACAAGTGTGAATGGGATGTTTTATTTTAACTTATATAGAAAGAATAAAATTTCATGAAATCATGAACACTCAATGATTTATGTTTAATTTTATAGTTTTAATCATTGTTTTAAAAAATAATTTGTATATAATATATTAAAAAATTTAAATTTTTAAATTTTTGATTTCAAAGTTAAATGGGTATTTTCCCCAATAAATATTCCATATGATATGTTGAATTTGTATTTATCAGTGATAATAATATCTAATTATGTGAAATTATTTAGAATTACTTATATATTCATATACCATATGTACCTATCTTATTATCCCTTCCTTTTATAGGATAATATAGGCCTTGAGTCAATTTATCAAATTCCTACTTGATGAAATATCCTTTGATTACAACAGAAGGTAATATTATGAAACCCATATCCATACTGGGTAATTATTATGAGTATAAATTATGATTATTTTAATTTATTTTTGGAACACATAAGAATGTACATTTCTTGATGGGTGTTCCCAAATAGATCACTAATTCATTGGGTAATGTGTTTGGTCTCATAATACATAATGTATGGAATTAGGGAGTAAACCGAACTAATTATGGGAATTTTTGCACTATGTGATATTATCTAGGTACTTATCCTTGACAAATGTTTATGTAATGTTTTATGTTGATTCCAAATTTCCTATATTTATGTTATATTATGTTATCATGTTATCTATGTCATGATTACATGTGATTATTAAAGATACTTTTCTTTTATAATATAATGTTTTAGCTTGGGATAATAGGTTATGTTTCCTTCTCATGTTTATTCCATTACAAGGCTTTCTAGATCACCCATTTTATTTATGTATTCCTTAGGATATCCTAGGTCATTCTATGTGATAAAATGTATTTTTTATCTCATTATAGAGAAGAAAATTAATATTTGATGTTTTACATTCATTTTTAATTATTATGAACCTAGTCTACTAAATACATTAGGCCCTGTGATATGTGGGTTGTACTTGTTGGAAATTTTTAGTTAAAAATAATTTTATAATATGTTCAAAGGGAATGGGTCACTGTAGTTGGTATCATGGAAATATCTATTTTTTGGGATTATTATTTGATAAGTTTAGTAAAGACCCAAGGAATATGTCAATGTATAGTAAAACATCATTGAGTTTTCGTAAAGAATAGATTGAGTGGTTTTCCTAGCAATACATCTATATCTGGATACTGCAAGTGGATGTGGTTTTGGAATAAATGTATCTAGGGGTAATAACCTAGAAAATATTAATTTCAGTACATCACAACCATCATTTTTATACATGGTGAGTGTTCCCTTACTTCACACTTGTTTTTACACTTCCAGGGGATATTCTTTGGTTAATTTGTGATTTATTAATGAACTATTTTGATGAATGATGGAATAAAACATATATAATCCTCTGAAATTACATAGTGATATGGGATAAAACTAATGTGTATTTGGTTGGTAATTATAAGTATGATCATGAATTTAAAGGCATATATACCCATTTTGCGGTTTTAGGTTATGGAAGTCTTAGATGATTAAGAGTATTATGTGTGACATTTTTAGAAATATAAACATTAGTTTTAGTATGTTTTTTAGTAAATAAATTATTTTATAAGGAATGTATTTACATTTTGTAGACAGATGTTTAATGGTATTTGTAAACTTTAGGGCAATCAAATATTTGATGTTATTTAGAGTTAAAAGTTAAATTTATCTTATAAGAGTGTGTAATCAAATAATTTTAATATTTTGATTTCTATCTTAGTCTAAAATATTTGGAATAATTATAAGGTTATTAATTTATTAAATGATATATATTGAAATGTCGTTGTTATTATTGAGGCTTTATATATTAATCGTACAATGGTAAGTTCATTTTAAGAATTATATTACCCTGTGATAACCATTTTGGTTTTGTTTGATATATAAATATAGTAGGAATATATTTTTATCCTTCAGTGGAATTAATTGATTTGATACAATTTCATTTTTGATCTTTAGGTATAAAAAATTATCTTGAATACTCATCATTCGTAGAAAAAGATGAGATTGTGGTGGAAATTTATTATTGAGTGAAATTATAATTATCAAGTAAGTATATTTTTATTATGTTTGTAGTTTAGATGTTATGTAAGTCCTCAACTCTTGGAAAAGGATTTGGAAATAAAAATTTAGTCATATTTCCTTCATTTATAATCAATCAATTATCTTTTTCACGCCTCTATGGTTAATGGTTTTTTTCTCATTAACACTCTCAAGATCATTTTTTTATTATGAACAATAATCTATTTCACTCTAAATCATTATTTTTTTGTAAATTTTTTCTTCCATTTCTATATTTTCAGTTCTATCAAATGTCATCCTATTTGGAAACCTAATTTTGTGTTATTCCAATTGAACATTGTATTTTCCTTTCTCTCTTATCACGAAGAAGTCTTTTTAAAACATTTATGATGTGTGATTTTATGAAAGGTTTCTTAAAATGTGAAAATTTTCATTAAAAAGATAAATTTAAAATTATGAGGACACAATTTATTAATGATTTTGAGAATGTAACTCCTTGATGTTTTAAAGACAAAACTATGTTTTATTGTGTGTATGACACGCAACACCGAGCCTAAACAGACCATGAAATATTATTATTTAAATGTTACTATTATTAACTAGCCATTAAATAAGCAGGTATGGATAGGTTTAAATAATTTATTAAATATATATTAATTTCCAACTCAATATAAATTTAATGATAAATTATTATTAAATAATTTATCAAATTTTAGTCAAATTATATTATTCTTCAAATATGAGTCTTCAACAAGAAAGTATTTTATTTCTTTATGTGATAAAATATAATAATTAATTTATGGAGATTTTATAAAATTTATTTGTTAAAATTTAATGATTTTTTTAAATCATAATTTCAAAATTAAAATAGGGACCATTTTTTTATTTTTCTAGAATGATTATTTTTAAGTGAGTAATAAAAATTACTAATATCATAATACTGTCATTTCTTATCAATGAATAATGTAATTTAAATTTTCAATTATATTTTGGATTTTTTATTAAACAGAAATATGAAAATATTACTTATAATAATCTTATTAATTTCATTTGAATCAATGATTTTGGTATTGGTTTTTTTATTCTTAAAACATGGTTTTCTGTAAACTGTTTTTAAGTGCATAATGTTCATAAATATTAATTAAATAAAATAACATCTAGTAATGAAATATTTAAATTACATTTATATATTATATGTCTACTCATTTTAATTTATATTCATATAATAATTATTTCTAGTCATGGAGTTCATATAATATAATTTATTGCTTGAAAAATGAATTTTCCAGAAAAATCGATTTTTTACCGTGTTTTGTGGATATAATTTTACATTAAATTATTCAAATTTTATGAATAGATTTTAATAAAATGTATTACATACTATTAATAATGATTATTAATACTATGTTAAAATTTCAACTTAGTTTTTGGTCATAATGAATTGTATAAAATAGAAAACAAATATCACAGTTAAGGTTAAAATAAGATTTTTCATATTAAATGATCTTTTTTAAATTTACTTTCTAAATACAATGATTTTTTATTTTATAAATTTAATTTCACATTTAGAATCATTGGGTACAAATTATCTAATAAGTATCTTTTTATGTTTATTCCTAATGAATAAATTTCCTAGGTAAAAACTAGTTTCATACTGAAAACAAAAAACAAAAAAGTGAGTAACACTAATGATAAAAGGAATAAAATGTTTGTGAAATGATTTTTTCTAAATGGGGGATATGTTTCCTGACCATATATTTCCTTCACTGCATTATTTTTCAAATTTTTCGGCACTTTTCTTGCGTTTGAATTCCCATTATTGAATACTTTTGTGTATTTACAAAAACGTCACTCATTTTGACTTATAAAAGGGAACCTCCTATCCTCTTTTCTCAATAGATAAAAATAATTTTTGATTTGAAAATACATACAAAAATACATCCCTTACTTCACTTACCATTTCCTAGAGGCCTTAGTTTTATTATAAATTCCTCTTTAGAAGGAAATTAGTGAAAACTTATGTTTTCCAAAGAATAGGTATCGTTATTAACCAAGAATTTTGTTTTTTTATTATTCCAACACCTTAAAATATTATTCAAATATTATTATATAATAACATAATTATATAACATATACTAATTTTTAATTTTGTTAATTTCATAACCTACATCCATACCATCTTCCATTAAATTGGAATCAAAACCATCATTTGTGTGTATGGCAGACTACCTCCCCATGAACTGATATAATTCATTTTCCATAATCACCTCTCAACGGTATTTATGATGAATGATTTAATGTTCATATATGATATTCATGACACATTTATCATTTAATAAATTTAATATATCATATAATTTCTAATAGTTCCATTCACCAAAAAATGGTATCACAGACCATGCATACATGTGGACTACCTACTCTACAAAGCGATTTGATTCATTTACCATCACCTTATTACATATATGGTTTATACATATTTATTGAAAAAAATATGGTATTTAATTTATAATAATCATAATATAAATATAAAAGAACACATACCTTATTTCCATCTTGATTGTTGAAAAATGGAAGTGTAACTCATGCATACATACGAGAAACTATCTCCCTGATTATAATGTAGTTGATTTTTCAGAAACATAATTCATGCTTATTTTTAGAAGATCCATTAATGTATAAAAATTATAAATATTTGAGAGATAATTTAATAATGAATTGTTTTACAATAGTCAACATAACAATTTCATGATAGACATATGAAATGAGTATCATCAAAACATCCTACCTGAATTTAATTGATTATGTAAATAAATATAACATGGTAGTATATAAAATAAAACAAATAATATAAATGTAAAAATTTATAATATATTAAATAATCAACATAATATTATTATTTAGTAATATAAATTACATACATGCTGATTCAAACTCGATGTAAGGGGTTTCCTAATTCAATTTCTCTTCCTTGGGTTGTATTACATATTTAATATCTTTGATAATCTATGATTTTGTGTGTAATGAGTTTTTATTATTTTAGGTTTTATTTATAATTTTTTATGTGGATTTAAATTTTATACACATAATCAACTGATTTATTAATTCTCACATCAATGATATGATTTTCATATGGGATTTCATCACAATTTCATTTCATTGAGTCATATATTAATTTTTTAAACCAATTGATATCATATGGTGTATAAAATTCCCATATTAATGGTAATAGAATTAATATGTAATAATTCATGTTATTTTAAAGTTTCAATTCATATTTTTTTATCCATGATTAATTTACATGAATGTTACCAAGTTTTAACTATTTTACAATTCAATTTCTTTTCATTGGGATATGTGACTTCCTCGCGCTTTTTGATATTATAAGATTAATTGTGTAGTGTATTTTGACTATTTTTTAATATATTTACACTTTTCGTGTGGATTTATTTTATAAACATAATTTATTATTTAATAAATTTTTTAATTCTTACTTTAATGGTATGGTCTTTTTAAGAGATTTTATATCAATTTCTACTCCAATAATACATACTTATTTTTATAAAATTATTTATCTATAAGACATGTATCTAAAACCATTTTATATTTTATATCATTAATATATTAATATGACTGGTATTTAAATTTTAATTTAAATTTAGTTCTTTCATCGAGGTTATGGTTCAAACATTACCTAAGTGGTGAGGGTTTGTACTTCAATCTCATTTTAATTTGGATTATTTATTCTTGAATTCCCATTGAAGGAAATTATTTTATCATTGTCCTGTAAACTTATATCAACTCTTATCCACTATTTCTTCATAAAATTTTCATGTAATATTACCATTTTCTTCTCTTTTTTACTTAAAATGTTTTAGAAAATATTTTTTTGAAAACCCCACTTTATTGAACTTTTAAAAAGAAAATAATTTTAATTTCATACCCATATTTTCTTTAAAATATTTTGAAGGATTTTTGTAAGATTTTATAATAATTAATTTGTTGACGCTCCTTTCGTCACAGAATCTAAAGGTCGGAAAAGGGAATATCTGAGCTCAAAGTGATTAAATCCTTTGAAGAAACATCAAAAATCGAAAAAGGGATAAAAAAGGAGAACATTGCCCATAGATCGCGCAAGTTCCCTCTTGGTCGCGCAAGTACACTTGCGCGCCGCCTCAATACTTGCGCGACTCCTCATGTTCGTGCAAGGGACTTGCGCGACATATGTGGTAACCGCCTGGTAACCGCCCAGTAACCGCCCGGGGTCTTCTTTTGCCTATAAATAGACCCTGTGGGCCCCCCATTCAAGAGGATTGTTTTCCAGAAACTCGGATTGAAGCTCCCGACGCCCAAGTCTCTTCTCAAAGCTTCCAGAACACTTCTAAGGTAATTTCTTACCTAGAACGGAAGATCTCAAGAGAAAAAGGAAGGCCTAAGTGTTGAAACTTATCAAACACTTGCGCGCCTACTTAATTCCTTCAATATAACTTGCACGTCCCTCTTCTGGAAGAACCTCAAGAGGATGGTAAAGGGTTTAATAAAGAGTCGCTCAAGCATTTCAATACTGGTTGAAAATCGCGCAAGTATCCCTAATGTCGCGCAAGTATACTTGCGCGACCAATACTTGCGCGCCGCCGCAGGACTTGCGCGCCTTTCAAGACTTGCGCGCCCCTAGCTTTTTGGGTGCCCATCTTGCCCATTTTTACCCCTCTTAAGCCATTTCACCCTTCCTATTCAAGATTCAGTCTTCAAGATACTCTTCAAAGCCATTTATGGCATGATTTCTTGATTTGACATCCTTATCTGAAAGGAATTCTGTGAAATATCTCTCAAAACCTAGTGATTTAAACATCTTTATATCACCAAAGATTGAGAGTTCATTCATTTCAACCTCATCCTTTAAGATGAGAGAATCCTAACCTGGGTATCCTTTTCAGGAATAAATCCCCAGTTATAAAAACCTAACTTGGGCATCTTTCTTAAGAATAAGCCCCAATCAAGTACTTTAATCATGGGAATCCTCCTCAGGAGTAAGCCCCAAACCTTAATCCCTAACCTGGGTCTCCTTTTCAAGAATAAGACTCAGTCATAACCTTGGGCTTCCTTTTCAGGAGTAAGCCCCAAGTCCCCTAACCTAGGCTTCCTTCTCAGGAATAAGTCCTAGTCATAAATCTTGGGCATCCTTCTTAGGAGTAAGCCCCAAGTCTCTTAAAATTTCTCTTAACCAGTCATAAATTACCTTTGATTTGGGTTTCCTTTTCAGGAATAAAACCCAATCATAAGTCCCCTCCTAACTTGGGCATCCTCCTTAGGAGTAAGTCCCAAGATTAGAGTATTCAAATCTCCATGAAGCACATATAACTTTGTGGACCCTGTTCTTGGATTTTCTCCCTAAAAGTAAATCCTAAACCTTCGTCTATCTGGGCAGTCATCTATACATAAGCCCCAAAACAAATTCTTATGATTGCATCTTTTATGGCACAATTGTCTAAATTTTACCAATACCTCTTGTTTCTCACACCGAGCATGACTCACGTGAGCTTAGAGTGTAAAAGTAATTATGACATTCATCTTTGAGCCATCAATCATAAAACATCATATCCCATTCCTCGAACTACGTGGGTTCTGATTCCTTTCTCAAAACAAAGGATACGTAGGTAGCCCATTTATGGGTTCGATCCCAACATTGAAATAATCTCTGTCCTTCTGAATGACGATAAACTTCAAGTGCCCCACTGAGTGGCTTTAAAACCAGCCTGGTCATCAAAATGACCAAGAGACTTTTATATAAATGTTTTGAAGGATACCATTGACCAAGAATCTCTAAACAAATATAGATGATTCTATATTGATGAAGAACCCCGAATACATATAAAAGATTCTCTAAATTTCTTGCATATTTAATCATTGATTGTTAAAACTAAAGGAAAGCTCATTTTATACTTGGTAATGTAATAAGGATTCACGAACTTAACTTAAATCTATAAAGAGAGTCCCGGAGTAGACAATAATTCCCCTCAAAAAGGTGTGATGAGTCTGACCTCCCATCCTCTCGACCAATGCAAATTCCTAAGCCTCATTAGCCCACAAGCTAATGAGCGCCTGCCTTTGGAAAGTAGGTCCAAACGGATGTGGAATCATTGGATGTTTCCGGTTCTACGAACAAACCCGTTAGAAACCGATCGGAACGTTTGAATCTCCCGTCCAGGAGGTCATCCCCGGAATCCGCGCGAAACAAAAATGGTGAACCCGACGTGAATCCTTAACCAAATTAATGTGATGTTCTTCTTATCTGTTAGGCCCTTTGGGCCAACAAGGCAATCATTGACATATGATCATCCAAAAGATGCAGTAGCCGGATTCATCTTGATTATGTCCGTTACATGGAACAGGCACTCTTTTTTCAAGATCTTCTACAAAAATGGCTTTCCTTAAATTCACCCCTGTGAATACTGCTTCTGGGAACACCTCTACTGTGAGGTCTGCTGCTGTGAAAACCAATGCTGCTACTCCTGCTGGAACGTCATCCGCTCTGAGGATGACATCACCAACTCAGCGTCTTCAACGCTGTGTTTCTAATGCACTGGTTAAGGAGTACCGTCGCAACGGTACTATCCCAACTCTGGAGGCTGCTCGTCAAGCCCTCCAAGTTAACAATTCTACCTGGTCGTCCGGACAACGGCGACCAGCAATCAAGAAGCAGACGGTGCTGACTACCGTCTCCAACCGTTTCGGGTCGTTATCCCCGGAACGCAATTTCCATTCACTCCCTTACTCCGAGGAAGTGAATGAGCAGGTCCCGCAGGACCTTAATTCAAAAAGACAGGAGTCCTTCTCAAAGGCTCCCATCAACAATCGCCGCCAGACTCGTGCGGTAGGGCGCCCTCAACATGATGAGGGTACCGACTCCAGGCATTCAGCTCAGGTTCCTCGAACCCGAGCAGGAAAGATGAATCGCCAGAGACGGAATCCGGTTAACAATAGGCAGGTTGTCATCCCTGCCATCTCCGGAGAAGTCCACCAACCTAACTTGGTGGAAAACAACGAGCAGGCATACACACCTGCCCGTTTTAATCCCGCTGTCCAGCAGACTCGTCTGGCAGCATCAAGCCGATCCCGCCAGGCAATTCCGGCGGAGTACCATAGGTAGGAACATACACCTGCTTATACATCAGCAGTTAGTCAGCAGGCTCGTCTGACTACATATGATGGATCTCGTCAACCGCGTTTGGCGAAATGTAATCAGCAGGCACATACACCTGCTAATACTAATCAAGCCTACCAACAGTCTCGCTTGGTAGCGCACGGAGAAGTCAGTCGGAAAGCCCCGACGAAAAACAGGAGGCAGACTAAACTCTCTGCCTCCACACTTGAGTACTGTCAGGATTCACTGAAAGGAAAAGGAGGACATGAGCAGGCACATACACCTACTCCAAGCCCGGAATGGACGTATATCCCTGTTCCGGCGGCTGAAGTCACCAAACATATTTTGTCAATGGTGAAAGAGCAGAAGCAAATTCCTGCTCATATTCTGGAGGCTTGCCAGGATATCATAACAGCTTCAGCATCATCTCAGGGACAGACACATAAATCTATCCCTAGCAGTGGAGTGACACATCAACAATTCACTCCGGAACAGACACACACATCTGTTCCAGTCCAAGAGGGTTGTGGGGCCTACTCCCCCATATCATATGGACAACCAAGTCAGGCACATACACCTGATTTGAGCGATGATCGTCAGCCTAACCTGACCATCTTTCCTGATCAGGCACATACACCTGCTCAGAGTAATCACTTTCGTCATCAAGTGGTTTCTAAAGCGAGTAAGAAGGCGTCTAAGAAAAAGATCCGCCCAGCACAGTCAGGAGATCAAAGGCCAATCTGCAACAAGGCCTTGCTCGATGCTGGAGTTCTTGAAGCCCTCAGACATTTCTCTGTCGGAATTCAAGATTCTACTCCCTCAGTTCCCAATAACAGGAACATTAATCCCGAAGGTCTTCAACAGACACTTCCTCATGAAGACTTGCTTCATGAAAATTCGGTCAATCTTGAAGTTTCTTCTTCAGATGAGAGCCACAGGAACCCTCTGTGTGGTCAGAAGACCAAGGAGCAAGAGATCTCATCTTTTGCTGTAACCCATCATGAAGGTCCTCCTCATGGTGATGAACTTCGCTGCGAAAGTCCTCTCCGCAGTAGTGATTCACATTGTCTCGAAAATTCTTCAGAAGGCAATGTAGTGACGAGAAAGCCCTCCCATCTCAAGGCACTTGCAAACGTAAAACCAGTCATGTCTGAAGTTTTACTATCGGCAGGTGAAACTCTTTCTCCATCAGAAGATAGCTTGGGGTTCAGGTTATTCTCCGAACCTTCCCTGGGTCATTCATCTTCCAGCATGAATAGTGATTCCTCTACCAATCTTGTTGAATCCGATGAAGCAACAAGGAAACACCAACTCTGGTCCAAACAGGTAGAAGAATCTTCATTTAATGATAAAGAGGAAATGTTGAACATGAGGAAAAAACTGGCAAAAGGTGAAGTACCAGTCATGTTTTGGCCTTTGGCTGATTCACAGTATGACATTCCAAAGATGTTGACGGATGATGGAATCCATGATATTCGTCTCAACATATGGAAAACTATTTGTCAATTAAAGAAGAAGGTATTATCTTACGATGAATATGAAAATCATCTTAAGATAATAGAAGGGTTACAACGCCAGATTGATTTGGCATCTCTATCAGTCTCTCGGTATCCGAAGGCTGAAAAGCAACAGAGAACCCTTCAACGTTCATGCCTTGGCGCACTAAGAAGATTGTGTCAGTTAATTTCCAATGCTCCATCTAATGTTCATGTCAGAGGATGGGGTGTTCACAGAGCACTACATTTCACAGTGCTTTCCGGTCAGCAAAGCCCGCCGAAAATGGTCTCATGCAATGTTATTGCCCATGGCCGGCCACAGTCAATGGGATTTGTTCATAATCAAAATCTTGCTCGAGATCAAGCTTCAACTGGTTCCTCTCAAAGTAAAGTATATAGAGAACAGGTTGTTGAATTGCTCCTACATCAACCAGGCGAGAATATTGCGCAAGCCTCTCGTCTGGAGCAAACACGTCATCAAATGACAGAAGTTTCGGAAATCATCCAACGGTCTGTTGAACCAGGTGATAAAAGTGGATATAGGTTAATGCATCCAGCTAATTTCCGAACTAAGATTCGCAAGATCAAGAGAGATTTTAAAAAGATCTCATACATAGCATGTCAAGAGACACCCCAGCTTGCCAGACTGGGGACTTCTCTAACCCAACCCTCAGAATCAACGAATGGGATTCGATGAGTTGAGCGGAAGCAACAGGAACACCCCCAGTCCACCGGACTGGGGACTTTTTCAAATCTTCAATCCCTCCCTCAGAGAAAGTCAGTATTCTCTCGATTAGGGAATAAGCCTCAAGAGGAACGAAGAGCCAAGATGTCAGGAGATTCTCTCCAAGTGACGGTTCTCCAAGAAATTCATGATGGATCAAGTCAACGGAATGCCATGTCTTATCATGGACATAGAAGGAGACAATATCACAGAAATGCTGATAGAAAGGATTCCATGCAATATGCATCCATTAATGTCATCAATGTCGTTGCTGCTGATTCACCAGATGAGGCTCAATCAGAGGGATCAGACTAAGAGGTTCCTGCTCAAGAAGTTGCGCACACAGACCTAAATGAAGAAGGTGTGCGCACACGTAATCAAAGGCTTACCCAAAATCTGGGTATTCCTTCAAGTAACCCACTTCCCCCTCTCCGAAAAGGATCCAATAAGGGGAAAGGAAAGAATCAGGTTACTTCTCACCCTTCCTCTGAAGGAGGTCAATCGCTCTCATTAGAGCAAAGGTTTGCACAACAGGAGGAAGAAATGAAAGAATTAAAAAGGTTGAATGCAGAACTACTTCAGAGTAGTCTTCTTCTTAAGAATGCTGAAGTCCGACAGCCGAAGGAATTTGTTGTAACTACTGAGATGGATCAGGAATATCCTCCTTTATCAGTACACCCACAGAGGTCTAATCCTACGGGTCAAATGCAACAACGGTTGGCAGCACTACCATTAGTTGCAGCACCAACCTCCACGGCTGTCCAAGCTCCATTCATTGCACCTACCCAAAACCAAGTTCAACCTGACGTTTCTCAAAAGTTAATAACTACTATTGAGTCATTAACAGCTCGGTTAGAAACTATGGAAGGGAAACGGGCGCAAGTTCAACCTGAAAAGAAAGTTTACCCTGAATGGGTAGATTCAATTTCTCCTCCATCCAGTTTTGGAAACCCTATTTTCCCTACTTTCAATGGATCAGGCGACCCTGAACAACATTTGACGCATTACGTGTCTTGTTGTGATCCTATGATGGGAACTCCAGAGCAACAAGAAGCAGTGAAACTCAGATGCTTCGTGCGAACCTTGCAAGGACCAGCTTTTGTCTGGTATACAAGCTTGAAATCCCGGTCAGTCATCGGATGGGAGGATCTTCGTCAAAAATTCCTTCTTCAGTTCAGCTCAACTTTGCCAAAAACGACAGTTTTCGATCTTACAAACTGCAAGCAAAGGGAGAATGAAAGAGTCTCTGATTTCATTTCTCGTTGGAAGGGATTAACGTATTCCTTGAGTTTATCACTCCCTCAGGAGGAATTGTTGCCAATCTGTGTGGCAAATTTGCGTGACGAATTACGCACGCCATTGATCCCTGTGAAATACACAGGAGGGTTTCGAGACCTTACTTCAATCGCTCAACAGATTGAAGATTCCCTTATGCAGGCTAAGGTAAAATCTCGTGTAATTCCATCAGCTCCAGGAAGAAGAATGGGTAAAGCAGAAACCGCTACAGTTATGCTTAAACAGGCACCTGTACCTATTTCTACTTCAAAACCTTCATCTTCTCGAAGGGCTCCACCTCCTGAACACCAACAACAAAGGCTTTTTCGTCCAAATGATCAAAAAGATCAACGACGAAAACAATTTGAGGATATGAAGAGTAAAACATACTCTTTCCGAAGTGAGCAAGTTCCTGGTTACTTCATTTCAGCTCTTGAAAATAATTTGGTTCAATTACCAGTGCCGAAGAGACCAAACAAGGAAGGAGATGAAGACCGTCCCAATTATTGTCCCTTTCATCAAATGTTGGGACATCCCATCCAGGAGTGTTTTGTCTTTAAAGACCTCCTACAAAAGATGGTCGACTTTGGACAAGTCAAATTGAAGGGTTCTTCAGCTCATGTAGCGTGTATTACCGCTACAGATCCAGAAGAAGGAGGTGAGTGGAAGGAAGTCAAAAGCAAAACTGCGAAAAAATATGATGATTGGATGGTCAGAAAGACAATCAATCGGACCCATTCCATTTTGCAAACACAATCGAAGAAGCCAATTGTGTCTCCTACAAAAGCTGCAGTAAAGCCTCCATCAAAGGACAAATCCTCAAAAGGGCAGCGCAATTCAAAGAAGAAAGAGGAATCAGGAGAAGATGAGTATGTATCAAAGCCTAAATTATCTTTGACTCTGGCAGATTTCATGCCATCTACTTCAAAGCCACGGGCACCGTCCCACCAAACGGCACAGCCTAAACAGGCTAACTTGGCAGAGTCTTTATCAGACGAAGAGTTAATCTTTGGTTCTGTTAATATGATTCAATTAACAGATTCATATTCCAGTCTTGATGAGCCTGAATTCCCTGTATCAAATAAGGGAACCCGAGGAAGTTCTAGAGGTTCAGGATATAGGGGAAGACGTGGATCTTTCCGAAGCCACTACTCTAATTCTACTCCTGCTAGAACTGTATATGCAGCAGAAACTCGTGGTAGAGCCCTTCAGCGAGCTCAAAATGAACAAGCAAGTTCTTCTGCCAATGGTCAACTCAGCTTCGGCACAGTTATTTTGGAAGACCGATTAAAGGTTCCATCTTCTTTATCTCAGCAAGTAAATGGATCTAATCAGTCTAATTTTCCAAAACCAAAGATGTTGCCAACTTCAATATAAGATGCATCAGCTTCCAAAGCATCTGCTTCCAAGGTACCTGCTAAACCGCATATTCCTATTGGGAAACGCAGGCCTCTAGATCAAAAGTATGATATATTGAAACATTTGGCCCAAGTACCAGCCAAATTATCAATTTTGGATGCTTTGAATCTATCAAAAGATCTTCGGGAAGCACTCATCGAAGCTTTGTCAAGTCCTCAGGAGTTTGAAGCTGAAATTGCTGCAGTTGAAATTTATCACATAGAGAATAATCCTGCAGAATGCCATGCAGTGATATCTTTTACTGATAAAGATGAAGATGATGTTGTGCATGGGCACATAAAACCTTTATACCTATCTGGCAAAGTCAATGGTATAGATGTTCGAAGAGCTTTTATTGACAATGGTTCAGGAGTCAACCTCATGCCCATTCGCACACTTCATCGATTGGGCCTCACGGAATCTGATTTATCTCCTTCTACCATGATGTTGCAAGGATATGATAAAAATGAACAAGAACCACTGGGAGAAGTTACGCTCAGAACTCAGTTTGGAGATCTTGTTTCCAATTCAGATTTCATGATTGTTGATCAAGACTCAGCTTTCAATATCTTGCTTGGAAGACCCTGGTTACATCAGCATGCAGCTATTCCGTCATCATACCATCAATGTCTCAAATATTGTTTCGATGGTCAAGTTGGAACATTGTATGGTGATAAGGCCCCGTTCAAAACATGTGAGTCTCAATACATTGAGGCGGAATTTTATCACATGAAGGGAAGAGAAAAATCTACAATGAATGAAATTACCAAAGTTAATGCTCCATATGGTTTGGAAAAAATTCCAATAAATCCATTTTCACATGTGAGTACAGATTATGTGTTACCTATCAGTCAAATTGACAAAATAGGCCCAAATCAAAATACTCTTATGGAAAGATCCATAATGTCAATTACGGCAATCGAGCTAGACAACATGGGAGAAATTGGTAACTTACCAAGCAGTGATGAAAGCATAAGTGGTGACGTTTTCATTTCGTCTGCTGAAATCCAACAAGTCTATACTTCGCTAATCAGGCCAGAAGAAGTTATAGCAACACCAGAGGTGAATGTTGATGTCGATTCTCAATCCATCATCTCCTCTTTATTTCCCAAAGAAGACCCTTTTTCATCAATAGGGTCGGAAATGGAAGCTTCTTCTTCAAAATGTGAAAATTTTGACATCTCTTATGATCATGAGAATTTCGTTTTTTCATCTACTTTGCAAGTAGAAACGGAAGAAATAACACATGATGAAGAGGAAGAGGAAGATCTTAGAGATGCTCCTCCAGCATTTGAAGAGGGTATCTCTACCACTGTGGATGAACTCAGAGAAGTAAATCTGGGTACAGAGAAAGATCCACGCCCCACTTTAATTAGTGCGGCCATGACCCTTGAAGAACAAGAGATGTATATTTCTTTTCTAAAGCAAAATAAAGATATTTTTTCTTGGAATTATACAGAGATGCCTGGCCTTGATCCTGATGTTGCCACCCATCATTTGGGTTTGCCAAAAGAACATCGAGGATTCAAGCAAGCCGCGAGAAGAACACACCCAACCTATGCTTCCAAAATCGAGGCTGAAGTGGATAAGCTTATCAAAGCTAACTTCGTCAGAGAAGTTCAATATCCCAAGTGGTTGGCTAATATTGTCCCAGTAAAGAAAAAGAACGGACAAATTAGGGTTTTCATCGATTTCAGAGATCTTAATCGGTATTGTCCCAAAGATGATTTTCCAGTTCCGATTACAGAACTCTTAATTGATGCGACAGCTGGCTATGAAGTACTTTCTTTCATGGATGGATATTCTGGATATAATCAGATCCGAATGGCCCCAGAAGATGAGGAATATACAGCCTTCAGAGCTCCTCAAGGTGTGTTTTGTTACCGGGTGATGCCCTTTGGTTTAAAGAATGCAGGTGCAACATATCAACGCGCCATACATCGTATCTTCAAACCTTTTCTAGGGAAATTTGTTGAATGCTATGTAGATGATTTGGTGGTTAAATCCAAACAACGTTTTGATCACTTGGCTGATTTGCAAATCATATTCCACAAGCTTCGACAACATAATTTGAAGATGAACCCCTTAAAATGTGCTTTTGGGGTAACCTCAGGAAAATTCCTCGGCTTTGTTGTACGCCATCGTGGTATTGAAGTCGATCCTGAGAAGACCAAATCAATCCTTGGTATGTCACCTCCTCAGAATTTGAAAGAATTAAGAGGACTTCATGGACACTTAGCCTATATTCGGCGTTTCATCACCAATTTGGCAGGCAAAAGTTTACCGTTTACCAAATTATTGAAGAAAGGAGTCACTTACCAGTGGACTGAAGAATGTCAAGAAGCATTTGATGTTCTCAAGAAATACCTCTTAAGTCCACCAGTACTCATGCCACCTGTTGAGGGTAGGCCTCTTATCCTCTATGTGACAGCTTTAGAGCGATCATTGGGTGCCTTTCTCGCTCAAAAGAATGATGCTGGGAATGAAAATAGTCTCTACTATCTTAGTAGAACTATGCTTGAAGCAGAAACCCGGTATTCGAGTATTGAAAAATGCTGCCTAGCATTAATCTTTGCAGTTCAGAAACTGAGACACTACCTGAAACATCACGAGGTCCAATTGGTATCTCGTAATAATCCACTCAAATTCATCCTTAGTCGTCCAATGCTTACAAGACGTCTGGCAAGGTGGGCGGTTATTCTACAGCAGTTCGACATCCAGTATGTGTCTCAAAAGGCAATTAAGGGCCAAGCTCTGGCTGATTTCCTGGCTGAACACCCTTCAGTGGAAGACACGTATTCAGATATCGAACACCCTGATGAGGAAGTTTTTTCTATTCAAGAGAGTCCTCAAACATGGGAAATGTATTTTGATGGTGCTTCTAGAAGTCCAACAGGGAAGAAAATGGAAAATCCTAAATTCAACAAAGTTGGTTTAGGAATTGTGCTCATTTCTCCAGATAAGGCAGTGTTACCTTATTCCTTTTTGTTGTGGGAAGGTGGTACCAATAATGAAGCTGAATACCAAGCTCTCATTGCAGGCTTGGAGTTAGCACTTCAAGCACAAGTGAATCACTTAAAGGTGAAAGGTGATTCAGACCTGGTAATCAAACAAGTCAATGGGGATTATGCCATCAGAAAAGAAGAATTAATCCCTTTGTATGATTACGTCAGAGAGTTAATGTCGGAATTCCCTTCAGAACCGACATTTTCTTATGTCCCAAGATCACAAAATGCTCAAGCTGATGCACTGGCTAATATAGCCACAGCTTTAGCATATCCAAATCGGGACGAGACAACCATCGGTATTGCCCACCGTCGTGCAATTTCACCTTATGTTCAAGTCAGAACAGAAGAAATTAATGAAATTAGTCCCATTCCTGAACCATATGGTCATACTACAGGATGGATGTCACCTATCAGGGAATACCTTCAAAATGGAACACTTCCACCTGATAGAGCCGAGAGAGAACAAATTCGGCGACGTGTGGTCAATTTTACTCTTTACGATGGTCCAAACCACCTCGAGAAAATTTTCTACAAACGTGGTTTTGATGGAGTTCTCTTCAGATGTATTGATGGTGAAGAAACAATGGCTGTCATAAAAGAAGTGCATGCAGGAGTCTGTGCTGCCCACCAGTCTGGACATAGATTGTCTGATCAAATTCGAAGGCTTGGATACTTCTGGCCTTCAATGATACAAGATTGTGTTAATTTCACAAAGAAGTGTCATTCATGCCAAGTATATGCCAATTTCATTCATCAACCTCCAGAGTTGCTTCATACAGCTAAATACTCATGGCCATTTTCCACATGGGGAATGGATGTGGTGGGACCTTACCCTTCAGCTACGTCCAAGTAGTTTAAGTACATTCTTACTGCTACTGATTTCTTTTCCAAATGGGCAGAGGCAGTACCTCTCAAAGAAGTCAGTTCTAAATGCATTGTTAGCTTCATCAAGTCTAACATCATTACTAGATTTGGTGTCCCTCATACCATATTGACAGACAACGGCACCAACTTCTGTTCTTCTGAGGTAAAGATATTGTATCAAGAATACAACATTAAGTCCAACCATTCATCTCGATATCATGCAGCGGCTAATGGCCAGATAGAGGCCTTCAACAAGACTCTTTCAAATATACTGCAAAAGATGGTGGATAAAGATAAGAGGTCATGGCCTGATAAACTCTATCATGCTTTATGGGCTTATCGGACTACCACTCGCAATGCAACACGGTCTACTCCATATTCATTGGTATATGGAACAGAAGCAGTCTTTCCAATTGAAGTTCAATTGCCCTCACTCAGAATAGCCATTTGTGATCAGTTATCAACAGATGAGCAATCCCAAAAGCGGTTGAATGAATTGGAACAGTTAGATGAGAAAAGATTGTGCACTTTGCACCACTTGGAAATCTATCAGAATCGAATAGCACGAGCTTTTAACAAAAAAGTTCGTCTTCGTTCATTCATTCAGGGAGAATTGGTATTGGTTCTCAGAACACCAATGATACCAGGAAAGAAGCCTCCCAAGCTTGAACCAAAATGGGAAGGACCTTATTCAGTACATAAGGTCTACTCCAATGGAGCGTATTCTCTGATTTCAATGGATGGAGAACACATCACGACTCCAACTAATGCCAGATTTCTGAAGAAGTATTTTGTATAAACACAAAATATTGTTCCCAGAACCAAGACTCTTACATTTGGTTCATACAGCAATGGTCCAGTATGACCTTAAACTACAACTTCGTCCAACATGACATTAAACTGTGTCACACTTCTGTCCGAGATGACATTAAACTATAATACGTCCAGCATGACGATAAACTGTACGGTCCATGCATATGACCTTAAACTATTCGCACTTATGTCCCAGCAACATGACACTAAACTGTGCAGCACCAATAGTCCTAACTACAAGACTTTAAACTGCATAGTCCCTGATTTTGTCTTACATGACAATAAACTGTATAGAAGTTCCTATATTTTGTCCGAGATGACATTAAACTATATTGTGTCCTAGCAACATGACATTAAACTGTGTGGCGCTTTCATCGTCCAGCATGACATTAAATTGTAAAAAATCCCCAGAACTGATATCCTCATATTGGTTCACCTTAGTCCTAGCTACATGACTTTAAACTGTACAGCACCAGTTCGTCCTTGCTATATGACGTTAAACTATACAGCAATGGTCCCGTATGACTTTAAACTGCATCATTCCTGGTCCATGTATATGGCCATAAACTATTTGCAAATATGTCCAGCAAGACGTTAAACTGTGACGTCCTAACTACATGACGCTAAACTGTATAAAAGTCCCTCACGTCCGGAAAGATGTTAAACTATATAATCATCAAAAGTCCAGCATGACATTAAAACTGCACAATCCCCCTTTCGTCCAATATGACGTTAAACTATATTGTCCCCATCGTCTTAACTACATGACGCTAAACTGTACAGAAAGTCCTTTTTTTTATGTCCTACATGACATTAAACTGTACATCGTTAAGGTTGTTATTACCTCTTGTTTCTCACACCGAGTATGACTCACGTGAGCTTAGAGCGAACATCAACCATAACATTCCCTTTGGGCCACTAACCATGTGTAAGTCCCAACAACATTTTTTAGATCATTGTCCACAAGAACAACTTGATCATTAATTCATTATTTATTTGAACTACACAGACTTTGATCCTTTCCCTCCAGGCTGGGTATGTAGGCAACCTCCCAGGGTTCAAGCCCAAAAAACAATCTCTTCACATTGGTTCACCACCATCTCATATGATGATGATTTGTGAAACCACCCCTGGAATCAATATCTTTACATTGATTCACTTTCGTCCTTGTTATATGACGTTAAACTATACAACACTTTTGTCCGGTACGACAATAAACTACAATATTCTTTGATTTCCTCATTTGAGAAGGAACCATTATTAACATTGATTCTTTTTTCAATCATGGTTTTCATTTTTCAAAAGACTACGTACATACATGGTAATGCCTAAACTTTTTATCTTAGGTTAAAACCATCATTGCACTAAAGTCCCCTTTTCACCCTTCACATCTACGAACCAAATTTGTACAAAGGGTAGATCTAGAACTACGTGGACTTGATTCCCATCCTTATGGGATACGTAGGAACATTCGAGTGTCCCTCGAATCCAGTCCCAAGTCTTTTGGGCCTAACCTCAAATTTCACTTTCAGTCCCTTGGCTGAAAAGTCTTCATGAAAACACACACTGTGTATTCATTATTTTGGTCCGAATTCTATGACCCTAAACTAAGATCACTCATACTTTCGTCCTGCACGACGTTAAACTGCATTTCAAGAACTACGTATGGCTTGATTCTCATTCTTATGAGATACGTAGTGAAGTCCAAGTTTCAATTCAGGACCCAGCCACAACATGATTATGGTTTTCATTGACCTATGTATCTCTATATACATTGGAAAATACCCATCTTTATGTATTATAATCCTAACCTTAAATATTTTCAGATCTTCATAACCCTTTTCATGACTTATAGTCACAAAAATGTCAAACTTCTGAGAATTCTTTTGCCTGACTATGCAGCACGTGCCCATAGGTGGCCTTGCATAAACAGTCCACATAACAGACTTGTCAGCCAAGAGATGCTATTTATTTGATCATGCAGCCAATGCCCATAGGTGGCCCTGCATGTTTTCAACCCCCTAACGGGTTTGTTAAATAATAGTAACTTCATTCTTGGGAAGAATGCCTCTTTTGTCCTTATTTGTCTTAAACGACAGTATGTAGGGATCCGCAAAAATAGCCATCCTTAACGTATTTGTCCCATATCCTTTTTCATGATCTAAAAGTATTCAAGTCTATGGTTTATTCTTCTTCCCTACGTTTGGGTCAGACCTTCGTAGGAGTGATATTCATCCAGTTCTTTGATATTCTTGTTTGGAAATATCTTCTCCATATTCAAGTACCTCTTTCCATACAACAAACTCTATGCTTTAGAAAATTTGAATCTCCATAAACTTTCACTGACTTTTAGCACTAGGAAAGTAAATTTATGGGAGTTCTTTTGCCTGACTATGCAGCACGTGCCCATAGGTGGCCTTGCATAAACAGTCCACATAACAGACTTGTCAGCCAAAAGATGCTATTTTATTTGACTATGCAGTCAATGCCCATAGGTGGCCCTGCATATTTCAACCCCCTAACGGGTTTTGTTAAATAATAGTAACTTCATTCTTGGAAACTACTTCTTCTAATGCCTTTTAGCTCTTTTTTCATATCATTCCTCAGATTCAAATATTCTTAAGCCATAGTTTACATTTTTTCCCTCATACTTGAGTATGGTAAATATGTTTTCAGATAAATTGTCAAGGAATTGAATCCATTTTAATCCATTTTTCGGTCAAAGCTATTTCGACCTTAAACATTAGCCACTTTATGTCCGGCGTGCATGACTTTAAACTGCCCACACAAAAGACAAAGGAACTCTGAATAAAATTCATGTTCCAGCTCACTAAATATACTTTTATTGTATGATTTAGGTAATATTGAGCAGTTAAAAGGTTCAAAGTTTGTAGGATTATTTGTAATAATCCTAGTAAAAATCAAACTATGATTACTAAGCCCATTGGCTTAAGTAAATTTGAAACAGGTAATGGAAGAATACAGGTACAAATGATTGAAGACAAAAGTTTTTTTCATTGATACACAAGAGTTAGAAGGACATCCACAGACTGGAGTCTCTTCTTTTCTTTCAAGAATTACAAGAGGCTTTCAACATAACACTTCATTTGATTTACGGCATCCCGATCTTCATTAGCAACCACCTAGAATTCATTCATTCAACTGGATACAATAAGAGATGCAGTGATACCAGCTCTTCTTGGAACAATTGTAAAAGGATGTTCTTGAGTGCGGTTTGAGAAAATTTTCTGCTGATCAAACAGTGACTCTGTTTCTGTCCAAGAGACTTGGAAGATGGATACGTGGATTTGAGAATGGAGCATTGGAAGTAAAGAGCCATTTGGAGAGAGTACTCTTTTCAGATATTGCTCTAATACCATGTTTGTCTTCTCTCCACCAACCGGCAGTGGAAAACATTTCAGCCCATGGGTTTTCCATTTTCATATCTGCAAGGGAATGACATGGAGGAAGAATTTGAAAGTTCACACCATTGTTGTTACTCTTAATGCACAGCATAACCGAAATAGAGAAGTAGCAGTGCAGCTGCATCTCAGGTGTATAATTGTTTGCATTTGGAACATTGACTCCTTGCAGATGACCATGAACACACAGAGACAGGTAGATGCTCTGTGGGAAATTAAGATGATATTTCTTCAAATACTTATCCAAATCTGGGAAAGTGCTGTCGCAGATATCATAGTAATCATGGCCAATAATGTTCATCATGTCATCAATCCGCTTGCTAGCCAGTTCATCAGCCGTTTCAATTCCCTTGGGAACCACTGAATCTGCACAAAAGATGAATAAACTAACTCTTAAATGGGTTTATTTTCATAAAATTTGTAAAGAAATTTTGGAAAAATGGCTAAGGCATTTAAGTCGCGCAAGTCTAAAACATGGCGCGCAAGTATTCTTGTGTCGCGCTAGTTTTTGACGCGCAAGTATAAACCGCGCAAGTACAAATACCTTTACAGTGGCGCGACATCGAGGAAAACACTAGAAAACAGAGCAACCTGCGCGGTCAAGGTGACCTGCGCGGCGAGAGCTCGAGAAGGGATGATGTCCGGAAATCCGGATACTTTTACGGAGGTGAGGCCATGTATTTATAGGCTCGGAAGCCTACCTGCGCGCCGTACCCAGAGCGCTTTAAGGCCTGCGCGACGCAGACTTGCGCGCCGACCTCTGCGCACTGAAAAACTTGCGCGCCTCCCTTTTCCTTTGGAAGGATTCGATTTCCTCAGAGTCAAATCCTCATTTCTCTCCGAATCCAACTCTGAGGGGGGACTTTTGTTGACGCTCCTTTCGTCACAGAATCTAAAGGTCGGAAAAGGGAATATCTGAGCTCAAAGTGATTAAATCCTTTGAAGAAACATCAAAAATCGACAAAGGGATAAAAAAGGAGAACATTGCCCATAGATCGCGCAAGTTCCCTCTTGGTCGCGCAAGTACACTTGCGCGCCGCCTCAATACTTGCGTGACTCCTCATGTTCGTGCAAGGGACTTGCGCGACATATGTGGTAACCGCCTGGTAACCGCCCAGTAACCGCCCGGGGTCTTCTTTTGCCTATAAATAGACCCTGTGGGCCCCCCATTCAAGAGGATCGTTTTCCAGAAACTCGGATCGAAGCTCCCGACGACCAAGTCTCTTCTCAAAGCTTCCAGAACACTTCTAAGGTAATTTCTTACCTAGAACGGAAGATCTAAAGAGAAAAAGGAAGGCCTAAGTGTTGAAACTTATCAAACACTTGCGCGCCTACTTAATTCCTTCAATATAACTTGCGCGTCCCTCTTCTGGAAGAACCTCAAGAGGATGGTAAAGGGTTTACTAAAGAGTCTCTCAAGCATTTCAATACTGGTTGAAAATCGCGCAAGTATCCCTAATGTCGCGCAAGTATACTTGCGCGACCAATACTTGCGCGCCGCCGCAGGACTTGCGCGCCTTTAAAGACTTGCGCGCCCCTAGCTTTTTGGGTGCCCATCTTGCCCATTTTTACCCCTCTTAAGCCATTTCACCCTTCCTATTCAAGACTCAGTCTTCAAGATACTCTTCAAAGCCATTTATGGCATGATTTCTTGATTTGACATCCTTATCTGAAAGGAATTCTGTGAAATATCTCTCAAAACCTAGTGATTTAAACATCTTTATATCACCAAAGATTGAGAGTTCATTCATTTCAACCTCATCCTTTAAGATGAGAGAATCCTAACCTGGGTCTCCTTTTCAGGAATAAATCCCCAGTTATAAAAACCTAACTTGGGCATCTTTCTTAAGAATAAGCCCCAATCAAGTCCTTTAATCTTGGGCATCCTCCTCAGGAGTAAGCCCCAAACCTTAATCCCTAACCTGGGTCTCCTTTTCAGGAATAAGACTCAGTCATAACCTTGGGATTCCTTTTCAGGAGTAAGCCCCAAGTCCCCTAACCTAGGCTTCCTTCTCAGGAATAAGTCCTAGTCATAAATCTTGGGCATCCTTCTTAGGAGTAAGCCCCAAGTCTCTTAAAATTTCTCTTAACCAGTCATAAATTACCTTTGATTTGGGTTTCCTTTTCAGGAATAAAACCCAATCATAAGTCCCCTCCTAACTTGGGCATCCTCCTTAGGAGTAAGCCCCAAGATTAGAGTATTCAAATCTCCATGAAGCACATATAACTTTGTGGACCCTGTTCTTGGATTTTCTCCCTAAAAGTAAATCCTAAACCTTCGTCTATCTGGGCAGTCATCTATACATAAGCCCCAAAACAAATTCTTATGATTGCATCTTTTATGGCACAATTGTCTAAATTTTACCAATACCTCTTGTTTCTCACACCGAGCATGACTCACGTGAGCTTAGAGTGTAAAAGTAATTATGACATTCATCTTTGAGCCATCAATCATAAAACATCATATCCCATTCCTCGAACTACGTGGGTTCTGATTCCTTTCTCAAAACAAAGGATACGTAGGTAGCCCATTTATGGGTTCGATCCCAACATTGAAATAATCTCTGTCCTTCTGAATGACGATAAACTTCAAGTGCCCCACTGAGTGGCTTTAAAACCAGCCTGGTCATCAAAATGACCAAGAGACTTTTATATAAATGTTTTGAAGGATACAATTGACCAAGAATCTCTAAACAAATATAGATGATTCTATATTGATGAAGAACCTCGAATACATATAAAAGATTCTCTAAATTTCTTGCATATTTAATCATTGATTGTTAAAACTAAAGGAAAGCTCATTTTATACTTGGTAATGTAATAAGGATTCACGAACTTAACTTAAATCTATAAAGAGAGTCCCGGAGTAGACAATAATTCCCCTCAAAAAGGTGTGATGAGTCCGACCTCCCATCCTCTCGACCAATGCAAATTCCTAAGCCTCATTAGCCCACAAGCTAATGAGCGCCTGCCTTTGGAAAGTAGGTCCAAACGGATGTGAAATCATTGGATGTTTCCGGTTCTACGAACAAACCCGTTAGAAACCGATCGGAACGTTTGAATCTCCCGTCCAGGAGGTCATCCCCGGATTCCGCGCGAAACATAATTGAAGAAATTTTTACCCTTTTTATAATTTCTAAAAAATGTTTTAAAATGAAATTTATATCCTTTTTCAAATAAGGTACTAATTAAATTATTTTACCAAAGAATAAAAGTTGTGTTTTCTATTAATTATAATGCTTCAAAAGAGTTTTCTGCTATCATAACAACTCAATTAGTTGAAGATTAATTCAAATTTTCCAAATTTATTTTCAAATAAAAAAATTTCTAGCATATTTTTTTAATTTTAGATTATAAATATGTGATTTCACAGTGAAAATGTTATTTTTCCTCACGAAATATTCCATATGATCTTTTAAAGACATTCTCACATGTGATGATAGTCATTAATGTTATGGAATTATTTTAAATTCTAAATATACATATCCCAAATATATACCCATATTATTCTCCCTTCCTTTTTTGGGTTAATACAAGTATTAACTTCATTTTTCAAATTCCTTCATTATGAAATATCCATTGATTACGACGGGAGGCATGCTTATGCAACTCATTTCTTTCCATGTGTATTTCTTGTTTTCATACATTATGGTTGATTTAAATTTTTGAATCACATAGGAAGGTACGTTTTCTGATGGGTGAACAAAGATAGTTCTCCAATTCATTATGAGATTTTTTTTGTTAATTTGGCATTATGTAAGAGATTAGGGAGTAATACTAATCCATTAGGAGACTTTGTCCGCCATGTGATATTTTCAAGCCAGTTATCCTTGAACCATATTTATGAAATGATATATATTCATACCATATTTCCTATCTTTTTATGATATTATGATAGTATGTTATTTATGTTATTCATCAATGAGATTACTCTAGAATATTATATTTTATGATATCGTGTTATACCATTGAATTATGTGTTATCTTTTGTTATCATGATTATTCCCTTACAAGGATTTTTATCTTATCCCATTATTTTTATGTATTCCCTAAGTTTTGTTATTATATTTAAGAGATTAAATTGATATAGGATCTCATTATGGGGAATAATATTGTGGTGTCTTGTTTTATTTCCCTATCGATGCTTATGAACATAGTTTTTAAAATACACTAGACCTCATGATATTTGGGTTATCATTATTAGATATTTATGTTCAAAAATCATGTAATAATATGTGAAAATGGCTTGGGTCAATACAGTATCCACATCACCCACTCTGGGATCTTGAAGATCCTGATTGGTCCTCTTTTCTAGAACCATGATAACCTAGTATGTAGAAATAAGATATTTCTGGGTGAAGAATTTAACCCTGTTTAAATCACAAAAAGAAAATCATTCTTATGAAAAATTACGATATTAATCCTTAAAAAATTGTTTTAGGAAGCCAAGTATAAAACACTTTAGAGTGGTTGGGAGTCCTAGTATGATCTAAAAGCTATAAGTGGTGATAAGTTTGATTATAAATTTGAATATTAAATATTCCATCATTATACAAAAAATCGAATCTCGTATATGTTCTAAAAATAAAAATATGAGAAGATAATGAACTGTGATGATGTGATAGTTATTTAAAATAATGTGGAAATCATAAATTCAGTATTTTTTGATGAGGATGATTATGTGTTCAATTCAATGCCTATATAATATATGGAATAAAAAAATTCATGATGCAGTTTCTGATTCTATAAACTCTAGATATAACATTAGAGATATTATGTATTCTAGGAGAAATAGAATGCATAAGAAACATGTTGATATGGAGAATATAATAATGGATTATAATCAGGGTTTAGAAAAAAGAATAAAAATATTCTAAACAAGTCAAAATAGTCTTCTTAAAAAATTTAATCCCAAAACTGTTGATAAAGATTATTAGAACAAATAATGGACCCATGGAAAGAATGAATATCTTGTTCAAAAAAATAATAATGAAATATGAGAGCTTGTTCTAAGTATAATTTGAATAAAAACTTTATTAAAAATGGGTTTTATGAAGAACCTAAATTATAAAGGTTATTTTTCAATAAAAAATTTATTTTTATGCAATGTGTACCCATTGAAAAAGGGAATTTATTTTTTTGAAATATTCTCCCTTTTTACATGGATTGATCCCATAAAATTTTTTCTTATATTTATATATTAATCAAGCATCAATGTTCTAAAATTGGATTTAAAGTCATAATTTCTCAATAGTGAGACAAATAAAGAATTTATAGAGTATTCTGAGGGTTTTATGATAGTTGGGAATGTTATTTGAGCATGAAAAATTTATAAAGATATTTATGGGTTGAAAAATCCCCAAGACATTGATATTTTAAAATTTATGAGTACTTGAGAAGCATGAAATTGATAAATTTTAAAGTAAATAGAAACCATTATATAATGAAGTCCAATATATCAGCACACATAGTTATTTAGCATATAGATGATATTATATTATATAGTAATTAGAAGGAATTTTGGGAAGACATTTCCACATAAATTAAGAAGATTGTTAGTTATATTTGTTTAGGGAGAAGAAATTTTTCATGGGATAAAAAATTAATCAATTTTTTTGCATAAGGTGTCAGCCTTAAAAATTACATATTCTAGTTATTTTAACAATATTTCACTTCATTACATTCCTAAAGATCTTTTTAGTTTAGAGGTAATAAATTTAGGCCATAAATCATACATATAAACTCACAAGCATAAAAAGTGGGTACTATTAAAATAGTATTCATTTCTTCCAAAACAAAAAATTTTAAACACAAAACAACAACACGATTTATTTTAAAAATATTATTAACACATATGATGAATTATTTATTTCTCTTACACATCCTTATCACCTATTAAAATATTTTAAAAACTTCGCATTATCACAAATATCTTAGTATTTGATATAAAAATAAGTATATAATACATTATTCTATGAATACTTGTAAACATATTAAATTATTTCTAAAAAGACAAACTTGACACACATATATAATTACTTTCTGAAACATGATATTCCAAAAATATTTACATAGAACATAAATAAAACCATAAAGGTATCATGGGGAATTACTTGCATAATCTTTTAACACCCTCTACTACCTTATGATTTGTAACCCTCACGGCAACCTTACAATGTAACCCTAACGACTACCTTATTGTGTAACCATCATAGTTAAACATGGAAAACCATATATCCATCCTCCAACACACACATATCCAATGAATTGGAGGTATATATAAGTAACATCCTTCATCATAAATAATTCCCAAAAACTAGAACATGATCATAAAATATGAATAATTTCATAAACACATTGCTTCTTAATTTTGTAAAACATAATTTTAAAAGAGGATTTTAAACGAACAGCCCCTTAAAAATATCATATAATTGAAGTTATAATTAATAGAGGATGGAATATGTTTTTACATTGTAAATTTAACCCAATAATTATTTGTATTTTATTCCTTCCATTGTTTCGGGTGCATTCTTTACATGATTTCCATTGCCGGTTTGAATTTGATTTCCATGCCGTACTGAATTGAAATTATAGGATTGTAATGAAATGTCATTAATTTTTTCAATAATATTAAATGATTTCATAAATCATTTTTATTATATGTTCTGAGGATAAATCCTTAGATAAATTTTTAATGGTATCTGATTAGATCATTTTGGTAGTTCTTTTATAATCACAAACTAGTTTCATTATAAAACTTAAATATTATTCATATAGGTTAATTAAATAACATAAGAGATTTCATATCATAAACATTTAAATTTTTTTCAACCATTAAAATGGTTTTATAAAAAAAATTTATGGAGGAAATGGAAATTGAAAATGCATCATCAATGATTTTAGTAAATCAGAACATCAAGGACGGTGTTTTTATTTTTAGCATAAGAGGAACAGGATAGGAATAATAATGATGAATGTTTCAATAAACATGATAAAATACTGAATATATAAGATTCTAGAGCTTTCATGCCTCTCAGACAAGCGGAGAAGAAGGGAGTATATGAAAAGAAAAAGAATTCAAAAGAAAACATAAGAAAATTAAAGAGGACTCTTACCTCATGATATCTTCTCTTGAGATATTCATTAAGTACGTTAGTTTATAATTTTTGTGATACTAGATGGCATTTCAAGTGGAAAAGATCCTTGTAAATGGTATTGGGTAGAACATAGAAATTTCACAATGCTTGAGAGGTGTGGGAGGAAGAGGGGTGAGTGTGATATTTATAGTGGATGAGAGTAGGGGTTTTACATTATTTTAATAATTTATTTAATATTTTTTTCTCAAGACTATGATTATTCTTGATTAATGATACCCAAAATAGTAATAAGTGAATGTTATTTTGAACTAAGTTTTATTTTTTTCATCAATGACCCAAGCATGTTGCAGAAATTCATTTGTTTATCATATTTCGTAATTATCAAATTTTTCTCTTCACCAAAAAGTCCTGTATTTTAGAAAAAATCCCAAAAATTCACCCCAAACATTTTTTTACATGTAGAATTCAAAAAAGAACACCATTTTTTGAAAATAATTCTCTAAATGTGATTAATTAAATTTTTCAATAAAATAATATTTTATTTCAAACATAACAATTTTACAAATATAACTACTTTTATATCACCTTGAAAAATTAATCAAGATATAATTATCATATAACCTTAAGAAAATAAAACAGCAATATGATTTAATATTATTATTTTATTATCACTATTAATAAGGGTATGTTAATATTCACTAAAAAATCATGTTGGTGCTATCAGACTCTGAATAACTAACTGATCTCAACTGTATATGTCTGTTTTTCAAAATTCAAATCAAATAAGTAGAAAACATAATTTTTTTGGTTATTTTACAACTATCTCCTTTAAAAAAGTGTTATTATGTTGATAATAAAAATTTCATTTATTTAAATTTTTTTAAACCTTGGGGTGTTACATTCACCCCATCTTCGGGAAATTTCATCCTCTTAATTTTATTTACTTATTTAACAAATGAGGGTACCTTTCCCTTATAGTTATTTCAGATTCCCATGTTGTTTATTCAACCGTGTAGTTTTTCCAAAAAAAACTTTACCTGGTGGATTGCCTTATTCTGTAATTCTTGTTCACTTCTATCAAGAATCTGAACATGTTCCTCTGAATAAGAAACGTTCTCTTCCAGCTGAACTGATTCTAGGCTCAAAACATGAGTTGAATCAGGCACATACATTCTCAACAAAGAAATATGAAAAAAAATGTTTACATAAGATAATCTCGGGAGAAAATCTACTCGGTAGGTTTTATGTCCAAAATTCTCCATGATTTCATATGTTCCAATGAACCATGGACCTGACATTACTTTCTTACAAAAACACAGAACACTTTTTCAATAGTGATATTCTAAGAAAAGAATGATCACCTAATTCAAAAGAAAAGTATTTTCTCATGTTATATACATAACATACTACCTTCTCTAAGTTATCCTCATGTATTGCTAGATAATATTCACTTTTGTAGCCACATCCCCTAATAATTCTAGTCCCATAAACATCCTTTACCCAATTTCATCCCAAAAATCTAGAGTTTTACACCAATTCCCATATAATTCCTCAAAAGGTGTCATTTTTATAATATAATTAAAACTATTACTATAAGAAAATTCAACCTAAGAAATATGTTGATCCTGACATCCCTGGTAATTCATTGAATGAGCTTGAAGAATATACTCCAAATTCAAAATTGTTTGATCTGATTTCCCATATAATTGAGGATGAAAAGATGAACTAAATTTAATTATGATCTGAATGACTTCTAAAGGCCTTTAAAAAATTTATAAGTGGACATGTGATCATGGTTTGATACAATATAAATAGTAACTCCATTTTACTTGAAAATCTATTTGTGGTATAGTCTAGAAAGATGATCCAAAGATATAGTATCTCAAATAGGAAAAAATGATCATATTTAGCCGGTCAATAAAAAATAACCCAAATTTCGTTATTACCTCACCAATTATTTCGTAGTCTTTGAATGATATCCATGGATATATTTTCTCATTTCCACTCTAGAACTTGTAGAGGATGAATCATCCCCAATGATAACATCTACTTTTTGTTAACCAGTTTTCATGTCAATCATTTCATGGTAAAATATATAATATCTCCTTTCATTTCATCCCACCAACAATACTCTCTAAGGTATTTGTATCCCTTTGTGCTACCAGGATGATCTGAAAACGGAGAACTATTAGTTTCCCACAAAAATACTTTATTCAGCTGATAATCACATGGTACACAAAAAATACTTCTAAATCTAAAAAAAATATTTATCAATTTTTAATTTTTGAAACTTACCCATTTTAACCAATTTTACATTTTTTACTATCTCCATATATACTTTATGATCTTTATTAATTCTATATGACAAATATGACTTCACTAGAACCTGAAACAAAATATGTCACTTTCCTACACGAACATCTTCCAAGATAAAATTCATCAAATCATTAATAAAGGGTTCATGATCAAAATGTAAAATGGTTAATGATGCATGATGTTTTTTACTCAAGGCATCCTCTATATTGTTTTCTTTTATTAAATGGTAATTGATCGTGTAATTATAATACTTTATCAATTCATTCCATCTTCTCTGCCACATGTTCATTTTCTTCAAAGTGAATTTATACTTCGGACGTTTATGGTTTTTATATATTTCATATTTTTCTTTGTATAAATGTTGTCTCCAAATTTTAAAAGCAAAAACCACTGTTCTAATTATAAATAATGTGTGGTATAATGTAACTCGTGAGGTTTTAGTTTTCTTAAAGTGTAAAAAATTACCTGATCATTATGAAATAGAAGAAAACCAAGTCCCTTTAATGAATCATTGATATAGATAAAAAAATTACCATTTCTAGAAGATAGGGAAAAAACTGGTGAATTCACAAATCTCTTCTTAACTACATGAAAATAAACATCACATTCCTCTATCCAAAAAAAATTGACCCCTTTTCGTGCTAAATCAGTAACGGGTGAGATAATTGTGAATTGTTATTATCAAACTTCTAGTAATACCCTTCTATTCTAAGAAAAATGAGAATCTTCATAAAATATTTAGATCTTGGCCCTTCGTCAACCACTTTTTTTTGAAAGATTAACTATTATTCAATCTTTATTTACAATATTCCCATGAAATGAAATCTGTTATAACCAAAATTCACACTTGATGAATTACATACAGTTTTGTTTTCTATAAAGACTTAAAAACAAACCTTTGATGTTATTCATCCTCCTCTTTACTTTTAGAAAATATGAGAATATCATCAATAAACACAACTACAAACTAATCAAAGACTTCATGTAATATTTTTTTCATAAGATCCATGAATACAGCAGGTGCATTAGTTAACCCAAAAATAATAATAATAAATTCATAATTCCCATAAATAATATAGAACCTAGTCTTTGGAATGTTTGCTTCATTTACTTTCAACTGATGTAACATCAACCTCAGTCTAATTGTCGAAAATTCATATGCCCCCTGGACCTAAAAAAACAAGTCATCCATATGAGGAAAAAGATACCTGTTTTTAATAGTGATGTTATTCCAGACTCTATAATCAATGAAAATCCTCATTTAACCACATTTATTTTTAATGAAAAAAATAGAAGGACCCTAATTTAACTCCTAAGAAGAATGAAATCTTTATCAAGAAACTCATTCAACTAATTTTTCAATTTAAGAAGTTATATTAGAGAAATTTGAAAAGGGGGTTTGAAATTGGATTAGAATAAGGAACAATGTGAATTTTGAATTCAACTTCTCAAACATGTATAACATCCGGTAACTCATCAAGAAAAATATCAAGGTATTCATTTACTAATATCACATCATTAATCTGATATGTTCCCTTATTTTCAACAATTTGATAAAGATAAACTTCATTTCCATCTTTTAACAGTTTCTCATCTTCCTTATTTAATATCAATTGTATGGGTTCTTTATTGTATACAAACTGAAACACTTTCTTAAAAACCACTTCATTATCTCTACATTCAATCTTATCATGGTAAACAGAAATATGATCTGTACGCAAAAATACATCAAACTCTACTATCGAAAAAACAACAAGGTTTGTAGGAAATTTATTTCTATAGATAATAATTGGAAGATTACTAAAATGCCTTCTTCCTATAACATTTCCCCATGTTGTTTTAAAAATAAGTTCCATCCACATTTTTTGAGGTGATATTTATAATTTACCAGATAATTTCACCGAAATAAATGAATGTGTAGACCCCCTATCAAACAAGACATTAGAAAAATTTGAGTAAATACACAAATTACAAGATACCACTTCATTGTATTGCCCGACATCTACTAACGTAGTGAAAATGGATCTCACTTCACCATTCTACTTATAGTCTTGCTACATCCCATCATTAAAATCTTTATTTGGGCATGCATTTTCATAATGACCCATCTCACCATATTTTAAACACTTTACACTTCTCTTATCGGGATTAATATTTGGATTATTTTCATTATAATATCATGCTATAGTTACAAACATACCACATAAAAACACATCCCAGTTTTGTTAAGTCATTCCATATGGTTCTTTTTACGATACATTTCACAAACTGGAAAGTGTACTTTTCTTACCATAAGATCTCTTTTATTGATTATTACCCATTGTTTTTTATATATACTTATTGTTCTCTTTGTTGAAATAATACATGTGATCATTATAAAACTTAATTTATACCCTCTAATAACATCTGAAAAGGTTTCTCATAACTTTTGAACTCTCAAAATTCTAATTCCCTTCGATATCTTGGATTCAATCCTGCGTAATAAATTGTTGATTTTTCTATCAAGATACCAAATAAAAAAATTCTACATTTCCAGTCACGTGATTTTTTTATCATACAATGCCAGTGAATCATCCTACCTTTTCCTAAATTCAAGTAATTGCTTCTAAATCCTAAGTTAAACCACCTTTGGAAAATATTTTTCAAGGAAAATAATTTTAAAATTATCCCAATCTAAGCCATGAATCTCCCCTTTATCCCTAATATCTATGAAGATTTTCCACCCCTGATCATTATAAACATAAAAAAGATAAATTGAAATTATTTCATTTTGATTATCTAAACATCCCACAAAATCAAATATATTTTCAAGGGCTTTAATCCATCATTCAGTAGATACTATGTCAGAATATCTACAGAAAACATGAGGGTGTTTCCTCATAAAATGTTCCACTATCATCATGTTACTTTGTAGTATCTCTAGTTGATCTCTTACATGGATGCCACTAATATTTATTGTATACATAAAATGATCTTTTATCATCACAAACATATCAATTCCAGTTACCACCATTCCCAATTGCAGATTTGGAATGATATCAACCTCTCAGTTCCATCTAACATCAAATTCCTTGTTTATTTTAAGGAAATCCATTCTGAATAGGCATATCATAGATTATGGAACTTGGTAACCATTAACTAGTATGAAATTTCAACATAAACATAAGGTAAAAATCATTTCTGGTATTTTATTTACATCATACTAACTCCTAAAGTTATATAAAATGTTCTTTGATACCAAATAATAAGGTCATGTCCATAAACATTATATATTAAACTTTCTTAAAATACATTTCACTACTTTAAATTCCCAAAGATCCTTTTGGTTTAGAATTTTATAAAGATAGTTCATAACTAGTACATATAAACAAAAAAGAATAAAATGTTTTTATCAATAAAACTATATCCATTTCTTCTAAAACATAAAATTTTAAACACAAAACGACATCATCATTTCATTGATAAATCATTATAATCCTTAACTTATCTTCCTTCTTTCTCATACACAACCTTATAACCTATAAAAATCCTTTAAAAATATGGAATGAGCACATAAATATTAGTAAGGTATATAAAAATAAAGGAAGAAAATATTTGTCTATGAATACTTGTAAATGTATGAAATCATTTTCAAAAAGAAACTCTTGGAACCCAAATATACCAACTTTGTAAAACATGGGATTTCTAGGATATTTCCAAATAAAAATATATATAAATAGAAACATAATGTCATATTGTAGAATTAATTACATAATCTTGTAACTCTCTCAACTACCTTATGATTTGTAACCCCTATGGACACCTTACAATGCAACCCTCACGATTAACTTATTGTGTGACCATTACAGTTACACTTGGAGTAACCATATGGCCAACCTTCAACATATAGATAACCAATGAAATGGATTTAGATATAGTTCCCACCCTTAATCATAGATAATTACTATGAACCAGAACCTAATCTTACAAAGTGAATAATTTCATAAAAACATTGCTTTTGAATTTTGTAAAATAGAATTTAAAAAGAATATTTTAAAAGAAAATCCCTTTAAAAATATCATATAATTGAAGTGAGACATAATAGGGTGGATGAAATATGTATATTCATTATAAATATTCATAATTAAACATAATATAAGAAAATTCATAACAAAAACAATTTTAATACCTCGTAATTAATAAAGTAGAAGGATAACCCATTGAATGGAAACTAGGTTGAGAATTCCCTTACCTCGGGGTTTTCTTACTTAAAACATATTTAAACCCCCATTATATTGTTTAAAATTTTGTTATTAATATCTTAAAAACATATTATTGTTTATAACATCTTATATTATAATTTTATAACATCATTTTAACCTTTAATTATTAATATTTTATTCCTTCTATTGTTTGGGGTGCGTTCTTTACATTATTTCCTTGGCCGGTTTGTATTTGATATCCTTGTTGTATGGATATTAAATTACTTAATTAGAATGAAATGGTATTAATTTGTTTTCATAATATTAAATAATTCCCTAAATAATTTTTTTTATATGGTATAAGGATTATTCAGTTTATAAATCATTAGTGATATCTATTTAGATCATTTTGGAAGCTCTTTGAAAATAAAGAACTAATTTTATTATATACCATTAATATTATTCATATAAGTTAATTAAAAAACATAATATGGGTTATAACATAAAATTTATAATCTTTTTCAACCCTTAAAATGGTTTTATAACCAGTTTTTAAGGATATAATGGAAATTGAAAACACATCATCTATGATTTTTGTAAATCGACACATCATGGATATTGTTTTTATTTTTAGAATAAGAGGAAGATGAGAAGAAGACAGATGATGAATTTTTTCCATTAACATGGTAACATCCATGATATATACGATTATGGAGCTTTCATACCTATTGGATAAGGTTTTTTAGCTAGTATATGAAATGTTATGTAATTAAAAAAAACATTAAAAAATGAAAGTGGATTCTTACCTCTTGATCTATTCTCCTTGAGATCCTTCTTAAGGCCATCGGTTTTGGCCTTTCGGTGAGACCAGTAGGGCTTGGATGTGGGAAATTCATTAGGAAGGGTATTCGGTTGAACATAATGAATTCCCAAAGCTTTAAATGTGTTATAGGAACACGGAGGGTGAGGGTTGTATTTATAGTAGAGGATATGAGGGTTTTTGTATTATTTTAATCATTAGTTTATTATTTTTTTCTCAAGACTATGAATAGTCTTGATTCATGTGATCCAAAATAGTAATAAGTCCATGTGAGTTCGAAACAATGGCCATTTAAATCATCCATGAATCATGCATGATTATGAAATTCATTTATTTATCATATTTTGTAATTATTGAATTTCACAATTAACTGAAAATTTACGTATTTTAGAAAAGGACCAAAAATTCACCCCATCCATTTTTTGATGTGTATAATTCAAAAATGAACTCCATTTTCTGAAAGTATTATTCTAAATATAATTCATTTAATTTTAAAATAAAATCATATTTTATTCCAAAAATAACAATTCTATGACAATAACATATTTTATATCCCCTTGAAAAATTAATCATGATCTCATTATCTTATATCCTTAATACAATAAAATAATAGTATGATTTAAAATTCTTGAGGGTCATATTACAATTCATATTACTATTTATAATGGTATGTTACAATTCTCCAAAAAATCATGTCGGTTTTGTAAGACAAAAATTTATTTACTAATCATAACTATGAAAGTCTGTTTTAAAAAATTGAAACCATTGAAGTGGAAAATTTATGTTTAACAACTTGTTTAAAAAATTCTCCAAAAATAAAGTATACTTATGTACATAATTGACATTTCATGCATTTAAATTTATTTTTAAAAGCATTGGGTGTTACAGTTGGTTATATTGTATTTTTTCAGAATAATATACCAATAAGTTATTGAAGAGGTTTGGAATGAATGAATCCAGAGGTGTGTTTTCACCAATTCATTTAGGGAAAAATTTGTGTAAGGTTGATGAAGGGAATATTTTTAATGTAAAAAAATTAAGAATAAGTATTTTTAATCTCTTGTACTTGACTAACTCAAGGATTAATATTTTCAATTTTTTTACAAGTTTTGTTATGTATTAATATAACGTGAAAGACTTGCACCACCTTATACCTTATAAAATTTTAAGGTATGAATCGATTACATAAAAATATGTCTTATTGAATAATAATAATGGTGATCCATATTTAAAGGGATTTATATATGGTAAATGGTTTTTTTCTAATTGAAATCATAATTACGTGGAGAATTTTCTATTAGTGAAATATGTGTGGAATTGAATTACAAGAAGAAATATTCATCCACATTGAACTCCCGTAAAGTTGAATATGTTTTTTTTCACGAGAGGATACACCGATGATTTGGATGAATACTCACCATAATAATATGAATTTTATATTTGAATATCCAATATCCATTGGATGTGACAACCAACGATAGAAAAATCAATCTAAGAATACAGTGCAAAATTATGGATAAAATATTGTTGATATTAAGTATCATTTTATAATGTAAAATGTGGTAGAAGTCATCTTGAAAATGGAATGTGTTCCATACAAGGATCATATTAAATATATTTCTAGAAGACACTTCCAACTAAGTTTTATGATAATATTAGGATACAAATGAGAGTATATAAATGTTCCCAACATTATCTTTTATTTTGATTTTACTATCATATTTAAATTTTTATTTAATTAATATAAAGGGAGGACGTGATATTAATGGGGAGAAACCAACTCTCTCTTTAATATTTCAATCTATTTATTGAGTTAGGGAAGGAAATAACTTGAAAATCAGTTTTCTAAATTCCAAATTGATGATTATGAGTTGGTTTATCTTGGACTAAAATTCAGTAAAATCTCATGGCACACTGTGAGATGTTAAGTAATTTTCCTTCATATAAAGATGTTAAAATAGGTATATGTAAAGGAAATCAAAGGGAATAAGATTTGAAAAAGTAACTATTATATATTGTGGTATGTAAATGTGTGTTACATGATACTTATGAGTTGTCACATTTGTCAAAGGAATGACAAAATATATTTTCACTAGAAATATGACAAAGTCATAGATCCTACCTATGATATATATGGGTTAACATGTTCACATATAAATGTAAATAGGAGAATACTAAAGGTCGACCTATCCATAAAATTACTTTTTAAACTATAATATCTTTATATATTACTGAATGATATGATCATGTTTCTAGTCGGTAATATATCAGATTTATAGTGATTCAATGTTGATAATTTATTATTCATCCATAATTCATAAGAAACATGGTGATATAATGATCCATGATTTTAGCTAAGAAATATAAAATAAATAACTGATTTATATTATTGTTTCTTGTAGAGTTTTTCCACTTCCTAAGAGTCATGAATATTCTCTTACAAATATGAAATATTTAAAATCAAATTTTTATAAGTATAAAAGAAATAAAATTTGTTTATATCTTTGAAAAATAAATATGGGGATTCAAATATGAATATTTTAAACTAATTATAATGATCAAATTATATCCTTTATTGGATGATCATTTGACCATTTTTAAATGTGGATTAAGGCTTCCATGATTTAAAGAGGGTTTTCGATATTCACATTATGGAAATAATACTCACAGATTCTATAAATAAAAATACGAAAATAATAGAATAATATTGGTGATATATTATAAAATTAAATAATAGTGCATTCTATTATTGATCTTGAGTATCAAAGAGTGGTAGAAGAACTGATATTTTATTTTTTTGAATATCCAAATTATTAAATAATGTTTTAGGAGTGAAAATAGAATATTTCACTAGATTTTATAATAAATATTATCAAATCTACTCATTCATACATGAAAAACTTACACCGATTATTATTCTTCAAAGAGTTATTCTAGTTTTAGTTGTAACAAGTTTGTATTAATTCATATATAGTTAGTGTTAGAAATTGTAACTAGATAAATTTCATTCCCTTATATATGGTTATATGTTGATAATAAAATAACATAGTTATGTGATTATGATACAATCAACCATACACCATGGATTTAGTCATTTATCATTTAGTTGAACATTATTACTAAACTATTTGTATTCCTTATATTATTTTTATATAGTGGAGAGTTAGATGGATCCTTGTATAGTAAGTATGAGGGTGTTTAATATTTTATAATGGGTTATTAACAATAATTCCGGAGTCTCCCCCTATTAGTATAAATCATATCCCATGTGATTATATCAAATAAATAGAATCAGTAATACCTTTCTAAAAGGTATGGGAATATTTTTTGGAATCTCAATGTAAATATTTTTTTTAATGATACAGAATTCACCAATAGATATAAAACTTCTTCAAATTAATTCACATCACCATGTCACCAAATTCCATAAGATAGGAATATCAATAAATAATAATTAACTCTATGAAAAAATCAGTTAAATTTAATGTAAAATAAATATAATAAGAGAAATATATACTCAGATACAACTTGTTAGGTCTACCAGGGTATTTAGTGAGAGATACCCTCTAAGGGGGACGAATAAGGATATATATATTTTTCATTTTTTAATGTATTAATCCTTAAACTCTTAACTACCTAAATGGTCCTGACCATTTTTAGTTGGGTTACATATAAGTTCTTATTTTGATGATGAAATATTTTTTATTTGACTTATATTTTACATAATGCAATTTTTTCAATGATTAATAATCCCAAAAACACGTTTTCACTTATTCCATAAGTAATAAAAGCATAAACACAATACATTAGAATTTAACATGGTTCCCCCACAATCAAAAAATATAAGGATCATAAAATGTCAGTGTGTATATGTACTAGAAACCGGTAAATACACTATTTAGTGGTGGGTTTAGAAAATCCCACTCCATGACAGGGTTCTCTCCCTTTATGATGATTTAGGGATCTAGAATACACCACATAAGAGTTTCTTCATCAATCTTATATCTATTATCAATACCCAATAGAAAAGAAAATACTTTATTACACAAGACAAAACAACATAACTATTTTTTTCATTGATGAATTGATTATATAATGGTGCTCATAGATTTACATATGATGTTCTTTAAAAAATAATGTTATGAATACAACCATGAATGAAACATTAACTTCCCTAAAAATATATTCATTAAGACTTCATGGAATTATTCTTCCTTTGGAAACATATTTAATGGGTGTCAATCTTCCATCTCTTCATCTTTTCCCTCCTTTTAGAATTACCTTTATTTTCAAATATATTAATATTAAATCTTTCATTAATTAGTTAGGATATTGGGAATATATACTTACATATATTTAACTAATATCCCTATAATTAAATATTTTTTAATTTCCTTTTTTTTCAATGATCAAACATGTATTTTCGGAATATTCTTCTTTCTTTTGATAAAAACTCCACTAATATTTCCAAAAAAATATAGTTAAAAATTAAATCATTAGAATATCAAAACTATTGTATGAAAATTTAAATAAATTTAAATATTACTCCCATTTTTATTTATAAAGAAAACAATGTAAGATGGAATATAAGACACATAACACAAAGCCTAAACGAGCCACGATTATTTAGGATCGTTATAACCAAGATATTAAATAAGAAGGTATGAATAATATTAAATAATTGATGAAATAAATATAAATTTCCTAATAAATATAAATTTATATATAAATTCATAATAAAAACCCACTCAATTTTTATTGAATACTTTATTTTCAAAATAAATATGTTTTCTTCAAAATTGATTTTTATTGCATTTTTAAAGAAAATATTAGAATTATTATCTTTAAACATTAGAAACATTATTCCATAAAATGAAAAAAAATTATAAATCATCATATAAATATTTACATATGGTTAAATATTTTGACTTTTCTAAAAGGATTGATTACTTACAGAATAGTGAAAATTAATGGTTTTCTGAATACTATCATTTTCTTTCAATAAATAAATTAATTTAAAAGTAAAACTATTATTTTAAATTTGGTATTAAAATTATATATGATCCATTTCATTTATAATAATTATACAAATTTCATTTTAATTACAAATTTTCATGATTTTAAAATTATATTATTTTTATACTTAATAAACACGGATTTTTACGACTTGTTTCTAAGTACAAAATGTTTATACATTTTTTTTAATTTAAATAAACCCTAATAAGTATTTATTTAAATTAAATTTATATATTATATATCAATTATCATGAATTTAATATAATATAACTATTATTACTATTCTTATAGTTAATGTAAGAAAATAAAATGATTGAAAAATTCATTTCCACAAATATTGTTTTTCGAAATGTTTTGTGGGTTTCCGTTAAATTAAATTCTGAAACTTATTTGAATTTAATTAAATAAAATTTTATACCATATTTTCTATAATAATAATTAATATTAGTTAATAATTCCAATTTAATTTTTGGTCTTAATGAATAGTAAAAATGGTACAAAATTAAACGGTTAAGGATTAAATGGGGGTTTATCTGTTTCATGCGCTTATGTTAAAATTAATTTTCAACATACAAAATATTTTTTTTAATAAATTTTATTTTATATTTATAATAATTGGTTCCAAATTATTTAATAAGGATAATTTTATTTTTATACTTAATGGATAAATTACTATGGAAAAATACTAGTTACCGTGATGAACATCTAAAATGGTAAATGGGAGTAACCATTACGTGGTAAATATTTAAAATAAGATTTTTTTTATTTTGAAGGTTTTTCTAGACCTTATATTCCACATAATAGTTAATTTAAAAAAATTTACGAACCCTTTTTGAGACTGACCTCACATTATTGAATAGATTTGGGCATTTACAAAAATATCCCCCTCTCACTTATAAAAGGGAACATCTAATCCAATTTTATTAACTATTAAAAATCTATTTATTTTTCCCAATACCTACCCAAGTACCTCCCTCAAATTCCTTTACACATTAAAGAGGCATTATTTTTTATAAAACCATCCTCGGAAAGATTTTGGTGGAAAACGAAAGCAGTTGTTTGAAGCAGATGTATCGTTTAACCAAGTGTTTTGTAATATATCTTCATCCACATCCTACAAATATTATTCAACCTTGAATATATAATAACGTAAGTATCTCCTGTACAATAAAATATTATTATTTAAATGGAATAACCTCAATCCTTATCCTCTTCCCTAAAGTGGGAAACAAAACCATTGTTTGTGTGTACATTGAATGATCACCTTGTGCACTAATGTAATTAGTTTTCCATCATTTCCATTCATGTATTTTCATGCTGATTAACTTAATTTTTATATATTTCCTTAAAAAAATATTAATAATTATGAAACATTAATATATCATATAACTTATTACCTTAGCACCCATTGAAAAATGATAGCATCATTCGTGTGTATGGTGGACTACCACCTCACAACGCGATGTGATTCATTTTTTTTAAAGAATCGTATGGATGGTATATTAAAGAATATTTTAAAATTATATTATTATATTTATGATAAAACTATAATTATTTAAATATTAAAAAAAACTTTCCTTAATTCTAACATGGTCTCTGGAAAATTAAAGCATTACACATGAGAAAATATGGTATATCATTCCCAATATTGTATCATAGTTCATTTTTCCAAAAGATCCATCATGATTGATTTTAATTGTATAATTTATGTATAAAAAAGAAAATTATTTCATTATTAATATTCTAGAGATGATTATTTACTAATATCACTGACTTTTTGTCAACTTTCCAATGTGATTTTGGACATATAAGTCGAATAATGCAAAAAAAATCTAACTTGGACCTAAATGATTAAGTAATTGAATATAACATGATAATAAAGTAAAATAAATGGAATAAAAATCTTCAAAAAATTTATTAATTATGTAAATAATTAGAATAATTTTATTATTATAGAAGATAATTAACTCACATGATTCATTATGCTCGAGGTAAGGGATCTCTCTAAACCACCATTTACTCCAAATCATGACTATTCTTCCTATAACTCACTTTCAATATATTTAATGTTATGTATTGATTCAAAATTATTTATATATTTCTCTCACATATATACCTATATTTTTCTCCCTTACTTTTGTAGGTTAATACATACCATGTGTTTGTTTCTGGAATTCCTTCATTATGAAATTTCATTTGGTTATGAATTGAGGCAAGATTATGTAACCCATGTTATTTCCCTGTGTAATTTTTATGTTATGCCTTATGATTTAATTAATTTATATGAAAAAATTAAATAAATATAATTTAATGATGTATGACCTAGATACAGTTCCAATTCATTGGGTAAAGATTCAGTCTCATGAGACGTCTTGCATGTGATTTGGGAGTAAACATAAGCCATTATGGGACTTTTTCCACCATGTGATATTCTCTAGAAAGAAAGAATTGAATATTTTTTATTTCATGTTATATGCTTATATCACATCTCGTATGTTTCCATGATCTTATGATGCCGTGTTATTTATGTTATGATCCCATTTCACTACAAGAAAGGGCGTCTATACTCATTCCCATATACCAATAGTTTTTAAAAACTTTTGGTATAGGGGGATATATCCCAATAGTTTATAAAAACTATTGGGATAATCCATTTATATGATTGTTATATGAATGGTTCTAAAATTATTTTATTTAGAGTTTTTCCAAAATATCATCATGTAGTGCCTCATCATTTCTCAAGTCGAGCCACATTTTCCCCAACCGAACAGTTCTCTATTCTTCCCCAGGCATGGAAATCCATCATTGGTATTATTCATTTGGTTTCTTCAATTTAAAATGGTTTATTTATAAGTGGGTCATATATTTTTCCATAAATCGATTTAATTTCCTATATACATATAAAACACTAACCTATGACATTCATTTTTATTACACATCCACATTGATTTATCATCTCACAATATTTTCATTTGATTATTCTTGAATATCAAATTTCAATGTTCCAAATATTTTATCTATTATATCAAAAATTATTTTTTTATTTTCTAGGTCTAAATGAGTAAAAAATTCTATTTTTTCAGATTCCATATTCATTTAGTGATGGTTAGTTTTAATTAAATTTCAATATTGAATTTCATAAAAAATCCAATTCTGTGAGACATATTTTTTTAATTTAGTTACTATCTACTTATACATAAATATATCATGAACCTACTTTTTTTATGATCTTTATATAATCAAAATAGAAATTGGTTTCTATTAATGAAAATTATTGTTCAAATTTTTTAGTTCATGGTTTATATAATTCTATTCCATGTGAATTTGGGTGATATTTTTACTTTAACATAATTACATTTAAAACATATTAGAAAATGAAAAAAAAATACAATAGTGTTAAAAAAACATATAAATTATATGTTTGTAATGATTTTAGATTTATAAATGAATTCTAGAATATTTAATGATTTATACTTGATATATGATTATTTGAATAAGGATTTAATATGTATGGTTCTATAATACATGATTAATCTTGATAATATTATTTTTCATACATGCTATTACATTTTGGATTTTTTGTTAAATTATTAAAAAAAATATAGTGTTGATATGGGTATTTCGTAGCAAGAGTCTAAGGATATCATCTACAAATATAATGTTTGGTCTTGATTCCCCGACTATTAGAGAGACTATACAACCCAACCTCAACTATAATTTCTTTATATGTATTTTATTAATTATTTAAAATTTAAATATATCTTTAGTAGGTGATGGAAAATTATATTATATTCTTATAATGTTGAATAAACATACCCTCTGTGATAAAAAATAATTATATATCAATATCATGTTAACATATTGAATAGTGATTTGCTGTTACCTAAATCCATTGTAAGGGGTATTATATTTTGTGTTTAAAAAAGCCTCAAATATTATAGTTTCTTAAAAGGGAAATTAATTAAATATTCTTAACAATTTGAGTGTATAATAATATGGTATCCCTACACACATTTTTGGGTAAGCCTTAATAGTCAATGAATATCCATACAAGGTTAATCTTATCACATCCTATAAGATATCCTAGATTGTCACAAATATCATATATAAAGGAATTAAAACTCAAATAGTAGCATATATACAATCATATGAGTCTCATAAAAGTCATTAACACCCCGTGCAATAAAAAATGATAAAGAAAATTCAAAAAAAGACTTTCTACAAGATGGATACCCTACAAAACACACCCTATTAAAATATCATCTTAAATTATGTATAAACAATTTTACATATACACTTTATTATGATAATATTTTTGTCATCAAAATATTCTACTATGAAAACATTGATAACTAATAATACTATTTTGATTCTGTAATTCTAATAAAATAAATAAACTAGGGTGTCTGTTATGGATTCATATAATGTGAACTAATCCTCATTTCCTTTAATATATTTTTAATTTAACTTGATTCTTATTTCATTCCATTTTTTATAGAAAAAATAACACATTTTTATATAATGCATAAAATTTGGATATATTTAGCCAGTTTAATCTCATGTAAATTTCAAAACAAGTTGGGGATCACATTGGATTTTCATTTAAAAATACTTTAGATAGTGGTAATATACACTTCACATGTTATAATTATGTTGTAATACCTTGGTTAATTCATGAAGAAGTTAGATACTATATAACCAAATGCGGTTTTGAAATGAGATACTTTTCGTGTAATCACAAAGGGGAAAAATTTACATCTCAAAATGTTCATAATTAGAATGAGAGGACTGGATTGGAGAATTTATTGGATGGCCAGCTTCTATTTATTATTCATTATGATAAATAAAGGATTTGAACCCAAAAATAATTCAATACGAGCATAAATAATGCATGTAATGAAATTGATGAAGTTTTTTGGGTGAAAAAATTGAATGATGCCACCACAAGCCCAGTATATCGGTAGTGCGTTAAAATAAGAAGCATGAATTTTTAATCTGACTGTTTCTTGGGAAAACAATTTATGGTATTTCGTATACTACCATCGATTATATTATTACCTTTTTCAAATACAAACTTATAAATGATATAGATATTCCCTCAAACCAAAATATTTCATGGATTTTATTTTATAAATTTGGATTTTATAAAAACAAAATTCAGGATTACTCAAAAGATTGTAGCATATTCTCGAAGGAAACAGTTGAACAAAATGATAGTATAAAATTTAGAACATCTTTATGGATGCCAAATTCTAATGTAACTCCATCACATGTTCCACATAATGTAATTTGGAACTTTCCATTGGATCCTAGAATCTAGAATATTTTATTTTTTGATGAAATATCAGTAAAAATGTGATGGGATGATATCAAGAGAAAAAAGTATAATGATAATTTCATGCATCCTGAAGATGGATTTTAATGGATAACATTTTATACTTGATATCATGATTTTAAAGCTAATATGTTTAATGTTAGGTTGGGTCTATCATGTTACAATTTTAATATGGTTTGGAAATTGATTATATAACATATAACATAGCCTATTTTCATACAAATTTATAGCATTAATTTATGGATATGTATGAAAAATTCAATCACTTTCATCAATATACTCATATCTCAGCTATATGATCCTAGAAATGATATAGATGTATACAAGTAATATTTTATTAAAGAGTTAATACATCTCTCCAATGTGGATTTGCACACAAATAATGCATGTTTGAATGAAAAATTTCATTTGAATGTTGCGCTTATGTAGACAATAAATTACTTTCCTACATATGAAACATCTTATGGATGGGGTATAAAAGGAAAACTATCATGTTCTTTTTCTGTTAAGGATATATGATCTAGAAGACTTAAATATCATTACACTTTTAGTTTAATGGGACATTGATGATTAATTCCAATGGATCATCCATATAGGAATAATCATTATTGGTTTAATAATACCATGGAAAAAAGATAATAAACTACAGAATATGCCTAAAACTAATTTTCCAACTAAATTGAAAGATGTTATTTTTTTATTTGGGAAGGGTCACATGAAATATAGAAATAAGAATAGTGTTTCCATTGAACCAAATTACAATTTTAAGAAGAAAGTATTTTCTTTGAGTTTCCTTACTGATCAACCAATTTTTTATTTCATTTTTTAGAAATAATTCACATTTAAAGAATATGTGAAAACTTTCTTTCAATTCCTCTAAATTTCAAGGGAAATACAAATAATGATTTATGATTTTGGCACGGGTTGGTGTATTGGGGTATCAAACCAAAATTTCATCCATTGTTTATTTGTGAAAATAAATGGAATGTTTCATGTTCTACAAATGTGATGAAATGTTCTGAACAAAATATATTTAAGTACTAATGAATATTAATGTTCCTGATATAAATTCTGGAAACAAGTCAAAATGGTTAAATAGATGATAGTTGAAGAATAAATAATTAATTATTAATTATTATCACATCCTTATGCATGAGTTGATTCTAATATAAATCTATCATCTTCATTCCAATAACGTAAGGGTGAATATTATTCTGTTTTACCATTTTTATAGATATATTTATGCTATGAAGTTATAAAAGTCGTTCTTTCACAACATGTTGGTAGAGGAACCATTAATTTTTGTGTGAGTTAGATATAATATTCCCCCCATAATTTTTCACATTCATAATGCATATAACTGTCCATATTCTAACCGAAATGCTTCCAAGAGGACTTTTGATTTTCATTAGATATATCCAACTGAAAAAATATATACACATTGAAGGCTTTTTTTTTGAATAATAGTCATTTTTAAGGTTTTGTCATTAAATATTACATGGCTCAAGAATGTTGGGATTTATGTTCAATGTATTTCTATAATGTAACTACAAGTTAGAATAGACCAACAATAAATGATGAAGAGTGGTATGAAAAAATTGAACCTAGTTCTCCATCTCTTCCCCAAATAGGGGGAATTCACAAATTATATACATTGACCATATAAATCCTGAAAAGTTAGAGATTAAACAACATGAAGTTTTATTTAACTATGATTTGTTTAATGACAACATCAAGTAAGTTAATTTAACAAGAATCAGTAATATCATCTCCTTTTATTGTACATGTCTCTTAATATATTTCTATTTTATGGAAGGGAACAAAAAAATTGATAGATATAAATCACCATTCTTTATCTTTAATATGTAAAGATAATTTCTATAGATAAAAGTGTTCTTCTTGGTTGAAATTGAAGGTATAGGTTTTACTATAATAAATTTAAAAAAAAATATGTAGTTACTTTTAACATTCATTTATACTTTAGGTATTTAGTTTTCATGTTGAATCTGCCTTTGAGGAAATAAGAGTTTTGGCATTTGGTCCAAATGCTATGTTTTTAAAATGAAAATCAATTGTGATCAATGGGTATATATTTATTATGAATGAACAAGCATTGAACACAAGAAGACACTAGGACACTATTTTTTTAACTCCCACAATATACTGTTATGAGGCATCTCACATTTATTAATGATTTTGGAGTTAGATTTATTTGCATTACTCGCACTCTTTCTTCTAGTGATCCATATATATTGACATCAATGGTGAAACAAGTTTTTTATATGAAACAACATTTGTGACATGAATTTGGTGACATTATTGAATTAATAAAAATACTTATATTTTCAAGATGGTGATGATGAATTAGGCACCATCCTTGCTCTCATTTAAAATGATCCATTTATGACTTATGATGACTCCAATAGTTCAATTGTCAGAGTATACTGTGAACCAGAAGTTTTGGTCGGAAATATATAGTGTCATCCTTCTTTGTTCTCAGTACTTTTGGTTTAGCTCAATATGGGTTGTTATTGTCAGTACTATTCAAATTTATTTACTATTTATTACAAATATTTTATATCTTACTTGACATTCATTTTTATTTTCAATATATGCTTGTTTCATTTTTTATGTTGCATTTTCTAGTATTGAATTAAACTATATTAGATCGTACAATACCAAATAATACTGAAACAATTAATTTGGATCAAAAATAAAGATTAATTGAATTAAAACATATTAAACTAATTAAAAATGAAAATAAAAAAATTAGGAAATAATGACCTAACCAAAAATGTGAAAATGGCCTCACCTAAAAGATGAACCAAATGACCTAACCTGGAAATATATATAAATGAAATAATAAATTGATCAAAATGAACTAAATTACCAAACAAAAATTTAATTAGATAGAATTGAAAAGAAAAAAAACTATATCATACCCATTATAAACATGATAATTTGAATGTCTTGAATTTTCTATGAATTGTTTTTTAAATTAATCCCACCAAATATAAAATACTATTGCTATGTCATTATATATCAATTATTTGGATTGAAAAATTGTATTTTTAATTAAATCATGTCCCATATTCTTTCTTCTTTAGCATACACTTTAGTTTTTTATTTCTAATTAATTCAATAAAGTTTTTCAAATATAGGAAATAAAAAGCATGGAAGAGATTAAAAGGAAAAGGATGATAGAGATCAATTACTGAATGAAAGAGATGTTGTACATCTTTTGGTTCCCATTGTGAGTATTTTATTTCAAATATATATATATATCAATAACATATAATGTCTTGTGATTAATTTTGATTTTAAATTTTAATAAGGACCCACCACTTAGAGTATAGTTACTCTATAATAAGACTAGTTGTACCAGTCCTCATCCAAATGATATAAGAGTGGGTGGTACTAGAGCTATATACACCACTTAGTGTACCTGATCACAACTATTCCCTTCCTTTGACATACCATTTAGAACACCTTAATATCCACCATTTTCATTAGATGCACCCAGGATATTTAGGCCTCCTATGTTTTCACAACCATTTGAATCTCATCCTTCTTTCCTTTCTTTACCTTATCTGATGATGGATCCTACACCATATCCATATTATACATTTCCACATCCTTACTTGACTTCTTATTTTCCTTCTAATTACTTCTCAATGAGATTCTATGTTCATACTCCTTCAACTTATACTTTAACACATTTTGAGCCTCCAAAGAAGACATTATGTATAAAATCATGGAGTTTTTCCTTTCCCTCAAGGGCGTGTCTCACGCACCATCGTTATTTCAAAATCTTTTGACTGTTACGTCCTCTCTTTGAGGGGCGTCGGTCTCCTCATCCCTTTTTCCCTCTTCTCCCTTCTCTTCTCCTCCCTTCCATATCCCCTATCTTCATCCTGCCCTCATCGCCTTCCTGGGTCATCCTCTCGGCCTCCCGAGGCTCCTCCCCCATCTTCGGCCCTGGGGGAATTTCCCTCTCTCACCGGCGCTGTGGCCCCATCTTTCAAGGACGCTCATTGTGGTTCACTCTGTGCTCTGCCCTATCACGCTTTCCCAAAGGTTTGCTTCTATTCGCAGACATCCAAGGAGGGTGATCTCATTTCACTGGATATCCCCAAGTCGGCCTTTATAGAGGCATCAGCATGCCTGAAGTGGACCCTTGTCCCCGGAATTGGGGCTACGAAACCTCCTCTCTATTTCTTTCAATGCTTCATTTCCTCATGGGGACTCTAGATCCTAGTAAAAATCTCTGTGATCCATAAGAAATCGTTTTGTATGGGATTCGGTTCGGCAAAGGATTTTATCCTTGCTTGGTGCCAGGCCCGCCATTCCTTTAATCTTTGGGGATTCAGCCTGTCCAGGTGTTCCTTTGAAATCCATAGGGATAAAGAAAGCTCGATAGTCATGGTATGGATCTCTCTCCCCAGGCTCCTGCTCCCATTCCAGAATGGTGGTATCCTTAAGTTAATTGGAAACTCTCTCGATGGATTTCTCTATGCTAACGATGGGACCAGGTGGTGCTCAAATGCGTAGGTAGCCCACATATGTGTGGAGATGGATCTGGCCATCCCCCCCTCCAGAGAAGATCTACCTCCAGGTGCCGAATGACATCAGGTGGACCCAATATATCAGCTACCCCATCTTTCCCAGGTTCTGTTCCCACTGTCTTTTAGAGGGCCACTCCGTGCAGGCTTGAAAAAATCATCGCAAAGGGGAGAGGTGGCCCCGTCTCAGGAGCTCTGCTTCCAGGGCCCGACGGCCAACCTCCCTACCACCAGTTTCTAACAACATTCCGCAGGAGTCCCATCAGCACCCCGAGTCTAGAATGGTGGTGCACCATTCCTCTCCTTCAGCAGACCCAATGTTTCCACTGGATTCCTTGGCCGGGGGAGGCAGGATGAATATCTGATACCCTCTCTCGTTACAATGGTGCATGCCCAGCCTTCTGCATGGTTCGGATTTGCATCCTCCCCTCTCCATCGTGTTCTTCCAAGGGGCCCTCCTAGAGGAGAGATTACAAGGCGTTTGGGCAGGCTAGCCAGCTCATCGTGCCCTGCCCCCACCCCCTAAGTCCATGTTATGTAGTCATCCAGAGGCTCTGGAAGGGAGCCTTGGCTCGATTGAACATGATGCCTCCATAGTTTCGGGTTTGATAGAAGGGTCTTCTCTTCCTAGGAAACCTATTCCAACAGTTGTCGAGTCCCACTTAGGATTATTCCAGGCACCCTCCACTCCCTTTTCAATCTCGGGGGATGTTTTATCAACCCAAGGTCCAAATTATCTCGAGTGAGGTCCTACCCCGTCGACCAGAGCTCGTCACTGAAACTCAATCAGTTCTTAGGAAGTTATCTCTCCTCCCAACAGTTTTTCCATCTCCGCAAGAGTGTGCACGCAATCACGAGCCATGTACTATACAGAGAGATTTTCCTCCTTTTTCTCCAAGGCGCACAGTTCTGGATCCAAACCCAGAACCCTACTCTATCAATGAATCCTATCATCATATGGAATTCCCGTAGACTTTGTGCCCTTGTGACAGTGGACTTCCTCGCAGGAGAAGTCCGGAAACACAAATCCAAAGTGGTTTTTGACCTCGATCCCAAGAAGAACCCTACCAGAATCAGTTAAATCTAAAGGAAATTTCGTTTTCATGGCCACATGCATGCCAACTCCACCAACCAGCATGTCTAGATATTCGGGCATAGGGACATCAAAGTAGATTTGGTTCGGGCTGAAGGCAAATTCATCACCTCGAGAGTGACTCAATTCACTACCTCCTATTTCATGTCTTTCATATACGCGAGTTTTGATCCCTAGGTGCGGGTTAACTTATGGAAGGACCATAGCGACTTCGACATAGGCGGCCATCCTTGGTTTGTCGGAGGAGATTTTAACATAGTCATCTACCTAAATGAGAGGGTAGTAAAGGGCATTTTTCAAAGGAAATCCAGAACAAGACTTCACCCAATTCATGTCTGGGAACGTTCTTTCCGACCTCAGATTCTCAGGCTACCGTTTCACCTGGTGCAACAATAGAAAGGTTCCTCACCGCTCGTGGGGCCATTTGGATCATTGTATGGCCAATATGCTATCCATTTTTGAGTTCTCCAATGCAAAGGTCTGATACCACGTCCGGGGCCTTTCAGGTCATTCCCCCCTTCTAGTATCACTAGCTTCAGGGCAGCCTTCCCATGCTGGTTTCTGCTTCTACCGTCACTGGGCAGGCACTTCAGGGTATCCGGATTTTATGAGGGCCATCCTGGAAGAGTCTGCTCAGTGGCATACCTGGGTTAGTTTACACAATAAGCCGAGATGGCTCCAGGTCAAGATGTTGGAATGGGCCAAAGACCTCCCTCCCTACGACTACAAATATGTTGCAGCCATATAGGGGTTAGATCATCTTGAGAATATCCTGGAAGAAGTATGGGATGAAAGAAATTTCTTAAGAGCTTTCCCGCAAAAAAGACGCCCTAGCCATTTTGCTGATCAAACAGGAACAAGAGGCACAGGACCAAGCCAAAGTCAAATGTCTCTACGAGGGAGATAGGAACACCACATTTTTCACACCTGCATCAATTAGAGGAAACACCCAGTTAATCCTAACATTTTTTTTGGATGATGGCTCCTATTCGGATGATAGATACCTGGTGGGAGGCTTCGCTAACTCTTTCTTCAAGGACCTCCTTACTATCCTTAACCCCTGCATGGAGGATGGGTATCCGGGAGGGGTATCTGATCATCTCGATGATACTCCTGTCCGGATATCCATCCAGTATAACGATGGGCTTTGCGCTATCCCAGATGAAAAGGAAGTCCATGAGGCCATGCAGAACCACAATCCCGATAGCGCCCCGGGGCCAGAAGGTTTTCCAGGCTCCTTTTACAAGGCCTCATGGAGGTGGTGAAAGAGGATGTTGTCTTGGATATTCATGACTTCTTTTGGGGTGGATGCCTACTGAGAGTGGTGAGTGAAACTACCATTGTGCTCCACCCAAAATCCAGGAATCCCACCTCCATCACGCACTACAGTCTGGTGAGCCTGTGCAACTTCCCGTACAATTTTATAGCAAGAATTATCAACTCCAGGCTTTCCTCCCTCCTCCCTCAGCTAGTTTCTCTTGAAGAAGCACGACTTTTTGAAAGCTTGATCAATCCATGGGGCCATTTCACTGGCACAATATATGATTAGATACATTAACTTCAAATCTCTTGGTGCCAATATGGCCATCAAACTCGACATGAGCAAAGCCTACGATTGTGTTGAGTGGCGATTCATCAATAAGGTAATGGAGAGTATCGGCCTCCCACCTTGGAATATTGACCTGATTTTTAGGTGTTTCGGTTCCTCATGGCTGGCGGTCACCTTTGGTGGGAAGTCCTTCGGCTTCTTCAAGACCACCGACAGCCTCAGGCAGGGTGACCCTATTTCACCAATCATCTTCATCCTCTGCCAAGACATCCTCAGTCGCCACATTCATAATAGTGTGGCCAGATGAGATGTCCTTCCCTACCGTAGCAAGTTGATTTCCACCCACATTTCCTAGATAATGTTTCCAGATGACACCAAAATATTCTTGAACTCTAGAAAAAGTCGATCAGGGGTATCTCAAAGGTGCTGGAGGACTACTGCCACTCGAGTGGTCAAATGATAAACAAGTCAAAGAGTAACATCTACATATCTAATAGATGATCCTCCTATCAGTCAGCAGAAGATCAGCATAACCTTTCCATATAAAGGGGAAGATTCCCATGGAATATCAGGGAAAACCAATCTCCCCCAACAACCTCGGAATCTGGGATTTTGATTTCCTCATCTCAAAGATTACAGAACGGATCCACAACATGGAAAAACATATTTCTCTCATTTGGAGAGAAGATTTACCTAATCAACAGTGTTCTTATGGCCACCCTACTCCACGTACTCTCTGCTATTAGAGTTCCCGAAGGCGTCATCAATAATATCGACAAGCTTCTAGCCAACTTTATTTAGGACCCTAAGGTTGAGGGAAAACGCCATTGGGCCTCCGGGTGCAGGATGGCAAGGCCTGTCATTGCAGGAGGCATCAATTTCCCGAGTCTTGAAGACACTATTCTCTTCATGCATGCCAAACTCACGCGGGAGGTAATAGAGTGGTACAATCTATGGGGCTCAACAATGCATATCTACCACACTGTAACCCTGTCATCGACGACTGCTCACTGATCTCCTTTTTGGTAGGTCAAATCTCCTCTTATTTCTTTCCTCCTTCCCCACTCACACTAGCTCATTAGGAAGGGAGACCTCTTCTTCTGAAATCAGGACTAGGTCGGAGGTCTCCTTGGATTTCCGAGATTTCCCTCCCCCTCGATCTCTTTTAGGGAGGCTAGCTCGTATCTGGCCCTCATCAAGGCAGTGATGAGTGCGAGCCAACATGAGTTTTTTTTTTACCTCATTGATCTGAGCTCGGACCCGGACTATTGCATCTTCACACCCCTCTTCCTCAAGGGCCTTCTCCTCAAGACACTTCTGGCGCATTTTTTAGGCGCCTGTTCATACAGAGAGTTGGCACGACATCCTCTGGTCCAAGTTCACTCCCTTGAAATACATTTTTCTTCTCTGGCGGATAAGGGATAGAGTGATACCCACAGACAAGCATATCAAGCGGTGTGGCATCCCGCTCATTTCCTGATTCTCCTGTTGCGGAAAACATCAGGAGGAAAGTACTGGTCATCCCTTCTTTGAGGGGGAATGGGCGAGGGTGGTACGGGGATACCTCGGGGAGCTCACTGCACTACATGATCCCGAAATAGTAGATCACTGCACTGCATGATCCCGATATGCCATATCGGCCATTCCTGAGAACAAAAAACTTACTCATTGATCTAGTCAGGCCTCTCAGCAACTGGAGGGAGGCTCCCACTGTCCACCGACTCATGAAATATGTTCTAGATGGCCTTCCCGGTTCTCACAATGCTAGTGGGCAATGGGATCACTGGAACCTCCATCCAGGGGCCTTAAACTCAACACAGACGGGTCTTGTATTATGGGAGCTCTTCACAGTGGTTGAGTTGTATGCGACCACTCTGGCTCTATCATCCTAGTGTTCTCATCCCACCATGGCCAAGGTTCCTCTCTTTAGGCAGAGGAAAAAAGATTTTCTTTCAGTGCTATCCTTGTGCCACCAAAGAAAGGATGTTCTTATGGAGGCTGAAACAGACTCAAAGATCCTTTATAATGCCCTGAATGGTAGGGGTCCCATCCCATGTTCCATCAACTACACCTTCAGAAAGTGCAATGGTTTGATCAACAACAACACCAATGTCGTTCACACTTGGTGGGAGGGGAACTGAGTTGCGTATCATCTTGCATCACTTGATGTCCTGGGTCCGGAGAGCATCTAACTCCACAATTGGGAGACCTTGAAACCTGAGGGGGTTAACCTTATTAGAGGGGACGCCCTTGGATTTCATTATTTCAGGCCCCCATAGGGCTCATTCTTGTATGCTCCATGCTCCACATCCCTAGTTCCTTCCTTTTTTAAAATAAAATAAATAAATGATGATGATAATGAAGACATTTGGTCCCACTCCTTTTATATAGGTATATTTTCCTTTGTAACTTATGACTCCATAGGCACCCATCGATTAGACTACCTCAGGTATAATTATAGAACCCTTATAATTTTTTCCATAATTTATTTTCATTATAATATGTATTGATATAATGTTTTCTTTTTTTTCTATCATAGTTGGATCTTTCTCTATGTGGTGTTGGAATTCATGCATGATTGATGTGTTGAATTGCTGCACGTGGCTGATGGCTAAGTACAGTGAGTAAAATAAATTGATATAAAAATAGGGTGATAATATCAGAGATTATATGATATTTTCCTAATACTCTGACATCATTCATGTTAGGCCACTATATTGGAGATACCATCCAAATTAAGTAATAGATAATTCATGGGTGAAAATATGGGTATGTAAATTCACTGGATTTAATGTTATATTGTTATTAAATTTATATGAGTTAATATTTTGGTTCCATATTTGTTATATTTTTCCAGATAGTGTGGTGGTGAGGATAACACAACCCATTGAATTAGGTTGGACATGGTGAGCATATAAGCATGAGTTGTATAGTGGCTAGTATGCTAGAGTTGGTAATGATTAAGAGGCTGATACTATAATGAATGAGTATCTAGTAAAATATTATTGGGAAATGGTTTCATATTATTGGAGTAATGAGTTCATGGTAATAAAAAAATTCGATTTTGGAATGAAAATTACCATGATTTTCTTTAATATTTACTTTTTTATTATTTAAATTTCTCTTTTGGGAATCATCAGGAAGAAATAAAAAATAAGGATGCTAATATATACCTTCACACTTTTGGGAGGAATATGATGTCATACCTTCAGAGGAAATAGGTAAGACCCATGTTTATAATTTTTTCTAATTAAAAAATATGGAAATATAATTTATTCAATTGTGAATTATATGGATTCATAAGAAGTGAATGTATGATAATAAAATCAAAAAAATAATAATAGATGGTTACATCCACCACTATTGAACATGACTTAAGAAATAAAATACCCCTTAGAACAAGGTGAAATATGTCTTTATGGATTCCTATCATGAAGGTTACAACAAATCACTAATTTTACTTTTATTTTTGTTCATTTTTTAAAATATTAATGAACTAAAGGGGTTTATCTGAACTATGGGAATGAATCATGAAATAGAATTTTTTAAATGATAATTTTATATCCAAAATCCCAACCACTTTTTTTTATTTTAGATAAAATCAAATTTGGATGGTTAAGTGTGATTATGCTTACAAGATAGAAAAAGTGAAAACGTAGAGTACACCTAAGTATATCATCAGAAAGAACCTAAAGGCCTTGAATCAAGATAATAAATATTTTATTTCCATGGTAATTTCCTAATTTATAGCTCCAGATTGAGAAATATGATATCTTTAATGGAAAAGATGATAAATTTCATAACTACTAATTAATAATTAATGAAAAAATAAATAGGCTTGATTTTAGAATAGATAATTTTAGCTATTAAATCTAACCTTTTAATGACTTTAACATTGAGACCAAGTAAAATTATTTCTCATTACAATTTAGAACATTTATCTGATGCAATATTGATCGTAAGATTCATATCGTCAGTGAATTCTTCACATTAGACCTTTCAAAAGTTATTGAAGGAATATTTCATCATTGTAGAAAGATGTGAAAACCATAAGATGATAGATATATCTTTTCCCTATGTGTAGCTAGCCTTGGATTTTGAGGTTTTACATGGGTGAAAAAAAGGTTCCTTGGACACTACATCTAAAACATTTTCCATAACACATTCCTATATACAAATTGAATCAAGATCTCAAAATAAGTAGACAAATACATTATCTTTTTTACCAACAATATAATCAAATCTACCACTAAATAATTTATTTTCCTTTTCACTGTAGACTATAATAGTCACATCTTGTGATGTATTTCTTATTGAGTTAATTTATATAGACATGGGCATCAATGGATACTCTTTATGAGGTAACTACATCGTTTACTTGACTAAGAACCCCTCATCATCCACCAATGGAAACATCTATTTGTGAGTAAAATAATTTGACATATATATCATACCATAAACCTGGTTTCTTTGAATGGTGGATTTCCCTTTATGCATTTAGAACCTTATTTTTCTTATTTAATGTATCATAGATTTAATCTCTCCTCCATGAAGATAAGTTGTTCATGTTGTTTTGCATGTGTCCATGTGATTCCAGTGACTTGGAAAGAAGTATCCCGAAAACATATTCCTTTTTCATCAAAAACATTCCTGTAGATGTAGGTAGGATTGGTCTTGGGATTTGTGAGTCAAGAGGTATTTTTAGATAAACCATATACATGAAATTGTTGAAGATGATTAAAAATATAATACATTCCAGAGACCTGATAATGTAATATGAATGTCTAAAATAAAACAACATTGAACTAGATTTTAATTTAGTATTACACATTCTTCATTAGACAAATATTTTTTTCGTAATAAATTTTTTAGTGTCCAATATAACACCATATAAAGTGAACATAATTGTACCTATAAGATGATTTAAAAAATTAGTTTGAATTTTATTCTTCCTATAAAAATGATATAACTATTTAATAACCATCAAGTAATTAAAAATAATCAAAATCAAAATCAAAAAATAAAACCACATAAACATATAATTGGAAGAACTTAATTCAAAATAAACCAATAAAAAGTATCACATTGTTGAAAAAACAACCTGATTAATCAATGATAAATAATTCTAAAAGGATTTACATAGAATAAAATAAATATATATTTATTTATAAGGTGACCCATAGGTATCAATTAGATGACTCCTACAATGTACTTTTCTAAACATTTCCTAATATAAGGAAGACACTATTTTTTACTCACAACTCTCATTCAATCAATCAACCAATAAGTTACCATCAATATTTTTTTATTAATCAAGAAAAACAACCTCTTTAAAATCCTAGTCAATCTTCATGAGATTCTCTTACCTTGATTTTGAAAAATAAACATCTTTGAAATCACTCTAATATTCCAATATTTTTTGTGTTCCCCTTAAATTTTCACAAATATTGAGTTTCCATATTCTCTATTAGATAGATGAATTTAGCAATAATTAGATATAATAATATAGTTAAAGGTAAAAGTATCATGGGATGCATTTTACACTATGAAATCTTTTCCACTTTTAATTTTTGAATGTTCATGACCATTCTGTGTTTCTTATGTTTTGAATTGGAGATTTTTACATCAACCAAAATAACCCTTATCTACATATTATCCCTTCTACATGGGAAATGAATGAAACTTTACATATCTTTTAGGGACTCTTATGTATAAGTTTGTTCACTATGATGAAATCATCCGCTGTGTTAAAATCATGACTCACACAGATTAGTGTTACACAGGTTTGAAGTGAATGAATGATAATCCAATAAAAAAGAAAGAAACTAACCCATACCTAAGATACAAAACCAACCCTTTGTTAGTAAAAATAAAATGAAACATTTTTAAAAAAAATGATGTTTAACCAAAATGAATCTAAAAAACTAAATCAAACAGATGTAAATATTAATGAATTAAACCCAATTGAATGTGACCATCATTGATTATAATAGAATATACCAAAAAATAAAAAATAAAAAAACCAATCTAAACCATACAAAATGTACGGGGACCAATACAAAGTGAATAAAAAAGAAACCACCCAAGATAAACAATGTTGAGAAAATTTGTCCTGATACAAATAAAAAAAATCAAACAAACTAAAAAAATTAAACTATAATAGAATTAAATTGTATTGAATCAAACTGAATAGGCCTAGAAAACCCAAATCAAATTATACCAAAAAAATATAATCCATCAATACAAAATTAAACAAAAGTAAACATTAAAAAATGTAAAAGTTATACAAATAAAATCAAAAATTACATTCATGTTTTGATCAATAAAAAAAATTAAATAACATAAATAGACCTAAATACACTATAACTGAATGAATATTAAACTAAAGATACAAATAATGAAGAAAAAAACCAAATCAATGCATCATGACCCAACCAAGGGAAAATATAAATAACTAAATAATGAAGAAAAAAAATATTTCCAAAATTAAATGACTAGAATATGATGAAACTGATAAAATATTACTATAAGTGAAACCAACATGAAAATAAAAACCTAATTGCACTAGTATGGTCATGGTCAAGATAAGTTAGTAAAAAATGAAAGGAATTCACACCAAAATAAATAAAATTGAATTGAATTGAATTGAAATAAACAGAATGAAATCTAACTTAAATAAAGGTATATAAAGTAACATATAATAAACTGAATCATATCATGGTTGAAAAAACTAAATCAAATTTAAATGAAAATTTATAAACTAATATAGGTGAATAAAAATAAATAAATAAAATTTAGAATAAACAATATTGAATAAAGATGAAAAAAATAATATGAACATAACCAAATGGTATGTCATTAATATAAAAAGAATATTATTAAAAATAATGAATTGAATTGAACTATACATAAAAAATATAATTAAAAAGAATAAAATAAAATTATACCACGTAAAACTGAATAGTAAAAACATGGATCAAAACCAAACTGACCTTATGTGCACCCATTTTAACTAAACTTTAACATTCTTTAACCAAATAAACAGTAAATCCAATATCTTCCCGTGTCTTTTTAAAAAAACACCAATATTTACTATATGTTGTTATAAATACCCATCAATGAAATTTTTACCTTAATTTCTCATATTTTATCCCCTTTAAAATTAATTCATAGAAAAAAAAAGAATACCAAATATGAACAAATCTAGCATTTATTTAACCATTCCATTTTACCATATTATACATGTATTTAATCTTGATTATTCTTTTTTCAAAAAATACATTTTATTTACATTATTATATAAATAAATTTTCTATATAATAGTTGAAATAACATATAAAAACAAGAATCCTTAAATTACACTTTAAATTAATTTATCAAATAATTATTTAATCCTATTCTCAATTCTCATAATTTAATATATAAATTTTTTTTTCCGACAAACTCATATCATAATAGCACAAATTAATGAATCATTATAGAAAATTATATTACATCATCGAGTACAACTATTTTATTTTATTTATGAAATTAATTATTAATAACCTACTTTCAAAAAAAAATTCTACATTCAATTTCATTTTGTACAATGGTTTTGAATATTGAAGGATGTGTGGTTCAAGAAATTTTTTTTTCTCAAAAAGAAAGAAGAAATATGGAACTGTGTAAAATAAAATGATATAATAGAAAATTGTATGTTTTAATTTGTAAATTTCAAAATTTAATATATATTTTTTTACTAAATAGTCCATTTATATTTTTAATATTTTCTTTTAGAGGCCCATTATGAGCTGACATTGGAAATCTTTGTTGAAAAAGATCATTGAATTTGGTTTTCGGAGATGAACACCAAGTCAGAGTACGCTATCAACTAGGGAAAAGTATTGTCCCAACTTGATATTATCCCACTTTAGGTGCCATTTCTAGTATCATAGAGTTGGAAAAATATAATGCACGGGTAGCATAGGCTTATTCCAAGGTAGTTGAGGCCCAAAAAATGATCATATAGGAGGGTTAACATAATCAAATTCCCAATGATATATTTTGGAAAATAATTGTAGTATTCTCTCCATAACTTCTACCTGATAACACTATTTATTGTGATTTTCATATAAAGATGATTCATACGTTATATAGTTCACTATGAGGTGGTCCTAGTGGTGTTTGGGATGATGATGTTACTGGCGATGGTGATGGTGATGGTGAATATGATGGTGAGGATGATAGTGAGGATGACACTAAGGATGAAGACATGTATGATAATGAGGATAAAAGTGAGGATGATGTCAAGGATGATGATTATGGTGTTGTTGGTGATAGTGGATAGATTGACCCTTGAATGTTTTAATTAATATTTATGAACTTTGATGTTTGATGATTAGTAATGAATTAATGTATGTGATGTTTTTAATGTGTTTTATCACTGATTGACTGAATTAATTGGTTTTTTATGTTTTCATTATTTTTATATTGGTTGGTGATGTTTTTATGTCGGTAACTGATCACGGTCGGCTGCTGCTATGATTTTGGGGGGATTCTGGTGTCTATTTGTTTAGGATGTGAGTGCTTATTCTTGTGAAATTATGATAGGGCCTATACAAATGGTTTCAAAACTATTGGTATAGAACTAAACCAATGGTTTCAAAACTATTTGTATAAAACTATACCAATTATTTTTATAGAACTGTTGGTATAGATTTATACTAACAGTTTTTATAAAACCATTGGTATACTAAAAGTACATTATCCCTATAAAAAAGGTTCACTAAAATTCATTGGTATATGCCTATAACAACATACAAACTCACAATGGTTTTGATAACCCATGGTATAGGCTATACCAATGGTTCTCCAGTCAATACTAATAGTTTTGAACCATTAGTATAACTAATAATTTAGGCAGTGTGCGATTACTCTCAATTCATCTCTTTTTTATATCATGTTAAACTTTTTATTAAAAGATATTCTTCCTTTTCATTATTATTCTCTTACGAGTATTTTTAGGTCACCACTTTATTTTTTTATTCCCTATGTTATCCTAGGTAGGGTTACGAGATCAAATGGTATTAGGAGTTCTCTGTGGAGAATGAATTAAAAATTTCTTGCTTTAATTTTTTTTATGTATCATTAACCTAGACTTCTGGAGACACTAAGCGTCATGATCTTTAGGGTTGTAATTAATGTTTATTTATGTTTAAAAATAATATAATAATATTTGTAAAAGTAATGGGTATCTTTTATTAGTATCAAAGAATGGACTAGTTATTATGGGGATTAATATTAGAAAAATCTAATTAAATATTTTGAAATCAGAAAAAACGAATTCAAACATACCTAAATATTTATAAAGTATAGAATAATTTTATTTCATGTATATACATCCCAATATAGATAATATAATTAGATGTGCTCTAAAACAGTTATACCTAAGGGAAATAACCAAAAAAATTGCACATTGATATGGACTCAATTTTCATCTGGTGCATGAAATTGGTCTTATTGCACACCTGAGTTGACACTCTCGGGGTATATTCTTTGTCAATTCTAAAAATTATTTAAAAACGATTACGAATGAATTGAATTATTTTTTATGTGATAAAACTAAATAATATTATTTACTAATGATATCCTATATTGAAACCTAGAGACTCATATGTCAGGATATACAAATCTTTTTTAAGTTATTCCTTCTATGTTTATAGGATTCCATTTTTTATATTAATGTATTCTCAGTTTTTAGTTAATGTAATAAAATATACAAAAATTTTCCAACAACCAACATGATAGGTAATGTGATTATTTACCTAATGATATTCTTATCTTTATAGGATAAGAAGATGACAACATTAGTGAAATAATAGCTCAACCAGCTCAAGTCGTGAATAAAAAATTTAATCATGCAGAACACACTCCTTCAAAGAAAGAGAAAGGAAATATTGCAGAAGAAAAAAAATCTCTTGTATCCAATTAAAGATGGCACAACAGAACCATTTCATGAAAAAATTTCCTTCAAGGCAGCTGTTGTGTGGGAAGTACTATTTTTTGAAATTTCCTCACCCCAATGAGTAATCCAACCTGTATAAAACTTCTTATAAATAGGTAGAAACATCATTAGCATCAAACTAAAAAAAATACTATATGGTGTATTAAAAACAAAAACAAAATACTAACGTAGAAAGTGGTGGCAATATTATAGGGGCATTGAACTCTATTTACATCCTAAATATAGGCCATGGATTATCACCGGTAGCGAATCCAAAATCTACAAAGAAACAAGCATGGTTATCATTTCTTTTTCTTTTTCTTTTTTCTTTTTTAAAATTTTGTTATTTTATATAATAAATGTCTAGAGATACTAGTATTTATGTCATTTTTTTGTATTTTATAACCACACATTGCATGATTAATGTCTGAAGCTACTAGTGTTTATGTTAGTGTTGTGTATTTTATAGCAAAACTTTTCAAGTGTACATGTTGCACAGGTAATATAAAGTTCAGATATACCAACAATTACAAAAAAACAAGCCTTAAACCCAATTAAATGGGGTTAGGTGAAACGAATAAATTAATCCAATCGGTTCAGATGAACTAAAATCTAAGAATATAACTAATACAAATTAAAAAACTATATTTGACACAACTCATTAAATAATAGACTCAGAGAAGGGATTTAATTGACTATTGATTGGTCAAGTTAGATTATATGGATTTATTGGGTTCCACATTGTAGAAAGAGTTGATCCAGAAACCATTCCTCTTAAATGATAATAGAAAACTTTATTCACGTATACAAATATAAGAAACAAGACTCAAGATAGATAAAAAATACAAAATTAAAAATGAGAAAAAAATTAAATAGGACAACTCTATGTAATGCCAATATCTGAAATATCTAAATACTCAACACTCCCTTTCATGATGTACAATACATTATCATTCCACACTAATTCAAAATACTAAATAGATATAGACTATAATTGAGAAACTGAGCCACATGGCCACTAGAGTTGATGCCAAAATTATCAAGGAAAATGCATCATGATTATCTCGGTCCTCGAAGAAGGTTATAAAACGGTCACAAAGAGAATTCCAGGAAAATGTTGACAAGAAAAATGATGTTTCGAAATGATCATCTAAAGGGGAAGTCAGGAACAGTCATCTAAAAAGGATCCCTGAAGCGATCATCAAGGGTGGAAGATCACTCTAGACCCCCGTATATTTGAATTGATTGTCCGTCATTATATAAATTCAATATCATCTTTCAAGGGAGGGAGATCACTTTTCACATACCAAGTCATCCTCTGATTCTATACAAGTTTAATGAAGAGGATAAATCGTACATGGATTTATATGATAATGTCTGAAAATTATTTCCTTGTGAGAAATCATATCTATCCCAAATGATTGAGATAATGGAAATTTTCATGATTAAATACATGCCCATTGTGAGGGATTATACTTATGTATTCCCCAAAGAGTTTCATTTTCTTCCTCTGTACTATGAATTTTATTTCTCAATTTAACGTATCATTTGATCTTTATCCATATCTAATAACCCTTACATAATTGTCACCATTGACATGGAAGAACTAAAAAATTAGTTACAAGTGAATCTAGAAAAGGTTTTTATACATTATAGTGCTTCACCGTCAGGTGTATGGGTCCTCTTCATCAATAATAAGGATGGGTCAACACACCTCTACATTATTTATCATGAAATCACCAAAATCAAGATAGAGAACAATTATACACTCCCAAATATCGACTAATTGTTTTATCAACTACATGGGGCCCATTATTTCTCTAATGTGGGTATTCAGTTGGGATTTCCCCAATTAACGGGGGAGAATAAAAATATTCCCAAATTTCCTCCCAAATAATGTATAGATAACTTTGTTTTCATGGTTATTCCTTTAGGACTCAATAAATCTCTAGAATTATTTATGGACATAATGAATAGATTATTTAGATATTACCTTAACAAATTTAAGGTATTATTTAAACATAATATTATGATTTACTACAAAATCAAGGAGGACCTTATTGTGAATATGAATACATTGTTAAAGGATTTGAGAAATGATATTCTATATGAAAAGTATAGTAAATGTTATTATTGGATAAAGGAAGTATCATTATTGGGGAATATTATCACCAAAAAAGGCATACATGTAAACCCTTCTAAGATAAAAGCAATTTAGGACTAGAATAAACCAACATATGTAACAGAGATCCGTAGTTTCCTTGGAGTGGCCGGATATTACTGATGATTTTTCAAAAACTTTTAATGATTTTAAAACATTTTAACCTAGTTGAGTTTGAATGGTGTATCATTTTTTAGATAAGTGAATGAAAATGGATCATTAATGAGCTGAAAAATATGATTATCACAACACTGGTATTCATGGTTCCCTTAAGTATAAAACAATTTGTGGTATATAGTGATTCTTTGAAGACTGGATTATACTGATTCTAAATTTCAAAGTGATATCTTATACCAAAATTCAATTGAAATTTCATGAGCATAACTTTCCCACACATGATCTGTAGTTGTATGTATTGATTATTTCATTGAAAATCTAGATACACTGTCACTATAGGGTTAAGTGTGAAATATATAAAAAACATAAGAGACAAACATATCTATCCACTCATAATGAGATTAATATGTGTCATTGAATATGGTCATAGCTACTTAAGGACTACGAATTATCAATAAACTACCATCTTGGTAAAGCAAACAAAGTTGTAGATCTCCTGAGTATAAAAATTTTGGAAACATTATCAATGATAATAATTAATAAGGATCAAATATTCATAGTATTTAAAAGGATAGACATGGGAATATTCAATGAAGGAATATCATCATGCCTTTATCTAAGGATTTCTCAATAATCCTTTTATGGTGAACATAAAGGATGTTCAAAGAGAATATGGGGAAATTCCTAAGAAGTTGTAAGCTTCAATAAAATGGAAATTCACATAGTCAAAATTTGATAAAGATGGAGTTATAATATTTGGGTCTAGACTATTTGTACTAACAAATCCAGATATAAAAAAAGCGCTATTTAATGATACACATCTCTCGACATTATCTATCCACTTGAGGATCATGAAGATGTATTGAGATATTTTATAGGACTATTAGTGGGACAATATGCCGAAGGAGATCACATAATATACATCAAAGTTTCTAGTATGTTAGTATTGGAAGGACAAAAGGCAAACTTCTTAGGGGACGATGCAACCATTAGCCGTACCTACATGGAAATGGGAAAATATCATCATGGAAATTATGACTATCCATACAATGATATAAAGTTTAAATAATTCCATATGGTTTATGGTGGATAATCTTACAAAGACTACTCACATAATTTAAATTTGTTAGGAATTATCACTCGATCAATTTGCAGGGTTACACAACAGGAATGTAGAGAAAATTCATGAAGCACCATTTTTGATTGTATCTTACCAAGATATGAGAGTAACCTACCAGTTTTGGAAGAGACTCCAACGTGATAAAAATACTATGTTTAACATTATTATGAATCATCACCATCAAAATGATTCACAAAATTAGTATAATATTTAAACACTATAATATGGACTTCGAAGGAGGATGAGATCAATTTATTCCTCTAGTCGAGTTCTCGTACAATAATAGATTTCACATAGGAATCAAAATGGATAAACATGAATACATTTATGGGAATAAATTTATAATAACTTTTTTTAGGAATAATTTTTTTAATTCAATCTATTTGGAACTTATATGTCTAAGGAACTAGTAGAAAAGACCAAGACCATTCAGTAATACATTAGGACTACTCAGAACAGACAGAAGAGTCATACTGACAATTATCGAAAAACCAAGAGTTTAAGGATAAGGGAAAACTGTTTCTTCACATATCACTATGGAATATATCCATGAGATTTTGGAATAACGGAAAGAAAATCCCCATGTACATTATACCCTTTTAGATTCTTGATAGTATCAGAGTTATGTCTTATCAACCAGCACTCCCACCAACACTTTTCCAAGTACATGACATATTCCATATATCCATCTGGAGGAATTAAATAATAGATCCCAATAATATAATAAATTAATATATGGTATAACTATAATAATATATCTCTATTGAGGATAAGTTTTTCAATATCTTATATAATAGATATAAATTTACTTGCAAAAAGACAACAAAACTGATCAATAAACAATGGTGGAACAATAAATATTAAGAGGTAACATGTGAACTGGAAGAATCCAGGATTTAAAAGTACCCTCACATATTTTCACCCTAGTTTTAATATGAAATTTTAAGGATGAAATTGTTTATGGTGATGAATTTAACACCTTTTTTTTAAAATAAAACTATGCTTGAGAGAATATGTGATACCAAACATTGATCCTAAATGAACCATGATTATTTATGACCACTATAACCTATAAGTTCAATTGGTAGATATGTATAGTATTGAATAATTTATGGAATATATATAAATTTCAAATTGTTTATAATTTTTTTGATAAATTCCTTAAAAATAAGCACTCAATTTTTAATGAAGATATTTTATTCTCCAAGAAAATATATTTTCAGCAAAAATGTATCTTTATACTTATTAAGATAAAATATTAAAATTAATTTCTGGAAATTATATAAATTTTATTTTATAAAATGAAAAAAAAAAATTTAAATAATGATACCAAATTTGAATTAGGGTGAACTTTCGTGATTTTTAGAGAATAGTAAAATTTACCAATTTTTTAGACACTACCATTTTTTCTCATTAAATATAGTAATTTAAAATCCTAATTCTATTTTTAATTTTTTATTAAAATTATATATGAATATTTTATTTAAAATAATATAATTAATTTTATTTTAACTATTAATTTAAAAAAAATTGTATAAGATTATTTTTATATTTAAAAGCAAGATTTTTTAATAAAATATTTATAAGAACGTAATGTTATCCTTTATAATTAATAAAAATGAACTATAATAAAGACATATTAAAATTATATATAAAGATTATATATCTATTTATATGAAATTTTTATAATATTATAGTGATTACTATTTATATATTAAATGTAAAATCATATCATGCTTGAAAAACACATTTCTTGAAACTATTTTTCAGCATGTTATATAGGACAATTTTTAATGTAAAATATGAGACATTTTCGAATTGAATTTTATAAAAAAGATTCAATATTTTTAACAAGAATATTTAATATTATTTAATAATTAAAACTACATTTTTTGGTCCAAATGACTAGTAAAAATAGAAAAGAAATTAATTACTGCGGTTAAGGTTAAAACGGGGTTCTGTGTGTTACATGTGTTTACATTAAAATTATTTTTTCACACACATAGGATTTTTATTTGATAAACTTGATTTATTATTTGGAATTAGTGGTTAAAAATTATTTAATAAGTCACATTTTTTTTGTTAATGTATAAAAAATCTAGGTAAAATACTAGTCACCGTATTGAAAAACTAAAATGGTAAATATGAGTAAACATGAATGTAAAAGGAATAACATGTTTAAAAAATGTTTATTATTTATGTTAGATGATTTTATAAAAAATATTTTTCTTTCACTCTTTTTTTATCAATTTTTTAGGAACTTGGATTGATATTGACTTCTCATTATTGAATAGTTTTCACTATTTACAGAAATACCACTCCCTCTCACTTATAAAAGTGAACCTCCTATCCTGTTTTATTGAAAATTAAAAAAAAATGGTTCAGAAAATCCAAAAATAATACCTTAATTAATTCCCTTACCACATACTAGTGTCCATGTTTTTAGTATAAAACCCTCCTTATAAGGATTTTGGTGAAAACCTAATGAGGTTATCCAAATAAGTGGTATCATTCATAATCGAGCATTTTGTTTTATTTCTTCTTCCAAAAACATCATATATTATTAAAATGTTATTATATAATAAAATTATTACATCCCTTATACAAATATGTTATTATATTAATTGAATAACCTAAATCCATGTCCTCTTTCACAAAATGGAAAATGAAACTGTCGTTTGTGTGTACGGTGGACTACCGCCTCATGAACTGATGTAGTCTGTTTACCATAAACATATCTCACAACTATTAATGAATATGGATTTAATATATATATATATGATATTAATAAAATATTAATCATTTTTGAAATTAATATATCACTTACCTTATTACATTAACATCACTGGAAAAATGATAATGTTGTTCGTGTGTACAGCGGGCTACCGCCTTGCGAAGTGATGTCATTCATTTTTTATTATCGCATCAAATGGATGATATATATAATTTAATATATGAATTAATAATATATTTATTATAAAACTATATTTATTAAAGTATAAAAAAATTAATATAATTTCATCATGATCTGTGAAAAAATGGAAATGTTACTCATGCATACGTACGGTTTACCGTGCACATGATTGTAATGTAGTTGATTTTTCATAACAATACTTAATTATTGGTTTTAAATGTACAATTAGTGGATATAAATGTTAATATATCATGTATATTATTCTGTATATGATTAAATAATAATCTCTTTCAACATAGTAAACTTTCCAAAGTGATTTTGGACATATGAACCAGACATCATCAAAACATCCCACTTAAACCTAAATGATTATGTAATTAAATATAACTTGATAATAAATAAAATAAAAGTAATAATAATATTTAAATTGGTTCTTAATATATAAAATAGTAAAACTAATTTTGTTATTTAATAAGATAAATAATGCATATGAAGAATCAGTCTCAATGTAAGGGATCTATCCATGCCACCCTTTTCTTGAGGTTATGCCCATTCTCCCTCTAACTCACGTTCCTGGTCTTTAATGTTATGTAATTAATATAAATTATTTATATATTTATATCATATGTATTCTTATATTATTCTTCATTCCTTTTATGGGGTAATACAATCTTTATATTCATTTATCAAATGCCTTCATTAAGAAATTTCCTTTGATTATGATATTAGGAAGTATTGTGAAACTCATTTCCTTTCCATGACTATTTCTTATGTTATGAATAATTATTTATTTTCTTTATGTTTCACACATAAAACAAGAACACGTTATGATGGGTTATCCATGATATCACTCATATTGAGTAAATAAGGTTTTCCTTATGACTTTTTTGTTCCTTCATGTAGGGGAGAGATTGTTGAGTCATTAAGGTTTCTTTATGATTTGACCATTCCTCTTGTTTTGAAAATCACAAACACCTTATCTTAAAAAACTTCATTTTACCCTATATTTTACCCCTATAAGGAAAAATTACCTTCCCCAAGGAAATTTATCCTTACAATGTTTTCTTTTATCAAATCAAAATTTTTCTAAGTGTAAAAATCAGATTGAAACCAAAAACCTTGGAATCATATAATACTTTGATATGAAGAATTCTGTTTAAGACTCCAAATTCTGGTTATGAACTCACATGAAGTTCAACTACGAATTCTGGATATGAACATTAATGAAGATCCACTCTGAATTCTAGATACGAACTCACATGAAGTTCAGCTCAAATTCTAGATATGAACATTCATGAAGTTCGACTCCGAATCCTGATTACGAACATCTGTAATGTTTGACTAAGAATTATGATTAGGAATTCCAGACATGAACTCTTATAGGTTCTGACTCCAAATTCAGATTACGAATTCTGGTTACGAACTTCTCCAAGTTCTAACTCCGAGGTCTCCGAATATAGACTCCAAACTCTTATGAGTTCTGACTCTGAATTCTCATGAACTCAGACTCCGAACTTTGTATGTTGAGGTTCCGAATTATCGTGAATCCAGACTCTGAATTTCCTTGAAATTCAGACCCCATAATTCTACAGAATTCAGGTTCAGAATTCCTACAAAACATAATTTGAATATCCTTGTAATATAGACTCTGAATTCAATTATTACATAGACTCCGAACTTTTATTTACCTTCATTATGAATATCAGTTTTCGGTTATACTTACAATCTTATTGCTCTAAAACAATGTCATGCTTTCAGTTATCAACTAACAATTGTTTGAGTGACCCATGTACATGTCCCTCTGAAATTCAAAGAAGAATATGACTATTGGAGGAGGGAGTCGACCGTTGGAGTCGCGCATATAAATAGGATCTCATTTGAAAGAGATTATAACAACTTTTCGAGACTTTTGACCAAGTGTTGTTGAAATTTTTCTAGAGAGAGACATTCTTATAAACTCTAAGGATTCGTGCAGAATGTTTTGAACTGCTCGTTCAAACTTTTCTTCGTGCAGATTTTCTTAGTGCAGAGGTCTGATTTTCTTGAAATCAAGGACTTCGGGTTGTGAAGTCAGAGGTGTCGATTTCCTTACAAATAAAGGGATTGCGATGATATCAAGATAGATACAAATCTTCAGATTGAAGGCTTACCTGGGTTTGGTTCAGACAGACTTTCCTGAAAGTATAAATCAAGGGACCTCTTATCCAAGGTTGTTGGATACCCTCCTCTTTGGGTTAAAATAGTATCTACTTGTTACTTGTAGTTTTTCTACTTTTTTTCCACTGTGTATTTGTATTGTTAAGGAAAGTATAACTTTCTTATACTTCCTCATACTTGTATTCTGATTTAGTTAGATTCTATACGCTTTAAGGTAGAATGTTATTTGTTGTAAACTTTTGTTAAGTCTCATTTCTAGAATCACTTTTCCTAAATCAAGCATGTTATTAGAACTCTGAGGTACTGTGAAATTTGGTTATCTGTAAAAGTTCAAAATGAATTTTTTAAAGTATACAATTCACCCACCCCCTCTTGTATTTGTATCTTATTTTACATATTCAATCCTACATTTGATATTATAGAGTATATCATACTCATACAGACCATCTCAACAACTCCAATACAGTTGGTAATGCTTTAGTCTCTTAATATATCATGTATGAGATTTGGGAGTAAACCTAATCCATTATGGGAATTTGTCCATAATATGATATAATATATGTAGTTTTATTTCACTCATGTTTATGTAATGTTATATTTTGATATCACAATTCCTATAATTCAATAATCTTATGATACCATGTTATTTAGGTTATGTTCCCTTTTTATTACTCTATATCCTTTTCTTTTATAATATCGTGTTATACATTTGACTCACTTTTTATGCTTCTTTGTCAGGTTTATTCCCTTAATATAATTTTTAGATCATCCCTTTATTTTTTTATTCACTAATATATCCTAGGATGTTTTAGGAACTCAAATGGATTTTGGATATCATTATAGAGAATAAAATAATGATTTCATGTTTCATGTTTCCTTTTGATGAATCATGAACCTATTCTTTCAAAGACACTAGGACTCATTATATATGGGGTTTTAATTATTTGATATTTATATTTAAAAATCATTTAATAATATGTGTAAAAGTCATGGGTATCTATAGAAACAATCTTTATCATTAGTAAAACTTATATTCCTTATCGATTAATCTCTATAACCTTCCATAATTGACCAACTAAATATTGTTCAAATATAGACCCATAATTTTGAGTCTAGACTTTTTATTTCCTTTTTCTACCAAGTCTAAGATATATAATATTCATTTTTCCACTATATTAAATTATCCATAATGGTTAAATTTTCACCGTAGTCAAATCCCATAAAATATACCCCATTATTAATGTAAACTCATTCCAAAATATTAACATTGAATATTTATAAAAATCACTATGATTTTTATAAGTCAAACAACCATGTGTCACCAAAAATGGGCCTTTAAAATCCTTAAAATCATTTAATATCTAATACATTGACCTTAACCACCAAATTCAAGCTAAATAATGGTACGACCTCATTCACACCTCTTAATACACAAGAGGCAATTGGCTAATAGAGAGGGAAAAAACACCGTCAATAGGAATACCATGCCCTATATAATCGTAGACATGCACTATAATAATAAAAACAATGTGAAATAACATAGATTATCAAGGAAGAAGGTAAATAAAAATAAATAATAAAAACTTTTATAGGGGAAATACAAGTAAATAAACCAACCTCCCAACGAGTAAATCCAAACCATAGTATATAAGGTTTATGTAGATAAATAAAAATACACTTCAGAATCCTCTAGAGTCCATCCAAATACTAATACTGGCTACATGATCCACTGATTATCTAGTTTCTGTGATCCAGTTTCCTACACATAGATCCCTATAAAAAACTATGCACAAGTATCATGATTCCCATGTAGGGTGTGAGTAATAAAACCCAGTAGGAAACCACCAATGTGTCCATAACATTTGTGCACAGGTATAAAATGTGCATTCCATTATAAAATAAAAAGGCCAGGAAATCATAACCAATCATATACTTATAACACTTGTGCTAACCAAGACACCATGATCATCAACCTTAACTATAATTACTCTATTCTGGAAGGATAATCAAACATTTAATAAGTGATCAGGAACAATAAACAAGGATAGTGGACATGTTAATCTATATCCAAAAGACACAGAGCCTTGGTTTGGGCAATAAAGATGACCAGTAAACATGTACTCGGTATCCTCAAGGCATTGAGTTCTGGCATGTCTACTTGTATAGAAAGGAAACAATTTATAGTCTGTCAACTCATCATCCATAATCAATTATGTTTTGGGCGGGTATACAAGGTTTTCATGATCCTATCCCATGTATAGTTCCATCAACATCATCTCCACATGTCATGTCCATTTCCCCATTAAGGGATAGTCATACACAATTGATCATTTATACCAACTACCAATAGAATACCTCTAATGTCATGGAAAATATACACAATAATGTAGATAATAAAATTTTAAAGTGTAATAATTAATCATGATACTAAAGTAGTTACATATATAACATGTGATCAATATAAATGATTTTAAAAACATACTCCAACAATATTCATAGAATCAATAATTTGTCATGGGTTCAATGGCTACACATTAACCCACTCGAAATCACTATCAAAAATTATCAAAAAGTAATTCCATAAAAATAATAAATCATGGAAAAATAGTGTACAAGGTCCCTAAATTGTAATTATATTACTACATCAAGTTTTTTGGTGATGTACTCTAATATTTTTTCATGTATTGATGATTGAATCACACTGTTCACCAATGTATAAATAACTCAAAAATCAAGGATTACTATCTCATATTCCAGTTCATCAAGAAATATATTAATTAGAAAAACCAAAAAAGATTTTATCTCATGAAGGGTGTTTCTATAACCACATACCTCACAGAGTCCACCAACAGAACAAGTTTGGGGGTATGTTGAATTACAGGACACCAATTCACCAGATATGTTTCCAATTTTACAACATGTCATGAATTTATTATCAATTCTAGAAGACAACCATGTTTCTAGACAATAAACATTGATACAAAATCAATACATCAATGAAAAGTAGATCCAAAATTATATTAAATAAGAACAGAGTCTCAAAATGATTGTTCTATGAAAACATTCTTGAAAACATCCTCCATTCAGGAGATATCTATATTTGGTCAATGGGGACGTCATTGACATGTAGAATCCACCACCATTCTATAAATTATCCACAAATATATATTTAGTTAGCTTTGGAATCTATATATCGGGTAGTGGTATTCTAGTTCTATGAATCATATCAAGAAAAAAGAGTTAGTTATAGAAAAATCATGAAGAACAGAGGTTTTTGTAGTAGATACCTCAATTCTAGGATCTTCAACTCAGGTGGATCCACTAGAATATTTATTTGGAGGATATTTATCCACAATAGTAGCACATAGGATTCTCCAAAAATGAGAGAGATTCTTATACAGAGAAGAACAGGTCAAAACTAACCATAAATAGAAGTTAAAGTGGATTTTGGATCATTAATTTCATGACCACTTGGTTTGGATGCATAGTTGGTCAAATAATACAGAAATCACACATGATTTAATGTAATAAGATTAATATTTACTTTAAAAATTTTCACAATTTTTCAAAATATGCACGTTGACTGTGATAAGGGTGCATGTTTGTTGCATGGTTTCTGTATGGTTTGTCAAATCATTCACCTTAACAACGCTTCAGCTAAATGGTTTCTAAATTGTTTTTGTAGAGTTTGTAATAGTGTACACATTGTGGTGGATGGTATGTAAAACTAGTCACCCTAGGCTACATGTCTATTTCATGGTTTCTAAATGCTTTGTCAAATTGTGTTTCTTAACAATTATTGGGCTACATGGTTTCCTGGAAAATATGCATGATCTATAAAATCCATGATCAAACTATGAACCTTCAAAAGTACTATAAAAATATCTAAAATAAACCATAAAATCCCATACCTCAACATAAACAATGCATTGTTCAAGAACACATGATTAATGTATGGAATGAATTAATGACACGCTTGGAAAAAACAGGGCGATTATAATCTCCCATTGTAACATCCCAGATCCAAGTCGTTACAAAGTGGTATCATAGGGGTCAAATTGTGAGAACATTCTTATAGGTTTGCTTATTAATGTTTGAATGATTGTGATGAGTATTCCATGATAAAGCACAGGCATGGACTCAGTCTTACTGTATTGTTTAGATGATCTTTTGAGATGTTTGTTTGTTATTATTATACAAGGGGATACAGTTCTTGGGCTAGGTCCTGAGGTTACATTATTCAGTGGACTAAAAAATTAATAAATGTAGATGAATTTAATTTGAAACATAAATATTTTTCACTTTTGAGTAATTCCTAGTTTATTGATTCATTGTTCATATTGTCTACTATATATATTCACTAATAGTTAGGAACATATCATTTGGTGGTTTCCTACTGGGATTCTTCTCACACTCTGTTTGGCAAATGATTTTGGGCCCAAATAGATTATATGTTTTTAGGTATAGATAAGGGCTATCACCCTTCTTCATCAGGCACTTGATTGTTGTTGGAGTGGGATAGTATGATACTAATATGAGTCTTGCGATGCTATTGGAGTTTACTTCATTTCTTTACTTTGGTTTTAGTATTGTATTTACATCATTGTGACTTATTTGGAATATTTCAAAGAAACATGTTACATGCATCATTTATATGTGCTCTAGTTTTTATATTACTATCAGTCTTCTGCTATTTAATTTTTTTTATGGTATTCCTTCTTCTGCTAAAATTGATACTATTGTCTTTATGTTGTGTATACTCTGCCAATGAGGGAATATTTTCTCCACTATCACACGCAAGGCCCTCTTTGGTAGTCATCATCCTCTTTATTTTAGAGAAATGCACTTGGTGACATGGCCTCAAGTGTATTTTTCCAAACTCCGGAGGCTGTTGACTAGCGACAATGGACTTGGGTGTAATAGTGGGGAAACTATTTCATTATTGGAAGAGTATACAAAACAGAATGAAAATAGTAACAATAGTATCAAAAGAAGTAATACCATAATCCAAAAGTAAACAGTGGATGATAGATAGTAATATAACAACTGGAGAACATATAAATGATGCACGTGACATGTGTCTAGGAAAGGAGAAAAACATGTCACAATGGTGGAAATACATCACTAAAACCAAAGTACATAAAAGCAGTAAACTCCAACAGCATCTTAAGCCTCATATTAGTCTCATTCTCTCTAACTCCAACAAAAATAAATTACCTAGTGATGAAGGGCGCATTCCCTTATCAATAACGGAACCCATATAATCTGTTTGGGTCCAAAATCATGACTCAAATAGGGTGTGAGACGAATTATAGTAGGAAACCCCCAAAAGATATGTGAGTAGCTATTAGTAAATATATATAGAAATAAATATGAAAAATAAAGATATAATATTTTAATTACTCATAATTAAACAATCTTTCATTTTCCAATTGCCTTCATTTACATTTATTAATTATTTCATCCATTAAATAATGTAACTTCAGGACCTAGCCTATGATTTGTATCCCCTTATATAATAATAACAAACAGACATCTAAATATATCATCTCAACAATAAATTAATACTGAGTTCAATCCTATGCTTTGGTTTGGTAGACATGTCACAATCATTCAAACATTCATAAGAAATCATCTGGGAAAGTTCAAATAGTCTAACCCCTCTGTTTCAACATATAATAAATTCAATAAACAATAAACCTCTGGTAAATATCACACAGTCTAATTACTTTGGTCCCACATATAACTAATCACTTAATAAAGACCACATGGGTATCTCTCATAGTCAATACCCCCAAGTCTTCATGAAAACAATAAACTAAAATGACCACTTGGAATCTCTCATAGTCAATGACCTAGGGTCTGAAATTCATTTAATAATGACCCTCTAGGTATCCATCACGGTCTAACCCCTCTGGTTTATGACCGGCCGACAACTCTCATAGTCAATACCACTGGTTCAATATAACACAAATTCATACATAAATGACCTTACCTCAGGAAGATCTCACATTCAATTCCCCTTGGTCAAACATTCACAATGCAAATCACATTCATCTCAAATAATCATTAACTCCATCCTAGCAACATGAGGCATGGAAGACAAGGAAATCCTAATAGTAAATCTAGACCAAATCACCATAAACAATCAATCAAGGGAACACATCCATTATGTGTCCCATAAAAAGGTATAAAACATTATACATTAGAAGTTAACCTTTCTCAATCAAAAAAACCATAGCAGGTATTAAACAAGGTTAAATTCCAAATCACGCAATACTCTAAACATGCATATTAATCACTTTAAGTATATATAATCCAAAGACAGTTGAATAAAGGCACAAACCACCTACCATGATGGAGTGTGATCAAAACTCTTGGAATTTGACACTTTAATCAGCATTGAATGAAGAAGATATACAAAAATTGAAAAAACCATCATCCTTGAAAAACTCATGAGAGAGGAGGAATTAGGAGTATAGGTTCTAGGGGATTATGGAACTCGCCAGTGGGAATCCAACGCAACCAGTGGCATCTTAATCGAAGCTTGGATAGAGAACCCATGGGATCATGAAGTTATTCGGTATTTTTTCGCTCTTCTGTACGAAACATGGGGAGAATAAGGGTGTTATGGATGTGAGACGTGACCCCACACTAATTTATCAAACAAAAATTAAAGTGCATGGCGTGTTCATTTAATGTACACATTCTGTACTAGCCTCAACAGGACCTTGAATTAGGTAGTATAGTAGGTCACCTACATGTCCATGTACTTGACCGTTACATAGCCAGTACATGGCTGCACACGACAACCGGGTACATTACGTGTACTCAAGAGTATACGACGTGTACTTAGAAAAAACACACTTCTTCATTCTTCATCAAAAACAACCCAAAATCATGATCCATACCTAAAATGAATATATGTGTTCTTACACCCCATATATATACTTTTGATCCTTAATAAGAGTCCTAATTAATCCTACTTAAACAAATCAGACCAATATGCCCGAACATCTACCTCCTACTCCCAAGTCTCCTCCTAGATTCTTCTATGCCACCATTGAATCCAAAAAATCAGTGTGTCTTCTCTTGTAGGACTTTTTCACTCCAATCTATAATCTGTGTCAGGATCTCCACATATGATGCATCAAGCCCGAGCTTAAGATCCTAAATATTTATAACATGCATAGGATTGGTCATGTACCTCCATAGATGAGACACATAAAACAAATCATTAGTAAATTGGTAGTGAGAATATGGGCCTAGATGGTATTCCACTATCACAACCCTCTTAGTGATCTTTAAGGGTCCAATATGTAATAGTTATAACATCCCTTAATACCACAATCATTAGTATCTAAATTGAGGAGTAACTCAAAATAAAAATCAATCACCTACAAAAAACTCCAAAGGTCTTCTTCTATGGTTGGCATAAGATTCCTTCTTTATTTGAGCAATGGTAAACCTCTTACATATCACATTTACAATTTAAGAGGTATTTTATGTCATACTAGTTCCCACAATTACTTCCTCACCATATTCATTTCAACATAACAGTAATTGAAATGGCCTCCTATAATGTTCCTCATAAGATTCCATCTAGGTCAAATCCTGGAAACTCTTATTATAAAAGAATTAAACCATGTATATTTGACCATCACATACTCCACTAAAGTATAGGATGAATAATCGAAACCTATCATCCAATATATGAATCATCCACTCTAAAAATCCATTTATTTGGGGATGGGTGTACTCAATCATTGGCGAGTCCCTAAGGCCTTTTGCAGAACCAACCACAATCCCAAAGTAAAACATGTGTACTAGTTCGATATGACTATAAAGGGTAATCCATGAACACAAAGTTTTATTATATCATTTACTGAGTGTGTCTCATAGATATATAAGAAATTTGATACTCTAATTACATGACCAACAATCAACCAGACTATTTCAAGACGCCTTAGGGTGTTGGGTATTCCCATCCAAAAATCCATTGTGATTTCGTCCCAATTCATCAAGGGAAAACAAAGTGTCTAGATCAAACCACCAGGATACAAGTGATTGAATTTTATCCTATAGAAGGTAAGCCATTAGGAAATGAGTTCGACAATGTACCTCTTCTTCCATGTCCACTAGAACTACCACCAATGGTCATGGCGCATCTTTTATTCTCTAGTATGTACCACCATCTTTGATGTATGAAAGTATCTCATAGGGTATTCCTTGATGGAATTATAGACTATAATTCTCCCATGTATGAGTATCACATCATCATCTTCTAAAAACCATCTAGTTATTGTGTTTCCACCAGATAGATGTTCCAATATCACAACACACTATATGTTAGTTTCTTGACTAGTATTCACCTAGTCTACAAACAAATATATGATCAAAAAATGGGAACATTCAATTGGCCCATGGTCCTTAAAATCATCTATCCTCCAATCATCTAGAAAACTAATCTATTTTCAGTGTTCCATTTAAGGTCTTTCGTTAAGATCCTGAGATACCTATGTCTTACGACTAAGAGAATTTGTAGTGATGTTGCATATACCCATGCATAAGCCTCCTCAATGCCCAAAGTCATAAATTACTATTCCTAGTGAGACATCTTCAAATTGAGACCCTACTGTGGGAAAATATAATATAGTATCTTATAGTCTATGTAGAATACAAACCTCTCACCAAAGTGTTTGTGTCTCTAAAACTTCCATGTGTGGACCACATAGTCAATCTCTAAGTCAGGGGTAAGATGGTTCTAGTCTTGGGTTCAAATCTGACATGACCCATAAGAAACTACCCACTCCTTATTCATTAGAACATCCCCCCAAAACAACTCATAATGAAATGTATTAAAGAGAATAACCCATCCAAGGCTCTAGAAGAATAAACACTGGGATTATAGTTAACCTTTTCTTCATCTCATGAAAACATTCTTCATATTGGTCCAAACAATGAAAATCTTCCAATTTTTTGTAAACACGTTCATGGTTTCTAATAAATGGTTTATGTCCTACATATAATGATGATAGTTTCCCAAAAAACCCAAAATTTTCCTGATCTCAAACACATTTTAGTGAGATTTCCATGACATCACCACCTCTACTTTCTCTTGTTCCACTGATAAACTGGTCTCAAAGCCCCCATTCCCCAAGAATTCCACATTTTGAATCCAAAAATTGCATCTTAGACAACATAGCGTTTAGAAAATGTAATTAAAGTGTATTTCGTAAAATATCGAGATGTTTGGAATTATTCTTCATGTATGGTCAGTAAATGTGGATATCTTTGATGAACACCACAAGGAATTAGTCAAGATATGGGTTGTAGATCTTATTCATGATATTCATGAACACTTATGGGGCATTTCTCAGTTAATATGGCAAGAACATGTACTTATATATCCAAAAACTTCTCATAAATGTTGTATTCAAAACATCCTTCTATATAACACAGAATTGTGGATATCCTGGTCTTAGATCGATCTAGGTGAACCATCGGGCTCCCAAAAAGATATTAAATAGATCATTAATTCAAGGAAAATGGTATGTATTCATCAATATAAACAGATTCATATTCTAGTAGTGAGAATAGTGTCAAATACCACTATATTCCTTCTTGGTAAATAGAATAGCTTCACCCCATGCTAATGCATCCATCCTGATAAATCACTTTTTTCGATGTACTCAAGTTGTACCTGAAGCCCCTTCAACTCATCTGATACCAAAAGATAAGGGGGTATGAAAATGGGTTGTGCAACAAGAATTTTTTTTATCTCAAACATCACTCCTCTCTCAAGGGGGATTCTCCTGATATCATCTAGGAATATTTCATAATATTGTTTCGCAACTAGAGAAAAATAAAAGTTGGGGGGTTCCACTAATCTGTCTGAAATATCCAATCCTATCATAGGTCCCTTAATCATCCAAAGATGGATCGTGTCTAGAACCACTCCATTTGATTCCAACTCCCATTCACAAATCAATAAAAACTTCTCTCCCAATGGAAATAAAAATGATTCCCATCACTGATATAAATCAATGTGAGCTCAAAAATGGGTCATCTAACCTATGATTGGAATCACAATTAACCACATAATCTACAAGATCTTAAAATCTGATAGATTTTCATGACCATAAATGACAATATAAAACTCATTGTATCCATGAATAATCTCCAATTTGTTTCCCAATAGTATATTGAAACATGTAGAAAACATTTAGATAAACTAACGTTATTAGGATAGCTCTTAATCAATCTATGAGAATACAATAAGGATTACTAAGAGGATACCCACAACCCAAGGTAAATCCATCATAGAACTAACCATGTTTGTCTATCCATTTACATTATTCATATTCATATATATACTAAAAATGATAGCATTCTCATGTTCAAATACTTAATGCTAACATAGATATATCACAACAATAAGGAAAAAGGTATATCCCAAACATATTGAAAAAATCAAGGCATTAAATTAGATAAATAATATGTCACACATGAGATGTATATATAAGAGATTTTTTTCTATGTTCCAGGTCATGATGCATGAATATACCCAAATCCCATAAAACTGTGATGGAAAATCAATGAATTGAAACTTAGAGGTCCGTTACACGTGAGTTTTCAAGGAACATGGAAACTCCCCTAAATGAGTCCAATGCATTCTATCTTGTTTCTACCAATTCCTCTAACAAAAGAAGAAAATTGTGCTCTGATCCCATTTTGTAATTCCCCGACCCAAGCCATATGGTCTGATCCAAAGAGTCACAAGACCTCATGCATGCCTCACCATAAACAAAAGGTATCCTAATTGTTGTAAGGGTATTAAAATAATTAATGGGAATACAATACCCTTGATAATAATATCCATACACTATATTAATAATCAAATATGAAACAACTTGTAGTATCAAAGTGGAAGATAAAGAAACATAATAGAATATAAAAATTCACAAATTTTAGATAAGTAAATTGATAGGGATCCCAATGTGGTAATCCAAACAAGAGTATATTAGGAATAATTAGATAAATAAGAAAACAATGTGTAATCCTTCAGAGTCCATCCCGGTAATGGTACCATCTCCATACTTCACTACTCTACAATCTTTTAAGGGCCTAGTGTCCTTACCTAGAGCCCTGTACATGGGTTTTATACACATCTCGATTCCCATGTAGAGTATGAGTTATAAAATCCATTAGGACACTACCAATGTGTATTTAACATGTATACATAAGTATAATAGGTAAATTCAATGATAATAATAAAATCATAAGAAATCATATCCAATCATATACTTAGAACACTTTTGATAACCAAACCATCAAGAATCGCATCCTTACCTACCTAGAATCCTTTCTAGAAGGATGATAAAAGATGCAAGAAGTGATCATGGACTAGCCACAAGGCTTGTGAACATGTTACTTTGTATATTCAAGGAATCAAGTATTGGGTTCAACCACAAGGACAACTAGGGAACATTTACTTAGTAACATCGAGGCATAGAGTTCTAGTATGTCTACACGGTATTTTCAAGGCATTAAGATATGTTATATCTACATGGTATCAATATGAAATCATGTAATCGGCTAGGTCCCTTGGCCTTCAAACTCTTATACTGTGTATAAGTCCATCATCATCATCTCTATCTGTCATATGCACTTCTCCATTAAGGGGTCGTTAAACATGATGGTTCACATATCCAGAGTGATAAGAAAATACCAATAAAAAATGAAAATACACACAAAAAACACAGAATATAAAATGGAAATATGTTTAATGTCATCATGAGAATATAACAATAACATATACAGTGTTTTATCAATATCAAACATATTAACAAGCTACACTAAAAAACTCAAGTAATTAATAATGTTAAATAGATATTAGGGACACACACACACCCACTAGTAATCACTATAAAAAATGGTTAAAATGGTTTGTGATCATAATATGAAATCAAAGAAACAATATTATACAAGGTCTCCAAATGGTAAGGAACCTTCAACCTAAAAATATTTGACAAAGTACAACATTATTTTTCAAAGGAAAAAATACTTAATTAGGTTTTTCACCCACAAATAACTTTCTCACTCATCAAGGATGCATAACTCTGATTACTTTTCATTGAGAATCTGGTTTATAAAGGAGACCTAAGAAGATTCTATGTCATGAAGTGTTTTTCTGGAATCATATACCTCATAAAGTCCATCAATGGAATTAGTTTTCAGGTATTTTAATGTAGAAGAAACAAATTCATCAGATTTGTTTTCAATTGAATAAAATATATTGAATTTGTCATCAATTATAGAAGATAACATCAATTATAGCTAACTAAAAACGATCCATCACCGATATATTGGTAAAAATATATACAGTAGGATATTAAATATGGAGATAGTATCATGATTGTCTATCTATGAAAACATTCCGGAAAACATCCATTGTTCATGAGAGATCTAGATTCGGTCAAAGGCCATGTCGTTGATATTTTTAATCCACCATCATTATAAAAATAATCAAATAATTACTCATTAGTTAGCATTATAATACATATATCGGGTAGTTTAATTTTAGATCTATGAATCTTATTAGGAAATAATAGGTAGATTAAGAAAAAACATGAATAATAGAGGTGTTTTTTATCACATTTCTCAATTATAGATCATCAAATCGCTTAGATTTTCTAGAATCTAGTTTTGGAGTAGATAGAATTGTTAGGAAAGGTTAGAGGTATCTCAGAAATTGAAAGGTATTCTTACATAAATAATAACATGAAAAAATTAATCATAAATGTATATTAATAGAAATCTTATATCATTAATTTCATGTAAATAAGGTTTGGTTACATTGTTAATCAAACCACGTACTAGTCATGTCCCCTTACTAGAATTATTTTTATGGTTACCTTAAAAAGATTGATAGTTTTTCAAAAATTGTACCTTAATTCCTCTTCGATTTCATTACGGCTACATTATTTATCAAATTGTGAAGTTTTATTGTTCTTTGGCTTCATGGTTACTGTAATGTTTCTGCATGGTTTGTTAAACTATTTTCTTTGGCCTTCATTGTTTGTAAACCCATTCACCAAGGGTTGAATGGTTTTTAAAACTATGTTCCTTAACTATGTTTGGACTGCATGGTTTCCTGGAGAGTCGTCACATTTGGTATAAATCATTTAAAAACCATGAAACATAATAAATACTAATAAATGATTCATAAATTAACTAGAAACTCCTAAAACTCCACCCAAATACTTTGTAGTTCAATGAAAACATGATTAAATGATGAAATTAACTCATAATGTACATAAAAATACAAGGACAATATATATATAGATTCCTTAAATTTAAATATCATTAAATATGTGGAAGATATTAATTTTGGATTACATGAATATGACATGACTTTTGTTTCACATGTCATGAATAAAAGCCTCACAACAAAATGATTATATTCTACTAAAAAATACAAATTAGGGTTCTTTAAATTTTGACACTATGTGGTGAAAAATATTATAGTTTAGAGAGATTCACCTCCTATAATTATGGCTCATTCTCTACAAATGATGTCATGTTGGACATGTATTCAATTTTTCTACGATTGTGTGATTGACACCTTCATGTTCAAAACTATACCTTTAATGAAACATTGAAATCCTTTTACTTCACCAGAATAAACTCAAATAAATATCAAAAATTAATTAACAATAATCTAAACTTTATTATGATTTCTAAAATTTATAACACAATCTCCCAAACCACTATGGAAAGACACTCACTGAATAAACACATGGTCTCAATAACATCATCAACTCTTCCCAGGATCATCACTTCAACATAAGTTTAATTATATATACCTCCATTATTTTGTATCCTTTAACATTATTTCACAACTTATCAATTTTCCCCTAAACACTGAAATCAAGTGAATTTCATGTTTCATCATAATAGCATGTGTTGCAACATGAGGTAGGTTCTGCAAACTAAACTCCCTTGGATTCTTATAAACACCTCCAAAGAATCCCATGATCCATGTAATTACTCTTCATTTATATAATTATCCTTTATTGGATATCATCCATATATTAGTATCCTTTTAAGAATACATAATTTTCTATAAAAAACCAATAAATTGAAACTCCATTAATACCTCATTTCTTTTCTAATGACAACTATATCATAATATTTATCTTCATTCTAAATTTGAAATGTGATTGACAACAACTCCATGGTTGAAAATAACTCCATGTTTGACAACTATCCAATACATATTTCTTTATTATGGTTCGAAATATCTATGATGGTGGATACAATATATAACACAAATATTAATTATTTATTGAATTCTAACAAAAAAATTTCATTGAATATAAGTCCCTGAAAGAGAAATTAAGGACATCTGACTTTCTTAATTGTTTTATTGCTGATCATTTTTTATATTTTATTTCCTTTTGTATTATGTAGCATATGGAATGAATGTTTTTATTTTAGAGGACATACTATAAACATTTACGGAATATATTTCATCTATATTCATACTTAATCAATAATAGGATCCCAATTGTGTGACATAGGATTAACCCAAAAAATCACCAAGGATTAGCTGCTCATAAACTATTGGTGAATCTAATAATAATATGTGTTTTAATATGGTATTATTTATTAATTTTCTATAACCCATTAATTTATACGTATTCAGGAACATTTTCTACACTAACTGGAAAAAATATCATAATAATGATTTTTTTATCGATACCTCCCCATCAATATTTATTTTCACTCCAGAATGTCAAATGCTTGGAAGGTCATGTAAAATGAATGCATTAAGAAGGTATTAAAATTTAATACCTTTAACCTATTTTGGAAAAATAGTTTTTTTTATATGTTAATTTTAATTTTCTTGATAATAAGGATATTATAAAATAAAATATTTGGGTTGAAGTTATCAGAATTTCCAAAAAAATAATTGGTTGAATCCCTCCAAGATCCTCAAATAAGGAATTTAAATATTTTTATAATTCATGACTAGTTGGGCCTCCGTATTTTTTATTGAAAAAGGATAAGAAGCTATTTAAAAGTGTGTTTACTCTCATAAGGAAAAATTATATAGAATTAAATGGTGAAAATAAAATTTTAGTTAAAATCCATCTATATGTTCTTTTCTATTAGAAATGTGATTTTGTTATTTTGAGATTTCAAAATCATTGTTTTCAATAAAAATTATGTACATGGAATAGAATAAACCGTTACATATTCATCATGATTCATATGAAAAAAAAATTTATGAAAGCCTCTTTGTACAACACATTAAAATACCAGAGGCTTATTTAAAATGTCATAGAGGATAAAGTGCCAACTATAATAAGAAAAATCAGTACATATACTTCTAAAGGAACCAATATTTATAAAAATATTTTTAATAAAATAATATTAAACAAAAATAAATAGATAAGGTGTTGGGTAAGTTTTTATAAAGAAAATTATATGATAGTCACGTGCGTTTATTATTTGGACCCCCTATGGGAAAGGAGGATCAAAGAATGAAAATATATCTCTTTATTAGTGGTGTTGGGAGAGGTGATAAATTCTGAATCCATATCACTAAAGTAGATAGAATAAGAATATATAAAATAAGAATAAGAATAATAATAATTATATATACGTCTTACATCAAAATTAGATAACTTATCCATTATTTTTTATACTCTAATGTGAGAATAAGTGAATCTACTATACCAAAAAACATTCAATCATTGTTAGATTCATTGTAGAATACTTAGAGAGTCTATAAATATTATGATAAATATAATTCACATTCTCATGGGGTTAACACTCTTAGTACCCATTCTTTTATTCCACCTAATGAGGAAAGAGCAACTCCTCAAGGTGAGGTATGACCATATGTGGTAGAAGACTCATCATATACTTCTCCAAATTATTGATTAAAGTCCATTATTAGGAAACATAATTGATCTTATTTAATTTTCAGCAATTATTAATTCATATCCTACAAATTTTGATGCATTGAAAACTCATTTCAATGAGTAATTATTATTTCACATACTTAAATTTTCTTTTTTGTAAATTATTTGATTATTATAGGATAAAATAAAGAAATGAAAAGAAGATTTTATTCATCATGAGTATGTAACTAATTTTTTAAATTTTTTTATATATGAATATCTAAATTTATAAGTTACATCAGAAAAATATTCACTATAGATTATCCTAGAGAATTAACTTATTGATAATGAAACTATTGTAAAGGATCAAATAACTATGATAATAATACTTCTCCCCATCAGTAATGACATTATCCATGAAAACAATTAAGATATTACAAAAGTAGTTGATTCCCATTATTTATTTGAGAAATATTGTGTATAGACACCTTTTTATTCCCTGGATAAGATATAGAAGAGAAGATTTCAAGAAACACATAAATAAATTTAAAAAACATTAAACTCGTCTGTTTAAGAATTGTAAATGGTAAGTTAATTTTTTTCACGTTTTGATATAGTCAGATAAAAAGTTATGTTAAGGAAATATAATCCACTTTTCTAACTATTAAACTAACTATCTATTAAAATATTAATCTTCTTAAAAAGAGATTTAATAATATAATGAAGTAACCCAAGTTGTTATGTATGGATACCAAAGTCGATCTACCACAAGGTCTAAAGAATGTTCCTGGTCACCATTCAATGAAAAAAATATTGAGTTTATCAACCATTTGTCATTATGAAGGACTTCAGCCTAACTTTCATCAATAAAATAACCATGTGGTTTTTATTGAAAATTTGTTATCAAGTTTCTATATGATGTACCTTCCATATAAAATGATAATAACATAATTAAAACGAATCACAACTAAAAAATATATAAACATGAATTTAAGATGAAAGGATAAATAATATATGCATTAGCCATGCAATTAAAACAATCTATATTCCAATAAAACAAGGATTATTTAGATACATAAGTCCCAAAATATAAAATAAAACAAAACGTGGATATAAAGAACTAATAAGTACCTTATAACATACATTATACTACAAAACTCTAAAATATAGCCAAACACCCAAGAATCCATCTCCATGTGACCCATGGTCACCTCCAATATATTTTCCTTCGTATATCTCCAATAGAAAACTTATAGAAAACCACATAATGAAAAATTCACCAATATCACCTACTGACACACACACCTATCATGGGGTATAGTAAATGATACTATTTATATTTATTAGTATAAAATAGTGGATGGGTGGGGTTATCTCTCTTGAATAGATTTGTAATCAAACACCCATTATTACAAATCACTCTATTATCTACATATGAAAGAAATAAAAATATACCGGATGGTAATGTTTAATGAAATATAGGAAAATAAACATTCAATGTAGATGGAGTGGAAATTTTAATATGAAAGGAATTTTTCCAAAGGTTGAATATAAGGTTTCCTTCATTATCCATTATTATTTTTTATATTACATATGATAGTTTATCCCAAAATACATGAAAAATTATCTTCTATATTGAGTGTGAAATATAAAATGCTTAGCATATCTCTTTAGCACACCAAATATCACCTCCTCCAATAGTCATGAATGATGAAATCACCTTAATTGAGAGTTTGACACCTTCTAATGCCCAAATCCATTGTATATCATTTCATCCATCTTACACACTCAACTCCATCATATAAAAATCATTCCTAATATAAAGGAGGATATGGGGATTTGGTAGATTACACAATGAGTTCAAGATTCATGCCAAAAGTGGTGTATGATAACCACACCAACCTATAAAACTAATTTCTCCCTTAGTAAAAACAAGATAATATCATTGAAATTTAATGATTAAGAATTAAGTAACACTATGAAAACCTCCAACAAGATCAATCCTAGGGTATGATAATCACCATCATGAATATTAAAGAGGTAATGTAACACCCTAGGTAAATGAAGAATAGACATTTTCATATTTATCCATATTTGTGAATAAAGTATTAATATTACTTTAAAGGGTTGCTATGTTCGATAGCGTACCCGATACACAACAAAGAGTTTCATTGAAATCTTACGTTGCACTCTAATAATAAAATAATATTATTTTAAATGTTAGTTAACAAGTAGCAGTTGTACTGGAGGTAATGGATAGAAATAACTAAAATATGATTATATATGTTTTAAAATGTTTATACACTTACCCAATAAAAGATAAAGGCTTAAAATACGGAAAGAGTTCAATTTTAGGGCATATATACTCTAATTTTCACTAAAGGTTCACTTATCACCTTTTAATGGTGAACCGTCATTAAATATAGTTTTGATCACTCTTATACTTTATTTTGGACCAAATATAACTCTTCTTTAGAATCGGGACATCAAAATTTACTTTGTGTAAATTTTTGGTACCTTTCTGATAAAGTTCATTTTTTTTATGAATAGTGTAAAATGTTGTATTTTAATTCAAAACCTATTTTTAATCTAAATTATTTATATGATTAGATTATTATTTTAATTGGTTTTAAAGTGAAATTAGAAAATATTTTTACCAGTTAATCCAATGGTGGTCATTGGAATCAATTTCACTTTGAAATTGGACTTAAACTGGTGTCAATCTTTTGATACTTATTGTTTTGTAAAAACACGCTATTTGCTCTGGCAGTGGGAATTAATTATTAAATTAATTAATTTGACTTATATGTATTGAATTTTGTAAAATGGACTTCATTTTTGAATTCAGAATATCAAATATAGCTTAGGGTGAATTTTTGGTAATTTTCTGAAAAACAACAATTTTTGATGAATAGTGAAACCACTAAGTGGTAATCAAGGAAACTGATTTTTCAGTTAAATGAAAGTTTACCACTAATGTGTATTGAATTTTGAAAATCCGACATACATGGTTGTCATTAAGAAGTAAAATGTGGTTCAATGAGATTATAATAATTTTTTGGTGAATAGTAACTTATTAAGTTTTTAATCGCGATTAGTGGTAATTATGGTAGTTTAAGGTATAAATAATGCTTCAATAATATGAAATGACCTAGAAACATGTCCCAACCTCATTGGTTGTGTCATGGCCGACCATGCCATGCCATGGGTCAACTTGGGGACCCCATGGATCCACTTTTGTTGGGAAATGACATAAATTACTTTTTATTTAATGTTAAAGTGAAAATGACACAAACATAATATGTTTTACGAAAACAATTTTTAAGTGGGGTTATACAAGTCCAAATTTTGATTATAAATAGTCATTAGAAAGCTAAAATTCTTTCCTATATCATAGTAGTTTTTTATAATTTTTAGACATTAAATAAATTTAATTATTTATGACATAATAATGATGCAGCGATGACATCATTATTTGACGATTTAAATAAAATGGAAAGATAATGAAAAATCTAATACCTACACATAGACAAAACCAATTGGATGAGTGTATTTAGAAGCCTTATCACCTTATCCACGAATTATATCAATGTGGGACCTTTTAAAACCGAAACACATTTTCAAATAATGTAATATTTGTTTACTTTCCAAAAGTGCCCCTCCTCTCCTCTTATAAAAGGCCCCCACCTCTACCTCATTTCACACACTCTTAAAGCATTTGTCTTGGCCAACCCCTACCCATTTTCTCTCTCCACATCCCTCTCCTCATCCTAGAGGATTCCCTTTGGGCATAATCCTTTCAAAGTAAGCCTTTAGACTCAAATCAAAAGGAGTTACACTTTTAAAGGTAATTCATTCTCTCATGTTCATTTGTTTTATTTTGCTTCCTCAACCCCCTAAACTCTTTTTATTTACTTATTTTGTAACAACACCAGTATATTAAATATACTAGGATGTTGTTATAAGATTTATTCTAGCTACACTCTCACACAACTACATCAAATGGTCAAAGAACATACGGTTTCCGTGGATGGCGAAATTCTGCCTCCCGAAACGATGATTGTTCAACACTCATTTAACACATTCAAAGGTGGCCATTATGATGTCACTATTTTTATATATGATATATAATATGTTTATTTTTTCCTTAAGAATCTGTTTTTTTCATTTTGGGCATACCTTTATGGTTTCCATTATGGGTAAACACGATATCTTCATTTTAGGAAGTGCGGACTACCGCCCCCTAAAAGTGATTTGATTCGTTAATACCATATGTGGGATGTGTAAAGGATAAAGTTAATGATATTATATATGTTATTATACTGGAATTATAATACACTCTTATATCATTATGATTCCATTCCAGAAAATATGAAATAGAAATGGAAGTAGCGTTCATGCGTACGTACGGCTTACCGTCTCCATGAACGGTGCATTTCATTTCTTACCTCTAAATTATGTAATATTATAAATGGATGTATGTACTGGATATATATGACATATATGATATCTACATCATGAATAACATTCTGGATATAATGAACCTTTGACCAAATTAACAACATGTAAGTGTAAGAAGTCTATTTTTGACTTAAGAACCAAATACCGACAAAATGAACATTATTAACTTAACTGATTACATGGTGTTCATAACATGGTATAAAAGGAATAATGAACTTGAAAAAGATTCATAAGCAAGTAGAGATTAACTCAAGTTTATTATTCAGGAGATTAATGAATGGTCGGGACAAGTCGGATACGAGGTATGGGACTTCGTCTCAATCTCCTTTCGTTGAGGCATATTTTATTTTATACACAACTTTCTTTTATACGGTGCATAAACCCCTTTTACTTTTACGTTTATTCAAAAGGAATCTTTTTTATACGAAGCATTTACTAAATGACAAAAGGGAATGTTTTTGTCGTACGTATGCGGCGACAACGAATTCTCCGCCGTCGTGACCATTATTTGAGTTTCGGCTTCCTCTACAAGCCATACATTCTTTTTTTTAAAAGAAAAATAAATACCATGTTTTACTTTGGTATTGAAAATGGATTTCATAATGTTTTTATTATATCAATGTGTTGTATTGATATCTCGTGATTGAAATGTGGAAATTTTATGTTTCCTTTATACATGTTTTATGTGATATGATTATGTTATGGTTCTTGGGCATTATTATGAAGACGGGTGGTTCCGTGATAAACTAAGGGCGGGTGAGCCCGTTATAGCTCTCCAATTCATTGGGTAACGCGACGGAGTGAAACGTTAAGGTTTCTCCGAAGAGATTTTAGGGAATATACTATGATGGGTATTCCAAACGTAACCAAGAGGGTTACTCCCTATGTAAGAATGTTATGAATGCCTCAAGTTACCTTTATGTCTTATGATTTCTATGATTTATTCATGATTTTATGAGGTATGTTAATGTGCCTATGTTTTATGGGTAAAGTATGATTTCATTATTATGTATATATGAAATCATGTTTCCTTTCCATGTTTTTTTTATAACCCATACTGAGTTTTTATGCTCATCCCATGTTTTTGAAATGTTTTTCACAGGTCAAGGGAAAGGTACATGAGAAGATGATAGAGTCAAGGATGTGTCAAGAAATAATCCATGTTTTATTTTAAATGTGTTTCCATTGATGGGAATGAAGAATACTATCTTTATGTAACCACTTTGTTTATATGTGGAATGTGATGCAAGTTTTATGATCTAATTCTCTAAAACTCTAAACCCGAAAAGATCCTCAATGTGTAATCTTGTAATAACTCAAGATTAAGTAAGGTTTAAGGCTGGGGCCTTATAGTTGGTATCAGAGGTCGGTTTAGACAACTTTAGGGATTAGAAGTTGTTGTGAGGCACATGATTAGTCCTTATAACTATTATTTTAGTTAAATCCTTGTTTTATAACTTTTTTCAGGTCAAGTAAAGTCGGTTACGAATGGAAGGAGGAGGATCTCAAACGAAATTCCTATCTCTCCCTGATGACATGCTTGCAATAATTATTGCAAAGTCATCCTCGGATGATTGTGAAACTTTTTCTAGCATACAACTCACTTGCAAGCATTTGTTTGAAATATCAAACACCTCCGCTATACCTCGTTATCATCGTGAATCATGGGTTGTTTTTAGAAAAATACTATTTTCACAATATTCTCATGTTTTCAAGAGAGGTAAATATTATCAAGGTATTTTCAAATATTTTACCTTATCACAAGAATTTGAAGCATATTATGATTTTAAAAATGGTGCTGAGGAAGGAGACCCTTGCGCAACCTATTTATATTTGCTTTTAAAATATAGTCTCACATCTCATACTTATGGTATTTTAAAAGGACCAATGATAGAAAGTTTCAACTCAATTTCGGTCCGACTATTTTTTAGAAATCATGTTTTATCAGATGTTTTGGAATTATATGTCCTACATGATTATTTTCCAAAACTGTTTTTCTGTGAACACCCATATGACCCATGTTGTGCGAGGTGTATTTGGATGGAGGAAGCAAATGATTTTGAAGGATCTCTAAATCATTGTTGTAATGCATGGGACTTCTACCTACGTGAACAAGATGACGATCAAACCGAGTGGACGCCATGATCAAGGTATGCTATTTTGAGTTTGTGTAAGAAACCTAGAAAGAGTTGAAAGTCAACATGACAAATATGTTTCCTTAAGATCAAAAACTAAATTCCTAAATGAAAAGTAACTTAAAAGAAAAATGTTGTCTATTAACTTTTAATACTAGGGAATCAAATACTATTTAACCCATCACAAGTTTGTGATTCTCTCATGGTTAACTTTCTCCTAAACATGTTTTCTATCACACTCCATCAGAACATGACCCTATGTTTTCTCCTCCATGTCCATGTTTTCATACTTGGAATCATAGTATGGGTTAACTCGGGTGACCTTTGTACTTATCTTTATTTATTTTAAAGTGATTGTTTTACCGATCCTTGTTCCGATGTGGGACTTTCAAGGATGTTACCAAGCCCAATTTTAAAATTGCGAGGACGCAATTCCCAAAAGGGGGGAAGGATGTAACACCCCAGGTAAATGAAGAATAGACATTTTCATATTTATCCATATTTGTGAATAAAGTATTAATATTACATTAAAGGGTTGCTATGTTCGATAGCGTACCCGATACACAACAAAGAGTTTCATTGAAATCTTACGTTGCACTCTAATAATAAAATAATATTATTTTAAATGTTAGTTAACAAGTAGCCGTTGTACTGGCGGGAATGGATAGAAATAACTAAAATATGATTATATATGTTTTTAAATGTTTATACACTTACCTAATAAAAGATAAAGGCTTAAAATACGGAAAGAGTTCAATTTTAGGGCATATATACTCTAATTTTCACTAAAGGTTCACTTATCACCTTTTAATGGTGAACCATCATTAAATATAGTTTTTATCACTCTTATACTTTATTTTGGACCAAATATAACTCTTCTTTAGAATCGGGAAATCAAAATTTACTTTGTGTAAATTTTTGGTACCTTTCTGATAAAGTTCATTTTTTTATGAATAGTGTAAAATGTTGTATTTTAATTCAAAACCTCTTTTTAATCTAAATTATTTATATGATTAGATTATTATTTTAATTGGTTTTAAAGTGAAATTAGAAAATATTTTTACCAGTTAATCCAATGGTGGTCCTTGGAATCAATTTCACTTTGAAATTGGACTTAAACTGGTGTCAATCTTTTGATACTTATTGTTTTGTAAAAACACGCTATTTGCTCTGGCAGCGGGAATTAATTATTAAATTAATTAATTTGACTTATATGTATTGAATTTTGTAAAATGGACTTCATTTTTGAATTCGGAATATCAAATATAGCTTAGGGTGAATTTTTGGTAATTTTCTGAAAAACTTCAATTTTTGATGAATAGTGAAACCACTAAGTGGTAATCAAGCAAAACTGATTTTTCAGTTAAATGAAAGTTTACCACTAATGTGTATTGAATTTTGAAAATCCGACATACATGGTTGTCATTAAGAAATAAAATCTGGTTCAATGAGATTATAATAATTTTTTGGTGAATAGTAACTTATTAAGTTTTTAATCGCGATTAGTGGTAATTATGGTAGTTTAAGGTATAAATAATGCTTTAATAATATGAAATTACCTAGACACATGTCACAACCTCATTGGTTGTGTCATGTCCGACCATAACATGCCATGGGTCAACTTGGGGACCCCATGGATCCACTTTTGTTGGGAAATGACATAAATTACTTTTTATTTAATGTTAAAGTGAAAATGGCACAAACATAATATGTTTTACGAAACCAATTTTTAAGTGGGGTTATACAAGTCCAAATTTTGATTATAAATAGTAATTGGAAAGCTAAAATGATTTCCTATATCATAGTATTTGTTTTATAATTTTTAGACATTAAATAAATTTAATTATTTATGACATAATAATGATGCAGCGATGACATCATTATTTGACGATTTAAATAAAATGGAAAGATAATGAAAAATCTAAAACCTACACATGGCCAAAACCAATTGGATGAGTGGATTTCGAAGCCTTATCACCTTATCCGCGAATTATATCAATGTGGGACCTTTTAAAACCGAAACACATATTCAAATAATGTAATATTTCTTTACTTTCCAAAAGTGCCCCTCCTCTCCTCTTATAAAAGGCCCCCACCTCTACCTCATTTCACACACTCTTCAAGCCTTTGGCTCGGCCAACCCCTGCCCATTTGCTCTCTGCACATCCCTCTACTCATCCTAGAGGATTCCCTTTGGGCAGAATCATTTCAAAGGAAGCCTTTAGACTCAAATCAAAAGGAGTTACACTTTTAAAGGTAATTCATTCTCTCATGTTCATTTGTTTTATTTTGCTTCCTCAACCCCCTAAACTCTTTTTATTTACTTCTTTTGTAACAACACCAGTATATTAAATATACTAGTATGTTGTTATAAGATTTATTCTAGCTACACTCTCACACAACTACATCAAATGGTCAAAGAACATACGGTTTCCGTGGATGGCGAAATTCTGCCTCCCGAAACGATGATTGTTCAACACTCATTTAACACCTTCAAAGGTGGCCATTATGATGTCACTATTTTTATATATGATATATAATATGTTTATTTTTTCCTTAAGAATCTGTTTTTTTCATTTTGGGCATACCTTTATGGTTTCCATTATGGGTAAACACGATATCTTCATTTTAGGAAGTGCGGACTACCGCCCCCTAAAAGTGATTTGATTCGTTAATACCATATGTGGGATGTGTAAAGGATAAAGTTAATGATATTATATATGTTATTATACTGGAATTATAATACACTCTTATATCATTATGATTCCATTCCAGAAAATATGAAATAGAAATGGAAGTAGCGTTCATGCGTACGTACGGCTTACCGTCTCCATGAACGGTGCATTTCATTTCTTACCTCTAAATTATGTAATATTATAAATGGATGTATGTACTGGATATATATGACATATATGATATCTACATCATGAATAACATTCTGGATATAATGAACCTTTGACCAAATTAACAACATGTAAGTGTAAGAAGTCTATTTTTGACTTAAGAACCAAATACCGACAAAATGAACATTATTAACTTAACTGATTACATGGTGTTCATAACATGGTATAAAAGGAATAATGAACTTGAAAAAGATTCATAAGCAAGTAGAGATTAACTCAAGTTTATTATTCAGGAGATTAATGAACGGTCGGGACAAGTCGGATACGAGGTATGGGACTTCGTCTCAATCTCCTTTCGTTGAGGCATATTTTATTTTATACACAACTTTCTTTTATACGGTGTATAAACCCCTTTTACTTTTACGTTTATTCAAAAGGAATATTTTTTATACGAAGCGTTTACTAAATGACAAAAGGGAATGTTTTTGTCGTATGTATGCGGCGACAACGAATTCTCCGCCGTCGTGACCATTATTTGAGTTTCGGCTTCCTCTACAAGCCATACATTCTTTTTTTTAAAAGAAAAATAAATACCATGTTTTACTTTGGTATTGAAAATGGATTTCATAATGTTTTTATTATATCAATGTGTTGTATTGATATCTCGTGATTGAAATGTGGAAATTTTATGTTTCCTTTATACATGTTTTATGTGATATGATTATGTTATGGTTCTTGGGCATTATTATGAAGACGGGTGGTTCCGTGATAAACTAAGGGCGGGTGAGCCCGTTATAGCTCTCTAATTCATTGGGTAATGCGACGGAGTGAAACGTTAAGGTTTCTCCGAAGAGATTTTTGGGAATATACTATGATGGGTATTCCAAACGTAACCAAGAGGGTTACTCCCTATGTAAGAATGTTATGAATGCCTCAAGTTACCTTTATGTCTTATGATTTCTATGATTTATTCATGATTTTATGAGGTATGTTAATGTGCCTATGTTTTATGGGTAAAGTATGATTTCATTCTTATGTATATATGAAATCATGTTTCCTTTCCATGTTTTTTTATAACCCATACTGAGTTTTTATGCTCATCCCATGTTTTTGAAATGTTTTTCACAGGTCAAGGGAAAGGTACATGATAAGATGATAGAGTCAAGGATGTGTCAAGAAATAATCCATGTTTTATTTTAAATGTGTTTCCATTGATGGGAATGAAGAATAATATCTTTATGTAACCACTTTGTTTATATGTGGAATGTGATGCAAGTTTTATGATCTAATTCTCTAAAACTCTAAACCCGAAAAGATCCTCAATGTGTAATCTTGTAATAACTCAAGATTAAGTAAGGTTTAAGGCTGGGGCCTTATAGTTGGTATCAGAGGTCGGTTTAGACAACTTTAGGGATTAGGAGTTGTTGTGAGGCACATGATTAGTCCTTATAACTATTATTTTAGTTAAATCCTTGTTTTATACCATTTTTCAGGTCAAGTAAAGTCGGTTACGAATGGAAGGAGGAGGATCTCAAACGAAATTCCTATCTCTCCCTGATGACATGCTTGCAATAATTATTGCAAAGTCATCCTCGGATGATTGTGAAACTTTTTCTAGCATACAACTCACTTGCAAGCATTTGTTTGAAATATCAAACACCTCTGCTATACCTCGTTATCATCGTGAATCATGGGTTGTTTTTAGAAAAATACTATTTTCACAATATTCTCATGTTTTCAAGAGAGGTAAATATTATCAAGGTATTTTCAAATATTTTACCTTATCACAAGAATTTGAAGCATATTATGATTTTAAAAATGGTGCTGAGGAAGGAGACCCTTGCGCAACCTATTTATATTTTCTTTTAAAATATAGTCTCACATCTCATACTTATGGTATTTTAAAAGGACCAATGATAGAAAGTTTCAACTCAATTTCGGTCCGACTATTTTTTAGAAATCATGTTTTATCCGATGTTTTGGAATTATATGTCCTACATGATTATTTTCCAAAACTGTTTTTCTGTGAACACCCATATGACCCATGTTGTGCGAGGTGTATTTGGATGGAGGAAGCAAATGATTTTGAAGGATCTCTAAATCATTGTTGTAATGCATGGGACTTCTGCCTACGTGAACAAGATGACGATCAAACCGAGTGGACGCCATGATCAAGGTATGCTATTTTGAGTTTGTGTAAGAAACCTAGAAAGAGTTGAAAGTCAACATGACAAGTATGTTTCTATAAGATCAAAAACTAAATTCCTAAATGAAAAGTAACTTAAAAGAAAAATTTTGTCTATTAACTTTTAATACTAGGGAATCAAATACTATTTAACCCATCACAAGTTTGTGATTCTCTCATGGTTAACTTTCTCCTAAACATGTTTTCTATCACACTCCATCAGAACATGACCCTATGTTTTCTCCTCCATGTCCATGTTTTCATACTTGGAATCATAGTATGGGTTAACTCGGGTGACCTTTGTACTTATATTTATTTATTTTAAAGTGATTGTTTTACCGATCCTTGTTCCGATGTGGGACTTTCAAGGATGTTACCAAGCCCAATTTTAAAATTGCGAGGACGCAATTCCCAAAAGGGGGGAAGGATGTAACACCCCAGGTAAATGAAAAATAGACATTTTCATATTTATCCATATTTGTGAATAAAGTATTAATATTACATTAAAGGGTTGCTATGTTCGATAGCGTACCTGATACACAACAAAGAGTTTCATTGAAATCTTACGTTGCACTCTAATAATAAAATAATATTATTTTAAATGTTAGTTAACAAGTAGCCGTTGTACTGGCGGGAATGGATAGAAATAACTAAAATATGATTATATATGTTTTTAAATGTTTATGCACTTACCCAATAAAAGATAAAGGCTTAAAATACGGAAAGAGTTCAATTTTAGGGCATATATACTCTAATTTTCACTAAAGGTTCACTTATCACCTTTTAATGGTGAACCATCATTAAATATAGTTTTGATCACTCTTATACTTTATTTTGGACCAAATATAACTCTTCTTTAGAATCGGGAAATCAAAATTTACTTTGTGTAAATTTTTGGTACCTTTCTGATAAAGTTCATTTTTTTATGAATAGTGTAAAATGTTGTATTTTAATTCAAAACCTCTTTTTAATCTAAATTATTTATATGATTAGATTATTATTTTAATTGGTTTTAAAGTTAAATTAGAAAATATTTTTACCAGTTAATCCAATGGTGGTCCTTGGAATCAATTTCACTTTGAAATTGGACTTAAACTGGTGCCAATCGTTTGATACTTATTGTTTTGTAAAAACACGCTATTTGCTCTGGCAGCGGGAATTAATTATTAAATTAATTAATTTGACTTATATGTATTGAATTTTGTAAAATGGACTTCATTTTTGAATTCAGAATATCAAATATAGCTTAGGGTGAATTTTTGGTAATTTTCTGAAAAACTTCAATTTTTGATGAATAGTGAAACCACTAAGTGGTAATCAAGCAAAACTGATTTTTCAGTTAAATGAAAGTTTACCACTAATGTGTATTGAATTTTGAAAATCCGACATACATGGTTGTCATTAAGAAGTAAAATCTGGTTCAATGAGATTATAATAATTTTTTGGTGAATAGTAACTTATTAAGTTTTTAATCGCGATTAGTGGTAATTATGGTAGTTTAAGGTATAAATAATGCTTTAATAATATGAAATTACCTAGACACATGTCACAACCTCATTGGTTGTGTCATGGCCGACCATAACATGCCATGGGTCAACTTGGGGACCCCATGGATCCACTTTTGTTGGGAAATGACATAAATTACTTTTTATTTAATGTTAAAGTGAAAATGGCACAAACATAATATGTTTTACGAAACTAATTTTTAAGTGGGGTTATACAAGTCCAAATTTTGATTATAAATAGTAATTGGAAAGCTAAAATGATTTCCTATATCATAGTATTTGTTTTATAATTTTTAGACATTAAATAAATTTAATTATTTATGACATAATAATGATGCAGCGATGACATCATTATTTGACGATTTAAATAAAATGGAAAGATAATGAAAAATCTAAAACCTACACATGGCCAAAACCAATTGGATGAGTGGATTTCGAAGACTTATCACCTTATCCCCGAATTATATCAATGTGGGACCTTTTAAAACCGAACCACATATTCAAATAATGTAATATTTCTTTACTTTCCAAAAGTGCCCCTCCTCTCCTCTTATAAAAGGCCCCCACCTCTACCTCATTTCACACACTCTTCAAGCCTTTGGCTCGGCCAACCCCTGCCCATTTGATCTCTGAACATCCCTCTACTCATCCTAGAGGATTCCCTTTGGGCAGAATCATTTCAAAGGAAGCCTTTAGACTCAAATAAAAAGGAGTTACACTTTTAAAGGTAATTCATTCTCTCATGTTCATTTGTTTTATTTTGCTTCTCCAACCCCCTAAACTCTTTTTATTTACTTCTTTTGTAACAACACCAGTATATTCAATATACTAGGATGTTGTTATAAGATTTATTCGAGCTACACTCTCACAAAACTACATCAAATGGTCAAAGAACATACGGTTTCCGTGGATGGCGAAATTCTGCCTCCCGAAACGATGATTGTTCAACACTCATTTAACACCTTCAAAGGTGGCCATTATGTTGTCACTATTTTTATATATGATATATAATATGTTTATGTTTTCCTTAAGCTTCTGTTTTTTTCATTTTGGTCATACCTTTATGGTTTCCATTATGGGTAAACACGATATCTTCATTTTAGGAAGTGCGGACTACCGCCCCCTAAAAGTGATTTGATTCGTTAATACCATATGTGGGATGTGTAAAGATAAAGTTAATGATATTATATATGTTATTATACTGGAATTATAATACACTGTTATATCATTATGATTCCATTCCAGAAAATATGAAATAGAAATGGAAGTAGCATTCATGCGTACGTACGGCTTACCGTCTCCATGAACGGTGCATTTCATTTCTTACCTCTAAATTATGTAATATTATAAATGCATGTATGTACTGGATATATATGAAATATATGATATCTACATCATGAATACCATTCTGGATATAATTAACCTTTGACCAAATTAACAACATGTAAGTGTAAGAAGTCTATTTTTGACTTAAGAACCAAATACCGACAAAATGAACATTATTAACTTAACTGATTACATGATGTTCATAACATGGTATAAAAGGAATAATGAACTTGAAAAAGATTCATAAGCAAGTAGAGATTAACTCAAGTTTATTATTCAGGATATTAAAGAATGGTCGGGTCAAGTCGGATACGAGGTATGGGACTTCGTATCAATCTCCTTTCGTTGAGGCATATTTTATTTTATACACAACTTTCTTTTATACGGTGTATAAACCCCTTTGACTTTTACGTTTATTCAAAAGGAATCTTTTTTATACAAAGCGTTTACTAAACGACAAAAGGGAATGTTTTTGTCGTACGTATGCGGCGACAACGACTTCTCCGCCGTCGTGACCATTATTTGAGTTTCGGCTTCCTCTACAAGCTATACCTTCTTTTTTTTAAAAGAAAAATAAATACCATGTTTTACTTTGGTATTGAAAATGGATTTCATAATGTTTTTATTATATCAATGTGTTGTATTGATATCTCCTGATTGAAATGTGGAAATTTTATGTTTCCTTTATACATGTTTTATGTGATATGATTATGTTATGGTTCTTGGGCATTATTATGAAGACGGGTGGTTCCGTGATAAACTAAGGGCGGGTGAGCCCGTTATAGCTCTCCAATGCATTGGGTAACGCGAAGAAGTGAAATGTTAAGGTTTCTCCGAAGAGATTTTAGGGAATATACTATGATGGGTATTCCAAACGTAACCAAGGGGGTTACTCCCTACGTAAGAATGTTATGAATGCCTCAAGTTACCTTTATGTCTTATGATTTCTATGATTTATTCATGATTTTATGAGGTATGTTAAAGTGCCTATGTTTTATGGGTAAAGTATGATTTCATTCTTATGTATATATGAACTCATGTTTTCTTTCCATGTTTTTTTTATAACCCATACTGAGTTTTTATGCTCATCCCAAGTTTTTGAAATGTTTTTCACAGGTCAAGGGAAAGGTAAATGATAAGATGATAGAGTCAAGGATGTGTCAAGAAATAATCCATGTTTTATTTTAAATGTGTTTCCATTGATGGGAATGAAGAATACTATCTTTATGTAACCACTTTGTTTATATGTGGAATGTGATTCAAGTTTTATGATCTAATTCTCTAAAACTCTAAACCCGAAAAGATCCTCAATGTGTAATCTTGTAATAACTCAAGATTAAGTAAGGTTTAAGGCTGGGGCCTTATAGTTGGTATCAGAGGTCGGTTTAGACAACTTTAGGGATTAGGAGTTTTTGTGAGGCACATGATTAGTCCCTATAACTATTATTTTAGTTAAATCCTTGTTTTATAACTTTTTTCAGGTCAAGTAAAGTCGGTTACGAATGGAAGGAGGAGGATCTCAAACGAAATTCCTATCTCTCCCTGATGACATGCTTGCAATAATTATTGCAAAGTCATCCTCGGATGATTGTGAAACTTTTTCTAGCATACAACTCACTTGCAAGCATTTGTTTGAAATATCAAACACCTCCGCTATACCTCGTTATCATCGTGAATCATGGGTTGTTTTTAGAAAAATACTATTTTCACAATATTCTCATGTTTTCAAGAGAGGTAAATATTATCAAGGTATTTTCAAATATTTTACCTTATCACAAGAATTTGAAGCATATTATGATTTTAAAAATGGTGCTGAGGAAGGAGACCCTTGCGCAACCTATTTATATTTGCTTTTAAAATATAGTCTCACATCTCATACTTATGGTATTTTAAAAGGACCAATGATAGAAAGTTTCAACTCAATTTCGGTCCGACTATTTTTTAGAAATCATGTTTTATCAGATGTTTTGGAATTATATGTCCTACATGATTATTTTCCAAAACTGTTTTTCTGTGAACACCCATATGACCCATGTTGTGCGAGGTGTATTTGGATGGAGGAAGCAAATGATTTTGAAGGATCTCTAAATCATTGTTGTAATGCATGGGACTTCTACCTACGTGAACAAGATGACGATCAAACCGAGTGGACGCCATGATCAAGGTATGCTATTTTGAGTTTGTGTAAGAAACCTAGAAAGAGTTGAAAGTCAACATGACAAGTATGTTTCCTTAAGATCAAAAACTAAATTCCTAAATGAAAAGTAACTTAAAAGAAAAATGTTGTCTATTAACTTTTAATACTAGGGAATCAAATACTATTTAACTCATCACAAGTTTGTGATTCTCTCATGGTTAACTTTCTCCTAAACATGTTTTCTATCACACTCCATCAGAACATGACCCTATGTTTTCTCCTCCATGTCCATGTTTTCATACTTGGAATCATAGTATGGGTTAACTCGGGTGACCTTTGTACTTATCTTTATTTATTTTAAAGTGATTGTTTTACCGATCCTTGTTCCGATGTGGGACTTTCAAGGATGTTACCAAGCCCAATTTTAAAATTGCGAGGACGCAATTCCCAAAAGGGGGGAAGGATGTAACACCCCAGGTAAATGAAGAATAGACATTTTCATATTTATCCATATTTGTGAATAAAGTATTAATATTACTTTAAAGGGTTGCTATGTTCGATAGCGTACCCGACACACAACAAAGAGTTTCATTGAAATCTTACGTTGCACTCTAATAATAAAATAATATTATTTTAAATGTTAGTTAACAAGTAGCCATTGTACTGGCGGGAATGGATAGAAATAACTAAAATATGATTAGATATGTTTTTAAATGTTTATACACTTACCCAATAAAAGATAAAGGCTTAAAATACGGAAAGAGTTCAATTTTAGGGCATATATACTCTAATTTTCACTAAAGGTTCACTTATCACCTTTTAATGGTGAACCATCATTAAATATAGTTTTGATCACTCTTATACTTTATTTTGGACCAAATATAACTCTTCTTTAGAATCGGGAAATCAAAATTTACTTTGTGTAAATTTTTGGTACCTTTCTGATAAAGTTCATTTTTTTATGAATAGTGTAAAATGTTGTATTTTAATTCAAAACCTCTTTTTAATCTAAATTATTTATATGATTAGATTATTATTTTAATTGGTTTTAAAGTGAAATTAGAAAATATTTTTACCAGTTAATCCAATGGTGGTCCTTGGAATCAATTTCACTTTGAAATTGGACTTAAACTGGTGTCAATCTTTTGATACTTATTGTTTTGTAAAAACACGCTATTTGCTCTGGCAGCGGGAATTAATTATTAAATTAATTAATTTGACTTATATGTATTGAATTTTGTAAAATGGACTTCATTTTTGAATTCGGAATATCAAATATAGCTTAGGGTGAATTTTTGGTAATTTTCTGAAAAACTTCAATTTTTGATGAATAGTGAAACCACTAAGTGGTAATCAAGCAAAACTGATTTTTCAGTTAAATGAAAGTTTACCACTAATGTGTATTGAATTTTGAAAATCCGACATACATGGTTGTCATTAAGAAGTAAAATGTGGTTCAATGAGATTATAATAATTTTTTGGTGAATAGTAACTTATTAAGTTTTTAATCGCGATTAGTGGTAATTATGGTAGTTTAAGGTATAAATAATGCTTTAATAATATGAAATTACCTAGACACATGTCACAACCTCATTGGTTGTGTCATGGCCGACCATAACATGCCATGGGTCAACTTGGGGACCCCATGGATCCACTTTTGTTGGGAAATGACATAAATTACTTTTTATTTAATGTTAAAGTGAAAATGGCACAAACATAATATGTTTTACGAAACCAATTTTTAAGTGGGGTTATACAAGTCCAAATTTTGATTATAAATAGTAATTGGAAAGCTAAAATGATTTCCTATATCATAGTATTTGTTTTATAATTTTTAGACATTAAATAAATTTAATTATTTATGACATAATAATGATGCAGCGATGACATCATTATTTGACGATTTAAATAAAATGGAAAGATAATGAAAAATCTAAACCCTACACATGGCCAAAACCAATTGGATGAGTGTATTTCGAAGCCTTATCACCTTATCCCCGAATTATATCAATTTGGGACCTTTTAAAACCGAAACACATATTCAAATAATGTAATATTTCTTTACTTTCCAAAAGTGCCCCTCCTCTCCTCTTATAAAAGGCCCCTACCTCTACCTCATTTCACACACTCTTCAAGCCTTTGGCTCGGCCAACCCCTGCCCATTTGCTCTCTTCACATCCCTCTACTCATCCTAGAGGATTCCCTTTGGGCATAATCATTTCAAAGGAAGCCTTTAGACTCAAATCAAAAGGAGTTACACTTTTAAAGGTAATTCATTCTCTCATGTTCATTTGTTTTATTTTGCTTCTCCAACCCCCTAAACTCTTTTTATTTACTTCTTTTGTAACAACACCAGTATATTCAATATACTAGGATGTTGTTATAAGATTTATTCGAGCTACACTCTCACAAAACTACATCAAATGGTCAAAGAACATACGGTTTCCATGGATGGCGAAATTCTGCCTCCCGAAATGATGATTGTTCAACACTCATTTAACACCTTCAAAGGTGGCCATTATGTTGTCACTATTTTTATATATGATATATAATATGTTTATGTTTTCCTTAAGCTTCTGTTTTTTTCATTTTGTTCATACCTTTATGGTTTCCATTATGGGTAAACACGATATCTTCATTTTAGGAAGTGCGGACTACCGCCCCCTAAAAGTGATTTGATTCGTTAATACCATATGTGGGATGTGTAAAGATAAAGTTAATGATATTATATATGTTATTATACTGGAATTATAATACACTGTTATATCATTATGATTCCATTCCAGAAAATATGAAATAGAAATGGAAGTAGCGTTCATGCGTACGTACGGCTTACCGTCTCAATGAACGGTGCATTTCATTTCTTACCTCTAAATTATGTAATATTATAAATGCATGTATGTACTGGATATATATGAAATATATGATATCTACATCATGAATACCATTCTGGATATAATTAACCTTTGACCAAATTAACAACATGTAAGTGTAAGAAGTCTATTTTTGACTTAAGAACCAAATACCGACAAAATGAACATTATTAACTTAACTGATTACATGATGTTCATAACATGGTATAAAAGGAATAATGAACTTGAAAAAGATTCATAAGCAAGTAGAGATTAACTCAAGTTTATTATTCAGGAGATTAAAGAATGGTCGGGTCAAGTCGGATACGAGGTATGGGACTTCGTCTCAATCTCCTTTCGTTGAGGCATATTTTATTTTATACAAAACTTTCTTTTATACGGTGTATAAACCCCTTTGACTTTTACGTTTATTCAAAAGGAATCTTTTTTATACAAAGCGTTTACTAAACGACAAAAGGGAATGTTTTTGTCGTACGTATGCGCCGACAACGACTTCTCCGCCGTCGTGACCATTATTTGAGTTTCGGCTTCCTCTACAAGCCATACCTTCTTTTTTTTAAAAGAAAAATAAATACCATGTTTTACTTTGGTATTGAAAATGGATTTCATAATGTTTTTATTATATCAATGTGTTGTATTGATATCTCCAGATTGAAATGTGGAAATTTTATGTTTCCTTTATACATGTTTTATGTGATATGATTATGTTATGGTTCTTGGGCAATATTATGAAGACGGGTGGTTCCGTGATAAACTAAGGGCGGGTGAGCCCGTTATAGCTCTCCAATGCATTGGGTAACGCGAAGGAGTGAAACTTTAAGGTTTCTCCGAAGAGATTTTAGGGAATATACTATGATGGGTATTCCAAACGTAACCAAGAGGGTTACTCCCTACGTAAGAATGTTATGAATGCCTCAAGTTACCTTTATGTCTTATGATTTCTATGATTTATTCATGATTTTATGAGGTATGTTAAAGTGGCTATGTTTTATGGGTAAAGTATGATTTCATTCTTATTTATATATGAACTCATTTTTTCTTTCCATGTTTTTTTATAACCCATACTGAGTTTTTATGCTCATCCCAAGTTTTTGAAATGTTTTTCACAGGTCAAGGGAAAGGTACATGATAAGATGATAGAGGCAAGGATGTGTCAAGAAATAATCCATGTTTTATTTTAAATGTGTTTCCATTGATGGGAATGAAGAATACTATCTTTATGTAACCACTTTGTTTATATGTGGAATGTAATGCAAGTTTTATGATCTAATTCTATAAAACTCTAAACCCGAAAAGATCCTCAATGTGTAATCTTGTAATAACTCAAGATTAAGTAAGGTTTAAGGCTGGGGCCTTATAGGTACGGGGACCGGAAAAAGGAAAAAATAATGGGAGAATAATTTGAAAAATATATATTAAAACTATATAAAACTATTATAATAGAAAATCCCATAATTATATACTCAAAAATTTCTATCTCCATTAAATGGAAGAGGATGTATATATTTATAGGAAAAAGTGCTGCAAGATTTCCCTATAATTTTGACCTCTGAATGTTTGTGTGTGTTTGGGGTAATTAATAGAAGAATTATGAAAAACAAGTATTCTATTTTTTATTATAAATCTATTATTTTTACCCAAAATTTTACAGCTCTATTGAACATGTATACCAAAAGTTATATCCTTGTTACTAAATAGATTATTTTTTTTCTAGAGACTCTTTATATTCTCGATCTCTAATTACCATGCATTTATAACCACAAAGGGGGGAAAGGCATACTGAAAGTTTAATAAAATGATAAGTGGAATATTATCTTTCTCCATAAAATTTTTTACCTCCTTTACTTTGCTTTTTTAGGTGATAATGGCATATCTATGAATGTCACCAGAACTATGAAAAAATTCTAAGGCCTCGCTTGTGAGCATCAATTGGGAAATAAAATGATAGTTTCATGTCTTTATTTAATTTTATGAAATTAATTATAATTAAAATATATTCCTAAGAAAAATAATTTATCAGTTTTTGTAATATAGAAATTTTTTGGGATGAAATATGAAATTCATTAATAATAGTTAAAATTCTGTAATTATGTTATTTTCTCAATTAAGATCAATTTACACATAAAAATAAAAATGTAAAAATTCCCATTAAAATAATAATATTTTGGAATTAGATATATTTAATTAAAGAATTAAATTTTCGAAATTATGATCTATATCAATCCCCTGCCCTTAACTATTACACACCTGTGAAATTTAATGAATCTAACCTAATGAAAAGTTGTGGCCTACATAAGTTCAAATACACATGAAGAAAATAAGAAATTAATAAATTAATCCATTGATAAAATTTTCAAGAATCCTTTTGGAATTTTAATCACTGAATAACATTAATCTAAGATCATGTTCTGGTTCCTTTAGAGAAGAAAATATATCTAATAGGAATTAACATTTTAACAAGAAACATTTTTCAATTATCACTCTTATCCAAGTACCTTATGTTCAAATTTCATTTCCCACTTTCTAGATAGAACTCAAATGATATTACTATAAGATATTTCCCCCTTATTAATCTAGAATTAAATATCCACAACCCACCTAAATCCATCAATCTTTCATAATTAGGCACTATAATGTTTTAATTTTTCATATTTTATTATTTTATTTTGTTTTTTGTTTTTTATATTTTTTTATTTTTGGTATTATTTTCCAGTGCATAATATGTTAATGACATTAGTTTGCATCCAAATTCTAGTTTTATAAGATTTTTTTTTGAATAAAACATTTTATTTTTCATTATAATTTTTTCTTTTTCGCAATGGGCATTTTATCCAGATTCTTATTCAAGAATAAAATTTCCTTACATTATAATTGGAATTCCAAAGAAATATTATCAATCACACACCCTTTTCAAGCTATAAAATATAATTACATGAATATAGTGGAAAAGTTTACTCAAAAATAATTCATTTCAAGTAATTTTAGAACTAATAAAATCACTCAAAATTATATAGCAATTTTACATAATGTTGTGAAAAATAGGGATTCACCTTTCTTAGCCTAAAAACACACCAAAAATAAATTAAATAAAATAAAACAAAAAAATGAAAATTTTATAAAATAATATGAATAAAGGAAACACATGAAATATTTACTAAAAATATATTGGCATCACCACAACTCTTATGATTTAACTACATGAAATTTTAGATAAACAATATAAAAAATTATGGGATGAAAAGACAAAGAGAAGGAAAGACATCACCTTAGATTATTTTTTAGCAGCAGACAAGAGTTAAGATCCTAGATACCTCCACTTTAGTCCTATAAAAAATATGGAAATCAAAATAAACAAAAAATGGGAAAATAGGATAGAATGTGGTTTAACCCCTATGTGGGTGCTAGTTTTTCAATGCCCTTAATTTTTAAATTCATGAATTTTATCCCTAATCAAAAAGTGGATGATTTTTTATGATTTGAAGTAACACATATTATTTATCTTAAAATAAATTAGTGGATTCCAAGAGTAGTTAACCCCAAATAAGAAAATCCATCCCCCAATAAAATAAAGAGATAATTTGAGGTGCATAAGGGTAGGAAAAAGAATATAAGGGTAATCCAGATTCTTTAGTTAATTATTGTATACTAGTGGTGAATAAATTTGTAAAATATTTTTCTTTTCTTATATCTTATATTCAATAATTTTTTCATAAATAATTTCTGATTTTTATATCATAGTCCCCATATACACTAGTGTACTTCTTAACTAGATCCTCTATTATCTCCTCAAAATATTCCACTTATTCATCTACTTCATCATACTCCATGGTTATCCATGTGTTATATAAATCAAAAATTCAAAGTAATTAGAGGTAATACTAAAATTAATATCAATAAAATTATACTAAAAAACATTCAAGAAAAATATCAACCCCCTGGGTTGTATCATCTTTTGATTATTCTTCTTCGCTTAGTGCCCATGGAGTTATCTTGTTGTGTATAGGATAAGATTGTAAATATACTCCATAAAAAATACAAATATTACTAATTTAGTGGTGTATTTTTCTAAAGAAATATAGATCTTGAGACTTTTTTTTTATTTACCATGATCAAAGATGGTTGGATCACTTAACTTTTTATGTTCTAAAAAATCTTACCAATACTCAACCAAACCAACTTGATCTCCCACATTCACAGAAGATGTAATGTAATCTTTAGGAACCTCATAAAGAAAATTTTAAGAGAGGTTTAATGGATCTTCATGTAGTTCCTCTATAAGTGACTCAATTTATTTAAATTGAAAATTTAGTGTGGATAATTCTTCCACCACCGGTTATGGTTCTAGTTTTGTATTGAATTTCTCCATCTTTAGCTCCTAAAATACACATACATATTTAGACAACCATTTTATTTTTCTATAATTTTTTTTATTTTATATCCAATCCCTTGAAAATTTCATTCTTTATCATTACGAACTTATTCTTTTCCATTCACTTGAGAGAGTTCAATCTGTTCATACTAATTTAAATTTTAATACATCATGGGAAAAAAAATAGTTTCTTATTTCTGATTTCTCTATGAAAAAAAGTTGTTTACTTACAAAATTTAGAATAAAACTAGTGAGTAAAGACCATTTATATCCTTATAAATTCTTCCCTGTTTTTTCACACACCTACCATGTGGGGTGGTAAAAGAAAAAATTAATATTTATTAATTTATCACACTATCTGGCCAGGGACATATTTCTTGAGAGGATTCGTAATCATACACCAACTATTCCCAATAAATTAATTATTTAAATATAAAAATAATGATAATATGGGGGTCTGGAATGTGGAATTAAATATAATAAAATAATCATGAAATGCAGACTGATTTTATAAGTTGGTAGGAAAGGACTTGGTCATTGGTTTTGCTACATGGGTTCCTTCATTATTCATTATTATTGTCTAAATTTCATTTTATTGTTAATATCATGATACATGAACTATTGTCCTTTAGTTTTATTTATAAATATATCATTATAGGATATCTATTTAACACACCAAATATTAGTACCTCCAACAGTAATGAATAATGGGCACACCTCAATCAAGAGTGTGACACCTTACAAAACCCAACTTCATTATATATTATTTCATCCCTCAAACACTCTCAACTCTATTGTATGAAAAGAATGCCTATGATAAGGGAATAAAATTTTATTTCATATATAGTATAATGATTTCGAGGTTCATTCCATATAGTGGTCGATGATATCCTCACCAACCAATAACATTCCTATATCACTCACCACAAATAGAATAAAATCATTGAGAATTAATGATAAAAAATTCGAGAACATCGTGAAAATCAACCCTAAGGACAGCCCTTGTATTAGCTACTCACAATCATGAATATTAGAGATGTATGGTGTAAGAAAAAAAAGTTAAATGAATGAATGAGAGAATAATATAATAAATATATATTAAAACTATTGAAAACTATTACATTTGAAAATCCTCAAAAAATAAACTCAAAAATTTATAACTCTTTTAAATGATATACGTGGTATACTTTTATAGGAAATAAGTTTTCTAGATTTACCTCAACTTTTGAGATATAAATTGTTTCACATTTTTGTAGTATTAAATGTATAAATTTTGTATTGTTTTATTCTATAATGTTTTTTATGTGTCTTTCTCATTCACCCAAAACAGTTGACCTCTATTATCCATATGTAGGTGATGGTATATCAATATTTCAATTGAAATTGCTTCTAGAATAGAGACTCTTCATATTCCCCTTCCTCTATTTCCCATGAACTTATAACCATGATGGAGGTATAATCCATTTTACCCATAATTTAAAAAAACATATTAAAATATTATAATTCTCTTCCAAAAATATCATCTCCATTACTTTTCTTGTTTGGGTGATATGGGTATATCTTTGAAATTATCTTTATCTTGGATCAAATTTTAGGTCCCCACTTATACTCCTCATTGAGGACATAAACTGTTAGATTCATCTTAGGGTATAATTTTGAGGAAATGAATCATAATGAACCTAGAATCTTAAAAAAAAGTAATTTAAAATTTTTTATCAACGTAGAAGGTGTTATGGTTGAAATTTGAAGCCGATTTAAAACAATTAAAGTTTGAGAATTATGAAATTTTCCAAATTAAACTCATTTTATCCAAAACCCCCAAAACTATTACAATATCACTTTAAAAAAATTACTTGGATTAAAATATTTCATTGTAGGATAAAATTTATGAAATTATTATCTATATCACCTATATTATGAATAATCAGATCTACAAACAAAAAAATGTGTGTGTGTGTGTGTGTGTGTGTCTGTATAGGGTGTGAGTAAAATATTATTTTGATTATATTAGTAATTATATAAAAATACTTTAATAATAGAAGTAATCAAAGATAGTTTGAACATAAATAATTAAAAAACATTTAATATCATATGTGTGATTAAATAAAATAAATATAATTTAATCATTATTTAAACATTATAAACCATGAGACATTATAAATTAAAAATATTAAATGGTTGTGGGGATTCCATAATAATACATATCTAAAGTATCTTTTAAATTGTATGGGAATTTTTATTGGGAACAAAAAAAATATTCTTTATTTAAAAAAACTATATTTTTTTAAAATAAAACCCAAAATATAAAATATTAAATAGAACAATATAAATATAAGTAATAAAATTGTCTCACATATCATGCGATAACACCCTAGTTCTCAAAGATATGATCAAGGCTTGGATTGGGTGGAACGATATTTTCTACTCATATATAATACTAACTCTATAAAAATTTGACATACTCACGCTAACCTCATTGAGTGTCAACACCCCAAATAAATATATGATATTAAATTTGGGATAATATAAATATAGTTATCATAGAGTTTATATCACTCATCCATTGAATTTTCAATGAGATACTCAAGATTTCCCATGAAATTTTTCAAATTCAAACCATAGAAAATGAGCCTCCATGAGAAACAAAAAACCATTAATAAAAAATAAATCAAGTAAAAAATTATTGAAACTCACAAATATTCATCCATACACCCTATAAATAAATAAAACATATGATAAAAATACACAGTATTTAAAAAAAATTAAAATTGAATAATTTTTTAATTTATAAAGAGGGGAATAACCACTTGGTAATACAAATAATAATAACTTGTTTATCTCTTATCTAAACAATACCCTATAATTTTAAAAATATTTTTAAATTCATTAAATTATTTTTCAAAATTTAGATATAAACTAAAAACATAAATTTTTAGTTCTTATATACTTTTATAAAATCTTGTAATAATTTTATCAAACACATGGTGTATAATTAAATCCATCAAAATTGAAATTTTACATGATATATAATAAACATTTGTTAAATCATTTATCTCATAAATGGACCATGAAATATTTCTATAAATCCATCATACATAGTTTCAATATTATATTTAGTCAGAGTAAATAAATTTAAAAATTTTAAATATCCATAATTATATCAAAAATAGAAAAAGTATTAAAATTTATACTTTAGATGAATGGATTGACATGCATATGGAAAATAGGAAATAATTGTGGATTATGAATGAATTCCTACTCCCTACGGATCAAAATAACAACATTTTAGACACCCTAAACCAATACATCATCACCCATGGTTTGATAGGGTTGGAGAATATTGAAAAAGATAAAATAATAAGAGTTAAATGTAGTGTAGTATGGAGATCATAATATTTTATTCAAATTATAGGTCATTAAGAACCCCCCATAGGTTCACCATTAAATTGATGAAAATGAGGAAGGTAGATGAACAAAATCACCAAGAAGATTATCAAATTGTTTTGGGAAAAAATATAACTATAATTAATGAGATTATATTAAAATGATACAAATAAACATTTTTTTATAGAGTACAAAAACTGATTACATGGTCAATGTGAAGATACAAGGGATCATGGAAATATCACAAGTTATATTTTTTAAATGTGAATGGTAAATTTTTATGGTCCCTTATATCATTAAACTCAACCATTCAATATGTAAAAAATTATAAAATTATAAACCTTTTGGTGAAAACTATAGTAAAATAATAAAATAAATAATATAATGAAACACAGACCTTTTAGTGACAATGTGAATGTCATAATTCACCCCACTATGTTTATTTCTAACCCAGATCCTATTACATAGAAATATTAAAGTGATTAGTTAGATACTTATTTAACTAGGTTGAATGTAAAAACCTATGAATTAAAGTAAATTAGTGGAGAATATCCATGTAATATTCCACCTTACCCATTATGTTATGGATTTTAATAGATTAAAATGTAAAATCAAAAGATTACTAAACTTTCATAATATCAAATATCTAAGTCAAGAAAAGTCCCAAAAAAACATCCAATCATTACCCAATAATTCCAAATGTTGTAATATTTTATCTAAATAAAATTTATAGTGAATGTGTGTCATTACAAATTCTTTTTGTAACTAATGGATCTAATCCATCATCCTATGTACTATGTTCAACCCCGGTAATGGGCATTCACCCACTTTATTCTAATATAGAGGTAACTAGTATCAATGATCACAAAAAACATTGAATTAGCTTATTTTGATCCATGACTAATATTTCTTATTATAAAGAAACTAAATAAATTATCAATAGTTCTCCCAAGAATCAGAAGATCTATGGACTTAACAATGGAGTACATATTTAAAATTTTAAATGGTTCATTCCTTTTGATTGTTATTTTATGGATAGTTTGACATGATAAGTTCATATGTGACCTATAAACTCTTGAAAACTCCAACATAATTGAAATATAGAAACAATATCCTTGTTAAAGACAATAATATGAGAACTATAAAACCATTATAATTTATTTTTACAAATATATAAAACATCTTCCACTTTAATACTCACTTTTATGGGAATAAATGAGTTTCCCAAAACAAAAAGGACAATAATCCTTCAAAAAAATTTCCTTCCACATACATTTAATATCAAGGAGTCACTATAAAAAATAATAAATATTTTGATTCGCAAATTTCAATTGCAGGTAAATAATGAAAAATAGTCCCATAATGTAACATCCCAATTAAGTAATGAATAATAGATATTCTTATATATGTCTATTTATGAATTAGATAGTGTTTTAGAGGCTTAAAATGAGAATAAATCCAATCTTAAGCATGGAATACTCCAATATTCACTAAAGGTCCACCTATCGCCTTTTGATGGAGAACCATCATTAAATATACTTTTGGACACTCTTATACATTATATTGGACCAAATAAAATTATTATTTAGAATCAGGACATCAAAATTTACTTTGTGTAAATTTTTTGTATTTTTCTGATAAAGTTCTTTTTTTAATGAATAGTGAAAAAATGTTGTATTTTAATTCAAAACCTGTTTTTAATCAAATTTGTTTATATGAATATATTATATTTTGAATTGGTTTTAAAGTGAAATTAGAATATATTTTTACCATTTAATCCAATAGTGGTCATTGAAATTAATTTCACTTTGAAATTGGACTTAAACTAGTGTCGATCTTTTGATATATATATATATTGTTTCATAAAAACATGTTATTCGTTCTGACAGCGGAAATTAAATATTAAATTAATTATTTTGAATTATATGTTTTTAATTTTGTTAAATAGACATCATTTTTGAATTCGGAATATCAAATATATATTAGGGTTATGTTTTGGTATTTTTCTGAAAAACCTCAATTTTTGATGAATAGTGAAACCACTAAGTGGTACTTAAAAAACTGATTTTTCGTTTAAATGAAAATTTACCAACTCTGTGTTTTGCATTTAAAAATTCCAACATACATGGTTGTAATGAGAAAGTAAAATTCTGTTCAATGGGATTAAAATAATTTTTTAGTGAATAATAACTTTTAAGTTTTTAATCACGATTAGAGGTAATTAGTGTAGTTTAAGGTTAAAATGATATTATAATAAAATGAAAATAACATGACACTTGTACTAACCCTATTGTATGAGTAATTTCCAACCAAGACATCCCATGGGTCGATTTTTGGGACCCCATGGAGCCACTTGGGTAAGATAATGACATTAATGCCTTTTATTTAAAGTAAAAGTAAAAATGACACAAACATGTATTGTTTTACTAAAACAATTTTTACATGGGGTTATACAAGTCATATTTTTTACTATAAATATTAATTGTAAATATAAAACTATTTCCTATGTAATAGTATTTTTTTATAATTTTTAGACATTAAAAAATATAAATTATTTATGATATCATGATAGTGCAGCGATTACCTCATTATTTAACGATTTAAATAAAATGAAAAGATAATGTAAAATCTATGACCTACACATGTAAAAAACCTATTGGATGGATTTATTTAGAACTATTATCACCTTATCCTATAAATACATCAATTAGGGACCTTTCAAATCCAAAATGCTTTTTAAAATAATGTAACATTTCATAACTTTCCAAGAGTGCCCCTCCTCTCCTCTTATAAAAGGCCCCCACCTCTACCTCCTTACAAACACCTCTCAAGCCTTTTTCTCGGACAATATCTTATCCTTTTGTCTCTTGAAATCTCTATACTAATCCTACAATACTTACCTTAGGTAGGAAGCTCTTCAAGAAACCCTTTTGGTTCAAATCAAAGGGAGTTACCCGATTTTAATGTAATGTCTTCACTTGTGTTCTTTTGTTTTATTTTTCTTCTCCAACCCCCTAAACTCTTTTTATTGATTTCTTTTTTATCAACACCAGTATCGTCAATATACTAGGATGTTTTTATGTGAATTATTCGAGCTACACTTACACACACCTACATTTAATGGTTAAAGAACATATTGTTTCTGTGGATGGCGAATTTCATCCTCACGAAAGGATGATTGTTCAACACTCATATAACACCTTCAAAGGTGGCCGTTAAGATGTCACTATATTTATATATGATATATAATATTTTTATGTTTTACTTAAGCTTCTGTATTTTTTATTTATTGCATACCTTTATGGTTTCTATTAAGGGTAAACGTGATATCTTCATTTTAGGAAGTGCGGACTACCGCCCCCTCAAAGTAATTTGATTCGTTTATACCGTATGTGGTACGTATAAAGAATAGATTTAATGATATTATATATGATAACATACTGGAATTATAATAATATTATTTATCATTATGTTTTAATTCCATTAAATATGAAATGGAAATGGAAGTAGCGTTTATGCGTACGTACGGCTTACCGTCTCCATGAACGGTGCATTTCTATTCTTACCTCTAAATGTTGTGTAATATTATAAATGCATGTATATAATGGATATATATGACATATATGATATCTACATAATGAATATAATTATTTATATAATAGATATTTTACCCCATGAACAAACATGTAATTATAAAGAGTTTAATTTTGACTCAAGTAGCAATGATCGACAAAACGACCATTATTAACGTAAATAATTACATAGTGTTCATAACATGGTAATAAGTGGTATAAAAGGAATAATGAAATTTAAAAGGTTATTAATCAAGTAGAAATTAACTCATGTTTATTATTCAGGAGGTTAAAGAACGATCGAGTCAAGTTGGACCCGAGGTATGGGACTTCGTCTCAATCTCTATTCATTGAGGCATATTTTGTTTTATACACAACTTTCTTTTATACGGTGCATAAACCCCTTTTACTTTTATGATTACTCAAAAGGAATCTTTTTTTATACAATTCATTTTACTAAACTACAAAAGGAATGTTTTTTTGTCGTACATATGCATCGACAACAACTTCTCCACCGCCGTGACCATTATTTGAGTTTCGGCTTCCTCTACAAGCCATAAATTTTTTTTAAAATGAAAAAATAAATACCATGTTTTAATTTTCATTTATTTTGGTATTAAAAATGGTTTTAACAATTTTTTTAGTATATCAATGTGTGGTATTGATATCTTATGTTTGAAATGTGGAAATTTTATGTTTCCTTTAGGCATGTTTTATGTGATACGATTATGTTATGGTTCTTAGGCATTGTTTATGAAGATGGGTGGTTCTGTGATAAAATGAGGGCAGGTGAGACCGATATAGCTCTCCAATGCATTGGGTAACACGAAAGAGTTAAACGTTAGGGTTTCTCTGAAGATATTTAGGGAATATACTGTGATGGGTATTCCAAACGTAACCATGAGGGTTACTCCCTACGTAAGAAAGTTATGAATTTCTCAAGTTACCTTTATATATTATGATTTCTATGATTCATTCATTATTTGATGAGGTATGTGATTATGTTTTATGAGTAAAGTATGATTCCATTCATGGAATAATGTTTTCATTTCGTACATTTATATCCCTTACTAAGCTTTTTATGCTCTTCCCATGTTTTTGAAATGTTTTTCACAAGTCAAGGGAAAGGTACATGATGTGATGATAGTGTCCAGGAAGTGTCAAGAAAGAATCCATGTTTTATTTTAAATATGTTTCTGTTGATGGTAAAAATGAGTACTATATTTTATGTAACCACTTTGTTTAAATGTGGAATGTAATGCATGTTTTATGATCTAATTCTCTAAAACTATAAACCTGAAAAGTTACTCAAAGTGTATTCTTGAAGTAACTCAAGATTAAGTAATGTTTAAGGTCAAGGCCTTATACATAATATTCAATTTAAAGCCTCATCCTACGAAACTAATACTGATGAATAAAATTATAATTCATCTAAGTATAAAATGGTTGAAAACCTAATTGAAAAATATTTTTATCCCTTATAAACATCTATAACTATAAAATAGATACCAAAAAACAATTCACGTAATAAATAATTCTATAATAATACTAAGATCATTCACCATTAGTATCCTCTCCATTTTGAATTTCTCTATTTCATTTATAGTCAAAATAAAAAACCTTACCCTTTCAAATTCCATCAACCAATGTATAACTTACACCCTAAACATGAACACTTGTTTCACTTAATTTCACATCTAATAGTAATTCTGATAAGAGGATCATCTATAGCCACTCTTCATGAGATTGTTTTATAGAATACATTGATAACTTCCATGTAAGGGAAACATTGGCCACATTTACTGAATAATGTGTGTAAGAGATATCAATATAAAAGGTTTTCAAATACTCAAACCATCATTTATACCTATGACAAAATACCTTTTAAAAGAAGATGTATTTAAAACTCTAATGATATAGAAAGATAATAAAATATTATTGATAGAATGATAATATCTACAATACTTTAAATCAAGCATCACACCAGCTAATGTAAGATTGTGGATCCAATAATTTGTAAAATAATGGTGAAACTAAGAGAAGTAAATTCTCAAAATGTTATTTTTTGATATAAAAAATGTAACCCAATTCATTGAAATAAATGTGGAAATATTTACTGGCTTAAGAAGAATCAATCCATAAGGGAGATTATGTATTTCTTATTTTCAATGAAAGATCATGGACATTATTTATCTATTCAGACAATACTCCCTTTCATATAAAAATATTAAATGGTTTTTATAACTTCATAAGATTCAAAATTAATTTATTTTAGTATCTATACATTTTTATGGATTCAATATCTAAAATTCAAAAATGGAATTTAGATAATTTGAATAGTAGTGATTCTCTTTCTAGTTCTCCAGCAAAATATTAATTTATTTATAATGGTATTATATAATCTTATAATAACCACAAATATCAATCAATAATTCCATGTAAAAGGGTTAAAGATATTTATAGAATATTCCATTCAATATTACTATAGATACTATTAGAGAATTCATAAGCCCTGGGGAATTAAAATGTATTTAGAACACCCATGATATATTTATATTAGATATTATCATTACAAAAAATATACCAAATTTCATGTTTCATTATTATTTCTTGAGGAATAAATATCCCCGTAAAATAGGTCACAATCTTGAATCAAAAACTCAAGGAATAAACTAATCTTACAAAAGTAACAAAAAGGATACATTTATTGACACCCAGGCATAACATATATGGATATTACATCATTTTAGATGAATATTTAGTACATTAAAAAGTACATGCATGAGGAATGTCATATTTTAGTGTATATGGAATCTTGTAACACATTCTTCTAGTCTGGTGACTTATATTTAACATCTCTCGTAATGATCTTCCCCTTTAGTACCCTTACTTAAAACTGTTCTTCATAACCTCGGGAAAGGAAGAATAAGAAAGAGATGGTCTCAGATACTTCTTAATGGTATAAAAGGGATATATGTAAGAATAATCATGATCATAAGGGTATGATATTTTATCATAACATTTTAATATCATACCCAACATAAAAAAGATCATAAACATGAATCATGGCATTCAGATTGGTAGTTTATAAGACATGAATCATAAGGGAATCGAGATCATAAGATATAAAAGCATGACAGAGGAATAAGACATAGACTTTTGGAATAAGTATCATCTTATAACATTGTGAATATTTGTAAACAGAAAAAATTTCACTTGTTTAGTTAGGGACGCTAAATTAGGCCCTCGACTAAACTTATGGACATGAATCCAGGTCCACCCGTAACATTTTGAATATGTAAATAGTTCGACGCATAAACATCATTCCATATAAGTCATTCCTCATTGTGAAAACTTAATTAGGAACTTCATGATTACTACACCTACTTCTTGGGACAAACAACCATCCCCAATTGTGGTCCTTTCCATACGAGGGATCAAGTTTCCTTATCTTCCCATAATAGATAGGGTTTCTTTATCTTCCCATAGTGGAGTAGGTTTCCCCATATTCTATAGTGGATTAGGTTACCCTATATTCCATATCAGATCAATCTCATCAACTTGATTCCTATAATTATATCATGAGATATAAATCTTTATCCAATTAATTAGAGGGACATTTAGGTCTCAATAATCACATAATAGGATCACATATCCATGTTTCTTAGGATAATAAAACATAAATCATATAATGACCCATAAAATGATATGGGTTTCATAAACATCATATAACTTCCCATAAATTTAAATGGGAATCATAAACATTTAATCATATTATTACTTATGTAAGATAAATTGGTCATATAATCATTTCATCAAAGAATGAACTATGAAAAGAAGTGGGTTTCAAAAGAAAATAACCCATGGAAATGACATTCATGATGGTGGTTAACTGCGTACATGCTAAAAATTCAATTTTCACAATAAAACATTTATAATAGTGCCTTGATTGGAGAAATATCAAGAAGATTCCTTTTAAAATTATATTTAGAAAAGGAAAAAATGGGTAAAATAATTTTTAAACATAATTGGAAAATAGTAAACCATTTTGGGAAACATTTCTTGAAAACATGATTTTTAAAGAACACATATTTTCGACTGAATGAAGAAAGAAAGTCATATTTTTATAATAGAAATTTATAAATTATATTAAGTACCGAAGAGTGGTAAAATGGAACCATTACTTGTATATAACATGAAAAATAATAGGTGAAGAAAATTCCTTAGATTTATTAATTTTTTATTATAATATTTTAACAATAGAGCATAATCATTAACAATATCGATAAACAATGAGACTGTAGTAAAAAGCATTTAACAATTTGGTTACCAAATCATTATAAAAAAGAATTAATAAAATTAAATAAATCCTATAATACCATTAAAATAAAAATATTCATGATAAAACATGTTAAATGGTAAATATATACACCTCATAGAGAAATATAGGTGTATTGAAAAACATGTGTCTCAAAGAAAGATAATTGAGACAAAACTACCATAATTATTTGGTACCTTTTGAAATATAAACCCCATTAAATAGATATAATAAAATGTATACATAAATTTAGGTATCAATATCATATAATACATTAATGGGAATTATATTCAGCACACAAACTAAATGAGCGGTGAACATGGCATGTATATCACGTATATAAAAAGTGAGATGAGAAAACTCTTACATTAAATCCTGAATTTATTCATGCATTCTAAAACCACATGTATGATAAATATAAATTATTTATAGACATGACACATAGAGTTCATACGTACGTATGGCTTACCGTCTCCATGAACGGTGCATTTCATTTCTTACCTCTAAATTTTGTGTAATATTATAAATGCATGTATATAGTGGATGTATATGATATATATGATATCTGCATAATTAATATAATTCTGGATATAATGGATATTTTACCCCATGAACAAACTTGTAATTATAAAGAGTTTATTTTTTACTCAAGTAGCAATTATCGACAAAAAGACCATTATTAACTTAAATAATTACATAATGTTCATAACATGGTAATAAGTGATATAAAAGGAATAATTAACTTGAAAAAGGTTCTTAATCAAGTATAAATTAACTCATGTTTATTATTCAGGAGGTTAAAGAATGATCGAGTCAAGTCGGACCCGAGGTATGGGACATTGTCTCAATCTCCATTCATTGAGGCATATTTTGTTTTATACACAACTTTCTTTTATATGGTGTATAAACCCCTTTTGACTTTTACACTTATTCAAAAGGAATCTTTTTTTATACGAAGCTTTTTACTAAACGACAAAAGGAATGTTCTTTTTGTCGTACGTATTCGGCGACAATGACTTCTCCACCGTCGTGACCATTATTTGAGTTTCATCTTCCTCTTCAAGCCATAACATTTTTTTAAAATGAAAAAATAAATACCATGTTTTACTTATCTTTTATTTTGGTATTGAAAATGGTTTTCACAATTTTTTTATTATATCAATGTGTGGTATTGATATCTTGTGTTTGAAATATGGAAATGTTAAGTTTCTATTATGCATGACTTGTGTGATACGATTATGTTATAGTTCTTGGGAATTGTTTATGAAAACGGGTGGTTCTGGGATAAACAAAGGGCGGGTGAGCCCGATATAGCTCTCCAATGCATTGGGTAAAGCGAAGGAGATAAACGTTAAGGTTTCTCCGAAGATATTTAGGGAATATACTGTGATGGGTATTCCAAACGTAACTATGAGGGTTACTCCCTACGTAAGAATGTTATGAATGCCTCAAGTTACCTTTATGTCTTATGATATCTATGATTTATTCATGATTTGATGAGGTATGTGATTATGTTTTATGAGTAAAGTATTATTCCATGCGTGGACTAATGTTTTCATTTCGTACATTTATATCTTTTACTGAGCTTTTTATGCTCATCCCACGTTTTTGAAATGTTTTTCACAGGTCAAGGGAAAGGTACATGATTTGATGATATTGTCAAGGAAGTGTCAAAAAAGAATCCATGTTTTATTTTAAATATGTTTCCATTGATGGGAAAATGAGTACTATCTTTTATGTAACCACTTTTTTTAAATGTGTAATGTAATGCATGTTTTATGATCTAATTCTCTAAAACTCTAAACCTGAAAAGATTCTCAACGTGTATTCTTGAAGTAACTCAAGATTAAGTAATGTTTAAGGTCAAGGGATTATAGTTGGTATCAGAGGTCGGTTTAGATAACTTTAGGAGTTAGAATTCTATTAAATGATTATACAAAAATATTTTTTTATGGTCAAATTTAAATTATATAGCATTTGAAGATTACCATATTGCTTCATCTAAGACATGTTTGTTTAGAATCGGTTTCCGTAGAGGAAACAGGGAAGCAGTGATAGGAAGGCATACAAAAGGAAATAACCTTCTGAATCAGAAACCTGAGATGGTCGGGATTGGAACTGAACAGTTTGTTGCAGTGATGGCACATTTGACTCAGGCTATAAATGGTGGTGGTATCCATGCACGAGATCAGCCTGATCAATCATAGAGGAACATGTCAGTGGTGGAACATTTCATGAGGCAACATCCCCCATCATTCAGAGGAGCATTTGACCCTGTGCTAGCTGAAGGGTGGATTAAAGAATTGGAGAATATTTTTGGTGTCATGGGGTGTTCAGAACATCAATGGTTTAGTCTTGCTGTTTACCGTTTTGAAGGTGAAGCAGATCAGTGGTGGTCGATGATGAAAAATATCAGGGATAGTGATGAGATTGATAATATTTTCGTGTTTTCTAAAGGTACAGAGGAGCATGAAAGACATTTAAGGGTTATCTTGCAAACCTTAAAAGAAAAGAAATTGTATGGGATATTCAGCAAGTGTGAGTTTTGGGTGCAACAAATTTCTTTCCTTGGTCATATTGTTTCTAAATATGGGATAACTGTTGATCGTGAAAAAACAAAGGTTGTTGAATAATGTCCAAGACCCAAAAATGTAACTGAGATTCATAGTTTTCTTGGTTTGGTTGGTTACTTCCGAAGGTTTGTTGAAAATTTTTCACGTTTATGTAGTCTAATGACTAATCTAACTCGGAAGGGTGTTAAGTTTATCTTGACAAAAGAATGTGACGATTGTTTTCAAGAGTTGAGAAGAATATTGGTGAATACTCTAGTTTTGGAACTTCCTTCGAGGAATTGTGAGTTTTTTATATACAGTGATGCTTTGTTGAATGTATTGGTTGCGTCCTAATACAAAATGATCAGGTAATTGCTTATGCTTCACGATAGTTGAAAACCCATGAGGTAAATTACCCTACACATGATTTTTACTTAGCTGCTATTGTTTTTGCTTTAAAAATCTGGAGGAATCATTTGTATAGAGTAAAGTGTGAAATATATACCGATCACAAAATTTTAAAGTATATATTCACTCAAAAATAATTGGACATGAGACAGAGGAGATGACTAAAATTAATCAAGGATTATGATTGTATAATTCATTACCATCCGGGAAAAGAAAATAAAGTGGTTGATGCTTTGAGCCGAAAAAGTAATGCTTCATTAACAATGTTGTGTTTGGAACATGATCCTTTGGTTAAGGATTTGATGACCTTTGTCATAGAAGTTGTTGGTGCAGGATGTACTTCTGTTTTGTTTCAGGTATCAGTGAAATCTTCTCTATCAGATAGAATTAAGCAAGCACAGAAGTAAGACAGCGAGTTGCAGAAAAAGGTAGAGATGGTTCAGAAGGGTAAGTTGCCTAAATTCAACATTGATAATGATTTTGTTTTGAGATTTGGGAAGAGATTGTGTGTTCCATGTGATTCATAGTTGAAGAGAGATTTTTTATGTGAAGCTCATAGTTCTCCATTTTCAGTTCATCCTAGAAGTACTAAGATGTATAGAGATCTTCGAGAGTATTACTGGTGGGACGGAATGAAAAGAGATATTGCTGATTTTACTGTGAAGTGTTTGACTTTTCAATAAGTTAAAGTAGAGCGACAGTTACAGAAAGGGATGCTTCATCCTTTACCAGTTCCAGATTGGAAATGGGAAAATATATCCATGTACTTCGTTGTGGGATTGCCGAAGACACCTCAAGGTAATAATAAAATCTCGTTATTGTTGATCGCTTGACTAAATCTGCTCATTTCCTTTCTATACGAGATACTTTTTACCTAGATCAACTTTACCGTTTGTATCTTAAAGAGATAGTCAGGTTACATGGATTTCCCCTCTCCATTATATCTGATCGTGATCCGAGGTTTACTTCTAACTTTTGGAAAGGCCTTCAGAAGTCGTTGGGTACTGAATTAAATTTTAGTACAGCTTTTCATTCTCAATCATATGGGCAGACAAAACGAACAATCCAGAATTTAGAGAATATGCTACGTGCTTGTTCGATGGATTATCAGGGAAGTTGGGACCAACATCTTTCTTTGGTTCAGTTTTCTTATAATAACAGTTTTCATTCTAGTATACAGATGGCACCATTTGAGGCATTATATGGGAAGTGGTGTTGAACTCCATCTTTCTAGGATGAAGTGGGTGAAAGGAAGTTGATGGGACTAGAATTGGTAGAAGAGTTGGCAGAAAAAGTTCAGATGATACAGAGACACATGAGAATAGCTCAGAGTAGGCAGAAGAGTTATGCGGACAACAGGAGGAAGGATCTCTCTTTTGAGGTAGGTGATCATGTTTTTCTCAAAGTGTCACCATGGAAAAGTGTGATACAATTTGGTAAGAATGGAAAGATGAGTCCAAGGTTCATTGGACCATATGAAATTCTAGAGAGAGTTGGATCAGTTGCTTACCGAGTGGCTTTACCTCTGATTTTATCTCAGGTACACAATGTTTTCCATGTTTCAATGTTGAGGAAGTATATACCAGATCCATCTCATGTTTTGAGTTTAGAGGTAGTTCAGTTGGAAGAGAATCTATCTTATGAGGAATAACTGGTTCAGATTCTTGATCAAAGGGATCAAGTGTTGCGGAATAAGGTGATTCTCTAAGTAAAGTTTTTTTGGAAGAACCACATGAGTGAAGAGGCAATATGGGAATCTGAAAATGCAATGAGGGATAAATACCCCCACTTATTCGATAAGTAAATAAATTATGGGGACGCAATATTCTAAAGGGGGGAAGGATTTAAAATCCCAAATAAGTAATGAATAATATATATTCTTATCTATGTCTATTTATGAATTAGATAGTGTTTTAGAGGCTTAAAATGAGATTAAATCCAATCTTAAGCATAGAATACTTCAATATTCACTAAAGGTCCACTTATCGCCTTTTGATGGTGAACCGTCATTAAATATAGTTTTGGTCACTCTTATAAATTATATTGGACCAACTAAAATTCTTCTTTATAATCGGGACATCAAAATTTACTTTGTGTAAACTTTTGGTATTTTTTTTGATAATGTTCTTTTTTTAATGAATAGTGAAAATGATGTATTTTAATTCAAAACCTCTTTTTAATCTAATTTGTTTATATATTTAATTATATTTTAAATTGGTTTTAAAGTGAAATTAGAATATATTTTTACCATTTAATGAAATAGTGGTCGTTGGTATTAATTTCACTTTGAAATTGGACTTAAACTAGTGTCAAACTTTTGATATATATATATTGTTTCATAAACACATGCTATTTGTTATGAAAGTGGGATTTAATTATTAAATTAATTATTGTAACTTATATGTTTTGAATTTTGTTAAATAGAAATCATTTATTAATTTGTAATATCAAATATAGCTTAGGGTGAAGTTTTGGTATTTTTTTGAAAAACCTCAATTTTTGATGAATAGTGAAACCACTAAGTGGTACTTAAAAAACTGATTTTTTGTTTAAATGAAAATTTACCACCTCTGTGTTTTAATTTCAAAAATCCAACATACATGGTTTTCATTAAGAAGTAAAATGTGGTTCAATGGGATTAAAATAATTTTTTGGTGAATAGTAACTTTTAAGTTTTTAATCGCGATTAGAGGTAATTAGTGTAGTTTAAAGTAAAAATGATATTATAATAAAATGAAAATAACTTGACACTTGTCCTAACCCTATTGGATAAGTCATGTCCGACCAATACAACTCATGGGTCGATTTTTGGGACCTCATGGAGCCACTTGGGTAAGATAATGACATTAATGCCTTTTATTTAAAATAAAAGTATAAATGACACAAACATTTATTGTTTTACTAAAACAATTTTATATGGGGTTATACAAGTCAGATTTTTTAATATAAATAGTCATTGGAAATATAAAAATATTTCCTACATGATAGTATATTTTTATAATTTTTAGACATTAAATAAATAAAATTATTTATGACATCATGATGATGCAGCGATTACCTCATTATTTAACGATTTAAATAAAATGAAAAGATAATGTAAAATCTAAGACCTACATATGTCAAAAACCAATTGGATGGGAGGATTTAGAACTCTTATCACCTTATCCTAGAAATACATCAATGTGGGACCTTTTAAATCCGAAACTCTTTTTAAAATAATGTAACATTTCTTAACTTTCAAGAGTGCCCCTCCTCTCCTCTTATAAAAGGCCCCCACCTCTACCTCCTTACCCACACATCTCAATTCTTTGGATCGGCCAAGATATAATCCTTTTGTCTCTCCACATCCCTATCCTCATCCTAGAAGACTTACCTTTGGAATAAAGCTCTTCAAGATATCCTTTTGGTTCAAACCAAAAGGAGTTACCCGATTTTAAGGTAATGTCTTCACTTGGGTTCTTTTGTTTTATTTTTCTTCTCCAACCACCTAAATTCTTTTTATTCCTTTCTTTTGTAACGACAACAGTATCTTAAATATACTAGGATGTTTTTATGTCAATTATTCTAGCTACACTTACACACACCTACATCTAATGGTTAATGAACATACTTTTTCTGTGGATGGCGAATTTCTGCCTCATGAAACGATGATTCTTCAAAACTCATGTAACACCTTCAAAGGTGTCTATTAAGATGTCACTATATTTATATATGATATATAATATGTTTATTTTTTACTTAAGCTTCTGTATTTCTCATTTATGGAATACCTTTATGGTTTCCATTATGGGTAAACGCGATATCTTCATTTTAGGAAGTGCGGACTACCGCCCCCTCAAAGTGATTTGATTCGTTAATACCTTATGTGGTACGTATGAAGGATAGATTTAATGATATTATATATGATACCATACTATAATTATAATAATATAATGTATCATTATATTTTAATTCCATTAAATATGAAATAGAAATGGAAGTAGCGTTCATGCGTACATACGTCTTACCGTCTCCATTAACGGTGCATTTCATTTCTTACCTCTAAATGTTGTGTAATATTATAAATGAATGTATATAATGGATATATATGATATATATGATATCTACATAATGAATATAATTCTGTATATAATGGATATTTTACCCCATGAACATTATTGTAATTATAAAGAGTTTAATTTTGACTCAAGTAGCAATGATCAACAAAACGACCATTGTTAACTTAAATAATTACATAGTGTTCATAACATGGTAATAAGTGATATAAAAGGTATAATGAACTTGAAAAAGGTTCTTAATCAAGTAGAAATTAACTCAAGTTTATTATTGAATAGGTTAAATAACGATCGAGTCAAGTTGGACTCGAGGTATGGGACTTCGTCTCAATCTCTATTCATTGAGGAATATTTTGTTTTATACACAACATTCTTTTATACGGTGTATAAACCCCTTTTACTTTTATGATTATTGAAAAGGAATCTTTTTTTATACAAAGCACTTTACTAAACGACAAAAGGAATGTTTTTTTGTCGTATGTATGCGGCGATAATAACTTCTCCGCCGCCGTGACCATTATTTGAGGTTCAGCTTCCTCTACAAGCCATAACTTTTTTTAAAAAAATGAAAACATAAATACCATGTTTTACTTTTCTTTTATTTTGCTATGGAAAATGGTTCTCACAATTTTTTTATTATGTCAATGTGTGGTATTGTTATCTTGTTTTGGAAATGTGGAAATGTTATGTTTCCATTATGCATGTTTTATGTGATACGATTGTGCTATGGTTCTTGGGAATTGTTTATGAATACGGGTGGTTTCGTGATAAACTATGGGAGGGTGAGCCCAATATAGCACTCCAATGCATTGGGTAACGCGAAGGAGTTAAACATTAAGGATTCTCTGAAGAGATTTAGGGAATATACTGTGATGGGTATTCCAAACATAACCATGAGGGTTACTCCCTACGTAAGAATGTTATGAATGCCTCACGTTACCTTTATGTCTTATGATTTATATGATTTATTCATGATTTGATGAGGTATGTGATTATGTTTTATGAGTAAATTATGATTATATGCATGGAATAATGTTTTCATTTCGTACATTTATATCGCTTACTGATCTTTTTATGCTCATCCCAAGTTTTTGAAATGTTTTTCACAGGTCAAGGGAAAGGTACATGATGTGATGATATTATCAAGGAAGTGTCAAGAAAGAATCCATGTTTTATTTTAAATATGTTTTCGTTGATGGTAAAAATGAGTACTATCTTTTATGTAACCACTTTGTTTAAAAGTGGGATGTAATTCAAGTTTTATGATCTAATTATCTAAAACTCCAAACCTAAAAAGATACTCAACTTGTATTCTTGAAGTAACTCAATATTAAGTAATGTTTAAGGTCGGGGCCTTATATTTGGTATCAGAGGTCGGTTTAGATAACTTTATGAGTTAGAATTCTATTAAATGATGATCCAAAAATATTTTTTATGGTCAAATTTAAATGATATAGAATTTGAAGATTATCATGTTGCTTCATCTGAGACATGTTTGTTCAGAATAGTTTTCCATAGAAAAAACAGGGAAGCAGTGCTAGGAAGGCATACAGAACGAAATAACCTTCTGAATCAGCAACCTGAGATGGTCGGAATTGGAACTGAACAGTTTCTTGCAGTGATGGCACAGTTGACTCAAGCTATAAATGGTGGTGGTATCCAAGCACGAAATCAGCTAGATCAACCACAGAAGAACATGTTAGTGGTGGAAAATTTAATGAGGAAACATACTGTATCATTCAGAGGATCATCTGACCATGTGCTAGCTGAAGGGTGGATTAAAGCACTGTAGAATAATTTTGATGTCATGGGGTGTTCAGAACATCAAAAGGTTAGTCCTGTTGTTTATATTTTTGAAGGTGAAGCAGATCAGTGGTGGTCGATGATGAAAAATATCAGGGATAGTGATGAGATTGATGATATTTTGGTGTTTTCTAAAAGTACAGAGGAGCATGAAAGACATTTAATGGTTATCTTGCAAACCTTAAAAGAAAAATAAATTGTATGGTAAATTCAGCAAGTGTGAGTTTTGGTTGAAAAAAATTTCTTTCCTCGGTCATATTGTTTCTAATGATGGGATAACTGTTGATCGTGCAAAAGCAAAGGTTGTTGAAGAATGGCCAAGACCCACAAATGTAACTGAGATCCGTAGTTTTCTTGTTTTGGTAGGTTACTACCGAAGGTTTGTTGAAAATGTTTCACGGTTACCTAGTCCAATGACTAAGCTAACTCGGAAGGGTGTGAAGTTTATCTGTACAAAAGAATGTGATGATTGTTTTCAAGACTTGAAAAGAAGATTGGTGAATCCTCCAGTTTTGGCACTTCCTTCCAGGAATGGTGAGTTTGTTATATATAGTGATGCTTCGTTTAAAGGACTTGGTTGCGTCCTAATACAGAATGATCAGGTAATTTCTTATGCTTCACGACAGTTGAAAACTCATTAGGTAAATTACCCTACACATGATTTGGAATTAGCTGATGTTGTTCTCTCTTTAAAAATTTGGAGGCATCATTTGTATGGAGTAAAGTGTGAAATATATACCAATCACAAAAGTTTAAAGTATATATTCACTCAGAAAGAATTGAACATGAGATAGAGGAGATGGATAGAATTAATCAACAATTATGATTTAACAATTCAATACCATCTGGGAAAAGAAAATAAAGTGGATGATTCTTTGAGTCGAAAAAGTAATGCTTCATTAACAATGTTGTGTTTGGAACTTGATCCTTTGGTTAAGTATTTGATGAAATTTGGCATAGAAGTTGTTGGTGCAGGATGTCCTTCTGTTTTGTTTCAGGTATCAGTGAAATCTTCTCTATCAGACAGAATTAAGCAAGCACAGAAGCAAGACAGCGAGTTGCAGAAAAAGGTAGAGCTGGTTCAGAAGGGTATGTTTCCTGAATTCAACATTGATAATGTTTTTTTTTGAGATTTGGTAAGAGATTGTGTGTGCCGTGTGATTCACAGTTGAAGAGATATTTTTTATGTGAAGCTCTTAGTTCTTCGTTTTTAGTTCATCCTGGAAGTACTAAGATGTATAGAGATCTTCGGCAGTATTACTGGTGGGATGGAATGAAAATAGATATTGTTGATTTTACTGTGAAGTGTTTGACTTGTCAACAGGTTATAATAGAGCAGCAGTTACCGAAAGGGATCCTTCATCCTTTACCAGTTCCAGAGTGGAAATGGGAAAATATATCCATGGACTTCGTTTTGGGATTGTCGAAGACACCTTGAGGTAATAATGCAATCTTGGTAATTGTTGATCGCTTGACTAAATTTGTTCATTTCCTTTCTATACGAGATACTTTTTCACTAGATCAACTTTCCCATTTTTATCTTAAAGAGATATTCAGGTTACATGGAGTTCCCATCTCCATTGTATCTGATCGTGATCCCAGGTTTACTTCTAACATTTGGAACGACCTTCAGAAGTCGTTGGGTACTGAATTAAATTTTAGTATTGCTTTTCATTCTCAATCAGATGGGCAGTCAGAACGAATAATACAGACTTTGGAGGATATGCTATGTTCTTGTTCGATGGATTATTAGGGAAGTTGGGACCAACATCTTTCTTTGGATTAGTTTTCATATAATAACAGTTTTCATTATAGTATACACATGGAACCATTTGAGGCATTATATGGGAAGCGGTGTCGAACTCCAGATTTCTGGGATGAAGTGGGTGAAAGGAAGTTTATGGGACCATAATTGGTAGAAGAGTTGGCAGAAAAAGTTCAGATGATACAGAGACACATCAGAATAGCTCATAGTAGGTAGAATAGTTATGCGGACAACATGAGGAAGGATCTCACTTTTGAGGTAGGTGATCATGTTTTTCTCAAAGTATCACCATGGAAAATTGTGCTGAAATTTGGTAAGAAAGGAAAGCTGAGTCCAAGGTTCATTGGACCATATTAAATTCTGGAGAGAGTTAGATCATTTACTTACCGAGTGGCTTTACCTTCGAGTTTATCACAGGTACACAATGTTTTCCATGTTTCAATGTTGAGGAAGTATATGCCAGATCCATCTCATGTTTTGAGTCCAGAGATATTTTAGTTGGAAGAAAATATATCTAATGAGGAACAACTAGTTCAGATTCTTGATCACAGGGAGAAAGTGTGGCGGAATAAGGTGATTCACCAAGTGAAGGTTTTGTGGAAGAACCACATGAGTGAAGAGGCCACATGGGAATCTGAAAATGAAATGAGGGCTAAATACCCCACTTATTCGATAAGTAAATAAATTGTGGGGACGCAATTTTCTAAAGGGGGGAAGGATGTAACATCCCAAGTAAGTAATGAATAATAGATATTCTTATCTATGACTATTTTGGAATTAGATAGTGTTTTAGAGGCTTAAAATGAGAATAAATCCATTCTTAAGCATGGAATACTCCAATATTCACTAAAGGTCCACTTATCGCCTTTTGATGGAGAACCGTCATTAAATATAGTTTTGGTCACTCTTATACATTCTATTGGACCAAATAAAATTCTACTTTAGAATTGGGACATGAAAATTTACTTTGTGTAAATTTTTTGTATTTTTCCGATAAAGTTCTTTTTTTAATGAATAGTAAAAAATGTTGTATTTTAATTCAAAACCTCCTTTTAATATAATTTGTTTATATGATTAGATTATATTTTTAATTGGTTTTAAAGATAAATTAGAATATATTTTTACCATTTAATCCAATAGTGGTCATTGGAATTAATTTCACTTTGAAATTGGACTTAAACTAGTGTCAATCTTTTGATATATATATTGTTTCATAAAAACACGCTATTTGTTCTGACAGCGGGAATTAATTATTAAATTAATTATTGTAACTTATATTTTTTTAATTTTTTTAAATAGACATCATTTTTGAATTCGGAATATCAAATATAGCATAGGGTGAAGTTTTGGTATTTTTCTTAAAAACCTCAATTTTTTATGAATAGTGAAACCACTAAGTGGTACTTAAAAAACTGATTTTTCATTTTAATGAAAATTTACCACCTCTGTGTTTTGAATTTCAAAAATCCAACATACATGTTTGTCATTATAAAGTAAAATTTGGTTCAATGGGATTAAAATAATTTTTTTGTGAACAGTAACGTTTAAGTTTTTAATCGCGATTAGAGGTAATTAGTGTAGTTTAAGGTAAAAATGATATTATAATAAAATGAAAATAACTTGACACTTGTCCTAACTCTATTGGATAAGTTATGTCCGACCAATACAACCCATGGGTCAATTTTTGGGACCCCATGGAGCCACTTGGGTATGATAATGACATTAATGCCTTTTATTTAAAGTAACAGTAAAAAATGACACAAACATGTATTGTTTTACTAAAACAATTTTTACATGGGGTTATTCAAGTAATATTTTTGACTATAAATATTAATTGGAAAGATAAAACTATTTCTACATCATATTACTATTTTTATATTTTTTATACATTAAATAAATTAAATTATTTATGACATCATGATGATGCAGCGATTACCTCATTATTTAACGATTTCAATAAAATTAAAAGATAATGTAAAATCTAAGACCTACACATGTAAAATACCTATTTTATGGGTGGATTTAGAACTCTAATCACCTTATCCTAGAAATACATCAATTTGGTACCTTTTAAATCCTAAACTCTTTTTAAAATAATGTAACATTTCGTAACTTTCCAAGAGTGCCTCTCCTCTCCTCTCATAAATGGCCCCCACCTCTACCTCCTTACCCACACCTCTCAAGCCTTTGGCTCGGACAACATATGATCTTTTTCTCTCTAAAAATCCCTATACTCATCCTAGATTCCTTACCTTAGTTAGTAAGCTCTTCAAGAAACCGTTTTGGTTCAAACCAAAGGGAGTTACCTGATTTAAAGGTAATGTCTTCACTTGTGTTATTTTGTTTTATTTTGATTCTCCAACCCACTAAACTCTTTTTATTGCTTTCTTTTATATAAAAACCAGTATCTTCAATATACTAGGATGTTTTTATGTAAAGGATTCGAGCTACACTTACACACACATACATTTAATGGTTAAAGAACATACTGTTTTTGTGGATGGTGAATTTCTGCCTCACGAAACGATGATTGTTCAACACTCATATAACACCTTAAAAGGTGGACATTAAGATGTCACTATATTTATATATGATATATAATATGTTTATGTTTTACTTAAGCTTCTGTATTTTTCATTTACGGGATACCTTTATGGTTTCCATTATGGGTAAACGTGATATCTTCATTTTAAGAAGTGCGGACTACCACCCCCTCAAAGTGATTTGATTCGTTTATACCATACGTGGTACGTATAAAGAATAGATTTAATGATGTTATATATGATAAAATACTGGAATTATAATACTATTATTTATCATTATGTTTTAATTCCATTAAATATGAAATGGAAATGGAAGTAGTGTTCATGCGTATGTACTGCATACTGTCTCCAAAAACGGTACATTTTAGTTCTTACCTCTAAATGTTGTGTAATATTATAAATGCATGTATATAATGGATATATATGATATATATGATATCAACATAATGAATATAATTATGGATATAATGGATATTTTACCCCATGAACAATCTTGTAATTATAATGAGTTTAATTTTGACTCAAGTAGCAATGATCGAAAAAATGACCAGTATTAACTTAAATAATTACATAGTGTTAATAACATGGTCATAAGTGATATAAAAGGAATAATGAACTTTAAAAGGTTATTAATAAAGTATAAATTAACTCAAGTTTATTATTTAGGGGGTTAAAGAATGATCGAGTCAAGTTGGACCCGAGGTATGGGACTTCGTCTCAATCTCCATTCATTGAGGCATATTGTTTTTATACACAACTTTCTTTTATACGATGTATAAACCCCTTTGAATTTTATGACTGTTCAAAAGGAATCTTTTTTTATACAAACCTCTTTACTAAATGAAAAAAGGAATGCTTTTTTTGTCGTACGTATGCGGCGACAACAACTTCTCCGCCGCCGTGACCATTATTTGAGTTTCAGCTTCCTCTACAAGCCACAACTTTTTTTAAAATGAAAACTTAAATACCATGTTTTACTTTTCTTTTATTTTGGTATTGAAAATGGTTTTCCCAATTTTTTTATTATATAAATGTGTGGTATTGATATCTTGTTTTTGAAATGTGGAAATGTTATGATTCCTTTATGAATGTTTTATGTGATACGATTATGTTATGGTTCTTGGGCATTGTTTATGAAGATGGGTGGTTCCGTGATAAACTAAGGGTGGATGAGCCTGATATAGCTCTCCAATTCATTTGGTAACACGAAAGAGTTAAACGTTAAGGTTTCTCTGAATAGATTTAGTAAATATACTATGATGGGTATTCCAAACGTAACCATGAGGGTTACTCCCTATGTATAAATGTTATGAATGACTCAAGTTACCTTTATGTCTTATGATTTATATGATTCATTCATGATTTGATGAGGTATGTGATTATGTTTTATGAGTAAATTATGATTCCATGCATGGACTAATGTTTTCATTTCGTACATTTATATCCCTTACTGAGCTTTTTATTCTCTTCCCATGTCTTTGAAATGTTTTTCATAGGTCAAGGGAAAGGTACATGATGTGATGATAGTGTCAAGGAAGTGTCAAGAAAGAATCCATGTTTTATTTTAAATATGTTTCCGTTGATGGGAAAATGAGTACTATATTTTTTGTGACCACTTTGTTTAACTGTGGAATGTAATGTATGTTTTATGATCTAATTCTCTAAAACTCTAAACCTGAAAAGATCCTTAACGTGTGTTCTTGAAGTAACTCAAGATTAGGTAATGTTTAAGGTCGGGGCCTTATACATAATATTCAATTTTAAGCCTCATCCTACAAAACTAATACTGATGAATAAAATTATAATTCATCTAAGTATAAAATGGTTGAAAACCTAATTGAAAAATATTTTTATCCCTTATAAACATCTATAACTATAAAAAAGATACCAAAAAACAATTCACGTAATAAATAATTCTATAATAATACTAAGATCATTCACCATTAGTCTCCTCTCCATTTTGAATTTCTCTAATTCATTTATATTCAAAATAAAAAACCGTACCCTTTCAAATTCTATCAACCAATGTATAACTTACACCCTAAACATGAACACTTGTTTCAATTAATTTCACATCTAATAGTAATTCTGATAAGAGGATCATCTATAGCCACTCTTCGTGAGATTGTTTTATAGAATACATTGATAACTTCCATGTAAGGGAAACATTGACCACATTTACTGAATAATGTGTGTAAGAGATATCAATATAAAAGGTTTTCAAATACTTAAACCATCATTTATACCTACGACAAAACACCTTCTAAAAGAAGATGTATTTAAAACTCTAATGATATAGAATGAGAATAAAATCTTATCTATAGAATGATAATATCTACAATACTTTAAATCAAGCATCACACCAGCTAATTTAAGATTATGGATGTAATAATTAGTACAATTATGGTGTAACTAAGAGAATTAAATTCTCAAAATGTTATTTTTTGATATAAAAATGTAACCCAATTCATTGAAATAAATGTTGAAATATTTACTAGCTTAAGAAGAATACATTCATAAGGCAGATTAAGTATTTCTTATTTTCAATGAAAGATCATGGACATTATTTATCTATTCAGACAAAACTCCCTTTCATATAAAAATATTAAATGGATTTTATAACATCATAAGATTCAAAATTAATTTATTTTAGTATCAATCCATTTTTATGGATTCAATATCTAAAATTCAAAAATGGAATTTAGATAATTTGAATAGTAGTGATTCTCTTTCTAGTTCTCCATTAAAATATTAATATATTTATAATTATATTATATAATATTATAATAACCACAAATATCACTCAAGAATACCATGTAAAAGGGTTCATGATATTTATAGAATATTCCATTCATTAGTACTATAGAGACCATAAGAGAATTCATAAACCCCGGGGAATTAAAAGGTATTTAGAACACCCATGATATATTTATATTAGATATTATCATTAAAGAAAAAAATATACCAAATTTAATGTTTAATTATTATTTCATGAGGAATAAATATCCCCATAACATAGGTCACAATCTTTAATCAAAAACACAAGGAATAAACTAATCCTACAAAAGTAACAAAAAGGATACATTTATTGAAACCCAGGCTTAACATACATGGATATTACATCATTTTAGATGAATATTTAGTACATTAAAAAGTACATTCAGGAGGAATGTAATATTTTAGTGTATTTGGAATCTTATAACACATACTTCTAGTCTGGTGACTTATATTCAACATCTCACGTAAATATCTTCCCCTTTAGTACCCCTACTTAAAACTGTTCTTCATAACCTGGGGAAAGAAAACATAAGAAACAGATGGTCCCAGATAATTCTTAATGGTATAAAAGGGAGATATGTAAGAATAATCATGATCATAAGGGTATGATATTTTATCATATATTTTGAATATCATACCCAACATAAAAAATATCATAAACATGAATCATGGCATTCAGATTGGTTGTTTATAAGACATGAATCATAAGGGAATCGAGATCATAAGATATAAAAGCATGAAAGAGGAATAAGACATAGACTTTTGTAATAAACATCATCTTATAACATTGTGAATATTTGTAAATAGAAAAAATTTCACTTGTTTAGTTAGGGATGATAAATTAGGCCCTCGAATAAACATATGGACATGAATCCAGGTCCACCCGTAACATTTTGAACATGTAAATCGGTTCACGCATAAACATCATTCCATTGAAGTCATTCCTCATTGTGAAAACATAATTATGAACTTCATGATTACTAAACCTACTTTGTGGGACAAACAACCATCCCCAATTGTGTTCCTTTCCTTACGAGGGATCAGGTTTCCTAATCTTCCCGTAATAGATAGGGTTTCTTTATCTTCCCATAGTGGAGTAGGTTTCCCCATATTCTATAGTGGATTAGGTTACCCTATATTCCATATTGGATCAATATCATCGACTTGATTCCTATAATTATCTCATGAAATATAAATCCTTATCTAATTAATTATAGGTACATTTAGGTCTCAATAATCACATAATAGGATCACATATCCATGTTTCTTAAGATAATAAAACTTAAATCATATGATGACCCATAAAATGATATGGGTTTCATAAACATCATATAACTGCCCATAAATTTAAATGGTAATCATAAACATTTAATCATATTATTACTTATGTAAGATAAATTGGTCTTATAATCATTTCATCAAATAATGACCTATGAAATGAAGTGGGTTTCAAAAGAAAATAACCCATGGTAGGGAAACAGGTGTCGTAAACATCAATAAATTAAAACATAAACCATTCAAGAAATAATGTTAACGGAATTCTTAGATCATATCCCTTATAAGGAACAATATATAATAAAGTGTGTCATATTTCATGTATAATAAATTTGGAAAATCACATGGTATATTTCTTAGGGAAATTATATGCTCTTTGGAAATCCTTTTTATAATACCCTTTGAAAATTAATTTCCATATAATTATGGATTTAAAATATCATCTAAAAACTTTCTTGAGTAACATATATTTTCAACATTGGAAAATTATTTTTAAAACAAAAATAATTTTAAAACTAATTTTCTTTTAAAATAATTTTGAAAATTTTTTATGGAAGCCTGAAAATTATTTTCTGAAAAACATTTTTCATTGAAAACACCTCAAAACTCATAAAGAATTCATGGAAATAATTTGAAAAACCTTTTCTTTAGAAAAAATTATAACTTGAAAATAAGTCATGAAATAATTTTGGAAACCATTTTATAAAAAATGGATTTGAAAACATTTAAACAAAACATTAAATCATTTAAATACTTTTCTATGAAAATAACATTTTGAAAATTTATAATTGAATATTTTAAAATCATTTAAAACACTTTTGGATCCTTTTTGAAAAAAAAACTTATTTATTTTGAAACCAATTTAAAATAAAAAAACAAGAATATTAGAAAAGTAATTTAATTATAAATAAACTTATAAAATTACAGAGGAAGATTCTTGGAAATGATGGTCATGATGGTGGGTAACTGCGTACATGCTAAACATTCCCTTTTCACAGTAAAACATTTAGAATAGTGCCTTGATTGGAGAAATAACAAGAAGATTCCTTTTAAAATTATATTTAGAAAAGGAAAAAAAGGGTAAAATAATTTTTAAACATAATTGGAAAATAGTAAAACATTTTGGGAAACATTTTCTGAAAACATGATTTTTAAAGAACACATATTTCTGACTGAATGAAGAAAGGAAGTCATATTTTCATAATAGAAATTTATAAATTTTATTAAGTACCGAAGAGTGGGAAAATGGAACCATTACTTGTATATAACATGAAAAATCAGAGGTGAAGAAAATTCCTTAGATTTATTAATATTTTATTATAAAATTTTATCAATAGATCATCATCATTAACAATATCGATAAACAATGAAACTGTAGAAAAACGCATTTAACAATTTGGTTACCAAATCATAATCGAAAAGAAGGAATAAAATTAAATGAATCTGATAATAACATTCAAATAAAAATATTCATGATAAAACATGTTAAATGGTAAATATATACACCTCATAGTGAAATATAGGTGTATTGAAAAACATGTGTCTCAAAGAATGATAATTGAGGCAAAACTACCATAATGATTTGGTACCTTTGGAAATATAAACCTCATTAAAGAGATATAATAAAATGGATACATAAATTTAGGTATCAATATCATAGATACATTAATGGGAATTATATACACCCCACAAACTAAATGAGTGATGAACATGGCATGTATCTCACGTATATAAAAAGTGAGATGAGAAAACTCTTACATTAAATCTTGAATTTTTTTCATACATGTTAAAACCACATGTATGATAAATATAAATTATTTACAGACATAACACATAACTATATTCAAATATATAATACCATATATTATTTTATTATGACTTTTTGTTACCTTTTTATTAAAATACCATGTCAATGTTATGTTTTGTGTAATGTCTGCTTTGTTTTTCATAATTTTGTGACATGTTATTCTTGATCATATTACATGGATAATTATTTTTTTATTTGAAGAATTTAAAAATGATATAAATATCATATATAATCATTATATGAATATTTATAATTATCTATAAAATATATAAATATGAAATGGAATACACCATTCTTGGAGACAGTAGGTTGTATGTATGCATGAATGTTATTTCAATATTATTATCTTATCAAAAGAAATAAATTAAATTAAATATATATAGATATTATTATTTCAAAAGAAATTTTTATTTTATAAATATCATATAAATTTTTTAAATTCATCATTAATACAATCCATGAAAAATGTGAATGAATCGCATCACTTTGAAGAGGATATATTCCACACATCTAAAAATGAAGTTATCTTATTTACACAAAATGGAAACCATTGTATTTTTATGTAATAACTAAACAAACATAAAAAATCATAAATATATTACATATAATATAAAAATATTATTTACAACATAATTCCCTCCATGATTGGTGGAAAAGTAATAATGAACAACATTACTTCATAAGGCAATAGTCCACCCTACTCATAAATGATAAGTTAGTTACCCATTTGATGAAAGTGTGTATAGGTTTTAGTAAAAAACTTATAATAATAACACATAAAAATATTTATGATACGTAGTCCATTATAAAATCATTTAATAAGAAAAATTTATTAGTGGAGAATGAAAATAAAACAAAAAATCATGTGGAAGGTTATTACCTCAAATTTGGGTAATTCTATTTGGTTTTCACCAAACAAATAAATCAGTTTTCTTTTTTTAAAAAGATAGGATTATAGATTAATATTATGGAAGTTTTTATCTTCTTTAATAAGTTTTTTAGGTGAAAAATAATATTTATGGGGGTGAGTTCCCTTGTATAGTGGAGGATGAGTGACATTCTTGTAAACATAAAATTGAAAACAATATTGAGTGGTCTCTGTTACATCATGTGCCTCCAATAATTTACTATTTTTGATAAAACAGGGTAATTGGTATAAATAATTATATAAAATTTATTTTGGGAAAGTTTATAATCCATTTATCCATTTAAAATTAAATTTTAACTATTAAGTAAACATGATTTTACTTTAATCAATGTAATTAATTTTAATTTCATTCACTAAATTTTGTGTAAAAAATAATAATTTTACATTTACTTTAATTATAAATTATGGCTGTTAAAAATATAGAATCAATTTTTCCAAATTATACTCCCAAATATAGAATAAATTAATTTAAAAATAATCTCACTGATGGGATGAGAGAACGAGTTTCTAAAAGTGAAAAAATGAAAAATATTGAAAAATATTTATATCCAATTTCAATGTGAAATGTATTCCAATGAACTAAATTGCATTAATTGATGTATAATATATCTAATATTAATTTAAACCTAAATTAATATATAATTTAACTACATAATAAATTATATAAAAAAGATATATTGAATTAAAATTCAATATTTTTCATTATTCATCAAAAAATGTGACTTCTTAGAAAAATATAAAATATTCAGCAAAAGTAAATATTGATGTTTCTATTTAAAACTGAATTTTATTATGGAAAATAAAAAATATAAATGTGTAACAATTTATATTTAATATGGGTTCTCCATTTAAAGGAGGTAAAATTACCCTTTAGAAGAAAAGATCATTTTATTTATAAATTGTATTTATTATTATCATATACCTATAAAATATATTTGATGAGATTCAAAAATATTTATTAAATATATAATATATAAATTTTATTGAAAAAATTCATCAAATTTGTTATAATTTTTTCAGATAAAATTGTATTTTTACTTAGAAAAATTATCTTATAAGAAAAGTAATTTATTTATTTTCAAATAGTTTTTATATTAATTTATAACAAATTAATTACTAAATGATTCATTTTATATACATGTTTCATTCATATTTTCCCAATTTATTTTATCTTATTCATAACAACCTTTCTAATGGATATGTGTTAGCTATAATAATGTTTTAATTATAATATTAATAGTATATTGTAGTTTGGTAAAACTCAATCTTGTGTGCAATGAATGTTATTGATGGAAATTTCCATTGTGTATAAGATGATACTAATATACTGTTTCATGTTCCAAAATATTTTAAAAGTTTTTCATATATTTCAAGATTAACTTGGTGTTGAATATAGTTTAATCAAAACATAGTTCTTTCATATAATAAATGCTATATTCAGTGTTGTGTCAAATTAAAAAATAAAAAATACATTAAATTAATTTGAAAAAATATATTTCACAGAATCTTGGGGTGTTACATTATACCCCACATAAGATGAATTTCACCCTATAAATTCAACTTGGTTATCAAATGTTTAATACTTGAAATATTATTTCATAGAATCCAACTTCGAAAAAATTAATTCTAAAACATTATTTAAAAATTGAAAGTTAGAAACATTAAATTTACCCAAAGTAACTCATAAAAAGTCTTCCACATAATAGAACATAGGCAGAAAGTTGAATCATATACATGGAAGAAAATCATAAATAATCATTGAGAAAAATAAAGATCATTAATCCCATGTACGTGGGTGACGCAGAGAAAGTAAAAAATCATAAAACCAAAAACTAAATAAGTGAGAAAGAGGTTGTTGATATCATAAAAAATGATGATAATAGGACAGAATTTTTTTTCAAAACCCCTTTTCTAAGGTTGAATAATATTTTTTTCACTAGAAGATATACTTACATGATTTCAGTACATTTTATAAGTAAAACCTACCCCTTGGTTGTGCCATGATCAATTTCTACTTCATCTCATACTCCAAGAAATGAAGGTGATTTTTTTATTCCTAATGTACTTAAAATCATGATTCCATACAAAAAAGATAATTAATTCCATCTATATTTAGTTATCATCATAGAAATAATGTTATCACATGTTTTCCAATATGCATAAATCCTTATATGGAGAGATAATACTTTAATCTATAAAATATCATTGAATGTTTAACATAAACAATTCCACAAATGGTTAACATTATAACCCCTATAATTGATGGAATTTAAAATAGAAATAAGTTAAATAAATTTCTCAAAAATTATTATAATTGATCCCCTCTTATATCATAAAGAATCTCTTGGTCGTTGGATACCAAACATGTGAATACCATCATCTTATATTCTCTTGAAACATGGTAATAATATGAATTACCACAAATTCTTATTGGAAATATGCATGTTTCTTTAATAAAACGTTTATTGTAAATATTCTTTAAATATAATAATCTTGTTGACATTATCAATGAATGCATAAACTACTTGTAATTAAATCCATATTTAGTTCCAAGGTAATCAGTACCGTCCAATTTATATACTCATATCGAAAATATATTTATCTAAACATAATTATCTCAATACTAGGAACATATTAGGGGATATATTTCCCTTAAATAGGTATTTCCCATGAATATTACCTTGTAATTAGATCAATTTTCTTATTTAGTAGAAACATTTAATATATTCTTCTAAATCCTTAACAAAAAAACTAAACTGAGTAATACTTATATATTTCAAAACACATGATCCTTAATTAAAAATACATAAAAACATCAGTTATTACACTGAATCCTCAATCCATTAACATAGATACCCCATCCTATTAATTAATACTTCTTTCATTTCATATTTCACTTATAGTCTCATCATCAGCATAAATATAACCATTACACATACCACCTTAGTGATTATCTTTGGGATCTTTCCACATAGGATTTTGGTTTTCATAATTCCCATTCATTCATTATTTAAAGCATTTAACCGTCGATGTTATCTTAGAGTGTCCACTATTCCCATTCATTGTGTTAACCAAGCAATTAATTTTCCATTTTCAGTTTCTTTATTTGTGCCCTTATTTTCCACAGAAAAAAATCTTCATGTTACTCTAAGGCATTAACTTGGGTGCTTCCTTCCACATTCTCAACATAAAAGAAACTGAGTCTTCATTCCAAGATACTCTGTATTGCCTAAACTCACAATGAACTCTTTACTTATCTTCTTTGGAGATTCTGAGAGTTGATTAAGGTACAAATTATTAATCATGTTTCCTAAAAAATAATTTTCCATGATCACAATAACCATAACTATAGTGATAATCCCATTTGACTACTCATCAGAAAAATTTCTATCACATTCAACATTAACCCAGTTCTTTATGTTTCAATCCATTAACAAAAATCATAAAGCATAGTGTGAGAAGCACTTATCGTAGAGGAAAACCACATAACCAAGACAAATCACTTATAGGATATTAAAATTATGACACTTCCATATGACACCTTTGTTTTATCCATACATACATCCCTAGTAATATACTTATATATATCCATAGGGATCTCACTAAGGTTTTCTAATCCTAGTTTCCAATGTTTGACTAAACCTTCCATTTTATTAAAACTATAGCGACCGAGACTTAAAATATATGGATATTACATCATTTTAGATGAATATTCAGTACATTTAAAAATTACATGCCTAAGGACTAAAATAGTTTAGTGTCTATGGATACTTGTAACACATTATGCTAGTTTTTTGAAAGATATTCAATATCTCCCATAAAGATATTCCCCTTTATTACCCATAATAAAAACCATTCTTTATAACAATGGGAAAGGAAAAATAAGAAAGGGTGAGATCAAATTCCCATTAAGGGAAAAAAATGGAGATATGTAAGCATAATCATGAACATAAGGGTATGAGAATGAGATCATAACATTTGAAAATGAAAACCTTTATAAAAAATATAATAAAAATAAATCATGGAAAAAAGATTAGTAGTTTATAAGACATGAATCATAAGGGAATCAATAGAATAAGACATGAATGAATATCATAGGAATAATACATAGTCTTGTAGAATATAAATCAGCTTATAACATAACAAACATGTGTAAATAGAAATAGGTTCCCTAGTTTATTGATTAAATGAAATTAGACTCTCTCATAAATGTATGGACATCCAACCAGGTCCACGGATAATATTTTGAACATGTTATCAGGTTCATGAATAAAAATCATTCCCTATAAGTAAAAGCTCATTTCAAAAACTTATAAGGCCACTTAATGGGGACGAAACCTAATAGGCAAGACACAGAACCATTAATAAACATAGTCTTTTCATTAAATATGATCATATTCCCACATCTTCCCATACTGGATTGGGTTTCCCCATCTTCCCGTAGTAGATTTGGTTTCCCCATCATCTATAGTGGATCGGGTTCCCCATGTTCCATAGTAGATCAAGCCCATCAAATTGATTCGCATAATTATATTATGAGATATAAATCATTAATTAATTCATTAGAGGGATATATAGGTCCTACACATCACATAATAAAATCAACAATCCATGTTCCATAAGACAATAAATCCTACACCATATCATGACCAATAAAAAGAGATGGGTTTCATAATCATAACATCAAAACCAATGAAATGAAATTTGTATCATAAAAATTTAATCATATAATTACCTATGGAATATATATTGGTCTCATATTAATTTGATAAAATAATAACCCATAAAATGAAGCAGGTTTCAAAAACATATAACTCATAGGAGAGAAATGGGTGTTATAAACATTATTCCCTCAAAACATAAACCATTCAAGAAAGAATCTAAATTATATTTTTCGATCATATCCCAAATAAAGCACATACTATGAGAAAGTATTCCATATTAAATGAAGAATTATTTTAAAATATCACATTGAACATTACTTAAGGGAAATAGTCGTTCTTAAAAAATCCTTTTCATAAAACCATTTCAAAAATAATTTTCTTATAAATAAATACGTAAAATATTAATTAAAACATTTTTTAAGGAAAATATATTTTTCACCTTGAAAAATGATTTTCAAAACATATATCATTTTTTAAAACATTTTTATCCAAAAATAGATTTGAAAAAATATAAAGGAATATTGAAAATATTTTGAAATCATTCTTTCTTTGAAAACACCTTAAAAATAATAAATAAATACTTAAAACATTCTAAAAATGATTTCTATGAAAATAAATTGAAATCCTAAAATGATGGCTTGAAATAACTTTGGAATCCCTTTTCTAGAAAATGGAATTAAAAAATCATAAATAAATCATGAATTCCTTGACATCCCTTTCTTAGAAAATAAATTTTTAAAAACATATAAAGGAAGCTTTAAAAATCATTTAAAACACTTTTCAAATATTAATAAGTTTAGATAAAAAATTCACTTTCATTGAAAGAAAATTAAAAATAAAAAATTATAGAATATTAGGGAAATAATTTCATTAAAAATAATCTTATAAAAATACAAATTATGCTTTGTATAAATGATGTCCATGATATCAGGTACGTCTGTACATGACTGACATTCCTTTTAACCATTAAATGTTTATAAAGGGACTTAATCAGAAATGAATATAAGATTTCATTTAAATGTATTTTTTAAAAAGGTAAAAAACTGGGTAAAATGTCCTTTAAATATCACAGTATATTTGTAAAATATTTTGGAAAAGATTTTTAGAAATCATAGTTTTTTAAGAACCTAGATTTCTAACCAAAAGGAGAAATAAAGTCAGATTTTCATAAGAACATTTTCTTAATTATCATAAGTACCAAAAGTGGATAAATTGTATCATTGCATGGATATAACATGAATAACCAAAGGAGAATAAAATTCATGATATTTAGTAATATATGGATTATAATATTTAATCAATGTAATCATAATCATAAATATTATCAATAAATGATGAGATTGTAGTAATAAACTCTTACCATGTTGGTAACTTTAAATGATAATCCCCATGAGAGAATAACATTAAATTAAGAATATAAAATCAAGAAAATAATAAGATTATTTACATAACCTATCAAAGGAGTGTTATAAACACCTTGTGAAATAATATATGTTTATAGTAAAACATGTGTCTCAAAGAAGGAAAATTGATTCAAAAATAGCTTACTGATTTGGTCAATTTTGAAATGAAACCCCCATCAAAGAGATATATTAAATTTGATATGTAAATAACCATAAATTTGGTTTCAATTATTATATAATACATTCATGGGTAGTATATACACCATAGAAAAGAAATAAGTGATGAACATGACATGTATCTCACTATTGTAAAAAGTGAGATGAGAAAACCCATACCTAAAGTATTAACTTTCTTCATACATGTTAACACCTTTTATATAGTACATATAATTTCATTATAAATCTAAAAGTACTATATTCTGATATATAATACCATATATTATTTTATTATGACTTTATATTACCCATTTATTAACAATTCCATGATAATGTTATATTTTGGGTAATATCTGATTTGTTTTTCAAATAAATTTTGACTTTTTATTGTTGAAACTCTTAATTATAAAATTATTAAATTAATTAAAAAAAATTAAAAAATTATATAAATATCATATATATTCAATATATAAATTTTTATAACACTCTTTGAAAGAGATATATATGAAATGGAATACACTATTAATGGAGATGGTAAGATGTACATAAGCATGAAAATTGTTTCCGTTTTCTTGTCAAATTGAAAGAAAGTAAGTAAATGACTTATATATATGATTATAGAAGAAATATTATTTCATAAATATAATATAAATTTAGTAAACTCATCTCCAACACATTCCATGAAAATTTTGAATGAATCACATCACATTGAGGAGCCGGTAGTCCACACATCCACAAATGAACATTTAATATTTAAACCAAATTGAATGCATGAAGGTATGTTTTATGTATTAATTACTGAAGCCCAAATAAAACATTAATTTAATATATATCATTTAAAAATATCATTTCAAACATAATTCCCACCATTATATGTGGTAAATTAAAAATTAACAACATCCTTTCCTAAGGCGGTAATTCATTACACACACGAATGTTAGGTTCGTTACCCATTGGATGGAAGTGTATTCGTGTAGTTCTAACATGTATAATTATCACATATAATTATATTTAAGATAATGGGTATATTATTTAATAATTAAATAATAAGAATTTATTGGGTGGATCATGATAATAAAATAAAAGAGATTTTGGAAGAAAGTTTCCTCTTCTTTGGGTAATTCCTTTTGGTTTGTTGTAAAGGATTAACTTGATTTGCTTTCAATCCAAAGTGAGGATCCTATGTTGATATTAAGAAATTTGGTAGCATATATTATCCATTTAGAAACCATACAATGTTACTTTAGATGTGTGAGGATGTGAGGGGTTGAGTTCCCTTTTATAGTGGAGGAGGAGTGACATTCTTGTAAATATAAAAAAGAAAACACTGTTGAGAGGTCTCCCTTGCATCATGTTCCACCAAGAATTGTCTGTTTTTGAAGAAATAGGGGAATTGGAAGAAATATATCCAAAAAATTATTTTTGTAAAAGTTTCTGGTTCTGTAACACCTCATGATTTCATAATACGTTATCTCATAAAAGTAATTCAATAGCTTGTGTTACACGCAACACCGTGTTCACGCGCACCACAACTTACCAAACTAGCCGTTCAAAAAGAGGTTATGAATAGTATTAACGGAATTTTGAATCTTATATACTATATATAATTTTAACATCCATATTTTTTGTTTCTTAGACATAATATAAGAACATATTCATTTTTTCAGATAAAGAAATATTTTTAAAAAAAATGCAATTTTACCGCGTTTTAATGGAGAACCCTTTTTAAAAACAATATTAGACACTTTTATATATTAAATTTAATGAAATTAAATTCTCCTTTAGAATAAGGACATAAAAATTTGGTTTGGATAAACTTTTGGTACTTTTCTGATAAATTTCATATTTTCACTAATAGTGAAAATACAATGTTTTAATTGAAAATAACTTTTTTAATCGAAATAATATATATTTTTAAATTATGCATTTGAATGGTTTTGAAGTATAATTAGATTAAATTTTTATCATTTAATGTAATATATATTATTATAAGTAATTTCACATTTAAATTTGACATAGACACATGTCAGTCTTTTGATAGTTTTTACTTTTTAAAAACCCGCGTTTTGGTTTTGACAACGGGAATTAATTTTAAATTAATAAATGAAACTTATATGTTTTGAATTTGGTAAAATAGACTTCATTTTTGAATTCATAATTTCAAAATTCCCTTAGAGTGAAGTTTTGGTATTTTTCTGAAAACTTTCCATTTTTGATGAATAGTGAAAAACACTGCGTTATTATTTAAAACCATCTTTTTATTTAAATAAAAATTTATTTTATTTAAATTTATTTTAATTAAAATAGATATATAATACCTATATAAGTTCAATGTAATTTTTTGTAGTCATTCTATAATTAAATTAGTTGTATAAAATTTTATTGAACTTTTTAACCTCTTTTACCCACCTTCTAGGCACGTTAGCAAATTTGAATAAAATGTAATTTTACCGCTTCTGTGAGTTGAATTTCAAAAATATGAGAGACATGGTTGAAATCAGTAAGTAAAATTTGATTCAATAAAATGAAAATAATTTTTGGTGAATAGTTACTTTTGACTTTTATTTACCACGGTTAAAAGTAAATGGGGTAATTAAAGGTAAAAATGATATTATATTTACCCTAACACATTTCATAATTCTGTTAGATATGTTTAATTAGACCAAAAAAACATTTCGAATAAAATATTATTCTTTCGGTCTACTTGGATTTGATTAGGACATTTGTTATTGTATTATTTAAAGAACTGTAAAAAGTGTTAAATTCGACATTTATCAACAAAACCATTTTTAATATAGGGTAATACATAAAATAAATTTTACTATAAATATTCCTTAGAAATATAAAACTATTTTCTACAAAAAGGTATTTTATTTATAAATTTCAGGGATTAAATAATTAAATTTATTTATGACACAATGATGATGCAGTAATTACCTATTAATGAAATACTAAAATAGTTTATATTATACATATTTAAATAAATAGAATTAAATTTTTTTTATTCCATCCACTAATTTCTTAGGTTAATATGACATGTTAGGGTTGGTTAGGTAAAAACATTTCTAAGTGATAAGGTTTTTATGACTTTCAAAAAAACATAATACCAAATAGTGTCATAATTGGCATAAATTAATTTTTAAAACAAATACTATATTATTGGTTGATATAATATTTTCAAAAATCAATGGTTCAGCCAAAGGGATTAAATAATATTATATATGTCATTAATTAACCATTTGAGGTTTTTCTTGGATGTTTAGAGTAATTTTATTAACCATATAGTGTAAGAATACAAGAAAACACAATAAACGTTAAACTATTTAACTAAGAGTTAAATCTAAAAGATAAGGTTAAAATGGTAACCTAAACTTGTCTAAAACTGATTGTTTGAATTTTTTTCGACCCATAACCACCTAAGGCTCGAAATAAATTCATTTGGATCCATTATAAACTAAATATGATTATATAATAAATTAATATTTCAATTTTTTCCTAAAGTGCCCCTCACCCCTCTTATAAAACGGAACTTCCCCTTCTCTCAAAATCACACCTCCAAATACAATTTTCTCAGCCAAACCCTGACCAAATATCCTCCCAACTTCTCCCACATAATTTTAGAGTCCTTAATTTGTTCATAAATATAAACTATAGAGCCCTTTTGATCAACTCAAAAGGAAACACCCAAAGAAGAGGTAATAATTTCACCACCCTCTTTCAAGTTCTTTTCTTCTTCCACTTCCTTTTTCTTTGTTGTTTACATACAAAAATAATAACTCCAATACCTCCAACATACAGAGATGTTATTATAAATATTTTGTGATCATATTTGTTATTCTATCCATTCTATAAATGACAAAGTCACCATACGTGCTTACGTACGACATACCGTCTCCACGTCGTGGTATAGTTTGTTATTCAAACACTTCAATATTTTGATGGTTATAATAATGAGTATAACAGATGTAAATAATAAATATGAAATTTTAATGATTCTTTATATATGATATACCATTCAATTACATACGATTTAACCATCAATATAATGATATTGACGCTCGTCCGTACGTACAGATTACAATCTCCATGACGTGATGAGATTCATTCCCACGTACACCATTCAACGATGATTATAAAAATATATATTATTAATAAGAATGTAATATATGAAATAATAATTATACTAGATATAAATATATATATATATATATATATTTATGTATGTATTTACTTACATATATCTTATTCACTTTCTTCCATTCAATAAGATATGAAAATGGAAACAGCGTTTATACGTACGTACGGCCTACCGTCACCATAAATGGTGCATTACAGTTCATGTATCTATCTATTATTAATTTTTATATTCTAAATATATATGATATATCATTCATGTTTTATATTCTCAATGTATTCAAATCATGATCTAAATAATACATGTTAAAACACGTACGCTAAAGAAGGCGATTATTATACAAAATGTTAATTTAACATGGAAATCAATATTAAATTAGAATTATAAAGTTATAAATGAATCATTTATGATATAATAAATATGAATATGGTTCTGGTATAATTTAATAACATAATATTTTCATTATACAGGAGTTTAATCGTACCCTCAACCAAAGAAAAGTGCCAGGTAAGGGTTAATTTCACAATCTCTTTATTATCTGAGGTCGTTTATATGTAAGTATCTAATAAGAAATTTTTTTTTCCATTTCCATGTTTCATAAAATAGTTTTCAAATGGATTATTTTTATGGGACTCTTTTTCTGAAACATTATTTTAAATATTTTAAAGATTTATTCTCTTAAACCTTTCTCATTAATTTCCATGTTTTTTAAATGGTTTTATGGATTTTTTTTATATGGACAACAATGTTTCAAAATGTTAATTCCATTCAAAATTTTCAATGTGATATGGGAAAATTTGATTAAAAAATATTTTTTAAATTAATTCCTTTATAAATTATGTGACTTTTAAATGATTTAATGAAAAATGAATACTTATCTCAAAGATTTTTACGGATCATTTTCCATTATATCAATATCTTTTACGGGATATTATTAATGATCAAGGTTGATTTATTATGGTACAAATCTTAAATATTGTATTAAAGGTTTTGTGATATGTTTGACTGTGGATGTGTTATTTTTATACCATTCATGGTTTATGAATAAAGTATTGACATTTCATGTGCTAGTTTTAATATGAATGTTTATGTTATGTTTAAACGTTCTCATATGAGGAAAGAATTAGACATAGTAAGTGACGGTTGGAGCCCTCTATAGCTCCTCGATGTGTCGGTAGGTCTCATGATTCAAACTACTATCTTGGCACAATGCCTTGAAAAAATATTATTTGTAGTCTTGTAACGATACCTTAACTATGTGGTTATGATGTCTGACATTCTGAATTCCATCATTATTAAATTAGCTATTGAAATTACATGTGATTACTAGACTAGTAGAATACCAATGTGAATAAGTAAATATAATTATTAGATTTATATTTTCCATATTATACTGAAGTTTAATTTTAAAAGGATTTTTTTAGTTTTATACATTTCCTAAAATTTTTATGCTTATTTATAAATGTTTTCGCTATATTTTTATCCTTACTAAGCATCTGATCTCACCCCTTTCTATGTTTTATTTTTCCTAGGATGCGAAGAAGTATATTATGACTGAACTGCAGGGATAGTCTAATGGATATGAACGCGGTCAATGGAGACAATGTTGTTGTGGTTTTTCATTATATAATGTAATTTAATGTTTATTCATATAATCTATTTTCCAAGACTGCTAAACTAATCGGTCTTTCAGGAATTCATTCCTTGTAGTCATGTCAATGTATTAAAATAATGCATCGACTCTGGGTAACTGGGATCAGGCTGTTACAGTTTGTATAAGAGAAAGTGTAGAAACAACCATGGAAATATATTTATATAAAATCTAAATAGAGAACATTACCCTAAGATAGAATTTGAGGAATAATATAGAAGAACTTCCTAGAATGTTGGTAATGTATAGATTTTGTGTATTTTCTAAAAAATACATCCCTGTCTGGATACAAGTGTTGAGTCAAAAATGTTTTCCTTATGAATTTTCTATTCCTTCTTGTTTTAAAAATCACAAACACCTTATACTTAAGAAAATCAATATTTTACTTTTCTAAGGAAAATTTCCTTCCTTAAGGAAATTTACCCTAACCTAGAATTCCTTACACATATCAATATTTTTTTTAAGTGTAAAATTCAGATTCAAATCAAAATCCTCGGAATCATATAATACATAGATATGAAGCATTCTGTTTAGGGATCTGAATTCTAGATATGAAATTTAAAGAAGTTCCACTCTGAATTCTGGATATGAACTCTAATAATGTTCCACTCCGAATTCTGGATATGAACTCTAATAATGTTTCACTCTGAATTCTGGAAATGAACTCTAATAAAGTTATAATCCAAATTCTAGAGCCTGAAATTCTATGAGTTCGACTCCGAACTTCTATGAGTTCAGCTCCGAACTTCTATGAGTTTGACTCCTAACTTCTATGAGTTCGACTCTGAACATCTATAAGTTTGACTCCAAATTCTGTAAAGTTCAGATTCTGAACTCTGGTGAAACCAGACTCTGAATTTCCTTAGAAATTTAGACTCCATATTTCTACAGAATTCAGGTTTTGAATTCCTATAAAACCGAATCCAAATATCCTTTTATTATAGACTCTGAATTTTATTTTGGTTTGACTCCAAAATTTTATTTTCTTACATTCCAAACTTCATTTTTTCTTATATTTACACTTTTTTCATTACAAAATGATATCGTGCTTTCATTTAAACATGTTTTGTTATAAAATGATGTCGTCCATTCTGTTTCTAACTAACCGTTGGTTAAGTGACACGAATACAGGTCCCTCTGAAAATCATGGAGAAATATGATCATTGGAGGAGGGAGTCCACCATTGGAGCTTCACCTATAAATAGGAGCTCATTTGAAAAGAATCTACAACTTGGAAAACTTTGACACAACTTCTGCTTACATGTTGTTGAGGTGATTTCTAGAGAGAGAGGCTCTTATAAACTCTCAAGCTTCGTGCAGAAAGTTTGAACGACTTTTTCAAATGTTGCATTGTGTAGACTTTCTTTGTGTGACTCTGATTGTTAGTGATTACAATTGAGGGCTTCCAGGGATAGGAAGATAGAGATGTCGACTACCTTAAAGATCGAGGGCTTCCTTGATGAGGAAGACAGAGGATCTAACTACCTTGAAGTTAAGGGCTTGCAGGGATAGCAATATAGAGACTCTGATCTTCGTATCGAGGGCTTACCCTGGTATGGGTAAGACAGACTTTCTTGAAATTATAAATCAATGGACCTTTATCCAAGGTTGTTGGATACCCTTCTCTTTGGGTTAAAAGATTTATATCTTGTTACTTGTAGTTTTACTACTTGTTTTTCAGCTGCTTTTCGTATTACTAAGGAATGTATAACATTCTTATACTTCCATACATTAACTTTAATTAATTTAGATTCTATACGATTTAAGGTCGAATCTCATATTGTAAACATTGGTTAAGTTTCAATTTCTAGATCCATATTTCCGGAACCAATTTTTCTGAATCACTTTCCAGATTTAAGCAAGTGTATTGAACTAGAGGTTTGTAACTTCACACTTTGTCCCAATATTTCAATTGCTGGTAGAGGTGTTGTGAATTTTATTAGTTTTACTTTGTTAAACTTAGATCTTTCCTTGTTTAAGGAAATTTTTAAAGAGTACAATTCACCCCACTTTCTTGTATATTGAGCATCTACATCGTTATTTCGATCCTACAATTGGTATCAAGGAGGTCTCTGAAATAATTATATACACATATAAGTTTTTCTTGCACAGTTTATCATTGTTCCATATTTTCCTTTCTTAAGAATATTTTCCTTGAATCTGAACTTTTGTTATTTACAAGTTTTTGTGTAGAAAGATTTTCTTAAAGATGTCAGGTTTAAATGTTGGTTCCATCGACAACCTAAATCCTACAAGACCACCAATTTTTTATGGAAATGATTATGAGTATTAGAGATATCAAATGAAGACTTCCATTATCAGAACTAGGGTAGATAACTTTTTTATGCTTACTGGTGGTTATCAAATTCCTAATAAGGAAGTAAGTGCTTTCATAAACCAAGAGAAGCATGATTATCAATTAAACTATAAGGTACACAATACTCTTAAATATTCAATGACTAGGAACATATATAACCAAATTTCTTCTTGTGAAACAGCTAACTGTATATGGACGAAACTTGAAGTTACAAATTTTGGTACATCTAATGTGATTGAGACAAGAAGATCTATATTGATAGCTGAATACTATGGTTTTAACTTTCCTTATGGATAACCCATTTGTAAGGTGCAAAAAAGATTTATGACTATCGTGAATAGCTTACAATCTATGGGAGATAATGGTCTAGATGATGAAGTTCTTCTGGATAAGATTATTGATATTATGCCCAATGAGTGGGAATCAAAGAGAACAGCAACTGATGAGAATAGGAAGGTCACTCAAATTTCCTTAGATGAGCTGTTTGGAAGTCTTCTTCAACATGAAACAAGGATGAAGAGAGATGCTGACAACATCAAAAAGAAGAATGGGAATGGTACTGTTTCTTTTACTAAAACATCAAATCAAATGAAAGATAAGTCTCCTGAGAGAGTAACTATATCCAAGTATGAGAAGGTTACTATCCAATCTGAATCTAGTGAAAGTGAAGTCTGAGAAAATGAGTTAGCAAATCTTGCTCGAAGAATGAACAAGATAGCTGGTCAAAGAAATTTCCAATCCAGGTATAAGAAGAAGGAAAGGAAAGATAAGAAATATTCAGAGGTCACATGCTATGAATGCAAGATAAATGGACACATACGACCTGATTTCCCTATGCTAAAAATGAAATAAAGAAAAGAGAGTCATTCTGAAAGGAATTAGAAGATGTTTTATAAAGCTAAAGCTATGAAAAGTCTGAAAACTAATACTACTTGGAATGCTAGCTGTGGAGACTCTTCATAAATTGAATCTTCAGAATATTATTCATCAACTTAGAAGAATATTGGATTCATTGTTAATAATTATTTTCTACATACATGTCTTATGGCTAAGGTACGCTTTGTCGAGGCTTTAACAAATCTATCTCTTGATAAGAATTACTATTCTAAAAATAGTACTTCTAATGGAGATACTTCATCCTCAAAAAATACAAAACCTTCATATGAAGACGTATCAAGATTTTCCAAGTTACTTGAAGCAAAAAAATTTAAAATTTCTAAGAAATTTGACAAGAAAAATACTAAGGACGAAATTATTACAAAAGAGATTTCAGATCTTTCTTCAGATCTTAAAGATAAAGAAGAGATTTTATAAAAACTTTCTAAAGACCTTGAGAAAGAAAATTCTGATAAGGAAGAACTTTCTAAAGATCTCAAGAATTCTATTTTAAAGATGAAATTTTTTTAGGAAACATCTAACTCTAAGGAAATGATTTCTAAGGATGGCAATTTAGTAATTAGATTAAAATATGGAATTTTTTCTCGTAAGAATCTTCTTGAAAAATTTACCTCTAGGAATGAATACTTTGAAAAGATTTATCCTCAAATTAAACCCCAAGGAAACACTACTGGAGTAGGATATACTCACTAATAACCAGTTTTCAAAAACAACTATTTTGTTCCTTCTAGAGACCCTTTTTCACTAAGTGTCAAAGTGGTGGGCATTGTAAGAAAAATTGTTCTTTGAATAGAGTTCAATCTCTTTGGTTTCATAAATCATATTTCTCTTAACAAATGTGGAAACCCAAAATTTTGTTATATGAAAATATCATATCCAAAAAAGTTTGGATTTTAAAAGTATAATTCTTTTCTTATTTTCAGGAAGATAAAGGAATTACCAACAACAATAAATTTTACATAGATATTGGAAGTTCATGGCACTTGACTGGTAACAAAAACTATTATGAAAAGAGTATAAAGACGAAAGGAGGAAAATTAACTTTCGAAGATAATGCTCAGGTAGAAATTGTTGGTATAGGTAATATTGTTCATTTTGGAAAAACATTGATTTCAAATGTTTTGTTTGTTAAGGGTCTCAAGCCCAACATCATTAGGATAATTCAATTATGTGATTAAGGATACCTTGTGAATTTTAGGAATGACAAGTGTTTAGTAAAAAATTCCAAGGAAGAGTTTATTCTCTCTGCCAACAGGCAAGAGAATGTTTACACTAGGAACATAGAAAACCTTAGGAGCCAAGACTTACCATGCCTTAGGGAAATGGAAGATCATTCATGGTAATGGAATAGAATTTGAGGACACTGTAACTTTATAAACATATGTAAACTCTCAAAAAAGAAACTAGTTAAGGATCTACCAGAGATTAGATTTGATTCTTCTAATGTTTGTGGTCCTTGTCAATATGGAAAGAAACATAAATCTAGTTTTAAATCAATCAGTGAAGTCTCAACAACCGATGCATTACAGTTGGTGCACATGGATCTTTTTGGTCCAACACAAACTAGAAGAATTGGTGGAAAGTATTATGTATTTGTTCTAGTTGACGATTACACAAGATTTACATGGGTCTATTTTCTAGAAAAGAAGTCTGAAGCTTTTTCCTATTTCAAAAGTTTTAGAGCCCAAGTTAAAAATGAGAAAAACCTTCCACTAAAAACTATTCATTGTGATCATGGAAGAGAATTTCAAAATTCTGATTTTGAAACTTTTTTTAGTAGAAAAGTTATTACTCACAAGTTCTCAGCACCTAGAACTACTCAAAAAAATGGTGTAGTTGAAAGAAGAAATAGAATTATTCATGAGATAACTAGAACCATGTTGAGTGAATATTCTATAGCTATACATTTTTGGGATGAAGCGGTAAGTACTTCTTGTTATACTATAAATCGAGTTTTGATTATACATTTTCTTAATAAAACTCCTTATGAGTTATGGATTGGTATAAAACCTAGACTTTCCTACTTCAAATTTTTTGGTTGCAAGGTATTCATCCTGAATACTAAAGATAACTTACACAAATTCTCACCAAAATATGATAAAGGAATTTTCTTAGGTTACACCACAACTTCTAAGGCTTATAGAGTTTTCAATAAAAACACTTGTACTGTTGAGGAAACAGTACATGTCAAATTTGATGAAACTGATCCTTTTGTTTTTGAACCATCTCAACCTACATCCTCGGATGTGATTTTAAAAACAGATTATCATCCTTTATTAAAATATCCTTCTGATAAGGAAAATGTTCAAGAAAATATTTCTGAAACATTTACCCCAGAAGATTTTCTACCCTATGTTGATGAACATGTTCTACAAAACCCAAGTCAGGTGTTTCTTAAGAATCATTCTAGTGATAGTATCATTGGTGATGTGAATAAACCTGTAAGTACAAGAAGTTCCTTGAGGAATAAAGTAGAACATCTAGCATTTCTTTCCCAATTAGAACCAAAAAGTACTGATGAAGCTTTAGGTGATAATGATTGGATAAAAGCCATGCAGGATGAAATCAATTAATTAGAATGGAATAAAGTCTGGACCTTGGTTGAAAGACCTAAGGAAACGTCTGTTATTGGAGTAAAATTGGTCTTCATAAATAAGTGTGATGAAAATGGATTCATTGTAAGAAATAAAGCTAGACTAGTTGTTAAAGCCTATAATCAGCAAGAGGGAATTTACTATGAATAAACCTATGCTCCAGTAGCATGACTTGAATATATTTGTATTTTATTTGCCTTTGCAGCATTCTTCAATTTTAATCATTTTCAAATGGATGTGAAATGTGCTTTTCTTAATGGTTATGTTCAAGAGGAAGTTTTTGTTGAACAACCTCCTGGCTTTAAAGATACAAAACATCATGATCATGTTTTTAGACTTACCAAAGCTTTGTATTTCCCTAAAAAATCCCCATGAGCTTGGTATGATAGACTTATAGGATTTGTGCTTCAAACTAACTATGTGAAGGGAAATACAGATCCAACCCTTTTTATAATGAAAGATAATAAAAATGTTTTGATTGTACAAATATATGTTGATGACATTATATTTGGTTCAACATAAGTATATTAAAGATATTCTTAAAAAGTATGGTTATGAAAACACTAAGGTATAAGTACTCCTATTGGTACCTCAAACACACTTGATCTTTATGAAGCTGGGAAACCAGTAGATCAAACATCTTTTAGAGGTATGATAGAAAGTCTACTTTACAAAACAGCTATTAAACTAGACTTGATGTTTTCTGTATGCTTATCTGCAAGACATCAATCCAATCCTATGGAATCTCATTTAAAGGCAGTAAAAAAAATTCGCTACTTAAAGTGAACCATGGATCTAGGATTATTTTATACTTCTAGAAATGATTTTTTCTTAAAGTGTTTTTTAGATTCTGACTTTGGTGGATATAGAATGGATAAAAAGTGTACATCCGAAACTTTTCACTTCTTAGGAGATTCATTAGTTACTTGGTCACGCAAGAAACAACATTCTGTAGCACTCTCCACTACTGATACTAAATATGTAGCATCTGGAAGTTATTGTGGTCAAGTGTTGTGGATGCAACACACACTAACAAATTATTACTTGAGTTTTACTATGACTCAAATTTTGTGTGATAACACAAGTGCCACTGCCCTTAGTAAAAATCATGCACATCACTCCCGTGAAAAGCACATATATATTAGGCATCACTTCCTTAGGTATCACACACTTAAATAAGATATCATTCTTCAGTTTATTAGAATGAAAGATTAACTTTATTATATTTTCACAAAATCATTACCCTCTGATAGATTTGAATACATTAAACAAAAGTTAGGAATGATAATCGTAAGGTAATCCTTCTTCATTAACTTATTTTTGAACAATTCACCTTAAAGTTATAAACTCCTTTTCATAGGGGGAGTACATTTTCTTGTTAGTGTAATCAAATTTTTTGTAGTCATTTTTTGTTCAAAAACTTTTGTAATCCAAATTTTCGTAGTCGGGGTTTCAAACTCTTGTAACAAAAAATTTCGTAATGAAATTTTCAGAACTAAAATTTTCGTAATGAATTCTTCATACTCGAAATTTTCGTAATGAAGTTTTTGTACTGTAAATTTTCGTAATGAAATTTTCGTATTGAAAATTATCTTAAGGAGAATTTTCGTAATGAGAATTTTCGTAATGAGAATTTTCGTAAGGAGAGTTTTCGAAAAGAAAATTTTTGTAATGAAAATTTTTGTAATGAGAATTTTCGTACTCATTTCCTTTTCATAATTAGTTTTTCATAGTCAAATTTTTCTTCAAAATAATATTACCTATTACAAATAAACTTCCTATCTAGTCTGAATGGTATGATTTCTTTACTTAAGTTTTCGTAGTCATATTCTTCTTGCTGGTATTTTTCTATGAGTTTTAATTTTTTTTTGGATTCTAGTTTTCTTAAATCCTATTGCTTTTCTTAAAACCTCAAAAGATCGGATTAAAGATTTCCTTGCCTGTATGTTTTCAACCGTCATATCAGATCAAAGAGTTTTCCAATCGTTAGATGGTTTTTAGAAGTTCAAAGGTCAACTCCATCGCATATATATAGGGGACCTCTGATGGTTGTCCCACATCGATTTCAGGCTCTAGCATTTCGAAGCTCTGCATTAGTTGTTAAAGGCCATTACGAATCCTTCAGAGCTCCTTCATTCCGAATGTCTGTTGAAGTTACTTCCCAAGATATGTCTTCCTCAAATCCAATTTCAAAAAGGAAAGTGTACAGTGAAAGACTGGTCCATCCACACTTTTACATGTATGATTCTACCATCTCCAAGAATATCAGGCTAAATGGTTGGGAAGATGCATGTGTATCTAAGACAAGTGATGAAGATCCTATCTATGTGGAGTTACTTGTAGAATTCTTTGAAACAACAAGTTTTTATGAGGAAGATGGAAGAGAAATTTTTTATTTCAAGTCTTATGGAAAGTCTTACCAACTTACTTAGACTAAGCCGGCAAGCGTGGTAGGGCTACCATACGAAGGAGAAGCTGATTTTTGTTCACACAAACTCCTAGATGCTCAAGGTAGTTATGTTAAGGTTAAGTCCTTACAATGTCTTGGACTTGATGATGTCAAGACAACATAGATAGCTCACATATCTCCTAATAATAGGATTCTTCAGCTTTGGGTACATGGTTTATTGGTTCTGAGAAAGGGTGATAAATATACCCTGAAGAAAAGTGAAATATATTTCATAGACTTCTTGGTGAATCTAATAAAAATAAATTTGATGAGGCATGTCCTTGTGAAAATCAAGAACATCATGGAAGGAAACATGAGAGCACAAATCATAATGTTACCTGCCTTACTATCAAAGATGATAGTTCGGTTTTTAGATTCTTTCAAGATTGCATGTAAGTATAAAGTTCAGAATTTCAAGCTTATTCTTGTCATTTATGACACCCTGAAAATAATGAATATGTATTTTTCAAAATAAACAAGAGAGTTTTATAATTTTCTATAGGCAACGGGTGAGACCATTCCAGAAAATGTGAAAATAGCTGAGCCAGTGAAGAAAGTTATTAAGAAGAGGAAGCTTAAGGAATTGGTTATGGAAGACAAAACCCCCAAAGCTAAGGAAACTCAGTCCTCACCTCCCAAGCTAAAAAACAGAAAGAATATCTAGATGAGGTGGCTGCTAAGTGGAGAGAAGACAAAGAGAAAAGGAAAGAAGGGGATCGACAGTTCGGATTGGACCCTGGTGAGGCTAAGGCCTTAAGAGAAAAAGATTTGGATGAGTTAGATAAACAAGAAAAAGGGAAGAATATGAAGAAAAAGATGTATGAAGCTAAGCTTGTACAATCTCTGTTGAGAGATATTGAAGTATCCTCTGAGAAGATTCCCATTCCGAAAACCATTGATGTCCAACCATTACCAGAAAACCCTGGAAAAAAGTACTACACTCCAGATAATTCTAAGGGTAATGTGGTTGATAAAGAAGTAGAGAAAATAGCTGGTGAAGAAGTATAGGAAGAGGTTGTTGAAGAAGAAGAAGAAGAAAGAATGTGATGATCTGGATGACTTGATCAAACAAGTAGAATATTATCAAGAAAAGGCTGAATCAACAAAATTAGACACTCCGGGAACGGGAATTGAGAAAGAAGTCCATAGAGATGAAGTTGAGGAAGAAGATAAAGATAATGATTTATCTGATAAGGAAGTAAGATATTAGAAGCATTATCTTGAATAAGGAACCGAGACGGATAAAATTGATGAAGACAAGTTTGTTCAACTATGAGAGAGTGAGGAAGAATCTCCAGATGATCAACCCATTCTGAAAACTGATAAAGGAAAGCAAGTGATCATGGACACACCAACAAAATATATCATCAGAAAGAAAGAAGTTGGTGGTTCTTCTAGAAGGAATTTGGTGCAAATTGAAGAAGAAAAATCCCCAATCAAGTTACGAGATTTGAAATCATCAGCCCAAGTCATGACTTTGTTGTTGAATCTTTGAAAAAGTTGGTGGACACCATTCCAGTATTTCCTACTATAGACTCCAGATTCTAGATGCTGCATCACAGTCTAAATCAAAAGTCATAATCCTTATCTATATTGATGGATAAGTGTGTGAAGATTGAGTCTGATCATAGAAATTTCCTTATCAACCATTATGTGCAAAGAAAATATTACAGCAAAACCACTTTGTAGTCTAAGAATTTTGATTAATACATGGCTGAGTTTGATCATTTTCAGAATGATGTAAAAGATCTCTTTGAAACCGAGGACTCCAAGTTTAAGAATCTTCAGGAGAATCTAATACTTGAGAAAAATTCTCAGAGTCAACAAGTGAAGGACATGAATGATAAGGTTAATTCTCATGCTCAAAATTCTAAAACGGATATAGATCTTCGGATTGAGCTCAAAGGAAAAATTGTAAAGAAAGATGAGTAAGTTAAGATTCAAGAAGATGCCATGAAGGCATAAGAAGATGTGATGAAAGATCAATATGAAAAGATCACAGCTTTGGAGAGGCAAGCTGACAAGGATCAGAAAGATTTTAAGAAGCTGAAAAATTTGTTGAAGAAGCTAATCCTGAAGGAAAATAACGACAAATAGACTCAATCCGATATTTTGTTGCATTTTTCTTTCCTTGTAAATTTTTTTTTCAACTATAATGAAGTTTTGGTTGGTTGTATCTTGTGTTGTTATGTACTAACATTTCAGGTAGTCTATTTATTTTCCATTCCCTTAAATTTATTTTGAAAATCACAAATGCGGAGAAGGAAAAAGAACCACTCAAAAGTGGAGAAGGAAAATTTTAAAATGGAGAAGGAAAATTTTATAAGTGAAATATCCTTAATGTAAGGGGTAGTTCCTCATTACGAAGTTTTTCATTCCCATGACAATGAAAACTCCAATCCAGATATTTAGAATACAATCCTTAGAGTTTTAATGCCTAAGGTGGAGTTCGTTATATTCATCATCATCCATGAACAAAGGGATATATGTTTTAATTTCAAAGTCTAAAGAAATTTTTCAAAGACCTTATATTATTTTTCGTAAGGATGTTTGTGTTTTCCAAAAATAGGGAGATTTTAGAGTCAATAAGGTTTTCATTATGACTTTTCCATCCCTTCTTGTTTTGAAAATCACAAACACCTTATACTTAATAAAATCTATATTTTACTTTTCTAAGGAAAATTCCCTTTAGGAAATTTACCCTAACCTAGATTTCCTTACACATATCAGTATTTTTCTTCAGTTTAAAATTCGGATTCATATCAAAAACCACGGAATCATATAATAATTAGATATGAAGCATTCTGGTTAGGGATCCAAATTCTAGATATGAACTATAATGAATTTCCACTCTGAATTCTGGATACGAACTCTAATAAAGATACACTCTGAATTATGGATACGAACTCTAATAAAGTTCCACTCTGAATTCTGGATATGAACTCTAATAAAGTTCCACTCCAAATTCTGGATACGAACTTTGTGAAAGTTCCAGTCCATGTTCTAGACTCCGAACTTCTATGAGTTCGACTCCGAAATTTTATGAGTTCGACTCAAAACTTCTATGAGTTCGACTCCGAACTTCTACAAGTTCGACTCCGAATTCTGTAAAGATCAAATTCTGAACTCTGGTGAAACCAGACTCTGAATTTCCTTAGAAATTCATACTCTAGATTTCTATAGAATTCAAGTTCCAAATTCCTATAAAACTGAATCCGAATATTCTACTATTATAGACTCCGAATTTCATTTTGGTTTGACTGTGAACATTTATTTGCTTACATTCTGAACTTCAGTTTTTCTTATACATATACTTGTTTCATTACAAAACGATATAGTGCATTCAGTTAAACATGTTTTTTTATAAAACAATGTCGTCCATTCTGTTTCTAACTAACCGTTGGTTAGTGACACGTATACAGGTCCCTCTGAAATTCAAGGAGAAATATGACCGTTGGAGGAGGGAGTCGACCATTGGAGCTTCGCCTATAAATAAGATCTCATTGGAAAAGAATCTACAACTTTGACAACTTTGACAACTTTGACACAACTAGTGCTTACATGCTATTGAAGTGATTTCTAGAGAGAGAGGATCTTATCTACTCTCAACCTTCATGAATAATGTTTGAATGACTTGTTCAAACTTTGACTTGTGCAGACGTGCTTAGTGCGACTCCGATTGTTGGTGATTACAATCACGGGCTTCCGGGGTTAGGAAGACAGAGGTGCTGACTACCTTAAAGTTAAGGGCTTCCTTTTTGAGGAATACATAGGTTCCAACTACCTTGAAGTTGATGGATTAAGGGGATAGCAAGACAGAGACTCTGATCTTCATATCAAGGGCTTACCCTGGTGTGGGTAAGACAGACTTTTTTGAAATTATAAATCAATGGACATTTATCCAAGGTTGTTGGATACCCTTCTCTTTGGGATAAAAGATTTTTATCTTGTTACTTATAGTTTTACTACTTGTTTTTCCGCTGATTTTCATATTACGAAGGAAAGTATAAATTTCTTATACTTCCTCACTTGTATTATGATTGATTTAGATTCTATACGCTTTAAAGTAGAATCTCATATTGTAAACATTGGTAAAGTTTCAATTTCCGGATCCATATTTCCAGAACTAGTTTTTTCGGAATCACTTTCTAGATTTAAGCAAGTGTATAGAACTAGAAGTTTGTAACTTTACACTTTGCCCCAATCTTTCAATTGTTGTTAGAGGTATCGTGAATTTTCTTAGTTCAACTTTGTTAAACTTAGATCTTTCCTTATTTAAGGAAATTTTTAAAGTGTACAATTCACCCCCTCCCCCCTTCTTGTATATTGAGCATCTACATCGTTATTTCGATCCTACAATGAGCAGGTAGAGGAAGCTCTAGCAAAGATGTACCTAGGAGTGAAAAATCCAATAAGAAGTTTCGAGCATGACCCGGGGTATCCTGGTACACGACAATGGGCCTTTTTTCACTCTTGGTTATGACACTCCTAGGGGATATGTTTTGGATAATTAACATTTTTATTACAAGCCATTATGAAGCATTTAAGGGTACATACTTCCTCAAAGAAGACATTTTATGATTATAGATTATTTGCATAATATTTTCAATTAACGTTAGGTATTTTACAAGTTTTTAATTATGAATTTTGATTCATAAACTAACCTTGGGTATGCCATTGTTTAGAAATGGCGCCTAGTAGAAGGAATGATAATTATAGAAATACGTATGATCGAACGATTGAGAAGGATCATATTTTTTGTGGTATTAATACAAAATTTAAAAGGAAATAGTCTCCCACATATTCTCATCATATAAAGAAATAGTATCATGTGTTAATAAGATAAGTAAATAATTTTGAAAATCATATGGATTTGAATGGAAGTAAGAGAAGAAAGGGATAGAAGAGATAAATATGGATAGAGGGGAGAGGGGAAAGAAGGATTTCCCCATATTTGATAACTTTGGAAAGAATAACTTGGGTAAATGCTTGAAGGGAATGGGAGTTTGTTATACGTGTGGAGAAAAAGGAAACCATGTACGTGATTGAAAGGGTAATAAAAAGGTTCCAAACGTACAATGCTTCATCTGCAAGGATTTGGGACACTACGCGATGCAATTCCAAATCATCAGAGTATACCCTAAATGCTGCTATTGGATAATAATCAAGTTATGATACTACCGAAGATGGAGAGTAATGATTATATTTCTTATGTTGTTATTAAATTATTGTTTCATTGGTGTATTATATTAACGATGTACATGTTATAATAATTATAGAGTAAAAAAGGATTGTACTGTAGTACTATTTCATTAAGGACTTAAGATTGTGTGGAGACAAGAAAAGTGACTCAATAGCATGTTAAATTTTTTAGAAAATATATGGTTAAGAGAAAGACAAACCATAATATTGTTCTCATACTGAGGTAGTGATTTTGGAATAATATATGATTGATTTGGATAAATTATATTGGATATTCTTGACTAACTTGAAACTGATGGATGATTTGTATATTCCATCATTGTTGGATTTTACAACATTTTTGGATACTAGGAGTATATCCTGTATTCTATAAAGAATAATAGAGCATCAATGTAATCAATAAAGTTTTATGGTAATTCAGGGTGTTAGAGTGTTTTAAAATAATACATGATGAAGTTATTCACATGTTATTATGTGCCAAAATGGATCTCCATTGTGCTTACCATCCAAATAAATTTTGGAATGTGAGTTTGGGCATAATTATTTTGGATAAGTCTAAAGGTTGGAATCTATTATGTTTGACATTGGATAATATTCTTAAGGTTAAATCATTTCTTGATATTATTTTTGGATTTCATAAAAAGTAAAATCCAGAGTTTGGGTGACAACTCGTTGCGCCCGGCAAGGTCGCGAGACTTGAACCAGCAACTAAAGGGCGACAAGGGTGGATCACCTACCACTAGCATATGTTATTTAATGGTTTGTATAATTTAGTCTTTTCAAAATAGTCTGGAAAATGAATTATAAATTCATTATTTTTGGAACCTTAAACTATTAGGATAAATAGAATATTTTATGAATTCTATTATCTTTTGAAGAGAATGATGATTCTGTGGTAGGAATTAGTTGAAGGATGAAAATATACATATCAAGTATATTCTTTCCTATTATTATATGAATAAATTATTTCTTAAAATTTAGGGATTGGTTATTAAAACAAAAAATGTGGTATCCTAATACCTTATGTTTTGTTGAACTAACGATATTTTAAATCATCTTAGATTGATGGCTTTGAGGCCTTCAATTTTACACATGTTTGTGATTAATGACATGAATCACTCCCTATAAATAATTTCTTTTTTCCTTCAATTATTTGTCTCTAATTTCAACCAATTTTCTCCTAATAGAGATCATAATTTGGTGGTGACTTTTTCATTCCCTTCCCCTCTTATTAAGACTAAAGTTTATTAACCCAATTTCCAATGTCGGTTTTCCACAAAGTTATTTTTATATTTTTAATCTTCTATTATTGAAGAACAATTTCAAATTGTGAGGACGAAATTTATTGAAGGTGGGGGGAATGTAACATTCCAAGATTTCATAATACGTTATCTCATTAAAGTATTTCAATAGCATGTGCTACACACAACACTGAGTTTGAGCGCCCCACAACATACCAAACTAGCCGCTCAAAAAGAGGTTATGAATAGTATTAACAGAATTTTTAATCTTATATACTCTATATAATTTTAACATTCATATTATGTGTTTCTTAGACATAATATAAGAACAAATTCATTTTTTCAGATAAAAGAATTATTTTACAAAAAATGAAATTGTACCGCCTTTTAATGGAAAACCCTTTTTTAAACTGATATTTCACACTTTTATATATTCAATTTAATGAAATTAAATTTTTCTTTAGAATCAGGACATAAAAAATTTTGATAAATGTTTGGTACTTTTTTGATAATTTCATATTTTGACTAATAGTGAAAAATACTATGTTTTAATTGAAAACCAGTTTTTTAATCTAAATAATTTATAGTGCTAAATTATGAATTTAAATGGTTTATAAGTATAATTAGAGTATATTTTTATCATTTAATGAAATTTAGGTTATTATAAGTAATTTCATATTTAAATTTGACATAAACACATGTCAATATTTTGATAGTTTTTACTTTTTAAAAACCCGCTTTTTGGTTTTAACAATGGGAATTAATTTAAAATTAAAAAATTCAACTTCTATGTTTTGAATTTGGTAAAATATAATTCATTTTTGAATTTGGAATTTTGAAATTTTCTTAGGGTGAATTTTTGGTATTTTTCTGAGAGCTTTCAATTTTTGATGAAAAGTGAAAAACACTGCGTTATTATTTAAAACCGACTTTTTATTTAAATAATTATTTATTTTATTTAAATTTTTTAAATTAAAAATTTATATATAATACCAATATAAGTTTAATGTAATTAATTTTAGTCATTTTATAATAAAATTAAATGAATAAAATTTTATTGAACTTTTTAACCTCTTTTACCCACCTTCTAGGCACGTTAGCAAATTTGCATAAAACATAATTTTACCACTTCTCTGAGTTGAATTTCAAAAATCCAAGAGACACAGTTGACATCAGTAAGTAAAAAGTGATTTATTAAGTTGAAAATAATGCTTCGTGAATAGTAACTTTTTTACTTTTGTTTATCACAGCTAAAAGTAAATAGGGTAATTAAAGGTAAAAATGATATTATAATTACCCTAACATGTGTCCAAATTCTTTTGGATAACTGTAATTCTACCAAAAACAGCCTTAGTAATAAAATATGATCCTTTATACTTACTTGTATTATATTAGTACTTTTATTATTATTTTATTTAAAGAAGAGTTAAAAGTCTTTAATTCAAAGTTTATTTACTAAACAATTTTTAATATATAGTTATACATAAGATAAATTCAACTATAAGTATTCAATAGAAAGATAAATATATTTCCTACATAATGGTATTTTATTTATAATTTTTAGAGATTAAATAATTAAATTTATTTATGATTCAATGATGATGCAGTAATTACATTCTTAATGAAATATTAAAATATTTTATATTATAAATATTAAAATAAATAGAATTTAAAAGTTTTGATTCCATCCGAAACATTTATAGGTTAATATGACATGTTAGGGTTTATTAGATAAATTTTTTTCTAAGTGATAATATTTTTATGACTTACACAAAAATAAAATACCAAATAGTGTCTAAATTGACATAAATTAGTTTTTTAAAAAAAATACTATATCCTTGGTTGATATAATATTCCAAAAAATATAACGTTCGGAAAAACGGATTAAATAATATTATATATTTAATTAATGAACCACTTGAGGTTCTCTTGGAAGTTTATAGTAAGTTTATTAACCATATAGTGTAAGAATACAAGAAGGTGTGGTAAAAGTTATACTATTTAACTAAGGGTTAAATCTAGAATATATGGTTAAAATAGTGAAATAAAATTCTATAAAACCTATTTATTGAAGTTATTTCAACCCATAACCACCTAAGTCTCGAAATAAATTCATTTTGAGTCATTATAAACTGAATATGATTGTATAATAATTTAATATTTTAATATTTTCCTCAAGTGACCCTCAACCCTCTTATAAAAGGGCACTTCCCCTTCTCTCAAAATCACACCTCCAAAGCCATTTGGCTCAGTCAACCCCTTCCCAAATATCTTCCCAACTTCCCTCAAATAAACCTAGAGTCCTTAATTTTATCATAATTCCAACATAAGGATACCTTTAGATCAAATCAAAAGGAAACACTCGAAAAAGATGTAATAATATCACCACCCTCTTTTAAGTTCTTTTCTTCTTCCACTTCATATTTATTTGTTGTTTTCATACCATAATAATAACTCTAGTACCTACTACATATTGTGATGTTATTATAAATATGGTACAACCATATTCATTATTCTATCCATCCTATAAATGACAAAGTCACCATATGTGCATATGTACGGCTTACCGTCTCCATGTCGTGGTGTAGTTTGTTTTTGAAACACTTCATTATTTGGATGGGTATAATAATGAGTATAACTGATTAAAATAAAAAATAAAAAAATTTAATGGTTCTGTATATATGATATACCATCCAATTACATATGATTTCACCATCAATATAATGATATTGTTGCTCGTGCGTAAGTACGGATTACTGTCTCCAAGACGCGATGCGATTCATTCCCACGTTCACCATTCAACGATGATTATAAAAATATATATTATAAATAAGTATGTAATATATGAAATAATAATGCTACTGGATATATATTTGTATTTATGTATGTATGTATGTATGTATGTATTTATGTATGTATGTATGTATGTACTTACATATATTGTAATCACATACTTCCGTTCAATATGATATGAAAACAGAAACATCCTTTATGCGTATGTATGGCCTACCATCTCCATAAACGATGCCTTCTATTTAATATATCTATATATCATAAATATTTATATTCTAAATATATATGATAAATAAATCAATGTTTATATTTTGGAAGTATTTAAATCATGATCTAAATGATGACAGTTAAAACACGCACGATAAAGAAAGCGATTATTACCCAAAATGTTAATTTAACTTGGAAATAATTATTAAATGGGAATTATAAGGTCATAAATGAATCATGTATGATATAATAAATATTAATATAGTTCTAGTATAATTTAATAACATCCTTTTGTAATTATACGAGAGGTTAAACATTCCCTCAACTAAAGGAAAGTGGCGGGAAATGGTTAATTTCACAATCTCTTTATTATCTGAGGTTGTTTTTTTAAAAGTAACTAATTGGACATATTTATTATCAATGTCCATGTTTCATAAAATAGTTTTCAGAGGGGTTTTTAAGGTCCTCTTTTAATAAAACATTATTTAAAATGTTTTAAAGATTTATTCTCATAAACCTTTCTCATTAATGTCCATGTTTTGAAAATGGTTTTAAAGATTTATTTATATAGACATGAATGTTTTAAAATGTAAATTCCTTTGAATAGTTTTAGATTGGTATGGGAAAATTTCATTCAAAACAATATTTTAAATTAATTCCTTTATAAAATATGTGACTTTTAAATTATTTCATGAAAAAGGAATATTTTTCTCAAAGATTTTTACTGATCATTTTCAACTATGTCAACATCATTTACAGGATATTATTCTTGATCTAAGATGATTTATTATGGTAAAAATATTACATGTTTTATTGAAGTTTTTGTGATATGTTTTACTATGGATGTGTTTCTTTTATAAAATTCATGGTTTTTGAATAAAGTATTGATATTTCGTATGCTAGTTTTAATAGGATTGTTTATGTTATGTTTAAACTTTTTCATATGAGGAATGCATTAGACTTAGTAAGTGATGGGTGGAGCCCTCAATAGATCCTCGATGAATCGGTAGGTCTCAGGAGAAAAACTAGTGTCTTGGTACAAGGCCTGGAAAAAATATTATTTGTAGTCTTGGCATGAGGCCTTGATTATGTGGTTATGATGTCTGGCATTATGCATTCCAACATTATGAAATTAGATATTGATATTACATGTGATTATTCAACTAGTAGAATATCCATGTGAATAAGTAAATGGAATTATTTGATTTTTCTTTTCCATATTATACTGAAGTTTAAGTTTAAATGTTTTTTTAGTTTTATACATCGCCTTAAATGTTTATACTTATTTATGAAAGTTTTCGCTATATTGTTATCATTACTAAGTATCCGAGCTCACCCCTTTCTAGGTTTTATTTTACCAATATACAAGGAAGTATATTATGACTGAACTTCAGGAATATTCTAAGGTATATGAATCTTGTCAATGGAGAAATTGTTGTTATTCGTTTTCATTTTATAATGTAATGTTCATGTATGTAATCTATTTTCAAATACTGCTAAACTGGTCAGTCCTTAGAGACTTGATTCCTTGTAATCATTCAAATGTATTAAAATAATACACTGACTCTAGGTAACTAGGGTCTAGGTTTTACAAGTTCATTTGTAGTTCAAAGATTAAATATTAACCACAAAGTGAACACATTTTTACCTAAATCCTTGTAATTAATTTTAATTGCATCGAACAATATTTCTGCTAAAAACCATGTTTAACATAATTGAAATTAGAAATTATGATTATTAAAAATATTGAATCTATTATTAAAAATTATAATATAAAAATGGAAAATTTTAATTAAAAATTAATCCTATAGACCGGATGAGACTGTGATTTTTTAAAGTGAAAAAGTCCAAAAGTTTGAAATATTTTTATATCCAATTTCAATGTGAAATTGGTTAAAATGGCCTAAATTAGATTAATCAATGTATAATTAATATAATTATTGTTTAATAACAAATTGTTATATAAATTAACTATGTAAATAAATAATGTAAAAACCCAATTTTGAATTAAAATGCAGTATTTGTCACTATTCATCAAAAAATAACAATTCTGTGAAAAATACCAAAAATATCACCCAAACTAAATTTTGAGATTATGATTTGAAAAACACATTTTAATTTATCAAATAAAAATTATAAAATGTAAAAATTTAGAATTAAGATGGGTCCTCCATTAAAATTTGGTAAAAATACCTTTTAGAAAAATGTATCTTTTTTCATAAAATTGTGTTTATTCATAGCATATACCTACCAAATTTTTTGAATGAGTATCAAAAACATTTATTGAATATATAATATATAAATTTTACTGAAAATTTTAATTAAAATTTATTTGTTTAATTTATTGGGATAAAATTATTTTTATACCTAGAAAAATAGTTTTCTTAGAAAAGAGATTTCTTTATTCTCAAATGGTTCTTACATTCAATTATAATTAATTTATAACAAACTGTTTTATTTTAAATACATGTTAAAATAATATATTTAAAACTTAGTTAATCTTAATTGTATCATATATTTAAATATCTAGGTGGTAGATATAATATTTTTTTAATATTATAATTATTAGTATATTGTAGTTATGTAAAAATCAGTTATGTGCGTAATACAGTTTATCGAAGGAACTCAACATCATTTTTAATTGAAGAAAAACCTGATTATTTTTTATCTATAATTAATCTAAGTGTTTTATGTTTTCTAATATTAACTTGGTGTTGTATGTAATTTAATCCAATCATATCACTTTTATATTACCAAATCTATATTCAGTGATGTGTGAAATCAAAATATCAAAAAGATTTAATTAATTTTAGAAAAAACATTTCAAAAAATATTAGGGTTTTACAATACTTGAATAAAATAAAGAAATTTCCATAAATGATACAATAATAATGGTAAGTCGGATATCACTAGTTGTACTTAAAACATAGTAAAAATATTCTCCATTGTCATTTATCATTAGTATTTTAGTATTATATGAGATTTTCAATCCAATTTACACTATTTATAAATATGGATCTATCCATGGTAATATCTAATTTTTCCTCTTCATTTATAATAATGAAGTATTAATGTTTTAGATACAATAAAAATTAATTACGACCTATTTGAAATTATATAATTTACACCCTTATTTTTTTAAGAATTCATTTTATATAATCTTTAATGGTGACTATGTTAGCCACATGAAAGGTAATCCTTTCGAGCATCAGGAAAAAATAATTTACAATTTTTTTTATTAATGCAATGGAAAAATATAAGGGGTATCTTTTTATATATAATATAAGAAATCATAATAATATAGAAACTTGAAACTGTCACCACTTTTTAACCAAAACTCATATGATTTTCTCATTTACAAGAAATGTTATCCTTATTTCTTATAAGTTCGGAAAAACACCATGCACTATATATAATATTTTAATAATCCACCCCAACATCATAAATGTACCCACAAAATTTCATATAAGAATCTAGTTATAATAAGAGATCTTTGGAATTAACATCAATGAAAATACCCATCTTAAAACATCTATCCTTTAATAAGTAATTCGTGAATATTTAAGGTTTAAACATAGCCATATTCATATAATTATCAGCATACCAACCTTTATCTGATTATCCTTTTGGATATATAAGAATTCCATTTCAATTATCGCCTTTAAATTATACCCAAAAACATAATTAATTATCTCTATGTAACACATGTTATCCTCCTACAAATCATTTACACCACACCTACAAATGAAAAACTATATAACACTTCTTAATAATGAAGTCCCTCCACCATCCCCAACATCATTGAAAAAAATCTATATACACACATATCTATATCTATTGGATGTGACTGAAATAAATATATTAAATCACTAAATGATTTTATATAATTAATTTTATAATACCAACCATCAATTATAATTTAAAATATAACATGCCAGTGATTATAGAGAAAAAGTGAATTTAACCTTCTTAAAATATTATAAACCTTGATCCATTAAATAACAAAACCTTGTGAAGATAATTGTTAATCCATAAGAATACATGTTTAATAGTGTATTTAAATTATATGGGAGTACTTAATTGAAATTAAAAATATTTTTATTCTTTATTCCCATAAAATTATACTTTGTCAAAATGATTCTTAAGGAATAAAATAATATAAAATAAGAATAAGAATATAAAGTTTTTATGTCTCGATTATTATGGGATAACACACTGGATTTTAATATGTAAATATAAGAACTTTATTTAATAGAATCACTTGATATACTCTAATTAAATCCTAATAGAATAGTCACGAAACATTCTCCACTCAGCCACACTTGGTGGAAACCACCCATAATTGAGCATGATCCAAACTATGGGATACTAGATAGAGCATGACCATAGCTATTATATCAATCATCACTATATTCCACATTAAATCTACATGTTTTCCCATGGATCCCTCTAGATCCAATCCAACTAAAATTATCCTCTATGATAATGAAAAATAATAAAGAAATAAATAAATTAGGTAAAATAATTATAAAACTCATAACTCACCCCCTATTAAAACTCTAAATAAACAGACCGTTTTACATTAATAAAAAATCTTTCCAAATTTCAAAATTAAAGAATTATATAAATTATAAAAAGAGGAACAACCACTTGGGTGTCAATGAATCAAAAACATATTTATTTCCAAGTCAAAATTACATTATACTTTAAAACATTATTTAAAACTATAAAATTATTCTTCATAAATAAATTATAATATCAAATCATTAATCTTTATTCCAATTATATGATAGAAAAATCCAATAAAAATTTTATATAACATATAGTGTGACAATAAGACCATAAAATAAAAATTATACATCATATATGAAAACCCATTTATAAAATCATGTATCACAAAAATAAACCTAGAAATATTTTTATAAATATAGAATAAATTGTTTGAAGGTTATTTATTGTACGCAGAAAATGACTTAAAATATTCAATCATTCATTGTTATTTCCAACAAAGAGAAGAGGATAGAACCACCTACCTTATACCATCACAATAAATATTCCTTTAATAAAAAGAAAGGAATTGATGATTCAGAAGGAGTTTTTATACCCTAGGGATGAATATCTATAAATTTTTTATACCTTAAATTATTAACATAACCCCCACCCCCACCCCCCATGTTTTTTAGGGCTATAATAAATAAAAAATATGATAGAATAATGAGAGAATAAAGATTTAAGAAGTAGAGGAAGACCCTATCATTTGATTCAATATAATAATCACCATAAAAATCCCCATAACAATAATAAAGAATATAGTTAAAAGAGTGGATAATATAGATAGATTCCCTCGAAAAGCACAAAGTGATATAGGGGAAAAAATAAATTAAATGACATTTATTGGGGTGAAAATTATAAAAAACTGGATAATTTTATTGAAATACATGGCCTGACTATATAGTCATCAAAGTTATAAATGTGACCATGAAAACACTACATTTCAATGTTTTTAAACATTAACAATGACCTTCTACGGTCCCTTTATCCATGAAAATTAACCATACATAATAGAAAAGTCCCAAAATTACACATTTTTTACTCTAAACACCTTGAAAAACAAAAAAATAAATAAATAATGTATTTAATACCATATAGTGATATTTTTGGAATAATAGTTGATATCTAACTTAATATGGATGACATGAGATGATATTTGATAGATATTTAATTGGTTTTTTTGTCTTGAGAAATGAAATTCGGTTAATTTTTTAACTATCTCTTATGTCTCCATTTGATAAGGAAGCTTTTAAAATATAGATTTTTGGGATATATTAAATAGATTTATTATCATACCTCCTTATAATCCTACACTATCACTTCTTATACATGATATGATTTATTTTGTGTAATATATTTCAAAACTATTTAAATCCCATGTAATCAAAGTTTTTTTTCATAGATTACTTTGAGTTGGTTATGTAAGAAACGTAGTTTTTTGGTCTAAACTTTTGAAAATGAAAATAATTTTATTTACAATAGTCATTATACATGAATATATGTAATTATGGACACTCTCCTAGACATTTTAGAAAATTTAATGTTCCTCATTTTGGTGTAGATAAAGAATTTCAAAACTCAAATATATTGGAAATCTATTTTCTTCTAAAATTAATATAAAATAAGAGTTTTTCCCTTGAAATGGAAGATAAGAATAAAAAATGTAATGTAGTATTTAAAACTCTAAGTTATCGTAATGTCTTGTATCATAGAGATTTTTTTATCCTCTCGATAAATATTAAAAAAAATTATTAATGATTATGAGTTCTTTTAGGCATGTTTACTGTTTTTTAAATAGTTATTAAAATAGATAAGTAAAATAAAGGTTATTGATGTCACTTTAGAGGTATGATTCTATCCCATATATTTAATTAAAATAATAGACTAGTAAATCATTCATATTTATAATCATAAATCCCTATATCTCCACATCCTTTATTTTATAACAAGAAAGATGTTTTAGTGTGAGAAGAGGTAATAGAGAAGCACTCTAATAGTGAAAATGAGCCATATGTTGATGAAATTTTAGAATATTATCAATTTAACTTCTTTAATTAAGAACTTTTTTTTAGATAGTTATTTGTTTTTAATCAATTTATTTGATATTTTTTTACATTATTCCTCTAAATTATTTTTGTTTCTTATACCCTATAAATTTAACGATCTTTAATTAATTTCTCTCTAACTCAATTTTACATTAACATTAATTTCTAAGTATAATCATATTCTTTATCTTATTACTTCATCATATTTATAAAGTTTCTATTGGATATCACTATCATTATTTATATACATATGATAAAAATTAATTAATAAAAGTAAGAGAAATATTGTGATGGGAGAAATTTTATAAGTATTTATTCTATGATCTTTTATTCTGGTATATGTTCATTTTGAGTTAAAATATATTAATGGCTCAGACCACTCTTGTAAATTCCTCCGTGGAAATTTGGTGTTTGAGGTGTTCTGGGAGGTCAAGGTGGCTTATCCCCAACACCTTTCTAAATTTTCAATTCAGCAAATAGTTCCATCAGTGAGAACAATGTGAAGACTTCCATCAGTGAGACCGATCTGAACAGTTACATCGATGAGACCGATGTGAATAGTTCCATCGGTGAGACTGATATGAAAAGTTCCATCAGTGAGACCGATATGAACAGTTCCATCGACATTAGTGTGTCGTTCTGTGAACAGTTCACTCGGTGAGACCAATGTAAATAGTTCCATCGGTGAGACTCATGTAAATTGTTCCATCGTCATTGGTGTGTCATTCTATGAACATTACCATCATATCGGTGATCCATTCTATGAACAGTAACATAGACAATGATGTGTCATTCTGTGAACAGTTCCATCAAATTGGTGAGTTGTTCTGTGAGCAGTAACATCGGCATCGGTGTGTCATTCTATGAACAGTACTAGTGGATTAGTGAGTCATTCTGTGAATAGTACCATCAGTTTGATGTGTTGTTCTATGAAAATTACCACAGGATTGGTGAGTCCAGGATCAATGTGTCATTCTGTGAACAGTGTTTCAAGGATCGGTGAGTCATTTTTTGAACAGTATTTCGCGGATCAGTGAGTCATTTTGTGAACAGTGTTTCTAGGATCAGTGATTCATTCTGTGAACAGTGTTTCCAGGATTGGTGAGTCCTTTTTTGAATAGTTTTTCCTAGATCGGGGAGTCCAGGATCAATGAGTCATTCTATAAACAGGTTTTCCAAGATCGGTGAATCTAGGATTGGTGAGTCATTCTGTGAACAGTGATTCCAAAATCGGTGAGTCATTCTTTGAAATGTTTTTCTGGGATTTGTGAGTCTAGGATCGGTGAGTCATTCTATAAACAATGTTTCCAGGATCAGTGATACATTATTTGAACTATGTTTACAGGACAGTGAGAAATGTTTCCAACTTCCTAGAGTTTTTTCTCTTTGATGTTTTCTTTGATGTAAAATGAATTCAATGAATTATTTTAGGGGATTTAAGACTGAATTAAATCCCACAACTCCTATATTAATTTTCCTAAGGCCTGAGATGACTTTACTTGGTCAAACCATGTGGTTTAATGCGATCCTCTTTTAATAGAAAATCTATCATATCTTAAATCATTGCGCCATAAATCTTCTAAAGGGATGAGGTATCTTCATCCCTTAGTCTACCTTCTTATTCTCTGGTGAGAGATGCTCGAACCATTTCTTCATCCCATAGGAGAAGGGTGATCGAACCTTAATCCTCATATTTTTTCTCTTGATGTTTCTTCCTGCTACTTGCGTACCCCCTATTTTGGTGCAAGTAGAAAGTGTTGATCGTTCATCGATATAAAGTATGTTTTAGCTACGTTCATTTCGGATCATCTTCTGTTGTTTATCCTTTCCATGTTATGGTATATGATCTCCATTCTTCTAATAGTTTTTCTTAGCCTTCAGTTGGTGTGGTCGTATAGCGGCATCCTCAGGTGCATGTTGTTGTCACCAGAGTAGGTGATCATGATCCTTTGTGTGGATTGTTCTCTTATAAAAATGACAAGAACCATTTGAGGTAGTGAATTCATTTCTTCTGTTTTCATTTATGTGCAACTATAGAGTGAGTATGTTTTAGCCCACTGGATCATAATGGAATTAACATAATAAATATTTGAATCAGACAAATAAATTGATATCGATCGTATATTATTGCCTCTTGTTTTTCTAGATAGTTTCATATTTACTCCTTCTTTATCTAGATTTTCATTCATGATTAAAGTTGGTAAATAAAATAAACTGGGATTAATTGAAATTAATTGTCAAAGAAAAAAAATCATGTATATTAATCTGTTTCTACTTGTTGTAATTTGATGTTAATCAAATTGGTGCAGTAAGCATGTTTACTCTATTTTTGATAGATTAATTTTTAGGTTTCCCAAAGTTGGAACCTACAAATAATAAATCAGTTAATTAATGATGGATTAAATAACTGGTTTTTTGATAAATGATAATTCCTTGTAGGGTTCTGAGTTACCCTCTTAGTTGTTTAAGGGCCAAGAGCCCAATTGATATGATGTTTGTTTTCCTACTGCTTGTGTTGTGATGTGATCCTGGAAGGCTATTTTGATATATGAGGAATGGAGACCTATTTTTTGTCATTGAATTTGATACATATAGTGGCGAGATGCATTGGTATATACATGTGGGTGTCAGGGAGGACACTAGAGATGATGGAACGGGTTGGATGTGAATGTTTAGAGGCTTTCTGTTTCTTGTTGGTCATTTATCTATTTTACTCTCCCCACTGCTCAAGGCAGCTGGTCTTGAATACCCTTCTTCCAAAAATTTGTGAAGACGTGAGGGGTATGCCATGTGATTTTCGTGTTTAGCTACTCGAGTTAGGATGGGTTTACGCTCTTTCTATAGTTGGAAAATAATCGAAAAGTGGTTCATCTACTCATCATGTCGATCCTCATGGTGCTTAGTAGCTTATAATGTCTTTCAAGAATGCCTTGGAATATGGGAATGTAATAATTTTGTTATTAAATGGTTGAATAAATGATGTTAACCCATGGGGTTAGATCTTACTGGGACGCACTGTTGAGGTTTCAATTTAAAGGAACGGCGAACATTGGGAGTGATGCTAATGAAATATTATTTGGAAATTGTTAATGGTTAATTAATGTCTAATTTATTAATTAACATAAAGTGAAATAGATAAAAAGGGAATGAGTTAATGTAATAAATATCTTTAAAAGTTTGTGCCCTTATAGGATCCCTAGTCATATAAGTGGCAGCTGGGAGTTCGAAAGATGTTAGCTTCAGTATAGTCTAAGACTAGGTTATTCCCATAGTGTGGTTGCGAGATGTAGTATATTCTATACTTTTATTTTTTATATACACAACTCAACCCCATCAGTTAGGGAAACAGACACCTGAGGATTCTGATCCCTAGGGGGTGTTTTCTCCAACATTCCAGTTGGAGGATGGATGGATGACTACCCCATTTGGCCCTAATCTCTTCACTTTGTGGTTACTTGTACTGGAGGGCACAACAGTTAGTTTTCCCCACATATGTGTATAGAGGGATGTAATTACTTGTGGTTATTCACACACATATATTTTTTATATAATTACCTATGGACTACTATAGCAGTAACGAGTATAGGAAGGGATGGATTGAGGATCTTTACTCGGTGTGTGGGCTATAATGGATAGAGGTTTAATACTTGACGTATGATACATGTTACGTGAGCAATGGAGGCTCCCGGAAACTACCTGGTTACTTTTCTTATGCACACATTGTGGTTTTGTTTCACGAGTTTCATGTTGTGGTGCTTCGCCCAGGTATCTGTGGGAAATCCTTTTTGGAGAGAGATTATTAGGAAGTGAAACATTGGGGCAAAGTGGAAATCTAGTGGGGAAGTGGTAGCATGGTACCCTTGATATTATTTATTATATTATATACTCTTGTATGTGATACTTGGTGAGAGTTTCCATGGTGAAGTTGGGAACATTGTATACATGTTTAGGTGATGAGTTAGATTCACTTGTTGTCCACTGTGCTTTATCATTCTTTCATTACTTTTTCACGAGAGTCTCCAGGGAGGATCCAACTATGTATACTGTTATACTCACCCTATGTATATATAAATTGTTTTTCAGGTCACTTGGAGAAGGTTGGAGATCAGGATGGTTTCTACTAGCTTTGGGTTATAGGAGCTGTTCAGGCTTCGTGGTCGCTATTTTTTTACTTTCTTTTGGGTACTTGTAGTTTTCCCCTTTCATTCGTAGTAGTTTTTCATGACATTATTTATGTGTTCTTGGGATTTCTTTTATATTGTTGTCTAAGATGGAGTTTTTTGGTGTCTATATTATCTATCTCTTTTTCATGTGTTCTCTTAGAGGGGTATTCCTCCCATTTGGGTGTTTACTTACCCTCAGTGCTAGTAGCCAACTCGGGGCCTACTGGAGGTGGGACTCAGGTGGTCATTATCTATCTTCTCACATTTTCATCCTAGGAGGGAAACACCTAGTGTGGAGTGGGTCATGGCATAGTATTATCCGAGGTCTGGTTGAGGGATAGGATGGAGATTGGTGTTAGGCATAGGTGAGGTTGCGTGGGTTGGTAGGTGAAAGTGTGGCCAATTGTCGCCTATCAATCGGTCAAGCTTCTGGTGCTCTGCTAATGTGTATAGAAGCACTCGGGTTGAATCCTCGGTGATGATACATTTTAATAGTCGATTGTTTTTTGTTGATTGTATTCTGATTGGGGAGGCAGGGTTTGTTTACAGATCTTATAGAATGATTGATTGATTAAGATTGATTTAACAAATAGATAAATATTGGGATGAGTTCATCAATATGTATTTATGATTGTGATATCCTTGAGCCTTTCATTGTATTGTATTAAATTAACACCCATGTCACAAGTTTTTGTTGATTGTAATTCCTAAGAGTTAAGGCTTTAATCTAAGCCTTAACATAACTAGGATTCTAATATCAATCAGAAATTGATTGTGGTAGTGTATTTATGGTTCCAATAATCTATGGAATCCATACGTTAAACAAAATATGTCATTAATCTGTGACATGTTATGTCCAATATACACAATGTTAATTCAAAGAATACTCATCGAGAAAAAGCCCTCAATCACTTAACAACTCTAAATTATAACTCACCCCAATGAGAGATTTACTCATCCATTGAAATGATTAGTAATTTTGTTATAATGATTATGATGATAAATTATGAAGATAAGAAAAAGAAAGGGATAAGAAAAGAGTGATGATAATTAAAAAAATCTTTAGATTGAATGAGAAAGTAAAAAAGAAGGGAAGGGGATTCAAATGTATTTAAACTATTTTAAGAATATCAATATTAAACAACAGAAGGTGGATGGGAATAATAGATATTGATAGAGAAACTTTCATTAAAACAGAATTACAAAAAACGACTTACAAGATTACAATAATGAAGAACACAAAATTAAAAGGAAACAAAGAGTGGAAGAAGGGTATCTCATGTAGAAAACATGAGTATGGAATGTCCTCCCAATCCCTTGGAAAATCTTTTTGTGTGACAATTTGTGCTTCTCTCTTCCAAAATGTCAACTCTTTTGAAGGAGAGTAGGGGTGTATTTATATCCTACGAAAGTGGACTGTTTTCATTCCCAATCTGTCTCTCCACTGGCATTGCTAATTTAACTATTCAGACATCCAAATCTCAAGATATCCCCTTCATCAAAGTTTTAGATAATAGTATTTTCCGACTTCTCTAAAAATATGGGGTCATTTGGACTTATGGAGAAAAATATATTACCGTTTGATTAAAAAAAATTGAACTATCCATTTCAATCCATAATTTTTAAAAGTCCAAATGTGAATTGGATTGTCAATATAAATATGACTTCAAATCCGAAGAATTTCTTCAAAAATGTAGGCTGCCTATATCTATTATTTCACACTACAAAATAGAATTTTGATTTGATGATTACATCCTGAGCTATGTCATTAATAGTTTCTGAATTTTAATTTCCGGACAGAATGGTGGGCTGGACTTCAAAGCATCATTTGGGCCCCTTGTTCATGTAGTTGGAACTTTAAAGTTATTTCCCTGATTATGTTCGATATGCAGGAACATATTGTGGATTTTCATAAAATTTGGGATACAGGATTTAGACTAGTAACTCAATCATCATGGCTAGTCCAGTTTCTTCAATGATTATTTGGTCCATTTTGTGTAGACAATATGACCCTCCAAATTGATGATTTGGCCAAAGCATCCTTCTAATTAAATGATGTAATTAGAGTAAGGAACCCTAAAAACCAGTAATAATGCAATTTGGATAAGTAGGGTGAGATTTATTATTAAAACATTAAACATACTTGAATCAGGATGAATTCAAATAGTGTTCAAAATTTATAATTAATATTTAAACATTAATATTTCACACAAATTATGAACATTTCATATAAAATCAGTAATGGGAGTATATTATAAGTTATAAAAATATTAATATCATCAGTAGGGAGAAAGTTTATGTCACATTTAGCAAGTAATGTAAACATTGGAGACCCGCGGAGACATAGGCGTTTAGGTCCCCCTATGATCTGATGCACGGACATTTAAGATTACAATGTCTACTAAATGAGGTGATAATAGTATCACTCTATAGACCTAGGAAAGGATCGCACATCATTATTCTTTTTTCCTATGTTTGAAGGGGTATAACTTGGGATAGGTTAACCTAAAATGAAAAAATGAATAAAATAACACAATTAATTAATTAATGTTGAGTCTTCCATGTTCCATGTTTAGGATCTATAACTATATGTTATTTCGTAGGTATGGCTCTAGGTAGAAATCCTCTCTAGGTTTTCCCAAAAGATGTCTAGCAGGTTGTTCCAGTAGATTTCCGCTGGGTAGAGGTTGAAGACGAAGACACATTAAGGAGGACACTCTGCGATTTTTAGTGACAGAGTCTGCATAAGTACGAGGGCTCCGTTTCAAATGCAGTAATGGAAGACTAGTTGGAGGAGGTCAATATAGGATTCAGTTTGATCCATTCTCGGATGGAGCATTGTATGTCTTTGGTTGTGATGATGCTTTGTGTTGTAGTGTGGCAGTGGTGGTTCTTTTTCCTCGGGGATCGTCAGAACTCAGAAATCTCATGGGAGGTGATTCGAGATAAGTTTAGAGACGAGTTTCTTTCTTCGATAGTGAAGGCATCCAGTCACCATGAGCTTCTTACCCTTATATAAGGGAGATATAGTGTGAGAGACATTGGAATCCATTTAAGAAACCCCTTACAATATACTTCGGACTTGTTTCCAGCTGAGGTGTCCAGGGCGAGGCATTTCGAGGAGGCTTTCAATCGAGAGATCTAGCGCCAAGTCACCCCATTTATTCTGAAGACATATATTGAGGTTCTAGAAAGTGCAGAGGTCGTTGAGTGGACATTGGACTGAATCGGTTCATCAAGATAGGGGACTCATCATAATTATTCATGAAGGGGAGTTTTGGTCTGGGGTTCCTGGTTTTCAGGGAAGAAGAGTTTCCGTTTAGCCGGAGGTAGGTCCCAGCCCTAAACATCTTATTTATCTGGGGGTAGCGGCTCTCAGACCTATGACAAGGGATCATGTGATTTTTTCCTTGTGTTAGCCAAGGTCATAAGAATTGATAGTGCCCAGCCTTTCAGAGTAGTCATCGTACCCCAGGTGTCCCACTCCAGGTTCCTTCATTGAGGCAAGTCCATCCGAGGCTACAGCAGCAGGTTGCACCAGACATAGATCAGTAGATGGTAGATGGGGAAGGAAGAGGACAACCCAGGGATGCTCCCAGTCCCCAAATAGCATATCACGGCCGTGTTGGTGGTCATCCTCATGGTTAGAGAATCCATGGAGGAGGTTTTGGTCAGCTTTATACTTTAACGTTGCTAGGGCCAGGAGACCCAGATGTCATTTGAGGTACCATTTTCTTATTTTTTTTACATTGGTGTATACCTTGTTTGATTCAAGAAAAATACACTCCTTCATATTACCAGACCTTTTCCATTCTTTGGGACTTGAGTTAGAGAGGCTTCTAGTTCCCTTGGTATTGACTATGCCAGTTGGAGGTCGGGCTGGATTGTTTTAAGTATGTAGAGATTGTGAGCTAGTTTTGGGGTACCACGGCTCTTGGGGAGATTTCTTATATTTACATATACAACCATATGATGTCTCCCTCCACATGTATTAGTTGTATTCGTTGTAGGATATCATGGATTGATTCATGATACAGGTTTTGTTATTTGATGTTGATGGAGAGCCAGTTGTGTTTTTTGGTGATTTAGACCCTCGGATAGGCCAGAGGAATGTTCTATTCTTATCATCCATGTGGGATGAGCTGATGCTGAGTTCCTTAGAGGTTTAACAGTAGGAATTTCCTAGGGTGTTAGAAGAGTACCCTGATGTTTTTCTATAGGAGGTTGTATTATTACCCCTTCGATGACAGATCATGTTTGGGATCGAGCTATAACAATGATCATCTCTTATCTATATGTCTCTATATAGGATGGACCCTTATAAGTTACGAGAGATACATATATATCTTGATGGTCTATTAATTAGAAGTTTTGTTCAGTCGAGTGTCCCACCATGGGGTGCACTGTTTTTGTTCATGAAGAAGGCTGACGACAGTTTTCTATTGTGTATCGGTTATCATCACATAAACAAAGTGACAGTGAAGAATCTTTATCCTCTTCTGCATATTGATGATTTATTCGATCAATTGAAGGGTGAAAGTTGGTTCTAAAAAATCGACTTGCGGTCAGGATATCATAATATTTGTTTGAAGGAGGAGGATATCATGAAGACTGCTTTATGTTATCGTCATGGGAATTACGAGATTGTTGTAATTCCATTCGGTGTGACGAATGCTCCACCTGGGTTCATGGGATTGATGACCATGGTGTTTCATGAGTTCTTGGATAAGTTTATGGTAGTTTTCATCGACGACATCCTTGTGTACTCCATGTATAAGGAGGAGCGTGCAGAGCATCTACACGTAGTTTTGGGAGTTCATTTTCAATATCTTCTGTTTGGGAAGTTGTCGAAGTGTGAGTTTTGGGCTCAAGAAGTCCATTTCTTGGGGAGTTCTGTAATGACCCAATGTTTTTCAATGAAAATTCCCTTCTCATAAGTATGTCATAAAATCACATGAAAACACAAAATAATGAACTACTAAGTGCTAAATAACCTTTAAACAAACGTTTGTCACATTCGTGTTTGGAATTTCAAAAATTCGGCATACACGGTTGTAATCAGTAAGTTATTTGGAGTTTGATAAGGAAAACATAATTTTTTAGTGAATAGTAACCTACCCTAATGATTATTAACATCACCTTATTAATAGTGATATACCCTAATGAATAGTAACCTCACCTGTGGTGGTATAAAAATAATATTTAATTTTGAAGTACGATATAACAATATTTTAGAATAAGTAAATGAATGTTTTAAAACTGGTTTTGATAATAATTTATTATTGTAATTAAATATTAAAATAATCATATTTAGAAAATTATTTTTAAAAAATTGACTACATTTTTGGATTATACGCGTCGAAAATTGGTTATGGTGAATTTTTTGTATTTTTCTGAAATACTTGAATGTTTTATGAATAGTAGAATCCGATAATTCACAATAAATGCTAAATAGTGGATTAATTGAGTCATCGATGATGTTCTAATGATGTAAGCCCACTTGTTTTGGAATCACATGACACAATAACTATTCTTGGTCATGTAATACTTACAATTACTTGTATTGGGAAGAAATAATAAATTAATGATCATAATATTATTAAATCCCTCCTCTCCTCCACTATAAAAACTTCCCTTCACTCCCCCTTCTCTCTTCTACTCTCAAGCCTTGCGCCTTGACATTATTCTGTCCAAATATCTCCCCAAGGTCCCCCCCCCCCGCATCCAAAATCTCTCATCCTCTTTAAAATACCAAAACCTCTTCCATTAAGAGGTTCTCAAAGGAGGAAGTCTCAAGAGGTAAATTCATCTTCCTAATTTCTTCTCTTCTTTTATGTTCTTTTCTTTTTTATTTCTTTTCTCACCTCCCTTCACCATAATAGTATGACAAATCCGGTAACATACATGTACTGGAATTTCTTCTTTATAGTGTTATATTTCATTATATTCTCTCATTTCCCCACCATTTTATTTGAAAGAAATGGAAGCACCGTTTGAGAGGTGAAAATTTAGCACATTCAAGGACAACGGTTTATCAATTTCTATTATTATATTTAATTCTGGTCATGAACCATTTGTGCTATGGTTGAACCAGATTGTTATATATTTAATATATCCTATTTATGGTTTTTTAATCCTTTGGTACAAAAGGAATTAAGTTATAAAGAAAAACACATTCTTTGTAATCAAATCCACTGATTAAGAAAAACGGTTATCACTATGGTTTTATATATAATAATTCAACTTCACTCTAATTAACCTAATTAAAATTAAAACCATTTAATATCTTTTATATTAACTAAATATTATAACTTCATTTCTGGACAAACACTTCAATCTTTCATATAATACAAACTTGAATATAAGTGTACCGATCTTTTAAAGCCAAGTAAACAAATGATCCCGAACAATGAAATTGATCCTTGTAACTAATCAAAAAGGCTTTGAATGAACTAAAAAGGTTTATAATAAATAAATTGAATGTAGAATAGGTTCTAAACATATTAATTAATAAGCCTAATTTTTTTATTCAGGCCGTTAATAACAAGTGGCGAACACCAACAGATTTAAGGTAAGGGATCCTCCCCTTTTCACTCTTAATCAAGATTGTTCTCTATGCTATGCCTTTTTGTTTAATACCAAGTGATGGGGTATGTTTATAAACCTTCCCCATAATGACCTAATGTTTTATAAATTATGATAAACTCCTTATATATCTAATCAAGACCTCTTAGTTACACCTGATACCATGCTGATAAACCATAATGGATTCTACCCGAACATCCTTTATTCCTTCGAGTTGCTCTATCTTTCTTTTTACCAAAATATAGTTGCCTTTTATTTTTATGTAGAATATAAGAATTCTGTTTATATTCTCTAAACTCATGTTCTATGATCCATCTCTCATTCTCTTTCGGGGATATACATTCTTTTAAGTGAATCTCTCCTCGATACTTCCCAATAAGCACACTCGTTTTAAAGGAACTTTTCGAACATTTACCCAATTTAAAGTGCACTCTATCTTGTGTTTTGAGACACAATTGTCTTTGTAAATTCATTTTTCTTATTCTGAAAACCTTCATGGTTCAATTCTGGTTTTATATAAAATAATGTATTATTTACTATTTTAAAATCTCTATAGTGTTTTCCTTAAAACCGAACAAAAATGTCTTAATTCTAATGTCTCTCAAATACATTTCTTTTGTGAGGTCACTTCTATTTGTTACCACCTATAATGTTTTATTCCTAAATTACCTTTTTAACTTCCAGGTATGTTCTAATCCCTTTCTTTCATTTACACTTTCATGATACACACATTGGTTATGTTTTATGTCATGATTGTAGTACCCAATTCAATCCATGGATAACCGTATGTTTATGAACAATTGATTATGTATGATTAATCATGTGGAAAGAAGATTTATGTGGTATGAATATTTATGTGGCAAGAATATTCATGAAAATGTTGAGATGGGTGTGCTCAGATAGCGTTCCAATGCATTGGGTAAGGATAAGTCTCATGACATGTGATGTGAAATGGGATTGGCGTTTAGCCTTGGCCATTACTGAAATGGGAAACTGGATTGGCAGTTATCCTTGACCCGTAATAAAGAAATGTTTTATGATTTTTCCATATTTATATTATTCCATGTTTATATGATCCCATAATTATATTAAATTATTTTATATGTTTCATTCTTTGGATATCATTATGTCATTCCTCCTAACTCATGTGCTTGAGATGTATCTTTATGTTCAATCCCTTACTGAGCTTTTTTAGCTCATCCCTCTATTCATGTGTTCCCCATGGTACCCTATACAGATTTAAGGGATCAAAGGAAGTTAGAATCTCTTTATGGAGATTAAATAAAGAATTTTCTTTAAGCCCCATGTTTTATGTTATAATTACCTAGTCTTCTAATACACTAGAATTAACGATCCTTGGATTGTACTTTGATGATTAATTATGCTTATAATCATGAAATGTTTTATGTAAAAGGATCGGGTCTATATAGTTGGTATCATAGGATGGTCTAGTTATTTTTGGAGATTAGGAATAGAGCACCTTAGCGAGAACCTTAAGGATGAGACTATGTATAAGAAAACAGTCCTTAATTTTGGTGAGTATCGAGTAAGTTTTTATCAAGAAAATACATCCTTGTTTGGATACGAGCAGGTAGAGGGGCTCTGGTACAGATGTGTCTAGGGGTAAAACCAGAAAACACTGCTTTGAGCTAGACTCGAATGAGAACTGGTGCATGATAATGGGTCTTGCTGCACTCTTGGTTACGACACCCTTGGGGGAAATGATTCGGTAGATTCATGAGCATAGTAAAAACTATTATTAAGGGGAAAAAGCCTTTAAGAATATAAGTTAAGAAATATATCGAGGATAACCTAGATATAAACCTAAGGAATCCCAAGTCAGGATATACTTCTTCTTTATAAGTTCATACATTTATGTTCAATGTTTATTTTTATGATCAAATGTTAAGTATTCAAGACCTCTAATTATTTGTTCTTTTTCTTAGTTAATGTAGGGAAATAGAAGAACACATTCCAACAACCAATGTGATAGTTTATGTGTTGATTTCCCTAATAACATGCCTGATGTCACAAAAGTGGGTGGTCAAAACATCATGGAAGTACTTGCACAGCTGGCTCGAGTTATGAATAGTAACTTGAATCAGGTGGAACGTCCCCCTCCTCCAAGGAAAGAGAAAATTGCCATAAAATCCTTCATGTGGAAAAGGCCTCCAATGTTTAGAGGGTCTTATGATCCCCTCCTCACAGAACAATGTATTTACTCCATTGAAAATATTTTATCTATCCTCCAGTGCTCGGAAGAAGAGAAATTTGTACTGGCAGTTTATCGTTTTGATGGGGAAGCTGATAAGTGGTGGACACTGATCAAGAATACAAAGTCCCAAGAAGAAATTGATTCCATATAATGGGAGAAATTTAAGAGGATGTTTTTTAAAAAATATTTTCCTCAAACCCTCCATCTCAAGATGGAAAGAGAGTTCCATAGACTCAAGAAGAAGGAAGATGAGTCCATCCGGGTGTATGAAGTGAACTTTACAAGGCTTTCAAGGTATGCCTCTAGCTTTTTCCTGAACACCGAAAGCATGGTGGATTGATTCTTAAGAGATTACAGCCGAGTCTGTGAAATGTGTTGGTGATTCGAGTCTTCGACAGCTATGAGGAAATTGTCTATTTTTTCCTCAAGGTTTAAATGGATATTAGAGACTCTTGGTGGTCTCATGGTCCTAGTGACAAGAAGTGGAAAATAGAGGACAACATGGGTGGTTCATCAAATAAATACCATGATAGAAAGAAGCCTCACTTTCCCCTTTTCCAAAATTGTGGGAAGAAGCATCTCGGTAACTATCTCAAGGGAACCAAGAATTTCTTCAAATGTGGAAAGTTTGGTCATCTGGCCAAGAACTGCTGAAGGGATATGAAAAATCCTGCAAATTTTGAAGAAAAAGGAAGGTTCAGATCAACACTCATTCTGCGGTGCAGTGTTATAACTACAAGGAGCTTGGGAATTAGGAAAACAATTTCCCTAAGAAAATGGTTGTTGGAGGCAGTCTGCAACAACCTCCAAGGAAACAAGTAAGGGCTTATGCTATTAGAACTACTGACGTGGAGCTGGAAAATGGTGTGGTGACAAGTACACTTATTATTCATTCAAGAAGAACGAATGTACTATTTGATTCTTGTTCTACGCATTCCTTCATATCTTGCAAGTTTCGTAGAATTATTCAAACACCACCTCAAAATTTGGAGGATAATTTATCTGTGAGAACAATGAATGAGGAAATTATTTCATCCATGGTTTATAACTCCTCACCTGTTAATGTTTTTGGACTGAACCTTCCATAAAATCTTGTCATACATCCTTTAGTGGAGTTTGATACTACCTTGGGCATGGATTGTCTATCTTTGTACAAGGCCGACATCAATTTTTTGGAAAGGGAGATCACTTTTCACATCCCAAATCATCCTCCAATTCTTTACAAGTGTAAGGAAAAATATGAGTCTCCTTTAGAATCTTTGTCTCAAGTTAGGATAATACTTCCTTGGGAGAAAGCATATCTAACTCAAATGATTGGGACAAAGGATAGAATCATTCTTAAAGACTTGCCCATCATGAGGGATTACACTGATGTATTCCATGAAGAGTTGCCTAGTCTTCCACCTAACTGAGAGGTTGAGTTCTCAATTGAACTTATCCCTGGATCTCTGCCAATCTCAAAGACATATTACAGAATGGCCACTGTAGAGCTAGAATATCTGAAGAAGCAGTTACATGATAATATAGGGAAGGGTTTTATACGCTCGATTTCTTCACCATGGGGTGATCCAGTCCTCTTTGTCAAGAAGAAGGATGGATCAATGCACCTCTGCATTGATTATCGTGAGCTTAATAAAATCACTATAAAGAATAAGTATCCCCTTCCATGGATAGATTACTTTTTCGATCATCTTCGTGGGACCAGTTATTTCTCTAAGGTGGACCTTCGGTCGGGATATCACTAACTAATGGTGAGGAATGAAGATATTACCAAGACTGCCTTTCGAATGATGTATAAACACTATGAGTTCATTGTGACGCCCTTCAGACTCACTAATGCTCCAGAAATTTTCATGGATTTATGAATAGAGTCTTTAGAGATTACCACGATGAAATTTCTGTGGACTTTATTAATGATATTCTGATATACTCGATGAGAAAGGAGGAACATGAAGAGAATTTCGAAGCTGAGTTAAAGACTTTGTGGTGGGCGAATTTGTATGCAAATTACAGTAAATGTGGGTTTTGGATGGAGGAAGTATCATTCTTATGGCATGTTATTACCAGGAAAAAGATATATGTGGACCCTTCCAAGAGGAAGGCAATTGAAGAATGGTTTCTGCCAACTTCTGTAACAAATATCCGCAGATTTTTAGGTCTATCTAGGTATTATCAATGATTCATGAAGAACTTTTCACGATTGTCAAACCCAATGACCAGGCTGACACACAAGGGAGTAAAGATCGTCTAGACACAGTAATGTGAAGACTGTTTTAAGGAGTCGAAAAAGAGGCTTATCACTGCGCTTGTACTCACACTCCCATCAAGTAGAGAACTTTTTTGGTGTGTAGTGATGCTTCTAATAAAGTCATAGATTGTGTGCTAATGCAAAATTATAAAGTGATAGCCTATGACCTAAGAAAGATGAAAATCCATGTGAAATACTATCCCAGACATGTTTTGGAGTTGGCGGCTATGATCATGGTGTAGAAAATCTAGCGACACTATCTCTAAGGGAAAAAAGGTGAGATATATACTAACCACAAGAGTCTCAAATATGTATTCACATAGAAATAGATTAATATGTGCCGAGGAAGCCAGATAGAGCTCATCAAGGATTATGACATCTCAATCCACTACCATCCTGGTATGGCAAACAAGGTGGCAGATACTCTAAGTTGAAATGAGATTGCATCTTTATCAATTATGAGAACTGAAAAGGATCTGATCTTCTTGGATTTTCAAAGGATGAACATGGGAATAATTAAGGGAGAAACATCATCAATCCTTTCTCAAATGATTTCTCAACCATCCCTCTTGGAGAAAATAAAGGATGCTCAAAGAAAGGATGTGGAAATTCAGAAAATGGTGGAAGTGGTTAAAGATGGGAAATCCTCCAATTTCAAAATTGATGAGGAAGGAGTTGTAAGATTTTGGACATGATTATGTATAACAACTAATACAGATAAAAATAATTAGATATTGAATGACTCACGTAGCTCGACCTTCTCTATCCACCCAGGGAGCACAAAGATTTATCGATATCTCCGAGAAAAAATTTGGTGGAACAATAGGAAAAGGGAGATTGCCGAATATACATCAAAGTGCCTCATATGACAGCAAATGAAGGCTGAGAGACAAAAGAATAAGGGGATGATGCAATTACTACCCATACCAGCATGGAAGTGGGAGAAAATTACCATGGAATTTGTCACTAGATTTCCAAAGACATCTAGAGAAAAAAATTGCTATATGGGTCATTGTGGATCATCTTACGAAGACAGATCACTTTATCGCGGTTTGAGAGTACTTCCCATTAAATAAACATGCACGGATTTACATCAAAGAATTGGTTAGGCTGCATGGAGTACCACTATCTATTGTATTCGATCATGATTCAATATTAACCTCTACATTCTAGAAAAGTCTCCAGCATGCTCTGAGCACTGAACTGAACTTCAGTACGTCCTATCATCCTCAAACTGATGGCCAATCTGATTGAAATATTCAGACAATGGAAGACATGTTGAGAGTGTGTTCAATGGAATTCAATGGAGGATGGGACAAACATCTTCCACTGGTTGAATTCTCCTAAAATAATAGTTTCCACTCGAGCATCCGAATGGCACCATATGAAGTCCTTTATTGGAAAAGGTGCAGGACACCAGTATACTGGGATGAAGTCAATGATCGTAAGCTGCTAGAACCTGAAATGGTCGAAGAAATGGCGGAGAAGGTGAAAACTATTCTGTAGCATATCAAGGCAGCCCAAAGTCGATAGAAGCGTTATGTAGATAACCATCAAAGAGACCTTGAGTTCAAAATTGGAGACATGGTATTTATATGTATATCCCAGTGGAATAAGTTCATGAGGATTGGGAAGAAAGGGAAGTTAATTCCTAGGTACATCGGCCCCTTCGAGATCCTTGATCGAGTCGGAGCTGTGGCCTATCGACTAGAACTTCCACCTACCATGACGAAAGTACATGATGTATTTCATGTATCCATCTTAAGGATTTACATACCAGGCCCTTCACATGTATTCTCTTCAGAGATGGTACAGTTGGAGGATGATCTCTCTTACGAGGAGAAGCCAGTGATGATCCTGGATCATAGAGACAAAGTTCTATGCAACAAGACTACTCATCTGGTCAAGGTACCATTCAGAAACCATAAGTATGAGGATGCAACATCGGAACTAGAGGAAGAAATTAAGGATAATTATTCACACCTATTTTTGGATTAGAATGTAAAACGAAATTTCAAGGGCGAAATGTTATAAGGGGGGCGAATGTAATGACCCAATGTTTTTCAAAGAAAATTACCATCTCATAAATGGGTCATAAAAACACATGAAAACACAACATATTGAACTACTAAGTGCTAAATTTCCTTTAAACAAAATTTTGTCACTTCTCTGTTTGGAATTTCAAAAATCCGGCACAGACGGTTGTAATCAGTATGTTATTTGGAGTCCAATAAGGGAAATTTATTTTTTTGGAGAATAGTAACCTACCCTAATGAATAGTAACATACCCTTGTGAATAGTGATATACCCTAATGAATAGTAACCTCACCTATGGTGGTATAAAAATAATATTCAAGTTGGAAGTACGATATACCTATATTTTAGAATAAGTTAATGAATATTTTGAAACTGGTTTTGATAATAAATTATTATTTTAATTGAATATTAAAAACATCATATTTAGAAAATTATTTTTGGAAAATGGACTTAATTTTTGAATTCTAGAGTTCGGAAAATAGTTATGGTGAATTTCTGGGATTTTTCTGAAATAGTTGAATTTGTGATGAATAGTACAATCTGATAATTCACAATAAATGCTAAATAATGGATTAATTGAGTCATCGATGATGTTCTGGTGATGTAATCCCACTTGGTTCAAGATGAAATGATAAAATCACTATTATTGGTCATGAAATAATTACTATTACTTTTTTTGAGAAGAAATAATAAATTAATGATTATAATATTTTGAAATCCCTCCTCTCCTCCACTATAAAAACCCATCTTCACTCCCGCTTATCTCTACTACTCTCAAGCCTTGTGACTTGCCATTATTCTACCCAAATCTCTCCCCAAGTACCTCCCCCACATCTAAAAGCACTCAGCCTCCTCAAAATACCAAAACCTCTCCCCTTAAGAGGTTCTCAAAGGAGGAAGTCTCAAGAGGTAAATTCATCTTCCCAATTTCTTCTTTTCTTTTAAGTTCTTTTCTTTTTTATTTATTTCCTCACCTCCCTTCACCATAATAGTATGATAAATCCATAAACATACATGTACTGGAATTTCTTCATGATAGTGATATATTTCATTTTCTTCTCTCCTTTCTCCACCCTTTTATTTGAATGAAATCAAAGCACTGTTTGAGATGTGCTAATTTAGCACATTCACGGACAACTGTTTATCAATTTATATTATTATATTTAATTATGGAAATGAACCATTTATGTTATGTTTGTACCAGATTATTATATGTGTAATATGTCCTATTTTTTGTTATGTAATCCTTTGGTACAAATGAAATTATGTTATAAATCAAAACACATTCTTTGTAATCAAATCCACTGATTAACAAAAATGGTTATCACTATGGTTATATATATAATAATTAGACGTCACTCAAATTAACCTAATTAAAATTAAAACTCTTTAATATCCTGGATATTAACTAAAGAATATTACTTCAATTCTGGACAACCACTTTCATTTGAATATAATCCAAACATTAATATAAGTGAACAGATCTTTTGAAGCCAAGTAAACAAACGAGCCCGAACAATGAAATTGAACCTTGTAACTAATCAAAAAGGATTTGAATGAACGAAAAAGGGTTATAATAAATAAATTTAATATATAAGATGGTCTGGAATTATATATTAATAATCCTAATTTGTTTATTCAGGTCATTAATTACAAGTAGAGAACACCAACGGATTTAAAGTAAGGGATCCTCCCCTTTTCACTCTTAATCAAGATTGTTCTCTATGCTATTCCTTTTTGTTTTATACCAAGTGATGGGGTATGTTTATACACATTCCCCCATACTTCCCTAATGTTTTATAGGTGATGAGAAACCCCTTATTTTTCTCATCAATTCCTCTTAGTTACACCTGATACCATGCCGATAAACAATAATGGATTCTACCCGAACTTCCTTTATTCCTTCGGGTTGCTCTATCATTCTTTTTACAAAAATATAGTTGTCTTTTATTTTTATGTAAAACATCAAAATTCTGTTTATATTATCCAAACTCATGTTCTATGATCCATCTCTCAATCTCTTTTGATGATATACATGCTTTTAAGTGAAGCTCTCATCGATACTTCCCAATAAGCACACTCATTTTAAAGGAACTTCCTAAACTTTTACCCAATTTCAAGTGAATGATATCTTCTGTTTGAAGACACCATTGTCTCTATAAATTCAGTATTTTTATTCTGAAAACCTTCATTGTTCAATTCTGGTCTTGTATAAAAGAATGTATTATTTAATATTTTAAAATATCTATATGTTTTCCTTAAAACCAATCAAAAATGTTTTAATGCTAATGTCTCCCAAATGAATTTCTTATGGGATGTCACTTATATTTGTTACCACCTACCATTGTTTTGGCTAAATTACATTATGAACGTCCATGTATGTTCTAATCCCTTTATTTCATGGACACTTTCACGATACACTCAATGGCTATGCTTTATGTCAGGATTGTGGTACCCAATTCTCTCCATGGGCAACCTTATGTTTACGAACGATTGATTATGTATGATTACTCATGTGGAAAGAAGATTTATGTGGTAATAATATTTATGTGGCAAGAATATTCATGAAAATGTTGATATGGGTGCACCTAGATAGCGCTCCAATGCATTGGGTAAGGATAAGTCTCATGAGATGTGATGTGAAACAGGATTGGCGATTAGCCTTGACCCGTACTGAAATGGTAACCAGGATTGGCAGTTTTCCTTGACCAGTACTAAAGAAATGTTTTATGATTCTGCCATATTTATATGATTCTATGTTTATATGATCCCATGCTTATATTAAATGATTTTATAAGTTTCGTGCTTTGGATATCATTATACCATGCCTCCTAACTGATGTGCTTGAGATGTATCCTTACGTTCATTCCCTTACTGGGATTTTTTAGCTCATCCCTTTGTTTATGTGTTCCCCATGGTACCCAATGTAGATGTAAGGGATCAAAGGAAGTTAGAAGATCTTTATGGAGGCTAAAAAAGGAAGTTTGTTTTAGCCCAATGTTTTATGTTAAATGTACCTCGTCTTCCAAGACACTAGACTTAACGATCCTTGGCTTGTACTCTGATGATTAATTGTACATAAAATCATGAAATGTTTTATATAAAAGGCTCGAGTCACTATAAATGTTGTGTCCAAGAAGGTTGTATCTTTGGATCCATCAATGATAGAGGCAGTTGTGTCTTGGGAACCCCCAATAAAGTGGCAGACGTGCGAAGTTTCTTTGGTATTTGAGGCTACTACAACAGGTTCATAACTGATTTATATGGGGTTTCAACTCCTCTGACAGCATTGACCAAGAAGGATCAAGCGTTCGTCTGGGCTGATTAGTGCTAGGTAGCTTTTGAGTCTCTAACGTAGAAGTTATTAAGTTCTCTAGTTCTTTTTCTACCAGTATAAGAAGTTCAGTTTGATGTTTTTTGTGATGCTTCACATCTAGGGTTAGGTTGTGTTCTCATACAGCATATATCAGTTATTTATTATAGGTCTCGGTAGTTATGTCCCCATGAATGTAACTATTCCACCCATGATCTCGATTTGGAAGTTGTGGTGTTCTCTCTGAAGTTGTGGAGGCATTGCCTCATTGGCGAGTACTTTTTTGGTTTTCACCGATCATCATAGCATGAGGTATGTTTTCTCCAGTGTGACTTAAACATGTGACATCATTTTTGGATGGAGTTCTTACAAAAATATGACTTTGAAATATCATATACACCTGGAATGGGAAATGTTGTGGCTGATGCACTGAGCCAAAAGTCACATAGTGATGCAGTGAATGAATATGGTGATTCCTAGAGAGTTATGGAAGAGCATTCATCCTTACATCAAATATGGGAGAAGTTGGGGTAGAGGTTATCTTTTCCAGATGATGGTGTAGTCATCCCTAGTACAGTTGGTGGAGGAGTCCTAGTTGGGGGATCTTGAGGTGGAGGTCTATAGAGACCGAGTTGTTTGTGGCGAGGACCCCAATGGTTGGTCTAAGTATGAACAACACTGAGTGTTTTATCACTAAAGGCTATTGTTTCTTTTGGCCATGCATGATACGGTTCTCATAGAGTTCTATAGTTTGCCTTTAGTGGTGCATCCTGTCGTGGAAGAGATGTACTGAGCCTTAAAGAGTCAGTTTTGGTGGCCTGGGTTGAAGCATGCAGTTGCAGAATTTGTGTCTCGATGTTTGGTTTTTCAGAAGGTCAAGGTTGAGCACCGTGTCCATGGGGGTTTGTTCCATCCATTATATATTCCTCATTAGAAGTGGTAGGACATATCAATGAACTTTTTAACTGGTTTACCTCATGATTCAGAAGGACATGATTCTATTTGGGTGGTAGTGGGTCATTTAACAAAATCATCCCACTTCATAGTGATCAAGGAGTCAAGATCAGTGGATGTTTTGTCGAGGAAGTATCTAGAAGAGGTGGTGAGACTTCATGGAGTCCCATGTATGATCATTTTTGATTGATATCCTCATTTTACCTCTAGGGTGTGGAGAGGTATCCATCATGCCTTTGGTTTTTAGCTATGACTTAGTATTGCTTTTCATCCGTAGGTGGATGGTTAGACAGAGCAAACTACCCAGACAATTGTGTTGAGTCAATAAGGTTTTCCTTATGAATTTTCCATTCTTTCTTGTTTTGAAAATCACAAACACCTTATACTTTAGAAAATTTTATTTTTACCCCCATAAGGAAAATTTACTTCTTTAAGGAAATTTACCTTAACCTAGATTTTCTTATACATATCAATATTATTCTTAAGTTCAAAAACCGGATTCATAACCAAATTTCCGGAGCCATATAATGAAAAGATTTGGAGCATTTTGTTTTTAGGATCCGAATTCTAGATGTGATCTATAATGGATTTTTAATCCGAATTCTGGACTCCGAACTCTCAAGTAGTTCAACTCCGAACTCTTAAGCAGTTCGACTCCAAACTCTGAAGAAGTTCGACTCCGAACTCTGAAGAAGTTCGACTCCGAACTCTCAAGGAGTTCAACTCCGAACTCTTAAGCAGTTCGACTTCGAACTCCTTAAGTGGTTTGACTCTGAACTCTCAAGAAGTTCGACTCTGAACTCTCAAGTGGTTCGACTCCGAACTCTGAAGAAGTTGGACTTCGAACTCTCAAGTAGTTCGACTCCAAACTCTTAAGCAGTTCGACCCCGAACTCCTTCAGTGTTTCGACTCCGAACTCTGCAAGTTCAGAATCCGATCTCTAGTGAAACCAGACTTCGAATTCCTATAAAACAGAATCCGAATATTTCTTAACATAGACTCCGAACTTCTTTTTGGTTAGACTCCAAACTTTTAATTTGCTTACACTCCTAACTATTGATTAGATTTTACTTACATATTCTATGTTTCAAAACGATGTCGTGCATTCAGTTATACATGGTTTGTTATAAAACGATGTCGTCTATTCTGTTTCTAATTAAACGTTGGTTGAGTTACACGTGTATAGGTCCCTCCGAATTTCATGGAAAATATGACCGTTGGAAGAGGTAGTCGACCGTTGGAGATTTTCCTATAAATAGGATCTCATTTAAATGATCTCAAGAGAGAAGTGAACAAGTTGATCAATCTAGAGAACACACACTGTTAAATTGATTTTTAGAGAGAGAATATTTTCATGCCTTGTGCATACTGAACCACTCGTTCGGATTGCTTTGTACGACTCCAGATGTTGGTGATTACATTCGAGGACTTCCGGGGATATGAAGATTGAGGTTCCGACTACCTTGATGTTCGAGGGCTTCCTTGCTGAGGAAGACAGAGGATCCAACTACCTTGAAGTTGAGGGCTTGCGGGGATAGCAAGACAAGGATTCTGATCTTCATATTGAGGGCTTACCCTGGTGTGGGTAAGACAGACTTTCTTGAAATTATAAATCAAGGGACCGTTATCCAAGCATGTTAGATACCCTTCTCTTTGGGTAAAAAGACTTATATCTTGTTACTTGTAGTTTTTCTACTTGTTTGTTTCCGCTTCATATTGTATTGCAAGGAATGTATAACCTTCTTGTATTTCCTTACACTTTTAATCTGATTGGATTAATATTCTATATGCTTTAAGGTATAATATTATATTGTAAACCTTGGTTCCAATATTCCAGTTGGTGATTAGAAGTGTTGTGAATTTTCTTATTTTAACTTTGTTAAAATCAGAATTTTCCTTGTCTAAGGAAAACATAGTTATCTGTAACCAACTTTAAAGGTTGCAAAGGATTTTTTGAAGTGTACAATTCACCCTCCCCCCCCCCCTCTTGTATATTGAGAATCTACATTGTTATTTAGATCCTATAATTGGTATCAGAGGAGGTCTCTGAAATACTCATACTCATGTATAAGTATTTCTTGCTCATTTTTCATTCTGAACTTCTTCATTCCAAACTTTTTCATTCCGAACATCTTCATTCTGAACGTTGTCATTCCAAACTTCTTCATTCCAAACTTTTTCATTCCGAACCTTGTGGTTACGAACTTTTTCTACAAACTAGTTTGTTTGACCAAGTTGTTTTAGTATGGTAGGAATCAATGTTCGTTCTAATGATAATCTAAATCCTACAAGACCACCAATATTTGATGGTAATGAGTATGAATACTAGAGAGATCGAATGAAGACTTTTGTCATCAACCCTGGAGTGGAAAATTTTTTTATGCTTACTGGAGATTATAAAAATTTTGATAAGGAAGTTAGAACTTTCACTAACCAGGAAAAGCAAGTGTATCAACTCAATTATAAGGTACGTAATACTATACTATGTTCAATGACTAGAAATATATATAGACAAATTTTTTCTTGAGAAGAATCTAATTGTATCTGGAAGAAGTTAGAAATTACACACTTTGTCACTTCTAAAGTGATTGGCACTAGGAGAGCTATGCTTAGAGCTGAATACCATGGATTCAATTTTCCGTAATGTGAACCAATCTGCAAAGTTCAACAGAGGTTTATGACTATACTCAATAGATTACAGTCTATGGGAGAAAAAGGGTTAGATGATGAAGCCCTTGTAGATAAGATAGTTGATATTATGCCCAATGAGTGGGAATCAAAGAGAACTGCCATAGATAAGAACAGGAAGGTCACTCAAATTTCTCTTGATGAGCTATTCGGAACTCTTCTCCAACATGAAACCAGAATGAAGAGAGATGTTGACAAAATCAAAAAGAAGAATGGGAATAGTACAGTTGCTTTTACAACTACGTCAAATCATATGAAAGCCAAGACTCATGAGAGAGTAACCAGATCCAAGTCTAAGAAGGTGGTTGTTCAATCAGATTCTAGTGAAAGTAAAATCTCAGAAAATGAGTTAGAAAATCTTGCTTGAATGATGAACAAGATAGCCGGCCAGAGAAATTTCCCATCCAAGTATAAGAAAAAGGAAAGGAAAGAAAAATAAGGTTGGATAAGTTAATTGTTACGAATGCAAGAGAGATGGAAATATTAGACCAGATTTCCCTCTACTCAAAAATAAAGAAAGGAAAGAAAGGCATTCTAAAAGGAGCAGAAAGAAGTATTACAAAATCAAAGCTAAGAAGGTTCTTAAAGAAAATGACACCTGGAGTTCCAATGGTGGTGACACTTCAGATGAATCTTCTGATTATAAATCTTCACGAAAGAAGAATCTTGTTCTTATAGCCATATTACCTATTGAAAATCATTGCCTTATGGATAAGGTATGAAATGCTGAATCATTGACCAATGTATCTTTAAATCCTAATGATAGTAAGTATTATAACTCCTTAGATGAAGAATCCTCTTCTGATGAAGAAAATACTTCACCTAACTATGAAGAAGTTTCTAGGTTTGTTGAACTTCTTGAGATTGAGAACTCTAAACTCAATAAGAAACTTGATAAGGAAAAATCTAGGAATTATATTCTCACAAAAGTGATATCAGATCATTCTAAATATCTTGATAAAAAAATGCTGATTTTATAAGTATTTTGAAAAATCATGAGGAAGAAAGTTCTGAGAGGAACAATCTTTCTAAAGATTTAGAAAAAGTAATTTCTAAGAAAAGTGTTTTCGAGCCTAGCTCTAGTTCTAAATCTAATGAATTTGAAGATAAACACTTGGTTATCAAACTCAAGTCCGAAATCTTTTCCTTAAAGGATTGTTTATCAAAATTTACCCATGGAAAGGAAAATTTTGATAAAATGTATTCCCAAATACAACCTTTATGAATTAAATCTAGATTTTGTTATACCCATGAAAAACCAATTTTCAGTAACAAATATTTTGTTCCTCAAAGTGCCCCATTTTGTACCAAGTTTCATTGTGGTGGTCACTAGGCAAAGAATTGTTCCTTAAACAAAACCCAATCTCTAGGATTTCACAAAGATTATTTCTCTAAGAAGATGTGGGTTCCTAAAATTCTTTTGTCTGGAAATTTCAGATCCAAGCATGTTTGGATTCCGAAAGTCTAATTATTTTCTTGTTTTCAGGAAAATAGTGGAAGTACCAACAAAAATACATGGTACATGGATAGTGTATGTTCCCGGCACATGACTGGTAACAAAATCTATTTTGAAAAGATTATCAAAACTAAAGGAGGAAAGGTAAATTTCAGATATAATGCACAGGGAGAAATTGTCGGTATTGGTAATATTGTTCTTCTAGGTAAAACCTTGATTTCAATTGTTCTTTTTGTTAAGGGTATTAAGAAAAACCTCATTATCATAAGTCAGTTATGTGATGAAGGGTACCTTGTGAATTTTAGGAATGATAAGTGCTTAGTACACAATTCCAAGTAAGAATTTATTCTCTCAGCCAATAGGCAAGAGAATGTTTACACATTGAACATAGAAGACCTAAGGAGCCAAGATTTACCTTGACTGGGTGCAATGGAAGATCATTCCTGGTTGTGGAATAGATGACTAGGAAACTGTAACCTTAGAAATTTATGTAAACTCTCTAATAGGAAACTAGTTAAGGATCTACCAGAGCTTAGATTTGATTCTTCAAAAGTTTGTGATCCTTGTCACTATGGAAAGAAACATAAATCTAGTTTTAAATCAATTAGTGAAGTCTCAAAAAATGATGCATTATAGTTAGTGCATGTGGATCTTTTTGGTCCAACACAAACTGGAAGTATTGGAGGAAAATACTATGTGTTTGTTCTAGTTGATGATTACACTAGATTTACATGGGTTTATATTCTAGTAAAGAAGTATGAAGATATTTTTTATTTTAAATGTTTTAGAGATCAAGTTAAAAATGAGAAAAACCTTCCATTGAAAATCATTCATAGTGATCGTGGAGGAGAATTTCAAAATTCTGATTTTGAAACATTTTATAGTTGGAAAGGTATTACTCACAATTTTTCAGCACCTAGAACTCCTCAAAAAAATAGTGCAGTTGAGAGAAGAAATAGAATTATTCAAGAGGTAACTAGAACCATGTTGAGTGAATATTCTATAGCTAGAAATTTCTAGGCTGAAGTTGTAAGTACTGCTTGTTATACTATAAATCGAGTTTTGATAAGTCCTTTTCTTAATAAAACACCTTATGAGTTATGGAATGGTAGAAAACCAAGACTATCCTAATTCAAGGTTTTTGGTTGCAAAGTATTCATTCTGAATACTAAATATAAATTACATAAATTCGCACCAAAATCTGATGAAGGAATTTTCTTAGGTTATTCCACAACTTCTAAGGCTTATAGAGTTTTTAATAAAAATACTTGTACTGTTGAGGAAACAGTGCATGTAAAATTTGATGAGTCTGGTCCTTTTGTTTTTAAACTATCCCAACCTACATCCTCGAATGTGTTTTCAAAAACTGATTTTCAACCCTTGATAGAAGATCCTTCTAATAAAGAAAATGTTCAAGAAGATACTTCTGAAATATTTACCCCAGAAGACTTTCTACCATATGTTGATGAACAGGTTTTACAAAACCCAAATCAGGTGTTTCTTAAGAATCATCCCAGTGATAGTACCATTTGTGATGTAAATCAACCTGTAAGGACTATAAATTCCTTAAGAAATGAAGTAGAACATCTAGAATTTCTTTCCCAATTAGAACCAAAAAGCACTGATGAAGCTTTAGGTGATGATGATTGGATCAAAGCCATGCAGGATAAACTAAATGAATTTGATAGGAATAAAGTCTGGACCTTGGTTGAAAGACCTAAGGAAACTTCTGTTATTAGAGTAAAATGGGTTTTCAGAAACAAATGTGATGAAAATGGAGTCATAGTAATAAATAAAGCTAGGCTCATTACTAAATGCTATAATGAGCAAGAGGGAATGGACTATGAAGAAACATATGCTCCCGTAGCTAGACTTTAATCTATTCATATTCTACTTTCCTTTCCAGCATTCTTAAATTTCAAACTTTTTCGAATGGATGTGAAATGGTATTTTCATAACCGTTATGTTCAAGATGAAGTTTTTGTTGAACAACCACATGGTTTTGAAGATACAAAATATCCTGATCATGTTTTTAGACTTACCAAAGATTTTTATGGTTTTAACAAGCCCCACAACCCTGGTATGATAGACTAACAGGATTTTTGATTGAAAATAACTATGTTAAGGAAAATGCAGATCCAAAACTTTTTATAAAGAAAGATAATAAAAATGTTTAGATTGTTCAAATTTGTGTTGATGACATCATATTTGGTTCAACTCAGCAAACTTTAACTGATTCTTTTGCAAGTCTGATGAAGTATGAGTTTGAAATGAGTATGATGGGTGAGTTATGTTTTTTCCATGGTTTTCAAATTTCTTAAAAACCATTAGGAACCAATATATCTCAACATAAGTATATTAAAGATTTTCTCAAAAATTATGGTTATGACAACACTAAGAGTATAAGTACTCCCTTTGGTACCTCAAATTCTTTAGATCTTGATGAAGTTGGGAAACCAGTAGATCAAACATCTTTTAGAGGTATGATAAAAATTTTACTTTACATAATAGCTAGTCAACCAGACTTAATGTTTTCAGTGTGCTTTTGTGCAAGATATCAATCCAATCCTAAGGAATCTCACCTAAAGACTGTGAAAAGAATTTTTCGCTACCTAAAGGGAACCACGGATCTAGGATTATTTTATACATTTGGAAATTATTTTGTTCTAAAAATCTTTTCTAATGCTGACATTTGTGGATGTAGAATGGATAGAAAAAGTACATCCGGAACTTGTCATTTCTTAGGAGATTCATTAGTTTCCTGGTCCTGCAAAAAGCAACATTCGTAGCACTTTCCACTACTGAAGCCGAATATGTGGCAGCTGAAGTTGTTGTGCTCAAGTGTTGTGGATGCAACACACACTCACTGACTGTGGCCTGAGTTTTACTAAGACTCAAATATTGTGTGAAAACACAAGTGCTATTGCCCTAAGTAAGAATCTTTCACATCACTATCGTGGAAAGCACATAGATATTAGGCATCACTTTCTTAGGGATCACACACTTAAAGGAGATATCATTCTTCTGTATATCTGAATGCAAGATCAACTTGCTGATATTTTCACAAAATCTTTACCCTCCGATAGATTTAAATACATTAAACAAAAGTTAGGAATGATAACTATAAGGTAATCATTCTTCATTAACTTCTTGTTGAACAATTCTCCAAACAGTAATAAACTCCACTTTATAGGGGGAGTACATTTGATTGATAGTGTAATTTTTTTTTAAAACCTTTCTGAACTGAACTTCCAGAATGGAAATTTCTGAAACTAAAATTTCCGGAATGGGAATTTCTAGAACTGAAATTTTCCGCACTGAAATTCTCAGAATGAGATCTTCTGGAATGGAAGTCTTCTTACTAAAAACTTCTGTAATGGAATTTTTTTACTGATAAATTTCGTAAAGAGATTTTCGGACTGGATTTTTCATAACAAGGTTTTCGTAATGAAGTTTTCTTTGGAATAATATTACAAATTTCGAATAATATTTCTTGTTAATCCGTAAGTTATTATTTTATTACTTATAGTTTTGTAATAAAATTTTTCTTACTGGTATTTTCCTTGTTTTTAAAATTTCAGATTCTAGTTTTTCCTCAAATCTGAATGTTTTCTTCAAAAACCTCAAAAGATCGGAGTCAAATTTTCCTTACGGGATTGTTCTCAACCGTTAGATCAGATCAGAGCTTTTTCAACCGTTAGATGGATTTTGGAAGACCAAAGGTCAAATTATTTTCCTATATAAAGGGGACCCCAAGACACGTCCCACAATGGTTTTTCAAGCTTTTGCATCTCGAAGCTCTGCTGCTCCTCTTATGGCCCGTTTCGAACCTTGTGAAGCCGATCCGAATCCTACAGTTTACTTCACTCCGAATGTCTGTTGAAGAAACTTCTCAAGATATGTCAACTGTGAAACCTATCTCAAAGTGGTTAGTTTTGAGGGAAAGGTTATTTCACCCGGATTTTTATAAGCTTGATTCTCTTATTTCGAAGAATAAAAGAATGAATTGATGGGAAGATGTATGCATAAAGAAGTCAGATAAAAAGGATTCGGTTTATACTGATTTGTTGATAGATTTTTATGAGTCTGTTTCCTTCCTGGTGGAAGATGGCAGAGAAAGGTTTTCTTTCAAGTCTTATGGGAAGACTAATAAACTTTCTTACACTAAGGTAGCGAGCCTGGTTGTTTTAACATATGAGGAAGTAGCTGAATTCTGTTCTCGCAAATTTCCCGATGTGCAAGGGAGTTTCAATAAGGATAAGGCACTGAAGTGTCTTGGTCTTAAGGATGATTCAACAATTATGATTGCTCGGATCACTCCGAACAATAGGGTACTTATACTATGGGTGCAAGGTTTTATGGTTCCGAGAAGAGGAGATAAAGACAATCTGAAGAAGAGTGATATCTATGTCTTATATTTTTTGGTAAATCTAAGAACGTTAAATCTGATGAGGCATGTCTTGGTTACGATCAAGAATATCAAAGAAGGGAATTTGAGAGCTCAGATTATTAGGTTTCCTGCCTTATTGTCTATGTTGATTGTTCGATGCTTAGAATCCTTCAAAGTTGCATGAAAATCAACGATCTGGAATTGCAAGCTCATGATTGTCAGTGATGATACTCTTAAGAGGATGACGATGGTATTTTCCAGTGAATCTGGAGAATTTAACCCCTTATCTATGGAGGAGTTTGAAGTAGCTGAAAAAGAAACACAATCTCTGGAACCTTCAAAAATGCAAAGGAAGAAGAGAAAGGCTAAGGAAGTGGTTGCTGATGAAGAAGTTCCTCAGCCTAAGGAAACTCAATCTGCTCCCCCCAAGCTGAAGAAGCAGAAAACATATACAGATGAGGTAGCAGAAAAGTGGAGGGAAGATAAAGAAATGAGGAAGGAAGGAGATCCTCAATTCGGACTGGACCATGCTGAGGCTAAAGCATTAAAGTAAAAAGCTGCTGAGGAGCTATAGATACAAGCGAAGGAAAATAAATTGAGAAAGAACATGTATGAAGCTGAACTAGTGTGATATTTTCTAAAAGATATAGAGTTGGATTCCGAAAGGCTTCCAGTTCTGGAAACTTTTGGTGTTGAACCTTCTTTACCATAAAATTTAGCGAAAAACTATGTCACTCCGGAAAAGGAAAAGGGTATTGAACTAGTTGTAGAAGATAAGAAGGAAGTTGCTGAAGCAGTAGAGGAAGAAGTTGAAGAAGAAGAAGAAAAAGAGGAGAGTGAAGATTTGGATACTTTGATCAAGCAAGTTCAGAATTATAAAGATAAGGCTGAATCTGCAAAGATAGTTACCTCAGGTATTGGAGATGAGGAAGCCAACAAGCAAAATCAAGAAGAAGAAGAAGAAAATGTGTTGTATGATGAAGAAAAATCCTATGAGAGGAATGTTTTTGAGGAAGGTCAAGAAAGACAGAAACCAGATGAATATCATATCGTTCAAGTTTCTGAATCCGAGGAAGTATCCCTTAATAAGGAACTTGTTCCGAGAGCTGATAAAGGGAAGAAAACTCTCATGGAGACACCTATTAAAGATGTCATCAAAAGGAAAGAGGTTTGTGGTACCCCTAGAAGGAAGCTGATTCCAGTTGAAGAAGAGGAATCTCAAAAAGAAGTTTCTGATTCGGAATCATCATCCCACGGGCATGATTTTGTGGTTCAATCTCTGAGAAAGTTGGTGGACACAATTCCGATTATTCCAACAATAGATTCCAGATGTCAGTTGCTGCAATAATCGCTGAATCGAAAATCAGATTCTTTAACCACGGTAATGGATAAGTTTGTGAAGTTGGAAGCTGAACAGAAAATTTTTCTGATCAATTATGATATGCATAGGAAGTCCTGCAGTAAAGTAACCAAGTGTTCGCAGAGAGTTGATGAAGATTTAGTTCACTTTGAGAATTTTTAGGCAGAAGTTCAAAATGCTTTTGAAATGGAGGATAAAAAGGTTAATGATATTTTTGACAAGTTGACCCAGGAGCAAAATTTCTAGAATCAACAGGTCAGGGATCTGAATGGGAAGATTAACTCAGTATCTCAAAATTGGAAAACTGAAAGAGATTTCCAGATTGAGTTCAGCAGAAGATGGAAAAGCAAGATGAGTTGTTAAAGTTGCAGAAATATGCCTCGAAGGTTCAAGGAGAGGCCTTAAAATCTCAATAAGAAAAGGTAAAAACCTTGGAGAGGCAACGAGAGCAATATCAAAGAGACTTGAAGAAACTCAAATCCTTGTTAAAGCGGCTCATTCCGAAGGAAAAGCAAGACAAATGATCCCACTCCGATCAATTGTTGTATTTTTCTTTCCTTGTAAATTTTTTCCCCAACTCTAATAAAATGGTTATCTGGTTGGTTGTATATTGTTATATACTAATGTTTCATGTACCATACATTGTTTTCAATTCCCATCAATTCTTTTTGAAAATCACAAAGGGGGAGAAGGAAAAAGAAGTACTCCTAAAGAGGATAAAGGAAAAATATCTAAGAGAAATATCCTTAAAGAAAGGGGGAGTTTCCCACTAAGAAGTTTTGCATTCTTACAATAATGAAAACTCTACTATTGAAACACAGAATACAATCCGTATACTTTCAATGCCTAAGGGGGAGTTAGTTGTATTCACTTCTATCCATGAACAAAGGGAGATAAGTTTTAATTTTCAAAGTCTAATGAAATTTTTCAAAATCCTTATATGCTTTTTCAAAAGGATGTTTGTTCTTTCCAAAAAGGGGGATATTGTTGGTTCAATAAGGTTTTCTTTATGACTTTTCCATTCCTTCTTGTTTTGAAAATCACAAACACCTTATACTTTAGAAATTTTTATTTTTACCCCCAAAAGGAAAATTTACTTCTTTAAGGAAATTTACCTTAACCTAGATTTTCTTATACATAGAAATATTATTCTTAAGTTAAAAAACCTGATTCATAACCAAATTTCTGGAGCCATATAATGAAATGATTTAGAGCATTCTGTTTTTAGGATCCGAATTCTGGATGTGATCTGTAATGGAGTTTTAATCCGAATTCTGGACTCCGAACTCTCATGTAGTTCAACTCTGAACTCTTAAGCAGTTCGACTCCGAACTCTGAAGAAGTTCGACTCCGAACTCTGAAGAAGTTCGACTCTGAACTCTCAAGTAGTTTTACTCCGAACACTTAAGAAGTTCGACTCCAAACTCCTGAAGTGGTTCGACTCCGAACTCTGAAGAAGTTCGACTCCAAACTCTCAAGTGGTTCGACTCAAAACTCTGAAGAATTTCGACTCCGAACTCTCAAGTAGTTCGACTCCGAACTCTTAAGCATTTTGACTCTGAACTCCTTAAGTGATTCGACTCCGAACTCTGCAAGTTCATAATCTGATCTCAGGTGAAACCAGACTTCGAATTCCTATAAAACAGAATCCGAATATTTATTAACATAGACTCTGAACTTCTTTTTGGTTAGACTCCGAACTTTTAATTTGCTTACACTCCGAACTATTGATTAGATTTTACTTACATATGTTTTGTTTCAAAACGATGTCGTGCATTTAGTTATACATGGTTTGTTATGAAACGATGTCGTCTATTCTGTTTCTAATTAACCGTTGGTTGAGTAACACGTGTACAGGTCCCTCCGAATTTCATGGAAAATATGACCGTTGGAAGAGGGAGTCGACCGTTGGAAATTTTCCTATAAATATGAGCTCATTTGAAAGAGCTCATGAGAGAAATGAACAAGTTGATCAATCTAGATAACACACGATGTTAAGGTGATTTCTAGAGAGAGAATCTTTTCATGCCTTGTGCATACTGAACTGCTCATTCAGATTGCTTTGTGCGAATCTGGATGTTGGTGATTACATTCGAGGACTTCCGGGGATAGGAAGACAGAGGTGCCAACTACCTTGAAGTTCGAGGTCTTCATTGCTGACGAAGACAGAGGATCCAACTACCTTGAAGTTGAGGGCTTGCGGGGATAGCAAGACAGAGATTCCAATCTTCGTATCGAGGACATACCCTGGTGTGGGTAAGATAGACTTTCTTGGAAGTATAAATCAAGGGACCTTTATCCAAGATTGTTGGATACCCTTCTCTTTGGGTTAAAAGACTTATATCTTGTTACTTGTAGTTTTTCTACTTGTTTGTTTCCGCTACATATTGTATTGTAAGGAAAGTATAACCTTCTTGTATTTCCTTACACATGTACTCTGGTTAGTTTAAGATTCTATATGCTTTAAGGTAAAATCTTATATTGTAAACCTTGGTTCCAATATTCCAGTTGGTGATTAGAAGTGTTGTGAATTTTCTTAGTTTAACTTTGTTAAACATAGAATTTTCCTTGTCTAAGGAAAACATAGTTATCTGTAACCAAATTTAAAGGTTGCAAAGGATTTTTTAAAGTGTACAATTAACCCCCCCCCCCCCTCTTATATATTGAGCATCTACATTTTTATTTCAATCCTACATCTTGAAGACATGTTGCAATCTTGTGTCCAGGATTTTAGAGGTTCGTGGATGAGAAACATAACCTTGGGGGAGTTCTCTTACAATAATAGTTTTCACTCCACAATCTAAATTCCTCCATTTGAAGCCTTGTATGGCCGACCGTGCCATTCTCAGATTTTCTGAACTGGGGTTGGAGAGTCAACAATTCTCAGATCGAAAGTAGTAAAGAATACAACAGAGATGGTTCAGGAGATTTGTGAGAGGATGAAGACTGGAAGGATCATCAGAAATCATATTCCTATCAAAGTAGGAGAGCTGTAGAGTTTTATATTGGTGATCACATGATTCTAAAGGTAACCCCCTATCATGGGTAGCAAAGTTTGGGTCATGGGAGTAAGCTTTCTCCCTGGTTTTCTTGCCTTTCTAGGTGTTGGCTCATATTGGAGCAGTGGCGTATTGAGTAGCACTTCCCCCATAGATGAGTTGGATACACAATGTTTTTTTTACATGTCATCGCTTAGTTGTTATCTTTATGATGACTCTCACGTCATCGATTGGGGATATATCAATGTTTATGATGATGTGACCTTCGAGGAGCGGCTGGTAGAGATCCAACACTGAAACGATAAGGTGTTGCGTGAGCATTCTGTCCCCTTGGTTCACATCTTGTGGTGACATGGTGGTGTGGAGGAGATTACATGGGAACATGAGTCATAGAGATGTACCTAGTACCATGAGTTTTTTTATGTTTAACTCTTTTCATCTGACGATGTTCTCTTTGTGGTTGTAGACCTTTCATGTTTATGAGATGGTTTTCTATGGTTTCTTCTTTTGGATTTCTCTCTTTTGAGAGGGATCTCGATGGGTGGTTCTTCGGACCTTTTTTCTCTTTCCCTTTAGGTGGTTTTTGAATTCTTGTGGACAAGAATGTTTTGATAGGTATCTGATGTAATGTCCCATACCTCTATAGTACATTTCTCTATAGAAATATGGTGTTTGAGGTGTTATATAAGGTCAAGGTGACTAATCCTCAACACTTATCCAAATTTCCAATATAGCATATAGTTCCATCAATGAGACTGATGTCAATAGTTCCATCGGTGAGGCAGATGTGAAAGGTTCAATCAGTGAGACTGATGTGAACAGTTCCATTGGTATTAGTGTGTCATTCTATGAATAGTTTCATCAGTGAGACCGATATGAATTGTTCCATCGGCCTCGATGTGTCATTCTGTGAAGATTACCATCAGATCTGTGAGTCATTCTGTGAACAGTACCATCTAATCGGTGTGTTGTTATATGAACAGTACCATAGGATTGGTGAGTCCATGTTCCGTGAGTCATTCCATGAATAGTGTTTCCAGGATCGGTGAGTCCAGGATCCGTGAGTCCATGATTGGTGAGTCATTCTTTGAAAAGTGTTTTTAGGATTGGTGACTCTAGGATCGGTGAGTCTAGGATCGGTGTGTCATTCTTGGAAAAGTGTTTCCTGGATCAGTGAGTCCAGGATCGGTGATTCCAGGATTTTTGAGTCATTCTGTGAATAGATTTTCCAGTATCGATGAGTCAAGGATCAGTGAGTCATTCTATAAAAAGTGTTTCCAGGATCGGTGATTCATTCGGTGAACATTGTTTCTTTGATCGGTGAGACCAAGATTGGTGAGTCATTCTGTGAATAGTGTTTCCAAGATTGGTGAGTCTAGTATCGGTGAGTCATTCTTTGAACAATGTTTCCAGGATTAGTGATTCATTATATGAACATTGTTTCTTGGATCAATGAGTCCAGGAGAGGTGAGCCATTCTGTGAATAGTGTTTCTAGGATATGTGAGTCTAGGATCGATGAGTCATTCTTTGAACAGTGCTTCTAGGATCCTGAACAGTGTTTCCATGTTCCTACAATTTCTCCCCTTTGATGTTTTCTTTCACGTAAAACACATTTGAGGCCATGTTTTAAGGTATTTAAGGCCGAAACAAATCCCATAACTCTTATATTATTTTTTCTAAGTCCCGAGATGCCTTCACTTGGTCAAACCATGTGTTTTAATGTGATCCACATTTAATGGAAAATCTAGAATATCTTAAACTGATGATCCATAAATCTTCTAAATGGACGAGATATCTTCCTCTCTTATTCTACCTTCATGTTCTCTGGTGAGAGACACTTGAACCTTTCCTTCTTCCTATAAGAGTTGTCTTATCGAACCTTAATCCTTAGACCGTTTACCTTGAAGTTTTTTCCTACTACATGCGCATCCCCTATTTTGGTGCAAGCAGAAAGTGTTGATCCTTCATGGATATAAGGTATGTTTTATAATCATTCATTTGGTTTCATCTTCTATTTTTTCTCCTTTACATGTTATGGTATGTTATCTCCATGCTTCTAATGGATTTTTCTTGGGATTCGGTTTGTGCAGTCGTACAGTAGCATCCTCGGGTGGATGCAGTTGTCATAGGATGAGGGGATCGTGATCCTTTTTGTGGATCGTTCTTCTATAAAGAATGAAAAGATCCATTTGGGTAGTGGATTCATTTATTCTCTTTTCTTTTACGTGAAACTATAGAGTGAGCATGTTTTAGCCCACTAGATCATAATGGAATTGACATAATAAATATTTGAATCAGATAAATAAATTTATATCGATGATATGTTACTGCCTCTTGTTTTTATAGATAGTGTGATATATATTCCTTCATTGATTAGATTTTCATTATTGATAGAAATTGGTAAAGAAAGTAAAATGGGATTAATCGTAATTAATTATAAAGAATAAAGAGGAATGTAAATGAATCTATTTCTTCTTGTTGTAATTTGATGTTAATCAAATTGATGGAGTAAGCTCATTTAATAAATTTGTGATAGATTACATTTTATGATTCCCAATGATGGAACCTATGAATAAAAAATCGTTCAATTAAAGATGGATTTATGAATTGTTTGTTTGATAAAAGATAATTCCTTGTAGGGTTCTGAGTTACCCTCTTTCCTGTTTAAGGGCTAAGATCCCAATTGATATGATACTTGTTTTCATGATGCTTGTATTGTGATGTGAGTGTGGAAGGCTGTTGTGATATTTGGGGTAGGGAGGCCTATTGGTTGTGGAAGTTATTGACACCTAGAGTGGCGATATGTATCAGTTTATCCATGTGGGTTTCCGGTAGGACACTAGAGAAGATGGAACGGGTTGGATGTGAATATTTATATGCTTGATGTTTCTTGTTGACTATTTATCTCTTTTACTTTCCCTATTGCTCAAGGTAGTTGGTCTTGCTTACCCTTCTTCCAAAAAGGGTTCATGACGTGTGGGGTATACTATGTGCTTTCCATGATTAGCTTCTTGAGGGACGATGGTTCTATGCTCTTACTATAGGTGAAAAAGACTCAGTTGGTAGTTCATATACTCACCATGTCAGACCCCCTTGTGTTTATTAGCAAATAATTTCTTTCCAGAATGCCTGGGAATATGGGAAAGTAATAATTTTGTTAATAAATGAGTGAATAAATGATTTTAACTTGTAGGGTTCGAGCTAGCTGGGAAGAAATGTTGAGGTTTCAATTAAAAAGAACGGTGAACTTTGGGTGTGATACTAATGAAATATAATTAGGAAATTTTTAACGGTTAATTAATGTTTAATGAATTAATTAACGTAAAGTGAAACTGATAAAAAGTGAATGAAGTAATGTAATAAATATCTTTATATTTTTTTGTGGTTATAGGATCCCTAGTCTTAGATGTGGTAGCCAGGAGTCCGAGAGATTTTAGCTACAGTTGATTCTAAGACTAGGTTATGCCCATAGTGTGGTTTTGAGATATAGTATATTCTATAATTTTTGTGTTTCTATACACTACTCTACCCCTTCAGTTAGAGAAACTGACACCCCAGGTATTTTGAGCCTTGGGGGTGTTTTCCCAAACATTCGGACAGGAGGAAGGAAGGATGACTACCCCGTTTGGCCCCGCTTTCTTCTCTTAGTAGTTACTTGTGTTGGTAGGCACAGTGGTTAGTTTTCTCTATACATGTGTGTAGAGGGATATAATGGATTGTGGTTATCCACAAACATATATTTTGGATATAGTTTTTTATGAACTAATATATGTGTGACATGTATAGGTTGTGATGGCTTGAGGATCCTTACTCGGTGTATGGGCTAAAATAGGTTGAGGTTTAATACCCGACGTATGATTCATGTTATGCGAGATGTGGTGGCTCCCAGAAACTAACTGATTACTTTACTTAAGTGTATGTGGTGGTTTTTTTTACGAGATGCATGTTTTGGTGCTTCGCCCAGGTATCTGTGGGAAAGTCTTTTTGGAGAGAGATGCTTAAGATGTGCGATGTTGGGGAAAAGCGGAAAACTAGTGGGGAATTAGAACCGGGGTACCCTTTATATCTTTTATTATTTTAAAGACTCTAGTATGAGATGCATGTTGACAGTAGACATGATGAGGATTCGAACATAGTATACATGTTTAGGTGATGAGTTATTTTCCCTTGTTGTTCACTTTGCTTTAGCATGCTTTTTTTACTTTTGCATGAGAGGCTTCAGGGAGGATCCTACTGAGTATACTGTTATACTCACCCTATGAATATATAAACTATTTTTCAGATCACTTAGAGTAGACTAGAGATTAGGATATTTTCTACTAGATTGGGGTTACAGGAGTTTTTCGGGCTTCCTGGTCGCTGTTGTTTTTACTTTCTTTTGGGTACTTGTACTTTTTCCCTTTCAGTTGTAGTAGTTTTACATGACACTACATATGTGTACTTGGGATTTCATTTATATTGATTTTTGAGATGTGTTTGGTTGGTGTCTGTATTATCTCTCTCATTTTCATGTGTTCTATTGGAGGGAAATACCTCCCATTTGTGTGTTTACATACCCTTAGTTCTAGTCACCAACTTGGGGCCTACTAGAGGCGGGACTCGGGGGTAATTATATATCTTCAAACATTGTCGGCCCAACAGGGGAACACCTTGTGGTGAGGGGGTCATGACAAAGATAATATTTTTTATCATAAAAAATGTAAATATAATTATGAGAAGATTAGAAATACCTTATTTGGTAAGTCAAAAATTATGAATAGTGTGGGTTTAAAAAGATTGATTTATTTGCGGGATTAGTTTTTTTGTCGATGATTTTTTTCTAAAATTAAAGAAAACTTCATAAAATTTAATTAAGAATTTCGTGGAAACATTATGTTACCTTCACAGTTATGAGAAGTGATTGCGATTATCATCCATTATTTCAAAAAATATTTCATAACTAATTTGACTAACTTTGACTATTAAAGGATGTAAATGTCAATAAATTTCAAGGTATTGTGACTGATTTTTATATTTATAAAAATTCATAAAAAATGGTGGTTGTTGAAATATTTTACCATGTATATTAAAGAAGGTAACTCTGAAGGAAAGTTTAAATGATCCTAAATAATGGTAAACATGGCCATGTGTAATACATAAATGGATAAATATTTATTATTTATGTTTTCTTCTAACACTCATATTAATTACATTTAATATTTTGATATCTAGAGATTATTATTTCTACCAACTATGTCAATCCATCTAAAATCATTAAAATCTATAAATAGATATTTTAACTTAGTAAAAAATATCAATATGATAATAACCCTATTTAGAAAATGGGTTGACATTTTATTTTCAATTATTACCTCAAAAAGCACTATGTTTATTTTTTTATAAAAAACTAAATATTTGATCTATAATATAACATAAAAAGAAAAATTCCAAAAAATATATAGTCCACTTCATAAGACACTACAAATTTGATAAATCACAAGAATTACCAAAAGCCTATATAGATTGTGCAAAGAATTTTTTTTGTATCACACTCTGATTTCTTATATTTAATTTAGAGACCTAGTAATCTATATATTCTTATATCAAATTGATTCTATCAATATAATGTAAAGAACAGTATATATACTCTTATAAAAATCAAAGTCTTATATTCCACAATGAACCATTGAATAGGTTCATGTTATTAGATTAGGGTGGCTTGTACTACTTGGTAAAAACCATTATACGTTGTGAACTCCCCACTTTTGTGAAAAACATTTTCTGTTTATTAGAGTTTCCTTGTTGTGGTTTTGACCATGTTGAAAAGATAAGGGTTTACTGTAGACCATAACTTTATTTTTAATTTATTTTATATTTTTCTATATCTTTTATTCTTTTAATATTATATTATTTATTTGTCACTAATTTTATTCCATTGATTCTTATTATTCTAAAGTAAATCCTTTATTAAAAAATAATTTTTTTATTAAATTTTGTTTTTGATTGTATATTTTTATATTATCTACTAGTAACTTAACAAACGAGAATATTTTTGTGTGAGTAAATATATTTTTAAGCTTAACATATGTTCATATATATTTAATAGAGTATTGATCAGTTCTCTTAAGAAATATTTTAAAACAATATTGAGCTCAAATGAGATTCAAGATAATTTATATTTTTAAATTCAATAAATTTTACAATGATTATGATCAATTCACCTATATCTCTTGAGACAACATTAGGAAAACACTAAAAATAAGGCATGGTCGATGGAAAAGGTTTAAAAAAATAAAAGTAATAACTATAAGGAAATCTTATCAACATTTTTCAAGATAAAGTGGACATGTATTTTTATTATTATATAAGTTTTCTATAATTATCAAATATAAAGAATGGATGTAAAATATTATTTCCTTAATATAATGTTATTTTAGGATTTGTATATGATATATCTCAATGTTTTTAATTTCATTGATGATACAACTAAGGTATGTTAGTTTCAAAAGTAAATTTAGATATTGAATTAATATTCTCAAGTTTGTAATGTTTTTTGATATTATAATCTAATTGTTCGATTAAATTACGATCAAGGATGAATCCTATATATAAAAATAGTTTGTTAAATCACTAATTTATTTATTGCATTATTTATATATTACATAGTATACAATGAAAATAATATCTCAACATTAATGTATATGATGGATTATTTGAGAATTTTTTCATGATGAAATTGAAAGTAGAAGAATCATATATAATATGTATATATATAAAGATATTAATTAATTAGATTGATCAGATTGGGTGAAAACTTTTACATTAGTCAATTAATTGTAATTTTATCATGGGGAACTCTAATAAGGTGAATCCATCAGTGTTTGATGGAAAAATTCCTAAAAAGGCTTGGTAAACGTCTACTGATATAGACAGGATTCATGAATTATATGAATTATAATTTTATAATTGGATTATTCATTTGTGTTATGTTATATACACAAAATAATTCCTCTTATTTGTTAATGATGAATTCTTTTTACTAATTATGTCCCAATGAAATTCATTGGAACATAGTTGGAATATTATTAAGAACCAGAGAAGTTCTAGGGATTTATTACTAGTATTTGAATGTGATTCATAACATGTGGAATGGAGTTAAAAAAATATAGCTACCTATATCATAAATATGATTCTGAATCTCAATCCTTGTTTTTTGATATGCCTTAATTACTGAGAAATTATATGTAATAGTAAAAATTAGAATACTATGGTTGATTTTGTAACTAAATATGTGTACACAAATGCATCTAATGGTGTGAGATGAGTTTTTTGAAACTAGAACTTAATTTATAAACTAGGGTTAGTGCCTAGAATATATAACACAATATAGATCTATTATGAAGTGAATAGAGCTATAATATAGTCTACGGATCCTTGGTCTCACCAAATGAATAAACATAGATTTCACTCATGAGATAAGATTATGACTTGATATCTAAATTGGTTTATTTTTAGTATATTATATATAGTGTCATATATATATATTTATCATTAGTATACATGGGGTGTGTACCTCATACTTTTCCTTAGTATATGAAAATATTCAAGCCCTAGTATCTCAGAGATGATGGATACTTTATTACATTATCAATATATACAAATGATAACATCCCAAGAGATCGAATAGTTCATCAGTATTTTTATATTAGATATGTGATTTAATATCATATTATATTTGAAAATATAAAATATAAAATAGTATTTTATTAAAGATCAAAATTATTCATTCTATCATTTCCTTTAATATAAATCATATTACATTTCCTAATGTCTTGGGGAAAGGAAACATAATAATAGAGTGGGTTTGGATGCTGAATAAGGGAATGTGTATAGAAGAAGCTAAAAAAGGCCTGAATAATATGGGAGGAATAAATGATCAACAAATAATTCCATATAAATAATCACTTTAGCTTGAAAATTATCTATGGATATCATAACTATTTGAATAATCATGTTTACATCAATAACTAATTTCATAATGATGGAATAAATAATTTTATACATCTAAAACTTATGATTGAGGCCTCTTATTATGACATATTACATAAATGGGAAAGTCATTGGCCAAATACCCATCTTTTTTTATCCCATGAAATCTACCGATGCATTGAGGTCCATTTATTTCCAAGAAACATCCATTACATAATAGTTCTAATGCATTCATTATAGGAATAAATAATACAACTTAATCAATAATACTTAATAATCAATAATTGTCATTATCGGAAGAACTATCATAAAAAATGTTAATAATTTCCACAATCAAAATGATCAAAATACATCTATAGAAATTCCTTGTAATGTATGATTATATTTTATACTAATTAAAGCATAAAATTCTGAAAATGTTGTTTTTATAGAAGAAAATACATTTAAAATATCACTCAATGGTTTCTTAAGTAAAATACCCTATTAATTTTGAATTCAGTTATTTAAAATATAATAATTTCCCAAATATCAAGGATGACTTTTATTTGTAAGGAAACATGTAAATATTTAAATTAGTCTTAAATTAAAAGACTATTCAAAATGGTGTGAAATTTCATTTTGGTAGTGAATGTTAAAAAATATTTCATTCAAACCTTGGGTAAAAAGAACCTCAATTAGAAAACGACAAGATGATTCCTTTTACAGTTTTTAATAAAAAATAAAAAATAAGGAAATTAATAAAACAGTGGATAATATTAAAATGAATCCTAAAGGGACCTTAAATAATACATGGATTTAGAATAAAATTATTCCCCACAAAATAGAAAGCAAAGTTTTTATTCCTTAAATAGATACCTTTCACAACTTAAGTGCATCTAGAGATGAAAATGAAATGAGAAATTATTATTAAAAAATCAACTATAAGAAACAAAAATATGTGGGTTTTAAAATATAAATATTATATAATTCTGTCAATTTAAACTTAATGAATAAATACACTTGAATCAGGATGAGATTGTGAAATAAACCCTTGCCACATTGGTAACTTTTAAATCATACCCCCTTTGGTGAAATAATTTTTTTTTCAATTGAAATACCATAAATTAATAATTATAAATGTTAAAAAATTAAAATTTTCATTATATAAACCTTATAAACATAAATAGTTTTATAACGTCAAATATGTTTTAGGGAAATAACATTGAGGCGAAGAACCCTTTTTTCAGTCCCAACTTTTTTTTATGTGATTTTAACCTCTAGTATAATAAATTTTAATATATTATAATTATATACCAAAATAATATACATAATTTTAGTATAATATATTATCAACTTATAGTATTTCAACACCAATTTATAAATAATTCATTTAAAAAATCATCATTTCTTAGTGATAACTGTTTCATTTTTCCTGTAAGTTTATGTTTGGTGGTTTCAGTCCTTATATTAATCTCATGGTTCTATAAAATCCAAAAAATTAATCATGGTAAAAATATCATATATATTCATTATATATATTTATAATAATCCTAGAAATAAATACATGAAAAATGAGTCGCATTGCCTCGTGTGGGTGGAAATAAACACATATACATGAGCAAAGTGGTCATTTTTAATGGGTGGAAGGGTAAGAAGGTAAATACTATATAATATTTACATCACCATAATTAGGTCACAATTATAATATATATCCAATAGTTCCATCATTATTATCATCAATGTAATATACTGATGAAAATCGAATTACTCCACTACATGGAGATAGTAAGTTCTACATATGCACGAGTGATATCATTGCATTCTATAGGATACAAAAAGGAAGGAAAATGGTTTTCCCATCATTATAATAACAACATAGTATATTATGGTACTATATTCATTATTTTTAAATGGGTAAAATAGATTTGGATGAATTATAAAAACATAAAAAAATTAAAGAGTCGGTAAAAATGATTACCACTTCTTTGATAGGTTGCCTTTAGATCCCTTCTTAAAGACCGTTGAAATTATTTTTCAAGAATACAAATAGATCTGCATCATGCATAGGGTTTTTAAGAATATAATTGGGTAGTTTTTTTCAATATAGGTGTCTCCGAGTTGGGTAAATAAATGAGTGGATGGGTTTCCATTGATAAGTGATGGAAAGGACACATATACAATTAATAAACAAATTTATATATAATACATTAGTTTTAAATAAAAAAATGGAACCATGTGGAAATAATTTCAAATAAAATATTTTATATGAATGAAAAAACTTTAAAAAAATAAAATCTGTATAGGTTTAAGATGTATTCTAAACCATATATTTGGGTTTAACTCCTTTGGTTTCCGATTTAAACCTTAACCTTGGTACCAACATTTTCAATTTTAATGGGTTATAATTTGACTTGTAAAGTGATAATTGGATCATTATTGGAAAAGGTATGACATTTTAGACAATATCTAATCCAAATTTCCTCCTTCATGATTTTATTTATTTTAAAATAATTTAATAGAATATTTTTTAATATAAAATACAATTAATGTCATCTTAATAAATATTTACATATTTTTGAATTTAAAGTCATCAAGACAACAATGGAATTATAATATAATCCATTTAACAATAAATTAAAAATTATTATTAAATTTAATTTTTTTTTGAATACTACAATTCAACCCAGATACATTACATTTATTATTTTTAAAAAGGCTCTAAGTTGATATATATACAAAACATAGATGAGTATGGACAAAATACATTAATCCAATAGGGTAAAGGAAAGTGTTTCGATGACTCTAAAGCCTTTTAAAAATATTTTTTTCTTTAATTTTCTGATTTACCATTTACCATAGTTACTATTAATAATTTAAAAAAAAGGAATATGTTTTTTGAATTGTATCCTCCTAATTCCAAATATGGAATCTATTTTTTAAGAATCAATTACTAGAAGAGGTAGTTTTAAATTTTAATTTAATTTCATAAAATGCAACAAAAATGTAATATTTATCCCAATAAAATTATTTATTTTATGTTATTTAAAAGGGATATTATGACTAAATCAATTATATAATGTTATATTTAAATTAATTTATTTAAATAAAATAAATTTCACTTTTACTAAAATCAGTTTTTGCACTTTTCAATAAAAACATTCAAAGAAATGAAAAAATCACCATAAGAAAACATTAAAATGATGATTTAAAAATAATATTTATTTTTAAAAATAATATTTAAAAAAAATTAAAATTAAATTTTAATATTAACACAAAAAATTATATAAAAAATCACTTTTAAATTAAATTCATTTTTTACGTAAAAAATAACCTCACAAAAAAATAGAGTTCTTATTTTAAAAAAATCAATCTATAAATTTTTATTGAACAAAACCATTATACATATGTTTCATAATTTAGTAACTCATTTTCATAAATTCCAATTCAACTACTAGGTTATAGAGGTCACATTTAAAAAATAATATTTTTCTAACATACCACAATTCTAATAATGATTGGTTTTCTGTGTTAAGCAAGCTATCGAGCATAGTATTATTTTAAACTAAATTTTTAGAGTGTTACATTACTCCCCCACCCCCAAATAAATTATTTCCACATAATTTTATCTCGGTCATCAAAGGTTCAATATTTGAAAATATTTGTTTTTTGAAACCCAACATCATTTAAAGGGATAATATAACTACCTTTAAAATGGGGAAGTGGGAAATCAAAAGTTTAACTAAAAAACAAATAGTCGAGTTCCAAAATGAATATAACATTGGAGATAAGCTAAAATATAGTCTTGATGATTAAAATAACATCCATGGACTAATATATAATGATAGAGAACATTTTCATGAGAAAGTAATTTAAAAAAACCACAAATCAATGAGGGGTTAAAATACATTCAATTCATGAAAAATAATGTAAAAATAACAACATTTTTATTTAATTGTCCTTTTCTTAATGTTTAATTATTCATTACTCTAAACATATATAACATGGAAAAAATATATGTGCATGTTTTATCTTTATTTCATAAGAACAATTTCATCATTTTATTGTGCTTCGATCAATTTCCACATCATCTCTTACTCTATGAAATAAATATTAATAATCAATTTTCCTTGAAAAAATATCAAAAATTAACATTTAATAGATTATAGTTACCATAAATGAATAAAATTTCATTCCTAATATCTTTAAATATTTACCAAAACTATCATGGTTTTTACAAATTATCCAATATAGATAAATATAAATCATTAATCTCTAAAACCACAATAATAAAAACCCATGTTCATATTAAATCATTTCATAAATACCTAAATGTAGACATCTTAAAAAATATTCCCCACCAAGTTGAAAAAAATAGAAATATTTTATCATGTATTCTTCTAAGTTCAATTTAATATTTATCTCAAAATAAAATTAATCACTCATAAATTAATATACAAAAAATGAATATTTATTATCATTTAATTTAAAAAAAATAAGCTTCTATTTTCCATAAATAAAATGAATCACCATAAATACATAGTAAAATCTGATATTTCATGAAAATATAATGCATCTATTATTCATAAAATAAAATCTTGTGGTTATATATAAGATAAAACATTTATTCCCAAATTATAGAAAACTATTTATCACAATTAACCATACTAAAATCAAAGATCATTTTCATAACAAAGGATGTCAATACCATTAAACTTTTGTTCACAAAATATTAAATCATTCTTTCATAAATAATCTTTTTAGTAGAACATATATTAAAACAAAGTATTTTATTCCTATAATGGTCTCTGAAAATATACTCAATCATTTTAAACATTAATAATATGAAACCTCAAAGGGGTATCAATTAATTTTAACTTATAATCAACGTTATACTTAGTAACCCATGACACATTAGGTTTATTTCATATTACTCTGTCATATCATAGTTTTTCATAGTTTATATCCTCTCATTCATCATAATGGGTCAACAAGAAATTATGAATTAACCTATGAAATTCCCCTGGGAGATTCAAATCAAGTGTGCAGTATCATTAACCATACACTAGAATAATGGCTGATATATACTTTAACAACTGTTTCCGGGGTTATTACCCCTAGATACACCTTTTCCAAATTCATGTCAAGCTTTTAGTATCCGAACAAGGATTCATTTTTAGGAAACCCACATAATCCCAATTATACTAAAAACTATATGATATTACCCTACAATTATACAAACAGTCATGTTCAGTCCTAGGGTTATGTTACCCAATAAATATTTTCCTAAATCAAGCTCCCAAGTTTTCTACTAAACATTATCATATTTGAACTATAATTCATGTGATCATAGAATCCTAGATCTTGTGGTTACTTTTTTGCACTGGAACTAGAAACCAGTGATGGAATCACAGTGGACCTAATAGCATAGTAGTCTTGGTAAACTAGATACATGCTCAAATCATATATTAAAATTGAAAACATAAAATACAATTGCTTATTTTATTTGTGATCATATTTAATATCTATGTAATATAATTTTATATTAATAACAGTACACTTATTGAAATCCTATAGAAAATTAACATAAGAAAAGAGTGTGATGAGATTATTATTAAATTAATGCATTCATGAGAAGCTAAATAAGTCATAAATAGAAAATAATGAATAAATGATGATCAAATAGTTTCATATAAATAGTAACATGATATTCAAACTTATTCATGGATATCAAAACTATTCTAATAATTACATGGATAGAAATAATTATTTTTTTAATGATAAAATACATAATGATAGGAATCTAAAACTTATTGTCATGACCAAATTCTAAGACATAATAAATAAATGGTAAGACCTAGGACAAATAAAAATTATAATTTTTATTATATAACCTACTGATTCATTTGTTGGGATTATAATACAAATGTATCCACCATATAAATAAATAATATAACATAATAAATATTCCTTAATAACAAAAAAATAAATATTGTAGGAACTAGCATACATAAGTTTAATAATTGACCAAATTAGAATGATCACAATCCATCCATAGAAATATGATTTATCATGTAATTATATTATACCCTCAGTATATTATATAATTCGTCAAATGATGTTTTCATATAAGAGAATACATTTAAAATGTCACTAAAATGTTTCTTGAGGAATATTCCCTTTTCATTTTGAAATCACTTATTTTAAATACAAAAATTCAAAAAAAAATAGGGAAATTTTATTTTTAATGAAACATGGAAAAATGTATATAAAACATTAAAATAAATATTAGTCATCCCAGTGGGAAAATTTGTTCTTGCATTGTATGTCAAAACAAAGTTCCATTCAATCCTACAGTAAAAGGAAACTCATTCGAAAAATCACAATAAGATTCATTTTTAATCATATTATAAAAATTATAAAATCGGTAAATATTATTTGAATAAACCATTGGAAAATATTCAAAAAATTATTAAAAATATCATGAAGAAAATATGGATATGAAAGAATCAAATTCCCAACATAATAAAAAAATATGGTTTTATATTGAAACATTATTTCAGTATCTTGAGTAATTAAGGAGAGTAAAATTAAATTAAAATGTACAATATATATAATTTATTATATATAATAAAATATATTTGGTCAATTATATAAATATTGGATAATTACCTTAATAAAAACATAAAACAAAAATAACCTCGAATATGGATGCTATTGTGAAATAAACACATACAGCTTTGGTAAGTTTTGAATAAAAACCAATTGGATGAAATAAATTTATTTTTATCTTTAATAACATTAATTAATAAATCTTAATGACATAAAATTTAATATTATCCTTATATACACATCATAGTCATATATAGTTTCATAACATCAAATATGTCTCAACAAATAATATTGGGATTAAGAGCTCTTACCAGAGGTCTGACTTGTTTCTTAAGTGATTTTAATATCTTATATAATTTTTTTGAATATGCTATAATTATTTAAAAGAATAATATATATACATATAATATCATATATTATCAACTTATAACATTTCAACACATATTTATTGGTAATTATTTATTAAAATCTGAGTTTATGAGTGTTAACTGTTTTATTTTTAGTGTAAGTTTTGGTTTGATGGATTTGGTAAATTCATATTTATCATGGTTAAATAATATAAATAATTATAATAATGATATAAATATCATATATAAAGATTATAAATGTAAATTTATAATAATTCATTAAATTGGTACATGAATAATGAGTCACATTGCTTCATGAACGTGGAAGTCAACATGTACGCACAAGCGACGTTATCGATTTTTTAACGGCCGGAAGGGTAAGAATGTAAATGAAATATCAAATTTAAAGTAATATAATTATATCAAAACAATCATATATATTTATTAGTAATATCAATATAACCATCCATTTAAATGTTTTTAGAAATGTGAATTACAATGATTCGTAGAGAAAGTAAGTCGTACATTAGTATGGGTGATGTGTTTTGATTTTCATACAATGGAAAATAGTGTAAAATGAGTTTATCATAATATTAATAAAATATTAGTGTATTTAATATAATTATTCAATTATTTTAGTGTGGTTACAACAGATTTAGAAGTATTATAAGAATAAATTAATTTGAAAGATTCTTAAAAACAATTACTTCTTCTTCGATAGACCACATTTAGATCCATTCTTAAGGACAATTATAATGGTATTTTTAGAAACTTAAAACTACTAAGTAATGTATATAAAAGTTTATAAGATAATTTAGGAGGTTTTTATAGAGATTGGTGACCCAAAGTGGTGTAAAGAATATAATGGAGGGTTGTTCATTTATAAGTGACGGAAATGACTCACATGGAATTAATAAAATGATTTAAATATTATAAATTCATGTTTTTGTGAAAGTGTAACCATGTGGACTTAATTTAAAATATATGAATTTATTTTCTTGTAATTTCTTCAAATAATAAAATTTTTATATGTTTAAGTGGTATTTTAAACCTTATCTTTTGGTTTAACACCTTTTTTAACCAATTTTTACAATAATTATGGTAATAACTTTTTCAATATTAAAGGGATATATTTTAATTTATAAGGTAAAAATTGAATCATTAATGGACAAGGTATGAACTTATATACCATACCTAATCATACTTTTCTTATTTAAATATTTTATAATTTTTAAATAATTTAATAATATAACATTTTACACAAAATACAATTAAAGTCATTTTATAATAAATTCACATAATATAAGATTAAATACGTCAAGAAACCAATAAAATTTGAATATAATCTATTTAACCACCAATAATTGATCTTTTTAACTATAAACCTACTTTTAACTATAATTCATCCCAAATACATCAATTTTTATGTTTTTATAATTATTTAACTTGATTTTTTCACTATTGTGTAAGAACTTTGTCGGGGTTGTAATAGAATTTAAGGTAATTATATAATCACTAGAAATTACAGATAAAATTAAATCATAAAAATAAATTTGTTTTTATATAAATTACAACTAATTTTTTAAAAAAAATAATTTTTATCCTTATGTGAACATACAAAATTAATTTAAAAGCAATATAGTGAAATTCTTTGTATTTTTCATTATAGAAAAAATAATATATTTCATTATAAAAGAAGAAAGGATATGAGTGGCTATAAACTATAAATTTATATGATTATTTATAAACTAAAACAAATAAACTGGGTAAATTAATGTGTAAGGGTGATTTTAAAAATATACATTTTTTTATACTTAATTTCTTGATTTACCCTTTTCCATGGTGACAAATGTTTAGCACAGTTACTATTCATAATGACCAAAAAAATGACACTATTTTCCAAATTTGAACATAATAATTAAAAATATGGAATCCTTCGAGATTCAATTCCAATAAGTGGTAGAAAGAAATTTTAATATAAAAGTGTAAAACACAATGAGAAACAGTTTAAAAAAAAATATATTGTTAAACATAAAAATGAACTTATATCAAAATATAATATGATGTTTATTACTATTGGATCATTTAAATAATATTAAGTATAATGATTATTTTTTACATTAAATCCAAATAAAAAACATAATGGGGCTTTTAAATTACTTGATTAAAATAAATGAAGTTACAGTTTTACAAAAATTGGTATTTTCACTATTCACTGAAAAATATTTTTTTTAAAAAAATCATAAAAATTCACCGTAATATAATATTAAAATGGTGATTTCAAAAATTGAATTAATTTTTTTAAATAATATTTATACAATTATAAGAAATTAATTATAAAATCCATGCACAAAATTCAATAAAAAATATTTTTCAAGAAAAATCATTTTTGAAGTATTAAAAGTCCTCACAAAAAAATCAGTTAATAATTCATCAGAATTAATCAATATATTTGTATTAAGGATGGAAATTAAATATATATATATATATATATATATCAAAATGTGGTTACTCTAATTCAAACCCTCCCATTCAATGGCTATGTTATAACGGTCACATTTAAATAATAATATTTTTATAATATATCACAAGTTACTTAAAGCTTTGTGTTGAGGGTTTACAAAGATATTGATTATAATACTCTTTTGAAATTAATTATCAGGTTTTTAATTTCTCTCACACATAAATAAAATTTTTCCCCAAAATTGTATCTCAACCAATAAATATTCATTATTTTAAAATACATTTATTTTAAACCTACATCGTTGAAACAGATAATAAAACCTACATTAAATGGGGGAAGTGTAAAACCTAAATGTTACTTGAAATGACATATCATTTAGTTCCTAAATAAAGATAAGAGTGATTTAAAATTAAAATATAAACATGTAGGATAAAAATAACATCAAATTACCAATATAGAGTGATGGGAAACAAGGTAATGAGAAATTTAATAACCATAAAACCATAAATCAGTGAGGGGTTAGAATTTTAAATTCATTATAAATAAAGATACAAGAATAAAAATTTTATTTAAAAATCCTTTTAACAAAATTAATTGATTATTTTACTATCAATATATATAACATGTGAAAATATACTTACTTGATTTTTTTGCTATTCATATAAAAAGTTTCATCATTTTTTTGTCCTTTAATCAATTTCCACTTAATCTCTTACTCCAAAAACTAAATATTTATATGGAATTTTTCATGAATAAATAACTAAAATTATCTTCTAAGGAATTATTAGATGAATAAAATAATTAAACTCTGATCCATCTATCTATAAAATTATACCAAAACCAAATTAGTTAGCATAAGATAGCCAATATGAAAAAAATCAGTAAATTAATCTCCAAAACCAAAAAAATAACACCCAAAGTTAATAGAAATCAATTTATAAATAAATAACCTTAAAAATAATATAAAATATCCCTCACCAAGTCTAAAACCCAAAAATTAGAAATATTTGATAACATATTATTCTAATAATAATTTAACATGTATCTCAAATAAAAACTAATCATCCATAATGTCATATACAAAAAATATATATGCCCTATCATATAATATTCAAAATGAGGTAATATTTACAATAAATAAATTGAATTACTACAGAATCATAAAAAAATTATATATACTGATAAAAAATAACTAACCCATTATTCTTCAAATAAAATCTCATAGTTATTTATACAATAAAATAAATATTCACAAAATAATAAAACCCTTATATCCAAATTAACCATATTAACATCACATATCATATTACAATTAAATTTTATCAATATCGTTCAACTTGTTTCCCAAACTATAATATAATTCTTCTGAAAATAACATTTTCACTAAAACATATACTCAAACAAATTGTTATATTATCATAAATTTCTAAAAAATATCCTTAATAACCTTCAACATTAATCATAAGAAACTTCAAAAGGGTTATCTACGGATTTAAACATATGATAAAACTTATAAATATCAACTTATAAAACAAAATTATTAATTTGTGATGCCTCGCATCATTATGGATTTTGAAAATAAAGAGAAATTTCAATTTTTGTTCCAAGAATTGTTTCAAGACTAATGTGAAGAATTTTCCTATATGTTGACCTCAGATAATTTTTTCAGCCACTCTCTTGTTCTAATAATATGGTTTTTACCCTAGTAAAAGAGTTATGGAAATATGATCCACTAATTGTTTTAGAATATAAATTATTTAATTAAATAAATGATAATATATTTGCATGTTTACATTTGGTTATATCATTAAAATAGTGTATTACATTGAGATTTAATCTCTATAGTTGAGTCCATAATTCAGTGTTTTCCAAGGAAAGGCATAAACCCATTACGGGCACTCGGGGTGGGCCCAAGACCCTTTTCATTATCTTTTTCTCTTTATTTATTATTTTTCTTTCCTTTTTATTTTTACTCTTTTCTTTTTTCTACTTTCCCATTTGGATTCCCATGTATACCACATTGGGATTTAGAGTCATGTGAGAAATAGAGGTAGGGTGATATAATTGGGAAATAGATGAGGACACATCACCCAGGGAGATCATTCATAGGTATATTGCGGTTCAACGGGTGCATGGAATAGATCTCATGTGAAGCTTTAAGATTTTCCAGTAAAAGGTGGGCATGTTTTCTTGTTTTTACCATAAATCCATATATCATTATTTTTATATATTTTAAATCCATTTTTGTATTATTTGGGACTCAATGAGGGTCAATCTTGGCTTAATAAAAAATAGTGGAATTCAGACTATTTGGGTTTTTTCATTCAAGAAAATTCATATGCATGGGTTTTAGTTTAGAGAGAACATGATATGTGTTATTATTATTTGGGAAAAATAAATTTTGTGTACTGCACACCATGTATATGGGAGTATAATCATTGTAGTGGTGACTTTATGTGTGGGTGAGCACTCGGAAAGACACCCCATGTTGAGGGCATCTGGTCGTGTAGGGAACATAAACAAAGTGTGTGTGACATGCATGAGTAGTGAAAATGTATTGTAGTTGTCCAAACCTCATGTATGGTATATGGCTAGTTACCCCATGTAGGACAAACATCGTATATGTTCGGTGCATGGGGTTTAGTAAAGAGATTATATGACATATGGGGATGAGGTACATGGTCAGGTATCCCATTTATGGTATACAGAATGTACTTTGGAAAACAACATGCTAGGTGGACGAGGTAACATGGCTAGGTAAGACCTTTGAGGGTACACACCATTTACCTGAAGAACACATCCTGTAATTTTATCACTTTTATCTTATAATGCTTATTTTTTAGCCATGGAGTCAGAATTGGATATAATAGAAGTCTATTATTAGGGTTTTTATACATAGTTTTTTATGGTGGGATCATTTTAGTGTTTAGAGGATATCTAGATGGTGTTTTGGATGGGATTTCATTTGTAGGAGGATTTCATGGAGGTTTGGATTCAAAATCCTTTTCTAGGGTGGGTTGTGAGATGAAAGTTCTAGGTGAGGGTTGTGATGTTATTATTTAGAATATATTGTGGACGATCGGTGAGTTTTGTGTAAATTTGTTTTAAATAAACCCTATAAGTATGGATCTAGTAGTATTTATGAGGAGATCTTGGTGTATCCCTGGATAGCGGGACTAATTTCTTGAGGATAGAGATATTAAGGTGTAGATATTATGGTTTTGGATCAGTTTTTTTATCCTTTGGGATAGGTTGACATTGTGGGATGGAAGTTATAGTTACGTGTTGTTAAGTTTTTGAGATGAGTCAGAGGACTCTTGACTTGTGGATGATTTGGTACCCAAGAATTGGTTGTTTTCTGGGAAGACTAGTTGGGGTTTTCTTAAGTGGGATTTGATTGAGGTTTCTATTATGAGGATAAGACCATATATAGGGGCTCCGACTTTAAGGTATTCATGAGGCCCATTGAGAATTACCATATAGTAATTTTTGTTCTTTGGATGCCTATTTTGAAACATTGTTGACTAAGGATCATTAGGAGGCCACTATGGTTTGTTTGGGATGTTTCTTCACTATGTGTGTCACATGTTTTGGATGATCATGAGTAACACCTTGTTGGTTTTCCTACTCTTAATGTGTACTTTTTTGGGTTGAGGATATTTTATAGGAATGGAATGAGAGCTTGGTGTTCCATATGAGTCCATAATAGGATGTCACTTTGTGTTGTGAGATCAGGGATTTTGTAATTCTTATGTTTTGGTATACCCCTAAGGAGGATTGGTGGGAATCCCCTAGTAGAATTTTTTTCATATGATGAAATTCATGGGATCGATGGTGTTCACATGCTTTCTTGGATGAGAGTTAATTAGCTCTTATAGATCAAATCCTTAGATGATGGGTTGGAGAGATGGACCGACCCATGTTCAGTTAGCATTTATCCTACGCGTTTGAGACTCTTTCTTCTCAAAAATTTCGTTATGGGAGGATACCCTTGGGATATCTTGAATCGGTTATTTTCCCCATGATTTAATTTGGTTCTCTCTTATGTTGGCTAGTCGTGGGTTGGCATTGTTAAAGAGCCGATGTACAATCTAGATGAGTGAACTACCCCTAGTTGAGTATGTACCAAGGATATAGGGAGGATTTAATTTTCAGGGTTGTTTTCTCACTCTTAGCCTTGTGTGTGGATCCCATAAGGAAGTGTGGCCGTCAAGTCCATATGGATGTTTTCAATATGGGGGTGTATCTATTTGGTCCATGTTTTTTTGGATCATGATTTGTTCTGCATGATGCTTGGGACATGACATATTCTCACACGCATTGTGGGGAGATTTCGTTGCATATCTAAATCATACCATTGAATCTTATATCGAACTATGTTTTCATTATCATGTGAATGGCTATGTTACACCCTTAGGTGTGATGTTTTTCATTTTTCTTTAGTAGTTTTGGGCCTCTAGTGTAGATCCAGTGGATGCGCCTGATGTCGTCGAGCTGGGTGAGACATAAGATTTAAATCTCTTTTCATGACCCAGAGTGGGGATAGATTTACCTTGGGTGTCAAGATAGAACCCATAGTTTGATGATTTATTTTTGTTTATCACCTTTTTATTGTTTTCTGTTTATTTTGAGCTAGATTTTATTAGTTTTCAACTAGGGAATTCATATCATGCGTTCATTCACTTGTTATAAAAATAGATTATTGGTTCTATATTGGGGTGGCCAACAAATATATATTTCTCAACCCTTATACATGGACCTCAATGTGCATGCAGACCTAATGTTTACATTCATGTTGGAGAATAGGTTATGTAATGATTGGGGCTAAGGCACAGTGTTTCTTGATCAAGTGGAGTTGCTCGTGTGGAGTCTCGGGATTATTCTAGGGAATATTGAGCATCATGGAGATAGTATATATGGTTTGGATTGATGTTGGTAGTAGATCCTAGTATATCTATTTTCATTTTGATTGTTTTTTATATGTGTTTGTCCTAGTGGGCTATCGAATGTTGCATGTTTTTCAAACTTTTGAGTCTGTATGATTCTATGAGGAATTTTATTTATTATGACATGGTTCACGTTTAGTTATTTATTATGAATACTCATAGGGTTATCCTTGTGGATGTTTGCTTATGTTACATTGTTATTACATTCTAAAAAGATTTCATAGTCTCTTCCCTATATATTTTAAACCATCGCTACTAGTCAGCAACCCCAGGCGTATGCGTAAGTGCACTTGAGGCCCTATGGAAAGCTAGATTGGGTGACATGTTAGGTAAACTTGGGAGGGTTCAATACATATTCCATATTACTATGGAATATAATAGTCTATAATTTCTTGTATTCTCTCATTTATAATAGTGGTTCATAAATAAAATGTGAATTGACCAAATAATATCCACTAGTAGTTGAAAACCATGTGTACAGTAAAAACACATACATCATGAACTAGAATGATGGTTAAGATAAACTTGACCAAATATTTTGTGGTTATATCCTCTAGATTTATATATTCTAAAACCATGTCAATATATAGTATCTAATAAGATATGTATTCATAGGAAAACTACCTAATCTCTACCTTAGAAAAAACTTTATGTTGTTATCCTATAATTAGATATACCCTCAAGGTAATTCATTATGTTATGTTTCCAAATATATGTTTTCCTAAATCTAGTTCCAATGTTTTCTAGTAAAATTTCCCTGATGATAACTATAAATACAAAAATCCTAGTATCCCAGAGCTAATGGTCACCTTATTACATTGGAAATAGATAAAATTGATCATATCATAATGGACCGAATTGTTTATTAGTATTGGTGAAGTAAATAAATTTTTCAATATTAGAATAAATTTGAAATCCTAAAATATAACATAATATATTATTTGAGATAAACATTATTATCTCTAGAAAACCATTGTATGAAAATCAAAGTACACTTCCTGACATCTTATGGAAAAGAAACCTAAGAATCTGGTGATCTGAGATTCTCAATAAGGGAATGTGTACAACGAAACCAAAATAAGGCATGAATAATAAGGAATAAATGATGATTAAATAATTTCATATAAATAATCACAATATATTGGAACATATCAATGGATATCATAACTATTTGGAAAAATCACATAAACATCAATAATTGATTTCATAATTATGGAATACATAATGATGGAATTTAAAACTTACGATCAAGGCCTCATGACAAGAAATATAACATAAATGAAAAGTACTTGTATAAATACGCAACTTCGTTTCTCTCGTGACACTTGATATTTTTCTAGGGGATATATAATTATGGGATTCACTAAAAACATAATAATTCCATTTAAATAATTATATTAATACACAATAAAACATAATTAACTTTCCTTAATAATCAATAACAACCCATATTAGAAGAAATATCATAAAGAATGTCAGTAATTTCACTAATCCAAATGATCAAAATCCATAAATATAAATATATTGTATGGTTTCATTAGTTTATATCCTCAATAAAACATAAAATTTATCAATGTCTATTTTCATAGATGAAAATACTTTTAAAAGATCACTTGAAAATTTGATCAGAAAATGACCTTTTCATTTTGAAATAAATTATTTAAAATATAAAAATTTCTAAATTATTTTTAAAAATAAACATAGAAGACAATAACTAATGATTCAAATAAAATTTTATTCATTATTGTATAAAAATTATTTTGTGTGGTTTATGGTAAAAAAAATTAAACCTTAGGTAAAAGGAACCTTGTTTGCAATCGACAAGAATAATTTTATAGAAATTTATAAATACTAAAAAATTGGTAAATTAAATTTAATAAATTTTTGGGGAGTATTAAAAAAATATTTGTTGGAATACCTTCAACAATATATATATATATAAATGAAAAACATTCCCAACTAAATAGAAAACCAATTTGTTTCACCATAAAAATTAAGTTTCCTGTGTACCTAAAGAGAGGAAAATGAAATGAAAATTTATAATTTCTAGAATTATTTTTGGAGAATAAAATATATGGGTTTAAATATATAATTATAATATAATTCTAAAATTGTAACGTTTCAACATAAAAAACCAAAAATAATTATGAGATTATGAAATAAACTGTTTCCATATTGGTAACATTCGAATCAAACCCCCTTGGATAAAATAATTTCATTTGTAAATTTAAATACCATGAAATAAGAATGAATTTTGATATAGAATGTCAAGGTATCAGTATATGCACCTCATCAATAAAAATATTTTCATATCATCATATATTTATCTATAAAACAATATTATAATGAAAAACCCATACCATAGGTCCTACTTGATTTGTATGTGATTTTTACCACATGTATAATAAATTTAAATATATTATAATTATAAAATTAAACCATATGAATAATTATAATATCACATATGATCCACTTATAAAATTTATCACTTGTTTATTAATATTTAATTATTCAAATCAATGTTTGTGAGTGTTAACTAATTTACTTTTCATTTAAGTTTCAGTTCAGCGGTTTTTGTCCTTGAAAATGTCCTAGGGTTATAAATAAGGTTAATAATGGTATAAATATTATATACATTCAATATTTTTATATTTTTATTCATCCTTGAAATTATTATAAGAAAAATGGGTCATATTGCTTCATAGAGGTGTAAGTGTACACATATACATGAGGGACGTTATCATATTTTAACAGGTGTGAGGATAAGAAGTTAAATGTTATATTATATTTAAAGGATAATAATTATTTTAAAATTTTTATATATTTTAATTAGTTCCATTTTATAACTATCCAATTAAAATGGTCATGAAAAACAAATTACATGGGTACATGGAGATCGTAATTCGTACATATGCATGAATGATGTTTTTTCTTTCTATAGTATATAAAAGTGATGTAAAATGGTTTTAATATGATAATAATAACATATAAGTATATTAATGGAACTTAATTAATTATTTTTGGATAATTAATAGATATTTATGGAAACTATAATATGAAATAAATTTGAAAGAGTCTGTAAAAACGTTTATATATTCTTCAATAGACCTCCTTTAATTCCCTTTTTAACAACACTTGGAATGGTATTTTAAGAAAACAAGAACCAAAAAATAATTAATAGGTAATTTTATAGGATAATTTTGTATGTTTTGGTTGATATATTTCGCTCAAAGTGGTGTAAATAAGATATAGGAGGGGTCTCCTTTAATAAATGAACCGAAGGACACAAACAGAATTAATAAATATTTTTTAATAGTATAAATTCATTTTCATTTGAAATTTGAATCATGTGGCTATAATTTCGTATTCAATATATGATATTGTTTAAATTATTTAAAATAATAAAATTTTGATAGGTATAATTGGTATTTTAGACATTATCTTTCGGTTTATCCCATTTGTTGACCAGTTTTATCCCCAATTGTGGTAATAATGTTTTCAATATTAAAGGGCTATAATGTAACATATAAGGTATCAAAATTATCATTTATCGGAAAGGGATAAAATTTTAAACCATATAACATCTAAATTTTTCTTCTAAAATATTTCTTTAATTTTAAAATAATTTCATAAAATATTATTTATCATAAATAATATTAAAGTCATTTTAAAAACTACTCAGATAATTTAACTTTAAATGCATCAAGACAACAATGTAACTTCAATATAACTAATTTGAACATTAATAATATAATATTATTAACAGTAAAATTATTTTTAAACTATAATCCATCACATATATGTTACATTTAATGATTTTATAATTATTTACATTGATTTTTCCACTACTTGTAGAAGCACTTTGTCTGCATTATATAAGGGTTTAAGGTCATTATAAAATCACTAACAATCGGTAATAAAATAAAAAAATAAAAAAATCCATTACTCTCAAAATAATATTCAAAATTCTTTTAAAAATAATTTTTATCCCTATTCGAACATATAAAATAATTCTATAAGCAAGAGATTGACATTTTTTATTTCCCTTAAATTATTATATATGTCATTATCAATGTAAAAAAGTATCCAAGTGGGTATAAATTCAAAACATAGATTATTATGAATAAAATATATACATAATATAAGGTAGAAAAAAAATTATGGTATTTTCAAAGAATTTTCAAATTATTTCTATCTGTAATTACTTGATTTACCCTTGATCGTGATGATCAATTTTTACCAAGGTTACTATTCATAATAATAATAAATAAGGGGGAACAGTTTGAAAAATTTGAAACTCATGATTCCAAATATAGAATCCATTTTTCAAAGTACAATTCCTATATGTTTTAGGAATCAATTTTATTAATAATGACATAAAATGAAACAAGAAATAGTTTTTAGAAAAATGTATTTTAAGCCTAAAAGTGAATGTACACCAAAATTATATATAATTTAAATTATTTTAGAATGGATATTATGATACTTTTAAACCAAATAAAAAATATTATATTTAAATTACTTTATTTAAATAAAATAAGTGAAATTTTAAATAAAATTGGTATTGTCGCTATTCACTGAAAAATAAAACTTTTTAGAAAATACCAAAAATTCACCCAAATATAATATTGAAATTATGATTGAAAAAATGATATTATTTTATTCAAAAAAGTATTTATTAAATTGATTGAAATTAAATTATAATATTCATTCATAAAATTTAACAAAAATCTTTTTTAAAGAAAATATCTTTTTAAACCATAAAATGACTTCACTGAAAATTCAGTGCTTATTTGATAATAATTGATAAATAAATTTATATTGAGTTAGACCATTATACATATATTTCATAAGAAGGTTATTCATATTCACACAAATAAATTCAATGGACAGGTTATAATGGTCACATATATATAATAATATATTTATAATATATCACAATTTATTCAAAGCTCAGTGTTGTGTGTTAAGAAAGCTTTTGAGTATAGTATTAATTTAAGATACATTTTTAGTGTGTTAAAATACATGAGTTTAATAAATTATCCAACATTTAAACATACATAATATAATATATTTCCTACAAAAATCCATAATATTGAGATAATCAATGGTTGCTTGGGTATAACACTGTCGGTGACGCCATTTAACTGGCATATAGTCATTCATTTTAGTTTTAGTTTATTTCAGGACAAAAAAGTATTTTTTTTATATGATTTAAGAAAATTACTAGCTTAGATGAATTTTTAAATAACTCTATAAGTTTAATTGTTTATTTTATTAAATTATAGATAATAGTGAATTCATAGTTGGGTGCAATGAAATTTAATCATATATTTCATGAAATTTTTTAAAGTAGTAAATGCATGGTTTTGTGAATAGTTAAAATACTATGAAATTAACCATTTATTTTTATAAAATTTTGATAGGATGTAATACATATCATTTTTGGTTTTCTAACTATCTATTCTGACTACACATTCAAAAAATATATATGATCCAGTTTTAAAACTGATAATTTTCATCTATTGGACCCCATTAAGACACCCAACAAATTTTCAACAAGATTAGTGATTCTATAAATTGATTTCAAGTGAAACCAACCATTTTATAGTGAATCTATCCCAAGGATTGGATTAAGAAATTTCATTTTAAGAATATGGGGTCCTTGATCTAATATCTTGGTTGATATATATTTCTCTCTCTCTCAATATATATTTCTCAATATATTAGAAAATCGGATTTTTGGATTTGATCATGGATTAAATGATCTTAGTATTAGATTTTCTTATATGAATAAATAGATTGGATTTGAGATGTCATCAAAAAATCATAATATATGAAATTAGTGGATTTATTATAAGGTTTTTAGATTTCAGAATCACTTTTAATGGTCTTTATTATTTGTTATTTTATTTTCGTGACCTTACATTAAATTACCTGGATTTATATATTTCAAATAATTTTTTATTTTAAATAAATTTTAAAAACAATGAATATTAATTTATGAAACTATTTTATGGGTATATGAAAACTATGAGTATTTAATTTAGTAAATCATGGTATTTTCTTTTAAAAAAGAATAAATATTAAAAAACATGGTTTTTGAATTTAAATGATGGTTTTTTTTGAAAATTATTGAAATTTATAATTAAATGAAATATATATTTGGATTTAAAATAATAAATTTGGTATAAATTTATTTCAAAAATTTAATAGTTTTGGGAACCCATTTAGTGAATAAAATGGATGGATAGAAGTGTTATTAGAATAGATGGATTGAATAAATAAACAAACAAAAATGATGGATTTTTCAAAAGAGAAATGAACCATGAAATAGATGAGAAGATCTAGGAAGTTAAATATCTAGACATATGACAATTCGTTGTGGGTGACAAAATGATCATTTTTTGAAGTGGGTTTTCATTTATTACACATGATGATTATAATATTTATATAATATATAATCTTTAATGTATGTATGTTATTGTGATGTTGATACCATTTTTAAAATTGATTGGGGTGAACTAATTAGGGGTACCCATGTCATGGAAACTCATAGGGGGTTTGGGTGAGAAATGATATTTTTTTATGTTAAATTATTTTATAAAATGTTAATTGATAAAGGTGTTTCTAATTTCTCTAAAATTAAAATCATTAATTATCCATATATATATCATTAATGGTAATATAACGAATCTATATGGGATATTTAATCTTGTTAATTTTTACGCACATCTGCATTCATGCCCCAATTTTCATGTATATAGTGCATGTCATTATTCAAGAAAAATAAATATTGTTCATCAATAGTGGACCATAAAAACTATTGAGGAGGGGAGATGTGTTGGGGAACAATTAAATTTTGTACAAAGGATTTGGACTATCTATATAGGACTTGATATAATCTTATTAAGTGTTTTTTTATTTTGTCTAAGATACATGGTTTTGGTATTTCTTTTTCATTTCTTTCTCATTTTAATTATTATTTAAAATTGGAATTTTTTATGAAAAATATATTTTATATAACATGTTAAGTTATGTTATTTGAGGTAAAAAGTGTTCTATAATAGTTTATTTTTATCATTAACTGAAATTATCCATACTCTGGTGACCAAGGAGTTTGCTTGAGACTATGTAACACTCCTCAATTAGGGTCTTGAGATTTTGGTATTCAAGTTAAGAAATTAAAAACTACAGTTAATGAATATCTTAAAATTATGTACTAATAAGTCTATGGATGTTGTGGAGATTATATATATTGGAATCAATATATAAAAATAAAAATCTGTTGATTTCAATTTTTTATAGAAACTCTAGTTTCCATGAAGATCGAGTAAAATAAATGTCTAAATATCACTAGAAGGATTTATTTTTTAGAGTGATATATAGTTTAATATAACCATGAAGGTTTTATATGGGTGTTGTGTTCATGAATCTTTCTAGACATTGTTAAATAATACATACATGTGAATGTATTATAGAATTTGTTTTTACTTGGGATTGGATTGGAAAATTGTTTTAAATGGGTTCTATTTTGGATAGTGGTTTATAAAGTTTCCCTATCATGATTCAAGTATCACTGAGGGGGGGGGAGTGATTCAAAGAAATATTTTTCTTTTATGTTTCCCTACTTTTGAAAAAAAAATTGCCCCTCTAATAATTTTTTTTTCATTGCGGAACACAATTCAAACACACGTCCTTAGGAACACAAGAATTTATAGGGTTTACTACTCAATAAGAGTAGTTACTTATTTGGTATGGTTTAGAAACAATATAGTACCATAAATTCCACTAGAAAATAATCCTTTTGTGAGGAACATAATGAGTTTTTTATTCCTTTAAAATCATGTAAAAACATTGAAAAAAATCAAATAGTTCATGTACTTCTTCTAGGAAAAAATGATCTAATTCAATGTTCTGATGCTTCTTGGTCAACTTCCCCAAATTTAATCGTTTAAAACAATTATTTTCTTTCCTACCTATAAGTTGGTAGAAACATACTTTTAGTACTCTATTGACTACGTTGCCTCATTTATGAACTACATAAATCCTCCATGAACGGAATTACACTATGTAGTGTGACTGTTTCACATACCATCTCTTCTTCTATGAAAACATTATGCTCTATGGATGATAAATTCCCCAAATACTACTGATACTCCTCATATTTCCTCTTATCCAAGGGCGAACCCTACTTCATAGAAATTGAATTTTTCTTTGAACCGTCCCTACATAGAAAATGGATGATTCCTACATGGATCACCTCTCCAACTTGGTATATTTTCCTTTTTAGGATATAGTCCCCCATAAAATGCTTCTACATATTGTCCCAAAATATTGACTCAATCATAAAAATGATCCCCCACGAACTGATTCCTCCTTCACAGAATCAATCATCCATGACCAATTTTTTTATAGAATTATCATTCTTGAACTACTTCCAGCTTCTCTAAAATTATTCCACATAAATGTTCTATTCTTATAATATTCAGTATCTTTAATGACGTAATTACCTATCCTTATATAATAAACTAAACCCTCAAATTTTTCTAATCCAACTTTCCCAACGTTTCGACGTGGTAATGTCTTCACCGCACATTATGCTCTTCCTATGGACATTTTTTCCTTCGCGATATATGTACCACCATTATTACATTACTGTAGTCGATTCCCTCTGTGAATGGATCACTGCCTCTATTCTGTGAAAGAAAACCTTCACCACGAATTTCATGCCTTCCATGAACAATGGTCCTCCCACGAATCACAAACTTATCTGTAACTTTCCTGTCTTCCAGCGACATATTTAATTCCAATCACAACTGAATATGATTGGAAACATCTTTTCTCCTACTTTCCTTCATAATAATTGCAACACAAGTTATCCAAACTACTTATTAAATTTTTGAAATACAAATCATCAAAGTATCATCATATTTACCTAGTGTTTTAAAAAAATTAATTGATTTATATTTTTTGATAATAAAACTTAATTATTCAAATAAAAACTCTTCTTACATCCTTTTCCATCCAACATGGTTCCTATAGGTTTGAAAAAAATTCATAAAGTGTTTTTTTTAAAATTATTTTTTATAACTTTAATAGAAACAAATTGGAAAATAAAAGAACAAATAAAATGAATAAGTTCTCTTAAATAAATTATCTGAAATTAAATTCTTTTATGAGATATTACTTTTTTAGGTAAAACGTTTATAACATTAACATTATTAATTTTCAAGGAATTAAGAAAGAGTGTGGTTATTTTCTTACAGGTTATTTGACTGTCATTTTAGAATTATCTCAGGAAGAGAACATTATCATTAACAGGGATCTTGGAATATATGATATTCCATTGAAATCATGATTAATTATTATAGTCCATTATATATATTACAGTTTATATAAACAATGATGTATTGGGAAATTTTTATTAAGATATAGAGTACTAAATTTAGAATCATCCTATTTTATGAGTTTATAGTTGTTTTTATGAAATTAGAGATTGTTTAGATGGGATCAACTGAATATTTTATTTTTCATGAATCCCAAGTTCTTTAAAGATAGATATTATTGATTATATAGTGTATAAAACAATATTAATGTGGAATAATGTGTTGTCATTGGTAAATTTTCATTAATATAATTCATGGGTTCAATTTCAAAATTTATTTAGATGATAATTTTACCAATATTTTTTATATTTGAATAAATATAAAGATTTCCTAAATTTTAAATTGGGTGATGTACTATTACATGAGTTTGTGAATCATATTACATGGTTTTTTCATTTTGTACCAAAGTTGTAAGATAGTTAAAATCACAATTCATAGAGATTTGAGATAAAAATTTAACCATCATTTTGTAAAAATTCATTTCTTTTTATCTTTTATACTTGTTTAGAGGTGGTGATCAAAAAGGATATGGAAAAATTAAGAATTATGATGGCCCAGAATTATATCACTTCTCTTATTAGGGAATAAGACAGTGTTGATTTCATTATTATAGAAGAATGAGACATTAGAGATGAGATTTTCCTAATGAACCAAAATCATTTAACAAGTTTGGATGAAAGACATATCTAAATAGAATTTCTTTCTTTCTTTTCAACAGGATGTTGTGATATGGTATCTAATTTAGTACAGTTATTGAGTATAATGATTTATATTTTTAGGCGATATATCTTATAATAAGATATGATGTATCTTTTTATAGGGTTGAATATAGAAGAATCAAGGGAAATGTTTTTCTAGAGAGCATAAAGTAGAGGGATATCATGTTAGACCTATAATAGTATGCGATAACTTTAGGGTTATTGCTATATTTATCACAATTGTTTTTTATATATATTAATCTAATTTAGTCAGCTATACCAATGTATTATATCAATTGGGTTTTCATTTAAATCTAACACTTTATTTTATTAATATTTATAAACCCTAGTTGGAAGGGAGGACTGATAAATAGTTTTCTAACCTCTCCCATTGTGCCAGGTAATGTACAAATATTTATATAGATTTTATTCTATGATTTTGAAAGTTTTACCTCATCATTGGGATATGTTGATTGATGACATTTATATCTCAAATTTTATACTATATTCATATAGTTTCTTTTGTATTTATAGATGGGAGTATACACACTTTTCGAGTAGATTGTTATGATGATGCAAGTCAATCACACCCTAGTATTTGGGATCAATAAAAATTGTTAAGGTTATATCTGATATTTATAAAAAATTTAACCATTGATGATGATGTGGAATCATAATTTTGATACATTTTAATGGAATGAAAAGTTATAAATTTATTATAATGTGTTAAAAAAATATTTACCTCAACTCTAATGTTATTATCACCTCATTGTGTATTATGATGTCTTGAGATCAAGGTTGGGATGGGTGATAATTTATGGAGATAATGTAGTTTCATATGGATAAATATATGTATGAACACATTAGAATAAATATCCTCAGAATGGGTTATAATTTTATATTGTAGTAAATGATTTGAAGAATTGAAAACATACATTTTTCAAAAACAAATGTACACTTATTAATTGATTCATAATTGTTTTAACTATATTTTCTCTCTATGTGATATAAACCTAAGGAAATTAAATGAGTTATAATTCCTTAAAACCTTAAATTTTGGTTATGATTTCTCTTATACACCAATAAAGAGAAATATTTTGGTGGATTCCTAATGTGATAATTCTAGATATAAAAATTATGTAGAGATATAATATAAATTAATGATTATATTAGATGTTTTTTACTATTATATGGATAAGTAGGGAGATCATATGGTTTTTTCTTAAATTGATGTTACTTTTATGAAAATGTATTAGGTGAAGGGGGAAATTCATGATTTTAAATATAAGTGTATATATATAAAATTCAGTATTTTGTATTTAATTTATGGGTGGTCCCAGGAAAGTGACTCCACACACAATTTTGAAAATAAAGTTCTGGTTCATTAAAATTTAATGTAAGATTTTATGAAGTATTTTCATAACTTTGGATGGGTTGTTTATAATGAAGATACCAAGATTTAATGAGTAATAACATATAAATTTTGTTACCATCAATAAATAAGAATATTCTTTTCACTGTTTCTCAATGGTTAACTTATAAATAGGTTAAGGACAATCATCATGGAGTTATGGGGTTATTTAACGATTTTCATGTACCAACATGAAAATTGGAGAACACACTAGTATATTTCATTATTGGTGTTCAAAAATCAGCATGCATGCATGATTGGGATAATTTTTTATCATATTTAAAAGTCATTTGATTTTATAAATATTTTTTAAATAGTTTGGATTTATTATTCTAGAATATTGTATGTAATGAAATTAATCTATATTTATATAGTTTTAGAATATATCATATTATATTGATATCTATAAATTAATTTCATTTTATAGAGGGCTTAGAATATTATAGTTTATTAGTTGAATATTAGTGAAACATATTATCCTTAGATGTATAGGAAGGAAGAATGAACTATAGATATTCTAGTGGATATTCTTTAAGATTTCGTAACCAATTTTTGGAGATTATGGGGGGAATATATTACTTTAGGGTAATTACCATATAATAATAATTATAAATAATAGATTCATATTAATCATTTGGAATAATTGTATGGTAAATAGATTCAATCACTGATATATTGGGTAAAGAAGGAAAATAAGGTGCTGCTCGGGACAAGTCTTGTATTTAATTAGACTTGTTATACTGAGTTGGCTGGTAATATAATGATGATAAATCATAATTGGGAAAATTATTATGAGGATATTAAATTATAATATTTTAATTTCATTGTTAGAGATAAAATATTCTTGAAAGTTACTCCACAGTAAAGAAAATTGTGACTTGTAAAACAGGGTTTGATGCTACCTAACATCAGTGACCATTTGAGATCATAAAAAAAATAGGAAAATTAGAATATAATTTAAAATAACTACTAATGTGTTATTAAATTAATTATTTTTTGAAAGTTTCTTAATTGAAAAAGTATTAACCATGTTTTTCTCATGTTCTTAACTATGAAACGGTTCACTTAGTTAAAAATTTGTCAATTTTCAAGAAACTATTTTTGGATTTTGATCAAAAAGTGAAGATTTTTTTGTGATGTAGTATTATTCTATTTATTGTATAATGGACAATAGTGATGTTTAAGAAGAGACCAAGGAGATATATAATCATATATGGTGAAATTGGTTGGAACTATTTGTGGATGATGGATCCTGGTAAATTTTCAAGGGTTAAATATTTTATAGTGGGGATAATTATGGAATCCTTGATCTGGTATGTAAAAATAACATTGATTTTTTATATATTTTGATGCAATGATGATGAATATGATAGTTGTTTTGGATAATTATCAATTTATGTGAATAATTGGCTAACTATTTAGTATAATTATGAATTTATAAAAAATAATACTAAAAAAATGCATGGTTGGGTACATGAAAATCAAATTTGGTAGGTTATATATGCATTTCAATAAATTTGGGACTGTATTTCATGCACAATTTGGTAAAATTTTGAAAAACCATTCATTTTAATTATTCATTATGAAAAAAATTGTATTTGGGTATTTAGGGGTTTAGTGTATAGTTTTTTATTCATTCATTCTAATCATTAATTCATTAAAAAAGTTCTACTATTTTTAAACCACTCATTTTCTTCCATTTACTACTATTTAGGTCTTAGATCTACTTTGACCAATTTTATGTATTATCTATGGTTATTTTGTGGGATTCCCTCAATTGTATGATGAATCACTTTTATGGATTAAAATTTTGAAATAAAACAAAAAATAGACATACTAAAAAAGTTTATATAACCAAATTATTATGGAATAATAATTCTATGATATTATCATGTGTGTGCAATAATATTATGAGTTTTCATAAATGATGTAAAATTTCAAATCTAAAATATAGAACATTTTGAATAAATTTCTTTATGTTAATTATTCTGATATCTATATCTCTAAAAATAAAATATTTATTTTTTTATTATAATATTATTCAAAAATTATGATATATCATCAACAATAATTAATAAGATCTCCTTATTTATTTCATAATAGGGACATTTATGGGATGATATCTTAAAATTCATATTGTTGTTTTTATATTTATTTTCCTCTTCAAGGTACAAGTTGATTTATTCATTTCTAGTCATGATGAAAAATGATTTTATATAAAACCATATTTCTAGAGTGTGTGATGATTATATCAGAATATTTATTTTCAATAATTTATGACTACATTATTTGTATAACTGTATTGATCTTCTTATAAATTCTTTAACTTGATCATTTTATATAAGGTATATGTTGTAAAATATTTATTTTTATCGGAAATAAATCATGTGTTATATATTCACCAATAATTAATAATACATATGGTCATCTCATAGATATATATTTCATAAAACATAAATATTTTTAAAATAGTAGGTGGGTGAACCCATATATGTTTCATAATTGATATTTTATATAAATATTGGAAATTTGGTTCCAATATATCACATAATGATATAAATTTATTTATTAATAATGAAAAATATATGATAAATCATTATATATAGTCATATAGGGAGAATTAATAGTATAATAAAGTTAATTCTCTAATAAATTATTGTTTGGCTGATAATAATCAATTAATTACATATCCTTTAATTGATTTTCACTATTTTTTTTAAAAATGTTTATTTATAAAATTTTCAATATTCCTCACTATGTTAGATATTGGATGAACCAAGTGTTTATGTTATTAAATGAATATATTTGGATTGGTAGAAGTATATTTTCTATGTTTTATTTTATTATAAATATATTCCTATAGAACAAACAAAAAGGAAACCACAAAAAAAGTTTAAGAATTGATTTTTTTTCTAATGGTAATGGTTGTTATATATAGATATATTTATCTCATAATTCATTCACAGTCTCAGTGTGATATTTTTTAAATGGAAATTTTTAAAACATAATATAAATTTTAAAATGACATGTAATATCATAAATAATTCGCCTAGAAATGGGTGAATCAATTAATTTAATTCCTTGCATGTTTTTTAGAGAAAACCTTTTCCACTAATTAAATTGAATGACTTAAAAACTATTAAATACACCATGTATACAAAGATAATAAATAATAGGGCTTTTACATGGTTCACTACTAAAATTGATTAATTATTCTTTGAAAATATCTGAATTTAATTGAGGCTATAAGTTATACTTGTACCATCATTTCAATTACAAGTGATCATGGTTTATCTTTTACACATGATACACACCATATCTATTAATTATGTATAGTTCGATCAAAAAATCAAAATAATAAAACTATTTTGTAAACCATAAGATATTCTTCATTCGAATGAATCTTATATCAATTATTTATTGTGGTGTTTATTTTTCTCCTTCCTCTCTTTTCTCTTCTTATTCTACATGAACAAAAACAATTGTATTCTATTTTCTCTCTCTATCTTTCCTTAATATATTTATATTTTAAATTATACTATATATTTAGTTTGTAGTAGTATAAAATAAATATAATTCTAGTAGAGATAGTAAATAATTCATGGTTGACTTTGATTCTTAAATTCATATTCAAAAAAATTGCATCCTTTAACTTCCTCCAACATTTATATTTTCATATCCTCATCCTTTTTTCATTTGAATGAATTTTAGAGGTGGACACTTGAATTCATCAATGCATGCTTTTATTCATCATGGAATGCAATGTCAGTTCTAGTAAAGTTTTCCTATCATCATAGTAAGTCATTAATTATCACAGTCTGACACTTATATTTTTCTTTAGGTCTTCATGTTATGACATAAAATCATACATTATGGTGAAAATATATTTAAAATAATAGAGAGATAATAAGAATTCACTTTTCAATATCTTACATAATTGAATGAATATAATATTTATGGAATTACCCTTATTATCCATATACTTAAACCCCAATTTATATTTTTTGATAATTATCCATAAAAGAATAATTATAACATTATGATATTTAAAAGAGTATGAAATTACCTTTATTTATAAAAAAATATCTTCAAAACACCCTGTTGATGTTCTATACCAATTATACGAATGATTCTTAAGAAAACTATAATGACTCTTGTGCATGTTTGTAATGGCTCTTATGCTTCATATAAAATAACTCATACGTTAGAGGACTTAATTGATTTCCTAATTCCATGTTCTTATTTACTCTTACAAAATGTTTTTTCCTCAAAGATAATTCTTAGAAATTATGAAAATTTAATAATAAATTTGATGATTTTTTTATATTTCCATATCATCGACTTCCAATTTACTCTTATGAATATAAGGTATACTTTGACGACTTTGTCAATTTTTGTGTCTTTTCTTAGAATTACTCATACGAACCACCATATTTATGCTTATAAACATGGTAATTATCTACATTTTTATTAATCAATATATAAATCAAACATTTGATCATAGTTAAACATATGAATTTTAGACTTATCTATTTTTCATTCTAAATATACTCAACTATAAATACAATTCCAAATTACTTCCCAACTTATTAAAACTAATTCAAAACATCTTCAAACACTCTGTAACTTTGGAATGTATCTAACCTCACATAATAGACATTATATTATGACATTTTTAATATTATTTATTTATAGAAAATATAATCTAAAAAACATATCATCTTAGAATCATTTAAATTTATTCTTCCGTATATTAATACAATATTTTTAGGGGATAAATCATCAACCCCATATCATAGAAAATTCATTATGGGTCTCAAAAATATCAGAATATATATATATATATTTATATCTCTTATTCGAAAAAATCCCACCCCTTAGATATTTTTGTCCACCAAATAAATTTGATCACTTTTAAACACATCACACTAAGAAATAAATCACCATTCGGTAATTTTATGACTATATATCGAACTCGTTGTATGAAATAAGAATATTGATTAATAAAGTCATGTTTTCAATTATAATGAATTACATTCACTTATTCCCTTGATAAAACATGTTACGAAGTTATAATCCATCTTCTTAAACTTAAAAAATGTATAGAATTTATTTATTGAATACATATATTAAAAGGTATTAAAAAAATGATCTCTAAACACATTAAAACTACCCACAATTTACAAAAACAAACCCTTATAATAACTTCACAGCTTACCCATTAAAGGTTGATAGTTAAACTCTCTTTTTTATTTTCAAATAAGTCACTTTTTGGGATACTGAGAACCTACAGACATCAAACCAATCACCCACAATCCAGACTCCAAAATTCAAAATCCAAAATCCAAAATAACCAGATCAAACAACACAAATCACCTCAAACAATCATCACGACCGCCTGAATTCCTCCCATACTGAATCCTTCATCGGTCTCCAAAACCACGCCACTGCTTTCAGCCTTCATCACCACTGCTTTCAGCAAAAACAAGACATCACCACTGCAATCGCAAGTTCTTTCCTGAAGAAAATCACAAGTTATTCCCAAAAGCAAATCCCGGAAAACCAAATTCAAATCAGGGAGGAAAACCAAATCCGATATGCAGGTCCAAAAAGACAGCAAGCAAATCATCAAATCCAGATCACCGGAGGAGAATCTCCAACCACCACGCACCACAAATCCATGAGATCCCGGAGCAGATTCAAAAAACCAATCCAATGAAAAAAATACAGAAATCACAAGGAGCGACGACCAACAAATCCAAACTCGAAAAATTGAAAAAGGACAAGAATGTGAACGCATCACCATTCCAGAACACTAAGGAGCAACCAAGCCAACATCAGATCTCGTCGGCGCTACCAGTCCAGCCGAAAGAGACCACCACGAACCTTCGTAGAAAACATTCCGCCGCAGATCATGGCCACAACCCCCAAGCGACAACAGACTATGACGACGTCGCGCCTCTAGTAGCCGGGATCCCACAAACACTTCAAAGAGTAAGCCAGCGAAAACATGTTCTTTATAATTGGTTTAGTGAAAACATGTTTTTTTCATTTTTGGGAATAAATACTTGTTTCAAAACATTGTTTATCCATAGTAACTTTGATAAAGTATTATTTTTTATAAATTTGATTATACCAAGAATGATAAACTATATTTATAGAGATATTCATTAGCCACTAATTATCACATCTAAAAAGAGATAGTAACTTCACATCCACCTTGATATCTTTAAAGTTATAGAATGATATATAAATATATTTTATTCATTAAAATCGCTCAAGGTCTGAGATCTTGGTTCCTTTTTATATCAACATATAACACCTTTTTACATAAAGAAAACTCCACTAGTTAAAGATCTTTTATCATCTAAATTTCCCCCCAGACATCATTTTTATATCTAAATAGATCATGAATTCCAATTCTCTCATATATTTCTCTATATTAAATTATATATTTAATATACCAGATAATAATCTTTTATTCAATGAAATAGGAAACCCTCTTTGTGATTTGATATTTGAAACATAATACAACTAAATATACAATTTTTCGTTGGGAATAAAAAAGTGTAGTAAACTTCTAATTACATTTTGGAATTATATTGAGCAAAATTATTTTCAATTTTCAAGATTAGACAGTCTGGTTCCCACTAAAATTAGTGTAAAAATAGGCATTGAATCAGTCATTTCAAAATTATTAATAGGTTTTCGATCATATTCCTCATATGAAATAATGGTATGATTTTTCTTTTAAGAAATTTTTAATCCCAAAAAGTATCTCATTTTTATAAGAAAGTAAATTTCATAAAACAATTCATCTAAAAAAAATATTCACAAAGGACTTATTCATTTCCATAAATTATATTTTCTATTGACAATAAAAATATGTGATGCCAATTTTTCATTTTAATATATTATTTTCAAATCATTTCTTGAATTTTAACTACTTTATAAAATCATCAAACATTGAGTATCATTCTATTAGATCTTGTTTTAACACACATAGAGCATTTTTTGACCTAAAATCATAACTTTCATCTACATCAAGAAATAAATAACTAGGTAATGTTCACTACGTTTCACACAAGTCTTGAATTATTTCTTACAAGTGTAAACTTTTTTAATCTTGTTTTGAAACACAAAATTTATTCAAAAAACATTTTTGTTTTTTTGGATTGGGTATTAACTCTAATATTTTATTCTTCTCAATATAATATAATTATTTATTAATAATATCAAACCAATATCTATCCAATAACTCCTCTTTAACATATCTTGGTTATAATTTAGAAAGTAATGAGGTATGTGTTTTTTTTCAATGTTCTTCTAGTATGAACCAATTGTCTATGTTCTACATTAATATTTGGGACCTCGATTTTCATTATTATCATTGAATGAGTTGAAATGTGGTTTTATTAATCAATTAAAATGGATGCATCATCATATTCAATTATTTACTTCTTATTTTATTTAATATTTTGAGAATTCACCTTGCTTCTCACCAAGACTATTTCATTATCCTCAGTTCTCAAACATGATTCTTGATTTTTTATTTCATTCTTTGAGTGTCCCAACACCTTTACATAATAATTATCAACAATAATATATATTTAGTTTTTATAATAGTGGTATATTCTTAAATTTAGAGTAAAACCAATAAATATACCACCAACTCCTCCCTTTTAAAACTTACCAAGATTTTATCCTTTCAATTTAATAACACAAAGTCAAAAGAACACCCTTAAATATTTTAAACGTAGTTAATTTTTAGAATACATGATGTAATATAAAATAAATGAATTTTCTACAAACCAAAAATTGTTTTTAATCTAATATATTGCACTAAGGAATGTTTTCTGAATATAATTAGATGCATCATGCTCGATTAATAAGGAACGATCCATCTCAACTAAACTTATGGTCTTTTTTTGTAAAAAAATTTATTGTTTCTATGGTTTACTAATTTCATGGTGAATAACATGATTCTAAATAAAGGTTTCAAATATTACAATTGAATATTATTAATAATTTTCTGTCTAAATATTTTTCAAGGAGAAACTATACTCCTTTTATCACCCATTCTAAAACAATTAAAAAAATAAACTTTTCTGAATTTCTCTTCAAAACAAAACATGAGTGATATGAGAAAATTAGTTATTAAATGATACAAATTACTTATCTCTACTTTTTTGTTTCTTTCTCTTGGTCCAAAAAATGTTTGAATGAATAAGAACCAATGGAAAAGATGTTTTAATCTCTACCTTCTTATGTGGGGAGTCAAAAATCATTCCAATTTGATTTGTATATTGTATCCAGTTTCTCAAAAATATTCAATATAGGTATACTATTAATGTACTCTCATTATTAAAGCATCATCATGTTCTTTTCACTAATTTACAAAAGCCTTTGATTAAAAATTTTAACTTCCTCTTTCAATCGTATGTATAATAACTATAGAAAAAACACTTTAGAGATGTGGTTTATTAGTAATCGTTAAATATAACTACCTCCGAAAAGAAAAATCTAAATATTCATTATTTTTTAATGATTGGGATTTTTTACAATACTTTTTATTTTTTATTGAATGTTATTAAAATAACTACAACCAAATATTTATTTAGAAGTGGTTCATTAATAAACATACACTAAAAAAGAGACCCTATGATAGTATAAATCCCCTTGGTTCCTCCACTATCGCCCAACACACAAACCTATCCCGCTCATGGTGTTGACTCCTTGATGGAAAATCAACCTCTCTAAAAAAATCCTCCTTATACATAACTCTTCCCAACATGACTATAGAGTATCCTCCCTTCCATAATTTTTCCCTCTTATAATGATTCATCAAAGAAGAAATCCCCTCCCAATAGAATTATTTTGGGGAAACAGTGTTTTTTATTTGAACACCAATCACTTAGTGATTCATCTGTTGTATAAAACTTTCATGATTTATGTGTGTTATAATTTCCTAGATACTGATCTAATCTTTTGTTTACCATTAAAATTTTATATAATTTCTTTAAATAGCCAATTCTCAATATAGTTTTAAAATAACATATCATTGAATCTCTCAAATATGCATGATAATGTTTTTCATTACCCATTTTTTCTACTCTATCATCCATATGTTATGAATCGTAGACTTATGATATAGAACATGGTTAATAAAATTGATTAATTATAATTTATCATGAATCCTAATATGTGGTGTCTTCTCCTTTATTTCCATCAATAATTCATTCTATTCTAGAACCCACTCTGGTTATTTATTTGTGTGCATGGACATTTTTCTGTTATCTATAGTCACATATTTGTGACGATCAAAATAAAATTACCATATTTTCTATTAACATGTAAAGATATTAATTTTATATTTTTAATGATATCTTTTAGATCAATTGATCTTAGACATCTCATTTTATATTTTACCTCCAAGTTTATTTCACAATAAAAAAATTATAGTAGTTATTATTTATAAAAAACTATTTAAATTTTTCATGTTGCTTCAATTACTTATATTTGTTTAATATAATAATTTTATCTGATGTTTTTTTGTCAATAAAAGTTTATAACAATAATATTTTTTGATATTAATATTTTATTATTCTCGAAAACATTTATATTATTCTTATCATGTTATTATATAATTAACTATCATTATGATTTTAATAAATATATTTATCAATATCATATAACTCGATAAAAGATGGATTAATTTATCCTAAAATAAAACTCAATATATTAAGGGGTTGGATGTGTTTTTAGATTTTTCAATTGAAAATTGATATGTAGAAGGAAGAATAAAATGTTTATATCCTGATTATAATTTTATATTATGGTTTGAATGAAATTAATTTTATGGAAACTTTATATTGAAAAAATTTACTGCTAAATATATAAGAAGGATCTAGCACTATGAACTAAAAATTGTATAAATTTAACCATCATATTGTCATAAAGATGAACAACTTAATACCCCAATAACAAAGAATGATATTTAAATAATTATCAATGATTTTTTATGATTTTATATAATGATGAATATTGTAACATATTTGCATACACTTTTCAATTTTATTGAGATTATTATAAGAGAGAAGGTATCTAAGAAATCAAATGAGTTTTATTAATTACTAGAATATTGAAGTAAAGATTTGTATGAATGATGTATCAAATATTCAAAATTTTACTTCTTAATGAATTTGAGCCATATAAAGCGCTTATATGAAATTATAGAATAACAAAGGTTGATAATATTGGATTTTTTGAATGTTTCATTTTTCAAAGTTAAGATCTCTCAATAATTATATTATATGAATATATTTTTTAATAAACTAAATCTAAATTAAATAAATATACATCCATGTCCTAGTGACCTCACCTTGTATCCAAGAGAGGCTTTTGATATGGAATAGTCTAAATTATATTATAACTGTAGATAAAAATCAATGAATCATGATGAAAATATAATTGAATCAACTATGAAGAAGTAGAGAAATAAAAATTTCTCAAATATTTTATGTTACATTACATTAAAACTAATATTGTAGATATTTTTCATGTATTTTAAAAATAAAAATAAAACTAAGTGGCATGTTATGGAAAACAATCATAATGAGTTTATACTTTATTCAAGAAATTTGAAAGCATGGAAATAATATTATTATTTATATACAACATTCTTTTTATATCTTATGAATGTGCAATTAGGATTGGATATTGAAGGGTTTAATAAATTCAGGACTCTATTTATAACTTATAGTATACGAAAAATTATTTTGATCCCTTACAATCTACTTTTTGTTGATGAGTATGCAAAGAAATTATTTCATTATTTTAATGATATTTCTCATAAAGAAAATACTTGGAAATAATATTTATGTATATAATCAACCTATTATTGAATAATTTAAAGATTTATGGTACCATAGTGTAGATACATATGATTTATTACCAACCAAAATGTTAGAAATGTGTGATGATCTATTGTGAAAGATTACTGATTTTCTTATATTAAGAAAATTTTCTGGTTAAAACAATCACACTAGTCAGGCATGTCAACTACGTAACTTTGACTTCAATCTGGTATTTTTACCATATATTATAAAGTGGTGTCTCATGTGTTGTAATTTATTCTTGGATGTGTCTCATATATATTAGTTTAAAAATTCATGACTTGATGAAAAAAATATGTTGATTTCCCCACCATAATAGTTATTAGGATTATAAATAATTTAACAAATTTTAATTTTAGACATATAATTTAGGAAAGAGTATCAGTTGAAGGTTTCAGGTAAAATATCTCATCGCTCATCAGATACACTTAGTACCCAATAATGAAAGAAACAAAGTATTTTCTCAAACTACCATATTATGAATATCAACTGTTACATCATAAACTTGATGTTATGAACATTGAAAAAAATTTAAGGAAAAGAATTAAATGTTAATTCTCATATGGGCTTGGATGAAATGAATATAAAGAGTGATATATGGGAGAATGATGGAATTATCATGTGACTGGTTTTCCATTGAAAAAATAAGAAAAATGTGCTTCTGTTTGAAGACTAAAAATGTGAATATAAATTATGGATATTCAAGTAACATTTCATGACTTATTGACTTGAAAATTCATAAGTTACATGGACATATAATTAATTAATAATATAATTTTATGGAACAATTTCAAACATTGGAATTACATAAATAGTTATGAGATAAAATAACAGTAGTTGGAATTTTTTTTACACATTCTTCAGAAAACATTATGAGAAAACATTTACCCTCATTGATCTTGAAAAACATCAATAAATAATTAAAAGGACACATTTTTATTTAGATATAATATTTTCTCTATCATTTGTCACCATAATGGTTCATATAACTATTTATTTAGTTGGGAAAGTAAAAGTAGGAGGACTCGTACATTATTGGGGGATGTATCGCACAAAGAGGTATTCTCATCTTAATTTTTTATGAATTCTAAATTAACATTTTCAAAATAATTAAATATGTGATTAATTATTCTATGCTATGTTATTTTATTTGGTAAATATATCATTTGAAATCTTTTATGAAGAAAAAAGATAAGCCACAAGGATCTTTTGTTGAATGTCATATGGAAAATGAGCATCACACCTTTTGTTCAAGGTATTTAGATAATATTGAGTTACAATTAAATTGATTGGGACATGTTGATAATAATGAAAATCAATTTAAATACTATAATGATTCATCAAACTTTCTAGTTTGAGGTCATCATGTTAAGAAAATGTCATCAATTGTATGAACACAAATAGGTTTCATACAAACACATAGATATGTGTTAAAAAATAGTGATATTTCAGATCATTTTATTAAATAATTGAATATTCAAACAAATAGAAAAAAATTTATTTGATCATGAAATGATAAGGAGATAAAAAATCCATTAAAATGCATTATTTATTAGTTTTCTCATCATGTTAGATTATATTAAATTTCATATTGATAAAATATTGGTATAATTATATTTTGAAACAAATAATATTTTATATTTATACATGTATATCATGCATGTTGATAATATAATTGGAGTGCTAGATGATTTGAAAATTTTAAATTAAGGACCTTCAAATAAGTTTTTGAAATTTTATGCTTATAATATAAACAGTTTTCTATTTCAAACAATATAATGTAAACAATGTCTTAAATCAAAAAATATTGGCATCTTTACAAAATTCACAGAATTGAGATATTATAGATTATTTATTGAAATTATTGAAATAAATTATTATGAATAATATTAAATTGTTTCATTTAAATATATTTTTTTTGATATTAATATGATAACAAAAAATGATTCATTATAATTTATATAAGTTAACTTATCTTTGATGATTGATACTAGTGAGTGTAAATAAAATGATCTATATATTTTAGCTTCACAAGATAAAATGAAAAATTATTTGGATGATGGAGTTGATGAAGGGTGGATTGTTGTAGTAAATGTCAAACTTTGAGAATTTTATGACATGGGTGATGTACATGAAGAACTATTTGGGACTTTAAACCACATCAACAATAATATATTGATCTATTTTTCTTTGATGATAATGAAATATATTTTTTTACCAGAGAGGTTGAGTATTATGAAATCATGTTAATGGTGGATGACGAAAATAATATGGATAAATTTAATTAATTAAATATATATCCATTCCATTAACATATATTTTATTTATTTATTTAGAATGCAAGAATTAAATTAATATACATACAATTGTTTCCAATAATTTTCTTTTTTTATATTTTATATCATGTTATAACTTTTTTAATATTCATGTTGTATGTAGGAGTACTGATAAAAAATTGATTTAAATATATGATTTGATCGTCCACATCTCCTCTAGTGTCAGATAACCCTTTTGATATGCTCCTTCCTACATCAAGAGTGTTCTTTATTTTCAGTTTTATTCCATTTATATCATTTTATACCATCAAAAATGACCTTACATTCATCAAACATACTATTTAATTTAAGTGCATCACTTTCTGATTAGAAGCATCATATGAAGCAGTTGAGAAGTGATCATAAACTAAGTATATGGTTCCATGGTTACCATCATAATGGTATTGGAGGGTCACTATTATTGGTATGTAACTATTAATTTTAAAATATAATTTATAATATCCATATACTAAATGTTGAAAATATTTATTAAACTGATTTAGATAATAAGAAGACAGAATTTAAAATGAATACATTAGATGTTTGGAAGGTGGGAAGTTTTAAAGTAGTTTTAAAATTTGATTTGTTTAGAGTGCATATATATTATGCTGGAGGATTATACTAGAATATCTTAGGTCATTAAGAATATGGGATGGTGTCCCTTTCTATCAACTATCATCACTAGAGGAAAATTCCCACAATTTAGAAAAATTATATTTTTTTATAAATAGTTGAAATTAATTCAAAATTCATATTTATTGTTTTTTTTCTACTATTACTATTAAATATCAATTTAATTATTTTTAAATATCTATTTTTTATATTATTTTCCATTTTTAGGTTAATGTTGTAGTTGGGTGTCAATGGACATTAAACATTTTGGGGGAAATGTTTGAATAATTCAAGTATATGTTATAGTGTGAGTTCAACAACACCTCTCTAACTGGAGGTATTCCTATGGACACTACCCCCCTAAAAATATATACTACAGTGCTAATAAATCTATTATATCTATTTTAATATGTTATTAGTTATAAAATATTTTTTAAAATATTCTTTACTTATTATGTAATGAAAAAAAATTTATATTCGTTAATTTTTTTAATATATGCACCAGATGTAGAGGAATCTTTTAGTGGCCAGAAAATATATAGAATTTATCATCTATAGATAGTCATCATAACATAATAAAGTAGTTTTGGTGTTGTATGGAATTTATTTGTAAATAAAACATATATATGTTTATTGTATAGAATCTGATTGATAGGTTGTATGTTTATATGATCTAATTATATATATAGATGTGTTATATTTTAAGATTTGTTTAACCATTGGAATTATTAAATTCTAAATGTTGTATATATATGATTACTTTTATATAAGAAGTGTAATTATATTTTAGGTTTTAATGGATATTTTATTTTTTTCTAATTAAAAATGGTTTTAACCATAGTTAAATTTTAAAGCCATCATTAATTATTTCAGGGTGGTATAAGTAGCTGCTAAGCATTGTAAAGGGATCTTTATATGCTGAAAACCAACCACTAAATATTTATTGGGGGTCATAACTACCTCTAATTATTGGAAAAAATTAAAAAATAAATGCTTATAATATTAGTGGTAGTTTGAAATTCTGTAATATTTTTAATATGAAAACAAAAAAATAGCTTCCGCATGCATTTTTTGGATGTTTTGAAACCACCACCAAATATGGATGTGCATTAGTTCCAAATAACTATCATGAATTAATTGATGTCACAAAAAAAATGATTATTTTAAAAATTGCAACCTATTAAAGGGAAGGGATTTAAGATGGATAATTTTTAAAAAAAATCACCACTAAATGAATTATTTTTTATAGTGCCTGAATTCTCAATTTCACTAACATAAAACAAGTTTCCCATTATTTCACATCCTATTTAAAATAAAAATTAATCCTCTAACATCATCTATAAGAACCCATATTTTTTTCAACCCCTTAATTATCATCATCACATAGTTGAGATACACTTAACAGATTCTTTTTCAGCTCATCAATATATAGGGTTTTATTAGAATTCAACTTCTCTTTACAAATAATTATTAATTTGAATCCTTTTATTTTAAATGATCAGTCATTTCAAAAGGTTAACAAACCATCAATTAAATTTTTAACATCCTTCAATATAATTAAATATATTATAATGTGTAAATAACATCCACTATCTTGAATCTATGGACATTTACATTTAGATTTTTTAAGTGAAAATTTAATAACCAAACCCGTTTCTTTTTCTGTTTCCTTCATTTTAAAGGAATTTTGAGTATTGGAAACCATACTCACTTAGGATGGTAGGATGGTAATAAAATATTTATCAAAGTGACCTAGTTGGTCAAATATTCCTATAATCTATTATAATTATTTAAATTCATTCTCAATATTCAGTCTATAATTTTATGTTTTCTTTTAAACGTTTCCCTTTTTAGTGGAAATAATCCCACTTAATATATTCTCCCAAACCACCATTACTCATAAAAATATTTTTAATTAAACAAAAAAATATTTCCATGTGCCTAAATCCTTCTTAGTTCATGTAAGAACCATAAAATACATATTTAACACTGAAAACATATTGATTTCAAGATGTTGACATATACTTTTATTCCATATTTTTTTCATCAGTTTTGGATTTTTTGTGTAACAAAATTTTTTTATAATCCCAATACATTATTCCATAATCTTGTATTATTTATATCCTTTTTTGAAAATATATTTATAGTATTTTTTACCTTCAAATCATTCTTCCCAAAATTTCTACATTTCAAATAATCATCTTATTGTAACAAAAAACATAACACTCTTCACATGTGACTTCAACTAAAACTTTCTAACAACACTTAAAACTTATTTTTCACCCTTTTATTGTGATATATTTTTTTCAACCTAAGCCTAACCAATATTTGAATCCTCACCATATTTACAAAACATTTTCTTTAATTTTTCACCAACTTCTTAAATAAAACTATTAATGTTAGATTTTTGTATGTTCAATTCCCTTTTATAAATGATCAAATTAAATTGTACGACCTCAATCTTCCTATAGATTATTTTAAATCTTTCTCCTATTTTTATTTTTATGTTTTTTTCATCAATATAAATCTTCATCCAATCATCAATCTAATTCAATATCCATTAATATTTATTACAATTAGTAGAGTCTTTATTTCTTAAATATTTATTGTCTTTATTTAATTTTTATCTACAACTCCAAATTTGTTTGCTTTATAATACATTCCTTCTATTCTAACATCAACATAAACTATATTTAAATTTATTCCTCACCCTAGTAGTAACAAAATTCATCATTTGTGAACTCTTACTTATTCACATTAGCGATCATTATTGTTTTATAAAAATCACTAGAAATATCAAATTTTTATACTTTGTCACAATTATCACTCTAATAAAACATTTATAAGAAATTTTATCTTCTATATTTAGAGAAATCATTCCATTAAATTATTAAATAAAACTTGGTTTTGTTATATTTTTTCACTTTATTCTAAAAGGATCTCTATGGAATCTTATCCTCATCATCACTAAATCTTCTTCTTTTAGCATTGGTTAGTTTCATAAAAAATTCAAATTGTCTCTAAACTTGAAACACTATAATGTAATCTCACCCTTAAATAGTCTATTACTTATTTTACAATTCTATAAATATGGGTAAATGTTAAAAAAATTAATTCAAAAAAATCTTCTTATTTAGAGTCATATTATTTAATAAAAAATTCTTAAACTATTACTATTTTGAAAGTTTAAATGAAACTTCATTATCAATCAAAATCTTAATTTTGAAGATAGTTGCATTCCACCACTCTTATGAAATAATAATTCTATTTAAATAATCTAATAGAAGTGTACCTAGGTTACTGTATTTTATTATTGATACTTTTTAACTAAACATGTCTTGTAGACTGTGGGGTATCCTCTCAAAAACAATTAAATCCTCTATATTGTAATGAGAACCTATGACTATGCGCACAATTTAATTTACTATATTGAAAAATTCTTCAACAAATTCATCATCATGTATCCTAATATCATCATAATTAAATCTTTAAACCTATCATTTTGATTTCTTATCCTTTGTATTTACTTTATAAATATTTTCTATCTTATCCCATATTCACTTAGGAGTCTTGATCCATTTTCCTTGAGAAACTTGTTGTTTGAAATTGTTGATAAAATATTATTCTTAGTATACTCATCATTACCTAAATTATTTTTATCCAACTATAATCATAGAATTTCATTTAACACCAAAAATTCATTCTTCAGTGGACCCCCCTAAAACATCCATAATAATAGATTATAATTAGGTGAACATCCAATATTTCTATATATAATAGTTTTTCATATCAAAAGTGTAAATAACCTTATTATTCAATAAATTGAGATTTTTTTATAATCATACTATAAATTAAGTTATGAAATCATATAAGGAATTACACAACTTTCTCTTCAAACTCTAAATAGTTGATTGTTTTTAAAGGGAACTTGAATGCTTTGATAACACAAGAAATGGACATGCATGAGTAGTGAGTGTTCACTAAGTGGGGGTTTTAACTAGTAAATTAAATTTAATTAATGTTTATTTTAGAATAAACATTCACAATTGAATTAAGTACCTGAGTTTTTACTATTACACACATCGATTATAAAAAAGGATTTTAAAAAATGTTTACTACACAAAGCGAGTAGTTAGTCCTTGGTATGATCTATATTTAACCAAGACCATAGATCCAATGGTATCATCATTTTGAATTTAAAATGAATCAGCTAAATTTTTCACAACTATGTGTAGTTATCTTGAGAAATCAAAATATTAAATATTTATTAAACCCAACAAGTGAATATGACTTTAAATTAGATAACCATAAAGTTATTATTGTGCAATTTATTTTTCTCTTTATTCTTCAACCACATTCTATTCTACTTGTATAGTAGTAAGAATATTCTATTTTATCTATATTTCTTTAATATATTATTATTATAGTGTATATTATATATTTTCACTCTTGAATTAGTAAATATATATCTTTCTTGTAGAAAGAGAAAGTTCATTATGTTTGAATTTGAATATTAAATTCAAATTAAAACTGATAACTTAATCTAAATGCCTCTAACTTATTCTTCTTCTTATCATCCTACTTATTTGACTATAAATAACTGTATATAGTGACTCTAAAATTCCACTTAGTTTATCATGGCATTAAAATTCAATTCTAACAACTTCTCATTAACTATTTCTTCTTATTGAAGTGTGATACACTTTCTCAATGAATAAAACTTCTATTTTTTTCTAAAAGTATTCATGTTATAGAATCAAATCATGAATTGTAATATGTGTGTACATGGAATTATAGATCAACATAAATCCTTCATTATTCAATGACAAACATCAGAGAATGATTAAAATTATTATGGCATGAATCCTCTTATCTAACAGGTTGAAAAGTAATTTTGTTGTGATATTTTACCCATACAATAATTGCTTTGCATCACCAGATTTAAAACCTTTTGAAATAAATTTATTTTATGAAACAATATACCCTCCAAATATCTACGTAAACTTCAATAAATACATTTTTTTGTCTATAACTCTTATGAATTCTCAGAATTACCCTTACAAAATGTCTATGTCATTGAAATAATTCATCTGAAAACTGGAATGACTCTTACACATCTTTAGAATGATTCTTATAATTATTTGTAAATTACTCAATAATTTGAGAATTTTTCAATTTAATTTGTCTCTAATAAAAGATACTCATACTAAATTACTTTTAATTAGAGTTTAATCTTATGAAATATGAAAATCCTTTATATATTTGAGGACATTTTCACATTACCAGATCATCTACTCTAAATTGACTCTTAAGAATAAATAGTTTCCATTGATCACATTGATTATTTTTCAGACTCAAATCAAATTGAATTATATGATCCAAAAAATATACTCTTACAAACTAGGTACTTAGCTAAATTTTCACTAATTTATATAATTCCACTAAAATTTAAACACAATGACTCGTGTGAATTTTAGCTTTACCATTATTTCAGTCAGAATCTACTCAATTCCAAAAACATTTTCAAATTTCTTTTATAATTCTCAAAACTAATTACAATCATATTCAAACACTCCATAGCACTTATATGTACTTAAAATTACCTAATAAAAATTATTTATGAGATTTTGAATATTATTTATGCATTGAAAAAGAATCCAAGGTGATAAACATATCCACTTCTATTCTTATACATTTATTTTTCCATTGAGAAATACCACAGTGTTGGGGAATACCCTATCAAATTAACATCACATAAATCTCTACTTGTGTCTCCAAAATATCCACCAAAATATCCATTTATCTCAATAATTTCATTATAAATTTTTATAAAACTATGAACTATTTATCAAAATTTCTATACCACTAGGCTGAAATAAATTTGTTCTTTTGTATTTTTAAATTATTTTCTATGACCAATTAAGGTAGTTATATGTGAATATACTATATATTCAAGAGCTTTAATTAATATTAAACATATATTATTTTTCTAGATATTTAAGTTAAAATAATAATTTAAAAATATTATCTTTTAAGATATACATATTTATGATCTTTATGATTTTACATTGTGCATATTTAATTCATTTATCATTTAACAACACTTTGTTTTGTCCAGACGTATTAAATATTGTTTACCTTGGCATTTTTTTTAATTTTTTTCAAATATTTCCACTATGGTGAGGAGGACTCTTATATTTTAAAGTAGAAGTATATAGTTTTAAGAAGCAAAGATAAAGAATATTAAAAATTCTTATAATTCATAAAAGGGTTTTTTCATCGAATTCGCTTAATATAATAAAGGAAAAATCCTATGATCAAATTGAATTATTTATCAAATATCTAAGTGTGTATAACACAAATTTTATAAAAATTTTATGAATAAATAAATTCATATTGTTAAATGAAATATAAGTATTAAAAATGCATTCACATTATTTGATGAATTTGGGAACTCATTCATTAGATTTCATGAAATAAGAATTATAATTAATTATTTATCAATAATGATAATTTCATAAAAAAAATTACTTTTTTATAATGATTATAATTTTTTTAAAAATTCATGTATTAAAATAAATTACTTAAAATATATTTGATCATATGAGTTTTGATTCCACTATGAACACTAATAAAAATATATTCCTATTTAGATAATGGTACTTGATGAATTGTATGAGATTATATTTTTAATCCATAATTTTCAAGACTCATCTCCATTATAACCCTTACGAAATTTGTAGTACAGAATGTTGGGTCCCTTAAATCCCACCTCTAATAGGTTATGAGTCAATGATTGTCCATGAAGGTGTAAAACAAAAATATGAGATCCATTACCCACATTAACCCTATGAATAAAAGAAGAAAACCACTAATCAACCATATATAACAATAAATAAATAAATCCCAAGATGATTTTAATGTCAGGAATAAATAGAGTATCCAAAATAAATACACAGAATGAAACTCCTTGATTGTGGATATGACAACCCTGCTTTTATTACAAACTTAAACATGATTTATTACAAAAACTATTCACTTGATACAACAAGGAATACTGAGAGGTATAGTGTATTTGGGGCTTAGGATCATTACATAACAACATAAAACATGAAATACAACAGCTTTATTGAAAACTTCCTTTACATGACCACTATATTCCCTCATACATAGCATTGTATGAGATAACCTGAGGACATGCATAAGAAAAGGGTGAGATATAAAGCCCAGTAAGGGAATAAAAATGGAATACATGAGGAGTACAATACATGTTAGACAATAGGAATATCAATAGATCACAAGAGAAACATGGACATAAAGTCATGATAAAGCATGAAATTCATAACATGGAAATGTGGCAACAACACATGACATTGAATTAGCCTGATCCAATGCTCATTGCACATGGAGCATGAGTAAATTTTCATTTCACATGAAGCACGAGTAAACCCTCCTTGCACTTGAATTATCATGAGTCAACACTCATCGCACATGATGTATCATGATACTATACTTTACCCAATGCATTGGAGAGCTATAAGGGTGCACCCTTCTTAAACATCTCATTTCATGCATAAGTGTGCCACATGGATCATAAACACGGATTCATTAAACATAATAATTTATTCCAAGATAAAGGAATGTGGAATTCATACATGAAACTTTATAATCAATAAGTAAATGTTCATAAATGTGAATACCCTTGATGGAGAAATGGGAATGGTATTCACTACACAATGGCATTGGCTTAGAAAGTCGGTGCAATTTCGGCAGCGTAACGGCGTGACATAAGAATTTATAAAAATGGTTGATGAGAGAGAAATGGGTGTCTCATCTTATGTAAATGAAATGGACTGTAAGAGGTTCATATAGATACATGTCCAGACAATTTTAATGGAATTTAGATTCATGATACAAAAGTATTTCTTGAATGTAAATGAGGAGAGAGAAGTTCCTTTCGGAATTTCGGCATAGTAACGGGTGTACATGGGAGGCATTTAATGAGAGATAAAGGGGTATCTCATCATTAAAACAATAATAGGGAAGTATGGGGGAGGTGAGGAATCATACCCCATCATTTATAATTGATATTAAAAGGGAATAACAATATGAAGAAAATTGGACAAAAATGAGAAAGGAAGAAAAATCCTTACTTGGAAGGGTGCTTCCAAAGGCTTTAGAGAATATTATTGGAAGCTTGAGGCACCTTGGGAGGATTATGGAGAGATTAGGGCAGAGGTTGGACGAACTCCAAAGGCTTTGAGTGAGGAGGAAGTGGGATCTTGGGTGGGTTTATATAGGAAAAGTGAGGGAATTTTTTATTATTTAGGTTTGGGACCCCTTATATTAAATTAATCCTAACCACAAACCAACCCATGGTTTTTGCCCATGGTTTTTGGAAAAGGTAAGTGTAAAATAATATTTTATAAGGCCAAATTCCGAACTTCTTAAAATAATGGTGTTGCTTATGTGGAGGTGAGTCACACTCCCATGGAAAATAATTTAAAAAGACAAGTTGTATAATAAGTCTTTAGGGGTCAATTAATAATTTGAAAATTAAGTCAAACAAATCCAAAATCATAGTATTTTAATGGTAAAACATATATTAGACGAACATAAAGCTTATAGTATTTTATTACGTCACAATTGGGTCATTATGATGTCATAAAACACATTATATATTTAAAAGGTATTTAATTTTTCCCCAAAAATTTGACTGTCTCAGAAAATTAGGAAAAATTCACCATTGGATAATTTCGACATTCGGATTCCATAAATATCATTTATTTTATCTAAATAATTTTCTTTGTTAATTTTCACTTTTAAAGAAAAAACCGACATTTATCGATAATTCACGGGTTTTGACAGAAATGGCTTTCAAACCTTAATAAAAATTATAATTTCATTCATAAATTTATATGATCATTTATATATAATAAAATTTATTTAATAATAATAATAATATTTTATTAAAATATTATTTAATTCAAAAATCCCGTAATTTAATAAAATATATTTCTTAATTAAATAATAACTAAAACACTATTTATACTTTAAAAACTATTTACAAAGTATCAATAATGACAATAAGGTATATTCATTATTATATACAAAAAATATATAAATGAACATATTACTAGCGATTTTTTACATAACCCCTTAAAACAGCTGTATAAGATCTAAGGGTATGGTGTGCGATAGTGGCAGACTCTTGGGGTGGCTCAGATAACATCTCACGAGTGGTAATCTCTATCAACTTCTGCTTTTCCTATAGATGGTCCCGTTCAAGCTTGACATGATGAAGCTCAACTTGGGATTGGTCAAGAGCGAATCCCAAGGATGCTACCTCTTTTCCAAGCTCCGAAAAATGGGCTTCGTAGGGAGCAATTCAACTAGATGAGGCCATAGCTTCTTTTGTCTGAGTAAATTGGATTTGTTAAAATCCTATATTTATACTAATCAAGTGATCACTGTTCAACGACTATAAAATTAGCAGTCACAATTCTTAACATAAAACCAAATAAGTTGACATTTTATATAAACGTTTTACATAAAGATACATTTAACTAGATCAAGAGGGATTTCCATTAATGAAACTTTGGGTCGTTACAATATTCCCCCCTTAAGAAATTTCACCATTGAAATTTCCTTTTTCCCACACTAAAACAAATGTGGGTAACTCAGCTTCATCATTTCCTCCAATTCCCAAGTCGCTTCTTCAAACATGTGGTTTCACCACAACACCTTGACAAGGGGCATTGTCTTATTTCGTAGAACTTTTTCTCTATGATCTAAGATCTTAACTGGTTTCTCTTCATAATATATATCATCCTCCAACTATACCACCTCAGAAGAGAGTACATGTGAATTGTCTGGTATGTACTTTCTTAAGAGGGATACATGAAATACATCATGTACTTTGTCCATAGTAGGTGGAAGTTCTAGTCGATAGTCCACATCCCCAACACGATCAAGAATCTATAATGGGCCAATGTACTATGGACTTAACTTCCCTTTATTTCCAAACCTCATGACCTTCTTCCACGAGGATATTTGTAGAAAAACCATGTATCCAACTTTGAACTCAAGGTCTCATCAATGATTATCTGCATAACTCTTCGGTCGACTCTGGGCTATCTTGATATGCTGTTGAATGGTTTTCACCTTCTCCACCATTTCTTCTACCATTTTTGGTCTAAGTAGCTTACGTTCACCGACCTCATCCCAACACGCCGGTGTTCTGCACCTTTTCGCATAAATGGCTTCATATGGTGACATTTGGATGCTCGAGTGGAAACTGTTATTATACGAGAAATCAACCAGAAGAAGATGTTGATCCCATGATCCTTTAATGTCCATTGAGAATGCTCTCAACATATCCTCAAGTTTTTGGATAGTCCACTCGGATTGAACCTCAGTTTGAGGATGATAGGCCGTACTAATGTTCAGTTCAGTATTTAGAGCATGTTGAAGACTATCCCAAAACATAGAGGTGAATCTTGGATCTCGGTCATACACAATAGATACTGGTACTACATGCAGCCTTACCACTTCCCTGATATATATCTGTTCCAGTTGATCCAATGATAAATCCTCCCGAATAGCAATGAAGTGTGCTGTCTTTGTAAGACGATCCACAACAACCCAGATTGCATTGTTTCCTTTAGATGTCCTCAGACGCCTGGTGAAAAATTCCATGGTGATGTTCTCCCATTTTCATTATGGTATGGGCAATGGTTTTATCATCCCCTTAGACTTCTGCCTCGTTGCATTCACTTGCAGGAACACTAGGCACTTTGATGTATATTCAGCGATCTCCTTTTTCATATTATCCCACCAAAATTTTTCTCAGAGAACTTGATACATCTTTGTGCTCCCTATGTGAATAGAGAAATTTGAACTATGTGCATCATCCAAATGTTCCTTATTCATCTTCGGACTTGATGGAACACATAGCCTTTTCCCAAATTGCATAATTCCTTCTTCATTAACATTAAATTCTAAATATTTCCCTTTTTCGATAGCTTCTATTTTTTCTTGAATTCCCACATCATCCTTTTGAGCATCCATTTACCTTTCCAGAAGTGACAGTTGAGCAATAATTTCTAAAAGTATTGATGATGTTACCTTCTTTATTATTCCCATGTCCATCTTCATCATGTATAAGAAGATTGGATCCTTCTCAATTCTCATCATTGATAGAATCGTTGGGTACTTTCTACTTAGGGCATCTGCCACCTTGTTCGCTTTCCCAGGGTGGTAATGTATTGAACAGTGATAATCCTTGATGAGATCTATCCATCTTCTCTGGCGCATATTAATCTCTTTCTGTGTGAATATATATTTAAGACTCTTGTGGTCAGTATATATCTCACATTTCTCCTCATAGAGATAATGCTGCCATATTTTCATTGCAAAGATAACCACCGCCAACTCCAGATCATGTCTTGGATAGTTTCACTCATGGATTTTCAACTACCTTGAGGCATAGGATACCACTTTATCATTTTGCATCATCACACATCCTAAGCCCTTCTTCGATGCATCAATGAATACCACAAAAATTTCCCCAATTGTGGGTAAAGTGAGCATGGGCACAGTGATAAGCCTCCTTTTCAACTCCTTGAAGCTTTCTTTGCATTCATCACTCCAAGCATTCTTTACTCTCTTTCGAGTTAGATTGGTTTGAGGGTTGGACAATCGTGAGAAATTTCTCACAAATCGTCGATAAAATCCAGCTAACCCTAAGAAGATACGGATATCTGTTACCGATGTTGGCCTCGTCCATCCCTCAATTGCATCTGTTTTTGAGAGATCCACAGATATACCATTGCTTGTGATGATATGGCCCAAGAATGAGACTTCCTTCAACCAGAACTCACACTTGTTATACTTTTCATAGATGTTCTCCTTGCACAAAGTCTCCAGTACAGTTCTTAAATACTCCTCATGATCCTCCTTTGTTTTGGAGTATATTAGAATATAATCTATAAAGACTACCACAAATTTGTCTAGGTAATCTATAAAGACTCTATTAATTAAGTCCATGAAGATTTATGGAGCATTGGTGAGTCCTAAAGGAATTACTATGAATTCATAGTGCCCGTATCTTGTATGAAAAGCAGTCTTGAGGACATCTTCCTTCTTCACCCTTACTTGATAATATCCCGACCGCAAATCTACCTTGGACAAGTATTGTGCTCCACATAGCTGATCGAACAATTCATCGATCCATGGCAGAGGACACTTGTTCTTTATCATGATTTTGTTAAGTTCATGATAATCAATGCAAAGCAGCATTGACCGATCCTTCTTCTTGATGAAGAGGACTTGTGCACCCCATGGTGAAGCACTTGGGCGTATAAACCATTTATCAAGATTCTCCTGAAGTGGTTTCATTAGCTCTTCAAGCTCAATGACAACCATTCTATATGGATTCTTAGATATTGGTATAGCCCTTGGTATAAGTTCAATTGAGAATTAAATATCTATTCTAGGAGGAAGACCATGCAGTTCCTCGGAAAACACTTCAGCGATTTCCCTCACAATAGGCATTTCATCAAGGATGGTTTCTTCCTTGGACTCAATCATCTGAGCTAGATATGTCTACCCATAGGGAAGTAATATTCATGCTTGAGATGATGGAGCTAAAGAAGATTCATCTTCCTCCATACACTTGTAAAGATTCAGGGGTCGATTCTCCATATGGATTTTGATTTCCCTCTCCCAACAATTTATGTTGGCTCTATATAAGGAAAGCTAATCCATGCCAAGAATTGCATCAAATTACACTAGAGGGAATATGACGAGGTTCGCTGGGAAATTAAATCCATAGATTATAATAGGGGAGGACTTATATTCATGGGATGCAATGATTTCCCCATTTTCCATACTCACTGACATCTTTACTTCCATGATTTTTGGTGGTGCTGGGATTGTTCTTCTAAATTTTCAAGATATAAAATAATGCATAGAACCTGAATCAAAAATTATGTTCTATATTCTTGAATAAATAAGTAGCATACCTATCACCACTTCTTTTTCGGGTTTCACTTCCGCATAATTGATGGAAAAAGCTCTTCCTTGCGGCCTTTGAGGTTGTTGGTTGCCTCCGAAAACCCTTGGTTTAGGGCACTGATTTGAAAAATGCCCTGGTTATTTGAAGTTGTAGAAATGAACAATGCGCTGAGGTTCGAACGGAGCATTTCTCTCCTTTGTCGTAGCCACGGGTCTTTCTTGCCGACATTTAACAGCTAGGTTCCCTTCTCTTCCACACCTAAAGCATTTCCTCATCCCCTTGAGTCCATTTCCAGGGTTCTTCTTTCCGTACTTTTGGCAAGTGGGGTGCGGGGTCTTCTTAGCACCGTTGGATTTATCCATCGGACCGCCAGCATTGAAGTCCACCTTACGCTTCTTGTCCCTATGATACCCCTGTGATTATCTGATCTCCATTTCAACCTTGGGGGCACATCGGACAATTTCCTCATAGCTGTCGATGTCACAGATCACTATTGCTTTCCGCAGGCTAGGCTTAACCCCACCAAAGAAGCGGTCAACCTTGCATTCGGGGGAAACAACAAAGCCGGAAGCATATCGTGCAAGCCTTATGAAGTTTTCCTTGTATGTTCCGATATATTTTTTGACTTTTTTATTTTGTGAAAGTAAGTCCCTTTCCATCTTAAGCCGGAGGGTGCGTGGAAAATATTTATCGAAAAACATCTTCCAGAAATCCTTCCATTCCAACACCTCGATCTCCTCCTCATGCTTCATATTTTTGATCAACTTCCGCCATTGATTAGCTTCTCCCTCCATACGATAAGCTTCCAGGAGAACCTTCTCTTGTTTAGAACATTTAAGGGTGGAGAAGATATTTTCAAAGGATTTTATCTAATTTTCAGCGATCGTGGTATTGGATGATCCACTAAAATTAGGAGGCCCTTGTCTCATGAAGCTCTTGATAGTTACTTGTTCCTTCTTAGGTGGTTTTAGATGTTCTTATTGACCCATGTTTCTATTCAAATCTTGAGTTAGCTGAGAGAGAAGCATGAAAGAGTTCGTGATTCCCGCTCCCATTGGATTGGGCATCTCATTAGTACAGTCATCACACTGATCTTCGCATTGGTTGTCAGCCTAAGTCCTCCTATTATGGGCCATTTGTTGGAATAAAAGGAAAGTTAGGGGGTAACACATAAATGGAAATACAAAGACAAAATTTTAATGACTTATAAATAAACATTAATTTACTTAACTCATGAGTCTATAGGCTTCAATCTAGGATTTTCATGATCTACTCTCTAACATATATTCTTCGGGGCATTTTTTTAATTCCCTTAATAAGGGTTCATACTAAGATTGTGAATATATAAAAACATGTCCCCCAGGAGTGTCATAACCAAGAGTGCATCAAGACCCGTTATCGTGCACCAGATCCCGTTCGATTCTATCTCAAAGCGGTGTTTTCGGGTTTTACCCCAAGGATACATCTGTGCTAGAGCCACTTCTACCTGCTCGTATCCAGACAGGGAAGTATTTGTTTGATAAACCACTTACTCAGTACTAACCAAAACTTAGGGATGTTTTTATTATACCTAGTCTTACCTCTAAGGCTTTACTAGTGTTTTCTAATCCTAATCCCAAAAATAACTAAACCTATCCTATGATACCAACTATGGCAACTCTTCTTTTATTACAAACTTAAACACGATTTATTACAAAAACTATTCACTTGATCCAATATAAGATATTGAGAGTTATAGTGACTTTGGGGATTAGTATAACTATATAACAACATAAAACATGAAATACAACATCTTTATTGAAAACTTCCTTTACATGACCACTACATTCCCTCGTACTTAGAATTGCATGGGATAACCTGGGGACATGCATAAGAAAAGGGTGAGCTATAAAGCCCAGTAAGGGAATAAACATGGAATAAATGAGGAGTAAAATACATGTTATACAATAGGCATATCAATATATCACAAGATAAACATGGGCATAAAGGCATGATAAAGCATGATAATCATAACATGGAAATGTGGAAACAACACTTAACACGGAATTAGCATGAGCCAAGGCTCATTGCACATGGAGCATGAGTAAATTCTCATTTCAAATGAAGCATGAGTAAACCCTCATTGCACTTGAATTATCATGATTCAACACTCATTTCACATCACATATCATGATACTATACTTTACCCAATGCATTGGAGCGCTATAAGGGCGCACCCTTCTTAAACATCTCATTTTATGCATAAGAGTGCCACATGGATCACAAACATTGATTCATTAAACATAATAATTTATTCCACGATAAATGAATGGGGAATTCATACATGAAACATTATAATCAATAAGTAAATTTTCATAAATGTGAATACACTTGATGCAGAAATGGGCATGGTATTCACTACACAATGGCATTGGCTTATAAAATCGGTGCAATTTTGGCAGCATAATGGCGTGACATAAGAATTAATAAAAATGATTGATGAGAGAGGAAGGGGTGTATCATCATATTTAAATGAAATGTACAGTAAGGGTTCATATAGATACATTTCCAAACAATTGTAATGAAATTTAGATTCATGATAAAAAAGTATTGCTTGAATGTAAATGAGGAGAGAGAAGTTCCTTTCGGAATTTCGGCATAGTAACGGGTGTACATGGGAAGAATTTAATGATAGAGAAAGGGGTATCCCATCATTCAAACAATAAGAGGGCAGTATGGGGGAGGTGTGAAATCAAACCCCAGTATTTATAATTGAAATTAAAAGGGCATAACAATATGAAAAAATTGGACAAAAATGAGAAAGGAAGAAAAATCCTTACATGGAAGTGTGCTTCCAAAGGCTTGAGATAGGCTTGAGAGAGGCTTCTTGGGAGCTTGGGGAACCTTGGGAGGATTATAGAGAGAGTAGGGTAGAGTTTGGACGAACTCCAAAGGCTTTGAGTGAGGAGGAAGTGGGATCTTGGGTGGGTTTATATAGGAAAGGTGAGTGAATTCTTTATTATTTCGGTTTGGGACCCCTTATATTAAATTAATCCAAACCACAACCCATCCCATGGTTTCTGCCCATGGTTTTTGTAAAAGGGAATAGAAAAACAATTTTTTATAAGTCCAAAGTCCAAAATTCTTAAAATAATGGGGTTGCTTATGTGGAGGTGAGTCACACTCCCATGGAAAATAATTTAAAAAGACAAGATGTTTAATAAGTCTTCAGGGGTCCATTAATGCTTTGAAAAGTAAGTCAAACAAACCCAAAATCACATTATTTTAATAGTAAAACATATATTGGCCGAACTTAAAGCATATAGTATTTTATTACATCACAATTGGGTAATTATGATGTCATAAAACACATTATATATTTAAACGGTATTTAATTTTTACCTAAAAATTTGGCAGTCTCAGAAAATTGTGAAAAATTCACCGTTGGATAATTTTGACATACCGATTCCAGAACTATCATTTATTTTATCTAAAAAAATTTCTAAATATGTTATTTTTCACTTTTAAAGTAAAAAACTTACATTTATAAAAAATTCACGGGTTTTGATAGAAATGGATTTCAATCCTGAATAAAAATTATAATTGCATTCATAAAATTATATGATCAATTATATATAATAATATTAATTTAAAAATAATGATAATATTTTATTAAAATATTATTTAATTAAAAAATCCGTCAATTTAATAAAATATATTTTATAATTAAATAATAACAAAAAACTCTATTTGCACTTTAAAAACTATTTACAATGTATCAATAATGACAAGAAGGTATATTCATTATTATATACAAAAAAAATAATATACATTAAAATATTACTAGAAATTTGTTACATAACCCCTTAAAACACCAGCATAAGACCTAAGGGTAAGGTGTGCGATGGTGACAGACTCTTGGGGTGGCTCAGATAACGTCGCTCGAGTGGTAATCTCTATCAACTTCCACTTTTCCCGTAGACGGTAGCGTTCGAGCTTGAAACGATGAATCTCAGCTTGGGCTTGGTCAAGAGCGAAGCCTAAGTATGCCACCTCATTTATGAGCTCTGAGAAATGGGCTTCGTATGGAGAAATTCTACTGGATGAGGCCATCGCTTCTTTTGTCTGAGTAAATTGGATTTATTAAATCCCAATATTTATACTAATCACGTGATCACTGTTCAACGGCTATAAAAGTAACGGTCACAATTCTTAATATAAAGCCAAAGAAGTTGAAATTTTATATAAACGGTTTACATAAAGATACATTTAACTAGATCAAGAGGGACTTCCATTAATGAAAATTTAGGTCATTATAGTGGACCCATATCTAATGATCACCATGGGAAATTAATATCCATCTAGTTCAGCAAACCTATCATGAAGATCTATAAAAACTAGATATATATATATATATATAGTGGATTGTATTTAAGTATACTCAGTAGGATCCTCCCAAAAAACTATCCAAAATTTTTTAATTATATAAACTAATGCATCAATTCATAAACAAAAAAACAACACATTAACTATATAAGGTCATCTAGTTTTCCATTCTCACCAAGGACCACTCACCCAAATACCTATTCAAGTATAGTAATATAATATCAAAATAATATTTGAGAATGTACCAATTATTCACTTCCAATTGATCAATTCACTCATTTGAATATTCCAACTTCATTTCATTTAATCATATCCCATACCCATTCGTCATTTCATTAATTTCATCTATATTCCGTATAACTAGGGAACTATGACACAACCACATCAAAAACTATTCATCACAATATAAACAACCAAACCAGTTATATGAAAACATATCTATTATATCACAATATAAATAACCACACAATATCATACCAACACCCTCAACATCATTTCCACAACTTTTCACAACATCTTCCACTCTATCCCTACATTAATCACATCAAATCGCCACCCTAATAATACAAATATAACTTCTCTCATAAAATCATCAAATAACCGTTATAAAACAACCAAAACAAACTATATGACAACATATATACCATATCACAATATAAATAACCACATAATATCATACCAACCACCTCAACCTTATTTCCACAACTTTTCACAACATCTTCCAGTCTATCACCTCGTTAAACACATAAAATTTCCACCCCAATAATACAAATATCACTTCTCTCATAAAATCATCAAATAACCTTTATAAAACAACTCAAAATTTAGAATAAAATAATAAAAAAAGATTACAGTGGAAAATAACATCATTTAACCATTATTATTCATGATTCAATGTTTATTAAACAATTCATGCATAACACATGTCAATTAAATATTTACATATCTTCTTTTTCATTTCTATAATTAAGTGACATAACCAATTATGAAGGTGAAAATTCATATTCACTACAATATCAACACTAAAAGAAAAAAATAAAATTTAGTATCAGGGTTTTAATGTTAGTTATTATTAATCAACATTAAAATACAAACTTGGAAGGTTTTAATGTTCATTATTGAAGAACCACTATTGAAACCCATTTTAAAGTTAATCATTATATAATTAGTGTTAAAAATATTATTATCATCGATTATTCTATAAATATAATTAAAAAACTTTTTATGTGGGTTTTAACATCTATTATTCGATAATCAATATTAAAAATTATATTTTAATGTTGGTTATGGTATAACCAACCAAAAAAAATTAAAAAAAAAATTAAAACACACATCTTAAAAGTTTTCCCTAATTCATTCGATGTCTAATTTTCTCATACCCAAGTCTATATAACTCATGAATGAGCTTTATTTTATTAATTTATTCATATTTCACCATTGTATTTGGTGGAATTTCATATTCCTCAACTTTATTCTATCATCTTCATCCACATTCTCTCTTCCCCATCTCTATTACACTACCCTAAATTACATTTTTTTCCATCATCCACATTTATTCTTCCATGGAAAAGTTGTTCCATCTTATTCTACATTCCTCCTCATTTAGTCATCTTCCTCTTCTAGGCACAGTTTTACATCTAAAATATTCCCTATTTGTGAGAATTAAATTGTTAACTTTTAAATTATCATCATCTTAATTATATGTACATTGTATCCACTATTAGTTTTTGTTAAGATTTATTTTATTGTTTCTATATGTTTATACATTTATATTCTATTAATTTTTAAAATTAATGGATAACTTGTTTGTCTTTATTTATAATTAAAATTTATTGAAAACTTTGTTTTCATGGATCTACTTCTTCCATCTACATTATTTATTTATTATTGTTTTAATTGATTTCAATTTATTCATTATTTAAATGTTTTATTTTTATATGTGTGAATGTAAATTAAATTTATATATATTTATATGTTTATATGTTTACATATATATATATATTCATATATTCATATATTCATATATTTTTATATTTTTATATTTATTTATATATATATATATTTGTTTATTTGTTTTAAATTAATAGATTTTAAATTTATATGTTTATATAATTTAGATTTTTCAATTTTTTAGTATTTATATATTTATATGTTTAAATATATTTATAATTTATACAGTTACATTAATTAACTATTATATCGTAATTGAATACATAAATAAAGAAACAATGATGAATATATGAAATGGGAAATGATTTCATGGGATTTCCTAAATAGAAGCTCAAAAATATAGACATGTTATTCTATCCATGTGTGAAAAGATTGAATATGAAAACGTTAAGGTCTATAGAAATCATATACAATCTGATTTTTTACGTTTTTAATAACATTTATACACACTGGATCTGGTGTTGTAAAATAGGATAAATTCTAGATATAACAATGATGAATATATAAAGTACGAGATTGTCGATTGTCTTAATAAATTAATCTATTATATCATCATTAATACAATTTAAAAAATAGTAATTGTGGAATTATTGTATGGAAATTAAGAAAACCCATTGTTCTTAGGTTTTATGAAATTTATAGTGTTATCATTCGAAATGATGTTTCTTAACATAAAATAAAGAAATGGTTGGGGTAAAAAAATCATAGAATATTTGAACATTTGAAAGAGTCACATCCAGAATAGGAAGGGACTCTGAATTCAATTTATAATGAATAAAAAATATTATGTTTAATGTAATTATTATATAAGAAAACATATTCTTTTCCTAATGATTATGTGATCTATAAAAACAATATGAAGGTTTCTCAAAATTTATGAAATATGGAACACCATGGTATAAAATGGATAAGGGATCCAATTGTGATTCATTCGCAAGGAAATTTTCCAAACCTATGACTGAGGTAATCTGAAATCTTAAAATAATTCATCATTTGAGGTTTTTATTTTCAAATTAAAATGATGTAAGGATACTAGTATAGAACATAGATAAATGAATCTCTGATGTAAACCTATGAGACATGTGATGTGTTATTAATGAATAATTCTAAGAAGGATTTCTCCATTCAATATTTGTGGATGTTTACATTTTAGGCCTATTATTGGAATAGAAACATCATAATAAATGATGTGGCCATGGTGAAACAATGTGTTTATTTTAGATAATCAATAAAAATCTTATTCAACATACACATTAATGAAATGGATCTAAAAACTCCTTGACGAGATATTATGACAAAGGTATTGTATTAAATAGAAAATGTTCATATATGGTTATCGACATTGTGACATAAAATTATTTTACTAGGGTGTCTTGACCCATTTATAGATAGTAATATTGGAATTTATGAAATACCACCAAATTCCAATAGGAAACAATCCCAGTTTCTCACACACTAAGTGTTTCCATTTTTCTCAGTTAAATTTTATTTGCATTTAATTATATAAAAAATATTATTCTCAAGATTGAGGATTATTGTTAAACATTTTTTATTGATTGAAAATATTTATTTATGAATGAAATATTTAATTTAATACTTCTCCAAGTGTTCAATAAATGATGAGGAGTTATAATGTACCCATATTGTTTATTGATGAATATTTATTTTCAAGCCATCAAATAATATATATTAGTTGTGTGAGTTAACACATGCCATAAATTAATATTATTTTTATGATTATTTTTTGGAATGAGTTTTTTTAAAGATTATAATATTATTTAAGTGACATTATTTAATCAAAATGAAATTCTAACCTAAATCCTATCTATATAAATTGATGGTTATGTCTATTATATAGAGTTAATTGAGAATTGATAAAATTGAATTGTTGTACACAATAGAATTCTCTCTCTATCTCTTTAATTCTTCCTCTCATCTTATCAAGAATGATAATAACTCCTTCAAGACTTAATAATCTTGAAGTGGTCAACATGGACAATGCATGATAATTGACTCCCCATTCTGGCACCCAAAAATCAATTGGAAACACTTAGAGAAAAAAGGAGTACATGTGGATCACCACTAGATGGATTATACAATTGGATCCTCTTAATGAAATGAAGGTAATCATAGAATGGTTTTGGGATGATTTAAATCATCATCGGAGAAAGTTACTAGAACAAGGTAACCATTTATCTAAATATTAAATTAATTAATTAGAAATTTTACATAAAAATATCCTCACTGCGTTCTAGGTTTTCGTTATCTCAATATTTATTGGGAATATTTCATTGATTATAGAATTAAAAACATGAACAATATTTAGAATGATACAATGAATAAAAAAAATATTTTTTAAACACCCTTCAAAGTCACTTTCTCTATACCAAGAACCATAAAGTGGTATAAAAGAGGTCATGATAAAATTTATAATTATTTATTTGATTTGTTATCTATGAAAAATAAAAAGATAATATTAATTTTAAGTTTTAATTTTTTCTCTCAATTAGTCGTAAAAATATATTCTTCCTCTTCTTGATTTCTCACTAATATTACCAATATCAGTAATTGATTAATGAAGTTTACATATAAAGATCCCATCCAGAAGTGTTAGGGGCCCTGGTCAAATAATACAATACTACACAACTTGTACTCATTTTTGTATATTTTGTATCATTATTCATTACACAAGGATGCTCGTGTGGATTCTGGGTCATCATGTAATTAATACACACTTCATAAAATAAATACACCATGTGTTGACTAGCCATGGTGACAAATGGATTTCCCAAAATTCAAGACATGCAGTATGACTACCTGACATGTATTCTACATTCCATTAAGGCCAAAAAAATGGGTTTAAACAACATTATGTGATTAATACACCATGTGTATTTAATAAAATGAGCACAAATATTTGAATTAGGGTAACTATATGTAGACACTATCTATCCTCTACACAGGTTGTGTAGTTAATTAATATTTCTGATAAGTACATGTTGAGTCCCTAGGCATGTACTATGGATATCAGGTGAAAGGAAGTGCATGTTGTGTGGATATCCTACACACTCTATATACATTACTTATTTATATGGAAGTATTAAATATTATTTATTAATCTATTAAAACTTGTTAACCTAAATTCTATGTTGGTCATTAAGTTCATAGTACATGTTATTTGTTAGGTCTTATATTATATTAAATGCTTAATTAATTTCATGTAATATTTTATGACATTAATCATATATGGTTATTATTTACTAAATACTCAACACATCAAATTTTACAGGATACATCAATTTAATTTCTTCCATGCGGAATTAAATTTTCTATTCAAATCGTGAAATTATGAAGCATTTGATTTATAATACATGCCATATGAGTGAATTATTTACAATTTAAACCATACTGGTTATTTTGGACAAGTAATCACCATGTTTCTTCCAAGTAAAAATTTTTGTACTATTTTAATGAGTTTAAAATAAAACAAAATTATTTATTTTATTTAAAATTACAACAAATGAGAATTTAATAATGATTTATCGATTTAAGATAAAATAAATTAACTGCTTAATAATATAATTAAATAGATTGATTTTTTTGTGTTTTATCTTTTCAAAGAACCGATTGAAATTAATTCTAGCTAGTTAATTTAAATTTTTATTCATTGAGTATTTATAACCGATCATGAGGTTGACCAAGAACTATGCATGTGTTAGAATTATTTAATCTATATTTATTGAAAGTATTTTTAATTTTTATTTATTAAATTAAATATAATGTCTTATGTGTCATCCCCCTCTTATTAATTATGAATGAACTTTGTGTTGAAGGATATTTATGTGAGTCCCCAAGAAATTTCTAGTTCCCCTCACATATTTATGAGTTATAAATACATGTAATGAAAATGAGTTTCCCAAGTAGTGTCGATGTGGTTAAAAACACAGTTGATAAATTGCTAACCCCAGCAATACAAAGGTCGAATGTTTCATCTCATGCTAAGACAATCATAAGGTGTTTTCGCTTGGTTAATAGGTTGATTTATCATCTTCTCAATAAACCAACAATTAAATAAGCAGATGATTGGGTCATTTATATGTTTATTTATTTCCTTTCTAAGAAATTTTTTTTATGAATTCAAGATCATAATCATGTAAATAAATGGATTGATGTAAAAATATAGAATATGAATAAATGGATTATGTGTAATTGTTTTTAAATATAGTTAATCACTTAGGTAAAATCGACATAATATTAAAAATATAGGTAAAAGATTCAAACATGAAAATTATGCCTAATAAAAACAAATCTCTTAAGTTAAAATCAAGTCATTGTTCCATCTATCATATGAATTAATATGAATCCATAGTATAAGTTTAAGTTTGGCCTCCATTAGGGGAACTTATAATTATTAGGAATTCTTAACTAATATAGTAGGTCGACTTAACCAAATATATATTGAGTTTAATTGACATTATGTGTCCAACAAAAATTTATAAGCATGTGTTGATGAAGTTAAAGTTAGGGTTTCTGGAATGGGGACTCCGCTCAACATATCAAAAAAATAAAAGCCAATAGAAGACAAGAACTCTTACCTAAATACATTCAAGTAACTTTTATGCTCTATATTTGGATTATAAGAAATTAAATATGGATCTTTCCCACTAGAATGTAATAGTAACAATAAATTCCACATTTAATGTTTTGGTCTCTTGAGAATTGAAAAAATATTGATAAGTTTAATAAAATTAAATTATCATCATTTATCATATAACTTGTAGTCAAAAAAATTTATAATAATCAAATATTTTATAATTATATAATAATCTAGGGGTCAAATTATCATTTATCACACTAATCTATTTTATAGAAAGACTATCTCTCCACTGGAATAATCATATAGGAATTGTTTAGATAACTCCAGGTTGTGTTGCACCTAGAACGGGAAGCTTACCTGTTAGAATCATAAATACCTGATCTGGATAAAAATGACATAAGTGGTGAAGAGTTCCATGTCTATGAAAAATACTTGAATGACATGTTCTACATGAAATGTTTAAATCACTCATCTATTTCAAATGAATTCATGAATCCTCATGAGAATATATAGGCTTATATCATTTTTGAGAATATCAATAGTCTTTACCTAGATAGAGATATATAGGTATTGTTTTAGATCTAAAATTATATTATTCATAGAAATAATGGAGAGGTAAAATAGTTTTTCTTCACATAGTCAATCACATTGGCTTCATTGAGCATATAAAGATTCTGGGGTTTAAAATCCCTGAAAAACTATGCAATGATATCATCCTAGAATCACTCTATCAGATATTATCCAACATTGTGGTTAACATTAACATGAAAAAAACTGATACGACTCTCTTAGGTCTACTTACGATTCCTCACCAAGTAGATAATAAGATGAAGTGGTAAAATCCATCAGTATTTATGGTGAATAGATGGAAAGGAAAATCAAATTGATCTAATCCTAAAGCTTATTTGTAATGAACTTCCAAAAATAAAAAAATTCAAGGTGAAAGTAAGAGGATTGGAAGTTATCTATTTCTCTTGTGGTAATAATGACCACTAGAAGAAAAACTCCACCTATTGAAAGAAGCAATTCAAAACTTCATGGGCATTATTTATCAATTGGAATTTATCTATTTCTATAAATTAGTTATTAGATATATTTTTTGGTTCTCACGTATGTATTAAAATATAGGAACCAATTAGATTTTGAAACATTTACCAAGGGGATGTATATCCTTGAGAAGAAAATAGATATAATGTTCCTATTTTATCCATCGATGACTACCGCCTCATATTGCCAATGGAAATGATCTTGGTTTTGAAAGGTTTTTTGTTGTATATTATGATTTACCAAAAACATTATATATATATATATATATACTTTATAAGGACAGATTTATTTTCCATTTTGTGAATAAATGTTGTTTATTTTAAAAATATGGAATTTGGTATTGTATTAAACATTTAAATAACTATTTTTATGTGTTGGATTACACAAACCATGTAAGGGAAATTTATAATGAAACTAAATCAAATTACTTATACCATTACCAAGTATAGAATCCCACAATAGGTCATGTAAATAAAAATCATTTTTGTAAATTACACAAATATGGATATTTAAATTCTTTTAAACTAAACCCACAAGGTGTATATCATGCATGATTACAATAAAAATATTAATAAATATCTATTAAGTGGAAATGGTAAAAGGGATAAAGTTATTCTTCAATAAGTTAATACCAATGTGTGTCAACCTTTTTGTATTATATAATTGGTTGGGTACTCATACTTTGTAACTTCTACTAATGATTTTATTAAATATTGATATGTCTACATTATGATGTATAAGTATAATTTCTTTGAAAATTTTAAATAATATAAAAATTAAGATGTGAATGATATTGGTAATAAGATTACAAAATTACACTCAGAAAATGGTGGATAATATCTTAATCAAGACTTAATTGATTATTTCTAGGAGATTGGGACCCTATCCCAACTCACTCCTCTTATACACCTTAGTGGAATGGTGTAATAGAAATGCAAAACTGCACCTTGTTGGGCATGGTGAGATCAAGGATGAGTCATGTGAGTCTTCCATTTCCTTTTTGGGAATATTCATTACAAAAATCTGAATACATACAAAACTAAGTGATAAATAAATAATAACATCGTATATCATTATAATTTAAAAATGGAGAGAAACTTGTGTCGTTTGTACTTATATGTGTAGGATTGTGGAGCATTTATTAAGGCCTCTTTAGGTAAAAAACATTCACCCCAAGGAACAAAGTGAACATTTACAGGAAATCCCAAGAAAAAAAGAGGATAATATATATATATAATCATTCATAAAAGAGGTTGTAGTTCATAAGAATTCCATATTCCTTGATAAGGGTTAGATCTATAAAATAGAAAGTGGTTTTGAGATACAATTCATTAAATTCTAGGTTCAATATGCACAAGAGTTGAAAAAGGATCAAATTCCACAAATCCTCAAGGAAAATGTTATTCTAAGGACACAAATACTGTGTAGGAATATAATATAGGATAAATAACAAGAATGGTATGCTAATCTAGTCACCAAGTACAGTTACTAATTATTAGTTGATAATAAGTATCCTTTAACCAATAAGGAAGTAGCAAATATCATAGATGTTTCCAGGTGTCAAGAATCCATGAATTATATAATGGATTCCACAAACCAAACCCAAATATATTTTGGATGATCCTCTAGTGGATGTAAATACCATTGGTTGGAAATGAGTATTTAAGAAGAAACTGGAAATTGATGGGAAAATTAGTACCTAAATTGTATGGTCGATCACAAAGGTGTTCAAAAAGAAATCCTAGAATTAATTAGGATTAAATCTTTTCACTACTTACCATATTTAAATCCATAATAATTATACTTACAATTATATACTTACATTATTATGATATTTGGAAAATGGATGTTAAAATTTATTTTTTATGGGAACCTTCTGGAGGATGTATATTTGATACAACCTAAAGGTTTTATGACTCCGAAGGATGGTAACAATATAAAAGAATTGTAAAACCCGTTAATGGATTAAACAAAGAATATAGTTCAAAGAAAATTTGGTTTTATGAGGTGATAATAGAATTTGGTTTCATAAATAATGAATTCGATCCTTATTTCTATAAATATTCTTGTGGGAGTATTGTAATTTTCTTTATAGTATATATTGATAAAATATTACTTACTGGAAATAAAATAACAGTCTTAAAATCCAATAAGTCCGAGTTGAATAAACGATTCTCCCTAAAGAGATTAGGTGATGATTCATATATTATTAGCATCAATATTCATCATGGTATATCTGAGATGTTACTCAACCTAAGTGACGGTACAAATATTTAAAAGATTATGAAGATATTTGGTAGGGAAAAATCTAAGAGTTTATTGTTTTATGATTATTTTATGCTAGATTTTATTAGTGTTTGAATGCAATAAGAATATCATGTGTGCATGAACTTGTTAAGATAAAAGATTATAGTTAAACCATTAGGGTTGGTCTATTGAGATATATTTCTCAACCTTTATACATGAACCTTAGTGCTCATGAATATACAATTTATAAATTCAGGTTATAGAATATGTTTTGTGATGATTGGGTATAAGGCCTAGTGTTTATTAACTGAGTGGAGTAGCTCATACGGAGTCCCTGGATCGAGATAAGGATTTTTGAGCATCATATAGACCAAGTATGTGGTTTGGATCAATATTGGTATTATATCCTAGTGTATTTATTTTCATTTTTTCATTTTTTTTATTTTTTCAGCCCATTGGGTGACCAGATGTTGTATGTTTTTCATTCTTTTGAGTCTGTATGATTGAATGTTGAATTTTATTTATTATAGTGTGATTTTGATTCATTTATTTTTTATGAATACTCATATGGTTATCCTCGTGTATGTTATTTTTTTACATAGTTATTATACTCAAAATTGAGTTTATATTCCCTCCACTATTTATTTTATACCATCAGTTCTAGTCAGTAGCCTCTGAAATATGGGTTGGTGCACTTTAGGCCTTATAGAGAGCTAGATTAGGTGACATGTTAGGTCTACCTCAGCAGGTTCATTACATATTCGATATTACTATAGAATATCAAAGGTTATAATAACTTTTAGTCTCTCATTAATCATAATGGTTCATAAATAAGATGTGAATTAACCAATTAATATCTACCACGAATGTCAAACCATGTAAACAGTAAGAGGTTATTCATCATTCACTTGAATGATGGTTGAGATAAACTCGACCAACTCTTTGGGTTTTATTACCCCTAGATGCATTTATTCCAAAACCATGTCAACATATAGTATCCAAAAATGGTTGTATTCATCGAAAAACTACTAAATATATAACTTAGAAAAAGCATTATGATGTTTTCCAATAATTAAACATATCGTCAAGGTCAATCATATGGTTATTTTCCCTATTCTATATTTTCCAAAATCATGTTCCCAGGGTTTATACTAAAATTTATCTAATGCTAATTAAAAAACCACAACCCTAGTATCCTAGATCCAATGGTTACTTTATTATATTGATGATAGATAAAAGTGATAATATCACAAGGGAATGGATTGTTTAATAGTATTGGTAAACTATATAAATTATTAAATCTTAGAATAAATTTGAAAACATAAAATACAACATAGTATTTCCTTTATTATCAGCATTATTCTCAATATAATAACCATTTATATCAATAAAAATACATTGACATCTTTTTGAAAGGAAACATAATAATGTGGAGATCTTATATTCTCAATAAGGAAATGTGTACAATGGAATCTAAATAAGGCATGAAAACTAAGTAATAAATGATGATCAAATAATTCCATAAAAAGAATCACATGGTATTGAAACATATAAATGAATATAATATCTATTTTGAATAATCACATGGAAATAATAAATTGATTTCATAATAATGGAATGAATAATGACGAACATTTTAAACTTATAATATAGGTCGTAATGTCACACTTGTTTATTTATTTTTTTACCTCTATTCCAGTTTACCATTACCCCTTGGATTTTTCTCTCGGTTTACAGGTGTTAAGGGTTTATATTTTTGGTTTTATGTTGTTTTTATCTTGGAACGTGATTAGTGAATGTTTTTGTAAAATCATTTGGCCTTCTCTTGGAAACCATGTGGCACAAGTGTTTATTAAAGAGGCATGGTGTATGGCTTGCGCGTAGTTTTTTAAACAATGAATCAATTTAGAAATAAGGTTTTGTATTTAGAAAGTAGTGTTTGGGATGGTTAGTGAATGTCTTTTAAACCATTCAAACAAACCATGAAGGTTCTTAGGAGTGTCCAGTAAGGGGCGCAAGGTTGGTGCACGGTTTGGTAAACCGTGCGGCTAAACCGTGCGAGATTCCCAGATCTTAAAATTAGTGAAATTCAAACACTGCCCTCTAGGTAATTTTAAACCAAAACACCCATTTTAGTCTCCCTCTAGTTTCTTCAACCCAAAGTAGGCTCCTCCATCCTTCTCCAAGGCTCCACTCCTCCTTACATGGTATATCTATGGTGATTCTTCCAATTTGGGCTGGATTTCTCAAGGTAACCTTCACCTCTATTCTACCTCTCCCTCTTTATTTCAATTTATCTTGAGATCTTCTCCTTTATAGATCCTGTGAATCTAGGTTTTAGGTTTACCTTGATTTATTTTGGGGTTTTCATAAGGTTATTATTAGTATATCTTGGCTCCTGGAACCGTGGAAAGGTTGTTTTAGGTGTGTGTTATTGTAGCGCCGTGAGATTGAGGTAGGTTTCCATTTTCACTTTCCATTATAATTTAATATTTGTTGGTTTAATTATTTTATCGCCTTTATTATATGTTAAATAGTTATGTGTGATCTTGGGTAAAAAAATTGGCGTAAAAATTAGTAATTTGTTCCTTTTTATGATAAATGGAATTGTTTTATTAAATGTTACACACCAAGTGGTTGTTAAAATGCTCGGTTATCCTTGGTGAATGATTTTTCATGATTAAATAATTTTTTCTACATTAATATATATGATTAATTTAATAAAATGATTTTGGTTTTCTTGAAATTATTTCCAATTTGTTTTGGTATTAAAAGAAATGTGTGTTCGAATTTTGAAAATGATTTGACATGCGATGGTGGTTATTGGTTGGTTTACCATTTTAATGAAAACATAATTGGATTGAAAATGAGACATGAGTGTTTAAATATATAATTTATATATGTTTTTTAAATTCAAAATGGTGTATTTGTACCTATTTGGAATGGTGGTTTTGGTTCTATAAATGTGATGGCTTTGTGAAGTGTGTTTAAGCCCCGTTTGGAAATTTTGTGAAAATGGTGAAAATGTTTATAATTAATAAACATTTGGTTAATCATCTCACATTATTAACATTGAATGGGTGGGATGCTATTATTTTGGAATCCTCATGACCTGTTTACATTGTGCATAATAGGAGATCCACAGTTTGGAAGACCTTTAGATCTATTTTTTAAGTTAGTGGATTGATCCTATGGGTGGCTCAGGTGATACATGTTATGAAAAAGTATTATCTGTGTGTGTAATTGGATAAATAGTTAGAATCAGTTATATCCCCATATTCTATACTCTTGATATAGAGAACATGGCATAACTATTGAATTTTCATATAACTATTTCTGCACTACATTGGTTACTTACTAGCTAGTGGTCCATAACATGAGGATATGTTGTGTTTTATTGTTATGGTATTGTGCTCATCGGTTTGTACTATATGAGGGGTGGTCAAGCATATTGGGTCATTTTATATCATTGAGTGAGGCATGATTTATGGTATTAGTTGACATGTATTAGTAGGTTTTGGATTATTCAGGAGATCCTTGGTTCACCCATGTCCATTGGCACATAGTTATCTATGAAAAATGAATGTGATGAATTTCTAGTTAGATATCCTTATATAATATATCACATCACCCTGTTGTATAAATATTGTGTTTATTTATTGAGTGGTGCGACTTATTGATAAAAGTGATGAATTATTTTCCCGTGTTTTGAGAAAAAAAATTTTGAAATGTCATACAGTCATATTCTTTCACTTTTTAAAATGGGAACATATTCTTTTCTCTTTGAAATGAATATAGTTTCTCCTTCGTAAAGAGTGTGGTTTTAAATAGTAAAGAGGGAAATGGAATGTATTATGGTTTTAAAGAAGAAAATTAAGGAAAATATTATTATTATATTTTTTTTTTCAATATTTATGTTAATGTTTTTTTATTTTAAAGAAACTTCATTGGGAATAGATTGTCTGAGCATGCCTATTAAGTTTTAATACTCACGCCTATATTTATTTATGGTTTTTAACCTTGGGTGTAGGTTTCAGAATGATTTCGATCACCATGGGAAATAGTTGTTCTTTGTATTGTAGAGTGACCCATAGAGCCACATTGAGATGTGTGACTATCATGTGTTGTCTGAGTGTTGTTGTATAGTAGGTTTTATTTTATGTTTTGTCATAAATGATGTTCAATTGGATATTAGTATATTATTTGGGTTTTTTTTATTTTTTTTATTTTGTTTATTTATTTATATGGGGATAAATTGTTCCCTTTGTTTATTATATTGATTGTTGAGACTAGTTTCTTGCCTCTAAGGATCATGAATTCCCTTCGAGCCTTTCCACAGATCGTCTTGGGTGACAGGTTCAAGGTTGAGTAGCGTTGGTTCATGATGGAATGATATTATAGGAGGTCAAACATTGGTGGAAATTTCTTTCATAGTGTCATGTGTTATTTGGGGATGTCATGGTAAATAGAGTTCGATTCTAAAAACATTAGGGTGTAGGTTTGGGGTAGTGTCTGGCTGACACTTTCTGGACCAAACGTCGAGTTTCTAGGGGAAGTCAGGTTTCTTTTGGTTCCATTGGTTCTTGTGGCTGATTGGTGTTTTGGATATGAAAAGGGAGTTTTTCTAGTAATCTTTGTGAGCTCACAGGGCCTTGGAATCCATGTGGATATGGGTACATGGTCTTAGAATACTTTTGGTGAGAGTGGTGTATTTGGCATATAGTCACCAACCATATGTGTGAGTCACCCATTGTAACATCCCAGGTTAATAAAGGATGTGATATTTTTGTATTTAGTAATATTTTTTAATTAAATATTAATTTTACTTCAAAGGGTATGCTATGTTTCATGGTGTACCTGACACGCAACAATGGGTTTCTCCGAAATCTCATGTTTCTCACAAGGCTGAGTCATACTGAAAAAAAATAATATAATATTATTTTAAACGGTAGTTAATGCCTAGTTGTTATATTGGTGGGAATGAACATAAATAACTATATTATGATTAAACATTATTGTTAAATGATTTTACATTTATCCAATAAAATTTAAAGTCTTAAAATCAGAATTAATCCAATTTTAAGCATAAATACTCCAATATTTTTAAAAGGTAGTTTAACCGCTTTTTGAAGGTGAACCACTTTTACATATAATTTTTTCTATTTTAAATGTTCAATTTGACAAAATAAACTTTTAATTTCGAATAAGGACATCAAAATTTACTTTGGGTAAATCTTTGGTATTTTTCCAATAATGTTCGTTTTTAATGAATAGTCAAAAATGCAACATTTAAAGTCAAAACTATCTTTGCATATGATTTATTTATGTAGTTAGATTTTACATTTAATCGGTTTGAAATTTTAATTGGATTATATTTCTGTCATTTAATCCAATTTTGGTCACTGATAGTAATCTCACATTGAAATTGGACATAAATACATTTCTATATTTTGGTAGTTTTTACTTCTTAAAAACACAGTTTTCAGTTTTGACAACAAGAATTAATTTAAAATTAATTTCTGAAACTTCTATGTTTTGAATTTTGAAAAATACATTCCATATTTGGAATTTGGAGTTCAAAATTATGTAAATATGTAAATTTTATTTTTAGACATTATGAATAGTAACATCAATAATTATTTTTTTACCCTAGTTAAAGGGTAAATCTTGTAAATAAAGGTAAAAAATAATGTTATAATAACATTAAAATACTCTAACATGTGTTCTAAGCCTATTTAATGATACATATCCAACCATGGCCATCTTTGGGTCGATTTTGGGACCCAATGGAGCCACTTGTACGTGAAAATGACATTTTATAAAAATTAATTTATTGTTAAGGAAAATGTAACATAAATGTATATCTTTTAGTAAAAAAATTATAAGTGGTAATATAAGTTATACGTTCGAGTATAAATAGTCATTGGAAATCTAAAAAACATTTCCTACATCATGGTATTTTATTTAAAATTTTTAGACTTTAAATAAATAATTTTAATTATGACACAATGGTGATGTAGTGATTGCTTCTTTAAAAACAGATTCAAATAAATGGTATTAAAAATGTTAGAATAAATGTAGATTGGTTATTTTAATGTCATTCATGTTTTTTATAGATTATATTTACATTTTATATTGGTATTAATGATGTTTTTTATAAATAATCAAGTTTTTCTAGATTTTTAAAAATTCATGATATAAAGAGTGTCAAAATTGACATAATTCATATTTCAAAATATAAAATATTTTATTAAATATTATAAAATTCCAAAAAACACTAAGATTTATAAAAATAGATATCATAAGTCTAAAATTTTATTATTGACTCTTTAATTGAATATTTTTCATGTTTTGGTAACTATTTGTATTCTCAAAGTGTTAAAGTCTTGATAAAACGGTAAGAGTAAAAAAGGGTTAAATAAAAACTATAAAGATTAATAAATATCCCAGACCTATCCAATTCTTAATGGATGATTTTATTAAGACTTATATTCATCTTATATTTGAATTTAATGTGTTCTGGACCTTTTTATACCGAAAACCACTTTGTAATAAAATAATAATTTCAAACATTACTAAAGAGCTTCTCCATCCTCTTATAAAAGGAAACCACCCCTAACCCATTACTCACACCTCTAAAACCCCTTGGATCATCCAAAATATGCTCCAATAATCTCCCAGTATCTCTCTATTCTACCTAGAATCCTTAATTTTGGCATAAGGATATTCAATAAATCCGTTTGGTTCAAACCAAAGGGAGTTACTCAATTTAAAGGTAACATCTTCTCTCAAGTCCTTTTCTTTTATTTTTCTTCTCCAACCCCCTAAATTCTCTTTATTCCATTATATTATAAAAAAAGTATTATCTTCAATATACTAAGATTCTTTTATGATATTTATTATAACTACACTTCCAAACACTTCTATCTAATGGATATGAATATACTGTTTCTGTAGATGGTGAACTATTACCTCACGAAACAATGATTGTTCAATTATCTCCTTCCACCTATCATGGTGGCCATTATGGTGGAACTATATTTATATATGATATATATAATATTTATATTATCTCTATACTTCTTTATTTTTTATTTATAGAATACCTTTATGGTTTCCATAATTGTTAAATACGATAATTTTATTTGAGGAAGTGCGGACTGTCGCCCCCTCAGAGTGATATGACTCGTTCATTCCATACGCAGAATGTATAAGGGATGGACATAATGAAATTATATTTGTTATTATAATGGAATTATAATATACCTATTTATCATTAATTTTTCATTCCATTAAATATGAAATATAAATGAAAGTAGAGTTCATCTCTGCATTCGGCTTACTGTCTCCATGAACGGTGCATTTAATTTCTTATCTCTGAATGTTATGTAATATTATAAATAAATACATATATATATATATATATATATTGGATATATATGATATTTATGATATATAAATCATGAATATCATTTTTGATATAATTTAATTTTTGCCACATGGAAAACTTGTAATTATAAGAAGTTTTTTTTTGACTCAAGTACCAAATATTGAAAAAACGATCATTATAAATATAACTGAATATGTAATGTTTATAACATGGAAATAAGTGATATAAAAGGAATAATAAACATGAAAAATGGTTTTAAGTAAGTATAAATTTGATTTAGTTTATTATTCAATAGATTAAATAATGAATGGGTCAAGTCAGACACGAGATAAGGGACTTCATCTCAGTCTCTTTTCATTGAGGCATACATAGATTTATACATGACTTTATTTTATACATTTTATAATAAACACCTTTTAATTTTACATTTATTCAAAATAAATATTTTTTATGAAGCATTTTACTAAACAAAAAAATGTTTCTTTTTAATGTACGTGGTGACAACAACCTTTCTGCTACTGTGAGCATTATTTGATATTTGGCTTCCTCTACAAGCCATAGTGCTTTTAAAAAGAAAATTAAATACCATATACTCTATTTATATATTTTTGTATTGAAAATGTTTTTGAGAATGTATTTACTATGTCAATATATTAAAATGATATATTGTGATTGAAATGTTGAAATTTTATCTTTCCTTTATGCTTGTGTTATGTGTAATGAGTATGTTATTGTTATTGGGAATTACTTATGTATATGGGTGGTTATATGATAAACCTTAGGTGGTTGATCCTGGGATAGCTCTCTAATGCATTGGGTAACATGATAGAGGTAAATTTTAATGTTTCTCCTAATAGATTTAGGTAATATACTTTGATGGGTATTCCAAACATTACTCCCTACATAGTTGTGAAGGCTGCAATGTAAGTATGTTATGGATTCCATAAGTTACCTTTATGATTTATAATTTTTATGTGTTATTCATAAATCATACAATTTCATGAGGTGTGTTAAAGAAATTATGTTTGGTATGTATTGAAATAATAAGGATTTCTTTCTTTATTTTATAACTCTTACTAGTCTTTTTATACTCATCCCATGTTTTTAAAATGTTTTTCATAGGGTATATGGTAGGGTAAGAGAAATAAATAATTCAAGAAGATTTATATCTAGAAAAGAATTATTGTTTTCTTTCTAGATTTATTATTTTTTGAAAAAAATGGATACTTAGTAGGAGTGTCTTCATTGTAATATTTGACAAATAATGTAATAGTTGTGGCCTAATTCTCTAAAACTCTAAACCTAAAAATATCCTCAATGTTAATTCTTGATTTAACTCAAGGTTATGCAATTTTCTAAGGATGGGGCCTTATAGTTGGTGTCAGAGGTCAGTTTAGACAACATTAAGAGTTAGTATATTGTTAAATTAATATCCATAAATTAATTTATGGTAATATTGAAATGATATATAATTTATATATTACCATATTTCTTCACCTAATATATTTATGGTTTTAGAATGGTTTTATGCATAGGATGTAGGGAAGCTATGATGGGATTACATCAAGAGGAAAACAACCTTCCAAATCAGCAACTTAAGATGGTTGAAATCAGAAAAGAACTTTTTTGTTGCAGTGATAGCAAAGTTGATTTAGCCTATAAATGGTTGTGGTATACATGCACGAGATCAACCTGATCAACCCTAGAAGAACATGTTAGTAGTGGAAAATTTCATGAGGAAACATCCCCCAACATTTAGAGAATCATCTGACCATGTGCTAACTGAAGGATGGATTAAAGCACTGGAAAAGATTTTTGATGTCATGGGGTGTTCAGGACATCAAAAGGTTAGTCATTCTGTTTACTATTTTGAACATGAAGCCGATCAGTGGTGGTCCATAGTTAACAATGTCCAGGATAGTGAGAAGATTTATGCTCTTGATTGGTATTAATTCAAAGCTATGTTTCTTGAGAAATATTTTCCTATGGTGGTTCGGCTTTGGATGGAAAACCAATTAATGGAATTGAGGTAGGAGGATGACTCAGTGGCTGCTTATGACAAAAAAATCACTAGACTAGAAAGGTATTCTCTAAATTTCATATGAGATCTTGATTGTAAAATCAATCATTTTTACTCATGATTAAAGCCAAAGTATCAAAGGGGTTTATCTTCTTGTGAGTTTATAAGTTATGAAAAACTTGTTTGATGTGCGTAGAAGGTGGAAAGGAAGTTTTAAAATGGTAAGGTGTTATTTGGAAAAAAATAGAATAATATTTCAACGTGGCCAACGAAAGCGAAGAACTCTTCAAAAAAAAGTTTCATGGAAACAAATTATGTATAACGTCTGTGAAAATTTTGGTAAAAAGAACAATGGGGAATGCCTTTTGAATTCTGGTAAGTGCTACTAATGTGATAAAATGGGGAATAAGGATCATAATTACACTAAACCATATCAGGGTAATGGTAAGAAAATTTTTTATTTATAGTCAGTAAAATTTTTCAAGTGCAATAAAGTGGTTCATTATGCAAACGAGTGTCCAATGAAGAACACAACTGAGGGAAAGCAGTCAGACTACAAGCACAAAGGGGTGTTGAAATCCTTTGCAACTACTTCAGTAGATATTGGGACATCAAATTAAGTAGTATGAGGTACATTTTTTGTTTATTCAGATTATGGCAATGTGTTGTTTGATTCAGGGTCTACACATTCGATTATTTTTGAGAAATTTCCTAGTAAATTGGGAATTCCATCTCTATATATGAATTTGAAACTTATGGTAAAAACACCTTGAAGAAATGTTTAGAAAAAGGAAATTATAAGAACCTTCTTGTATATGTGTGTGGAAAGAATCTACCTGAAAACCTTTTTGTTTTTCCTCTAGTAGAGTTTGATTTTAAATTTGGTATGGATTGGCATTATGTTTATCATGCTATGTTTGAATTCAGATCTAAATAGGTTTCCTTTTAGAAAGACTTTCAGTTTTAGTACAAGAATGAACCCTTACTTTTGATAACATACCAGGAAGCTGAGAAACTTGTAAAAAATGGCAATGAATATTACCTTGCACATATTATTGAAAACAAAGGAACTATTCAGATTAATGATGTGCCCTTGGTAAATGAGTATCCTGAGGTTTTTCCAAATGATTTACCTATTATAATAATTGATCGGGAAGTTGAATTTACTATTTACTCAGTTCTTAATGCTAAGAAATTTTCAAAACCCCTTATCGAATGGCTCAAATTAAACTTTCAGAGTTAAAGAAGCAATTGTAGGAGTTATTAAATAAACGTTTCATTCGACCTAGCACATCACCATGGGGTTCTCCTATCATGCTTTTTAAAAAATAAAGATAGTTCAATGAGAATTTTCATTGATTATAGATCCTTGAATAACATCACAGTTAAGAACAATTATCATTTGCCTCATATCAAAGATTTTTTTAATCAACTCCATGGAGCTCAGTATTTTTGGAAGATTGACTTGAGGTCGGGGTGACATCAGTTGAAAGTAATGGTAGAATATGCTCTAAAGACCACATTTCATACTAGATATATCCATTATGAATTTTTAGTTATTCATTTTGAGTTAACCAACGCCCCTATTGTATTCATGGATCTTATGAATAGAATTTTCCGTGTGTTCTTGGATAATTTTGTGGTTGTGTTTATTGATGATATTTTGGTTTATTATAAAATTAAATAAGATCATGAAATTCATTTGAGAGTTTTATAGAAAAATTTACAAGGAAATAAATTTTATGGTAAATTAAGTATGTGTGGGTTTTGGTTACAAAAAAGTTCATTCCTTGGTCAAATAGTTTCAAAAAATGACATAATTGTTTATCCTATTAAAATAAAAGTTATTGAAGAATAGACAAGACCTACAAATATAACTGAGATCTGTAGTTTTCTTGGTTTAGAGGGTTATTACAGGAGGTTTGTTGAAAACATTTCACAGTTATCTAGCCAACTAACTAAGTTAACTCGAAAAGGTGTTTAGTTCATTTGGAAAAAAGAATGTGATGGTAGTTTTCAAGAATTGAAAATATGATTAGTGAATACTCTAGTTTTGGCATTACCTTCCGGAGATGGTGAATTTGTAATTTATATTGATGCTTCATTTAAAGGACATGGATGTTTCCTTATGCAGAATGATCAAGTAATTGCTTATGCTTTATGTTAGTTGAAACCTAATGAGTTAAATTACCCTACACATGATTTGGAATTAGCTCCTGTTATTTTTTCTTTAAACATTTGGAGGCATAATTTGTATGGAGTAAAGTTTGAAATATATACTGATCAAAAAAGTGTAAATTATACATTCACTCATAATGAATTTAACCTAAGACAGAAAAGATGGCTAGAATTAATCAAGGATTATGATTTCACAATTCATTACCATCCTGGAAATGAAAATAAAGTTTCCAATGATTTGAGTCGAAAAAATTAATGATACATTAACCATGTTATGTTTGGAACAGGATCCTTTAATTAATGATTTGATGAACTTTTCCATAGAAGTTGTTGGTGCAGGAAATTTTTCTGTTTTGTTTAGGTTTTAGTAAAATTATCCCTAGATGACATAATAAAGCAAGCATAGAATGATGACAGTGAGTTGCAAAGAAAGTTAGAATTGGTTAGGAAGGGTAAGTTACCTGAGTTTAATATTGATAGAGACTGTGCTTTTAGGTCTGGAAAGAGATTATATGTGCCTTTTTATTCAGAGTTGAAGAAATAATTGTTATTTGAAGCTTATAGTTCTCCATTTTCAGTTCATTCTGGCAGTACTATGATGTATAGAGATCTTCTGGAGTATTATTGGTGCGATAGAATGAAAAGATATATTAATGAATTTATTGGGAAGTGTTTGACTTGTCAATAGGTTAAAGAGAAGAGGAATTTAAAGAATTGGATGCATCAGCCTTCACCAAGGCCAGAGTTAAAATGGGAAAATGTGTCCATGGATTTCATCATGGGATTACCAAATTCTTCTCAAGGTAATAGTGCAATCTAGGTTATTGTTGATTGATTAACAAAATCTTCTCATTTTCTTACAATTCAAGATGCTTTGTCTCTAGATAAACATTATCGATTGTTTATTAAATAGATAGTCAGGTTACATTGATTTACACTCTCCATTTTATCTGATCATGATCCTAGGTTTACTTATAACTTTTGTAAAGTCCTTCAGAAGTCATTGGGAACTGAATTAAATTTTAGTACAACTTTTTATCCCTAATTAAATGGGCAGTCAGAATGAACAATTCAGAAATTGGGAGATATTCTATGTGCTTATTTAATGGATTATAGGTAATTTGGGACTAACATATTTCTTTAGTTGATTTTTCATATGATAACAATTTTTATTCAAGTATATAGATGGCTTAATTTGAGGCATTATTTGGAAAACAGTTTCTAACACCATCTTTTTGGGATGATGAAGGTGAAAGAAAGTTCATGGGACAATAATTGGTAGAAAAAATGCCATAAAAAGATCAGTTAATTCATAAATACATGAGAACTGATTATAGCATGTAGAAAAGTTATGCAGATAACCAGAGGAAAGATTTTTATTTTGAGGTAGGTGATCATGTCTTTCTCAGAGTTTCTACATGGAAAGTGTGATGCATTTGGTAAGAATTGAATGTTGAGTCTGAGGTTCATCGGACCCAATGAAATCCTAGAGAAATATGGATCAGTTTCCTATATAGTGGATATACCTCCAATTTTATCCCAATTATAAACTATTTTCCATTTTCAATATTGAGAATTTATATGCCGGATCCATCTCATGTTTTGATTCTATAGGTAGTTCAGATGGAAGAGAATCTTTCTTATTAGGAACAACCAGTCCAGATTCTTGAAAAAAGAGATAAATTGTTTCAAAATAAGGTAATTTATCAGGAAAAGGTTTTTTGTAAAAACCATATGGTTGAAAAGGCACGATAGGAATCTGAGAATGTTATTATGGATAAATACCCCCAATTATTTGACAAGTTTATAAAAATTGCGAGTATGCAATTTCCAAAATGGGTGAAGGATGTAACATCCCATATTTTCATATTTATTAATATATATTAATGAAATATTAATTCTAGTTAAAAGGGATGTTATTTTCAATGGAGTACCTGACACACAATAATGGGTTTCTCCAAAATCTCATGTTTCACACAAGGCTGAGTCATACTGAAAAATAATATCAAAGTATTATTTTAAATGGTAGTTTACACCTAGCCATTTTATTGGAAATAATGAACAGATCTAACCATATTATTATTAAACAATATTTTCAATTGTTTTTACATTTATCCAATAAAATTTAGATCTTTAAAATTAGAATGAATCCAATTTTAAGCATAAATACTCTAATCTTTTTAAAAGGCAGTTTTACTGCCTTTTGATGGAGATCCCATTTTAAATATAGATTTTTTCACATTTATATGTTTATTTGAAAAAAACTTCTTCTTTATAAGAGGGACATAAAAATTTAGTTTGGGTAAATTTAGGGTATTTTTCTGATGAAGTTCATTTTTTAATGAAAAGTGAAAAATACTGCATTTTATGTTAGAGAAGACTTTTCTTCTGATTCATTTATATAGTTAAATAGTAATTTTAATTGGTTTTAATGTTTAACTAGATCATATTTTTATCATTTAATCTAAATTTGGTGATTTAATGTAATTTCACTTTGAAATTGGACATAAACACATGTCAATGTTTTGGTAGTTTCTACTTCTTAAAAACACATTTTTTTATTTTGACAATGGAAATTAATTTTAAATTAATTTCTTCATCTTATGTTTTTTGAATTTGGAAAATGGACTCTATATTTTGAATAAAAATGTCCAAAATCTATAAAAAGGTAAGTTTTTTTATAGATATTATGAATAGTAACTTTAGTAAATATTTTATTTACCATGGTTAAAGAGTAAATCTGGTAAATAATGGTAAAACAATAATATTATAATAATATTAAATTACCCTAACTCATGTATTAACCATATAGAATGATACATTTCCAACCATGGAACAATTTGGATTGATTTTGGGACCCCATGGAGCCACTTGTAAGTGAAAATTGAATTTTATAAAAATTAATTTAAAGTTAAAGAAAATGTAACATAAACATATATCTATAAGTAAAAAAAATTATATGGGGTTATATAAGTTATAATTTTTACTATAAGTAGTAATTATTAATATAAAACGATTTCCTACATCATGGTATTTTATTTAAATTTTTTAGACCTTAAATAAATAAATATAATTATGACACAATGGTGATGTAGTGTGTAAGAACTCGGTTCTTATCTTTGAGGTACGGGTTTCTTCTTTTCTCTTTTCCTTAAGTGTTTTTGAGAAATATGGAAAATGGGGTAAAATCCAAAATTTTGTAAAGTACACGCTGTGTACTTTTCCACACGTCATGTACTTTTGGTCGTGTGGGATGAGTACGCAGGGCGTGTGGCCATGTCGGCGATGAAGGGTGTAGGAACCAAATACACGCCGTGTAGTGGTCCCTTACACGCCGTGTAGTCAGTCGGCAGGAAAATAGAAAGGCGGTGGCCAGCTGTGGGGCAGCACACGTCGTGTACTCATGAAGACACATCGTGTAGTCATGTCGGCAGGTGAACAATATCGCGCTGGCGTGAAGCTGCTAGAGGAACAGTTAAAAAATGGAAAGTACACACCGTTTACTCGGAAGTACACCCCCTGTACTTTGTTTTTTCACATAAAATGGGCAGTGGCATCCCCTATTCACAGGGAAGGCTTAGAACGGGAAGAGAGCTCGGGAGAGGAAGGCCAGAGCTTTGGAGATCCGCCGAGCACACATCTGGAACCCGTTTCTGCCTCGGATGATCTCGTTGGAACCACACGGGTAAGCCCTCCACTCCTCTTTAATCGTTCTTTCCAATTCTTCCCCTAATGGGAGTTATTTTCATTAAGCGAGAATTATTTTACCTCAGATCTACGACGTTCTTGGACGTTTCAGAAGGCGTTGTTCGCGTGTATTGTTAGTGGGTGTTTAAGGTAGGTGTCTTGGTGTTGATTTCCAACTTTCGTGTATTTTTGTGCGTTTTTAGTGCAACGAACCCATGTTGGGGTGTCGTGTGGCTGAGTCCATAGCTATTTTAAATACCTAGAACTGTATAGGTAATTAAATTTGATATTAGAATGTTGGTTGGGATAATTGCTTGGATCCAGGACCACCCTAGGGGTGCGTTCCACTGTTTAGCTGTTTGGCCGGGATACCCGAGTGTATGACTTAAAGGTAATAATCGCAGAATTGCCTTGAGAGGAATTTCTTGTCAATATTTATTTACCTATTGGGCATGGCCCGGTTACCTGCGCTTGAGGGCGGTGTTTTACTTAGCCTGTGGGCGTTGTTTTTCTTAGCCCGAGGGAAGTTGTTATTCTAGCCTGAGGGCAACTTCTTCTATGCCTGAGGGTGATAAACTCTAGGCCTGAGGGCGACACTACCGACACCTGAGGGTGAAATATGTTACGCCTGAGGGAAATACCTGTGGGTTGGAATCTTCTTACCTGAGGGTAAGGTGTTGTTTTTCGAAGGACGTGGACTGTTTACTTAGAAATGCATTATGGTGATTTATAATATTTAATGGATTAAATAAATAATAAAATGGAAATTTAACTATTAATTTAGTTACTTTTTAGTATTGTATACTTTATTTCCTTTTACTATTTCACACTATTGTTTCATGCTTACACGCAGTTGGGCACGGGCCTTTGGTGGGTGCCTACTGAGATATATTTCTCACACCCTATTTGGGTCATGCTTTTCGGCCCAAACAGATTATGTTTCTGCAGGTGTGGATATGGGTAAGAGTCCCATTACAGGTACTTGACTGTTGCTGAGGAGTAGGAGGGCCTGGGACCGAGCCTAGGCTGATGATGTTGCCAGCTGTTTTGTCTCATTTTTCTGTACTCTGTATTGTATTGTATTGCACTACGATGTAACATGTTCTGACTGTTTACTTAGAACTTGTGGCATGTTGCATCGACAATTATAAACTGGTTGGTTATATCTACTGCAATTGTTTATTCCAATTATGTGTATGGTTTATTGCTTCCGTTGTTGTTGTATGTTTATATTATATTCCGCTGTGCTGCACTTTGACAAATGAGGGCATAATTTCCCCACTATCAGACCTAGTCCTTCGCTACTAGTCGGCAGCCTCTGACGTTTGGGGAAATCCTCTTGAGGTCATGTGACCAACCGGGTTCGGTGCATCTGTAGAGTGGAACACAGATTCGGAATGTTACAAATTGGTATCAAAGGAGTACTTTTCTTTGACTTACTATTTGGAGCCTTAGTCGGGGATAAGACAAAAACGGTAGTTGGTAATAAGTTGTTCCTGGGTGTAGCTAACCTGTGTACAGGGAAAAGCCAATTTACCTCGTATTGCAATTTTACTGATTTTTCAATTTATAGTTGACTTGATTTCACCATTGGGTGACTCACTTGTGATTGTGCTATTATATTTTATCTATGGTTTCTATTTAGTTGCAACCCGATGAGATGAGGGTATGCCATCTCATGCATCATTTAGAAACATGCTACAAATCACATGTCATGCATAGTTCCAAGCCATGTAGGTTCATTAGAATTTTCATGTTGTTGTGATACTTGTTGTGCTAGTAAAGAATGCTCTTGTGATAGCTGCTTGATAAATACCTGCTTGTGATAGGGTATTTTCTTGTGTAATCCGGTTTAGAAAATGAATGCCAAACTTTGGTTTTTGGGGACTATGGACCCCCATTGACCGGAATTTGGTAGATCATTAGCTGTTTACTTTGGTTATAACATAGATAAGATGTCAAACTTTGACTCGTGGAGAGTATGGGCCCTCACTAGTCGGAATTTGACACTTAGGTGTTGTTTTTCGGTATTTTCTGGGTTTCGGGGATGTTTTTGAGGCATACTGTCCAGAAACCCAGTATACACATCATGTAGTATCTTAAACACGACGTGTATGGCCTTCTGTTTAGGGTGAAAATGAACTTTTTGAGTACACGCCGTGTACCCAGAGTACACGCCGTGTAGTCTCTTCCCGTGTCATAAACCGTGTTGGCAGTGACACGGGGAAGGGAAGACCTTGGGGTGAACATGCCATGTAGCTTCTGTACACGACCTGTAGTGTTGACCCAGAGTCCTCCGTGTAACTAAAAAACATGAGCGGAGGAAACCTACAGACGCACACGCTGGTTCAATGATGAACACGTCGTGTACCTTTGGGAACACGCCGTGTAGTATTGTCCGAGGACAGACCGTGTGGAGTTAGCTGTGTGACTCGGAAATAGGGTTGTTGACAGGCTGTGTGCTGGTGTAACACGCCATGTGGTGTCAAGCCGAGTAGTCGGCCATGTCACAGACGACACAGACAGTTGTAAATAACACCATACATGTCGTGTATATGATATACATGTCGGGTAGTTTTTTTCAACAGAAGCCGTGTGGATTAGCCGTGCAGAAGGACCCGGGCAGCAGAAGGGAAGTCAAGTACATGTCGTGTAGTCATTATACACGCCGTGTAGTCGTGTTTTGAAAATCTTGAAATGTCTTCTTCCTATTGTTCCCTTTGTGGTTCCTTCGTTTTCAGTCTTGTTAAATCTTGATCTAAGGCGTGTTTTTGACCTTGTAGTGTTATGCCTCCTAGATGACCACGTGTTGTTCTCTAGGAGAGCAAAAACGAGTATACTCCATAGATGGTGGGCCATGGGCTACCATTGGATCCTCCAGCAAAGCCAGATGTGGCGCCAGTTGTTATACCTGACACAGGCACGGAGGGGCAGTTCCGTGAAGGCTTCATGCGGTTCATGAAGACCTTTCAGGGAGCACAGCAGGCTGCCACATCTATGCCCGAGCTAACTTGTATATTTCAGCAGCACCATCCACCTACGTTTTCCGGGTATAGTGGACCACAGGCTACAGAGTCTTGGATATGATCGATGCAGACTATTTTCGAGCATCTTGAGATGCCTCCAGGGCATAGTGTCAAGATCGCGACTTACATGCTGCGTGATTCCGCCATGAGGTGGTGGGATGTTACCACCCATTCAGAGCATCATAGAGACCTGGCGTGGGAGGATTTTCAGGCATACTTCTATGACTTCTCCTTTCCCAAGACACTGAGGGAAGATAGAGCTCGAGAGTTCATGAATCAGCAGTTGGGCGCTATGTCGGTGATGGACTATTCTGCTCGCTTTACCGAGCTTCAGCGTTTTGCACCTGTTCTGGTGGGCGATGAGATGCTGAGGGCCAGGCGCTTCGAGGATGGTCTTAGGTATGACATCCGAGCACTGTTGAATGTTTTCAGGTTTCCTTCAGTACACACTATTGTGAACCAGGCGCTGATTACAGAGAGGAACCTGCGGGAATCTAGTGGTGTGGGCCAAGGCGGTTCAACACCAGTTACTGGTACTATTTCTGCTGGCAAGAGGAAGAGACAGATGGATTTCTCTCAGGGTGGCAGTACCAGCCATGCAGTTTCTTCAGGTTGCCCGATCAGGTGCTACCAGTGTTGTAGAGAGGGGCACAAGAGACCACAATGTCCATGTGACCCATTAGAGTGCCGAGCTTCCGGAAGGATGGGTCATCCGTAGCACTTTTGTAGGGAATTTCCATCGATGGCTAGTGAGAGGGGTTAGGTATAGACTCCGTGTGAGGGAGAAGGACCAGCAGCTTATTACCAGTCAGGGAACTGGAATATGTCAGGGCATGCAGGCAGAGATGGTGGTCGTGGTCATGGTAGCCAGACACTAGTATCTAAGAGGCTGCAGGGCGAGACAACTCAGGGTAGCTAGGCTATGTCGCAGGGTCGCGGCACTAAGAAGGCATATGCAGTCCAATAGACCCAGCACGAGTAGGATCCCAGACCTTCTACAGTCAGAGGTACTATTCTAGTAGCTTCAGTCTTATCTTCAGTACTTTTAGATATGGGTGCTACACATAGTTTCATATCTGTACCCACTGTGTAGAGACTTGGGCTCTGTGTTTCTACTTCTTCTACTATCATTACGCTAGACACTTCATTGGGGACTAGGACGGCTGGTGTGCGTCAGTGCAAAGAGTGCCCCCTTGAGGTTGATGGCTGTCAATTTCTTTGGGACCTCTATGTCTTAGAGATGAAAGCTTATGACGTCATTCTCGGGATGGACTGGTTAGTTCCCTTTCAATCCTTTGTAGACTGCTACCGTCGTAGGGTGAGTTTCACGTCCCCAGAGGGCGGAAAGTTTCTATACAAGGGAGAGTGGAATGTTCAGGCAAGTCGAGCTGGACCAGAGCATCATGGGTGAGGTGGAGTCACAACCCAAATTGCGAGTTTATATCTGGATGATCAGGGGACTTGTCAAAAGGATTTCCCTCCAGTGGTTGATCGTTTCAGGGATGTCTTTCCAGATGACTTTTCAGGTCTAACTCCAAAGCGTGAGGTGTATTTCTCTATTGAACTTGTGCCAGGAGTATCACCGATGTCCATTCCTCCTTATAGTATGGCTACGCCTGAGTAGCAGGATCTCAAGAGGCAGTTAGAGGAGTTACAAGAAAAGGGTATTGTTCGACCCAGTACTTCTCCTTGGGGTTCTCTGGTCCTTTTTGCGAAGAAAGAGGATGGTACCCTCATACTCTATGTGGATTATCGGAAGATGAACTAGTTGACGGTTAAGAACCGATATCCTTTGCCGAGGATTGCTGATCTTTTTGATCAACTTCGTGGAGCTCGAGTGTTCTCAAAGATTTACTTGAGGTCTGGATGTCATCAGCTACACGTTAGACCATCTGATATACCTCTCACAGCTTTCAAGAGCAGGTATGGTCTATACGAGTATACGGTTATGCCTTTCAGACTCACGAACATGCCAGAAGTTTTCATGGATCTGATGAATCGTGTGTTCCATCCGTATCTAAACTATTTTGTGGTAGTATTCATGGACGATATCTTGAAGTACTCTCACAATGGAGATTACCATGCCACCCATCTGGATATAGTATTGAGTACACTGAGAGAGAATCGTCTATATGCTAAGATCTCAAAGTGCCACTTTTGGATGGACTAGATTCACTTCCTGGGTCATATCATCTCAGAGTCAGGAGTTTTCGTAGACCTAGAGAAGGTGATAGTAGTAGTTTCCTAGGAGCAGCCTGAGAACGTGTTTTAGATATGGAGTTTCTTAGGGCTAGCTAATTACTACAGATGTTTCATATAGGAATTTTCCCTCTTAGCAGCGCCATTGACGGGTTTGACTAAGAAGGGTGTGAAGTTCATTTGTTCAGAAGCATGCGAGACAACCTTTCAGGACTTGAAGGGATGGTTGACATCAGCACCAATCCTGATACTCCTAGAGCAGGGGAAGAGCTATACAGTTTACTGTGATGCATCAGGTATTGGGCTGGGAGCAGTGTTTATGTAGGGCGATCGAGTTCTTGCGTATGGGTCTCGGCAGTTGAGGCCACATGAGAGGAATTACCCGACGCATGATCCCGAGTTGGTTTCAGTTGTTCATGCGTTACACTATTGGAGGAATTATCTTTTCAGAAAAAGTTTTGTGGTTTTCACCGACCACAAAAGTCTCAAGTATATCTTTACTTAGCATGACCTGAATCTGAGGTAGAGGAGGTGGGTTGAGTACCTTCAGTATTTTGATTTTTAGCTTGCCTACACACCTGGTAAAGGTAATGAAGTAGCTGATGCACTAAGTAGGAAGACTTAGATACAGGCAGTGCAGGAGTCTAGTGGTGAGTGGCAGCTTATGGATTTGTTCTCTGAGATACATTTGGAGGTGCACGACAGTCAGGGGCAGACTTATCTTTCATCTTTAGCTGTAACTTCTACCCTCCTTGATAGAGTGAGGATGAGACAGTTATCTGATTCCGAAGGCCTAATTCTGTGGGAGTTGGTGGCAAGTGAGGACCCTTCTCCTGGTTGGACAGTAGTCAATGATGAGGTATTGCATTTCCATGGATGAGTATGGGTTTCAATGGGATATATGCAAGGAGCTAATGCGTGAGTTTCATTCTTCAGCTTGGGAAGTTTATCCCGGGGTTACCAAGATGTACCGTGACTTGAGACGTCAGTACTGGTGGCCGGTTATGAAGAGAGATGTAGCTGGTTGTGTTACGAGATGTTTCACCTATCATCAGGTAAAGGTAGAGCATCAGAGACCAGCTGGACTATTACAGCAGTTACCCATTCCGGAGTAGAAATGGGATGATGTCGCGATGGATTTCATGACATGTTTTTTGAGGTCACCTCGAGGAAATGATGTCGTGTCGGTTGTTGTGGACAGACTCACGAAGGTAGCTCATTTTTTTCCAATCAAGGAAACCTACGGTGTTGATGAGTTCGAAAGGTTGTATATCCGAGAGATCGTACGTCTTCATGGGGTTCCTCGTTCTATCATTTCAAATAGGGAAACACGCTTTACGTCTCATTTTTGGAAGAGTTTTCAGAGGGCACTGGGTACACAGGTGCTTCTAAGCATAGCTTACCACCCTCAGACAGATGGCCAGTCAGAGCGTACGATACAGGTGCTAGAGGACATTCTACGAGCATGTGTCCTAGACTTTGGGGGCTCTTGGGAGAAGCACATACCCCTAGTCAAGTTTTCCTATAATAATTGTTTTCGGATGACTATCTAGATGGAACCTTAAGAGGATTTATATGGTAGGCCATGTTGATCACCATTGTGCTAGTAAGAGGCAGGTGAGGCAGCTTTACTGGGACCACATCTCATGCAGGAGACTTTTGAGCAGGTCCAGTTGATTCAGAAGCGTATGGCTACCACGTAGTCTCATCAGAAATCTTATTCTGATCGCCACAGACAACCTTTGGAGTTCGTGGTCGGGGATTAGGTTTTCTTGCGTGTTTTGCCGAGGGTGGGACGCAAGCAGATCAGGAGACATGGTAAACTTTCACCGAGGTATGTGGGTCCATTTGAGATTCTGGAGAGAGTCGGTCTGGTTGACTATCGGTTGTAGTTACCGCAACGGTACTGAGCCATGCATGACGTCTTCCATGTATCTCAGTTGCGCCACTATCATTCATACCCGTCTCACACATTTCAGCCCGAGGATGTTGAGCTTGAGTTAGATGCGTCCTTTGAAGAGCATCTGATTAGTATTGTTGATAGAAGCATGAAGGTTCTCCATGGCCAGTCAGTTCCTCTCGTATGGGTGCTATGGAATCATGGCTGAGTGTACGACGAAACCTGGGAGCGGGAGACCGACGTACGTGCTCAGTTGCCAGAGTTATTCTCAGATTTATCTTCACCACCCTTGGAAGGGCAATTCAGGGACGAATTTCATTAAGGGGGGAAGTTTATAAGAACCTGGTTCTTATCTTTGAGGTACGTGTTTCTTCTTTTCTCTTTTCCTTAAGTGTTTTTGAGAAATATGGAAAATGGGGTAAAATCCCAAATTTTGGAAAGTACACGCCGTGTACTTTTGGCCGTGTGGGATGAGTACATAGGGCGTGTGGCCATGTCGGCGATGAAGGGTGTATGAACCAAATACATGTCGTGTAGTGGTCCCTTACACACCATATAGTCGGTCGGCAAGCAAATAGTAAGGTGGTGGCCAGCTGTGGGGTAGCACACGCCGTGTACTCATGAAGACATGCCGTGTAGTCATGTCGGCAGGTGAACAGTGTCGCGCTGGCGGGAAGCCGCCAGAGGAACAGTTAAAAAATGGGAAGTACACGTCGTGTACTTTGTTTATTTCACTTAAAATGGGCAGTAGCCTCCCCTGTTCACAAGGAAGGCTTAGAATGGGAAGAGAGCTCATGAGAGGAAGGCCGGAGCTTTGGAGATCTGCCGAGTGCACGTCTGGAACCCGTTTTCACCACGGACGATCTCGTTGGAACCGCATGGGTAAGCCCTCCACTCTTATTTAATCATTCTTTCCAATTATTCCCCAAACAGGAGTTATTTTCATTTAAACGAGAATTCTTTTAACTCAGATCTGCGGTGTTCTTGGACGTTTCATAAGGCTTCATTCTCATGTATCGTTAGTGGGTGTTTAAGGTAGGTGTCTTGGTGTTGATTTCCAACTTTCGTGCATGTTTTTGCATTTTTAGTGACACAAACCCATGTCGGGGTGTCGTGTGGCTGAGGCCATAGCTTTTTTGAATACCAAGAACTATATAGGTAATTAAATTTCATATTAAAATGCTGGTTGGGATCATTTCATGGATCCAGGACCACCCTAGGGGTGTGTTCCACTGTTTAGCCATTTGGCCGGGATACCCAAGGGTATGCCTTAAAGGTAATAATTATAGAATTTCCTTGAGTGGAATTTCTTTTGAATTTTTATTTACATGTTGGGCAAGGCCCGGTTACCTGTGCCTAAGGGAGGTGTTTTAATTAGCCTGTGGGAATTGTTTTTCTTAGCCTAAGGGCAGTTGTTATTCTAGCCTGAGGGAAACTTCTTCTGTGCCTGAGGGCGATAGACTTTGTGCCTGAGGGTGATGCTACCTACGCCTGAGGGAAAAATCTATTACACCTAAGGGAAATACCTACGGGTTGGATTCTGCTTACCTGAGGGTAAGGTGTTGTTTTTCTGAGGATGTGGACTGTTTACTTAGAAATGCACTATGGTGATTTCTAATATTTAATGGATTAAATAAATAATAAAATGGTAATTTAACTATTAATTCAGTTACTTCTTAGTACTTATTACTTTATTTCATTTTACTATTTTACACTGTTGTTGCATGCTTACACGCATTTGGGAACAGGCCTTTGGTGGGTGCCTACTGTGATAGATTTCTCACACCTTGTTTGAGTCATGCTTTTCGGCCCAAACAAATTATGTTTCTTCAGGTGTGGATAGGGGAAAGAGTCCCTATATAGGTAGTTGACTATTGCTGACGTGTATGAGGGCATGGGACCGAGCCTAGGCTCGCGATGCTGCCATCTGTTTTGTTTTGTTTTACTGTACTCTGTATTGTATTGTTTTTCACTGCTATGTAACATGTTATAACTGTTTTATTAGAACTTGTGGCATTTTTCATTGAAATTTATATACTGGTTGGTTATATCTAGTGCATTTTTTTATTTCAGTTATGTGTAAGGTTTATTACTTCCGATGTTGTTGTATGTTTATATTATATTCCAGTGTGCTGTACTTTGAAAAATGAGGGCATAGTTTCCCCACTATCATACTCGGGCCCTCTCTACTAGTCGGCAGCCTCTGGCATTTGTGGAAATGTTCTTGAGGTCATGTGACCAACCGGGTTCGGGGCATCTGTAGAGTGGCACCTGGATCCGGGACGTTACATTGTGATTGCTTCATTAATAAAGGATTCAAATAAATGATATTGAAAATGTTAAAATAAATTTAATTTGGTTGTTTTGATGAATCCATGAATTTTATGGAATATATTTACATTTTACCTTTGTATTTATGAATTTTTTTATAAATAATCAAGTTTTGTGGATTTTTAAAAAGTCGTGATATGAATAGTGTCAAAATTGACATAATTCATATTTCAAAATATAAATTTTTTTATTAAATATTATAAAATTAGAAAAAATATAATATTCGACAAAATAGATATAATAATTATAAAATTTTATTAATGACTCTTTAATTGGATATTTTTCATGTTTTGGTAACTATTCTTATTGTTAAAGTGTTAAATGCTTGATAAAATAGTAAGAGTAAAAAAAGGTTAAATAAAAAAGTTAAGGACTAAAAAATATACAAAACCTATCCAATTCTTAATGGATGATTTTATTTAGACTTATATTTATCTTATCTTAGGATGTAATGAGTTTTTGACCATTTTAAACCGAAAACATCTTTATAATAAAATAATAACTTTAAACTTCCTAAAAGATCCCATGCTCCCTCTTATAAAATGCCACCACCTATAACCCATTAATAACATATATCAAGCCACTTGGTTCATCCAAAATATGATCCAATAAGTTCCCATCATCCCTTTATTATACCTAGAACCCTTGAATTGGTCATAAAGAAAATTTAATAAATCCTTTTGGTTCAAACCAAAGGGAGTTACCTGATTTAAAGGCAACATATTTTCTCAAGTTCATAACTTTAATTCTCCTTCTCCATCCCCCTAAAATCACTTTATTACATTATTTTATAACAGCAACACTATCTTAAATATACTATGATGTTGTTATGATAATTATTCATTTTACACATTCACACACCTCCATCTAATTGATGCGAACATAATGTTTCTGTGGATGTTGAACAACTACCTCACGAAACAATGATTGTACAATTATCTCCTACTGACACTCATGGTGTCCATTATGATGGAACTATATTTTATTGTGATATATATTATATTTATATTGTCTCTATTCTTCTTTATTTTTAATTTATATCATACCTTTATGGTTTCCATAATGGGTAAATATGATAATTTCATTTGAGAAAGTGCGGACTACCGCCCCCTCAAAGTGATATGACTTGTCCATCCCATACGTGGAACGTATAAAGGATATAGTTAATGAAATTATATATGATTTTATACTATAATTATAATATACCTATTTATAATTAATTTTTCATTCCATTAAATACTAAATAGAAAAGTTAAAGTAGGGTCCATGCCTATATATGGCGTACCGTCTACATAAACTGTGCATTTAATTTCTTATCTTCAAATGTTATGTAATATTATAAATACAAATATATATATATACTGGATGTATATAATATTTATGATATATAAATCATGGATATCATTTTGGATATAATATACTTTTTACCACATGGACAACTTTTATTTATAAGAATTTCATTTTTGACTCAAGTACCAAATATCGACAAAACGACTGTTATTAACTTAAATGAATATGTAATGTTTATAACGTGGTATTAAGTGGTATAAAAGGAATAATAAACTTGAAAAGGTTCTAAATCAAGAAAAAATTAACTTTAGTTTGTTATTCAGGAGATTAAAGAATGAACGAGTCAAGTCAGACAAAGGGTAAGGGACTTCGTCTCAATCTCTTTTCATTGAGGAACAAATAGATTTATAAATGAGTTTCTTTTAAACATTGTATAATAGACCATTTTTACATTTACTATTATTCAAAAGGAATATTTTTTTATGAATTGTTTTACGAAATGACAAAAATATTGTATCTTTTTAATGTATGTGGTGACAACAACCTTTCTGCCGCTGCGAGCATTATTTGATATTTGGCTTCCTCTACAAGAAATAGTGTTTTTAAAAGGAAAAGTAAATACCATATACTGTTTTGATATATTTTGGTATTGAAAATGGTTTTGATATTGGATTGATTAAGTCAATATATTGAAATTATATATTTTAATTGCAATGTGGAAATTTTATCTTTCCTTTATCATTGTGGTATGTTTTATGATTATATTATGGTTCTTGGGAATTTTTTATATATATGTTTGGTTATATGATAAACCAAGGGTGGGTGAGCCAGAGATAGCTCTCTAGTGAATTGGGTAACATGACAGAGGTAAACATTAATGTTTCTCCTAAGAGATTTTGGGAATATACTATGATGGGTATTCCAAACATAACTCCTTACGTAGCTGTGAAAGCTAAAACATAAGTATGTTATGGATGCCACAAGTTGCCTTTATGATTTATGATTTCTATGTGTTATTCAAAAATGTTATGATTTCCCGAGGTGTGTTATAGTGCTTATGTTTTGTATATATTTATTGGCTAATGATTTATTTCATTATTTTATAACCCTTACTGAACTTTTTATGCTCATCCGAGGTTTTTGAAACATTTTTCATAGGGTATAAGGTAGGGTACAAGAAATTAATAATTCAAGAAGAATTATATCAAGAATATAATTCTTATTTATTTTAAGAACTTTACTTTTTGAAAAAAAAAATGGATACTGAGTAGAAGTGTCTACATTGTAATATTTGATGTGTAATGTAATAGTTATGGACTAATTCTCTAAAACTCTAAACATGAAAAGATACTCAATGTTAATTCTTGATTTGACTCAAGCATAAGTAACATTCCATGGTCGGGGCCTTATACCCATTTAAACTAGTTTCCCCTTGTGAGTTTCTTTGAGTTCCTTTTGATTTTGATTTTTTTGGAACTGGTGCTTTGAAATTGTGAAAACTAAATTTAGAAATTTAAATGTTTTGGTTTTGGGAAGAAGGAAAAATAGTTTATAGTTTCATTTTGAATAAAAGTATTGTAAATAGGATGTTTATTTTTTTACTTGTTTTAAATGATAAGGAGTGGGTTTTTAAAAAATGATTTTTGTGGAATAGTATTTGTATGCTACTGAAAATTATTATAAAGGTATGAATTGATATTTTGAATGGAATAAAATGGATCTATGTGTGATGTTTGAAAATGGTTTTTTATTTTTTTTTGGTGATCTTTTGAAATGTTTTATAAATTTTTGAAATATCAACTGGGTTTAGATTGTGTAAAAATGGGTGGAATGTTGTGATTTGGAAAATAAAAATTTATTTTTTCAGCCTTTGGTGTTCCTATGCCTGCTCAAATGTAGGGATGTATGTATAAAGTGGTTGGATGATTATGTGTATGGATTATTTCCCACTATTAAATGAGTTTATTGTTATTAGAGTGACACATGAATGTACATGTGAGTGGGAATCTAAGTGATATGTATGGTGAATGTGAAAATCCACCAAGTTTTTTTCTCTTTTCAAAAGTTTTTTGATGTAAAAAATTATGATGTCTCATAACCAGTGGTTATGTGGTTCTTTTCTTGTGATTTAAAAGTAATGTTTATGCAGTGTTTTGAGTTTGAAAACTCTTTTTGATTATCTATTTTTGATTTATCTCTTGGTTATGTTGTTACCCAGTGTTTTCCACTATATATATTTGATGGATGTTTGAGGTACAGCTATGGGTGATTCCCCATTAGCTAGATTTCCAATTGATCAACGTAAGGATTTTGTTCCTGAGTTAAAGCATTAAATACACCTATCTTTTATGGTCAAATAGATCCTATCAAATTGGAAGAATGGATGCATCATATTGAAATTAATTTTAGCCTCATCATGACTTCGGGTTTATTAGTGGTTAATTTTGATAATTTCATATTTCAAGGTTCTCACTAGAAGTTTTGGAAATCATTCTCTCATAACAAGCCTCGAGAATATCTTTCTTGGGATTTCTTCAAGTCTCCATTCAACCGACAACACTTCTCTGAAATGATGATGGATATGAAGGGAATGGAGAATTTTTTATTTAGTAGGGTGATGGATCAGTGTTGGAGTTCAATAATATCTTTTTAGACCTAGTTTCATATGATTAGAGGTATTTATTGGATGATCCCTCAAAGGATAAATATTTAGTTAGTGGGCCTCATCCTGATCTGTAGTCGAAGGTATTGGAGTTCAATCTAACTTCATTTTATGATGTGGTGAGGCATGTGGTTCATATTGAAGTTATTTTAGCAGGAGTTCTTGAGGTGGTCATCCCTCTTTGAGTTCTTGACAGTGGTGAGGATAATTCTGGTAAGGAAGTGGGGAATTTTTCAGAAACTGTTGGAGATAGTCTTGGGATTAAAAGGCCCCAAGATCTTTTGTCAACTTCTTTTGGCTGTGAAATTGTGTCATGTTGTCAGTGTGGCAAGACAGATCATAATAATTTATCATTTCCATGCACACAAAATACTATTCATGCTTTTGGGAACCTAATCCACTTGAAAAAATTCTATTGGGGTGATTCTAAGAAATGACCTTGAGCCATTTCATGGGAGTAGAGTCTTGTTAGGGTTTTTTAAAGTCACTTTCTGTTGTTTTGTTTCCTTTAGTTGTGGTTGTCGTGATCGGTGGTGTTCTCTTTCACATGTGATGTAAGTGGATGTTGTGGATATCAAAATCACTCCTTCTTCAACACAAGTGTGATTTTCTTTTTGAAATTATGAATCGTTCCCATTATAAATGAAGTTTTCTCCTATGTGTTTTTTTTTAATTCTTGTCTTAGTGATCGGAGATTATTTTCTTTTCACTATGATATAGGAGATGATTTAAAAATTAGGTCTCCACCCATAGGACTCATATTAAATCTCATGAATATTCAAAAACCATAGGGGTGTTAGAGACCTTGGTCTACTTTTGTTTTCAGTGTATGAATGGAGACATTTTAAGGTTTACTATTGTATTTTTCCTTATCACGATCAAATTTCTTCTTATCTTGAGTTTCTTTTGGGAATCCCCCCATGTGGTTAGTGTGGTTGGAATGTGTTGGAAATAAAATATTTTGTCCAATGTTATCTATAAATGATAGTGGTATTTTAATGGTGGTGAGATCCACCAAGGGCCTAATTGTAGTTTATCCTAGTTTTGATGAGTGATAGTTAATACATAATGGTGGGGATCCCATTCTGGTTTCTCGTATTGATGATTGGTTTTTGTTCTGGTGTTGGATAAGAATGAGGTGGATTGTTTAACGTTGTTGATTTCAAGTTCTATTTGGTTTGGGTGAATGTTGGTATCTCTTTGATGTGTGCCCAGTAGTCCTGTTCGAAACTAATTTTTAGAGGTTGTGGCTGGAGTTCTCATGGTTTCTTAGGATGTTGTTTTTGTTTGTTGTTTTTTGTTCATGTAAGTGGTGTAAGTTCTATTTGGTGGTAGTTTAGATGATTTTATTGGGAGGTTATATTATTATAATATGGAAATCCTTATACATTGATAGATCAAATCGAAGATATTGTGTCTCTTTAGGGGCATCAAGTGTTAATAGTGGGGATAATTGTCACACCCAGGTTTTTATTTTTGACCCCAAATCTAGCTTATCATTTATCCTTGGGTAATGTTTTAGATGTGATGGATTTAGATTTTGTGTTTTGGAGTGTTTTTCTCTTAACCCACAATTAGAACACAATTTGGGAAAGTTGTGTAGCCTTCTCCAGGAAACTGTGTGGCTCAAGTGTTGGTTGTAGATACATGGTACATGCCATGCGCATGGTTTTTCAAATCGTATAGAATGCATGCATGAAATTTATATATGGATATAGTGGTATTTAGCATGGTTAGTGAGTAGTTTTTAAATTGTTTAGCCAAAATGCATAGGTTCCCTGGTGTGTCTAGTAAGGAGCACACAGTTTTCCCATGGTTAGGTAAATTGTGCGACCAAACCGTGTGAACTTCCCATATCTTAAAATTTATGAAATCACATCTCTTACCTATCAGGATTTTTAACCCAAAACACCCATTTTCCTCTCCCCTAGTTTGTATAACCCAAAGGAGGTTCCTCCCTCCTTCTCCAAGACTCCATTACTCATTGAATAGTAGATCAAGGGTGATTCTTCAAGATTGGGGAGAAATTTCTCAAGTTAACCCTCTCCACTCTACTCCCACTTCCTCTTTCATTCACTTTCGATTGAGATCTTCTCCTTGCTAGGTTATGCAGATTTGGGGTTCATGTTTCCCTTAATTTATGTTGGGGTTTTGTCTCATTATGGTTACTCTTGGTATAACATTGATCTTGGAACCATGAAGAGGTTGTTTCGGGTGTGAGTTGTTGAAGAATCATGAGATTGAGGTAGGTTTCCAATTTTAATTGCCTTTATAATTTAAGATCCATTGGTTTCATGATTTTTTCACCTTCATTATATGTTAATTATTTATGTGTCATATTTGGATAAATATTTTGGTGTGAAAAGTAGTAATTTTTCCATTTTTTATAATCTATGGAATTGTTTTGTTAAACGTTACACGCCATGTATTTGTTAAAACTACTGTTTGGCCTAATATTGTGATTTTTGTATGTTTGAAGAATTATTTGGCTATGTCAACATATATGTGGTATTTCAGAAGAAGATTTTAATTTTCCTGAATGGTTTTCCAAGTTGTGTTTAAATTAAAATAAGTGGGTTTTGGCTTTTGAAAATTATTTGACAAGCGATGGTTGTTATTGGACCACTTTTAATTTTAATAAAAATATCATTGGATAGAATATTTGATGTGAGTGTTTAAATAGTACAGTTTTCTAAATGAGTGTGAAATATTAAATGGTGTATTTTTACTTATTTGGAAAGGTGATTTTGGTTCCTTAAAAGTGATGTTTTTTTGAAGTGTTCTTAAGGCCCTTTTTTCACTTTTGTGAAAATTGTGAAAATTCATATCATGATAACATTATTTGGATAATCATCTCACCTTATTAATATTTAATGGGTGGGATTTCCTCACTGTGGAATCCTTATGACCCGTTTACCATGTGTGGAGTGGGAGATCCCTAGTGTGGACTTCCTTGAGATATATTCTATTAAGGTAGGGAATTGATCTGCGGGGTGGCTCAAGTGATGCATGTTATGTAAATTTAATATATGTTTGTGTGATTGGAAGCTCGATTGGAATCATTTGGATCACCCTATTCTATTCTCTTGACCAGGAGAACCTAGTATAGCTACTGAATTTTTTGAGAATGATCGTTGCACTAGTTATGTTATGCACTAGCTAGTGACCCATAGTAAGGGGATGTATTGAGTTTTATTTTTATTGGACTATTCCCCTTGGTCAGTACCATGTGAGGTGTGGCCAAGCGTATTGGTTGATTTGATGTCATTGGGTGATACATTATTTTTTGGATGATTCAACATGTACTAGTATGTTCAAGATTATTCATGAGCTCCTAGGTTCACCCATGTCCAGTATAACTTAGTTATATGTGGAAAATGAATGTGATGCATTTTTGGTTAGATATAATTATATAATATCTCCCAATTCCCTTATTGTATGATTGTTGTGTTTATTTCTTGAGTAGTGTGACTTTTGGATTAAATTTATGAACAATTTTTGAAAGAACCCAAATCTTCTTTTTTAGTATGAATCTTGTTTTTTGGTGTTTTCGAGAAAAAAAAATGTTTCTAAAAATTTCAGGAGTACATGTTGTATACTTATAAGTGCACATAGTGTACTTGGTTTACATGGGTAGTCATGTCTAGGCCATGTAATGATTGAGCACATGGTCATGTGGGGTGACCTGAAGGCCACCTAAAGAGGAGGTCGGTTAAGGAAAGTTCATACCGTGTACTTTTAAAGAACACGCCGTGTATTTTTTTCATTAAATGGACTGGGGTCACATCTAATAGACAGAACCTCCTCCTTGACCTACCTCATCCATGAGCATCCATACAGCACAAAACTTATCCGGGCCTCCGACTCTTCATCAAATCTCTTAATCGACCGCCTTCGATTGCTTTGGAATCTCCACAATAAGCTCTTCCTTATTCTAGAGCCTTGTTTCCTGATTCCTCCTATTTTGTGAGTTTTCCTCAATTGAACGTTTTTATCATTTTTTTAGATCTACATAATTATAGGGTGATTCAAGGTTTGAGGTTCATGTATATCGTTCGAACAATGTCGAGGTAGATGGTTTGTGACTTTGCGTAGTTAGTCTTTGAGTTATATGTGCAAAAGTTCCCAATAACCCTATTCGGGATATTGTGTGTTTTGTGTTTTTAACCCCGTTAATGCCTTCTATTCCTTGCATAATTAATAGGGGTTGTTTGATAGTGTTTAGGGTATATTTTTATGCTATGGATGTGTTTTCCCATGCTTGTTTTATTTTGACCGTTTGGTATAGCCTTGCCTATTAGGATATATTTTTCCAATCTAGGTTTTGTTAGAATGGAATGATTATTTATCTGATATGTTGTGCCATGCCTTGTAGCTGATTTATCCAAGTTGTACTTTTAGGTTTACTTTGGATGCTAATTATCGTTTGTGCATGATTGCTTTACACAAGGTTGCGGGAACCTGGTGTAATGAGACCATAGGGGAAATTGATGTTGAGGGATTTCCCAGAGTGTCTATTATATTTATCACATTGTAATACCATAGGGGGGATTGACATTTAGTGCTCCCTAAGAGTTTTTATAGTTACGTTATGAGACCACAGGAGGAATTGATATTGAGTGCTTTCTCGGAGTGTCTGTAGTTTACCATTAAAAGACTATAGGGGGAATTGACAGTGAGTACTTCCTCAGAGAGTTTTCTATTACACATGACGATGGGGTGAATTGACGGTGAGTGCTTCCTTAGAGATTCTTCATTATATCCTTCTTGTGAATTTAACTAGAGGGGTTAGGCCATGAGAACTACCCAGAGGGTTACTTGAGATTATTGGTTGAACCAAAGGGGATAGGCTGTGAGAAATTTCCCAGATTGTTGCTTGTTTTGTGTTTGGTTGATTAAATTGGTAAATGTAAATGAAATAATGAAAACTATATGATTGTTTAATTTTTAGTTCATCCTTGTTCACTGCTTTATTTTTCTTATTTCCTACCATATATATTCACTGACTGTTAGGCACAGATATTTGGGTGGTTGCCGACTTGGATTTGTCTCACACCTTGTTTGGGTCTTCCTTTTGGGCCCAAACATATTATATTCTTGTAGGTATAGATAGGGGAAAGTTCCCTTCTACTTTAGGCACTTGATTTCTATGGAGATGGGGAGCATGGGAACAAGCTGAGACTTGTGATGCTGTTGGATTTTAATGGTCTTCTTTGTACTTTGGTTTAGTACTATATTCGAACATTGTGACATGTTTGACTGCTTTCTTAGACATATGTATCATATATCATTTATATATGTGCTCTAGTAATTTATTTCTTTTAGTCTTCCGATGTCTCCTATTGTATGGTATCATTATTACTTCCTCTATTGTTATCTATTTATTTCCACTACATTATTATTCCAATGAGGGCATAGTTTTTCCACTATCACACCCAAAACCCTCGCTACTAGTCGGCAGCCTCTGGCATTCGGAAAAATGAACTTGAGGCCATGTGTCCAATTAGGTATGGATCACCTCTGTGTGGATTCCATAACTAGGACGTTACAAAGTGGTATCAGAGGAATTATTTTCTCTTGACTTACAATTAAGAGCCTGTAGACAGGGATAGGAAGAAATGGGTACTTCGTAATAATTTGTTCCTGGGAATAACTAACTTGTGTCTAGGGAAAAGCCAAATTACCTCATATATTGTGATTCTTATGGCATTTCAATTATTACAGTTGATTTGTTTTCAACATTGGGTGATTCACATGTATTGTGATGTTATTATTGATATTATTAAGGTTCTATTTCTGTTGCAACCTAATGAGATTAGGGTATGCCATCTCATGCATCATATAGGAACTTTCTAGAGATCACATGTCAGGCATTATTTCCATGCAATTTAGGGTGCATTAATGATTGCATGTTATTGTGATAGATATTGTGTCAGATATGAATGTTGTTGTGATAAACGACTTGATAGAATACCTGCTATTTGATAGGGTATTTCTAATCTATAAGATTTAGTTCGAATGAATTCCAAACATAGTTTATTGAGGTGTTATGGGCCCTCATTGACCGGAATTTTGTGGATTATTTCCCTGTTATGTTTGAATATAACATGTATAAGATGCCATGATTTGATTTTTGGGGAGTATAGGCCCTCACAGATCGAAATTTTGCACTTTACGGTTGTTTCAGGGTTTTTATGGGGTTCCAGAGTAGTTTCTGAGGCTTACTTTCCAAAAAATCCCAGAATACACGGAGTGTAATGATGAATACACGCCATGTGTCCTTATGTTCTAGAAGGAACTATTTTTCATAAGTACACAGTATGTACTTATGTACATGTCGTGTAGTCTCTAACCGTTTCAATGGTTGTGTGGGTAGAGACACGGGGTTGGGAAAACATTGGTGGGACACGTCGTGTATCGTATGTACACGTTGTGTGTGTACACCATGTGTCCACCCATGTGACTAACAACAAGGATGGATAAAACATAGTTTATACACACCATGTCAAGTTTGAACATGTCGTGTAGTTTATCCCTTGTATCTGGCCACGTAACGAACAACACGGGGCAGTAGAATCCTTCTAGTATACGCTGTGTCTTGCATAAACATGCTGTGTAGAGTCAACTGTGTGTCAACCCGTGCGAATAATAACACGGGCAGTTGAAACCTAAGCGGTACACACCGTGTCTGGAAAAAACACATCATTTATTTCTATCCTAAGAGAACAGTGTTGGTTAGTTGTATAGAAAAACTTGGGCAGGGGAAACGAATCAAGTACATGTCATGTCTTGGGAGAACAGACCATGTATATGGGGTGTTACACGACCAGTTTTGGAAAAAGTACATGCCCATGTGAATGATTAAAGGAACACACTATGTAAGGGTTATAAATTCCAGGTATCCATGTTTTGGATAAAATGAATGATTTCTTTTTCCTATTCCCTTCTTACACTTCTATGTTTCATTACACGAAAATCATGATCTAATGGGTGTGCCTGACTTTGCAGATTCATTCCACCGATGCGTCCTTCGGTTGTGTGCCAGTTATTGGGAAGTGAACAGACATAAGACATGGCTAATCGGGGACTATTAGTAGATCCTCCTGTAGTTCCAGTCTTGGAACCATCTGTTATCCCAGATGCAGGTTCTGATGCACAATTCTGAGAGGGCTTTATGAGGTTCATGCAGACCTTCCATAGAGCACCACATCTTCCCCCGTCAATGGTATAATTGACGTGGGTTTTCCAATAGCAACACACTCCCACCTTCACAGGGTAATGAGGACCTCAGGCTATAGAGTCATTGTTAGAATCCATGATTTCTATCTTTGAGCATCAAGAGACGCCTCCAGAGAGTAGGGTGAAGCTATCTACTTATTTTCATCGTGATTCTTCCAAGAAATAGGGGGATGTGTTTCGCAAGTAAGACACTAGAAGGGTATGGCTTGGGATAAGTTTCAGTATACCTTCTACGATTACTTCTCTCTAGAGACCTTAAGGGTCGATCGAGCCTAAGAGTTCATATGTTTGGAGTAGTGTACTCTTTCTGTTATAGTGTATTATTCTCACTTCACATATCTACAACATTTTACACCATTTTTTGGGGATATGAGTTATTCCTAGTGAGGAAGTTTGAGGATGGTCTCAGGAAAGACATTGCAGCTCATGTGAATATTTTCATATTGACTTTCATCACTTCTATAGTCAACCAGGTTCTGATCACGGAATTCAACCAAAGGGATTCTAGAAATGTGGGTCAGGGTGGTTCAGAATCCAGAGTTGGTATTTCTCCAACTGATAGTAGGAAGTGCCACAGGGAGTATACCCATGGAGATCTGAGTAGGTGGGATGCACCTTCAGGTAGCCATGTTGTATGCTACCAATGCAGGAAGGTGAGTCACACCAGGTCACATTGCACGAGAGACCCAGTGGAGTGCTGATCTTGTTGCAAGATGGGTCATTTTCATAGCTTCTGTTAGTTATTCTCACCAGCAGCGGGTGACAGGGGTACTTCTATGACTCTACATTCATGAGCACCACCACCAATTTCTCATCAGTCTGGGAATTGGAGTTATTATAGTTGTTTCATCTGAGGTGGAAGTCGTGGACATGGTGGTTATACGAAGGGTTTTCAATAGCCATAGGTTGGATCAGATCATGGATCTCAATCAGATTTACAAGGTCGTAGGGCATGTCTGACTTTTGTGGTGGAGTAGACCCAATAGGAGAAGGATACAGGACCCTCTATAGTTTGAGGAACGATCCTAGTTACCTCAGTTTTAGATTTTTCTCTTTTCCATATAGGGTCTTCTCATAGCTTTATATTGGTTGTGGTTGTGGAGATCCTTGGGCTCTGTATCTTTTCTTTTGCTGATATATTCACACTAGAGACTCTGTTGGCGACTAGAATGGATAGTGTACATTAGTGAGAGTAGTTCCCTCTCGAGGATGGTGGGTGTCACTTCTTATTGGACCTTTATGTCCAAGAGATGACATGATATGATTTCATTCTTGGAATGGACTGGTTAGTTCCCTTATAGGTTGTTGTCGACTTCTATCATCATAGGTTGAGTTTCACGTCACCATAGGGCAGATAATTTCCTAATAAGGGAGAATGGGATGTCCAGGAGAGAAGGGTGGGACCCGAGCATCATGGGTTGGGTGTAGTTACATCCCAGATTTCTTGTATATATCTGGATGACCATGGGACTTCACGGTTGGACTTTACTATAGTGGTCGATTATTTTAGGGATGTCTTCCCAGAATATTTTTTAGGTTTTTCTCTAGTTTGAGAGGTGGAATTTTCTTTTGATATTGTTCCATGAGTGGAACTGGTGTCCATTCCTCTTTATAGGATGGCTACACCAGAGTTACAGAAGCTCATGAAGTAGTTGGAGGAGTTGCAGGCAAAGGGTTTCATCTGACCTAGTACTTCTCCTTAGGGTTTTTATGTCTTGTTTTTGAAAAAGACGGATGGTACCCTTCGACTTTGTGTGGATTATCGGATGTTGAACAAGTTGACGATCAAGAACCGATATCCCTTGTTGAGGATTGATGATCTCTTTGATCAGATTCGAGGAGCCTGGGTGTTCTCGAAGATTGACTTGAGATCTGGTTATCATTGGTCACCTGTTAGACTATCAGATATATCTATTACATTATTTTGGATTTGGTATAGTCTATATGAGTATTTGGTTATGTCGTTCGGTCTCACGAACACACATGCAGTTTTCATGGCACTGATAAACAGAGTATTCCATCCATAATTGGATTCTTTAATGGTGGTCTTAATGGAAGGTATCTTGGTGTACTCTCACACTTGACCCGACCATGCCAAACATCATGATATCGATTTTAGTACACTGAGAGAGGATCAATTATATGCTAATCTCTCAAAAAGACACTTTTGGATGGACCATATTCATTTCGTGGGTCATGTTATCTTAGAGACAAGAGTATCAATGGACCCAGAGATAGTGAGATTAGTAGTTTCATGGGATCTACCAAAGAAATTTTTTGAGTTACAATGATTTCTAGGGCTAGCTGGTCACTATATGAATTTTATACAGGACTTCTCACTCTTAGAAGCACCACTGATGGGGCTCAATAAGAAAGGTGAAAAGTACTTATGGTCAGATTCTTGCAATTCATCCTATCAGGAACATAAAGGGAGGTTAACGTTAGCACTGATACTAGTTTTTCCAGAGCCGGGAAAGAGAAATATTGTGTATTGTGATGCATTAGGTATCGGGATGGGAGTTGTGCTTATGTAGGGGAAAGTAGTTGTTGCGTACAGGTCTCAGCAGTTGATGCCACATTAGAGGAATTACTCAACACATGATCTCAAGTTGGTTGTAGTTGGTCATGTTTTACACTATTAGAGACATTATCTGTTGGGAGAGAATTTTTTGGTTTTTGCTGATCACAAAAATCTCAAGTATATCTTCACTCAGTGCAATCTGAATCTGAGACAGCGAAGGTGGGTTGAGTACCTTCAGTCCTTTGACTTTGAGCTTTCCTATACGCCTAGGAAAGGCAATGTAGTAGCTGATGCGTTGAGAAGGAGGACTCAGATACGGGTAGTTCAGGAGGCCAGCAATGAGTGGAAACTTATGACTCTGTTATCTAAGAGGCATTTGGATATGCATAACAGATAGGGGTAGATGATTCTTTCTTATGTGGCTGTTACCACTACACTACTTGATAGAGTGTGGATGAGGAAACTATCAGATTATGAAGGCCTAGTACAATGGGAGATTGTGTCAAGAGAGGACCCTATTACAGGATTGATAGTAGGCAAGCATGAGATCTTGTGTTTTCAAGGTCGTGTCTGGGTACCATCTTTCATATGTGAGGAGCTAATGCATGACTTTCATTCCTCATTTTGGATAGTTCATCCTAGTGTCGCCAAGATGTATCGTGATCTGAACCATCAGTATTATTGGACAAGTATTAAGGTAGATGTTTCTATTTTTTCATTAGGTGTTCCACCTGTCAGCATGTGAAAGTGGAGCATCAGAGACAAGTAGGGATTTTGCAACAGTTACCAATTTCCTAGTGGAAGTGGAACGATGATGCGATGTACTTCGTGACAGGTTTGTCGAGGTATCCTCGAGGGAATGATGCAGTTTGGGTTGTCATTGACATACTCACGAAGGTTTCTCACTTCTTAAAAATCAAGGAGACCTTCAGTGTCAATTAGTTGGGAAGGTTGTACATCCGAGAGTTTTACATTTACATGGTGTTTTCCACTCCATTGTTTCAGATAGGGATGCACGTTTTACTTCTCAGGTCTGGCAGACACTACAGAGGGCTTTGGGTATACAGGTACTTCTAAGTACAGTATAACATCCTGAGACTGATGGCCATTCCGAGCGTATGATTCAGGTTCTTGAGAACATGCTTCGAGCATGCATTCTAGATTTTGGAGCTTCTCGGGAGAATCACATACCTCTTGTGGAGTTTTCCTACAATAATAATTTTCAATCAACTATTTAGATTACACCTTATGAGGATTTATATGGTAGGTCATGTTGTTCACCCCTATATAGGCTCGAGGTAAGAGAGGTTTCTATGTTGGGACCTCGCCCTGTTCAGGAGACCACAAAATAGGTGTAGTTGATTCGGAAGAGAATGGCTACTATAATGTCACATCCAAAGTCTTATGTCGATGGACAGAGATGACCTCTAGAGTTCGAGTTTGGAGATCAGGTTTTTCTCTATGTCTCACTGAGGTTGGTACATAGGAGGATTAGAAGATAGGGAAAGCTTTAACCGAGATACTTCGGGAAATTTGAGGTTTTGTAAAGGGTCGGGCCGTTTTTTGATCGACTGCAGTTACCTTAGAGGTATTGGGCTATGCACGGTGTTTTCCTCATTTCTCAGCTACGACATTACTTCTTAGACCCGTCTCATGTTTTCAACCTGAGGAGGTTGACCTAGAGGTGGAAACATCGTTTTAGTGTCATATTATCTAAATTGTTGGTCGTAGTGCGAAGGTTCTCTATGGCCAGTATGTTCCACTTGTACGAGTGATATGGAAGAATGGGTGAGTACAGAATGAAACATGGGAGAGTGAGGTAGATGTACGATCGTAGTGGCTAGAGTTGGTCAAGGATTCTTCTTCTACGATGTTGTGCTAGGGAAATTTGGGGACAAATTTATTTAAGGGGGTAGTTTATCTTTTTTTAGGTACGAATCTTGTTTTATGGTGTTTTAAATAAAAATAGAAGTTTCTAGAAATTTCAAGAGTGCACTCCGTGTACTTATAAGTACATGTCGTATACTCGGTTGTCATTGGTAGCCTTGTGCTGGCCGTGTAACGGCTGAGCGCATGGTCGTGTGGGGTGACCAAAAGGCCGCCTAAAGTGGAGGAAGGTTAAGGAATGTACATGTCGTGTACTTTAATTAACACACCATATATTTTCTTTTTATTTCATTAAACAGACTGGGGTTATGTCTAAACTACCGAACCTCCTCCTTCTCAACCTATCTTGTCTAGGAGTGTTCATATAGAGGGAATCTTCATCGGGCCTCTAACTATTCATCTGATCTCCAAATTTTCCTCCTTCGACTGTGTTGTAATCACTACGATAAGCTCTTCCTTCTTCTAGAGCCTCATTTCTCGATTCCTCCTCTTTTAAGAGTTTTCCTCGATTGGACGTTTTTATATTTTTTGTAAATCAATGGTGTTATAGGGAGATTCAATGCCTGAGGTTCACTAATATCGTTCGTAAAATGCCGACGTAGGTGGTTTATTTCTTTTTGTAGTTATTCTTTGAGTTTTATGTGAAAAAGTTCCCAATACCCTTGTTCGGGGTATTGTATGTTTATGGTTTTTAACCCTGTAAATTCCTTATATGCCATGCATTTTGAATAAGGGTTGTTTGATTGTGTTTAGGGTTAATTTCTATGATATGGATGTGTTTTCCCATGCTTGATTGATTTTGTCCGTTTGGTCTAGCCTTTCCTATAAGGATATTGATTTCAACTCATAGTGTTGTTAGGATGGAGTGATTATTTATCTCATATGTTTTTCCATTCCTTGTAGATAATTTAGCCAAGTAGTACTTTGAGGTCTACTTTGGCAGCTGATTATAATTTTTTCATGATTTCTTTACACAGGGCTACGAGAACCTGCTGTAGTGAGACCATAGGGGAAATTGACATTGAGGGCTTTCCCAGAGCGTCTATTATAATTATCACGTTGTGAGACCGTAGGGGGGATTAACGTTGAGTGCTCCCTTAGAGTGTCTATAGTTACGTTACGAGAGAACAAGAGGAATTCATGTTGAGTGTTTCTTCAGAGTATTTGTAGCTTACCATTAAAAGACTATGGGGGTAATTTACAGTGAGTGCTTCCTCAGAGAGTCTTCATTATATCATTCTTGTAAATTGAACCATAGGGGTTAGGCTGTGAGAACTACCCCGAGGGTTACATGATATTATTGGTTGAACCAGAAGGGATAGGCTATGAGAGCATTACCAGAGTGTTTCTTGTTTTGTGTTAGGTTGATTAAATTGTTAAATGTAAATGACGTAATGGAAATTGTAGGATTGTTTACTTTTGAGTACTTCTTTGTTTACTGCTTCATTTTTTTTATTACCTACAATATATATTCACTGATTGTAAGGCATAGATATATGGGTGGTTTCCTATTGGGATTTGTCTCACACCCTGTTTGGGTCATGATTTTGGGCCCAAACAGATTATATTACTACTGGTATAGACAGGGGAAAGCACCCTTCTTCTTCGGATACATGATTTTTGTGGAGCTCGGGAGCATGCGACCAATCTGAGGCTTCTGATGCAATTAGAGCTTATTTTCCTTCTTTTTACTTTGGATTAGTACTGTATTCCATAATTTTGACTTGGATGAATGATTTCCTATATATATTTATCTTGAATCATTTATATATGTGCTCCAGTTATTTATTTATTTCATCCCTCTGATGTCTACAGTTGTATGGCATCATTATTTCTTCCACTATTGTTATCTATTTATTTCCAATTTGTTTCCTTGTTAATGAGGGCATAGTTTCCCCACTATCACACCCAAGGCCCTCACTGCTGATCAGCAACCTCTAGCATTCAGGGAAATACACTTGAGACCATTTGACTAACCGGGTATGAGGCACCTCTGGGCAGCTTCTGGAAAAGTGACGTTACAATTTTAAAGTGTTTTGAGGAAAGGGTTTTGAAAATGTTTTACACTCTTCCTCATTCCATTTTTAAAATGATAATATATTTTTTTCTTATTGAAATTCATATAGTTCTTTCTTGGAAAAGAGTGAGGTTTGAAATAGTTAAAAGGGTAATGAATCTTGTTTAGTTTTAAAGAGAGAAGTGTGGAAATATTATACTTATATATTTTAATTCATACATGATGCTTATGTTTCTTTTTCTTTAAAAGAAATTAATTGAGAATAGATTTTTTGGGAACACCTATAGAGTTTTAATACTCTTACATATTACTATTTCTTATTTTTAGCCTTTAGTGCTGGTTTTAGTTGTGTTTTATCTTCATAGTTTATTTGTGGTCTTGGAATTGTGGAGTGACCCTCAAGCTCACATGGAGATGTGTGGTCTTATGGGGCAGTTTGAGTTTTTTTGTATAGTTTGATGTATTTTCAATTTTGTAGTAAAATATGTTTAGTTGGATACTCATATAATATTTGGGCTATTTTTTTTAGATCCACAACTTAGTTTATTTATTTATATTTGGTTAATCATTCCATTTTTTACTATGTGGACGTCCGGTTAAAGTTTCCCGCATGTGGGGAAAAAAAATTTCCTTCGGTCCTTTCCACGGATCAGCTTAGTTGACCGGTTCGAGGTCGACCCAGGTTGGTTCATGACACTCAATCCAAGACATCTTATATAAATAGATAAGTCCTTGTATAAAAACCCAACTTTTTTTATCTCATGAAACCTACTGATTTTTTGAGGGTCTATATAATTCTAGGCCCCACCGAGCACTTAATAAGTCCAATTCAGTTATCATATGAATAAGAAATAAATCCTAACTAACTTAACTTAATAATCAATAAATACTAATATTGGAAGAAATTCCATAAAGAATTTTGAAAATCTCACTTTTAAAAATGATCATAATACATCCATATAAATATATTGTATTGTTTAATTTGGGTATATCCTCAATAAAACATTAAATTATTCAAATTAAATTTCCATAGATGAAAATACTCACTTGAAAATTTCTTAATGAAACTTCACTATTCATTTTTGAGATAATGTTTTTAAAATAATAATTTTTTAAAATTTTTATAAATAAACGTGGAAAAATAAAAATAAATATTTAAATAAAATATTATCCATGATGGTGGTAAACAAATTTTGTGTGTTATATGTTAAAAAATATATTTTGTTCCAATATTCCGTTAAAATAACCCAATTTAAAAAACGATAAGAATATTACTTTTAAAAAAATTATAAAAGTTAAAAAAAATTAGAATGAATTTAATAAATTATTTGGTAATATTAAAAAAATTCTTGAAAACATATTCGAGATAGAAGAAAAACATTCCTGACAGAATAGAAAAAAAAATTGGGTCTCCTTAAGAAAATTGGTATCTTGAGTACTTAATGAGTGAAAAATTAAAGGAAACAAATTGTAATTTCTAGAATAATATATTGAATAATAAAATATATGGTTTTAAAGATATAATTATTATATAAAAACCTCAATTAAAAATTTAATCTTAAACAATACCTAATAAGGATGAGATTGGGAAATAAACTGTTACCACATTGGTAACTTTTGAATCAAAACCCTTGGATAAAATAATTTGATTTGTAAATTGAAATACCATGAAATAAAAAGGATTTGTGATATAAGTATATACACCTCATAAACATAAATATGTTCATAACATCAAATATATATCTACAAAAATATTATGATGATAAACCCTTACCTCAGGTCCCACTATTTTTTATGTGATTGTTACCACGTGTATAATAAAATTAATTCTATTATAATTCTGTAATTGAACAATATAAATACTTATAATATATTATATGATCCACTTATAACATTTAATACCCAATTATTAATAATTATTCACTAAAATCATTGTTTCTGAGTGTTAACTATTTTATTTGTCATGTATGTTTTGGTTTGGCAGTTTTGGCCCTTGAATATTTCTCATGGTTAGATCATCTCAAAAATGATAATAATGATATAAATATTATATATTTATTATATATATATATATTCATCCCTAATAATGTATATTAAAAATGAGTCATATTGCTTCATGGAGGAGGCAGTCCATACAGACGCACAAGCGATGTAATCCTATTTTAATAGGAGTAAAGATAAGAGGTTTAATGTTATATCAAATTTAATTGATAATAATTATTTCAAAATTATAATAAATATTATTTAGTTATATATATATATATCCATCCAATAAAAATGGTTATGAAAAACAAATTACATAGCAATGTGGAGACAGTAAGTTGTACATATGTATGAATGATGTTTTTACTTTCCATCTGATAGAAAAGAGATATAAAATGGTATTAACATGAAAATAAGATCATATAAGAGTATTAATGGAACAATATTCATTATTTTAGGATATATAAAATATATTTATGTTAACTCTAAGATTTAATAAATTTGATTGTTTCGGGAAAAACGATTACCTATTCTTCAGTAGACCTGCTTCAGATCCCTTCTTAAGGACCCTTGGAATGGTATTTTCAGAAGACCATAACCAAAAAAATGATAGGGAATTATATAACCTAATTTGGTAGGTATTTTTTGATATATTTGGTTCAAATTGGTGTAAATAAGACAAATAAGGTGTGTACTTTTGTCACGACCCGCCCTCGGGGTCCGTGCCGTGACTACCCCAAGCCCGCCTTCCATCGGCCAGGGGCTGGCGACTAGCACCAAGGCGTAAATCCCGGTAAAAAGGGAAGGCATTGCCTTTGTAAAGTAAACAAACACCACAGAGTAAGCAAGCGGAAAGTAAACACTAAGTAAAAAACAGAGTACAACTGAAAATGCGGAAAAGTAAATTGGCCAGTATACAAACCCAAACTGAAAGTAAATTACAACTCAAAAAGGGAAAATAGCAACTGTAAGTAAAAGCTGCTACACCGAGATGTCTACTGGAGATCCCACCTGAAGGGTGGGTACAGATAGCTCTACTGCTCCACGGGTCCCGTCGTCCGCTCCGAACACGTCCCGCCCAGTGGTCCACCTCCAGGTACCGTCCTGCTCTGAAAGCCTCAGCCAAGATTAACGTTGTCCGTCGTCTGCAACCAACACAACGTAGTGCGGGCATAGCCCGTGCAGGGGTGAGTATAAGCTACTCAGTAGGGACCCCGAGACCACCGAAGGTCTGACAAAATCCACAAAGGATAATCCACAAAGGAAGATACAAACACAAGTAACAACTGACACTGCATAAGTATATGCCCATACATATACCTAAGTCATCAATTTCAAATACGCTCCAACCTCCGAGCCCAAGTACAACTCAGTCCACACAGGAAAGTAAACGTATTCCACACAGGAAAGCAAAACGTAATCCACACAGGATAGCACAACACAATCCACACAGGAAAGCAACAGGATTCAGCTCACAGAGGTATACTTCTTCAAAGGACGATAAATATGATCTCTGATCCATCTAAGTCGTCGGACTCACGAGGGATCGATAGGTAACTAACCCCGCAAAGACCCACACAGGATCGGGCCCACATAGGACCTGTAGGCGCTGGTTCACACAGGACCGCTGAGCGCAATGACCCACACAGGATCGGACCCACACAGGATCGGGCCCACACAGGACCTGTAGCACTGATCCACATAGGATCGTTGAGTGCTGTAGTCGTCATCGTCAAATCCACACAGGATCTCTGTACTGTCGTGGTCGCAGTCACAGTAGCAGTAGTAGCAGCAGTAGTCACAGTAACAGTCGCAGCCAGCACTAGGGTTCCCGCACACAGCAAGCTCGTTCGGAGGGTCCGCTCCACGAGCCGAGAGGCTGATACATCAACTGTCACAAAGTCCTGAGTTGATGTATCCAAAAGTTCCGTATCGTCAACAGGAACTCAACGCAACAGACGGCGCGTCGATCGGACGCCCGGTCTGAGAGTTATTGGATTTTTCGTCCCAGGGGCCCGGTTGGTTTTTATGGCAAAACCAACCCGACCGTACTCCACCTGCGTCCAAACCTCGGGAGGAGTAAGCCAAAATAACCGTCTCACTAAGAGAAATACAACAAAGATGACGGCACGTCAATTGGACGTCCGTAGCTCAAGATATGAGTGTTTCCGCTCCGAAGGCCCGGTTGGTTTCGTGTACGAACCAACCCGTCCGAACTCAAAGTGTTCTGAAACCATGAGTGTAATATACCGAAACGACCGTCTCGATCCAAGAATCGTGTTTCCGTAGAAGGTTCGTCAATCGGAGGTTTGTGGCTCAAGTTATGGCCAAAAGACCGAAACCGTCTCGAAAACGGGGGGTCCGGGTCCGGGCCGACCCGGGTCCGACCCGGCCCGGCCGGCGGCGGTCCGGCGCGGCCCGGCCGGTGGCGGCGCGGCCTGGCGCCGCTGGCGTCACGCGCGGGGGGCTAAGCTGCCGCTGTTTCAAAACGGCGGCGCGGCTTTTAGCCGCGCCTTTTGGAGAACCGGCCCCCCCTCATGGGGGGCCTGCTTGAGGAAACCGGGGGGCCGCCTACCCCCCTCAATGAACCCCCCCCCCCCCCTCATAAATGGGGGGGGCTTTTCATAGTTGACTGGGGGAATTAAATTCCCCCGGTCTTTGACCTTCCGGTCGGCCACCTGGCCGGCTGGTTTTTCTCCAACGGGACAGGCAAAGCCGGTCCCCTTCCGGCTTCCGTCACCGGCGGCCCGGTGAGCCGCCGGTCTTCCCGTCTCGCCGCGGCCCGGAACCGGCCGCGGTGTTGGTCGTCCGGCGCGGTGCGACGGCACCGCACCCCTCCGCCGCGGCCCCGCTCCGGCCACGGTGCCTTCGATTCCCTTCGACGCGGCGCGACGGCGTCGCGTTCGTGATGATTCTTCCACGGTGCGAATTTTCGCGTGGTGCGACGGCACCACGCCATCTTGTTTCATCCGCAAGATAAATCAAAAAGAACAAAGGAGGGGGTTCGGTCGTGTTCATGCGGTCCGGCCCCCTCACGTTAAACGATAAAACATATTTAAATATCCTCACGTTTGTCATGCTAGAACCATGAACGAGAATAAATAAATAAATAAATAATCAACAAAAACCCCTACCTTGGGTTCAAGTTCGATGATCGTCAACGACCTGCGGAAGACAACGTCGCGGAGGTCGGGCGTCGCGGTAGTCGTTCGTCAACTCCGATGACGAAGAGGTACGTCCGAAGAGGTATGTCGTTGGAGAATCTTCGTATGCCGGCGAAGGAAGTCCGAGGAGGAAGCGGCGTTCCCTTTTCGTTGACACGGAAGGCGTCGTCGATCTTCGGATACAATCGACTACGAAGAAGAGAGGAGCGGCGTTCTTCGTCGGAGCTTGAGCGTTCTTCGTCAAAGCTTGAGTGTTCTTCGTCAAAATTTGAAGAAGAAGGAGAAGAACCCAAAATCCTCTCAAGAAGGCTAGAGAGTTCTAACACAACAATATAAGATAGGGTCTTATTTTATTCACAAACTTAACAAATTGAATTTCAAAGGTTTGAAATTCAAATAAAATAACTCCAAAATTAAATAACAAGTTGTCATGTCATTTAAAGAGGGGTTAAAGGAGTTTTGAGAGGAGATGGAAGGTTGGGTTTCGTGTGGGACCCACCACACTTAATCTTCCCAAGTGAGGTTAAGTGGATGTGGGTCCCACCTTTAACATCCTTTGAGAGGAGTTAACCAACAAGAAAGAAAAATAAAAAGTGTTCCAAAATTTTATTTAACTTCTTATAAATCTCCCAAAAACTAACTTTCGTCCCGAAATAAACGCAACTTCGGAAAAGGTCTCCTTAAGCGAATATCGGCGCTGCGAGTTCATCGGTGTCCTCGGATTTCAATTCTGAGCACCGGATCAAAAGTTATAAATTCCCACTCGTTCGTTCACTGAACGTACCCGAGCCAAACTTCGGAAATTGATTCTGGGCACTCCGGGCCTCGGAATCAGGTGCCATCAGAAACCGCGCTCTTGTAAAATTCCAAAGAAAAATAAGAAAAAATTTCCCTTGAATTTTACGGGTCTTTACATTACTCCCACCTCAGGGCTTTACGTCCCCGTAAAGATACATCAAAAACTAGGGAAAGAAATGAGGGTACTGAGCACGCATCTGAGCCTCCCGCTCCCATGTGCTCTCCTGGAGATTCCCATGCTGCCATCTGATGCGCACAAGAGGAATCGATCGCCCACGTAGGACCCACTTCTGTCGATCCTCTATCTCCACTGGGACCTCCGTAAAAGTTGCCCCATCGTCAACGTCAAGCTTCTCATGGTCAATGATGTGCGTCGGGTCGTGCACGTATCTCCTCAGCTGAGACACGTGGAAGACGTCTTGCACCCGGTGCAATTGAGGTGGCAGAGCCAGGCAATAAGCCACCTCGCCAACCCTGCTGAGGACCTGGAAGGGTCCGATGAAGCACGGAGATAACTTGCCGCCTCGGCCAAATCTCCGAATACCACGTCGAGGTGAGACCCGCAAGAAGACGTGGTCGCCATCCTCGAACTCTAGTGGCCTCCGCCTCCTGTCAGTGTATGACTTCTGCCGGCTCTGTGCTGTCCTCATCCACTCCTGGATGACCTAAACTTTCTCTGTCGTGGCCTGGACCATCTCCGGTCCCACCAGTGCTGACTCCCCAGGGTCTGTCCAGCACAAAGGAGATCTACATGGTCGGCCGTACAATGCCTCGTACGGTGCCATCCCGATGGTGGAGTGGTAGCTGTTGTTGTACTCAAACTCCACCAAGGGTAGGTGGTCCTCCCAGCTACGACCAAAGTCGAGGACACATGCGCGGAGCATGTCCTCGAGAGTCTGAATGGTCTTCTCCGTCTGACCATCCGTCTAAGGGTGAAAGGTTGTGCTCAGACGTAGCTGCGTCCCGAACGCCTCCTGTAACCCCTTCCAAAGCCGGGAAGTAAAGCGAGCATCTCTATCGGAGATGATAGATGATGGCACACCGTGGAGCCGCACAATCTCCTGAACGTAGAGACGTCCCAAGCTCTCCACTGAGCCCTGCTCTCTGATGGGTAAGAAGTGTGCCGACTTGGTTAGTCGGTCAACAATCACCCAGATGGAGTCGTGACCTCTGGAAGTGCGTGGAAGTCTAGTCACGAAGTCCATAGATATGTCGTCCCACTTCCACTGCGGAACCTCCAAGGGCTGTACCAAGCCTGCTGGTACCTGATGCTCTGCCTTCACCTGCTGACAGGTGAGGCATCGAGAAACGAACTCTGCTACTGACTTCTTCATGCCCGGCCACCAGTGTTGTCGTCTGAGGTCCTGGTACATCTTCACCACTCCAGGATGTACTGCCAAAGGAGAAGTGTGAAACTCTATCAGTACGTCCTCTCGCAAAGCGACTGGTACCATGGTACGTCCTCTGAAAAGGATGTCGTGCACTACTCCAAGGGAGAAACCATCAGGTGCCTATCCCGAGGATATCTGTGCACGCCGTGTCTCACAGTCAGCATCCTCACGTTGTGCCTCTGTGACCCGCTGCAGTAGTGGAGGGGTGACTGTGAGAGACTGGAGGAAGGATGCTCCATCTCTATCCACGAAGGATATCTGCAAAGAGGCTAGCTGCTTCATCGCCTCCTCAAGTAGCTGAATGCCCGTCCTCCTGCTGAGGGCATCGGCTACTACGTTCCCCTTCCCAGGAGTATAGACTATCTCAAAGTCATAATCCTGGAGTAACGCGATCCATCACCGCTGTCTCAGGTTCAGGTCCTTCTGCGAGAAGATATACCTGAGACTATGATGATCGGAAATGACTGTAAAGCACTCGCCCATCAGGTAGTGTCGCCATGTCTTCAGAGAAAAGACCACTGCTGCTAACTCCAGGTCATGGGTAGCGTAGTTCTGCTCATGCGGTCTCAACTGACGTGATCCATAGGCGATCACTGCCCGCTCTTGCATCAGAACACATCCGAGTCCGGTCCCTGATGCATCGCAGTAGACTATTTACCCTACTCCCTCCTCAGGCAACCTCAAGATAGGTGCGCTAGTCAATCTCTGTCTCAGCTCATGGAAGCTCTGCTGACATCTGTCTGACCACACGAAGGGTTTCCCCTTCTTCGTCAAAGTTGTGAGTGGTTCCGTAACTCTAGAGAAGTCTGGCACGAATCTCCGATAGTATCCAGCTAGTCCCAAGAAACTCCGAACCTCAGTCACTCTCCTAGGTGGCTCCCATGCTAACACAGCCTCAATCATTGCAGGATCCACTGCAACTCCCGCCTCAGAGATAACGTGTCCCAAGAAGTGGACCTCACGTATCCAGAGCCGGCACTTCGAGAGCTTACCATAAAGCTGGTGCTCTCGGAGTGTGTCTAGTATAACTCGCAAGTGATAGGTGTGCTCCTCCTCAGTCGTAGACTAAATCAGAATGTCGTCGATGAAGACCACGACAAACTGATCGAGGTATGGCTGAAAGATTCTGTTCATGAGAGCAGTAAACACTGCTGGAGCATTGGTTACACCGAAAGGCATAACCAAGAACTCATAGTGGCCATACCGACATCTGAAGGTCATCTTCTGCACATCCTCGTCTCTGACTCTGAGCTGATGATAGCCTGACCTGAGGTTTATCTTAGAGAACCACTGTGCTCCCTTGAGCTGATCAAAGAGGTCATCAATCCTCGGTAGCGGATACTTGTTCCTCACTGTCACCTGGTTCAGGCGACGATAGTCAACACAAAGTCGCAATCTCCCATTCGCCTTCTTGGCAAACAATATCGGGGAGGCCCAGGGTGAAACACTGGGTCGGATGAACCCTTTGCCCTGCAAGTCCTCCAACTATACCCGTAGCTCTCGAAGCTCAGCGGGGGCCATACGATAGGCTGGAGTGGATATCGGGGTTGTCCCGGGGTACAAGTCAATATAAAAGTCTACCTCTCTGCGTGGAGGTAGCCCTGGAACGTCGTCGGGAAAAACGTCCGCAAACTGATCCACCACTGCAGGAAAACCAGGACTCCGCACGTCAACTGCTCCAAGGATGAGGCTAGCTAACTGATGAGTAATGGGATGTCCTCTCCTCCACGAAAGTCCATCCTGTGCTGCTAAGGCTCCCTTCTCGCCGGTGAAGGTGAACCTGCTCCCATCGGTGCGTACACAACGCACCTTGCGCCTGAAACAGTCAATCTGCACATGGATCGTAGATAGCCAATCCATGCCCAAGATGACGTCGTAAGGCCTCGACGCTGCTACAAGAAGATCCCAGCCGAAGCTCTCACCTCCTAGAGTGAGCTCACACTGCCGGAACCAGTGCGTAACCGTCGAGTCTGCTCCCGTAGGAGTCTCTAGCCGTAAGGATCGAGCTAACGGCTCTATCGGAATCTCCGAGCTCCGAACAAGGGCAGCGGCTATGAAAGAGTGACTCACTCCTGTGTATATAAGAACTGCAGCAAGGGTGGAATAGACACAGATAGTACCTCGAATCATCTCTGGTGCGCTGTGGTCGTAGGCCTCTGCTGCCTGGAGCTGTGCCTGTCTATGCCCGCCAGCTCCCTGTGGTCGGGGTGGACCTCCTGGTGGTGGTGGTGGCAGAGCCTCAAAGCGTTTCCCACCACCTGCTGCTCGGCCAGCTCCTCTTCCTCGTCCGCCTCCTCCCTGCGGACCTCCATGGTCGACCCTCTGCCTCTGCCTCGGTGGTACCTCAACTGTCTGCTGCTCCTCGGCACGGCGGGTCTGGCAGTCACGAGCCATGTGGCCCTGTCCGCCGCACGAGTAGCACTGTCTGCCTCTCGAAATACTGGCTCCTCGTTGTGTGCTCCGCACTGCTGAGCCAGTTCCCTGAGGTCGTCTGCCCGAAGGTCTGGTCTGTCTGGACCCCTGAGTCATCTGTCGACTGCGTGCTGCAGATGACTCTGCCACGTGCCGCCCTGCGGTGGGTCGCTGCGCTGGTGTAGACTCAGCAAGGAAGCTCTCGATCAGAAGGGTCCGCTCCAGTACACCTGTTTGAGTCGGTATGCTGAGGGAGATCAGCGATGCCCTGATCTCGTGTCTCAAACCCTGCTCGAAGGTCCGGGCTCGGAAGAATGGGTCCCGTACCATGTCGGTCGAGTAGCGCGAGAGATCAGTAAATCTCGCCGAGTACTGAGCGACCGTCATGCTGCCCTGCCGCAGCTGAAGAAGCTCCTGGATACGCACCGCACGAAGGGTGGCTGGGACGCACTCCGAGTAGAAGAGGCTCTCAAAGTCCGTCCAAAGTAGAGATGCCTCATCGTGCACCTGGAGCATCAAGCTCCACCATCGTCCTGTTGCTGCGTGTAGTAAGCTCGCAGCGAGGATCACCATGAGGTCTGTTGGTGTCCTCACTAGCCTAAACACGCGTACCACTGACTCCAGCTAGTCCTCGGCTGCCTGGGGATCCGTCTCCCCGCGAAACCTGGGTGGTCGCTGGCGCTGAAACTCATGCAGTGCGCTGAGGCGACGTGCATCGTCAGCGGCTGGCGCTGGAAGCATCGGGGGCTCGGCGGGTAGTGCTACCGCCGGTGCCTATGCATACAAAGGGCCCTGCACCGAGGCCTCGTCGCTCGGTGGGCTGTCGTCACACTCGACTCTCGGAACCCTAGCTGGCTGCCGTCGTGGGGCCATCCTGAAAAGGAAATAGGTGCACCACGGTCAGAACAGTATACCTGGTGAGCTGATATAAAGTAATCATAAAGAAAACTTTGAAACACACACGCAATCAATGTTTTTGTGCATTAAGTCGGAAATCAGAAGTCAGGGTCCTGGTGTACGGATACGTCGGCCGCCACACCAACACTGGACTCCCTGGACTGAGAACCACACTCAATACGCTAAACATTATTGCTTCACATAGAAAAGATCAGAGTTCGCGGTAGAACCGAACTCCTCTGATACCAATTTGTCACGACCCGCCCTCAGGGTCCGTGCCGTGACTACCCCAAGCCCGCCATCCATAGGCCAGGGGCTGGCGACTAGCACCAAGGCATAAATCCCGATAAAAAGGGAAGGCATTGCCTTTTTAAAGTAAACAAACACCACAGAGTAAGAAAGCGGAAAGTAAACACTAAGTAAAAAACAGAGTACAACTGAAAGTGCGGAAAAGTAAATTGGCCAGTATACAAACCCCAAATGAAAGTAAAGTAAAACTCAAAAACGGAAAACATCAACTGTAAGTAAAAGCCGCTACACCGAGCTGTCTACTGGAGATCCCACCTGAAGGGTGGGTACAGATAGCTCCAATGCTCCATGGGTCCCGTCGTCCGCTCCGAACACGTCCCGCCCAGTGGTCCACCTCCAGGTACCGTCCTGCTCTGCAAGCCTCAGCCAAGATCAACGCTGTCCGTCGTCTGCAACCAACACAACGTAGTGCGGGCATAGCCCGTGCAGGGGTGAGTATAAGCTACTCAGTAGGGACCCCGAGACCCCCGAAGGTCTCACAAAATCCACAAAGGATAATCCACAAAGGAAGATACAAACACAAGTAACAACTGACACTGCTTAGGTATATGCCCATACATATACCTAAGTCATCAATTTCAAATACGCTCCAACCTCCGAGCCCAAGTACAACTCAGTCCACACAGGAAAGTAAACTTATTCCACACAAGAAAGAAAAACATAATCCACACAGGATAGCACAGCACAATCCACACAGGAAAGCAACAGGATTCAGCTCACACAGGTATACTTCTTCAAAGGAAGATAAAGATGATCTCTGATCCATCTAAGTCGTCGGACCCACGAGGGATCGATAGGTAACTAACCCCCCGCAAAGACCCACACAGGATCGTGCCCACATAGGACCTGTAGGCGCTGGTTCACACAGGACCGCTGAGCGCAAAGACCCACACAGGATCGGGCCCACACAGGACCTGTAGCACTGATCCACGTAGGATCGCTGAGTGCTCTAGTCGTCGTCGTCGAATCCACACAGGATCTATGTACTGTCGTCGTCGCAGTCACAGTAGCAGTAGTAGCAGTAGTAGTCACAGTAACAGTCGCAGCCAGCACTAGGGTTCCCGCACACAGCAAGCTCGTTCGGAGGGTCCGCTCCACGAGCCGAGAGGCTGATACATCAACTGTCAGAAAGTCCAGAGTTGATGTATCCAAAAGTTCTGTATCGTCAACAGGAACTCAACGCAACAGACGGCGCGTCGATCGGACGCCCGGTCTGAGAGTTATTGGATTTTTCGTCCCAGGGGCCCGGTTGGTTTTTAAGGCAAAACCAACCCAACCGTACTCCACCTGCATCCAAACCTCGGGTGGAGTAAGCCAAAAGAACCGTCTCACTAAGAGGAATACAACAAAGATGACGGCACGTCAATTGGACGTTCGTAGCTCAAGATATGAGCGTTTCCGCTCCGAAGGCCCGGTTGGTTTCGTGTACGAACCAACCCGGCCGAACTCAAAGTGTTCCGAAACCCTGAGTGTAATATACCGAAACGACTGTCTCGATCCAAGGATCGCGTTTCTGCAGACGGTTTGTCAATCGGAGGTCCGTGTCTCATGTTATGGCCAAAAGACCAAAACCGTCTCGAAAACGGGGGGTCCGGGTCCGGGCCGACCCGGCCCGACACCCCCTGGGTCGGCCAGAACCGTGTCGACCCGAACCGGGTCCGACCTGGCCCGGCCGGCGGTGGTCCGGCGCGGCGGCGCGGCCTGGCGCTGCTGGTGTCACGCGCGGGGGGCTAAGCCCCCGCTGTTTCAAAACGGCGGCGCGGCTTTTAGCCGCGCCTTTTGGAGAACCGGCCCCCCCTCGTGGGGGGCCTGCTTGAGGAAACCGGGGGGGGCCGCCTGCCCCCCTCAATGAACCCCCCCCCCCCCCTCATAAATGGGGGGGGGGGCTTTTGAGAGTTGACCGGGGGAATTAAATTCCCCCGGTCTTTGACCTTCCGGCCGGCCACCTGGTCGGCCGGTTTTTCTCCAACGGGACCGGCAAAGCCGGTCCCCTTCCGGCTTCCGTCACCGGCGGCCCGGCGAGCCGCCGGTCTTCCCGTCTCGCCGCGGCTCGGAACCGTCCGCGGTGTTCGTCGTCCGGTGCGGTGCGACGGCACCGCGCCCCTCCACCGCGGCCCCGCTCCGGCCGCGGCGCCTTCGATTCCCTTCGACGCGGCGCGACGGCGTCGCGTTCGTGATGATTCTTCCATGGTGCGAATTTCCGCGTGGTGCGACGGCACCACGCCATCTTGTTTCATCGGCAAGATAAATCAACAAGAACAAAGGAGGGGGTTCGACCGTGTTCATGCGGTCCGGCCCCCTCACGTTAAACGATAACACATATTTAAATATCCTCACGTTTGTCATGCTAGAACCACGAACGAGAATAAATAAATAAATAAATAATCAACAACAACCCCTACCTTGGGTTCAAGTTCGAAGATCTTCAACGACCTGCGGAAGACAACGTCGAGGAGGTCGGGCGTCGCAGTAGTCATTCGTCAAATCCGATGACGAAGAGGTACGTCCGAAGAGGTACGTCGTTGGCGAATCTTTGTATGCCGACAAAGGAAGTCCGAGGAGGAAGCGGTGTTCCCTTTTCGCTGACACGGAAGGCGTCGTCGATCTTCGGATACAATCGGCTACAAAGAAGAGAGGAGCGGTGTTCTTCGTCGGAGCTTGAGCGTTCTTCGTCAAAGTTTGAAGAAGAAGGAGAAGAACATAAAATCCTCTCAAGAAGGCTAGAGATTTCTAACCCAACAAAATAAGATAGAGTCTTATTTTATTCACAAACTTAACAAATTGAATTTCAAAGGTTTGAAATTCAAATAAAATAACTCCAAAATTAAATAACAAGTTGTCATGTCATTTAAAGAGGGGTTAAAGGAGTTTTGAGAGGAGATGGAAGGGTTGGGATTCGTGTGGGCCCCACCACACTTAATCCTCCCAAGGGAGGTTAAGTGGATGTGGGTCCCACCTTTAACTTCCTTTGAGAGGAGTTAACCAACAAGTAAGAAAAATAAAAAGTGTTCCAAAATTTTATTTAACTTCTTATAAATCTCCCAAAAACTAACTTTCGTCCCGCAATAAACGCAACTTCGGAAAAGGTCACCTTAAGAGAATATCGGCGCTGCGAGTTCATCGGTGTCCTCAGATTTCAATTCTGAGCACCGGATCAAAAGTTAGAAATTCCCGCTCGTTCGTTCACTGAACATACCCGATCGAAACTTTGGAAATTGATTCCGGGCACTCTGGGCCTCGGAATCAGGTGCCGTCAGAAACCGCGCTCTTGTAAAATTCCAAATAAAATTAAGAAAAAATTTCCCTGGATTTTTACGGGTCTTTACAACTTTAATAAGTGATGCAATAGGCACAAATTGAATCTATATAAATATTTAAATATCATAAATTCATTTTCATGTGAAACTGTAACCATGTGGAAATAATTTAGTATCTAAGATTATATATTTTTTAAATACCTTCAAATAATAATACGTGGACATTTTTAATTAGTATTTTAAACCTTATCATTTTTTAACCCTTTGTTAAACAGTTATAACTTCAATTGTGGTGACAATTTTTTTTAAAATTAAAGGCTTATAATTTAACTTATAAAGTAAAAAAAATTCTAATTAATGGAAAATAGATGAAATTTTAGAGCATATATAACCCCAATTTTTCTCTTAAAATATTTTTTTTATATTTAAATAATTTAATAAAATATAAGTTATCATAAAATATAATTAATTTCATTTTAAGAACTATTCAGACAATTTGACATTAAAAATATAAAGACAAAAAATTAATTAAAATAAAATTAATTTAACCATTAATAATTAAAACATATTATCTATAAAATTATTTTTTAAATATAATTCATCCCATATACATTACTTTTAATGTTTTTGAAATTATTTACTTTGATTTTTCCAAAACTTTTACAAGCATTATGCGAGTGTTGTAAAATCATTTATGGTGATTATATAATCAATAAAAATTAGTGATAAATTAAATAATAAAAAAATTATTTTACCCTCAAAATAAAATTTAATATTAATTAAAAATAATTGTTATCCCTATGTGAATATATAAAAGAAATTTTAAAGCAAGATAAAGTCATTTTGTTGTTTCTTTAGTTATAATATTATATATGTCATTGTCAAAATTAAAAGTATCCAAGTTTCCATAAATTTGAAATGTAGATAATTATAAATGAACTAAACTCATAATATATAGTAGAGAAAATTTTTATAAAGTTTTTAATGACTTTTCACAGTATTTATATCCATAATTACATGATTTACGCTTAATAGCAGTGATCAATTTTTACCATAGTTACTATTCATAACGAACAAAAATAAAAGGGAACTATTTAAAAACATTTAATATCATGATTCCAAATATATAATCAAATTTTCATTATTCAATTCCAATAAGTTTTAGTAATCAATTATAATATCAACGCGTAAACTGAAATAAAAAATAGTTTCTATAAAAATGTGTTTTAATCCTAAAAATGAACGTACCAAAAAATTAAATATAATGTCAATTAATTTAGAATTGAAATTATTTTAATTTAAAAAATTCAAAATATAATACATCTAAATTACCTTATTTAAATAAAATTTGTGTCAATTTTTCAAAAAATCCGTATTTTCACTATTCACTAAAAAATAAAACTTGTTAGGAAAATACCAAGAATTCACCCTAATATAATATTGAAATTATGATTGAAAATAAGATATTCATTTTTTCGATTGGTAGAAATTAATTATAATATCCATTAATAAAATTTAATAAAAATCATTTTTGAAGAAACTGCATTTTTCAAGCATAAAATGACTTCACTAAAAATTTAGTGCTTATTTGATAATAATTGATCAATAAATATTTATTTTGTTAGACCATTATATATATATATATATCATAATTTTTTCGCACATATTTATATCCATTAATTCAAAATTAATGTTATAATGGTCAGATTTAAATAATAATATTTTTATAATATATAACAATTTATTTAAAGCTCGGTATTCTGTGTTTAGAAATATATTGAGCGAAGTATACTTTTTAGATAAATTTTCAGGGTGTTACAACACATAAAGTTAATAAATTATATAACATTTAAAAATACATATTATAATATATTTCGTACATTAATCCATAATATTTATATAATCAATGGTTAGTTGGTTATGGCAGAGATTGTGACACCCTTTATCTGGCATAAAATCATGCCTTTGAGTTTTAGATTATTTCAGGTCAAAGAAGGATTTTATTATAGGGTTTAGTAAAATTCCTTATTTAGATGCATGGATAAATAACTGTGTAAGATTAAGTGTGTATTTTATTAAATTTTAGACACTAGTGAATTCATAATTGGGTACATAGTTCAAAAATCATGATAATTAATCATACATTTCATCGAATTTTTGGAAGTAGTGAATGCATGGTTGAGTTAATAGTTAAAATACAATGAAATTAACCATATATATTTGAAACTTTTGGATATTATTTAGTATATAGTTTGTTTTATGGTTTCATAACTATGTATTTAGACCAAACAGTCAAAAACATTATATGAGTTAATTTTTAAATTTATAATATTCTTTTATTTGACCCTATTAAGATCCATTCAAATTCTCACCAAATTATGGATTATTTAAATTTATTTCAAGTGACACCAACCATTTTATAATGATTCTATCCTAAGGTTTACATTAATAGATGTGAGATAGAGGGTAAGGGGTCCTTGATCTAATATATTTGGGGATTTATATTTTTCTCTCTCAAAATATCTTTCTCTATCTCTTATAAACTCTTATGTTTAGATTTTTTGAAGAAGTTAATGATATAAGTTTTATATTTTCTTTATATGAATAAATGGATAGGATTTTACATGTCATTATAAAATTGTGATCTATAAAATTAGTGTATTTATTATAATGTTTTTTGATCATATAATTTATTTTAATGGATTTTATTCTTCGTTATTTTAATTTTTGTGGAATTTGATAAAATTATCTTGATATATAATTTTCAAAAATAAATTATTTGAAGTATATCTTAAAAATGATTATTTATTTTTTAATATGTATTTTAGATATATGATAACAATATTAATTAAATATAGTAAAATCATGGGATTTACTTTGGAAAAAAATAGAAATGTTAAAAAAACATGGTTTATAGATTCAAATAAATATTTTGGTTAAAAATATTGTATTATAAAATTAAAAAAAATATTTTTATTTTAAATAATAGATCTTATGGAGATTTATTTGAATAAAATATTTTTTTGGGAACCCTATTTATGAATAAACTAGATGGAAGGAAGTGTCAGGGAAATAGATAGAAAGGATACAGAAAGAGACAAAAATGTTGGGTTTTTTATAAATAAGATAGACAATGACATATAATAAGATCCATGAAGTTAAAAACTAAAATAGATATCAATTCATTGTGGGTGAAAAAAATGATCAATTTTTATATGGGTTTTTATTTAATAAACATGGTGATTCTAATATTTATAATATTGTATAGTCTTTACATTATGTATTTTATTGTGATATTGATACCATTTTTCAAGAATATTTGGGTGAAACGAGTAGGGTTACTAATGTAATGGAAACTCTTGGGTGATTCAGGTTAGAAATTGTGTCTTTTTATGTTAAATGATTTTATAAAATATTAATTTTTCAAATTTTTACTAATTTTTGTAAAATTGAAATCATTAATTCTTCTTTTATAGATCATGAAAGGAAATATAAGGTGTCTTTTTGGGAAATTTATTCTAGGTAATATTTACTCACACCTATATTTATACCCTAATGTTCAAGTAAATAGTATATGTCATGATACAAGAAATGGAAATATCATTCTTCAGTAATGGACCATAAAATTTTTTGAGGATAAGAGATATGTTAGTGTTCGATATTATGTTCGATGGAGGAGTTATACTATCTATTTAGGATAATATGTAATATTATTAAGTGTTTTTTATTTTTTTAAGGAAACATTGTTTGGTTTTTCTTCAACATTTTATTTTAATTTTTAATACTATTTAAATTTGGATATTTTTTAATGAAAAATATATTTTATATAAAATTTTATGTTAAATTTTTTGAGGTAAAAATTAGACCATAATAGTTTATTTTTATCACTTGGTACAATTTTCTAGACTTTGGTGATCTAGGAGTGTGGTTGAGACTCTATGAGACTCCTCAATTTGGGTCTTGAGATTTTGGTATTCAAGATAGGGAACTAAAAAATAGTGTTAAATAATAGTTTTAAATTATGTATTGATAAGTCTATAGGGGGTGTGCAGATTTAATATATAGGAATATAAATATAAATATATATATATATCAATATTATAAAAATCTATTTCTAACATGTTTCTATATAAACTCTAGTTTCCATGAAGTTCTAATAAAATAAGGGACTAAATATCATTAGTAACATGACTTTTTTATAGTGATAGTTTTTTTATATAACCATGATTGGTTTATATGGGTTGTGTGATCATGAATCATTATATACATTTATATATATTAAATAAATGTAAACGGGTTAATGAAATTTATTTTATTACATGGTTTGGTTTTGAAAATTCATTTAAATGGCTTCAAATTTGGATAGTGGTTTTCAAAAAAATTATTAATGGATTTTTTTGAAATTTATTTTTTAATTATTTATTGAAAAATAAAATTTTAAGAGAAAATAAAAAATAAAAGTGAATAAATCCTCTTAAATAAATTATTAGAATCTTAATTCTTTGATGAGATGTGATTTTAGTTGTCTAAATCTCTTATAAGTCTCACATTATTAATTAATATGGAAATAATATATAGTGTGGCTATTTTCCTAATGGTTATTTGATTGGAACTTTAGAATTATCTCAATAAGAAAACATTCTCATTAAAGGGGAACTTGGAACATAAGATATTTCATTGAAATCATGATTCTTTGTTACATACCATCCTAGATATTACAAAAGATATAAACAATGATATATTGGAAAAATTGGATTCAGCCTTAGAGTACTAGAGGGAGAGTATATTGCTTATTTACTAGATAAACCAATATAAAAGTGGCAGAATATGGAGTCATATGTAAAGTTTCATGAATATAATTTATGTGTTCAGTTTCAAAAGTTATTTAGCTGATAATTTTACCAACATGTGTTATATTGTAATAAATATCAAGATACCATAGATTTTAAATTTCGTGATGTATTGGTACTTAAGTAGGTGAATCACATTGTGGAGTTTGTTCATTTTATACCAAAGTTGGATACCAATGACAGTCAAAAGGCATAGATATTTCATATGGAAATTTCAAAATAATTTTTTATTAAATCATTTATTTTTAACTTTTATACCTAATTTTGGGTAGTGATTAAAGAGACTATGGAAAAATTCAGAATTATGGGGGGCCAGAGTAAAAATTATTTTCTTCTTAGGGAATGAGCTAGTGGTTATTCCATTATTATAGTAGTATTGAATTATGGGAAATTTGAGATGATATTTTCCTAATGAACCTAATTCATTTAACATGGATAGTTGATAGGGGTATCTCAGTTGATTTTTATTTTGATTTATTATCAAAATGATGTAGTAATAGGGTTTCAAATTCAATATTGGAATTGAGTACATCTGTTGAGAATTTGAGGCCCTATATCTTAGAGGAAGATAAGAGGTGTCTCTTGATATGTTTGAAGAAATAATAATCAAGGGAATGTTTTTTATACCGAGTATGAAGCAGGGGTATCTGAAGCAAGACCTATGATAGAATAAGGTAACCTTTTTATTATATCTATTTATATCTATAAATTGTATGATATATATGCATCTAATTTATAAATATATACAAAATTATTATATCAATTGGTTTTTCATTTGAATCTAACACTTTATTTTAGGAATATTTTTACACCCTCAGGGGAAAGGGAGGGCTGATAAATAGATTCAAAATTTGTCCCATTATGGTAGGTAATTTAGACATATATGGATACCTTTGATTATCTGATGTGGAAATATTTTACCTCATCAATGTGATATATTGTTTGATGATATTTATATCTCAAATTTAATACTATATTCATATAGTTTATTTTTTCTATATAGGATTATAAAAAATTTTGGAGTATATTTTTATGATGATTCAAGTTAGTCAAACCCCACTATTTGAGACCTTGAAGCTTTATCTTATCAGTTAGTTGAGTGGGTTTATAGAATGGTATAAAAATAGATCAACTTAATTTATTGAAATTGGTGTATAGGTATCAAAACATGTTTTACAGAGACTTTTTGGGACTTCCTTTCAAAATAGATATGGAATTTTATATCAAGTTATTCCATCAAATTAGTTTGATCCCATTTCAATATTATCACACAAAATCTATAAAATATAAATCAATAGTTAGATGATCAATAGTAGGTAGTATTTATTTAATTAATTTTTTTACCTTTGGTTTCACCTATATTATTTTCTAAGAATACTGATGGTACTCTATAGTTATTCATAAGATATCAAAAGTTGAATCAAGTAACAGTGATGAATAAATACCTTTTACCTTACATAAATGATTTATTTTATTAACTAAACAGGTAAATTTAGTTTTCAATGATTTAATTTTGATCAAGATATCATTGGGTGAGGGTGATGTTGAATGAAATTCATAAAAAAAAATTGAAGTAATTGTGAACATTAAATTTTTTTAGTAATTTCATTTGAGGTTAATAAGGCTAATTTGATTTTCATAGATATAATGATTCAAATTTACCATAAATATCCAAAAGAATATATGGTATTTATATATGACATCCTGATTTATTCAATATTTCAATTAGTCCACGGAAAACATCATGGACTTGTTTTATAAAGATAATAGGAACACACTTTGTGATAGATTTTTTTAATGTGTTATTTTTAGCCTAAAAGTGAAGTAATTTTGGAATTATATCTCTAAGTAATAGACATCAATCAATGCTAATAAATGTAATGTTATCAGGTCTTGGGAAATTCCTAAGAATGTTTTTAAGATTTATATATTATTTTATTGGATGGATATTATTAGTTTTTATCTAGTATTTATAGAAATTTGCACCAATGATGATGATGATGTTGAATCATTAGTGTGTGAAGTATGAGTGGACTGAAAAGTTATAGATTGGTTTTAATAAGATAAAAAGGAGAATTACCTCAACTCTAATGATAGTATAACCACATTTTGTATTATGATGTGTTGAGGTCAAGGTGGGATAGGTTATCATATATATCGATAATTTAGTGTCTTACAGATTAATACATGTGTGACCACATCAGATTAAATATCCTATTAATGGATTATATTTAGCTACAGTAGTAAACTATCTTAATAATTGGAAATAAATTTTTTTAAAAAAATGTACATAATTTATTCAAATAATAATTTTTTAAACCATATATTATCTCTATTTGATATGAACATGATGAGATTAAATTAGTTATAATACCTTTAGACCATAACTTTTGGTCTTTATTTCTCATATACACCTGTAAAGAAAAAAAATTGGTGGATTCCTATTGTTGTAATTCTGGATATATAAAATTGTGTTGATATCTAAATGAAATTAACAAAAATATTAGAATATTTTTATAAGGATATGGATATAGAGATATATTTTATGGTGTTATATTAGATTGATGTTACTTTTATGATTATCTATTAGGTGAAGGGGGAAATAAAAGATTTTAAATATATTTTTATATATGAAAAAATTAGTATAGTTTATTTAATTTATGGGTGGTCTATGGAAAGGGAATCAACACACAGTTAAAGGAATAAAGTGGTGGTTCCCCAAAATTTCAAGTAAGATGTTATGGAGTATTTGCATAACTTTTTATGGGTTTTTTACAATTAATATTCCATGATTTAATGTGAACTAATGTAAAAATGTTTTTCCCATGAATAAATAAGGATATAGTTTCATTGATTCTCAATGTTTGATGTATAAAGAGGTTAAGGATAATTATCAATGAATTGTAGGTTTATTTCAATATTTCTATGGATAACATGGAAATTAGAGAACAATATAGTGTATTTAATTATTAGTCTTCTCCAATCACCATGCATGTATAATTTGATTTGGGGAATTTTGGATTGGCTAAAAAATTCATTTCATTTTATAACTATTTTTTAAATAGTTTTGATTGATAATTATGGAATATTGTAAGTAAATAAATTAATTTGGATTTTTAGGGTTTTATCCTATATAATATTATATCAAAATTTATAGTGTAATTTGATTTTATAGAGGGGGAATACAATAACATAGGTACATAGTTGAATATGATTAAAACTTATTATCCGAAGATGGTTGGGATGAAAGAGTGATTCATAGAGATTCTTACAGATATTTCTTAAGATTTTGAATTTAATTTTAGGATATTATGGGAGTAATATACTCCTTTAGTACAATTACCTAATAATAATTATTATAAATAAATGATTCATATAGAACATTTTGAATAGATTTATGGTAAAACGATTCAATCACTGATATTCTAGGTTGATATGGGAGAAAATGAAATTATTGGGCCTAGTATTTTATAGAAGAAGATTAGTTATATTTAGTTGATTAGTAATATAATTATCATATATTAAAATTGGGAAAATTATTATGATTATATTTAATTATTATCTTTTTATTCCAAGGTTAGAGATAAAATATTCTTCAAAGTGACTCCATTGTTAAGAAAAATTAGGACTTGGAAAATAGTGGTTGATACTCCTCAGAATCTAGAACCTTTTGATATCATAGAAAAATTAAAAAATTGGAATATAATTTAAAATAACTACTAAGGTATGAATAAATAAATTATTTTTCTTGTTTCAAAGTAGAAAAGGTATTAAAAATATTCTTCTCATGTGTTAAACTAGGAAATGTTTCACTTAGATCCAAATGTTTCATTTTTTTCAAGAAACGATTTTAGGTTCACGATCAAAAATAGAGAATTTTTTTGGGATATAGTATCATGTTAGTAATAGTATAACGTATAATTGTATCATGTGTGTTCAATTGTGTTATCAATTTGCATAACTGATATAAAATTTCAAATATAAAAATAGAACATTTTGATTTAATTATTTTTGGTTGATTATTTTGATATCGATATTACTCAAAATAAAATATTTTTTATTTATTTTAAAAGTATTAAAAAATTGAAATATATCACCATCAATAATTAATAAGATCTTAAAATTTATTTGATGTGAGTACCATTTCTAGGATTATATATAAAAAGACACATTTTTGTTGTTATATTTATTTTCTTATTCAAGGGAAAAAGTATTTATTTATTTCTACTAATATTGAAAAATGATTTTATAAAAAACCATGTTTATGGTTGGAATGTAAATTATATAATAATATTAATTTTCAATAATTTATGAAAAAATTATTCATATAAGTGTATTGATATTCTTATAAATTGATCTACGATACCATCATATATAAGGTATATGATGCTAAATATTTATTTTGATTGAAAATAAAAATCATGTGATATATATTTACTAATAATAAATAATATATATGGCCATCTCATAGATGTATATTTCATAAATATTTCATATGGTTCAAATGGTTGGTGGGTGTTCCCATATATGCTTTATATTTCTAATTTCATATAAATATTAGTAATAGAATTACAATATATTGAGTGATGATATGAAAACAAATTATTAATAGTGGGTAATCTATGATAAATACTTATATATAATCATATGGGTAGAATCCAAAGAATCATGAATATAATTCTCTAATAAATAATTATTTGGTAAAAAAATCCATTAGTTAATTATCCTTTGATTGATGTTTATTATTTTAAAGAGAATAATGTTAATTTATAAAATTTTCAATATTACTCACCAAATTAGAACCTAGATGACCCAATTGTTCATGTTATTAAATGAATATATTAGGATTAGTAGCCTTATATTTTTTTTCATATTTCATTTTATTATACATATATTACTATAGAACAAATATAAATGGAAGACCACAAAAAAATATAAAGAAATTTTTTACTATCAGTGGATTTTTTATATAGAGATATTTTTAACCTCATTATTCTATAGTCTCAATATGATATTTATTAAATGAATAAATTTAAAAAACAATATAAATTTTAAAATGACCTGTAATATCAGAAATAGTTCAGCTAAAAATGGATAAATCTGTGAATTTAAATCCTTATATGTTTTTTAGAGAAAACCTTCGTCATTGATTAAGGTGAATGACTTAATCACTATTACATAAACCATTTACAAAAAATATATGGCTTAATATGATTTTAACATGGTTCACTAATCAAATTGAGTAGTTATTCTTTGGTGCGATGTGAATTAAACTGAGACCATAAATTCCACTAGTACAATCATGTCAATTACAAGTGATCATGGTTTATCTTTTACACATGATACAAAAAATATATCCTAATATTTTAAATTTATCTCAAAAAATAAAAAAATATTTTATAAAAAATAATAGATTCTACATTAAATTGAATCTCCAATCGAGATTTTATTGGGGTATATCTTTTTCTACTTCCTCTTCTTCCTCTTCTTATTCAACTTACACAATAATAATTATATTATATTTCTTCTCTATATTTTCTTTAATATATTTCTATCTCAACTTATAGTATATATTTACAAAGTAGAAGAATAACATAAATATATTTCTAGTAAAAATAGTTAATTATTAATGATCAAATTTGAATGTTCAATTTGAATTTAAAAAGATATCATCTTTTAACTTCCTCAAACATATTTATCTTATTAATTTTATTATTCATTTAGTTGAAAGATTTATATAGGTGGACACCGTAATTCATCAAGGAATCATTTTATTCTTCATGGAATGAAAATTCAGTTCTAATAATTGATTCCTCTCTTCATAGGAAGGCATTATTTATCGCAACATGGTACTTCTATTTTTTTCTCTAGGTCTACATGTTAAAACATACAATTTTACATTATGGTGATAATATATTTCCAATTATAGAGACTCATGAATACATAATTCTTCTATATCATGCATAGTGGAATTAATATAATATTTAGGAAATAACACTTTTTATCCATATACTTTAATCACTTTTTCTATTTTTTTTATTTATCAATGCATGAATAATTTAAAGAATACGAGATTTAAAAAATTATGAAATTACCTTAATTTATAAAAAAAAATCAAATAATCCTTTTAAATTTATATATTAATCATAAAAATGAGTCTCAAGAAAACTATATTAACTCTTATTCATGTTTGTAATTACACTTATTCTTTATAGAAAATAACTCATATGATTGAGGACCTAACTAATTTCTCGATTCCATGTTCCGATTTACTCTTACAAATTTCCTTTTAATCAAAGAAAACTCTTAGGAATTATGAAAAAATACATATACATTTAATAAAATTTTCATATTTCCATATGCTCTATATCAAATTGAATTTTATGAATAGAAGTTATACTTTGAGATCTTTATCTGTATTTTGGACTCTACACAGACTCGCTCATATGAACCACCATAGTTATTCTTATAAATAAGGGACTTAGATATATTTTCACCATTATACATATAAATAAAATATCTTAGCACAATTACACATATGAATTTTAGAATTATCTATTTTTCCGTATAAATATAATCAACTTGAAAAACACTTCCAAACTACATCTTAATCAATATAATTCTAAACATCTTCAAGCTCTCCAGGACCGTGCAATGTAAACCACCACATATAATAGAAATTATTTTATGATAATTTAAATATTATTTGTGTATAGAAAATAAAATTCAAAATAATAAACATATCAACATATAATCTTCTCTAATATTTCTTCCCTAGACGAATACCACTATGTTAGGGGATACTTTATCAAATCCATGTCATAGAAAACTCTTTTTGGATCTCCAAGATCTCGACCAAAACATATCTTCTTCTAAAAAATCTCTCTCATTGTATATTTTTTTCAACCATAGAACATAATTCACTTTTAAACTCATCACACTAAGTAATAAATCATCATTCAGAAATTTTATGACTACATGATTGAACTTGGTGTAGAAAATAAGAATATTGATTAATAAAATCATGTTTTTAGTTATAATGAATTACATTCACTTCTTCTCTTGATAAAAATTGATAAAAAATGAGAATAAATATTTTTATACTTAAAAAATATATAAAAATAACTTTCTATAACCCATATGTTAAAAGGTATTAAAAAAATTCTCACCAAACACATTAAAACTCTACAAAAATTCTAAAAACATGCCCACATACTGACTTCATAGCTTACACATTATGATAAATATATCTAAATACATGATCTACCAAAGTATTATAACTATAAACCATTAAGATAAACATATATATTTATATTATCCCTTAATAATAATTTTCTTTACATTTTTATATACATCAAGAAAAAATATATATATATTTATGTGATCTTTATCCCCCTTTAGAAGCAATAATATATATAAAAAGTGATATAATGGATGTATTTATTATACATTATCATCGATAAGATTGGATATGAACTCCTATCATAACAACTAATCATTGAAATGTTTCATTTGGAAGTGGTTTGGTGAAAAATGTATTATTTTTTATTTTTTTAGATAAAATTACAACTTCAAAACATTTTTTTATCTATAGTGACTTTTATAAAGTGTTATTTTATATCAAGGTGATTCAATAAAGATTAATAAACAATATTAATGTAAGTTTTTATTAGACTATGATAATAAAATCCCATTATAAATATAAATTTTACATCCACCATGATATCTTCCAAGTTATAAATTTATATACAGTTTTATGTTCTACTTTAAGATCACTCAAGGTCCTAGAGCTTTGTTTCTTTTTCTGTCAACATACACACCTTTTGCCCAAAAATAAAACTCCTCCACATTTTGATCTTTTATCATCTATATTTCCAACACAAACTAAATTTTTATATCTAAATTGATCAAGTATTCTACTTCTATAATATTTTAGTCCATAATCCATTATTTATTTAATAAACCAGATAATTATTTTTCTTTTAATGAAATGAGAAACCTATTGTGTACTTTTATATTTGACATATAATGTAAATGGATATTAAATGTTATAATTTGAATAAAAAAAGTATTTTAAGATTCTAATTATCTTTTGATATTATTTTAATTCAACTTCATTTACCTTTTCATAATTAACCTTTTGGTTCCCACTAAAATTGTTGTGGAAAAAATATTTTAATCATTCATTATATACTTACTAATATGTTCTCAAGAATATTTCTCTTGTAAAATAATGATATGATTGTTCTTATAAAAAAAATTTAATGCCAGCAAGTATCTCATTTCTTTAAGAATATACATTTCAAAAACTTTCTTCATATATAAATAAAAATATTCTCCAATGACTTATTAATTTAAAAAATATATATTTTATATAAATACATTTAAAATACTTGATACCACTTTATCATTTTAATATATTGTATGCACATTTTTCTTTAACATTAACTACTTTTGGAAAGCATATAACTTTGAATTCCATGATCATAGAGTATTTTTAACCCACACAGAACCTTTTTTAAGCTAAAAACATGAAATACATCTTTCCCAACAATGAAATAAATAGGTTACTTAATGTTCTCTAGGTTTCTCATAGGTATTGAATTATTTATTACAACTCCCATCTTTTTTTCAGCTTGTTTTGAGACACCCACTTTATTACAATAAATTTTTTTGGATTGGGTACTAACTCTAAAGTTTTATTCTTATAGATATGATCTTATTATTTATTCATAAAATCAATCCCCTCTTGATCTAACAACTCCTCTTTCACATATTTTTTCTACTTTAGAAAAACATTTGGTATCTGTTGTTTCCCTCAATGTTCTTATTGTATAAACTCCAAATCTGTGTTCTCCAATAATATTTTGAACTTTAGCATTCATTCTTAACATTGAATGAGTTGAAATGGTTTTTTATTCAATAATTAAAATTGTTGAATCATCATATTCAATTTTTTACTTCTTCTGAGTTTCTTTAATATTTAGATAATTTCCCTTGCTTCTCGACAAAACCATTTCTTTATTATTAGTTTTAGAACCGTCTTCTTAATTTTTTATTTCATTATTTGAGTTTCCCAAAACCTTTACATAATAATTATTAATAATATTCTCTTTTTATTTATAGTAATATTGGTACCCTCTTCTATTTAGAGGAAACCCTGTAAATATACCGTCAACTACTCTCTTATGAAATTTGTTAAGATTTTATCCGTTCACTTTGGTAATATAAGGTCAAAAAACACCCTTAAATATTTTAAACTTCATTACTTTTTATAACACATCATTTATAGTAAAATATATTAATTTGGTATGTTCCAAAAACAGTTTGGAATCTAAACTGTTTAACTAATGAATTTTTTCAAAAAAATGATAACCATAATTTTTTATCAATATGGAACGATACATCTCTACCAAACTTGTGTTCTTTTGTTTAGAGAAACATTTTTTTATATTTTTTATGGTTTATTAATTTAATAGTGAATAACATGATTCTCAATATATTATTAAAATATTCTAACTGTATATTATGCATCATTTTCGAATCTAATATTTTTCAAGGAGACAAAACACTCCTTTTTATCACTCATTCTGAAACACTTAAAAAAAATTAAATCCTCTGAATTATGCTTCAAAAATACAACATGAGTGATATGAAAAAATTCATTATTAAATGAAATAAAGTACTTATATCTACATTTTTATTTCTTCCTATTAGTACCACAAATATATGAATGAATAATAACCAATGTGTGATATTTTTGAATCTCTTCTTTCTTATGTGTCGAGCTAACAATCTTTCAATTTGATATGTAAATTATATCTAGATTCTTTATAAATCATCAACATAAATAAATGACAAACATTATCTCCTCAAGTAAGTTTCATCATGATATTTTAACTAAGATAAACAAGCCTTTTATGAAACAATGTGTTTTTCTCTTTCAATATTAGATATAATAGTTGTAGAAAAAACACGATAGAGAGGGGGTTTATTAGTGATGGTTAAATTTAACTAATGAAAATAAGAAAAAAAATATTAATTATTTTATAATTATTGTTCTTTTTTACCACCATTAATTAATTTTTAGTGGAAATTATTAAAGTAACTACTATCAAAGATTTATTTTGTGGTGGTTCATTAATAAAATTTGGTTACAAAATAGATAATATGATTGTAAAAACTCCTTTTATTCCTCCATTATCAGCCAATTTCCAAACCTATCCAACTCACGGTGGTGAATCCTTGATGTAAAATCGCCCTCTCTGAAAACTCCACCTAAACCATAAATCCCGAAAACATGACTATGGAGCATCCTCTCCTCTTCAGTGTTGTCCCTTATAATGCATAATCAAAGAATAAATTCCCTCTTGATAGTATTATTTAGATAAAATAGTTTTTTTATTCGAACACTAATCACTTAGTGCTTCAGCTATTATAGAGAAATTTCTTGATTTATGTTTGTTATCCTTTCCTAGAGGCCAATCTAATCTCCTGTTTATAATTTAAAATTTATATAATTTCTCCAAATAGAAAATTCCCATTAGAGGTTTAAATTACCTTATCATTTAATCTCTAAAATATACATGATAAAGTTTTTCATTACCAATTATTTATAAACTACTATCCATAGGTTATCAATCATATACATATTATACAAAACATGATTAAAAAATTGATTAATGCTCTTTTAGAATATATCCTTCTATGTAGTGACTTCTCTTTTATTTCCTTCAAAAAATCATTCCATACTAGAACCTACTCTTGTTATTTCTTTGTGTTTTTGGAAATGTTTCTATTATTTGTAATCCAATATTAGTGACTATATAAATAAAAATACCTTGTTTTCTATTAACATGTAAAAATATTAGTTGTTTGTTCTTTAATAATCTATTCTAGATCAAGTTATCTTATACATCTCAAATTATATTTAACCTACAAGTTTCATTCATAAAAAATAAATGTAGTTTTTATTTTGTATACAAAACTATTTAAATGTTTCATGTTTCTTTAGTTACTAATATTTAGTTTTTATCATAATTTTATCTAAGGTTTTTTGTTAATAAAATTATAAAATGATAATATTTTTTATATTAATTTTATTTATTTTATAAAACTTTTTTATTATTCTTTACATGGTATTATTTAATTAATTATCATTAGGTTTATATAAATATGTTTATCAATATCATAAAAATGGGTAAAATTTTGAGTAATTTATCCTAAAATTCAACTCATTACATTAAGGGGTTAGAGATGTTTTTATATTTTACAATTGAAAATCAATTCATATATGGAAGAATTAAATGTTCATATCCAGATTTTAATTTTAGAAGTTGATAAAAATGACATGAATTTTACAGGCACTTGATATTGAAATAATTTATTATTTGATATGTGGGGTGGATCTAGCACAGTGAATTAGACATTATATAAAGATAACCATCATACCATTATAAAAATTAACAACATATTTCCCCAAAAACAGATAATGATATTTAAAATATGATTAATTATTTTTTCACATTTTTTCGAATGATGAAAACTGTAACATGTCATAAGAGACACTTTTCAATTTTATAGGTATTAATACGATAGAGAAGGTACCTAAGAAATAAAATTTTATTTATAAATTAATTGAAAATTGAAGTCAGAATTTTAATGAAGGATGTATCAAATATTCAAAATTTTACTTCTTACTGAAGTTAAACCATATCAAGTACTTATACATAATTATAAAAAAATGTTTATGGTATTGTATTTGTTGCATGTTACATTTTTACAAGTTAATATACCTCAATAATTTAATGAGATAAATAAATTTGTTAATAAATTTGATCTAAATTATATAAAGATACATTCACGTCCCAATGACTGGATTTTGTATTTGGGAGAAGACTCTAATAGAGAAGAGTGTGAAATATATTATACTTCTAAATTGAAATTGGTGAATCGTGATGAATTTATGAATGAGTAAACAATGAAGATGAATATAAATAAAACTTTATTGAAGGTTTTATTTTATTTTTCACTAAAACCAAGATTTTAGTGATTTTTCTTTGCCTTATAAAATGAAAAATAAAATGAAATGGCATGCTATAAAAACAATAACAACGATTTTATACTTTATTTTATAGATTCAAAATCATGAAAATTATTTGATTATTTATATCCAAATTTATTTTTATATCCATGTAATGTTAATTTGGGATTATATTCTAAGGGATTTAATCTATTTGAGACTCTAGGAACAACTTATAGTATAATGATAGTTATTTTAATCCCTAACAATCTACCTTTTTAGATGTGTATGTACCAAACATATTTCATTATTTAAATGATCATTCTATGAAATAAAATGCTTGGAAATGAAAGTGAGGTATATAATCAACTTATTAAAGAATAAGTTAAATAGTTATGGGACTATAATGTAGATGCATATGATACGTTGAAAACCATAATGTTAAAAATGTGTGATGATTTGATGTAGAAGATTACTGATATTCCAAGATTAGGAACCTTTTCTGGTTAGAACAATCACACTTGACAGGCATGTCGACTACATAAATTTGAATTCAATCTAGTAAAATTACCATATAGTATAAATTGGTGTTTCATGTTTCATCATTGACTCTTGGATGCATGTCAAAGATATCACTTTACAAATTCATGATTTGAAGGAAAACAAATGTGTTAAGTTCCCCATCACAATTGTTATCAGGTTCTGAAATCATGCCACAGTTATCAATTGTTTACATAGAATTTGGGAAATTGTATCAGTTTAAGGTTTGAGGTAAAATATTTCACATCTCATTATATATAATTGTTACTCAAAATGGAATAAAAATTATTTTTTTCAAACTAACTTATTAGGGATTTTATTTGTTAAATCATAATCTTGACATTATGAACATTGAAAAAAAAATGTATGTGATAATTTGGTTTTTAAAATATTGATCAAACATGTAAAATAAAAATAACATATAAATTATCGTAAGGTCTTAGAAGAAATTAATATAAAGAGTGATATTAATGCAAATGATTCTGGAAATTATCTTATGACAGCTTTTTCATTGAAAAAAAAAGTATGTTTCCATTCAAAGACTATAAATTTGAAAGTAATTTAGGGATATTCAAGAAATATTTTTGGATTTATTAACTTGAAAATTAGAAGTTGCATTGAATTAAAAGTCATGAATCACATATTTTTATGGAACAATTGAAAACATTAGCATTTTTTAAATTTTCACCAGGTTAAATAACAATAATTGTAATTTAGTTTTTCACACTTTTCATATATATTTAGGAGAAAAAATTAAAATTCATTTATCTGGAAAAACATCAATAAATAATTATAATTATACTTTTTCATTTGGATATGATATTTTCTCTTTCATTTTTCACCATAATGATTCATCTACCTATTTATTTAATCTGGAAAATAAAAGTAGGACCCATACATCATTGATGGGTGTATCACAAAGATAGGTATTGTCATGTTAATTTTTCGTGAAGGCTACATCAAAATTTTAAAATTCCTTAAATATGTGATTAATTATTCTGTGTAATGTTATTTTATTAGGTATATATGTTATTTTAAGTCTTTTCTGAAAAACAATGATCTACCGCAAGGCTCTTTTATCGAAGGCCATTTGGAAAAGTGTGTCTCTCCATTTTTTCAAGGTATTTAGATAATTTTAAATAAAATTAAAATTGATTAGTTCATAATGATGATAATGCAAAAAATTGAAATACTACAATAATTCAAAAAAAATTCTAATGTCATGTCATTTTGTTGGGAAAATATCATCAGTTTTATTAACAAAAACATATTTCATACAAATACATAGATTTTTGTTACCCATTAGTGATATTTAAAATCATTTTATTGAACAATTTAACATTAAATCAAAGATAAAACTTGGGAGTTGAGAAAGAGTTGAGAAATAGATAACAAAACCCATTAACAAAGACATTATTGATTAGTTTTCACATCATGTAAGTTCATAACTAATTTCATATTGATAAAATATTTAATATAATTATCTTTTTTAACTGGTAATATTATATATATATATATATATGTATGTATGTATATCATGCATGTTCAAAATAGAACTGAAGTGATATATGATTTGAAAATTTTATATTAAGGACCCTTATAGAAGTGTTGGAGATTTGATTCTTATAGTATTTATTGTTTTATGTTTTTCACACTTTTTCATAAAGAAGGTTTGAAAATAAAAAAATAGTTACATCTTTATAAAGTTAATATAATTGGGATACAATGGATTATTAATTTACATTATTTAAATAAATTATCATGGATAATTTTCAGCTGCGTTATTTAAATGTATGTGGTTTGATTTTGACATGGGAAGAAAGAAATATTCATTACAATTTTACATAAGTTAACTTATCTAGGATGATTGATACTAGTGAGCATCAAGAACATGATCCATATGTTTTGGATTCAAAATCTAAAATGGTATATTACATGGATGATGGGGTAAATGAAGGGTGGAGTGTTTTAGTCCATGTCTAACTCAGAGGCTAGTATGATATGGATGATGAAGTTGAAGAATTGTTTTGTGGATTCAAACCTCATCAAAAGTAAGATATTGATCTATTTTTTCATGGTGATATTGAAATAGATTTTCTTTAAAAGGAGGGTGAAGATAATGAAATCATGTTAATGGTAGATGATGATAAAAAATATGGATAAGATTAATTAATTAGTTGTATTCCCATTCATTTAACTTATATTTTATTTTTTTTATTAAGAATGCATGCGTTTAATTAATCTATGTAAAATATTTTCAAATAATTTACTTATTTTATATTTCATATAATGTTCTAATATGTTTTATATTTGTGTTGGATGTAGGAATACTAAGAAAAAAATGATTTAAAGATACGAGTTGATCATCCCCAACTCCTATAGTGTCAGATATACCTTTTGATATGCTCCCTCCTACATCAAGTATGTTCCTTATTTTTAGATTTCTTCCCTTCCCTTCATTTGATTCCATATAACATGCCCTTATATTTATCATACATACTACCTACTTCAAGTGCATCACTTTCTGCTCTATGGAAATCAAAATAATCATATAGATCAGTTGAGGAGTGATCATAAACCGATCATATGGTATCATGGTTACCAATATGAGGGTACTGGAGGGTCACCATTAATGGTATAAAACTATTAATGTGAAAAAATGATTTATTATATCTCTATACTAAATTTTTAATATATTTATTGAACTGATTTAGAAAATAAGAAGATATAAATAAACATGAATGCATTAGATATTTAAAATGTGGGAAATTTTAAATTAGTTATACAATTAGATATGTTTAGAGTTCCTATAGATGATTTTAGAGGATTATGTTGGTAGATATTGGGTTAGATATCATGTGAGATGATGTCCCTCACTATCACATGTCATTATTGGAGACATATTATCTCTAGTTTGAAGATTTATATTTTTATAACTAGTTGAAAGTCAAAATTCATATTTATAGTTTTTTTATACTATTCATATTTAATGTTAATTTAATTATTCTTCAATATCTAATATATGTGTGTTTTTACATTTTGATATTCATGATTTTTTTGTGTCAATGGACATTGACAAGTTTATGGAGAAAGCGGAAAGACCATAAGTATAGGTCATAGTGTGATTTCAATGACACCTCCCTAACTAGAGGCGTTCCTATAGACCCTACATCCTTGATAAGAAATACTACAGTGCTATTAAATATTCTTCATGTATTTTAATATGCTTATATTATTATAATATTTTTTTGTAAAAATTATTTTTGTATTGTCTTATTAAAACTAATTTATATTCTTTATTTTATTTAATATAGGAACAAGATTCCTAGGAATCTGCTAGCTGACATGAAAATATGGATCATGTACCATATAGAGGTAGTACACATAACATAAGAAATAGTGTTGATGTTGTATGGGTTGTATTTTTCACTGAAACATATATATGTTGATTGTGTAGTATCTCACTTACATGTTTTTTATTTATATGATCTATGTATTTATATTGATGTGTTATATTTAAATTTTGGTCTAACCAATGAAATTATTGAATATTATATATTGTATATATGTGTATTTCATTATTAAATGTTGAATTTTATTTTAAGGTTTAATGGATTCTCTATTTTTTATAATTTGAAATGTTTTTAACATCTCTGAAATTCAACCACCATAGGTAATTATTTCATGGTGGTTTAAATCATTGTTAAGCACTATAAAATGATCTCTATATACTACTAACATACAACTAACTATTTATTGGTGGTTATAACTTCCAGTAATGATGGAACAATTTTACCAAAGTCAATGATTATAATATTAGTGTTGGTTTCAACTACCATCATATTTATAATAATAAACTCAAAAAATAACTTCCACATACATTTTTTTGGTATTTTTGAAACCCCCACCAAATATGGATGTGTAGTAGTTCCCTATAAAAAACATGAATTAATTAATGTTTCTAAAAACTGATTATTTTAAAAACTAAAACCTATTAAAGGGAGGGGTTTAAGGTATCATCTTTTTAAACAAATCACCACTAATGGGGGTATTTCTTATAGTGCATGAATTCTCAATTTCACCAACCTAAAAAAAAATTCCATTATTTGAATCCCTATTTTAAATTAAAATATATCATTTAACCTCTTCTTCAAAACCCCATATTTTTGGAAAATAACTTTATTAGCTTCATCACATAGTTGAGATAGATTTAATAGATTGTGTTTCAACTCACCAATATATAAAGTGTTTTTGTAATTCAACTTATCTTTACTAATAATTATTGATATGAATCCATTTAATTTAACAGGTCAGTTATTTCCAAAGGTTACAAAACCATCCTTTAAATTTTCAACATCCTTCAAAATCTTTGAATAGGTTACCATTTGTAAATAACATCAACTATCTTAAATCAATGGATTTTAAATTTTAGATATTTTATGTGAGAATATAATAACCAAAACCCTTTCCTTTTTTCATTATTTTTAAAAGAATTTTTAGTATTCTAATTCATAATCAATTAGGATGGTAGGATGGTGAGAAAATATTTAGCAATGTCACCTAGTAGGTCACATCTTGCAGTAATATCTTCTAATTATTAAAATTTATTCTCAACCTTCAGTCCATAATTTTCAGCTTTCTTCTCTAATTTTCTCTTTTGAGTGAGACGAATCCCCTATAATCTTTTCCTCCCAAACCCCATATCCTTGTAAAAAAAATTAATTAAACAAAATAATTATTTCCATATGATAAATGCCACTATAGTTCTAGTAATTACCATAAAATACATATTTAACACTGAAAAACCTATTTTTGTATATATGTTGATGTATACTTTTGTTCTATCTTTTGGTAATAAGTATTTTATTTTTTTGTGTACCAAATCTTTTTTAGAATCCCAAAACATTATTATTTATTCTGGGATTCTTTATATCCTTTTTTGAATAACCATTTATAATTGTTTTTACCTTCAAATCAATGTTCCCAAAATTTAAATATTTACAATAATCATATTGTTTTACCATAAACTTAACAATCATCACCTATAACTTCAAATCATAATTTATACAAAAAATTCTAAGTTAATTTTTCAGCCATTCAGTGTGATATATTTTTGTAAACTAGAGCCACATTTATATATGAATCTTTATCATATTTTAAAAAAAATTCTTTAACCATTCACCGAATTATTAAATAAAACTCTTAAAGTTATATTTGTGTATATTCAATTTCTTTTTATCATTGATCAAATTAAATTGGACGGCCTCAGTATCCTTCCTCTTCATTTTAACTCTTTCTCCTATTTTAATTTTTATTTTTTTTCTGTTATTAAATATCTTCTTCAAGTCATAAATCCCCCTCAATATCTATGAATTTTTATTAGAATTAGTAGAGTCGTTGTTTATTAAAGATTGATTGTATTTATTTAAAATTTTATCTACATCTCCAAATTTGAGTTCTATAAATGACATTCCTTATATTATAACAACAACATAAACTCCAATTAAATTTATTATGTACCATGGGAACAAAACTTTCATCAATTTTGAACTCTTCCCCGTTCACTTTAGTAATCGGTAGTTTTTCATAAACATCACTATAAGTATAAACTTCTTTTACTTACTCACTACCGTCACATTAATAAAAAAGTTATAAAAAATATCTCTTTTGTATTTAGACAAATCCTTACACTTACTTTAAAAAAACATTATTTTGTCATATTTTTTAACTTTCTTCTTAAAGGCACTCCATGAACTCTTATGCTTGCCTTAACTGACTTCTTTGTCTTTAACTTTGGATTGTTTCTTGTAAAATTTACAATTGTTCTAAACATGAAAAACTTTAATGAAAGATTCCCCTTAGACTTTCTATTACTTATTTGACACTTCAAAAAATATGGGTAAAACTTAAAAAATAATAATTCAAATAATTCTTCTTTTCCCGAATCAACTTCTTCAATACATTCTTTTTTGTATTTAAATATTCCTATTTTATATGTTTAAATGAAATTTTACTCTTTTTTGTACTCTTAATTTTGAAGACAATTTACTTCCAAATTTATTATCAAATAATAATTCTATGTAAATCATCTAATGCAGTTATACCTAGATTAAAATATTCAAGTACTGAGTGTTTTTTTCTAAACATGTCTGGTAGAATGTATGTTATCACTTCAAAAATAGTTTAATCTTATATATTTTAATGATAACCTCTTAATATAATAAATTTTTAATTTACTCTAGCGAAAATTAATCCACAAATTCATTATCAAGCATCTTAAGAGCTTCATACTTCAATATTTAAACCTATAGGTTGGATTTCTTCACCTTCATATTTCTTTTATAAATATTTTCTATCTTATCCCATATTCCCTTAGCAGTCTTAATCCATTTTATCTTGAAAAAATCATTATTTGAAATTGATTATATAATAGTATACTGAGAATAGTCATAAGTATCTAAATTCTTTTTTCTAACTAAAATATGAGAATATCTTTTAACATAAAGAAAAAATTCTTCAGTGGAATCCTCCAAAACATCCAAACTAATAGATAATAATTATAGAAACGTCAAATATTTCTATATATAATAATTTTTCACATGAAAATTTTAAATTAACTTTTTATTCAATAAATTGATATTTTTTAATCTTTATATCATAAATTCAGTTACGAATCCATCAAATACATAGGAGCACTTTCTATTCAAACTCTAAATAGTCGATTTATTGCAAAGAAAACCTAAATGATTTGATAACACTAGAAAATGACATGCATGAGTAGTGGGTGCTCACTGAGTGTGTGATTTAATTAGTAAATTAAATACCATTAAAGTTTCTTATAGATTAAACCTTCATCACATGTTAAAGTGAATGAATTTATCATTATCACACACACCAATTATAAAAACAAGATTTTGTAAAATATCCACTACTGAAAATGAGTAGTCAGTCATTGGTATAATCTGGAATCAAACAAAACCATATAGTCCACTAGTATCATTATGTGACTTATAAATTAATAGGGTAAATGTATCTAAACTATGTATAGTTCTTCCACAAAATCAAAATATTAAATATTTTTTAAAAATGTCAAGGAAATATGGCTTTATATTACACAACTATCAAGTTATTATTATGCTATTTGTTTTTCTAATTACTCTTCAGCCTCTTTCTATTCTACTTTTATAATAGTAAAAATATTATCCTTTACCTATCTCTTTATAATATATTATTATTATAGTGTATAATATATATTTCCATAGTATAATTAGTAAATATATATCCTTCATGTAGTGACAACATGTTCTTCAATTTGGAATTTAATTTTATATTCAAATTAAAACAAATAACTTCCTCTAAATGCTTATTACTTCTTCCACTTCATATGATCATCCATACTTCACTAGAAATAACTATATATAGTCACTCTAGAATTAATCTTAGTGTGATTTTCTTTATCATGGAATGAAAAGTAAATTTCAATAACTTCTCATTAACCATTTCTTCTCATCACAGTTTTTCACACTTTATCACATAATGAAACTTATATTTTGTTTCTATAAGTATTCACGTTATATAATAAAATCATGTATTATAGTGTGAATTTATTTCTAATAATATATCCATGGAAATAGTTCATTATTTAATGACTTACATCATATAATTATTTAAATTATTATGGCATGACACTTATTCTCTAACTTCTTGAATCATAATTGTTTTGTGATATTTTACCCATAGAAGAATCATTTCTGAATCCCTATATTTAAAACATTTTAAAATAACCTTGTTTTTTGAGAAATATATCCACGAAACATCCATGTAAAATTTAAGAGATCCATATTTTTTCTCATTCTGGAACTCTTATGACTGTTATGTCAAAATTCCTCTTTTGTACTTTCTATGCCTTTTTTGTTTTAGAAATCACAAACTCTCTTTAAATTCATATACCTTTTAATTATTATGTTTTTCATACTACATATGATTAATATCATATACACTCATAAATAAAAATTTAAATATTTTCATAGTTATCATCATGAGCTGTATACAATTTTATCGTACCCACAAATTAAAATTTTATTGTACACACTAATCAGCCTTCGTACTGATATTTTTTATCATAATAATTTCAATTGTACTGACTCCTGTTAGGATAATCAACGTACTCATTTTACTCTAGTTTTTTGTATTCATAAAACAAAATTATAATGAAAGGAAAACTATTAAATCAAAATAAATTCATGTATTCTGTTTCAATATGTATTATAAAATGATGTCATTATTTTAGTTATAAGATGATCGTTGGAGTGCTATGTGTCCAATTCCATTTGATATTTCAGGATGAAATCTAACCATTGAAGACAAAATATGACCATTGGGACAAGTCCGATAAATACCCGGTTATTTGGATGAGCTCATAACTTTTAATGATTTTGAGACATCCTAAGAGATATCAGTCAAATATTTTCTTCATGCGAAAGATGTTGAAGTCAATTTTTGAACTGCTCATTCTTTATACTTGTGACATTCAAGAGTTTTTGTTTTTCCTAGTGTGACGCAGATCATTTTGGATTACAATCGAGGGCTTCTAGTTATAGGAAGACGGATGTGTCAATATTCTTTTGGATTGAGTTCTTTTAGACTAGGAAGACAGGGGTGTCGATTACCTTTAAATCGAGGGTTTGTGGGGATAGAAAGACAAAAGTTAATCTTCATATCAAGGTCTTATCCTGGTGTTAGTAAGATAGAATTTTTAGAAACTATAAATCAAGGGACCTTTAACCTGGGTTAAAGGATACCCTTCTCATTGGGTTAAACGAATTGTATTATTTTACATTTTCCTAGCATTGTAATAGAAAGTGAATTGTTTTACATATTCATATTTCTATTCTATAATATTTTTATCATAACCAATCTGATTATGATATATTTGTATTACTCTAATTATGATATATAGTTATTAAGATCATTTTAATTACTCAATATGATTTAGTACGCTTTATGACTGAATTGTTTCATTTTTTTCTCTGATCATCTTAATTATAATGATTACGATATTTTACACATTTACTCTATTTAAATAATTTCATCTGTGAATATGATTAATTTTAATTACGACCTATGTAATACTTATCATAACCAAACTGATTATGTTGTTCTTTTTCATCGAAGCTAGGTCCCAACATAATTAATTATTTTTAAATATGTTAATAGGTTTTTTAAATATAATTAGTTTAAATTCTTATAAACTAAAACCTTTCAAGGGATATAAAATAAAGTTTTCTAACCTAAAATTCACTCCCCCCTTTGTATTGTCCCATATAAATATACATTAAGATCCAATAAATGGTATCAGATCAGGTTTCCACCTCTCATATATTTTCTTACATTACTTTTTCAAGTTAATTAAATTAGTTTTAAAAACACTTAGTTTATAAATATTCATGACAATAACATGTACTGTATTGAAGAAATTTTGTACTGTTTTAAATATAGAAATACTTAATGTCATTTTGATTGAAAATATCAATACTACAAGAAAACGAATTTTCAATGGAATTGATTATGAATACTGGAGAGATATAATGAATAATTTTGTAGACAACACTATAGTTGACAATTTTTTTATGCATAATGGAGATTATAAAATTCCTGACAAGGAAGTGAGACTCTATAAAAATCAAGAGAAGAAAGAGTATCAATTGAATTACAAGGTATAAAATAATTTACAATATTCAATGACAAGAAATATATATCATGATTTCTTCTTGTGAAGTATCCAATAATATTTGGAAGAAACTTGAGATTTCTCATTTTTTTACATCAAAAGCGGTTGAAACTATAAGAGTTATTCTAAGAGAAGATTGTCAGGTTTTTTAATTCCCTTATAAAGAACATATTTTTAAGTTAAAAAATATTTATGAAAATTATGAATAGTCTAAAATCCATGGGATATAAAGGACTAGATTATGAAATCATTATTGATAAGATCGTAGACATCATTCCCAATGAGTGGGAATAAAAAAAAACTATTGTTGGTGAATCAAGAAAGGTTATAACTGTTACTCTTAATGAATTGTTTGGAACTATTTTTCAAGATGAAAAAATATTGAAAATATATGAATAAAAATCCTAGAAAATTAATGATGGAGATGGACTTACGATTACTAAAAATGAGAACAAATCTAAGACTCTTAAGAAGATTAATAAGTCTACAAAGGAAAAGAAATTTATGATTCGATCAGATTCAAGTTAATCAGATTATTTAAAGTATGATTTATCCAATAATACTTAATTGATGAAAAATATTAAGGTAAAGAAGTGTTTTCAATATAGATATAAGGAAAAAAATATACATAAGAATGATACTGAAGATACTTGTCATGAATGAAAGAAATTTGGACAAACTAGACCTGATTTCCCAAAGATGAAATCAAAGGATACAAAATAAAGTAATTATAAGAGGAATCAAAAAAAGTATTAAGTCCAAAAGTATGAAATTCTTAAAGTAAAATGACTTCTGGAGTGATATTGGTTGAGATTCATCACATGAATCATCAGATAATGAAAAATCCATAGAAAATAATATTGGCCTTCTTAATATAATAAATATTGAAAATCATTGTTTTAGGGAACATGTACAAACTACTGAATCCTTGACTAATATGTATTTAAATGAAAATTGTCCTAAGGAAAATTTTTATATCTCTTATGATGAATATAATTCCTCATCTAAATATAATTATTTACCATTATATATGTAAGTCTCTAGATTTTCTAAATTTCTTGAAAATCAAAATTTAAAATTAAGTAAGAAACTTGAAAAGGGAAATGAAAGAATACATTTTTTAATGAAAAAATAATCATATATTTCTAAATATCTTGATAAGAAATTTTTTTAAAAAAAATTATTATAAAAAACGTTGAGGAATCTAATTTTGTAAAAGATTAACTTTCAAAAGATTTTGAAAAGTTATTTCAGAGAAAAATGTTTTAAATTCAAAACTCACTTCTAAATCTAATGCTAATGTGGATAAGAATTTAGTTTTAATACTAAATTCGGAAACAATTTCTTTAAAGAAAATTTTGACAAAATTTACCACTAGTAAATAAGGTTTTGAAAAAATGTATAAACAACTTCTTCCACAAGGTAATAGTTCTAGAATGGAATATACTCATTCAAAATCATTTTTAGCAATAATTATTTTGTTCTTAAAAATGACCCCTTTTCAAATAGCGTCAATGTGGAGGTCATTTGAATAATTTTTTTCTTTAAATAAAATTCAATCCTTGGGATTCCATAAAGCTAATTTTTTAAAACAAATGTGGGTTCCCAAAATTAAAATTTCTAACATTTCTAGATCTAAAAAGGTTAGGATTTCAAAAGTCTAATTATTTTGATTTTAGAAAAATGAAGGAACTATCAACAACAAGAATATATGGTGACGGATAGTGGATTCTTCCGGAATATAACTGGTAACAAATACCTCTTTGAAAATATTATTGAAATTAATGGTGGAAGAGTTACCTTCATAGAAAATGCTCAATGAAATATTTTTGGAATAAGTGATATTGTTATTCTTGGAAAATATTTGATTTAAAATGTTTTTTTGTAAAGGGTATTAATCAAAACCTTATAATCAAAATTCAATTATGTGATAGAGGTTACATAGTGAATTTTAGGAATGAGAAATGAATTGTAAATAATTCCAAGGATGAATTCATTATTTCTGCTAATCGGTATGAGAATGTTTACACACTAAATATAGAAGACCTTAGGATCCAAATCTTACCTTGCTGTAGTGAAATGGAAGATCAATCTTGGTTATCTCATATAATGTTAGGATATTGTAATCATCATAACTTATATAAATTTTCTACGAAAATACTTGATAACGGTCTATTAGAAATAATATTTGATTCTTCAAAAGTATCTGACCCTTGTCAATATGGGAAGCAACATAATTCAATATTTAAATATATTAGGAATGTCTCAACAAAAAAATATTTATAGTTGGTGCACATGGATCTTTTGGGTCATATATGAACAAGAAGTATTAGGAGAAAGTATTGTGTATTTGTTTTAGTTGGTGACTATACTAGATATACATGGGTCTATTTTCTAGTAAATAAATCTAAATCCTTTTATTATTTTAAAGCTTTTTCATACAAAGATAAAAATGGGAAAACCCTACAATCAAAAACTATTCATAGTGATTATGGTGTAGAATTTGAAAATTCAGATTTTGAAACTACTTGTTGTAAGAAAGGAATTACACATAACTGTACAGTGCCTAGAACTCCTCAAAAAATGGGGTTGTTGAAATAAGAGATCGTATTTTTCATGAGATAAAAAGAACCATGTAAATTAAATATTCTATTTCAAAACATTTTTAGACTGAAGCTATGAGTACTTATTATTATACTATAACTCGAGTTTTAATTATAACATTTCATAATATATCACCTTATGAATTATAGACTGGTTGAAAACTAAAAGTTTCATACTTTAAATTATTTGGATGAAATGTATTAATTTTTATTACAAAAGATAATTTACATAAATTTGTGCCCAAATCTGATGAATTTATTTTCTGAGGTTATTCCACCACTTCTAAGTAATGTAGTGTTTTCAACAAAAATTCATGTAAGGTTGAGGAAATAGTACATGTTAAATTTGATGAAACTGGTTGTTTTGTATTTAAATAGCCTCAACCTACATCTTCTTGTGTTTCATTCAAAATTGGTTATCAAACATTGATGGAAGATTCCTCTGATAAGGAAAATACTCAGGAAATTATTTCTGAAGTATTCACTTCATAATACTTTCAATCTTATGTTTATGAACAAGCTTTATAAAACCCAAGTCATTAGTTTCTCAAGAATCATCCTAGTAAAAGTATCATTGGTGATATAAATCAACCTGTAAGAACTAGAACTTACTTGAGAAATGAAGTATAAAATCTATCATTTCGTTCTCAATTAGATCCTAAAATACCTAATGAGGCTTTAGGTTATGAATATAGGATTATAGTAATGCAAGATGGACTAAATGAATTCGAAAGGAGTAAATTCTGGACCTTGGTTGAAAGACCTAAAGAAACTTCATTAATTTAAGTAAAATGGGTTTTCAGAAATGAATGTTATGAAAGTGGAATAATCATTAAAAATAAATAAATAATAGTTTTTCAAGGTTATAATAAATAAGAGGTAATATATTATAAATAAAACTATTCTCTATTAGCTATACTTGAATCTATTCGATTAGAATTATTCTTCGCAAAATTCATAAATTTCAAAATATTTCAAATGGTTGTGAAGTGTGATTTTCTTAATGGATATGTTCAAGATGAATTTTCTTTGAACAAAATCTTGTTTTTTAAGATAAAAAACATCCTAATTATGTTTTCAAACTTACCAAAGCATTATATTGACTTAAACAAACCCCTAGAGACCGGTATGAAAGATTAACAAGATTTTTTCTTCAAAACAATTTTGTTGAGAGAAATAGTGATCCAAAACTTTTCATAAGGAAAGAAACTAAAAATATTTTAATCATTCAAATTTATGTTGATTAAATTATATTTGGATCATATCTAAATTTTTTAATTGATTCATTTGTGAATATTATGAAATCTAATTTTGAGATAACTATGATGGGTGAGTTAACATTATTTCTTCATTTTCAAATTTCTCAAAAACTTGAAAGATCATATATATCCCAACATAATTATATTAAATATCTTATTAAAAATTATGGATATAAAAATAATTAATGTATTAGTTCTCCAATCAGTACCTTAAATACTCTTGAAATTTATGGAGATAAACAACTATAAATCAAATAACTTTTATAGGGATAATATAAATTCTACTATACTTAACATCTATTCATCCAGAATTGATGTATTCAGTATTTGTTTATGCAAGATATCAATCAAATCCAAAATAATTTCATTTGAAAGCTATTAAAAGAATTTTTCACTATTTAAAGGGAATTTGGACTTGGGACTTTTTTATTCTTCTAGATGTGTTTTTGAATTAAAAAGTTTTTCATATGTTTATTTTGGAGGCAATATAATTAATAGAAAATTCAAATATGGAACTTTTAATTTATTATGAGATTCATTAGTTTTTTGGTCTAGTAAAAAGAAATATTCAGTAGGACTTCCCACTTCTAAAGCTTGATTTTTTATGAATACAAGTTTTTGTGATCAAGTGTTGTAGATGTAAAAAACACTCATTGATAATATCATGAGTTTTACAAAAACTCAAATATTGTTTGATAACACTAGTTCTATATCTTTACGTAAAAACCATGTACACATCCCACATGAAAAACACATAGATATTAAGAATAACTTTCTTATGGATCACACCCAAAAAAGATATATCATTTTACAATTTATCAGAATGCAAGAACAACTTTATGATATTTTTACAAAACCATTACCTTCTGATAGATTTGAAAACATTAAACAGAATCTAGGAATGATAATTGTAAAATAATCATTCATATGTCCTTATTTTTTAACAAATAACCTTATATTATGTTACTCATTTTAAAAAAGGGATTACATAAGATTTATAGTTTAAAAACAAAATTTCATACCCAAAATTTTCATACCCAAAATTTTCGTACCCAAAAAATTTTGTACTCATTTTGACTATTTAATTTAATATTTCCATTGTACACATTAAAAACTTTTTCATACTCCTTTTCATTGTTCAATTTATTGTTTCCATCGTATGCATTAAAAAATTGTACTCATTTTTTTTTAAAACCATTAACTGATACCAACAAATCTATCTACAGACTTCAAAGGGTACAATCTCTTTTCTTACTCTTCATTTCTATTATAATATTTGGTAAATATTTTATAAAAATTATTGGATTCCTCCTTATTTTTTTAAAATTTCTTATTAAAAAAACCCTCCACAGTTCAATTTTTTAAACTGTCGGATATTTTCTAATATAATCTATACCATAGAAGTTCAACAGTCATTTTTTCCATCACCTATATAAAGGGAACCCCCTCCCTATCCCACATAGTATTTATTGTTCTCTAAGTTGAAGCTCTAATTCTCCTCTAAATTTTTTTTCTAATAATATTTTTCTTAGAAGTTCGCATCAAACCCCTATCTCAATCATCGGCAATCTCTTCAAAAGAAATGGATCTGAAGGTTTTCAACAATATGAAGTTTTTCAAGTAAATGTTGGTAAATAGATAATTCTAGGATAAGTGTGATTAAACATTAAAAATAATCATTCAATTTCAAATATGAGAGTTAGTCTATTTTGAAAAACAGTGTACATTTCTAATAAATTGATGGAAGATAGAAAAGATTTTAAGAAAATGAAGACTATTATTTTAGACCTTTTGAATAAGGAGAAGGAAAAAAGGAAAATAAATGAATTTCTTTTTGAACTCTTTTTGTATTACTTTTTGAAAAATTATTGAATGATTTTGATATCTAAAACTATTTATTGAATATTTTCTATTTTTTGAATAGATGTTATTTCACTTTTTAAAAATGATCAAATTCTTTATTTCCTCATATGTTATCTTTTCCTAAGCCTTTTTAGGTATAATAAGACTTTTCCTATTCATTTTTGAAAATAAAAATATGGGATATTGTATTATAAATGGACAAAATTTATTCAATAGGGGATAATGGAAGAATAATAAATAAATGAATAATACTTTTAGTAAGGGAGGGGGGATTTTTTTATTATATGATCCTTAAAGATTTTTTTATTCTAAGGGGGAGATTAGTCGTATTTAAAAAATATTCAGAAGAGTTTTAAAACTCAAATGGAGATTAGTATAAGTGTTCAGTTCTGAATATGAAACTTTTAATTAATATTCTCTTTGTTTTAACTTAGGTTTTTTTCTTTCCCAAAGTGGGAGATTTTTTAGTCAAAATTACTATTTTGACCTTTCTATTCCTTTTTGTTTTTTAAATCACAAACTCTCTTTAAATTAATATTATTACCTTTTCATTATTACATTTTATATAATTTTTATGATAAATATTTTATACACCGATAAATAAAAATATTATAATTTTCATGGTTATAATAATGAGATGGATACAGTTTTATCATACACACCAATTATAATTTTAACCTATACACTGCTCAACATTCATATTCAATTTTTTTTATCGTAATAATATAAATTGTACTAACTCCTCTTATGATAATCACTACTCATTTTATTCTAGTTTTATATATTTAGAAAATAAAATTATAATGAATGGAAAACTAATAAATAAAATTGATTTCGTGTATTCTGTTCCAATATGTATTATAAAACAATGTCGTTGTTTCAGTTACAAGATGATCTTTGGAGTGTCTGGTGTCCAAATCCCTCTAAAATATTTAGATGAAATCCAACCATTGGAGCTAAAATATGACCATTGGGATGAAAACTATAAATACGAGGTCATTTGGATGAGCTCAAAACTTTTTAAAATTTCAAGATGTAATGTAGGAGCTCTGTCAAATCTCTGCGTTGTGCAACAGATTTTAAATTCAAGTTGTGAACTGCTTGTTATACATACTTGTAACCTATGAGAGTTTTTTTTTTCAATTATGGAATCGATCATTCGTGATTGTGATTGTGGGATTCTGAGGATAGAAACATAGATGTTCTAATAATTTGTGGATCGAGGGATTCTGAAACAATGAAGATAGAGGTGTTGATTGCCTTCTAATCTAGGGCTTGTGAAGATTGCAAAACTAAAGTTGATCTTCATATCAAGGGATTATCCTGGTGTGGGTAAGAAATAATTTCACGAAATTATAAATCAAGGGACCAATATACTATTTTAATGTATACCCTTCTATTTGGGTAAAAATAATTTTATTCTTTTACATTTATGTTGAATTTTAATAAAAACTGAATTGTTTTACTTATTCATCTATTTATTCTATATTCTGTTTTTTGTAACCAATCTGATTATGATATATTTTTATTACTTTGATTTTAATCTTTTGTAATTACACTATTTTTAATTACTCAATATGATTCAGTATTCTTTATGACTGAACCATTTCATTTTTTTACTCTGATCATTTTAACTATAGTGATTATGTTCTCTTAAAAATTTAATCTATTTAAATCATTTCACCCATGAATAAAATTAATTTCAATTACGACCTGTGTAATAAATATCATAACCAAACTGATTATGATATTTTTTTTCATCGGAGCTAGGGCCCAATCCAATTAACTATTTTTAAATACATTAAGAGGTTTTGTGAATTCAATTAGTTTAATTTATTTTAAACTAAAACCGTTTAGGGAAAAAATATAGTTTTAAAACCTACAATTCACCCCCCCCCCCCCCCCCGTATTATATTATTCCATCTACATATACATTACAATCCAACAATGAATTCTCATAATGACCCTTAAAAAATTTTATGTCATTAAAATAACTTATATGAAAACTAGAATGAATATTAGACATGTTCAGAATGACTCTTATATTTTTTTGAAAATAAATCATTTATTTGAGGATTTAGTCAATTTACTTAGTCTCTAAACAAAGTTACTCTTATGAAATTGACTCTTATAAAATATAAAAAATCCATAATATATGTAAATAATTTTTCACATTACCATATAATCTACTTTAAAATGACTCTTAATAATAAAAAGTATCTTTTTAGGACTTTGATTATTTTTTAGTATAGACTCGGAGTAACTTATACAAACCGTCAAATTTACTCATATGAACTAGGGAATTTGTTGCATTATCACTAATATATATAATGACTCTTATATTTTATCATAATGACTCTGGTAAATTTTATCTTTACCTATTTTTCAGTCTGAATCTACTCAACTCTAAAAACATGTATAGATTTTTTCCATACATCTCAAAACTAATTACAAATATCTTCAAACACTCGAAAACCTTGGGATAAACTTAAAATTACATAATAAACATTAATATATGTGATTTTCAATATGATTTATGTATTGAAATCAAAATCCAACATAATAAACATATCCACTTCTATTCTTCCATAATTAGTTTTCCCTAGAAAAATACCATAATGTTATGGGATACCACATCAAATCCATATAACATCAAACTCTACTTGTGCCTTAAAATTATCCCCCAAAATATCTATTAATCATAATAATTTCATTATGAATTGGAATAAAACTAAGAATAGTTTATTAAAATTTGTATACAACAAAGACAAAACATATTTTTTCTTCTGGATATTTAAATTATTGTTTTATGGCTAATTAAGGTACTTATATGTGCAAAAACTAGCTCTTCATGCACCTTAATACCTATTAAACATATATGGTTTTTCTAGATAATTTAATTAAAATATAATTTTATATATATTATCCTTCAAAATAGAAATATATAATATCTCTATGATTTTACATTGTTCATGTTTAATGCATTCATAATATAATAACACCAAGTTTTTCCCATAACGTAGTAAATATGGTTTTCTTTGAAAATTTTAGTTTGAATAGATTTAAAACATATCCACTAGGGTGAAGAGGACTCACGTATTTTAAAGTATAAGTATGTAGTTTTAGGAAGTGAAGTTGAAGAATATTCCAAATTATTATAATTTATAAAATGATTTTAATAATCAAATTAACTTTAAGGAATAAAGAAAAAAATCCTATGATCAAATTGTATTATTTTTCAAATAACAAAGTATGGATAACACAAATTTTATTAAAAAAAATCATGAATAATTTCATTCTAATTATTAAATAAAACAAGACCATTGAAAATAAATTCACATTAGTTAATTAATTTGGGAACTAATTCATTGTATTTCGTGAAACAGTAATGATAATTCATTATTTATCAATAATGATAATTTCATACAAATAATAATAATTTTTTTATAATGATGATCCTTGTTTAACTATTTAAGGTATTAAAATTAATTAATTAAAATATATGCAATCATATAAGTTTTTATTCCACCATGAACACTAAAAAAATAACATCCACTTTAGAGAATGATAGTGAATGAATTTTATGAGATTATATTTTCAATTCATATGTTTCAAGACTCATACCAATTGGAACCCCTAGAAGATTAGTAGTAAAGATAGAAGTTTCCCCTAAATTCGGTCTCTAATATTCCATGAGTTAATTAGTAACACTGAGGGTTTAAAACACACATATGATATATATTACCCTCATAAACCTAAGGAATGTAAGAAAGAAACCACAAATCAACACCATATAAAAATAAATAAATCAATACCACAATTCTTATAATGCCATAAATAATTAGAGTCTCTAAAATAAATACCAATAATAAAACTCCTTGAAACTGGATCCATCTCCAATGATCACCATGGGAAAGTAATATATGTCTCAGTCAGCAACCCAATCATGAAGATCGATAAAAACTAGACATATACATATAGTGGCTAGGATATAAGTATAATCAGAAGGATCCTTCCAAAAACATGTCCTGAAAATGAAAAATAGCCATTCTAATTCATCAATGCATAAATAAAAAAACTAACTCGTTAATTATATTAGGTCATCTAGTTCCCTTTCCTCACCAAGGATCACTCAACCAAATATGTATACAAGTATAGTAGTATAATATCAAAATAATATATAATAAGGTAACCATTATCCACTTTCTACTGATCAATTCACTCATTTTATTCTTACAACTTCATTTCAGATAATCATACCCTAAACCCATTTTTCATTTCATTAATTTCACCTATATTCCATATATCTAGGAACTTGTGACACAACCACATCAACCCCTAATAATCATTGAATCAACAACCAAACCAACAAATATGAAATATTATCTACCATCACTCAATAGAAATAATCACACTATATCATACCAACCACCTCACTATCATTTCCACTACTTTTCATAACATCACCTACTCTATCACCTTCTTAACCATAGAAAACTGGTACCCCAATAATACAAATATCACCTATATCAAAATATCATCAAATAACCTTTATAAAACAAACTAAACTATATAATAGTGTAATAAAAACATTATTATAGTGGTAATTATCATCAATTAGACATATTTATTCATGGTTCAATTCTTATTAAATAATTCAAGCATAACACATGTTAATTACAAATTTCTCTATCTCCCTTTTCATTACCATCATTAAATAACATAACCAACTATTTACATGATCATCAATATTCACTACAATATTAATACTATAAGAGAAGAGAATATTAGGAATGAGGTTTTAATTTCATTTATTAGTAATCAACATTAAAACATAAACTATGAAGTTTTTAAAGTTAATATAATAACCAATGTTAAAACTCGCTTTTAATATTGGTTATTGTATAACTAGTGTTAAATATATTTATTATCATCCATTATTCTATAAATTGCATTAAAACCCTTTTTATGAGTGTTTTAACATCTATTATTCAATTTTAAATATTAAAAATAACATTTTAATATTGGTTTTGGCATAACCAACCTTAAAAAAAAAAAAATAAATAAACAAGACAAGTTTATATTTTCCCCTCATTCATTTGAGGGCTAATTTTCTCTTAACCTAATATATGTAACTTATGAATGAGCTCTATTTTATTTTTATTCATCATATTATTCCACTATATTGGTCAGAATTTCACCTTCCTCAGCTGAATTTAATCATCTTCAACCATGTTCTCTCTTCCCTATCTGTGTTACCCTACCCTCGATTAAATTTTGTTCCCATCTGCCACATTTCTCCTTTTGTGTCTATGTTCTTCAATTCTATTCTGCATTCCTCCTATTTTATTCATCTTCGACATTAAAACACAATTCTACAACAAACATATTAATTATTTGTGAGCATTAAATTGTTAACTTATCTACTACAGTCATCCTGATTATATGTACATTGTATTCACTCTTAGTTTTTTTATGATTTATTTTATTGTTTTTATATTATTATAAGTTTATATTATATTTATGTTTAAAATTAACTGATAAATTATTGACAATTAGTTAAAAATAAAATTTATTTTCAACTTTGTAGATGTGTATCTACTTCCGCAATCTCTTTTTTTGTATGTTATTCTTTTTATTAATTTCAGTTGATTAAAATGTTTAAATGTTGTATTTTTATATGTATTCATATAATTTTAGTTAATATACTTTAAATTTATATATTTTATACATTTATGTATTCATAAATTTTTATATTTTTATATTTATTTTTTATATATTTAAATTTTGAAATTTTTTTAATATATAACTTTTAAATTTATATCTTTACGTAATTTAAATGTATCAATTTTATGTGTTTAAATATTTATAATTTTTAATATATTGAGAATTTATATTTTTACATTAAGTAATTAATAGATCATAATTTGATATATAAATAAAAACCAATGATGAATATAAGAAATGGGTTAACAGTTTAATGGGATTTTTTAAATGGAATCTTGAAAATATAGACATGTTTTTCTATCCATGTGTGAAATGATTGAATATGAGAAAGTTAAGGTTTATATAAATTAAAGACCATATGATTATTTATGTTTTTAATCATATTTATACACATTGTTTATGGTGTTGTAAAATGGCATAAATTCTAGATCAAACATTGATGAATACATTCAGTATGAGATGGTGGATTATCTTAATGAATTAATCCATGATATAGGAATTAATACCATTGAAAAAATAGTAATTATTGAATTATTATATGAAGATTCAAGAAAAACAATATTCCTAGGTTGTATGAAATTTATAATATTATCATCATAACATAGATTTAATAACTTAAAGGAATGAAATGGTTAGAGAAAAAAAGTTTCAACTAATTTTTAGAACATTTGAAAGAGTTAATTCCAGAATAAAAAGGGACTCCAAATTCCAGTTATGATGTAGGAAACAAATATGTCTAATGTGACAATTATATAATAAAATACATTCTTTTCCCAATTATTATGTGACATATAGTAATGAATGTAATGGTTTATCAATATTTATGAAATATAGGACACCGAGATATAAAATGGATGAGAGATCAAATTGTGATTCATTCTTAAGGAAAGTCACCAAACTTCCTTCTATGAAAATATAAAATATTCACATAATTCCTCATTTGAAGTTTTTATTTTCAAATTTAGATGATGTAAATATAATGAGAAGGATCGCAAATAATCAAATCTCTGATGGAAACCTATGACATGTGTGATGTGTTCTTAATGAACAATTTAAGGAAGTATTTTTGATTTTAATATTTATGGAAGTTTACATTTTACCCCATTTATTAGAATAGAATCATACTAATAAAAAATTTTCATGGTGAAACAATTTTTTTATTTCATATAGCCAATAAAAATCATATCTAGGATACATGTTAATGATGTGGATTTAAAATATCCTTGATTAGATATTGTAAAAAAGGGATTACATTACACAGTGAGTGTTTATATGTGCTTCCCAATATTATGACAATAAGTTATTTTTATTGGCTGTCTTAACCCATTTATAGATAGTAATCTATGAATTTAGAAAATACCAACTAATTCCAACAAAAACAATCCTATATACTCACACACTAAGTCTTTCCACTGATATCATTTAAATTTTATTTGAATTAAATTATATATTAAATATTATTCTCAAGACTGAGGATTAATTTTATTCATTTTTTATTGATTGAAAATATTTATTGATGAATGAAATATTTAATTAAATACTAATTCGTGTGTTCAATAAATTTTGGTGAGTTCAAAGATACCAAGATGTTTTTAGATAAATAATATTTTTTTCCAAGCTAGTAAATAATATTTATTAGTTGTGTGAGTTAAGATGTTCCATAAAATAATATTATTTTTATTATTATTTTTTGGCATGTGGTATTTTAAAGATTGTAATATTATTTAAGTTATAGTATATAATTAAATATAATTTTATACAAAAACATATCTCTATAAATATATTGTTATATCTATTATGTAAGGTTAATGGAAAATTGAGAATAGTGAATCATCGTGCACAACGGACTTCCCTCTCCCTCAAATTCATCCTCTCGTCTTATCAAGAATAAGAATAACTCCTTCAGCTTGAATAATCTTGAAGTTATCACTATGAAGAATGTAAGACAATTGATTCTCCATGCTAGAACCCAAATATCAATTGTCATCACATGGAGGTCAATAGAGTATGTCTGGATAACCACTAGTTGGATTATACACTTGTATCCATCTAATGAAATAAAGGTAATCTAAGAAGAGTTTTTTGAAGATCAAAATCATTATCATAGAAAATTACTAGAATGTGTAACCATTTATCTCAATTTTATATTTATTAATTATAAATTTGAAATAAAAATATCCTCAATAGGTTCCAGGTTATCCTTATGTCAATATTCATTGGAAATATTTCATTGATCATAGCATTCACATCATGTAAAATATTCAAAATGATCCACTAAATCAAAAAAATTATTTCTCAAACACCCATCAAATGAACCTTATCTATACATAAAACCTCAAGTGGTATAGGATATGTCATGTTAAAATTTAAAATTACTTATCTGATTATTTATTTATGAAATTTAAAAAGATAATATTCATTTCATGTTTTAATTTTTTCTTGATCAATTGTCAAAGTATATTATTCCTATTCTTCATTTCTCACAAATATTACCGATATCGGTTATTGATTAATGAAATTTAAAAATGAAGATCCCATATAGAAGTTTTAGGGATCCTGGATGGATAATAGAATACTACACTACATGTACCCCTTTGTTACATATTGTGTATCATTATTCATTACACAAGGATGCTCATGTGGATTTTGGGTCATCATGTAATTAATACATGTCGCATTCAATTAATTCACCATGTGTAGACTATATTTTATGACACATGTATTTTCCAAAATACAAAACATGTAATATGACTAAATTCCAAATATTCCATGTTTCTTCAAGACCAAAAACATGGGATTAAACCATATTATATAATTTATAAACCGAGTGTATTTAATATATGATGCATAAATATTTGAAGTAGTGTAACTAGAAGTAGACATTATGTATCCTCTATATACACTCTTCACTTCATAAATTCTTGTGAAAAGTTCACGTTGGGTCCCTAGGCATGTACTATGGATATATGGTTAAATTAAGTACATGTTGTGTGGTTGGCTTGCAAATGTCGTGAAATTTACCTGTTTATAACGAAATATTTTATTTTATTTAATAATCCATTAAAACTCATAAACATAACTTATGTATTGTCCATTAAATTGATAGTACATGTTGGTTTTTAGATTTTATATTATGTGAAATGATTAATTAATTTCATGTAATATTTGATGTTATGAATCATATATAGTTAATTTATACTAAAGACTTAACACGTCAAACTATTTATATTATATAAATTCATATTGGATGAAAATATAATAATGATTTGATTAAATAAAATATAATGAATTAACTATTTAATAAGATAATTAACAACATTAATTTTTGTGTGTTTTATATTTTCAATGAATGAATTGAAATTAATTTTATCTAGTTATTTGAAATGTGTGATCATAGAATTTTTATAATAGATCATGAGCTTGATGAAAATTTAGCATTGGGTTAGAATTATTTAGTTTAAAATTCTCTTATGGTTTTGAAATTATAATTTATTACATCAAATATTTTGGCTTATGATTCATCCCCCACTCTATTATTATTCATGATCTATGCTTCCAACTATATTTATGTAATTACCATAAAAAAAATTAGTTCCCCAAACCTATATATGATCTATTAATACATGTAATAAAAATGAGTTTCCCAAGGTGTGTTGAAGTGGTTCAAAATAGAAATAAAAAATTGTTAACCCCAGTGATACAAAGGTGGAATATTTCATCTCATGATTAGAGCATAATAAGGAGTTTTACCCATTGTCATAGTTTGATTTAACATCTTCTCAATAAATAAACCATTAAATATTCTCATGATCAGTTCATTTAGTTATTTATTTATTTTATTTTTATGCAATACTTATTTTTTGGATCTAATAACGTGATCATATAAATAAATGAATTAATGTGAAATTATGGAATGTGAATAAATGGATTATATGTAAATGTTCAATTAAAACATGGTTAATCACTTAATAAAATAAAATTAATATTAAAAATACATGTAAAAGATTAAACAAGAAAACATATTATGGATAATAAAAAAATATATCAAGTTAATAATAAGTCATTATGCCTTCTATCATTTAAATTAAGATGAACCCATAATTTAAGTGTCGATACGGCCTCCATCAGGGGAACTTTTAATTATAGGGAATTCTTAACTAAGATATTAGGCTGACTTAACCAAATATAAATTTTCTTTAATGGACTCCCTCTTTCTGATATGAATTTATAAGCAAGTGTTTAGAAAATACAAGTTAGGGTTTCAAGGATTGGGGAATTCACTCAACATATAAACGAACTAAGAGCCATTAATAGGAAATACCACCTACCTAAACACTTTATAGTAATTTTCTTGGGCTTCATTGGGATTATAAAAAAGGAAATAAATATCTTTCCCACTAGACTATTAGAGTAACTAGACATTCCAAGTTCAATGTTGAGGGATATTGAGTCTTGACAAAATATAGGGAGATTTAATAAAATTAAATTATTACTATTTATAACATAATTTTTAGTCAATAAAATTTTTAATAGTCTACTGTTTCAAAATTATATAATAATTCAATTCTTGTATTCTACTTTATCTCTATGGTCTATATTAGAGAAAAACTATCTCTTCATTTTTAGAAAATACAAAGAATGGTTCGGACGCCTTTGGGTTATGTTGCACCCTGAATGGAAAACATACATTCTAGAATCATCAATACCTGATAAGGATGAAAAGGACATAAGTGGTAAAGAGTTCCTCATCTTTGAAAAATACATAAACGACATGGTCGATGTTCAATGATTAAATATCTCATCTATATCTGTCAAACATATGATGTCTTATGGTAATATAAAGTTTTATAGCATGCTCGATCATCTTTGTGGTCTATACATGGAGAGATAAATATAAAAGAAAATTGAGATCTCCAAGTCTCCCCTTCATATAAATCTTGGACAGTTTACTATTTTTTTTCCTCACATACTCAAAATCATTGTCTATATTGAGTGCATAGAGGTTATAGGGTTTAAAATACCTAATGAATTATGTGTTGATCTAATCCTAGAATCATTCCCTTAGATTTTATCCAACATTATTATTAATTTTAACATGAAAAACATTGAGAAGTATCTCTAAACTTTTCTTAATATTCATCACCAAGTAGATGAGGAGACGAAGTGGGAAAATATTTCCATACTTATGGTGAAAAAAAGGCAAATAAAATAGATCTAAGATTAATGATTTTTTGTAATTCACTTCAAAATATAAAAATACCATGGGTAAATCAAGAGAATAGTATTTTTCCTATTTCTCATGTGGTAATAAGGACCCCTAGAAGAAAAACATCACCTATAGAAATAAGAATAAGAAAGCTTCAGGTTCATCTTTTTATTGATTTAAATTTATCTGTTTCAATACATTGGTTATTGGATATAGCTTATGGTGCTCACATATGTATTCAAAAATATAAACCAAGTAGATTAAGAAACATTTACTGAGGTTTTTTATTTCCTAGATAAGGAAATAGAGATAAAGTATATATTTTATCCATCAGTGACTACCAACTCATGTTTCCAATGGGAATGATCTTGGTTTTGAAAGTTCATTATTTTGTACCATCCTTTACCAAAAAAATTATATATGTATTCATAATTTATAAAGAAGAATTTATTTTCACGTTTTTGAATAAATATTGCTTTTTTATAAAGATTTCATTTGGTATGCTAAGTAACTTTTAAATATTGTTCTTTAAGTGTTTTATTATAAAAACCAAGTAATGTAAATCGATGATGAAACTACTTAAAATGACTCATACCACATCCAAATATGGAATCAATGTCTAGGTCATATAAATAATAATCATTTGACTAAATTACACAAATATTGATATTTAATTTTTTTTAAACTGAAACCACATGGTGTATGTCATACATGTTTACAATGAAAAATAACTAAATCTCTATTCAGTGGAAACAGTGAAAGGGATAAAGTGCTTCTTTAATTAGTTAATATTGATGTGTGTAATCCATTTTATTTTAAAGAAATTGGTTGGTACTCATTATTTATAACTTTTAATAATGATTTTAGTAGATACAGATATGTCTACTTGATTAGGTTTAAGTCTTGTTTCTTTAAAAAATTAAGGAATATAAGAATGAATTTATGAACCATCTTGGACATAATATAATGAAACTCCATTAAAATCATGGTAGAGAATATATTAATCAACACTTAATTGATTATTTATGGGAGTTTGGGATCCTATCCCAACTCACTCCTCCTCATACACCTTAATATAATGGGGTAAGTAAAATGTGGAACTGCACCTTATTGTGCATGGTGAAATCAATGATGAGTCATGTGAATATTTCGTTTTCCTTTTTGGGGATACGCATTACAGAAATCAGTATACAGAAAAAATTGAGTGATAAATAAATCCAAAGATGTTATTGCATACAAATTTTGGAATGGAAATAAACTTGTGTTGTTGTGCCTACATGTGTGGGGATGTGAAGTGTTTGTTAAGGCCTCTTCAGCTAACAAAATTACACCCTGAAGAAATTTTTTTTATATTTATAGGACATACATAGGAAACAATAGGATACTACATATACAGTACTTCAAACAAAAAGGTGATGGTTTAAAATAATCCCATATTCCTTCAGAAGGGTTGTATCAGTAAAAGAGATAGCAGTTCCAAGATAGACTTCAATAAAGCCCAGGCTAAAGATACACAAGATTTGGTAGAGGATAAAATTCTACAAATCCTCATTGAAGAAGTCATTCCAAAGACACAAATATTTTGTATGAGTACAATAGAGGTTAGAGAAATAGAAATTTATGGTTATCTATCCACCAAGGACAGTGACTCATTATTAGTTTATAATAATTATCATATACCTTATTAGGAAGCATCATGTGTCACAAATGTTACTAAGTGTCATGAATCTATGAATTATTAAATTGATTCCACATACCAAACTGAACTAGATTTTGGTTGATCCTATTGTGGATGTTAATACCATTGGTTTTAAATAGGTATTAAAGAAGAAACTGGAAATTGATGGGAACTTTATTACCTATAATGTATGGTTGTTTGAAAAATGATTTAAAAGGCATTAATGAATTAACGATGATGAAATATTTTCACCAGTTATAATATTGTATTAAATAATAATTATACATGTAATTCCAGCCTCCCATAACCATGATATTTGGAAACTGGATGTTAAAACTATATTCCTTAATAGCATCCTTTAGGAATATGTCTATATGATACAATTGAAAGGTTTTGTGACTCCAAAGGATGCTATCAAGGTAGAAAATTTATAATATTTCATTTATGGATTAAATAAAACATCTAGGTCCTCGAAAATTTGGTTTTATTAGGTGATAATAGAATTTTATTTCATAAATATTGAATGTTATACTCATGTCTAAAAATGATTTAGTTGGAATAATGTCATTTTCTTAATAGTACATTTTGATAAAAAAAATACTTATTGGAAATAAAATACCAGTCTTAAAATCCATTAAGGCCTTCTGGAATAATTGGTTCTCTATGAATAAATTAGGTGAAGCAGCATATATTATTGGGATCAATATCTATCCGGATATATCCAAGAGGTTTCTCAACCTAAGTCAAGGTACATATATTTACAAGAAAATGAAGATATTTGATATGGAACAATCTAAGAGGGGATTATTTCTAATGTAACATGGAATTAATATTTTTAGTAAAATATGTCTTCCAAAAAATGAGGAAATAAAAATTATTGTAAGGATTCAATATATATTAGAAATTAGGTCAGTCATGTGTTTTATTTTATGTAGTCAAAAAGATTCCTCCTATACCTTATGTATGGTAGGAAGATATCCAGTTGACCCAGGTGACCACTATTGGATAGAAGTTGAGACTATCCTTAAGTATTTTAAACATACTAAGGATATTTTATAATTATATGGATGAGATGAGGAACTAGTCATAAAAGGAAATACTTATTCTAGTTTCCAAATAGATATTTATGGCATGAAATCATAAATGAGATACATATTATCTTTTAATAGAGGTTTTATGAGCCGAAAGATATCAAAGTGGGATGTGATCACAGATTATATACTATATTCAAAGTATATTGTAGATTTTTAGGTAGATAAAGAAGCACAATATATACATAAATTTATACAAGATCTTGATTTCGTTCATAGAAGTAAAGATCATATCACTCTCTATTGTGATAATATTACAGGGGTGGAACCCATAAAATATCCAAGGTCGCATCAGCAGACAAAGAACAAACTTTAAAGGTATCATCTCTTGAGGTATTTTTCTTATAGAAGTGAGGTTTTACTGAGAATTATTTCTAAAAATTACAAAATAAATAACCCATTGAATAAATCCTTAAATCAGAAAAAACATTATTATAATGTGAGATCTATAAGACTAGAAATCATATGCAATTTCTTCTAGTCCATGTGGGTTTTTGTTGGAGTTGGTGTCCTAAGAACAACAATTTTTATGTTTATTACATGTATATTTAATTATTTTAATATTTATAAAATATTTTTTTATTTTTTATTATTCAATATGGATTTAATGTAGTAATTTTCTAGAGTATCTGTCATATTGATAAGATCATAACAGTTCCCCTCTATGATAAGAACCTTTAAGAGCCAGGATGATATTCTTAAATATTATTCTATGGTTGAATAATGTTCTATGATGGGACATATAGAATTTGACTTCCAGGTGTGAGTACTCATAAGCTAATGAGAATTCATCTCATGAATTTAGCACTTGGTAATCTCTAAGTATATATATTATTAGAATAAACCCGCCAATAGAAAATATATATCTTTTTGTGTCATCTGATATTCTTATATGCTAGCATGTGTAATAGTCCCCAGAATTTAATATTATTTTTATTAAGGTGTGTTACAACTCACACACTTATATGTATTTTAGGTACCATAATGATAAAGTTCATGGAGAAGTTGGATATGTTGTGCATCTCACAAGTGATGTGTTATTAATAAATAAATAAAGGAAGGATTTTTCCCTTCCATATTTATTAAATTTGAAAGCTTGATACTATTATTGGAATAGAACCATCATAATAAATTCCATGGCCATGGTAAAATAACAAGTTCATTTTAGATGGTGAAAGAGAGACGTTTCAAGCATGTAGGTTGAGGTCACATATGTGAAATCTTCTTTTTGAGATATTATGACAATGGTATTATACTACACAACAAGTGTTATTATGTTGTTGTAAATTTTGTGACATTAATTACTTTATCTTGGGGGACTTAACAAATTTTTAGATACTAATTTTGGACTTTAGGTATGGCCACCTAATGCCAATGATAAATAATACTAGAGGGTCACAACCTATGTTTTTCCATTGATCCCGATTAAATTCTATTTGAATTTAATTAATGCAACAAATATTATTCTTAAGACTAAATAATAATTGTTTTCGGGATTTTTCAATCACAAATATTTATTTATGAATGAATTATTTAATTAAATAATTATTCATCTACTTAATAAATGTCAATTTTGAATGGAAAAAGATGGTGTCTAGTGATGAATATGTATATGAAAATAGATGAATAGTATTTTTCATTTTTGTGAGTTAGTTCATGAAAAAAAAATATTTTTCTTATTATTATCTATAATGGGGTTTATTAATAGTTAAAATAATATTTAAGGTTCAGTATTGAATTAAATAATATTTTAACCTAAAACCTAGCTCCATAAATAAATAGTTATGAATATTTTGTAGGGTTTATTCAAATTTGAGAAAAAAGAATCATTGTACACAACAAAATTTTATATCTCTATATCAAATTATACCTCTCATATTCTCAAGAATGAGAATAACTCATTCAATTCTAAATGATATTTAATTGATCAACATGAAAAATAAACAAACATTGATTCATCCCACTATCACCTGAAAATCAATTAGCATCACTAAAAGATAAAAATATCTTGTGTGGATCATCACTAGAAGGATTAAAAACATATTAAATCCCAAATGAATCAAAAATAATAATTTCTAAACACCAAGCAAAGGTCATTCCATTTAACCTAAAACATTCAATGTATTGATGCAACAACTGCTGCCAGTTGCACTATGTGGCATCTCTAGGATGCCTAAATGAAATTCTATCATCAAGTTACACAAATTTTTCAATTCTATTTTCAATAAATTCATAGATATAAAATTTATATAATGAGGTAGTGAATGAATCTATCCATATACTTTTTCAACTATAAATGTATTTTACCCCATCATTTTTTGATATAATAGTTTATAGTATGATTCCTTAGGTGCATCAGATATGGATATGTGGACCTTTATATTTATGTAAGAAGTATCCTTTTAAATGATATATGAAAATTATGAAGTTATGTATTAAAAATATTTGTTCACCATAGACCAAAATTTATTAAAAGTATATATCATAAGAGGTGATTGATTTTTCTTCTGACTACTTATATGAAGTGTGGAATGCTGGTGTCCCAATATCTCAGTTTGTGGTAGTCAATAATAAATGTTTGGATATTAATGTACTAAAATTTAATTAAATTTTATGATATATTATGATATAATAAAATTTATACATTTTAACTAAAAATTTGAGGTTCAAACACAAATTTCTAAATTGAAGGTATGACATCCTAAAATAAATAAAAATTGTCTGATGAATGATCATGAAAATACATTCATTTAATGTTTTAAGGATAAATTATACACTGATTCATATGAATCATAAAACATAAAATGGTTATATATGGAACCTTATATAAATTTAATCACATGGTCTAGTTTTTATATTAATTGTTACACATTGTATACAAAAGATCAGGATAACAAGAGTAGCATTCAAGATAGAGGAGTAATGGATGTTGTATAAGTAATGAATTTTTCTATTAGAAATATAAAAAACCAAATTAAAATATAATCAACATAATCTGTAGATGATGAGGATATATGGGAAATTTATTGTACTAAATTTTGAGTGTCAATGTTTGTGTGAAACAAGGATGATTGTGATAGTGGTGTGAATCATGATGATAATGGATTAAAACTTGTTGATTTGAAAATATTTTGTTGTAAAGAGGAAAATTTATCATGAAAAAACATGTGAATAAGATATTTTATGTTATTAAACCATGGAATAAAAAATGGTCTATAGTTTTATGAGGGAAAATATATTTTGGGGGATGAGTTTGTTGATGACGGTGTACACTTATGTAAGGTTAAATTATTTATTACACAATTAGTTAATGATGAAAGTCAATGTGATGTTGTCATATTCCATGTTATATGAAATGATTACATAGAAAGGATATTAAAGAACACTCTTTTATACTCCAGATTATTCAGATAAATATATTTTTTAACATATAGATGTGAAAAAATTAATTTTTTAACTTGGGTATTTAAATATATAAATGTTGATTATTTTAGTTGTATTTATATTGAATTTTATATTTATTACTTTTATTTCATCATATTTTGGTTAAATAAGACTGACATAATTGTTTTTATTTATGAAACTTACACATGTAAAAATAATATTTTGTCAACTAGGATATTTAAATATGTAGATATTGATCTTTTTTCCATTTTTTGATTTATCTTTATATTTATCAATTTTAGTTAAAAAATATCTAATTAAAAAATCCTAACATCATTATTTTATTATGAAATATACATATATAAAAAAATATTATATAAATTTTAAATTTAAATCATTATATATTGGTCATTTCTTCTATTTCTGATTTAATCTTTATATTTATCATTTTTAGTTACACAAATATTGGTCGAAAAACCGTGACATTGTTATTTTTGGATATACTTACACATGTAATGACACTATTTTTTATATTTATATTTAAATTTATAAATGTTGGTCATTATTTTTGATTTTTATATTGATTTTCAAATTCATCGATTTTAGTTATGGTTTTTATAATTATAGAGACCTCACACCACTATATTATTGTAACTATTTCTTTATATTCACCATTTTCATATGGATATAATTTTTTATCTATTATTAAAAATAATTTTTTTTTACATCTTACAATACTTTGATTATAATAAAATAAAAGTATATATAATTTCATTACATTCATCTATTTCAATGATGTACATAGAATAAAAGCAACATTTAAAATTTTATGTTCATGTTTTTTCATATGAATATATCTTTAATAATTAAATTATATAATTAAATTAAACTTTTTTTCAGAATTATTTATAAAAATACTAGTGATCATGTTTTAGTAGAATCTTATTCTACTGAAGAGAAGAGTATACCCATAGTTGGTAGACGTATGATTACATGTTCACAAAAACATTCACTTTATCCATATGAGTAGAGGTTTTGAATTGAATTTGATGATAATAATCACTTAGTTAGCATAAATAAAAATATTTTTGTAGTTATTTGGCCATTCAGTGTCATTTTTGGATTATAATATTATATCATAATTGAAGGAGTTTTCATCAGACACTAAAAGAATACTTATGGGAGTACATAAAAATAAAATATCCAAATAATATTTTTAGATTCTTCAAATATCTTATATTTTATATGAATAATAATTAATTGATTCAATTACGTATGACATTTGACTTTAAATATTAAAAATAAACTAAGAAGAGGTGGGTATATTTTTCAACAACTAAAAATTAATTTTTTAAAGAAAGTTTACTTTTATTTATTTTTCTAGTAATGAACATAATTAAAAACCATGCATAAGTCATAATCTCTATGCATTAAAAGGCATACAAATTTTTTTCCATTGGCCTATGGGAGGAAGCCTTTCTAGTATGAAAATGATAATCTATAAAATAAATTTGTAACATTATTTGTTAATTAATTGAGGAATTATTAAAAAATGATAATAGGACTATAGGATATCTCACTAAAAGATCCAACCAAATAATTTATATTGCCATACTTTATCACCTATAGGACATCCTTTACTAGACGATCACATGATTACTAAAAAATTATAAGAACTAAGATCTAAATAAGGTAGTGGTTCTAAAAAGGTTTAGTTTGGACCTCCATCTCCCCCCACTCATGATGAAAAATGGAAAGTGAAAAGGTTTAAAAAGAGTAATTTTATTAATAATCCTTTAAAAAAATTATCTAATGAGATTATAAGAACTTAATTATAATTTTTACTCAATATTATTACTTTATAAATACATCAATATAAGATAACTTTTAATTATATCATTTCTAGATTCTCTTTAGGAGTAAGAAATTCAAGGAATCTTAATTCTTGAACATAGTTCATACATTTTGGAAACTGATATAGGAATTATAACACACTTGGTTCTCATAAGAGGAAATAAGGATTGCGTTAGAATAATATGGTTGATTTTATTTTGTGCTTCATTGAATCTAATGGTGTTAGATAATTTGTTTAAAACTACAACATAATTTGTAAACTATGGGTAGTTCCTAGAATATAAAACTTAACAAAGATCTATAATGAATTCAATACATATATAATATAGGATATGGAACCCTGGTCTCACAAAATGAATAAACCTAGATTTCACTCATGATATAAGAGTATGAATTGATATCCAAACGGGTTCATTTTCAGTACACTATACAGAGTGTCATATATATATATATATATATCATTAGTATATATGGGGTGTGTACCTCATATTTTTCTTTAGTACAGGGAAATATATTGAACTTAGTATCTCAAATATGATCGTTACTTTATTACATTAGAAATAGACACAAGTTATTGAATCCCAAAATATTGAATAGTTTAGTGTCTAGTTATATTAGATACATGCTTGAATCTCATATTATATTTGAAATCATAAAATTAAAAATATTATTTTACTTATGTTCATAATTATTCACTCTATAATTTACTTTCATATAAATCATATGACACTTCCTTGTGTCTTGGTGAAAGAAAACATAATAAATGGGTGAGATTAGATGCTCAATAAGGTAATGTGTATATTAGAAGATAAATAGGGCATTAATAATATAATAGGAATAAATGATGATCAAATAAATCCATATAAATAATTACTTTATCTTGAAAGGTATCCATGGATATCATATCTATTTGAATAATTAGATGGACATCAATAACTGATTCTATAATAATGGAATGCATAATTCCACACATCTAAAACTCATGGTTATGGCCTTAGGTTAATTAATATTATATAAATAATCTAGTCATTGGCCATATACCCATATTTTTTATTTCATTAGACATACTAATGCATCGAGGTCTATGTAATTCTGAACCCCACCCATCACATAATAAGTCTAATTCATTCATTATATGAATAAGTAATACAAATTAATCAACATGATTTAATAATTTCACTTTTCAAATTATTTATAAGTCATCTAGATAAATAGGCTATATGATATCATTATATTATATTCTCATTAAATCATAAAATTCAATAAAGGATGTTTTAATATGTTAAAATACTTTTAAAATATCACTAAAATATTTCTTAAGGGAAATACCCTTTTCATTTTGAAAATAGTTATTTAAAATTTAATCATTTCAAAAATATTTGTACAAACATTCTCTTTTAAAGGAAACAAGTAAATGGATCTAAAAATAAAAGATTTTCCAATGTCGTGGGAGAATTCATTTGTGCAGTGTATGTTAAAATAAATATTTCATTCAAACCTTGGGTAAAAATCCCCTCATTTGGAAAATAATATGATGATTCATTTTTAAAAATTTAATAAAAATAAAAACATTTTTCAAAATGAATTTAAAAAATAATTTTAGAATATTAAAAATTTTGTAGAAAACACCTTAAATAATTTATGTATATGGAAGAAAAATATTCCCAATCTAATAGAAAACAAATTTGGTGTTCCTTAAAAACATACTTTTGATCTCTTGAGTGATTAAAGAGGGGAAAATGAAAGAAGAAATTGTGATTTATAGAATTAACTATAAGAGAATAAAATATAAGGTTTTTAATATAGAAATATTTTATAATTCCCTCAGTGGAAACATAAATAAAAAATAATCCTGGATAAGGATGAGATTGTGAAATAAACCCTTACCAATTTGGTAACTTTTGAATCAAACCCCATTTGATTAAATAATTTGTGTTTTAACTTGAAATACAATGAATAAATGAGTATAAAAGATATAATATTTCAAAGAATCATTATATACACCACCAAAAATATAAATAAGTACATAACATCTAATATATCTCAAGGAAATGATATTGAGATGAAGAACAATTACCTTGGATCTGACATTCTTTGTAAGTGATTTTTACATACAATACAATAAATTTAGATATATTATAATTATATAACATAAAAAATATACATAATTATAATATCATATGTTATACACATATAATATTTCAACCTCCATTTATAAATAATTCATTAAAAATATTTGTGTTTCTTAGTGTTAACTGTTTCATTTTACATGTACGTTTTGGTTTGGTGGTTTCAATCCTTACATGTCTCTCATGGTTACACAATATCTAAAATGTTAATAATGATAAAAATATTATATATATTCATTATATATTTATTTATTTATTTATTTATAATCATCTTAAAAAGGATTATATTAAAAATGAGTTGTATTGCTTTGTGGGGGTAGTAATAAACACATACACATGAGAAACTTTATCATTTTAATGGGAGGAAGGGTAATAAGGTAAATGATATATTATATTTATAGAACCATAATTATTTCATAATTATAATATATATTAATTAGTTCTATCTTTATAACCATCCAAGTAAAATGGTGATGAAAATTGAATTACACCACTACATGGAGATGGTATGTTGTATATAAAAATTAGTGATATTATTTCTTTCTATAGGATAGAAAATAGAATTAAAACGTTTGTCCCATAATCCTAATAATATAATAGAAAATTTATGGTACTGTATTAATTATTTTAATATGGGTACAATATATTTTTATGAATTATAAGAAGAAATAAATTTGAAGGTTTCGGATAAAATGATTACCAATTCTTTGATAGACCACCTTCAGATCCCTTCTTTAGGACCCTTGGAATTGTCTTTTAAGAATACCAACACATATACATCATGTATAGGTATGTTAAGAATAAATTTGTGTAGGGTTTGTTCAAGATAGGAGTCTCAAATTTGGGTAAATAAAATAGATGAGGGGTGTCCTTTTATAGGTGATGGAAAGGACACATATGGAATTAATAAAAATGTTTAAGTATAATAAATTCATTTTCACAAAACGTGGAACCACATGGCCATAATTTCAAATATAAAAAAGTATATGTCATAAATACGCTCAAAAAATAAAATTTGGATAGGTTTAAGTGGTCTTTTAAACAATATTCTATGGTTTTACCCCTTTATTAACTAATTTTAATCTTAATTACGGTAACAACTTTTTCAATATTAGAGGGAAAAAATTTAACTCATAAAATAAGACATGACTCATTAATGGAAAATGTATGAAATTTTAGACCATATCTCATCCTTCCGGTCTGATTTCGAGAATTTTATTATTTTTAAATAATTTCATAAAATATTATTTGATATAAAATACTATTAAATTCATTTAAAAAACTGTTCAAATGTTTTTACTTTAAAGGCATCAAGACAACAATGAAATTAAAATATAATCCATTAAACCATCAATAATACAATTTTATTAAATATAATTTTTTTTAAAACCTATAATTCATACAGAATACATTAATTTTACTGTTTTTAAAAAGGATCTAAGTGGAAATAAATTCAAAACTTATGTTAGTATGGAAAAAATCCCCTGATCTAATATGGTGAAGGAAAGTGTTATGGTGACTTTAAATCATTTTAACAATATTTTAATCAGTAATTACCTGATTTACCATTTACCATGGTTACAATTAATAATTTAAAAAATAATAACAGGGACGTATTTATTGAATTTTTCCCTCCTAATTCAAAATATTGAATCCATTTTTTAAGAATCAATTTCTAAAAGGGGAAGTTATAAATTTTAATATAATTTCATAAAACACATTGAAAATATTTAATGTTGATTCTTATAAAATTATTTATATTATGTTTTATAAAATGTATCTTATGATGCTATAAAAATAAAACTAAAATATAAGGTGAGTATTAATATAATTTATTTAAAGAAATGAAATAGAACTTTTACCAAAATCGGTATTTTTATTATTCTCTAAAAAATAAATCCTTTCAAAAAAACACCAAAAAAATCACCCTAAGATAAAATTAACTTGATTATTTCAAAAATTATATTTATTTTTTAAAATAATATATATATATATATAATTATTAAAAATTAATTAAAATATTTACTCAAAAAATAAAATAAAAAACATTTTTCTAGAAAAAGAATTTTTGACGCATAAAATGACGTCAATAAGTATTCACTTCTTATTTCCAAAAAATTAATCAATAATTTTTATTGAGTAAGACCATTATTATTATATTTCATAATTTATTTACTTATATTCGTAAACTCAAATTCAACTACCAAGTTATAAAATTCATATTTAAAAACTAATATTTTTATAAAATACCCCAATTCTATTAATGCTTTCTGTTTCATTTCTCGAAATCTGTCAAACATAGTATTATTTTGAAATAAATTTTTAGTGTTTTACACTCCTTATCCACCCCCACCCCCAAATAAATTATTTTCATATAATTTTATCTCTTTCACTAAGGTTTAATATTTTTGAAAACCAACATCATTTAAAGGGATAATGAAAATTACATTAAAATGAGAAGTGGGAAACCAAAAATTCAAACAAAAAAACACATAATTGAGTTAAAAATAAGGATAACATTGGAGATAAGTTAAAATATAGGATTATAGGATAAAAATAACATCTAACGACTAATATAGAGTGATATAGAAAATTTTCATGAGAAATTTAATGACCAAAAAACCCTAAATCAGTGAGGGGTTAATAGACTGTCAATTCATAAAAAATAATGATAAAATAATGAAATTATTATTTCATGATCCTTTTCCTGATGATTATTTATTATTTACTACCAACATGTAGAGAATGAAAAAATATTTTTACTTGATTTATTTCCATTTTATAGAATAATTTCATCAATTGGTTATGATTCGATCAACTTCCACTTCATCTATTACTCTATGAAATGAATATTCCTAATGAATTTTTCATGATTAAATCACTAATATTAAATTTTAATGTATTATATGAACTATAAAATAAAAAAACTTATTCCTCCTATCTTAAAATATTTTCCAAAACCAAAATGGTTAGCCCAAATTATCCAATAAGGATGAATATAATTCATTAATATCTTAAACCTAAATAATAACACAAAATGTTAATCTTAAATCACTCCAAAAATAAACTGAATCATCATAAATCCATAGAAAAATCATATATGCTTCAAAAAAAATAACTCACCAATTACTTTTCAAAAAAAATATCATGGTTATCTATATGATAAAACAAATGATCCAAAATTATAATAAACATTTTGTCCCAATTATACATATTAACATCAAAGATTATATTAATATTAAAGTTTTTCAATACCATTCAAATTATGTTCAAAAAATATAAAATTATAAATACTAAAAAAAATTCACTAAAACACATATTAAAGCAGAGAGTTATATTCCTATAAAGGTCTCTAGAAATATTCTCAACAATTTTAAGGATTAATGCCATAAAAACTTAAAAGTTGAATCTATGAATTTTAACTTATGATCAACCTTATACTAATCAACCCATGACAATTTAGGTTTATTCCATATTACTATAGAATATCATAGGTTTTCATAGTTTTTATACTCTTATTCTTTATAATGGATCAAAAATAAAATTTAAATAAACTAAATAAAATCCCATGTGATTGTCAAATCAGGTGTGTAGTATTGGAAAAATCACCATGCACCAGAATAATGGCTAATATATACACGTTCAAATATTTTAGGGGTTATTACCCCTAAATACACAATTCAAAAACCATGTCAACATGTAGTATCCATACATGGATTAATTTCTTGGAAAAAACATAATATCTACCATACTAAAAAAATATATGATATTACCCTATAATTAGACATATCGCCAAGTTCAGTTATATGGTTATGTTTCCTAATCAATATTTTCCAATGTATAGTTTCCAAGGATTCTAATAAACTTTCTCTTATTTTAACTCCAAGGAACCTAGTCATAGTAACCTAGATCTGGTGTTTACTTTAAAACATTTTAACTATATACAAGTGATGACATCCTAGTGTATTGAATAACTTAGAAATATTGTTAAAATAGATACATATCAAATCATATATTATATTTGAATACATAAAATATAATAGAGTATTTTATTTAAGATCATTTGTATTCTCTATGTAATATCCTTGTATATTCATCATATTATACTTCCTTACATCTTATATAAGATGAATATGATGAAGGGGTGAGATCAGATGCTTGATAAGGGAATATATTCATTAGAGGCTAAATAAGTCTTGAATAGTAAAGAAAGAATATGTGATTATAAAATAATTTTATATAAATAATCAAATGATTTTGAAACACATTCATTGATATCATAACTATTCGAATAATTACATGGATATCTATAACTAGTTTCATAATGACAAAATACATAATGATGAACATCTAAAACTTATTGTTTAGGCCTTATTCAAAGACATCCTATGTAAATTGTAAGGCCTTAGAAAATTAGAAAATCTAATTTTTTTATAATACCTACCGATTTATTTATAGGAAATGAAATTCTTTTTCCCACCCATTACTTAATAATTATAATGTATCTATCATATTAATAAATAATACAACTTAATCAACATTCCTTAACAACCAATAATTTTAATTATTGGAAGAACTAGAATACATAATTTTAATAATTTTCCCAGTTAGAATTAATATATGACATCTAGAGAAATATTTAGTGTCATATAATTTTTTTTACCTTCAATAAATTATAAAATTCATCTAAGTATGTTTTTATAGATGGAAAGACTTATAACATATTACTCGGTTGTTTCTTGAAGAAAATTCAATTATCATTTTGAAATAACTTATTTAAAATATAAAAATTCCCAAAATATTAAGGAAATAAATTATTTGGAGAGAAACATGGAAACATTTAGAGGAAAAATAAAAATAAGGTATAGTTAAAATGGTGGTAAAATGCATTCTCGCAGTGTATGTTAAAACAAAGTTCCATTCAAAACTTTAGTAAAAAGAACCACATTTGCAAAATGACATGAATATTCATTTTAAATCATTTAAAAAAGATAAAAAATAAGTAAAAATTACTTGAATAAATCGTTTGAAAACATTAAAAACATTATTATAAATATCTAAAAGAAAATATGGACATGGAATAAAAATATTCCTCATTAAATATAAAACAAAGTCGATTTTACATAAAAACATTTTTTCGGTAAATTGAGTACTTAAAGAGATTAAAATGAAAGGAAATTTTATAATTTCCATAACTGATTGTATTATAATAAAATTTATTTTATTTAATATTGAAATATTAGATAATTCCCTCAATAGAAACTTAAAACATAAACCATCCCGAATAAGGATGGAATTGTAAAATAAAACCTTACAACTTTGGTAAGTTTTGAGTCAAAACACATTGGATGAAATAATTTCATTTTTAAATTTAATTCCATGAATTAAGAATTATTCATGATATAAAATTTAAAATTATTACTATATACACCTCATATACATAAATAGTCGTATAATATCAAATATCTCTCAACGAAACAATATTGAGATGAAGAACACTTACCTTATGTCTGACTTTCTTCGTAAGTAATTTTAACAACATATATATTAAATTTAAATATATTATAATTTTATAAAATAATAATATAAATAATTATATTATCATATGTGATCCACTTATAAAATTTCGACACGTGTTTATTTTTTAATTCTTTATTAAAATCTCATTTTTTAGTGTTAACTATTTCATTTTTAATGAATCTTTTGGTTTTATGGATTTGTAACTTTCATATTTCTCATGGTAAAATAATATAAAGAATTTTAATAAATATATAAATACCATATGTGTTCTATATATACGTATTTATAATCATTCCTTAAATTCAGACATTAAAAATGATTCGCATTGCTTCGTGAATGTAGAACTCCACATGTACACACAAGCGACATTATCATTTTTTAACGTCTAGAAGGGTAGGAAGGAAAGTCATATATTATATTTAAAGGAATATAGTTTTTTCAAAATTATCATATATATTGATTAGAAATGTCTTTATAACAGTTAAATGGGGATGAAAAATGAATTACTCCGATACGTGGAGACATTAAGTCATACGTAAGCATGAGTGATGTTTTTTAATTTCGTATGCTAGAAAATAGATGTAAAATTGTTTAAACACAATAATAATAAAATAATAGTTTATTTAATATAGGGTTTTCAATATTTTAGGTTATTTATAATAGATTTATATAAATTATAAGAATAAATAAATTTGAAAGAGTCCGAGAAAATGATTACCTCTTCTTAGATTGAGCTCATTTAAGTCCCTTCTTAAGGACCATTGGAATGGTATTTTTAGAATATAAAAACCACTAAATCATGTATAGATAAGTTTATAATATAATTTGGATGGTTTTTTAGATATAGGTGACTTAAAGTGGTGTAAAGAAGATAGAGGAGGGATGTTCTTTTATAATTGAACAAAATGACACACATTAAATTAATAAAATGATTTAAATATAAAAAATTCATGTTTATGTGAAATCCATGTAGTGTTAATTTAAAATATATGCTAGTATATGGTATAAATATATTCAATGAATAATATTATTATAGGTTTAAGTGGTATTTTAGACCTTATCTTTGGGTTTAACACCTCTGTTAACCAATTTTAACCATAATTGTGGTATCAATTTTTCAATATTAATGGGATAAAATTTTATTTATAAGGTAAAAATTATCCCATTAATGGAGAAGGGATGAAATAATATACCATATCTAATCCTAATTTTCATATTTCAATATTATGTTATTTTTAAATAATTTAATAATATAATATTAAACAAAAAATAAAATTAAATTCATTTTATGATCTATTCGCCTAATTTGAATTTAAATACATTAAGAAACCAATGGGATTATAATATAATCAATTTAACCATCAGTAATAAAAAAAATTAATTATAAAACTTTTTTTAACAATAATTTATCCCAAATACATTGATTTTAATGTTTTAAAATTATTTACTTTGGTTTTTCCACTACTTGTATAGGAACTATGTTTGTGTTGTATCAGTATTTAAGGAAATTATATAATCAATGGAAATTAGAGATAAATTAAAATAATAAAAAAATAATTATTATATAAAAAAATTAATATTTGTTAATATACAATTTGTATCCCAATGTGAACATATAATAAAAAATCAAAATCCAAAGAGTGTCATTTGTTATTTTTCAATACATAAAATATTATATATGTCATTATCAAAGAATAAAGGATCAAAATGAATATAAATTATAAATTTAGATGATTATATAAGAACTAAAATAATAAAATATGTTAAATGAAATTTTTAGGGTTATTTTAAATAATTTTAACGTTATTTTTATACATAATTTCCTCATTTACCCTTTTTGTGGTGACATATGGTTACCATGGTTACTATTCATAATGACAAAAAATAATAGGGAACTATCTACTAAATTTAAACCCAATAATTAAAAATATGTAATCCACTTTTTATGTTTCCATTCCAAGAATTGGTATAAATCAATTTTAATATAAATTTGTAAAATGTAATGAATAATAGTTTTTTTTAAACATTAAAGCCTAAAAATGAACTTATATCAAAAAAAATATAATGTCTCTTACTATTAAATTATTTCAATATTGTTAAATAAAATGGATATTTTTTATTTTAAATCCAAATACAAAACATCATTTTAATTTTAAATTTCTTAATTTATGAAAAGGAAATTGATGTTTTACAAAAATATGTATTTTCATTATTTACTACAAAAATTCTAGAAAAATCCAAAATTTCATGCTGAGATAATATTGACATATCCATTTAAAAAATTATATTACTTATTTCAAATAAAATTTATAAAATTGGTATAAATTAATTATAATATCCATCCACAAAATTCAATAAAATATTTATAAAGAAAATTCATTTTGAAGCATAAAATGAGTTCACTATAAATTTAGTGCTTATTTCATAAGAATTAATCAATATATTCATATTGAGTAGGAAATTATAAATATATATATATCATAATGTGTTTACTCATATTAAAACTCTCTAATTCAATGGCTAGGTTATAATGGTCACGTTTAAATAATAATATTTTTATAATATATCACAATTTTCATAAAGCTTTGTGTTGCGTGTTTAGAAAGATATCGAGCATATTACTCTTTTGAACTAAATTTTTAGGTTGTTAAATTCTCCCACCCATAAATAATTACTTTCCTAATAATTTTATCTTAACAAACAAAGATTTAATATTTAAATATAGCTTTTTTGAAAACCCACATCATTCAAAGAGATAATAAAACATACTTTAAAATTGGAAGCGGAAAACCTAAAGGTTACTTTATATAACATATGATTGAGTTTCCAAAAAAGGATAACATTGACGGGAAGTTAAAATATGTACATGGAGGATAAAAATTTAATCCAAGTACTAGTCGAGTGTAACAGGAAACATGGTCATGACAAAGTTAATGACCACAAAACCATAAAATAGTGATGGGTAAAAAGACCATAAATTCATCCTAAATAAAGCAAAAAGAAAAATATTTTTATTTCAAGATCCTTCTATTAAAATTGAGGGATTATTTTACTCTAAATATGTAGAAAATTTGAAAATTTACTTACTTGATTTCATTCCAATTCATATGAACAATTTCATCATCTGTTTTTTCTTCAATAAATTTCCACTTAATGTCTTTCTCCAAGAACCCGATATTCATGATGAATTTTTCATGACTTAAGTAATAAAATTAACTTTTAAGGAATCGTAAGAACCATAAAAGAATGAAAATTCATCTTTTTTATCTATAAATATTTACCAAAACAAAATTGGTTAGAACAAGTTATCCAATATGGAAAAATATAATAAATTAATCTACACAACATAAACAATAACACCAAAAGTTAAACTTAAATTAGTTTATAAATAAATAACATTAAACCTGAGAGAAAATATTCCTTACCAAATTTAAAACCTAAAAATTATTAATATTTGATCACATAATCTTCCAATAATATTTTAACATATATCTCTAAAAAACATTAATCATCCATAAATTCATATACTAAAAATGTATATATCATATCATATGATCTCAAAAATAGGGTAATATTTATAATAAATAACATGAATCACCATAAATCCATAATAAAATTATATATTCTTAAAAAAGATAACTCACCCATTATTATTCAAATAAAATCCCATGGTTATCTTTACAATAAAACATATGTTCAAAAAATATTAAAACCCTTTTATCCTAATTAACCATATTAACATCAAAGATCATATTAAAATTAAATGTTATCAATATATTTAAAATTTTGTTCCAAAATATAAAATCAGTCTTCCTACAATAACCTTTTCAATAAAACACATACTAAACCAAATGGTTGTATTACCATAAATATCTAAAAAATATATCTTTAATCATATTAAAAATTAATCCCATGAAACCAAAAAATGGAATTTATGGATTTAAACATATGATAAACCTTTGAATTATCAACTTATGACACTTAACGTTTATTATATAAAGCCTCACATTGTTATGGGTTCTAAAAATTTGGATAAATTTGAATTTGTGTTCTTGGAATTCTTTCAAGGGTAAACTGACAATTTTCCTATAATTTGACCTTAGAAATTTTTTTAATCAATTTGTTGGTCCCAAAATAGGGTGTTTAACCTAAAAAATAGTGGTGGAAATCAGGTTCATTTAAATATTTTTGGAATATAAAATATTTTACTAATTAAATATTAATATATACACAGGTTCTGATTTTGGGATATCCTTCTAACAGTTCATTATATTAAGATTTTATCTCTGTATTTGAGTTTATATTGGGGGGTTTTCCCTAGTTAAGGTATAAAGCCATTATAGGCACTATGGTTGGGCCCATGCCCATTTTCCTTATCTTTTTTTTTATTTTTTATTTTTTATTCCTTTTTATTTATTCTCTTTTCTTTTCTCTCTACCCCCCTTTAGCTTCCCCTATATTCCCCGTTGGTATTTAGAATCATGTGAGTAAGAGAGGGAGAGGGAGAGAAGAGGGGAAGAGAGGATTAGGCATCACCCAATGATCTTATTCGAAGGTATATTGAGGCTCAATGGATGTGGGGCATAGATATCGTATAAATCTTTTTTTGTTTCCACTCATAGGTAGGATATTTTTTATGATTTTTACATAAATCCATATAGAATGTTTTTTTTTGTTTTTAAATTCATATTATGATTATTGGGGACTCTCGGATCATCAATATAGGCTTAATAAAAAAAATTAAATTCAGTATGTTTTAGGGGTTTTTAGTTCAGAAAAATCATATACACGGTGTGTATTTTAGTTAACATATACAATGTGTTATTCTTATTTGGGTAGAATGAGGTTTTGGTACTACACGCCATGTACTTAGGCGTATATTCCATGTAGTGGTGACTACACGTGTGGTCGGGCACCTAGAAAGAAACATCATGTTGAGGGAATATGGTTGGGTAGGGTATACAGGAAAAGCTTGTGTGATATGAATGACTTGTGGATATATAGTATACTTGTCTAAACTCCATTTATGTTATATTTCTAGGTACCCTATTTGAGACACATTCTATTTATATTTTGTTCATAGAGTTTAGTAAAGGGTTTACATGCTAAGTGGGGATGAGGTACGTGTCTAGGTATCCCATTTAGGATAAACACCATGTAATTTAGACAAGTACATGCCAAGTGGACTTGGGAACATGGTTAGGGAGGACCTTTAGCGGTATACACAATGTACCGAAAGTATACACCCTGTAATTTTTTCTACCTCATCTTGTAAATCTTGTTTTTCACCATGGAGTCAGAAATGGACATAAGAGGAGTCCATTTTGAATGTTTTTATACATATTTTTTTATTGTGGGATAATTTTGTTTTTTAGAGGATATCTAGATTTTTTTGGATGGGAGATAATTTATATAAGGATTTCATTGAGTTTTGGTTTCAAAATATTTCAGCAGGTTGGGTTGTGAGATGCCAGATCTGGGGGAGGGTTGTGATCTTATTAGTTAGAATGGATTGTGGATAATTATTTACTTTTGTTTAAAGTTATCTTGAATGTATCCTATAAGTATGGGTTGAGTAGTATCTTTTATTAGATCTTGGTGTATCCCTAGATAGCGACATTGATTTCTTGAGGTTAGTGATATTGTATTATAGATCTTGTGGTTGAGGATCAGAGTTTTTGGAGCCTTTAGGCTATGTTGATGTAGTGGGACGGTAGTTAAAATCAAGTGTTGTTAATTTTTTCAGATATGTTTGAGGACCCTTGAGTTTTTGGTGAGTTGGTACCTCAGGACTGGTTGTTTTTTAGGAAGGTCAGCTGACGTTTTCTTACATGGGATTTTTTTAAGGTTTCTATTATGCTGAGAATCCCTTATAGAGTATCTCCTACTTTGAGGTAGTCATGAGGACCACTAAGAATTGCCTTATAAGAATTATTGGTCTTTTTTATTCCCTTTTGGGAACATTGTTGACTGTGGATCATTTGGAGGTTTCTAAGGTATTTTTGGGATGTTTCTTCACTATGTGTGTCCCGTGATTTGGATGACCTAGAGGAGCGCCTTATTGGGTTTTCTACTCTTATTATGTAATTTTGTCTAGTTGAGGATATTTTGACAGGTGTGGCTAGAGATATTGGGTTTTCCTAAGGATTCCCTAGTAGGATGCCACTTTTTGTTATGACCCTGGGATTTTGGGAGCCCTGGGTTTTTGTTTTCCTATAAATAGTATCAATGGAGAGCCCATCGTGGATATTTTTTGGATTATTAAACCAATGAGATCGATAAAGTCCTTGTGATTTTTTGGATGATATTTCATCAGTGCTTCTAGTTAAACTATTTATATGCTGGGATCAAGAGTTGGACCAACCCATGTTTAGTTATCCTTTGGCCTTGATGTTTGAGACTGTTTGTGATCAAGACTTTAGTTTGGGGAGGAGACCCTTGGGAAATCTTGGATCAGTCATTTTCTTAATGTTTTGATTTTTTCTCTAGCCTATGTTGGATGGTTATGGTTATATGGTATTAGGGAGATAATGGATGATCTAGATGAGTGCACTTCCCCTAGTTGAGTATGCACCCAATATATGGGATACCTTTTTTTCAGGGATTTTTTTCACTCCTGACCTTGTGTATGGATCTCATAAGGAAGTTAATCTATCAGGTACTTAAGGATTTCTCCCATAGGGTGGTGTATCTATCTGAACCATGTTCTATTTTATCAGGATTTGTTCTGCAAGACTTTCAAAACATGAAATATTCTCACATCCATAGAGGGTAGATTGTTTCACCTCTTTGGATCATACCATTGTAAACCTATATCTCGATATATTTTCCTTTTCATGAAAATGTCTATGGTTAAACCATAAGGTATGAAATTTTTTCCTTTGTATTTTGACATTTTAGAGCTCTAGTGTAGATCTAGTGGATGTTCCTGATGTCATTAGTCTGGGTTAGACACATGATTGAAATACTTTAGAATTCCCTAGGAGGGTTATATTTACCTTTGGTGTCAAGCTATAACACATGTTTGGATGATTTTTTAGACCCATTTTATTGTTTTTTTATTTTATACTGGCTTTTATTAGTCTTCAATAAGTCCAATCATATCATGTGAGCATGAACTTGTCATGATAAGAGATTATAGGTTCGCTATTGGGGTTGGAATATTGTGATCTATTTCTCAAACCTTATACATGCACCTTAGTGTGTATGCAGAAAAAATGTCTCCATTCAGGTTTCAGAATAGGTTTTGTGATAATTAAGACTCAGGCCTGGTGTTTTTTGATCAACTGGAGCTGTTCATATAGAGTCCCAGGATCAGGCTGGGGATGCTCCATTGTCAGGGAGACCGGGTATGTGGTTTAGATCAATTTTGGTAGTATATCCTAGTGTATTTATTTTTATTTTTTATTTGGAATACATTTTCAGCCTAGTCAGTGACCTGATGTTGTTTTTTTCATACTTTTGAGTATGTGTGACTGTATTTTGAATTTTATTGATTATAGCATACTTCTACTTTAGTTATTTATTATGAATATTTATATGGTTATACTTGTGGATTTTTGGATATTTTAAATAGTTATTATAATCTTACTATATTTTATAGTCTATAAACTATATATTTTATATCATCACTACTAGTCAGTAACCTAAGGTGTATGGGTAGTTCCACTTGAGGCCTTGTGGTAAACTTGATTAGGTGACATGTTAGGTCAACCCGGACGGGTTCATTACATAATCCATATTACTATGGAATATAATAAGATATCATAGAATCTATTATCTCTTTAATCATAATGTCTCATAAATAAACTTTTAATTAACCCAATAATATCCACCTGGAGTGTCAAACCATGTGTATTTTAAGGTATATTTCATCGTGCACTGGAATAATGGTTGAGATAAACTCAACAAACTCTTTTCGGGTTTATTACCCCTGGATGCATATATACTAAAACCATGTTAATTTATATTATACAAAAAAGGGATGTATTCATAAGGAAACTACATAATCTCTACCTTAGATAAAATTTATGATTATATCCAATAGTTTTATATATCCTCAATTTCAATCATAGGGTTATGTTCTATAATGTATGTGTAACACACCGACCCTTATAGAATGAAGCTGGTGCATTAATTTTGATATTAGCATGGTTATAAGGAATGAAAATTCCAGAGGAATGATTATTTTAGTAGTCTTGAAGAAACTAGATACATATATTTAACATAAATTACATTAGAAAAAGGTTACAAAATACAATACATAATAAAAACTAAAAATTGTAACCACATGAACTCAATAAACGATCACCACTTCATCACCTGTTGAAGGTAAACAATGAAAGGGATGATCTAAAACCCTCAGTAAGGGTGACAAATAGAAGAATCATGAATACAATAATAATTGAATCCTAATCAATCACACATAATCAATATGGCATGGTCAATAAATGAAAACTAATTTCATTAGTAAACTGAGAATGAAACTACATCCATAGATTTTGTCATAGTGAAAACCTCATGGATAATAATAACTGATAATGAATAAATAGAATTATTATTAATTGGATGTCATGTATCTAGCACATGAAACCATAATATCGTAAATACGGTTTTGTTCTAAGTGTATAAAACCATTTGGTTTTTGGAAACAAACTCGAAGGGTTTGTTGCCAACGGATTTGCCTCATGAGACCTACTAATTCATCGAGGGGCTGTAGTGGGACCCAACCACCTATACATCCAAATAATTATTTATACATAGATTCAACATAATACCAATATGACGTTAAATTATCCGTGTAGAATAGAGGATACAGATTCATCAATATTTCCAAAGTCAAAACAACATTCAAAATAAATATTGTATGTGAAGTAGAATACGGCATAGAAAATAATAATATCCATGTTATGAGAATCTGGAAATTTAAATGTAATATAATCTCAATTGAAAGTTGATCTCAAATGGGTAGTAGGTACACCACATAAGAAAGTGTAGGTGCACAATACTAAGCAAGTCACAGCAAAGTGAAAATTTAGACAAAGCTCGTTACTACGTTGTAATTAATTGAGTCGTATGAACAAAAGTTAAAAACCACCAAATGAATCAAATAATACCATAAATATAAATATGATCATGATAACATATATCAAATGTCAGTACACCTATACCACATATAAGAAATAAGAGGCGAAAAGTGCAAATCCCACAGAATTGAAAGTGAGATGAGAGAACCCCTTACAAACATTTCAGCATGCTAACGAGTGTTATTGTGAGGGCTTAAATGAGAGGTAAAGGGTATCCCATTATTTATATGTCACAAGGTAAGTATGGGGGAGGTTCAAAAACATACCCCATAATTAATAATTAAAAATAAAAGAGCACAACATAGGGGAGATTCTTGAACAAAAGTGAGAGAGAGGATCCCTTACCTTATGCTTGAAGGTGTTCTTAACTTGTTTTTAAATACATGAATAAACAAATTATGATTAATAATACATAATTAAATAACCTATTCAATATATAAATGATTTATTATAACTCTTTTTAGTTATTTCAAGCCTTTTTGTGTTAGTTATAAGGTTCAATTTCATTGTTCTGGATCGTTTGATCACATGGTTTTAAAATATCGATTCACTTATATTCATGTTCGGATAAAAATGAAAGGTGGAAGTGGTTGTAAAAAATGAATTTATATTCTATTAGTGAACATACAGGAGACTAAAGGGTTTTAAATTTTATTTTGTTACTTAGAGTGAGGTTGAATTATTATATATATAACCTTAGTGACAACCGTTTTGGTTAATTAGTGGGTTTGATTACAATGAACATGTTTTGCTTTATAACTTAATACCATTTGTACAAAAGGATTATAGAACTAAAATAGGATATATTACATATATAATAATCTATTTCAACCATAATACAAATGGTTTCATGACCATAATTGAGGTTTATAATAGAAATTGATAAATCGTTGTCCTTGAATTTGATAAATTAGTAGATCTCAAATAGTGCTTTCATTTCATCCAAATAATGGGTGGGGAAATGAGAGAAGATAATGAAATATCCCATTAGAATAAATAAATTCTAGTACATGTATGTTACTAGAGTTATCATACTATTTGGGTGAAGGTAGGTGAAGAAAGAAAAAAAAAGAACCTATCTTAAAAGAAATGAAGGAATTGAAAAGAGAAATTTACCTCTTCAGACTTCTTCCTTTGAGAACCTCTTAAGGGGAGAGGTTTTGGTATTATGAAGAGTCTAGGAGATTTTGGACGTGGTGGAGGATCTTGGTAGAGATATTTTGGAATAATATTGGCACAGAACAAGGCTTGAGAAGAGTAAAGAGAAGAGGGAGTGAATGGGGGTTTTATAGTGGAGGAGAGAGGGGATTTCTCAATATGAAATTCATTAATTTATTATTTCTCCACAAGACAAGAAATAGTGAGTCTTACATGACCATGAATATTAATTTTATCATGTGAATCTGAATCAATTGGGCTTACATTATCATATCATCATCAATGACTCAATTAATCCATTATTTAGCATTTATTTTGAATTATCAGATTTTACTATTAATCAAAAATTCAAGTATTTCAGAAAAAATACCAAAAATTCACTCTAACCATTTTTTGATGTTTAGAAACCAAAAATGAAGTGAAGTTTTCTAAAATAATTTCCTAAATATGATTAATTAAATATTTAATTAAAATCACTATTTAATCTAAGAAATATAAACACTTAAAATATTTATCTTTATTTTTGAGGTGCCTAAATTAATTTATACACTCAAGGGTAGGTATACAACTCAGAAGAGTCATATTACTATTCATAAGGGTAATTTAATATTCATAAGGATATGTTACTATTCATAAAGGTGGGTTACCATTCAAAAAAAATTAAGTTTATTCTATCAGACTCTAAATATCATCTTGAACACTACTGTGGATGTTAGATTTTTAAAATTCAAATCACAGAGCTATAAAATTTAAGTTTAATGAAATGGTTATGGATATATCCTATAAGTAACCATGTTTTTCCATAGAAGTTCAGTGATTCATGAAATATAGGATATAAGTAGAATGTATTTAAGAGAAACATACCATGAAGTGTTTGGAGTGCTACATTATTCCCTCCTTCAGAAATTTATTCCTCGAAATTTTATGTATGAAGCTCACCAAAAAGATGTGGGTGATTCTTTTTCATAACTTACTTAGGTTCCCAGGTTTCTTCCTCCATATTCTGGTTTTTCCAAAGAACCTTTACTAGACGAGTTTTTCGATTTCATAACACCTCCTCCCTTTTGTCAATAATCTCGGTAGGCTTTTCACAGTATGACAAATCCGGTTCCAGTTCTATTTCTTCATATGTGAGTACATTCGTTGGGTCTGGCATGTATTCCTTTAACAATGACACGTGGAACACATCATGAACTCTTGATATACTTGGAGGCATTTCCAAATGGTAAGCTACAACTCCGATTCTTTCAAGGATTTCAAATGGTCTGATGTACCCGGGGCTCAATTTCCCTTTCTTACCAAACCTTAAGACACCCTTCCATGGAGATACGTTAAGAAACACATGATATCCTACTTGGAATTCCAAATCTTTTCTTCAGTTGTCTGCATAACTCTTCTACCTACTTTGGGATACTTTAATATGGGCATGTATTTTCTTCACCTTTTCCGTGGTCTCTTCAATAAGCTCTAGGCCTATAAGTTTCCTCTCACCAACTTCGTCCCAACAAGTTGGAGTTCGACACCTATTTCCATATAATGATTCATATGGATCCATTTTAATAATATAATGGGAACTATTGTTGTAGTAAAATTCCACAAAAGGAAAATATTTATTCCACATACCTTGGAAGTCAAGAGAGAATGACCTCAGCATGTATTATAGAGTTTGAATTCTCCTTTCAGACTGTCCATTAGTTTGGGGGTGATAAGCAGTACTCCTAAAAAGCTCATTATTCAAAGCCTTCTGGATAATTTTCCATAATTTTGATGCAAACTAGGGATCTCAATCAAAAACAATCGATATAGGTGCACCATGAAGTCTTATAAATTCATTCATATGAAGACTCGATAGGCTCTCAAGTGGTAAATCCTCCCTTATTGGAAGTAAATGTGCTGATTTTGTGAGCTGATCAACAATTACCCATATTTCATCATTCCTTCTAGGTTTCCTTGGTAGTCCGATGACAAAATCCATCATAATGTTATCCCACTTCCACATAGTAATAGGTAGAGGTTTCATCACTCCTTTGGGATGTTGTATCTATTCCTTCACTTATTGACAAACTATACATCTTGACATATAGTCAGCAATTTCCCACTTCATATTATCCCACCAAAAAATATTCCTTCCGATATCTATACATCTTGGTGCTACCCAGGTGTATAAAGAAATTTGAGCTATGATCGTTGTCTGAATGTTCCCTTTTTATCTCAGGTACTAATGGAATGAATAACCTCTTCCCAAATTTTAGAACTCCTTCTTCTTACAAAAAGTCATCCAGTCTCCCATCCTTAACTGCATTAATTTTCTTGTAAATATTCTCATCATCAGACTGAGAGCTTTTTATCTTCTCTAGTAAATATGGTTTAGCAATCATTTGAAAGAGTTGTGATGTTTTACCTTCCTTAACAATTCCCAAATCCATATTTAGTAGATTCATGAATATATGATCTCTTTCAATCCTCATTTGAGTCATAATTCTGTGATCTTTTCTGCTTAATGTATCTACCACCTTATTTTCCTTTCCTGGGTGGTAGTGTATTGAACAATCGTAATATTTGAGTAACTCAAGCCATCTCCTTTGCCTGATGTTGAGTTCTTTTTGTGTGAAAATGTATTTAAAACTCTTGTGGTCCGTATAAATCTCACATCTCTCTCTATAGAGGTAATTCCTCTATATTTTTAGAGTAAAGATTACGGATGCTAACTCAAGATCATGAGTTGGATGATTTTTCTTATGAGTCTTCAACTATCTTGATGAATAAGAAATAACTTTATCGTTTTTCATAAGGATGCAACCCAGCTCATTCTTTGATGCATCTCTATATATTACAAATCCACCACTTTTAGATGGAAGAGTCAAGATTGGAGCATTGACCAATCTTCTTTTCAATTCTTAGAAGCATTTTCTACATTCTTTTTTCCACAAAAACATAACTCCTTTATGTGTGAGCTTGGTTAGCGGGTTAGCCAGTCATGCAAAATTCTGAACAAAATGTTGATAGTGACCTGCTAAGACAATAAAACTATGTACCTCAGTTATGTTTGTTGGCATGGTCCTTTCTTGGATTTCCATTGTCATTGCAAGATCAACTAGGATTCCATCCTTAGAGACAATATGGCCTAGAAAAGAAACTGATTGAAGCCAGAATTCTCACTTGTAAACCTTCCCATATAATTTATTTCTTCTAAGAGTTCTCAGAATAACCCACAAGTGATTCTCATGGTCTTCATAGATTTTTGAGTATATAAGGATATCATCGATGAATACCACAACAAAGTTGTCAAGATATTCCTTGAGAACTTTATTGATTAAATCCTTGAAAGTAGAGGGTGTATTTGTCAGTCCAAAAGGCATACTGTAAACTCTTAATGCCCATACCTGGTCTGAAATGTTGTCTTAGGTATATCTTCATTCCTCACATGCAACTGATGATATCCGGATCGAAGGTCAATCGTCAAAAAAGGTATTCAGCTCCATGAAGTTGATTAAATAAATCATCAATTTGGGGAAGATGATACTTATTCTTTTTTTAATAGCATTGATTTCCCTGTAATCAATGCAAAGCCTCATGGATCCATATTTCTTATTAACATAGAGGATAGGGGCTCCCCATGGAGAAACACTAGGTCGAATAAGTCCTTTTTCACTCAAATACTCTAGTTTTTTCTTTAGCTCTACTAATTCCACAGTGGCCATTCTATAGGGATTCTTTGATATAGGTCTTTCACCAAGAATTATATCAATAGAGAACTCAACTTCCCACTCTAGATGATGTCCAGGTAAATCCTCTAGAAATACATCAATATACTCTTGCACTATGTTCACATATTCAATTTGAAGATTCTTTTCCTCACCTATAGATATTATTTTATCTTCTTCTCCAATTATTGCATTCATTAGAGCTATTGGGGGTGGTTCTAGATAAGAATTAGGTTGTGAGGTTGCTGCTCTAAATATAAGGGATTCTATACCATTTTCAATAATTGTAACTTCCTTCTTCTTACAATAAATCATCTCATAATTATTTTACAAAAAATTAATATCGAGAATAATATCAAATTCAGTCATTATTATGTTGACAAGGTTAGCAACTAAAGAATGTTTTGGTGTCTGGAGGGGGACTAGTTGACATGCATTTGTTTCAATGATACATACCTTGGGAGTTTTGACTGGAAACTCCTTTATTAAATCAAATTGGACATATCTAATTTTCTAGGAAAACTGAGAAGAAATAAATGAATGCGATGATCCAGAATCAAATAAAGTGTTGGATAAGTTTGAGGAAATAATTAAAGTACCTACCACCACATCATTAGGAACTTCATCCTCTACAGTTGTAATCGCATAAGCTCTCCCTTGCTCTCTTAGCCTTCTCTGACTCAAGTTTCCTTAGATATTAGGATACTCATTTTCATAGTGTACCATATCTCTATAATTGTGGATTTGAATATCATTGAATTGTTTCGTCCCCTTTCATTCATCAGATCGATGACCCTTTTCTCCTCAGTTATAGAAAACTCCCATTCCTTTCAAGCATTTCCCAAGATGATTATTTCCACAGTTCTCACATAATGGGAATATCTTTGTTCCCTTGATATTCTTTGGTGCTTCTCCTTTTCCTTTGTTATCAGAGTATCTCTTCTTATCTTGGTTTCCATTGAAAATATTTCATCTAGAAAATTCCTTCTCTCTTTTGATGGAACTTGATACAATTTCATTATACAATGAAAATGATTGAGAATCCAGTTCCCTTCGAAGACTTGGCTTAAGACCATCAAAGAAATTATCAATCTTGTCTACTATGTCACGTATGTAATCTACGGCATACCTAGACATCCTTGTGAAGGTATCCTCATACTCTACAACAATTTCTTCTTCCCTTTCTTTTATATCAATTAATTTCCTCTTCATTTCATTTCATTGCCCACGTGGAAAATATTTTTTAAATTATAATTCCTTAAAAGTCCTCCATTCCATATCTTCTATTTCTTCTTCCTCCATGGTATTTTGGATCAAAGACCACCATTGACCTGCTTCAACCTTGAGACAATATACTAAAGGCAATACCTTCTCATTTTCATTGCATCTTAATTCCATGAATATCTTTTCAAGTGACTTGATCTACTTATCAGCTACCATCAGATTAGTAGTCCCACTAAAATATGGGGGCTTATATTGCATGAAACTATCCAACACAGGTGTAGCATGGTTATTCATCACAACCAGAGAAAGTTGTCCCAATATAGTCATAATCTGATCTACTCCGACATTAACTATGTTGACTTGCTCAGTGGGGAAATTCCTACATTTCAGATGAGTATTGATTCCCCTTCTTCCATCAGGCACCATTTATAAATAATGGCACACACTAGATTAGGGTATGAACCGTAATGTATAATCATAACTTAACAAAATACTTATCATAAATTCATATTCAACACAGGGCTAATCCAATAATCATAAAAATGGTTTCTTTGAAGAATAATTTGCATTTCAATCCTTCATAATGGATTGTAAAGAAAACATGAATTATCCTAAGCATATCCCATGTGAGTGTCGTAACCAAGAGTGAAAAAAGGACCGTTGTTATGTACCAGGATACCCTGGGTCAAACCCGAAACTCTTGGTCAGAGCTTTCACTCCTAGGTACATCTGTGCCAGATCCACCTCTACCTGCTCGTATCCATACAGGGGTGTATTTGCTAGAAAGATTCACATAATCTATTACTTACCAAAATAACATGATATTCTTGTATGTTTAACCTCAAATAATACCTTAGGTCTTTGTTCCCTGTTATATATTTCATTCTCTAGTTTCCAATTTTCATACAAAACTTCCTTTGATATCAACTATAACACCCCGACCCCACTAGATTGGAGCGGGTGCATTACATGTGATATTGGCATGGTAAGAAGGAATGAAAATCCAAAAGGAAAGATCATTTTAGTAGTCTTGATGAAACAAGATACATATATGTAACTCAAATTACATTGGAAAAGGTTAAAAAATACAATACATTACAAAAACTAAAAACTACAACCACAAGAACTTAATAAATGATCACCTCTTCATCACCTGTTGACGGTAAACAATGAATGGGGTGAGCTAAAATGCTTAGTAAGGGTCACGAATAGTGGAATTATGAATACAATAATAAGTGAATCATAATCAATCTCACATAATCAATATGGCATGGTGAATAAATGAAAAACTAATTCCATTAATAAACTGATAATGAAATTGCATCCATAGATTTTTTCATAGTGAAAACCTCATGGATAATAATAACTGATAAGGAAAAAACAGAATTCTTATTAATTGGATGTCATGTATCAAGAAAATGAAACCATAATACTATAAAGACGGTTTAGTTTTATGGGTTTAAACCCGTCTGATTTTTGGAAACTGTAACACTCCAAGCTTCCATGGTACGCTTCTCGTTGAATAATAGAGCAGTGTGTGTCGTACGCAACCTCGAGTTCTAACACACCGTGACCAATCAATGTAGCCGTTATGAATAGTAATACCCACTTTTTTAAATTATATAAATTTTATATTTCAAAATGGAATTCATTTTTGGATTAGTAATATCAAAATTAGCCTATGTTGGATTTTTGGTATTTTTCTGAGAACTTCCAATTTTCGATGAATAGTGAAAAATACTTAAAAAACATTTTTAATCAAAAATAATTGATAGTGATAAATTATAATATTGAGTGGTTTTAAAGTATAATTAGAATATAATTTTACCATTTTATCCAATGGCGTTCATTAGAATTAATTTCACTTTGAAATTGGACATAAACAATTGTCAGTCTTTTGATTGATATTGTTTCTTAAAAACACGCTATTTGTTTTGACAATGGAAATTAATTATAAAATTAATTAATGAAAATTATATGTTTGTACTTTTTAAAAATATACATCATTTTTTAATTCAGAATATCAATTATAGTTTAGGGTTAATGTTTTGTATTGTTCTGAAAAACTTCGATTTTTGATGAAAAGTAAAACCACTAAGTGGTAGTTAAAAAACTTCTTTTTCATTTAAATGAAATTTTACCACCTCTGTGATTTTAATTTCAAAAATCCGACATACATAATTGTCATTAGGAAGTAAAATGTGGTTCAATGGGATTAAAATAATTTTTGTGAATAGTAACTTTTAAGTTCTATTAATCGCAATTAAAGTTAATTAGTGTAATTTAAGGTAAATATAATGATATAATAATATGAAATTACCTTTACACTTGTCCTACACATATTGGATGATTCAGGGCCGACCAAGACAATCCATGGGTCAACTTGGGAGCCCCATGGAGCCACTTGGGTAAGAAAATGACATTAATACCTTTTATTTAAAGTAAAAATAAAAATGTCACAAACATGCATTATTTAACTAAAACTTTTTTTACAAGGGGTAATACAAGTTATCTTTTCGACTATAAATATCCATTGGAAATATAAAAATATTTCCTATATCATGGTAATTTTTTTATAATTTTTAGGCGTTATATAAATAAATTTATTTATGACACCATGATGATGCAGCGATTACCTCATTAATTAACGATTTAAATAAAATGAAATGATAATGTAAAATATAAGACTTACACTTGTCTAAAACCTATTGGATGGATGTATTTAGAACCCTTATCACCTTATCCTAGAAATATATCATTTTGGGACCTTTAAAATCCGAAAAGAATTTCATAATAAAGTAACATTTCATGACTTTCCAAAAGAGCCCTTCCTCTCCTCTTATAAAAGGCCCCCGCCTCTACCACCTTATTCACTCCTTAATATCCATTTGGCTCGGACAAACTCTGCCCAAATACTCTATAAACATCCCTCTCTTACTCCTAGAAGCCTCAATTTGGGTAGATGTCTTCCTAAGGAAGCCTTTGGCTCAAATCAAAAAGAGTTTCTCGATTTTAATGTAATGTTTTCTCTTGTGTTCTTTTGTTTTATTTTGCTTCTCCAACCCCTTAAACTCTTTTTATTCCTTTATTTTGTAACAAAACCAGTATCTTCAATATACTAGGATGTTTTTATGAGAATTATTTTATTTACACTTACACACACCTTCGTCTAATGGTTAAAGAACATACTGTTTTTATGGGTGGCGAATTACTGCCTCGCGAAACGATGATTGTTCAATCTTCTTTTAACACCTCTCATGGTGGCCATTAAAATGTCACTATATTTATATATGATTTATATTATGTTTATATTTTCTTTATGCTTATTTATTTTTAATTTATGGAATACCTTTATTATTTCCATTATGGGTAAACGTGATAATTTCATTTTAGGAAGTGCTGACAACCGCCCCCTCAAAGTGATTTGAATCATTAATGCCATATGTGGGGCGTATAAAGGATGGAGTAAATGATATTATATATGATATTATACTGGAATTATAATATACCATTATATCATGATGATTTCCTTCCATTAAATATGAAATAGAAATGAAAGTATCGTTCATGCGTACGAACAGCTTACTGTCTCCATGAACGGTGCATTTCATTTCTTACATCTAAATGGTATGTAATATTATGAATTCATGTATATGCTGGATATATATGATATATATGATATCTAAATCATGAATATAATTCTGGATATAATTGATATTTTACCACATGAACAACTTGAAGTTATAAGAAGTTTATTTTACACTCAAGTACCAAAGATCGACAAAATGACCGTTATTAACTTAAATAATTAAATAATGTTCATAAAATGGTAATAAGTGATATAAAAGGAATAATTAAAATTAAAAATGTTCTTAATCAAGTATAAATTAACTCTAGTTTATTATTCAGGAGGTTAAAGAATGATCGAGTCAAGTCGGACATGAGGTAAGGGACTTCGTCTCAATCTCCTTTCATTGAGGCATATTTTTTTTATACACAAATTTCCTTTATACGGTGTATAAACCCCTTTGACTTTTACTTTTATTCAAAAGGAATATTTTTATGCGAAGCATTTTTACTAAATGACAAAAGGAATGTTTTGTCTTAAGTATGCGGCGACAACAACTTCTCTGCTGTCGTGACCATTATTTGAGTTTCAGCTTCCTCTACAAGCCATAACTTTTTAAAAAAAATGAAAAATAAATACCAAGTTTTACTTTTATTTTATTTTGGTATTGAAAATGGTTTTATTATATCAATGTGTTGTATTGATAACTTGTGACTGAAATTTTGAAATTTTATCTTTCCTTTATGCATGTTTTATGTGATACGATTATGTTATGGTTTATGATATGTTTAAACCTGTTCATATAAGGAATGCATTGGACTTAATAAGTGATGGGTAGATCCCGCTATAGCTCCTCGATGCATCGGTAGGTCTCATGAGGCAAACTAGTTTTTTGGCATGAGGCCTTGAAAAAATCTTATTTGTAGTCTTGGCACTAGGCCTTGGCAACGTGGTTATGATAGTCTGGCATTATGTATTTCATCATTATGAAAGTGGTTATTGATATTTTATGTGATTATTCGACTAGTAGAATATCCATGTGAATAATTAAATTGCATTATTTTTTTTTTATTATTGCCATATTATGCTGAAGTTCATGTTTAAAAGGCTTTTGTTTTAGTTATACATTGACTTAAATGTTTATGTTTATTTATGAAAGTTTCCGCTATATTGTTATCCTTACTGAGCATCTGAGCTCACCCCTTTCAATGTTTTATTTCTCCCAGGATGTGAAGAAATATTTTATGACTGACCTGAAGGGATAGTCTTAAGGGGATATGAGTGTGGACTATGGATACCATGTTATTTTATTTTTTCACTTTATGATATAATGTAACATTTATGAATGTATCTAGTGTTTCCAAGGCTACTAAACTAATCGGTCTTTCGAGACTTGATCTTTTGTGATCATGCCAATGTTACATAATAATGCACCGACTCTAGGTAACTGGGGTCAGGGCATTATAGTTGGTATTAGAGGTAGTTTAGTACTAACCTTAGAAGCTAAATTTAGATAAACTCTGATTAGATTACATTGATCTAAGATAGAAATTGAGGATTAGTATAGAATAACTTCCTAGAATTTTGGTATTATAGTGATTTTTTGAGTTTTTAGAGCAATACATCCCTATCGAGATACAAGTATGTAGAGGCGGCTCTGGCACAGATATACCTAGGGGTAAAACCCGAAAACACTGCTATGAGCTTGACTCGAATGGGAACCAGTGCACGACAATGGGCCTTGCTGCACTCTTGGTTATGACACTCCCAGGGGATATGCTTAGGATAATTCTCATTTTATTTACAAACAATTATGAAGGGTTTATGAGTATATAATTCCTCAAGGAAAACATTTTTTTGGTTATGGATTACATCCATAAACTGTTCAATTTATGTTAAGTGTTTTACAAGTATGGAATTATATATTTTGATTCATAAACTGATCTAGTTTATGACATTATTTAGAAATGATTCCTAATGGAAGGAATGGAAACGGTATCAATGCACGCACTCCATGTAGGGATTTCCCTCCTGCTCAAGATAATTATAGTGGAGATGGTGATGGAACTGGTTCTGATCATCTTATCACCATATTGGGGAAACTTACTCAGGTTATGAATAATAACCTTACTCATATGGATCAACCTGATCTGCAATGTGGAGGATCAATGTTAGACCGCTTCTTGAGGCAACAACCACCAACATTCAATTGGAGTACAAATCCCTTAGTATATGAACAATGGATAAATTCCGTAGAAAAAATATTTCATGCCTTGGTGAGTAGTGAAAGGGATAAAGTTTTCATGGCAGTTTATCGCGTCACTAGAGATGCTGATCAATGGTGGTCATTGATACAAAACACGAAGGATGATGATGAAGTATCAAATATGGAATAGAGGGAGTTCAAAGAGGTTTTCTTAGAAAAATACTTTCCATGTGACCATCGAGCAGATATGGAAAGGCAATTTCTGAGTCTAGGGAAAAAGGAGGATGATAATGTCGCAAAGAATGAGTTTAACTTTTCAAGGTTAGCGAGGCATGCAGCAGATTATATAAATAACCCAAGAAATAATATTGATCGTTTCTTTGATGGGTTAAAATCGTTTCTCCGTCGAGCATTAGTATCACAATCTTTCTCAACGTACGAAGATATAGTCTTGTATTATATCAAGATAGAAAAGGAATTCTCAAAATCTTATGACAATAAATTAAAGCAAGAGAAGAAGAGAACGGTGGGACAAGAGACAGATAAAGGGGAAAAGGGATAGAAGTATTTTCCATTATGCGATAATTGTGGGAAGAATCACCTCGGTACGTGCCTAAAAGGAATGAGAGTTTGTTATAAATGTGGAGAAAAAGGTCACCAGGCTCGTGATTTCAAGGTAAAGAAAGAGGATATCAATGATGAAGGCAATCATATTTTTAGTATGTGACAATAAGAGAAACTTTACTTTGTTTGGGGAATATGATGAATTGATTTTGAAATTAGAGACCTTTTGGAGATAGTATGGACAGAGGTATTTTGGATAACTATAAATGTTGGAATGGATTAAGTTTGACTTTTGATAGTATTTTTTAAGGTTAAAACGTTTCTGATGATTATTTTTCGAATATTATAATACTATAGTTTTAGGAAAAGGACAACCTGCATGTCGGGGGATAACCCGTCGCGTCGGACAAAGCTGCAGGAATCGAACCCACAACCATAGTGTGGAAGGCCTTTATTACCTACCACTAGCCTACAGGAAGTCCTTGGTTATTAAAAAATAGTTTTCCTAATTTAAATGGTATGTGTTAATATTTGGAACCTTGCGCGATTAGGATAAATATAATATTTTTTAGTTCTATTACCTTTTGGAGTGAAAGATGATTTTGTGGTAGAAATTAGTTGAAGGTTGAAACTCTACTTGTCAGGTATATATATATATATATACCTATCTCTTATTCTATGAAGAAATTAATTCTTAAACTTTAGGAAATGGATATTAAAAAAATGTGTTATCCTAATACCTTATGTTTTATTGAACTGATGATATTTTAAATCAACATAGATTGAAGGCTTTGAGGCCCTCAATTTTACACTTGTTTTTTATTGATGACCTCAATCACTCCCTACATATATTTATGTTTTTCCTCCAATTATATGTCTCTAATTTCCACCAATGTTTTCCTAATCGAGACCATAATTTGGTGGTGACTTTTTCATTTCCTTTTACCTCTTATTAAAGCTAAATTTTATTAACCTTATTTCCGATGTGGGTTTTCCACAAATGTATTTTCTATTTCCAACCTTTTATTTTCAAAGAACATTTTCAAATTGCGAGGACGCAATTTATTGAAGGAGGGGATAATGTAACACCCCAAGCTTCCATGGTATGCTTCTCAATGAATAATAGAGTAATGTGTGTTGTACGCAACCTCGAGTTCTAACACACTGCGATCAGTCAAAGTAGCCATTATGAATAGTAATACCCAATTTTTGAAATTATAAAAATTTTATATTTCAAAATGGACTTAACTTTTGGATTCATAATATCGAAATTAGCCTATGTTGAATTTTTGGTATTTTTCCGAGAACTTCCAATTTTCGATGAATAGTGAAAAATACTTAAAAAAACATTTTTAATCAAAATAATTTATAGTGATAAATTATACTATTGAGTGGTTTTAAAGTATTATTATAATATAATTTTACCATTTGATCCAATGGTGGTCATTAGAATTAATTTCACTTTAAAATTGGACATAAACAATTGTCAATCTTTTGATTGATATTGTTTCTTAAAAACACGCTATTTGTTTTGACAATGGAAATTAATTATAAAATTAATTAATGAAACTTATATGTTTGGAATTTTTTAAAATAGAAAACATTTTTGAATTCAGAATATCAATTCTAGATTAGGGTTAATTTTGTGTATTGTTCTAAAAGACTTTGATTTTTTATAAATAGTGAAACCACTAAGTGGTAGTTAAAAAATTGATTTTTCGTTTAAATAAAATTTTACCACCTCTATGATTTGAATTTCAAAAATAAAACATACATAATTTTCATTAGGAATTAAAATCTGGTTCAATGGGATTAAAATAATTTTTGGTGAATAGTAACTTTTAAGTTCTATTAATCGCGATTAAAGGTAATTAGTGTAATTTAAGGTAAATATAATGATATAATAATATAAAATTACCTTTACACTTGTCCTACACTTATTTGATGAGTCATGGAATACCAACACAATCCATGGGTCAACTTGGGGTCCCCATGGAGCCACTTTGGTAAGAAAATGACATTAATACCTTTTATTTAAAGTAAAAATAAAAATGTCACAAACTTGCATTGTTTTACTAAAACAACTTTTACAAGGGGTTATACAAGTTATTTTTTCGACTATAAATATCCATTAGAAATATAAAAAGATTTCCTACATCATGGTAATTTTTTTATAATTTTTAGACATTAAATAAATAAATATATTTATGACACCATGATGATGCAGCGATTACCTCATTAATTAATGATTTAAATAAAATGAAAAGATAATGTAAAATATAAGACTTAGACTTGTATAAAACCTATTGGATGGGTTTATTTCGAACCCTTGTCACCTTATCCTCGAAATATATCATTGTGGGACCTTTATAATCCGAAAAGCATTTCATAATAAAGTAACATTTCATGACTTTCCAAAAGATCCCCTCCTCTCCTCTTATAAAAGGCCCACACCTCTACCACCTTATTCACACCTTCAAATCCATATGGATCGGCAAAACTCTACCCAAATACTCTCTAAACTTTCCTATCTTACTACTAGAAGCCTCAATTTGGGCAGAAGTTTTCCCAATGAAGCCTTTGGCTCAAATCAAAAAGAGTTACCCGATTATAAGGTAATGTCTTCTCTTGTGTTATTTTGTTTTGTTTTGATTCTCCAACCCGATAAACTCTTTTTATTCATTTATTTTGTAACAACACCAATATATTCAATATACTAGGATGTTTTTATGAGAATTATTTGATTTACACTTACACACACCATCATCTAATTGTTAAAGAACATATTGTTTCGGTGGGTGGTGAATTACAGCCTCACGAAACGATGATTGTTCAATCTTCTTTTAACACCTCTCATGGCCGCCATTAAGATGTCACTATATTTATATATGATATATATTATGTTTATCTTTACATTATTCTTCTGTATTTTTCATTTATTTCATACCTTTATGATTTCCATTGTGGGTAAACGCGGTAATTACATTTTAGGAAGTGCGGACCACCACCCCCTCAAAGTAATTTGAATCGTTAATGTCATATGTGGGGAGTATAAAGGATGGAGTAAATGTTATTATATATGATATTACACTGGAATTATAATATACATTTATATCATTATGATTTCATTCCATTAAATATGAAATAGAAATGAAAGTAGCGTTCATGCATACGTACGGCTTACCGTCTCCATGAACGGTGCATTTCATTTCTTACCTCTAAATATTATGTAATATTATAAATTCATGTATATGCTGGATATATATGATATATATGATATCTACATCATGAATATAATTCTGGATATAATGGATATTTTACCACATGAACAACTTGTAGTTATAAGAAGTTTATTTTTGGCTCAAGTACCAAAGATTAACAAAATGACCGTTATTAACTTAAATAATTACATAACATTCATAACATGGTATTAAGTGATATAAAAGGAATAATTAACTTTAAAAAGGTTCTTAAGAAGGTAGAAATTAACTCTGTTTTATTATTCAGGAGGTTAAAGAACGATCTAGTTAAGTCGGACACGAGGTAAGGGACTTTGTCTCAATCTCCTTTCATTGAGGCGTATTTTATTTTATACACAAATTTCCTTTATATGGTGTATAAACCCCTTTGACTTTTACTTTTATTCAAAAGTAATATTTTTATACGAAGCATTTTTACTAAATGACAAAAGGAATGTTTTGTATTATGTATGCGGCGACAAAGAATTCTCCACCGTCGTGACCATTATTTGAGTTTCGGCTTCCTCTACAAGCCATAACTTTTTTTTAAAAAATGAAAAATTAATACCATGTTTTACTTTTATTTAATTTTGGTATTGAAAATGGTTTTATTATATCAATGTGTTGTATTGATATCTTGTTATTGAAATGTGGAAATGTTTTGTTCACTTTATGCATGTTTTATGTGATATGTTTATGTTATGGTTTATGATATGTTTAAACTTATTCATATGAGGAATGCATTGGACTTAATAAGTGACGGGTGGATCCCGCTATAGCTCCTCGATGCATCGGTAGGTCTCATGAGACAAACTAGTGTCTTGGCACAAGGCCTTGACAAAATCTTATTTGTATTCTTGGCACGTGGCCTTGGAAACGTGGTTATGATAGTCTGGAATTATGCATTCCATCATTATGAAAGTGGTTATTGATATTTTATGTGATTATTCGACTAGTAGAATATCCATGTGAATAAGTAAATGGCATTATTTCAATTTATTATTTCTATATTATACTAAATTTAAAGTTTAAAATGCTTTTTTTTAGTTATACATTTCCTTAAATGTTTATGTTTATTTATGAAAGTTTCCGCTATATTGATATCCTTACTGAGCATCTGAGCTCACCCCTTTCGATGTTTTATTTTTCCCAGGATTTGAAGAAATATTTTATGACTGACCTGAAGGGATAGTCTAAAGGGGATATGAGTGTGGACAATGGAGACCATGTTATTGTAATTTTTTACATTATGGTGTAATGTAACATTTATGAATGTATCTAGTGATTCCAAGGATACTAAACTAATCGGTCTTTCCAGACGTGATCTTTTGTGATCATGTCAATGTTATGTAATAATGCACCGACTCTGGGTAACTGGGGTCGGGGCGTTACAGAAACAAATTCGAAGGGTTAGTCGCCAACTGTTTTGTCTCATGAGACCTACCGATGCATCGAGGGGATGTAGTGGGCCCCAATCACCTCTACATTCAAGTAATTATTTATACATATATTCAAAATAAGAGAAATATGACTTTACATTATCCGTATAGAATATAGGATAGGGATTCATCAATATTTCCATAGTCAAAAAACATTCAAAATAAATATCATATGTAATGTAGAATACGGCTTAGAAAATACTCATATCCATATTTTGAGAATATGGAAATTGAAATGTAAAATAATGTCAATTGAAAATTGATCTCAAATGGGTAGTAGTTACACCACATAAGAAATAGTTGGTGCACAATACTATGCAAGTCACAACAAAGTGAAAATTGATACGAAGCTCATTACTACGTTGTAATCAATTGAGTCATATGAACAAAAGTTAAAAACCACCAAATGAATAACATAACACCATGAATATCAAGATGATAATGATAACATATATCAAATGTTTGTACACCTATACTTCATATAAGAAATAAGAGGTGAACAGTGGAAATCCCACAGAATTGAAAGTGAGATGAGAGAACCCCTTACAAACATTTCCGCATTGTAACGAGTGTTATTGTGAGGGAATAAATAAGAGGTAAAGGGTATCCCATTATTTATATGTCACATGTTCAGTATAGGATATGTGAAAAAACATACCCCATAATTACAAATTAAAAATAAAAGAGCACAACATAGGGGAGATTCTTGAACAAAAGTGAGAGAGAGGATCTCTTACATTTTGCTTGAAGGTGTTCTTGACTTGTTATTAAAGACCTTAATAAATAAATTAGGAATATTAATTCATAATTAAAGAGTATATTCTATATTTAAATTATTTATTATAACCCTTTTTATTTCATTCAAGGCCTTTTTTATTAGTTATAAGGTTCAATTTCATTGTTCGGGCTTGTTTGATCACTTGGTTTTTAAATATCGGTTCACTTGTATTCATGTTCGGATAAATATGAAATATTGAAGTGGTTGTCCAGAAATGAAATTATATGATATTATTGAACATATTTGAGATTACATGGTTTTAAATTTAATTTTTTTACTTAGATTGAGGTTGAATTATTATATGTATAACCTTAGTGACAACTGTTTTGGTTAATCGGTGGGTTTGATTACAATAAACATGTTTTTCTTTATAACTTAATACCATTTGTAAAAAAGTAATACAAAACTAAAATAAGATATATTACATATATAATAATCTGTTTATACCATAACACAAATGGTTTCATGACCATAATTAAGGTTTATAATAGAAATTGACAAACGGTTGTCCTTAAATGTGCTAAATTAGCATATCTCAACGGTGCTTTCATTTCATCCAAATAAAGGGAGGGGAAAGCATAGAAGATAATGAAATATCCCATTAGCATAAAAAAATTCCATTTCATGTATCTTACTTGAGTTATCATACTATTTGGGTGAATTTATGTGAGTAAAGAAACAAAAAAGAAATGATCTTAAAAGTAATGGAGGAATTGAACAGAGGAATTTACCTCTTGAGACTTCTTCCTTTGAGAACCTTTTAAGGGGAGATGTTTTGGTATTTTGAAGATTATAGGTGTTTTTGGATGTGGGGGAGGATCTTGGGGAGATATTTGGGGATAATATTGGCATGGAACAAGGCTTTATAGGAGTGGAGGGAAGAGGGAGTAAAGGGGGGTTTTATAGAGGAGAAGAGAGGGGAGTTCTCAGTATAATATTCATTAATTTATTATTTCTCCCCAAGACAAGGAATAGTGATTATTCCATGACCAAGAATAGTAATTTTATAATTTTAATATGAATAAATTGGGCTTACATAATCATATCATCATCAATGACTCAATTAATCCATTATTTAGCATTTATTGTGAATTATCGGATTTTACTATTCATCAAAAATTCAAGTATTTCAGAAAAATACCAAAAAATCACCATTACCATTTTTCGACATGTAGAATCCAAAAACGAAGAACATTTTTCAAAAAAAATCCTAAATATGATTAATTAAATTTTTAATTAAAATCATTATTTAATCGAAAAAATATAAACACTTAAAATATGTTTCTTCATTTTTAAGGTTCTTAAATTCATTTATACACTCAAGGGTATAGATACCATTCATAAGAGTCATATGAATATTCATAAGGGAAATTTACTATTCATAAGGGTAGATTACTATTCACTAAAAATTAAGTTAATTCCATCAGACTCTAAATATCATCTTGAACACAACTCTGTATGTCAGATTTTTAAAATTAAAATCGTAGAGCTGACAATTTTAAAATTAATGGCTAGGTTATGGATATCTCTTATAATTAACCATGTTTTTTTCCATAGAGGCTGAGTGATTCAAGAAATATAGTCTATAACTAGAATGTATTTAAGAGAAACATACCATGCAGTGTTTAGGGTGCTACAATATGTTTTCCTAACTCTAATTCTCAAGGTTTCTACTAAAAATTCTCTATGATAACTATGAATACCTTATCCCAACTATAATAGAGCCTATGGTTAATATATTTCATTAAAAATAGATAAAAGTGATCATATCACAAGGCACTAAATTGTTTAGTAGTCTTGGTAAACTATATAAATTCTTGAATCTTAGAATAAATTTGAAAACATAAAATAAAATATTGTATTTTCTTTGAGATCAACATCATTCTCTCTATAATTCCCATGTATATTAATCATAGTACACTTACTGAAATTTTTTGTAAAAGATACATAAGAATGGGTGATCTTAGATTCTCTATAAGGGAATATGTACAGCGGAAGGTAAATAAGGAATGAATAATAATGATTAAATGATGATCAAATAATTCTATATAAATAATCACATGAGATTGAAACTTCTCAATTGATATGATAACTATTTTGTATAATCAAATGGACATAAACTATTTATTTCATAATGATTGAATGCATAATGAAGGAATTTATAATGATGTATATTTAAAACGTACTACCAAGGCCTTAATCGAATGAATCTTACATAAATAGAAAAGTCCTTATCCAAATACCCAACTTGTTTTGTCTCATGACACCTACTGATTTTTTGAGGGGATGTGTAATTTTTTACCCCACCTAATGCTTAATAATTCCAATTCATTCATCATATGAATAAACAATATGACTTAATTAAATTTCCATAATAATCAAAAACTACCCATATTGGAAGAACTAGAATAAATAATATCATCTATTTAACGAGTCAAATGATCATAATCCATCCACAGAAATATATCAGATGTTTTCAGTAGGTTATATCCTAAATAAAACATAAAATTCCTAAATTTATCTTTTCATATATGAAAATACTTTTAAAAGATCAATTGAAATTTTCTTAAAGCAAATGCCCTTTTTATTTTGAAATAACATATTTAAAATAAAAATAAATTCCAAATAAATTAAAAATAAAAATGGAAAACATTAAATAAATATTCAAAGAAAATATTATTCTTAATGGTGGTAAAATTATTTTGAACCGTGTATTTTAAAACAAATATTTTATTCAAACCTTCGGTAAAGAGAAACCTCTTCTGGAATAAGAAAATAATATTACATTTAAAAAAACTGTAAAAATTAAAACATACGTAGAATAAAATTCATAATTTATTGGGGAATATTAAAAACATTCTTAAAAACATATTTAATAAAATATAGATATATAATAATGAAATTCCCAACTAAATAGATATAAAATTTGGTTCTTCTTAAAAATATATGTATCTTGAGTATATAAAGAGAGGAAAATGAAAAGAAAAATTTAATTTCTAGAATTATCTATAAAATAATAAAATATATGGGTTTAAATATAGAATTATTATATAAATCCCTTAATTTAAACTTGAAACATATACTTTCTTGAAAAAGGATGAGATTGTAAATAAACCATTACCACATTAGTAACTTTCTAATCAAAACCCCTTGGGAAAAATAATTTGATTTGTAAAATTGAATACCATGAAATAAGAGGGATTTTTGATATAAAATGTAAAATTATTAGTATATATTCCTCATAAACATAAATAGGTTCATAACATCAAATATTTTTCTACAAAACAATATTGTGGTGAAAAACCCTTACCTCATGTCCAACTTTCTTTATATGTGATTTTTACCACCTGTATAATTAAATTAAATTAAATCTATAATAATTATATAATTAAACCATATACATAATTATAATATCATATACTATCCAATTATGACAATTAACACCCATTTATGAATAATTATTTGTTAAAATCCATGTTTCTGATTGTTAACTATTTCATTTTTTCATGTATGTTTTGGTCCAGTGATTTTGGTCCTTTAATATTTCTCATGGTTATATTATCTAAATAATTTTAATAATTATATAAATAGTATATATATTCCCTATATATATATTTATTTATATTTATAATAATCCTTTAAAAGAATACCTGAAAAACGAGTCATATTGCTTCGAGGAGGTGGCAGTCCACACATACACACGAGCGACATTATAAAATTTTATAGGTGTGAGGATAAGAAGTTAAATTTTATATCATATTTAAAGGATAATAATTATTTCATTATTGTTATATATTTTCATTATTTCCATATTTATAACCATCCAATTAAAATGGTGATGAAAAATGAATTACACCGCTATGTGGAGATGATAAGTCGTACACATGCATGAATAGTGTTTTTTTCTTTCCATGTGATAAAAAAGAGATATAAATGGTTTTAAAATGATACTAATAACATATAATTAATTTAATGGAACTATATTTATTATTTTATGATATTTAAAATATATTTATGGAAATTATAAGAGGAAATAAAATTGAAAGTGTCTGTAAAAATGATTACCTCTTCTTTAGGAGACCTCCTTTATATGCCTTATTAAGTACCCATGTAACAGTATTTCCAGAAAACCATAAACACAAAATAATTGATACCTAATTTCAGAAGATAATTGGGAAGGTTTTTTTTTGATATATTTGGCTCAAAGTGGTATAAATAAGATATAGGATGGGTTCACATTAATTAGTGTAGTAAAGGACACAAATGGAAATAATAAAAATATTAAACTATTATAAATTCATTTTCATGTGAAAGTGGAACCATTTTTAAATAATTTGGTATCTAATATAGTTTTTTATTTACATAAATTCAAATAAACAAATTTTGATAGGTTTAATTGGTATTATAAACCTTATATTTTGGTTTAACCCCTTTCTTATCCAATGTTAACCTCAATTACGGTAACAATATTTTCAATATTAAAGGGTTATAATTTAACTTATAAGGTAAAACTTTCTCATTAATGTGCAAGGGATGAAATTATAGAAAATATTTCTTCATAATTTGTCTCTTAAAAACATTTTTATCATTTTTAAAAAAATTAATAAAATATTATTTATCATAAAATACAATTCCATTCATTTTAAGAACTATTTAGATCATTTGAATTTAAAGAAATAAAGACAACAATTTAATTATAATATAATTAATTTAGTCATTAATAATACAATATTATTAAAAACTAAAATTATTTTTTAACTATAATTCATCCCATATAATTTAATTTTAATGTTTTGGAAGTTATTTACTTTGATTTTTCCATTACCTCCAAAAACATTGTGTTAGCGTTGTATAAGTTTTTATGGTAATTAAATAGTCACAAAAAATTATTGATAAATTTATATAACAATAAATTCCATTACTCTAAAATTAACATTTAATATTCATTCAAAACTAATTTTTATCTATATGTGAACTTATTAAATAAATTTAAAAGAGAGTGACATTTTGGTGTTGTCCTCACTTAAAATATTATATATTTCACTATAAAAGTAAAACAAATATCCAAGTAGAAATATATTATAAAAATATATAATGATAAATAAACTAAACTCATAAGGTAAGGTAGAGAAAAAATTTAGGGTGTTTTAAATACTTTAACCTTATTTTTATCCTTAATTACATGATTTACCCTTGATTGTGGTGATAAGTTTTTACAATGGTTACAAGTCATAATGACCAAAAATAAAAGGTAAATATTTAAAAAAAATTAAAATAACTATTCCAAATATAGATTACATTTTTTAATATTCAATTCCGAGATGTTTTAGACATCAATTTTAATATTAATTCATAAAATGAAACAAAAATAGTTTTTAGAAAAATGTGTTTTAAACCAAAAAAATGAATATACACAGAAATAAAATATAATTTAAATTATTTTGGAGTTGTTATTATTTTAATTTAAAACCAAATAAAAAATAAATTAGTTAATTTAAATTACTTTATTTAAATAAAATAAGTGATATTTTTTTCAGAAATGAAATATTCACTATTCGTTGAAAAATAAAGAAATTTAGAAAATACCAAAAAATAACCCATATATAATATTAAAATTATGATTGAAAAAATTATATTAATTTTTTTAAAACTATTCATTAAATTTAAAGAAATAAATTATAATATTCTAGCAAAAAAAGTCAATAAAAATATTTTTTGAATAAAATTCATTTTTAAATTATAAAACAACCTCACTAAAAATTTAGTACTTGTTTGATAAGAATTAATCAATAAATTTGTATTGAGTTAGACCATTATACATATATTTAATAATGTAGTTACCCATATTTATACCCATCAATTAAACAGAAAGGTTATAATGGTCACATTAAAATACTAATATTTTTATAATATATCATAAATTACTTAAAGCTCGGTATTGTGTGTTAATAAATATATTGAGCATAGTATTCTTTTAAGATAAATTTTATGGTTGTCACAATACCTAATGTTAATAAATTATGCTACATATAAACAGGAATAATATAATATATTTCACACATCCATCCTTAATATTGAGATAATTAATGTTTGGATTGGTATGCCACTGATTGTGACAACCTTTATTTGGAAAACAATCATTCCTTTTAGTTTTACATTATTTCTAGTCAAAGAATGATTTTTTTTGATTATTTAAGAAAATTACTAGTGTATATGCATGATTAAATGATTTTGTAAGGTTAATTATGTATTTTAGGAAATTTTAGAAAATAGTGAATTCATAGTTGGGTGCACAATTCAAAGATCATGACAGTTAATCATACATTTTATGAAATTTTTTGAAATTAGGTAATGCATTGTTTAGTAAATAGTTAAAATACTATGAAATTAACCATTTATTTTTGTAAAATGTGGATAGTAGGTAAAACATAGTTCATTTTATGGTTTTATAACTATGTATTCTGACCATACATTCAAAAAAATGAATCAGATTTAAATTGATAATTTTATTCTTTTGTCCCCCACTAAGATCCAAACTAATTTTCCCCAAGATTAGTGATTCTTTAAATTGATTTCAAGTGACACCTACCATTTTATAATGAATCCATCGCAAGGATTGGATGTAGGGATGTCAATTTAATGGTAAGGGATCCTTGATATAATATCTTGGTTGATTTATATTTTTCTACCTCAATATCTATTTCTCTATCCCTTAGAAACTCTGATGTTTGGATTTGATCATTAATTAAATGATCTTAATATTAGATTTTTTTAATATGATTAAATGGATTGGATTTGAGATTTCATCATAAAATATTGATCTATGAAATCAGTGGATCTTTTATTAGGTTTTTGGATCTTATAATTTCTTTTAATGGTTTTGATTATTTGATATTTTTATTTTTGTGTCATTTTATTAAATTATCTTTATTTTTAATTTTCCAAAACATTAATTAAAGTTAATTTAAAAAACATTGAATATTAATTTATGCAAATGTATTTTTGAAATATGAAAATAATAAGAAATTAGTTTATTAAATCACTGCATTTACATTTAAAAAAATTATAAATATTAAAAAACCATGGTTTTTTGGTTTTAAATAATTATTTTTATGAAAATTATAGAAAATTAAATTTTAAAAAAAATAAATTTAAACTAATAGATTTTGTGGAAATTTATTTGAAAAACCTAATTGTATGGGGAACCCATATTTTGAATAGAATGGATAGATGGAAGTGTTAAATGAATAGATGTAAGGGATAAAGAAACAAACAAAAATGTTGGTTTTCTCATAGGGGATATAAACCATGACATATATTGGAATATCCATGAAGTTAAACTCCTAGACCGATAACAATTCATTTGGGGTGATAAAGTTATTATTTTTATGTGGAATTTTATTTATTACACATGATGATTCTAATATTTATAATATTTTATAAACATAATTTTATTTATTTTATAGTGATATAGATACCATTTTTAAAAAAGATTTTGGAGAACTGAGTTGGGGAGCCCATATCATGGAAAATCTTGGGTGATTTGGGTACAAAATGATATTCTATTTATGGTAAATGAATTTATAAAATTTTAATTTCTCAAATTTTTACTAATTTTTCTAAAATTGAAATCATTAATTATAATTGGATAGATTTCGTATGGGAATATAAGTGATATGTTTGGGATATTTATTCTAGTAAATCTGTACTCACACATACATTCATACCCTGATGTTCTTATAGATAGTCTAAATCATGAAACAATAAAAAAGAAAAATTGTTCATCAGTAATGGACCATAAAAACTATTGAGGAGGATATATGTGTTAGTGTACAATTCTATGTTTTATGGAGGAGTTATATATCTATTTAAGATAGCTGATAGTCTTATTAAGTGTTATTTTATTTTTTTAAGATACAAGGTTAATTTTGCTACTGCATTTTATTTAAATTTTAAATATTACATAAATGTGGATCTGTTTTTTATGAAAAATAAATTTTATATAAAATGTTATGTTATTTAATTTTAGGTAAAAACTTTTCCATAATAGTTTATTTTTATCACATAGTACAACTTTCTAGCCTCTGGCGATCGAGGGGTATGCTTGAGACTATGCGACACTCCCCAATTAGGTTCTTGAGATTTTTTTATTCAAGTTAGGGAATTAAAAAATAGTGTTAAATAATAGTTTTAAATTATTTCATCATTATTATATTGTAGGTGTGGAGATTATATATATCAAAATCTATATATACAAATAAAAATCCATTTCTAACATATTTCTATAGAAACACTAGTTTCCATGAAGATAGAGTAAAATAAGGAACTAAATATCACTATTAGGATTCATTTTTATAGTGATAGATAGTTTTATATAACCATAATGGGTTGATATAGGTGTTGTATTCATGAATAATTGTAGTCATTGATAGAAATGACATATAATTGAATTTATTAATGAAATTTATTTTATTACATGGGATAGGTTTTTAAAATGGTTGTAAATGGATTTTAATTTGGATGGTGGTTTTGAGAATATTTTATAAAGGGATTTCGTTGAAATTATTTTGGTAAATTTTTATAGAAAAATAAATTTGGAAAATAAAAGAATAGATAAAATTGAATAAATCCTCTTAAATAAAATATTTGAATATAAATTCATTGATGATATGTGATTTTAGTTATCTAAAACTCTTATAAGTTTCACATTAGTAATTTTCATGGAATTAATATATAGTGTGGTTATTTTCATAATTGTTATTTTTTTGGAATTTTATAAATAACTTAGTAAGAGAACATTCTCATTAATAGGGATCCTGGATCATATGATATTTCATTGAAATCATGATTATTTTTTAGACCAACCTAGAGATTACAAGGGATGTAAAAATGATATATTGGGAAAATTGGATAGAGACTTAGAGTATTAAAGGTATAATACTCCTATGTTAAAAGGTGATAGTTTGTTTTAAGAAGTTAGGGATTGGTTGGATGGGATCAAATGAATTTTCTATTTTTTAAGCATACTATATTCTTTAAATGTGTATTGTATTTCTTATATATTTTACAAAACAATATAAAGGTGGAATAATATGGAGTCATAGGTAAATATTCATGAATATAATTCATGGGTTTAGTTTCAAAAGTTATTTAGTTGTGAATTTTACGAAGATGTGTTATATTTTAATAAATATCAAGATACCCTAGACTATAAATTGGGTGATGTATTGGTACTTGAATAGGTGAATCACAATGTAGAGTTTGTTCATTTTGTACCAAATTTTGAAACCAATGACAATCAAAAGGCTTTGAGATTTAAGATGAAACTTTTACCACCATTTTTTAAACATTCATTTCTTTTTAACTTTTATAACTATTTTGAGGCAGTGATCAAAGTGTCTGTGGAAAAATTATGAATTTTAAAGGCCCATTGAAATTACTATTATTCTTAGGGAGTGAACTAGTTGTGATTCCATTAGTATGGAATTATGGTAAATTTTCGGTGAGGTTTTCCAAATGAACCTAATTCATTTAACATGTACAGATGATAGAGGTGTCTAAATAGATTTTTTTTCATTCATATCATAAGGTTGTAGTGATAGGGTATCTAATTCAATACCGGTATTGAGTATATTGGTTGGGAATTTGAGTTCATATATCTTAGATGAAAAAAGGAGGAATCTCTTGATATGGATGAACATAGAATAATCAAGGTAAAGTTTTTTCTACGGAGATTGAAGTAGGGGAATCTGAGGCTAATCCTATAACAGTATGAGGTAACCTTCCTATTATATCTATTTTATATCTAAATATTTTGATATATATGAATATATTTTTTCATATATACACAATTATTATATAAATTGGGTTTATATTTGAATCTGAAACTTTGTTTTATGAATATCGATACCACCTTGGGGGAATGGGATGACTAATAAATAGATACCAAACTTGTCCCAATATAGTAAGTAATGTAGAAACATGTAGATACCATTTATTCTCTAATGTGGAAATTTTTTACCTCATCATTTGGGATATATTGGTTGATGATATTTATATCTCAAATTGAATACTATATTTATATAGATTATTTAGTCTTTTTATATGGGAGTATACACACTTTTTGAGTAGATTGTGATGATGATGCAATCCAATCAAACCCCACTTTTTGATACCTTGAATCATTATTTTATCTATTATTTGAGTGGGTTAATAGAATGGTATAATCAATAGATCAACTTAAGATATTGAAATTGGTTTATAGGTATCCAAACATATTTTATATTGACTTTTTAGGACTTCCTTTGAAAATAGATATGAAATTTTATATCATGTTATTGCATGAAATGAGTTTTATTTCAGTTCTATATTATCACATTGAACCTATAAAAAAATGAATAGTTAAATAATATATATGAGGTAGTATTTATTAAATTTAGTGTTTCACATTAGGTTTCACCTACTTTATTTTCAAAGGATATTTATGGTACTCTATAGTTATTCATCTGATGTTAGAAGTTTAATCAAGTAACAGTGAAGAATAAATACCTTTAACCTTATATAAATAATTTGTTTGGTTAAATAAAGAAGTAAAATTAGTTTTTAATGATTTAATTGAGATCAGGATATTACTTGTTTATGGTGATATAGAAGACATTCAAAAAACTAAAGTTGATGTAATCATTATGATTTTTTAGTAATATCATATGAGGTTAATAAAGCTCCTATGATTTTCAAAGATATAAGGATTAAAATTTTCCAAAAATATGCCAAACCAATTGTGGTATTTATAAATGATAACCTAATTTTTTCAATATTTAAATCGGGCCACGGAAAATATCTAGAAGCTGTTTTAGAATCATAACAGGAAAATAAGTGTTGATTGAAGTTTATAAAAGTGTTATTTTTAGTCCAAAAATTGAATTAATTGGGGAATTATAACTCTAAATAATAGATATCTATCAATCCCAATAAATGTAAATTTGTGATATCTTGGGAAAGGACTAATATAGTTTTTAAGATTTATAAATTTTTTGGGTTGGATGGATATTATTAATGTTTTATCTAATATTTATAGAAAATGGAACCATTGATGACGATGTTGAACCAAAAGTGTGTGAAGTTTTAGTGGAATGAAAAGTTATAGATTTATTTTAATGATCTAAAAATAATAATTACCTCAAATCTAATGTTAGTATAACTTTTTTTGTGTATTATAATGTGTTTGGATCATGGTTGGTATGGGTTATCATTTATGTACATAATGTAGTGTCATGTGTATTAATACATTTATATCCAAATTTGAAGAAATATCATATGAATGTATTATAATTATCTATAGTAGTAAATTCTTTGAATAATTGGAAATGTAATTTTCTCAAAAAAACTTAAACTGTTTACTAGAATCATAAATTTTTTAAACATATTTTATCTATATGTGATATAAACCTTGGGAAATTAAATGAGTTATAATACCTTCAAACCATAAATTTTAGTTTTGATTTATCATATGCACCAGTAAATAGAAATATTTTAGTGCATTCCTAATATAATAATTTTCAATAGATAAAATTATGCAGAGATTAATGGAAATTGATTAATATATTAGATGTTTATCAGTAGGATATAGATATTAAGTCAGATCTTATGGTATTGTCTTAGATCGATGTTTTTTTTTGTGATTATGTATTAGGTAAAGGGTGAAATAATATATTTTAAATATAAGTTTATATATGAAAAAATTAGTATTTGGTATTTAATTTATTGGTGGTCCAAGGAAAGTGAGTCAACACACAATTATAAGAATAAAGTTTTTATTCACCAAAATTTAAAGTAAGATGTTGTAAAGGATTTTCATAACTATGGATGGGTTTTTCACAATGAAGATACCATGATTTAATGTCAAATAAATTATAAATATTTTTTTCCCATGAATAAATAAGTATATTTTTTAATTTTTTATCAATGTTTTACTTATAAATAGGTTGAGGACAATCATCAATGAATTGTGGGGTTATTTAAATATTTTTAAGTATCAACATGGTAACTAGATACCATCTTAGTGGATTTCATTATTGTTCTTCTCAAATCACCATGAATGCATAATTAGATTCAGATAATTTTAGATTAATTTAAATTTTTAGTTCATTTTATAACTATTTTTGAAATATATTGGATTTATTATTCTAGAATGTTGAACGTAAAGAAATTTATGTGGATTTATAGGGTTTTAGAATACATCATATTATATCAATAATGGTAATTTAATTTGATTTTATATAGGGGGTTTAGAATACTATAGGTACTTAGTTTAATATGAGTGAAACTAGTTATCCTTAGCTGGATGGGAAGAAAGAGTGAACCACATAGATTCTAGTGTATATTCTTTAATATTTTTTATTGAATTTTCGGAGATTATGGGAGGAATATATTCTTTTAGTGTAATTAATTTATAATAATAATTATATATAATATATTCATATAGAACATTTAGAATTATTGTATGGTAAGTGGATTCAATCTCTGATATGTTGGCTTGATAAGGGAGATAAGGCACACCTAGGGCCTAGTCTTGTATAGAATAAGACTATTTATATTTAGTTTATTGTTAATATAATGATGATAGATCACAATTGGGAAAATTATTATGAGGATATTCAATCTATTTATTTCATGGTTAGAAAAAAAATATTCGTGAAAGTGACTCCATAGTTCAGAAAATTAGGGCTTGGAAAATAGGGGCAAATAGTCTCTAACATCTAGGACCATTTGAGTTCATAGAAAAAATAGAAAATTAAAATATAATTTAAACTAACTACTAAAGTATGATTAAATTAATGATTTCTTTTCCTATTTCTAAGTTGAAAATGTATTAAACATATTTTAATCATGTGTTAAACTGTTAAATGTTTCACTTAGAGCCAATGTTCCATTTTTCAAGAAACTATTTCTATTTATTGATCAAGAAGAGAATATATTTTTTTGGATATATTATCATGTTAGTTATAGTATAATGGATAATAGTTAATTTTAAGAATATCCATGGGAGATATAGAAACATATATGGTGAAGGTGGTTGAAACTATTTGTGGATGATGGACCCTAATGAATTTTCATGGGTTAATGATTTTATAGTGGGGGAAATTATGGAATCCTTGATCTGGTAAGTAAAAATTACCTTGTTTTTTATTTGATTTTAATTCAAAGGTGATGGATATGAGAGGTTTTTGGAAAATTCACTATTTAGGTGAATAATTAACTAATAATTTCTGATAACTATGGGTTGATAAAAAATGATAATAAAAATCATGGTTGGGTGCATGAAAAAATAATTTGGTAGGTTATATATGCATTTCAATAAATTTGGAATTCCAGTTCTTACACATTTGATAAATGTTTGAAAAATCATTCATTTTAATTATGTATTATCAAAAATATGTTGTCTTTGGGGAATATAGGGTAAGGTGTATAGTATTTATTCATTCATTCTAATCATTAATTCATTAAAAACTAAGTGTATTATTTTTAAATCCATTTTTTTCCTTCATTTTTTGTAATTGATTTCTTAAATCAACTTTGATCAAGTTTATTACTTATCTATGGTGATTTTTTGGGCTTCCCTCAATTGTATGATGAATTACCTTTAAGGATTAAAATGAGAAATAAAAACATCAATTAGACATACTGAAACGTTATGTATAAAAAAATTCTTAAGGAATAACACTTCTATAATAGTGTCATGTGTGTTCAATCGTATTATGAGTTTACATGATCGATCTAAAATTTAAAATGTAAAACATATAACATTTTCATTTAATAAATTTTGGTTAATTATTTTTATGTTGATATCTATCAAAATAAAATATTATTTATTTATTTTAAAAGTATTCAAAAATTTGAATATATCATAAATAATAATTAATAAGATCCCAATATTTATTTGATACTACTTAAATTTATGGGATGATATCTAAAAAGACATATTATTGTTGTTATATTTATTTTCCTCACCAAGGGAAAAAATTCTTTATTTTTTCTACTCCTGATTAACAATGATTTTATATAAAATCATATTTCTAGTGTGTATGAAAATTATATCAAAATTTTTATTTTCAATAATTTATGACTAAATTATTATTATAAGTGTATTTATCTTCTTCTAAATGGTTCTACAGGACCATTTTATATAAGGTGTTTAATGCTAAATATTTATTTTGATCAAAAATAAAAAACATGTGATATATATTCACTAATAATTAATAATTAATATGGTTATCTCATTGATTTATATTTCATAAAACTTCCACATGTTCAAATGGTAGGGGGGTGAACCCATATATGTTTCATAATTGATATTGTATATAAATATTGGAAATTCAATTCAAATATATTGAGTGATTATGTAAAAAAATTATTAAGAATGGGTAATCTATGATAAATCATTATTTGTAATCATATTGGTAGAATTCGTAGAATCATGAACATAATTATCTCATAAATTACTATTTTTTAGACATAAATTAATTATTTAATTATTCTTTGATTGATGTTTAATATTTTTTAAAAATCATGTTCATTTCTAAAATTTCCAAATTTCCTCGCCATATTAGTTCCAGGATGACCCAAGTGTTCATGTCATTCAATGAATATATTAGGATTAGCAACCTTCTATTTTTTAATATTTGATTTTATTATAAAAATATTCATATAGAAAAAACAAAAAAGGAAAGCTAAAAAATTTCAAGAATTGATTTTTTTGTCTACTGTCAATGGTTGTTATATATAGAAATATATATCACCTCATTCATATATAGTATCAATATGATATTTTTTAAATGTATATCATTAAAACATAATAGAAATTCTAAAATGAACTATAATATCAGAAATAATTCACTTAAAACGGGGTGAATCAGTGAATTTAATTCCTTGAATTTTTTTTAAGTGAAAACCTTTTTCGCTGATTAAAGTGAATGATTTTATCACTATTACATAAAAAATGTAAAATATCATAAGGAATAATAGGATTTTTTTTTACATGGTTCATGTAAAGACCCAAAAATTTCGTGGAAAATATTTTTTTCCTAAATACACGAGAATTTTACGAGTCCGCAGTTTCTGACAGCACTGAATTCCGAGGCCCGGTGTGCCCGGAATATTTTTATGAAGTTTTGTTTGGGTACGTTTAGTAGACGTTCGAGCGGGATTTTCTATCTTTTAAACTAGTGCTTGGAATTGAAATCTGAGGACACTGATGAACTCACGGTGCTTGTATTCACCTAAGGGGACCTTTACCGCAGTTGCGATTGGTCGATAGCGGAAGTTATTTTAGGGGTTTCTAAGTAAAATTCAAATAAAATTATGTGTTGCACAATTTTATTTGGATGGTAGTTAAAACCACCAAAGGGAGGTTGGTAGTGGACCCCACCCCCACATAACCTTCCATTGGAGGATATTATGTGGTGGACCCACACGAGTTTAAACTCTTCAACTCCCCTTGAACCCCCCCCCCCCCCTTTAACTCTTAAAATATCCACCTCTCCTCTATTAATTTAAACCCTAAATCTTCCACCCTCCCTCATAAAGATACCGACACACTCTCAATTAATTAGCAATTAATTAATTTTCTCATCTAATTTGAATTATTTTTGAAATTCATGTCGAGGATAAAATAATAGCCAAGATATTATTTTGGGTTGGCACATATTGTTTTGGTGGAGCCTTGGAGAATAGTGAGAGCCTTTTTTCCACGAAGAACATGAAGAACACCATCCTCTCGATGAAGAACGTTCCTCGTTTCCGAATAACGTTGGGCAGCATCTTCCACCTTCTTCGACTGGGGCAAGGAAGGGAAGAAACACTGCCCACGAAATACACTGTCGGTGTCGTCTCAACGTAACTTCACTGAACTCTAATCCCTCCAGCGTTGACGGAACGACGCCCGTCTTCTACGATGCCCGACTTTCGCGATGCCCATCTTCCAAGGCTTGTCAATGTGCAATGTAAAATACGAGGTAGGGAGGAATTTGGATTATTTATTTATACATGTTCATTATACCCTCGTACTTTGGTGATTACATTTGGATTGACGGTGGCCAATTTTGTTAACACCTAACGCGGAGGGCGCGGGCCAAAAAACATGGCCCGACGACCCTCTGTTGATTCTTCATTGTGATAAAATGGAGGCAGAGCTGTAAGGGTGTGGTGTCATCGCACCGCGTCGGAGGAAGAGGCCATGGCCATGAGGCGGCGGCGGCCGAAGGTGGCCGCAACTGAAGGTCGCGGCCAGGCCGGACCGAGGCGGTGGAGGATCGGCGTCGTCGCGCCGGCCAAATGGAGGAAACCACGACCCGCATCCATGGGCCACTCGGACGAACAGAAACGGTCAGCCGCCTGCCGACTGGGCTGGAGGACCGCAGCGCCCGCTTGGCGCCGCGCTGCGGAGAAGATCACGGCCCAAAACCGCGGGCCGCTCGGCGGGCGAACCGGTCGGCCGCCTGTCGGTCGGGCTGAAGGACCGCAGTGCCGCTTGGCATCGTGCGGAGGGGAACCATGGCCCACTATGCGGGCTATGTGTGCCGAACAGAACCGTCCAACTATGGCCGGTCGGGCAAAAAAATGGGGCGGCGCCGCTAGGCACCGCCGGGCGAACCGAATCGGCCCGCACCACGAGCCCGGTCCGCGGGTAAGACGCACCCCGTCGGGCCGGGCCGACCCCCGGACCTGGTCGGACCCTCCATGCCGGGTCCGCAGGTGGGATGCACTCCACCGGGCTGGGTCGACCCCCAGCCAGGTCGGACTCGCCGAACTGGGTCAGACCGACCCGCCATCCCACTTGGCATGACAGGTCAGACCCATCTTCGCTTAAACATGAATATCTCCTAGATCGTGCATTCGATCGACGCGCCATCTATGGAACTGGGACCCTCATGATGATTTGGTCATTTTGCGATACTCTATGTATGTTTTGAACAACTTTTGAAAATGGACAGGTTTGGATCCAGTGTAAATCCAACCAGCCCCCTAGAATGGAAATGCCAATAACTCTCAGACCGTGCGTCCGATTGACGTGTCGTGTATTACGATAGGTTCCTTATGATGCGAAAGAACTACGAGATACATCAACTCATAACTTCATGATAGTTGATGTATCAACACTTGAATTGAGGATCGGATCCTCCCGGAATCAAACGTGGTGTGTGCGGGAACCCTAAAGCTGGTTATGATAACTATTTTACCAGAATCCTACATGGGTTCGACAGCAAAGACTACTATACTGGTATCCTACGTGGGTTCGACAGTGATGACTACTGTACCGGAATCCTACGTGGGTTTGATAGTGACGACTACTGAACTGGAATCCTCCGTGGGTTCTATAACGATGACTACTGTACCGGGATCCTCTGTGGGTTCGATAGTTCTAACCTATGTTCATGTATCCTATGTGGGTCCGAAAGAGTAGTTGGTCCTGTATCCTGTGTGGGTCCGACAGCTTAGCTGGTCCTGTATCCTGTGTGGGTCTGACAGCTTAGATGAATCAGTGACTACATCTGATCATCTCTATCGCTATACGAAAGATATATACCTGGGTGAGCTGAGTCTTGTCTTTCAATCTTTATATTCTAGGTGATTTACTTTACTTCCTGTGTGGAATGGGTTGTGTTTGGGCTCATTATTTAGAGTCGAGACTGTTATTGATAAGTTAGGTATATGTGTGGGAATAAACAAAAGTAGGGTTGGTTGATACTTTGTGATTGAATCTTTGTTCTGTGGTATATCCTTGTGTATTCTGAGAGACCTTCGGGGGTCTCGGGGTCCCTAAACAACGTCTTTATACTCGACCCTGCACGGGCTATGCCTGTACTTCATTGTGTTGGTTGCAGATGATGGGCAGCACAGACCGATGTTGAGACTTGTAGAGCTGGACAGTACCCGGTGGTGGACCACTTGCCAATACGTACACGGAGCGGACGGATTGACCGGGGGTGCTGAGGAGGCCATCTTTATCCACCCTTTAGGTGGGATTCCTAGAGGATGACTCAGTAGTGGTTTTTTACCATTCTGTAGTTGTACTAGCTTTTCATTTGTTTATACTTTACTATTGGGCTTGTATTTCCGGCCCCTTCCCTTTCAGCGCTTTATTTTGTATACAATTTTACTTAGTGTTTACTTCTAGTTGTGAACTATGTTTCTTGTGTTCTGGATATGTGTGTAATACAGGTTAAAAGGAAATGTCTTCCCTTTTTATAGGGATTACGCCTTTGGTGCTTGTCCCCAGCCCCTGGCCTATGGAAGGCGGGCTTAGGGTAGTCACGGCGCATGCCCCGAGGTCGGGTTGTGACAAATTGGTATCATAGGAGTCGGTTCTACCGCAGAAATTGGACTCTGATTCTTTCAATGGCGATTTTTTTAAGTGTTTTGGGTGTGGTTATTAGTTTAGGGAAACCGATATTGGTGCGGTGGCCGACGTATCCATACACTAGGACTCTAACTTCTGATCTCCGACTCAGTGCACGAAAACACTTATTGCATGTGTGTTTCCTTTGAAAAAGTTATCTTCATGATTAATTTGTGTCAGCTCACCAAGTATACTATTTTAATATTGGTACACCTGTTTCTTTTCAGGATGGTCCCACGAAGGCAGCCAGCTAGGGTTCTGAGTTTTGTACGAGATGGTTGTCCACCGAGCGACGAGGCCTCGGTGTAGGTCCCTATCACAGTGGGGGTGCCAGTGGTACCATTACCCGTTGGGCCACCGATACCACCAGCTCTAGCAGCAGAGAGTGCACGGTTCCTGAGTAAGTTTCACAAGTTCTAACTCCTAAGGCTGCCCAGGTTCTGGGGACAGACAGACCCACAGCCATCTGAGGATTGGCTGGAGGCTGTTGTGAGAGTTTTCAGATTGGTAGGGACACCGTCCGACCTCATGGTGATCCTTCCCATGAGTCTCCTTCATGCATCAGTAGGATGATGGTGGATCCTAATGCTCTAGGTTCATGACAAGGCATCATTACCCTGGAGAGACATTGAGAGTCGCTTTCGCTCAAAATTTGTTCCAACCACCCTCCGTGTGGTGCAGATTCATGAGTTACTTCATCTACAGCAGGGCAACATGATAGTATCTCAGTACTCAGTGAGGTTCACTGACCACTCACGCTACTCCACGGATATGGTATGGGACCCGTTCTTCAGGGCCTATACCTTCGAGCAGGGACTCGGGTAAGAGATCAGGGCTTTGACGATTCCCGTCAGCATTCCGACGCAGGAGAGGGTGCTGGAGAGAGCCCTTCTAGTGGAGAGTTTTTTTTGCTGAGCAGTCACCAGTGGCGAGACCCACCACAGGGTGACACGTAGCAGATTCTTCTAAATCCGGCAGTAGACAGATGATGCAAAGGTCCAAGCGTACCAGGTCATTTGGTGGGAGACCCCAGGATACAGGTTTGTTGTGTGGGGCACACGAGATAGAGCCAGCTATACGAGGAGCAGGTAGTGCTATGCATGCGGTGGGGAGGGCCACCTGGCTCATGACTGCCTGAACCGCCATGAAGATGAGAAGCAGACAGTACAGGGACCTCTCAGGCAGAGGCATATGTTCGACCGTGGTGGTCCTCTGAGGGAAGTCGGACGTGGAAAAGGAGTCGGCCGAGCATCAGGTGGTGGAAAATGTTTTGATGCACTACCACCACTACCACCAGGAGGTCCACCCTTACTACAGGGAGTTGGCAGACAGAGGAGGGCTCAGCTCTAGGAAGTTGAGGCCTACGACCACGGCGAACCTAAGATGATTCGAGGTACTCTATGTGTCTACTCCACCCTAGAGGTAGTACTTATAGACACAGTCGCGAGTCATTATTTTATTGCTACTGCCTTCATTCGGAGCTCGTAGATTCCGATGGAGATGTTGGCTTGATCCTTACAGCTAGAAACTCCTACGGGAGAAGACTCAATGTTTACGCACTGATGCCAGCAGTGTGAGCTTACTCTAGGAGGTGAGAGCTTCGGCTGGGATCTTCTTGTTGTGGCATTTAGGCCTTACGGCGTCATCTTGAGTATGGACTAGTTATCCACAATTCATGCTCATATTGACTGTATTAGGTGCAAAGTGTGGTGTATCCGCACAGATGGGACTTGTTTCACCTTCACCAGCGAGAAAGGAGCCTTTCCAGTGCAGGATGGACTTAAACAGAGGAGAGGGCATCCGATCACACATCAGTTGGCTAGTCTCATCCTTGGAGCGGTTGATGTACGGATTCCAAGTTTTCTTGTTCTTGTGGAACAGTACGTGAATGTTTTTCCTCACGACGTTACAGAACTACCTCCTCGCAGAGAGGTAGACTTTTACATTGACATGTACCCCAGGATAGCACCAATATCTACTCCAGCATATCATATGGCTCCCGCCAAGCTTCGTGAGCTGTGGGTATAGCTGGAGGACTTGTAGAGGAATGGATTTATCCAACCCAATGTTTCACCCTGGGCATCTCTGATTTTGTTCGCCAAGAAGGTGGATAGGAGCTTGCGACTGTGTTTTGACTACTGTCGCCTAAATTAGGTGAATGTGAAGAATAGGTACCCACTCCCGAGGATTGACGACCTCTTTGATCAGCTCAAGGGAGCACGATGGTTCTCGAAGATAGACCTCAGGTCAGGCTATCACCAGCTCAGAGTTTGAGATGAGGATGTGCAGAATACGGCCTTTAGGTGTCAGTATGGCCACTAAGAGTTCTTGGTTATTCCCTTCAGTGTAACCAACGCTCCTGCAGTGTTCATGAGTCTCATGAATAGGATATTATATTCTTACCTCAATCGTTTTTTTGTAGTCTTCATCGACAACATACTGATTTACTCGACAACTGAGGAGGATCACGCCTACCATCTGCGGGTAGTACTGGACACACTCCGAGAGCACCAGCTTTATGGTAAGCTCTCGAAGTTCCAGTTCTGGATTCAGTAGGTTCACTTCTTGGGACACGTCATCTCAGAGGATAGAGTTGCAGTATATCCAGAAATGATTGAGGTAGTACTTTCTTGGGAGCCACCCAGGAGTGTGACGGAGGTGCGGAGTTTTTTGGGTCTGGCTGGGTAATATCAAAGATTTGTGCCAGACTTCTCCGGATTTGCATCACCTCTTTCAGCATTGATAAATAAAGGGAAACCCTTCGTGTGGTCAGATAGATGCCAGTATAGCTTTCAGGTGCTGAGTCATAGGTTGAACAGTACTCCCATCTTGAGGCTACTGGAGGAGGTCATAGGGTACGTAGTTTACTACGACGCATCAGGGATAGGACTCGAGTGTGTCCTACTGCAGGAGCGAGCAGTGATCACATATGGATCACGGCAGTTGAGATAGCATGAGCATAACTCCACTAACCATGACCTGGATTCAGCAGTAGTGGTATTTTCCTTGAATATTTGGAGACACTATCTTATAGGTGAGGGTTTTATAGTCTACTCTGACTACCTAAGTCTCGAGTACATCTTCTCGCAGAAGGACCTAAACCTGAGACATCGGTGATGTCTCGAGTTCCTCCAGGACTATGAATTTGAGATATTCTATACTCTTGGGAAGGGGAACATTGTAGCAGATGCTCTCAGCAGAAGATCGGGCATTCAGCTGCTATGAGAGGTGACAGAGGAGATATCTGCGTTGCAGATATCCTTTGTGGATAGAGATGGAGTAGCCTTTCTTCGGTATCTCATAGTCACTCCTCCACTTATTCAGTGATTCGTAGAGACACATCATGGGGATGTTGACTGTGAGACGCAACGTGCTCAGATATCCTCAGGGTAGGCACCTGATGGGTTCTCTGAAGTTAGGGAGCACATCGTCCTCTTCAGGGGACGTACCATGGTACCAATTGCACTACAAGAGGAGGTTTTGAGGGAGTTTCACACTTCCCCTCTAGCGGTACATCCAATAGTGGAGAAGATATATTAGGACCTCAGACGACAGCATTGGTGGCTGGGTATTAAGAAGGAAGTAGCAGAGTTTGTCTCGAGATGCCTCACTTGTTATCAAGTGAAGGCAGAGCACCAGGTTCCAGCAGGCTTGATTCAGCCCTTAAAGGTCCCGAAGTGGAAGTGGTATGGGATATCCATGGATTTCATGACATGGCTTCCAAGTACATCTAGAGGACACGACTCTATCTGGGTGATTGTCGGCCGACTCACCAAGTCTTCCAACTTCCTCCCGATTAGAGAGAAGGGATCAGTAGAGAGCTTGGGACGCCTCTATATACATAATATTGTACATGTAACACCCCAAGATTTCATGATACACTTCTCTTTCAATAATGCAATAGCTTGCATTGTACGCAAGTTCGAGATTCTAACACACCGCGACCAATCAAAGTAATAGTTATGAATAGTAATACCCACTTTTTGAAATTATATAAATTTTATATTTCAAAATGGACTTCATTTTTGTATTCAGAATATCGAAATTATCCTAAGTTTAATTTTTTGTAATTTTCTGAGAAATTCCAATTTTTTATGAATAGTGAAAAATACTTAAAAAAAATTTTCTAATCAAAATAAATTATAGTGATAAATTAAACTATTTAGAGGTTTTAAGGTATAATTAGAATTTTTTTACCATTTTATATAATGGTGGTCATTAGAATTAATTTCACTTTGAAATTGGACATAAACAATTGTCAATCTTTTGATATATATTGGTTCTTAAAAACGCGCTATTTATTGTGACAGTGGGAATTAATTATAAAATTAATTAATGAAACTTATATGTTTTTAATTTTTTAAAATAGACATCATTTTTGAATTCGTAATATCAATTATAGCTTAGGGTGAAATTTTGGCATTGTTCTGAAAAACTTCAATTTCTGATGAATAGTGAAACCACTAAGTGGTAGTTAAAAAACTGATTTTTCGTTTAAATGAAACATTACCACTTCTGGGCTTATATATTCAAAAATCAGACATAAATGGTTGTCATTAGGGTGTAAAATGTGGTTCAATGGGATTAAAATAATTTTTGGGTGAATAGTAACTTTTAAGTTTAATTAATCACGATTAAAGGTAATTAGTGTAATTTAAGGTAAAGATAATGTTATAATATTATCAAATGACCTTTACACTTGTCCTATCCCTACTGGATGAGTCATTTCCGACCAAGACAATCCATGGGTCAACTTGGGGACCCCATGGAGCCACTTTGGTAGGAAAATGACATTAAAAACTTTTTATTTAATGTTAAAATAAAAATGTCACAAACATGAGTTATTTTACTAAAACAACTTTTAAATAGGGGTATACAAGTCATATTTTTGACTATAAATATTAATTAAGAAGATAAAACGATTTCTTACATCATGATAATTTTTTATAATTTTTACACATTAAATAAATTAAATTATTTATGACACCATGATGATGCAGTGATTACCTCATTAATTAACGATTTAAATAAAATGAAAAGATAATGTAAAATCTAAGACTTAAACTTGTCAAAAACCTATTGGATGAGTACATTTCGAACCCTTATCACCTTAGCCTCGAAATATATAAGTGTGGGACCTTTAAAATCTGAAACTCATTATATAATAAAGTAACATTTCATTACTTTCCAAGAGTGCCCCTCCTCTCCTCTTATAAAAGGCCCCCACCTCTACCACCTCATTCACACATTCAATCCATTTGGCTTAGCCAACCTCTGCCCAAATACTCTCCCAACTTCCCTCTATTACTACTATAAGCCTAACTTTGGGAATAATTCTTCTCAAGGAATCCTTTGTCTCAAATCAAAAAGAGTTACCCGATTTTAAGGAGGTTAAAGAACGGTCGAGTCAAGTCGGACACGAGGTAAGGGAACTTCTTAACCCAATTTCCATTCTTTGAGATAATCTCCTACTTTCAAATTATTTCAGGATATTATTATTTCCTATCTTGTATTTATAATTTATTTATGTGTACATATAGTGAATACACATAATAGATATATTTTATTTAAAAATGATCTCTTTAAGGTACTTCGTCTCAATCTCCATTCATTGAGGCATATTTTGTTTTATACACAAATTTCTTTTATACAGTGTATAAACCCCTTTGACTTTTATGTTTATTCAAAAGGAATCTTTTTATGTGAAGTGTTTTACTAAATGACAAAAAGGAATGTCTTTCTTGTCATATGTATGTGGCGACAATGACTTCTCCACTGCCGTGACCATTATTTGAGTTTCGGCTTCCCCTACAAGACACAACTTTTTTTAAATGAAAAATAAAAACCAAGTTTTAACTTTCATTTATTTTGGTATTGAAAATGGTTATGATAATGTTTTTATTATATCAATGTGTTGTATTGATATCTTGTGATTGAAGTGTGGAAATCTTATGTTTCCATTATGCATGTTTTATGTGATACAATTATGTTATGGTTTATGATATGTTTAAACCTATTCATATGAGGAATGCATTGGACTTAATAAGTGACGGGTGGTGCCCGCTATAGCTCCTCGATGCATCGTTAGGTCTCATGAGACAAACTAGTGTCTTGGCACGAGGCCTTGACAAAATCTTATTTGTTGTCTTGGCATGAGGCCTTGGCTACGGGGTTATGATAGTCTGACATTATGCATTCCATCATTCTGAAAGTGGTTATTGATATTGCATGTGATTATTCTACTAGTAGAATATCCATGTGAGTAAGTAAATGACATTATTTAATTTTATTTTTTCCATATTATACTGAAGTTCAAGTTTAAAAAGGATTTTGTTTTAGTTATACATTTCTTTAAATGTTAATGTTTATTTATGAAAGCTTTCGCAATATTGTTATCCTTACTGAGCATCTCATCTCACCCCTTTCAATGTTTTAATATTTTCTAGGATGTGAAAAAGTATTTTATGAATGACCTACAGGGATATTCCGAAGAGGATATGATTTTGGACTATGGAGACTTTTTATTGTAGTTTTTCACTTTATGTTGTAATGTAACATTTATGAATGTATCTAGTGTTTCCAAGGCTACAAAACTAATCAGTCTTTCGAGACTTGATCTTTTGTGATCATGCCAATGTTACGAAATAACGCATCGACTCTGGGTAGCTGGGGTCAGTGCGTTACAGTTGGTATCAGAGGCAGTTTATTACTAACATTGTAATCTAGATTTAGATAAACTCTGATTAGAGAACATAGCCCAAATATAGACTTTGAGGATTAGTATAGAGGAACTTCCTAAAATTTTGGTATTATAGAGATTTTTTGAGATTTCCGAGCAATACATCCCTGTCTGGATACGAGCAGGTAGAGGCGGCTCTGGCACAGATGTACCTAGGGGTAAAACCCGAAAACACCGCTTTGAGCTAGACTCGAACGGGAACTGGTGCGTGACAACGGGCCTTGCTGCACTCTTGGTTACGACACACCCGGGAGATAAGCTTAGGATAATTATCATTTTCTTTACAAACCATTATGAAGGGTTTATGAGTATATACTTCCTCAATGAAAACATTTCTTTTTATGATTATGGATTATATCCTTAAATAGTTCAATTTATGTTAAGTTTTTTACAAGTATGGAATTATGTATTTTGATTCATAAACTTATCTAGTTTATTCCATTGTTTAGAAATGGCGCCTAGTGGGAGGAATGGAAACCGTATAAATGCACGCACTCCATGTAGGGATTGCCCTCCTGCTCAAGATAATTATTGTGGAGCTGGAGATACAACTGGTGATGATCAACTTATAACCATACTAGGACAACTCACTCAATTTATGAATAATAACCTTACTCGTATGGAACACCCCGATCCACAACATGGAGGATCAATGTTAGACTTCCTCATGAGGCAACAACCACCAATATTTAATGGGGGTACAAATCCATTAGTAGCTGAGCAATGAATAAACTCCTTAGAGAAAATATTCCACACCTTGGGGGTAGCGAAAGGGAGAAAGTTATCATGGCAGTTTACCACCTCACTGGAGATTTCGATCAATGGTGTTCATTGATTCAAAATACAATAGACGATGAATAAGTATCAAGTATTTAATGGAGAGAGTTCAAAGATCTTTTCTTAGATAAATACTTTCCTCGTGACCATCGAGCAGATATGGAAAGGCAATTTCTGAGTCTGAGACAAAAGGAGGATGAGAATGTCGTAAAGTATGAGGCCAACTTTACAAGGTTAGCGAGGTATGCTGCAGATTATATACATAACCCAAGAAGTAAGATTGATCATTTATTTGATGGGTTAAAACCATTTCTCCGTCGAGCTTTAGTATCACAATCCTTCTCATCGTACGAAGATATTGTCTCGTGTGCTATCAAGATAGAAAAGGAATTCTCTAAGTCTTATAACAACAAAGTAAAGAAATAGAAGAAGAGAACGGTGGAACAAGAGACGGATAAATGGAAAAAGGGAGAGAAGGATTTTCCATTATGTGATAATTGTGGGAAGAATCAACCCGGTGCTTGCCTAAAAGGAATGGGAGTTTGTTATAAATGTGGAGAAAAAGGTCACTAGGCTCATGATTGCAAGGGAAAGAAAGAGGCTATCAATGTTGAATGCTACAATTGTAGGGAAATGGGGCATTATGCAAATGAATGTCCTAAGATTTAGGGAAACATACCTCAGAAAAGGCCAAGGGATCATAGAAAATATTATGTTGTTACTACAATTGAAGTGGTATAATTAATGTATTGGTGCTTTGGACTCAAGGATTATATTCTGGTTATAATAATAATGTGATATATATAAGGATTGTACTGTAGTACTTGTTTTTTTTTTAATTAAGGATTTAATATGATTAAGGTAATTATATTTTTAGTATGTGACAATAAGAGAAACTTTACGTTGTTTGGGGAATCTGATGTTACAATAGATTTTGGAATTTAGAGACCTTTTAGAGAAAGTCTAGACAGAGGTATTTTGGATAACTATATAGGTTGGAAAGGATTAAGTTGAACCATGGATAGTATTGTTTATGGTTAAAACATTTCTGAAGATTATTTTTGGAATATTATAATACTATAGTTTTAGGAAAAGGAAAACCTGCAGGTTGGGGGATAACCCGTCGTGTCGGACAAAGCTGCAGGAATCGAACCCACAACTATAGTGTGGCAGGACTTTATTACCTACGACTAGACTACAGGAAGTCACTGGTTATTACAAAATAGTTTTCCGAATCTAAATGGTATGTGGTAATATTTGGAACCTCATACAATTAGGATAAATAGAATATTTTTGAGTTCGGTTTCCATTTGGTGTGAAAGATGGGTTCGTGGTAAAAATTTATTAAAGAATGAAATCCTACATGACAAGTAAGTATATTTCCTTATGTTCTTAGAAAATCTCTTAAATAAATTCCTCAACTTTATAAAAGGAAACTTAAAACAAAAACGATGTCGGTTAACTTTTCCAACTAGGGATTCAATGATCGTTTAACCAATCACAAGTTTGTGATTTTCTTGTGGTTAACTTTCTCCTAATCCTGTTTTCTACAACTCTCTATTAGACCTTGATGGTTTGTTTCTCCTCTATATCCATATTTTCATATAATCCTAGTATGGGCTATCTCAGGTGACCATTGTACTTCTCTTTCTTTATTTTAATGTTATATTCTTATTAACCATATTTCCGATGTGGGTTTTCCACAAAAGTATTTTCTATTTTCAACATTTTATTTTCAAAGAACATTTTGAAATTGCGAGGATGCAATTTATTGAAGGAGGGGAGAATGTAACACCCCAAGCTTTCACGATACACTTCTCTTTCAATAATGCAACAGCTTGCATTGTACGCGAGTTCGAGATTCTAACACACCGCGACCAATCAAAGTAGTAGTTGTGAATAGTAATACCCACTTTTTGAAATTATATAAATTTTATATTTCAAAATGGACTTCATTTTTGTATTCATAATATCGAAATTATCCTAAGTTGAATTTTTTGTAGTTTTCTGAGAACTTCCAATTTTTTATGAACAGTGAAAAATACTTAAAAACATATTTTTTCTAATCAAAATAAATTATACTATAGATTGGTTATAAATTATAATTAGAATATATTTATTTGATTTTATATAATGGTGTTCATTAGAATTAATTTCTCTTTGAAATTGGACATAAACAATTGTCAATATTTTGATATATATTGTTTCTTAAAAACACGCTATTTGTTGTGACCGTAGGAATTAATTATAAAATTAATTAATGAAACTTATATTTTTGTAATTTTTTAAAATAGACATCATTTTTTAATTCGGAATATCAATTATATCGTAGGGTGAAATTTTGGCATTGTTCTGAAAAACTTCAATTTTTGATGAATAGTGAAACCACTAAGTGGTAGCTAAAAAATTGATTTTTTGTTTAAATGAAACATTACCACTTCTGTGATTTGATTTTCAAAAATCATACATACATGTTTGTCATTAGGGTGTAAAATTTGGTTCAATGGGATTAAAATAATTTTTTGGTGAATAGTAACTTTTAAGTTTAATTAATCGCGATTAAAGGTAATTAGTGTAATTTAAGGTAAAGATAATGTTATAATAATATGAAATGACCTTTACACTTGTCCTAACCCTATTGGATGAGTCATGTCCGACCAAGACAACCCATGGGTCAACTTGGGGACCCCATGGATCCACTTTGGTAGGAAAATGACATTAAAAACGTTTTATTTAATGTTAAAATAAAAATCTCACAAACATGAGTTGTTTTACTAAAACAATTTTTAAATGGGGGTATACAAGTCATAGTTTTTACTATAAATATTCATTAGAAAGCTAAAAATATTTCCTAAATCATGATAATTGTTTTAGAATTTTTATACATTACATAAAGTAAATTATTTATGATACCATGATGATGGAGCGATTACCTCATTAATTAACGATTTAAATAAAATGAAAAGATAATGTAAAATATAAGAATTACACTTGTCAAAAACCTATTTTATGAGTATATTTAGAACCCTTATCACCTTATCCTAGAATTATATAAGTGTGTGACCTTTAAAATCCGAAAATCATTATATAATAAAGTAACATTTCATTACTTTCCAAGAGTGCCCCTCCTCTCCTCTTATAAAAGGCCCACACCTCTACCACCTCATTCACACTTTCAATCCATTTGGATCGTCCAACCTCTACCCAAATACTCTCCCAACTTCCCTCTCTTACTCCTAGAAGAATTATTTTGGGCATAATTATTCCCAAGGAAGCCTTTGGCTCAAATCAAAAAGAGTTACCCAATTTTAAGAAGGTTAAAGAACAGTCGAGTCAAGTCAGACACGAGGTAAGGGAACTTCTTATTCCAATTTCCATTCTTTGGGTTAATCTCTAACTTTCAAATTATGTCATGATGTTATTATGTCCTATCTTGTATGTATACTTTATTTATGTGTAGATATAGTGAATACACATAATAGATATATTTTATTTAAAAATGATCTTTTTAAGGGAATTCGTCTCAATCTCCATTCATTGTGGCATATTTTGTTTTATACACAAATTTCTTTTATACAGTGTATAAACCCCTTTGACTTTTATGTTTATTCAGAAGGAATCTTTTTATATGAATCGTTTTACTAAATGACAAAAAGGAATGTCTTTCTTGTCGTACGTATGTGGCGACAATGACTTCTCCGCCGTCGTGACCATTATTTGAGTTTCGGCTCCCCCTACAAGCCATAAATTTTTTTAAAAGAAAAATAAAAACCAATTTTTAACTTTCATTTATTTTGGTATTGAAAATGGTTTTGATAAGGTTTTTATTATATCAATGTGTTGTATTTATATCTTGTGATTGAAGTGTGGAAATATTATGTTTCCTTTATGCATGTTTTATGTGATACAATTATGTTATGGTTTATGATATGTTTAAACCTATTAATATGAGGAATGCATTGGACTTAATAAGTGACGGGTGGTGCCCTCTATAGCTCCTCGATGCATCGGTAGGTCTCATGAGACAAACTAGGGTCTTGGCATGAGGCATTGACAAAATATTATTTGTAGTCTTGGCACGAGGCCTTGGCTACGTGGTTATGATAGTTTGGCATTATGCATTCCATCATTATGAAAGTGGTTATTGATATTGCATGTGATTATTCGACTATTACAATATCCATGTGAGTAAGTAAATGGAATTATTTAATTTTATTTTTTCCATATTATGCTGAAGTTCAAGTTTAAAAAGTCTTTTGTTTTAGTTATACATTACCTTAAATGTTAATGTTTATTTATGAAAGCTTCTGCAATATTGTTATCCTTACTGAGAATCTGAGCTCACCCCTTTAAATGTTTTAATATTTTCCAGGATGTGAAGAAGTATTTTATGAATGACCTACAGGGATAGTCAGAAGAGGATATGAGTTTGGACTACGAAGACTTTGTTATTTTAGTTTTTGCACTTTATGATGTAATGTAACATTTATGAATATATCTAGTGTTTCCAAGGTACTAAAATAATCGGTCATTTGAGACTTGATCTTTTGTGATCATGCCAATGTTACGAAGTAATGCACTAACTCTGGGTAGCTTGGGTCAGGGCGTTACAGTACGGCTTCATGGTGTTCCATCGATGATCGTCTTTGATAGAGATTCTCGTTTCACTTCCCATCTATGGAAGGGGTTGCAGGAGGCTTTAGGGATGTAGCTTCTCTTGAGCACTGCCTTCCATACTCTGATGGACGATTACACTGAGAGGACCATTTAGACTCTCGAGGAAATTCTCTGTGCATGCGTCCTTGACATTGGTCACAACTTCGAGAATCACTTACACTTGGTGGAATTTGTGTACAACAACAGCTACAAATCCACCATCGGGATGGCACCTTACGAGGCATTGTACGACCGACCTTGCAGATTGCCTCTATGCTTGACTGACCTAGGGGAGTCAGCACTTGTGGGACCGGAGATGGTCCAGGCTATGATGGAGAAGGTGCAGATTATCCCGGAGAGGATGAAGACTGCACAGAGCAGACAAAAGTCTTATGTTGATAGAAGATGGAGACCACTGGAGTTTGAGGATGGAGGCCACACTTTCCTATGGGTCTCACCACGATGAGGTCTGTAGAGATTTGTACGAGGCAGCAAGTTGTCTCTGCGATTCATTGGATCTTTTCAGGTCCTCAGCAGAGTAGGCGAGGTGGCTTACCGATTGTCCCTTCCACCTCAGTTGCAACGGGTGCACAACATCTTCAATGTATCTCAGCAGATAAGATACGTTCATGACCCACCTCACATCATCGACCATGGGGAGTTGGACATCGATGACAAGGCGACATTCATTGAGGTCCCAATGGAGATCGAGGATTGACTGGAGCGGGTACTGTGTGGACGGTCAATTCCTCTGGTGCGCATTCGCTGGCAGCATGGGAACCTCTAGGAGCGCACATGGGAGTGGGAGGCACAGATGCATGCTCAGTAACCCTATTTTTTCTATTAGTGTGTGTAGTTGCTTACGAGGACGTACAACCCTGAGGTGGGGAGAATGAAAAGACCAAGAAATTCCATGTAAATTTTTTTTTCCTTAAATACATGGGAAATTTACGAGTCCGCAGTTTCTTACAGAACCTGATTTCGAGGACTGGTGTGCCCAGAATATTTTTCTGAACTTTTATTCGCGTACGTTCAGTAGACATATGAGCGGGATTTTATATCTTTTGAACCAGTGCTCGGAATTGAAATCTGAGTACACCGATGAACTCACAGTGCCGGTATTCACCTAAGGGGACTTCTACTATAGTTGCGATTGGTCAAGAGTGGATGTTATTTTGGGGGATTCTAAGTAAAATTTAAATAAAATTATGTGTTGAACAATTTTATTTAGATGGTAGTTAAAACCTCAAAAGGGAGGTTGGTGGTGGGGCCCACCCCCATATAACCTCCCATATGAGGATTTTATGTGGTGGGTCCCACATGAGTTTAAACTCTTCAACTCCCCTTGAAACCCCCCTTTAACTCTTAAACTCTCCACCTCTCCTCTATTAATTTAAACCCTCTATCTTATACCCTCCCTCATAAAGATGCCAACACTCTCTCAATTAATTAGTAATTAATTAATTGGCTCATCTAATTTGAATTATTTTTAAATTCATGTCAAGTATAAAATAATATCCAGACTATTATTTTGGGTTGGCACATATTGTTTTAGTGGAGCCAGGGAGAATAGGGAGAGCCTTCTTCCCACGAAGAACATTAAGAACACCATCCTCTCGACGAAAAATGTATCTCATTTCCGAAGAACATGGGGCAGCATCTTCTACCTTCATCTACCGGGCCAGGGAAGGGAATAACTGTTTCCCATGAAATACACTGAGGGCGTCATCTCAACTTAACTTCCCCAAACTCCACTCCCTCTGGGGTTGATGGAACGACGTATGTCCTCTGCGACGCCCATCTTCAGTGGCTCATCAATTTGAAACATCAAATACGAGGTAGGGAGGAATTTGGATTATTTATTTATACATCTTAATTATACCCTCATACTATGGTGATTATATTTGGATTGACGGTGGCCAATTTTGTTAACACCTAACATGGAGGGCACGGGCCGAACAAAAACGGCCTGACGATCCTCCGTTGATTCTTGATTGTGATAACTATGGAGGCGGAGACGGAAGGGAGCGGTGTCGTCTCACCACACCAGAGGAAGAGGCCCCGGCCAGGCTGGGCCGCGGTGGTGTAGGACCGGCGCCGTCACACTGACCGCGTGGAGGAAAATGTGGCCCGCATCCGTGGGCCGCTTGGATGAACCGAATTAGTCGGCCACCTGCTGACCGGGCTGGAGGACCGTGGCGCCCGCTTGAAATAGCATTGCGGAGAAGACTACAGCCCACAACCGTGGTCCGCTCGGCGGACAAACCTTCAGGCCGCCTGCCGACCGGGCTGAAGGACCGCAGCACCGCTTGGCACCGCTGGGCGAACCAAACTGGCCGGAAGCGCGGGTCGGGTCCGCGGGTGGGCCATGCCCCACCGGGTCGGGCCGACCCCCCAACCAAGTCGAACCCATTGGGCTGGTTTCGTGGGTGGGTCACGCTCCACTGAGCCGGGCCGACCCCCAGCTGGGTCAGACCCGCCTAACCAGGTCAGGCCGACCTGCCAGCCCACTGGGCTTGACGGGCCTGACCTGTCTTCGCTTAAAGGAAAATATCTCCTCAACCGCGCATCTGATCGATGCGCCGTCTATGGCACTAGCACCCTCACGACGAGGTGTTCATTTTGACATTCTCTAAGTTATTTTTGAACAACTTTGAAAAATGGTTGAGTTTGGATCGAGCATGAATCCAACCGGGCCCCTGGAACGGAAATGCCAATAACTCTCAGACCGGGAGTCCGATTGACGTGCGGTCTGTCATGTTGGGTTCCTTTTGATGAGATGGAACTTAGGGATACATTAACTCAGGACTTCGTCATAGTTGATGTATCGACACTTCACTCGATGAGCGGATCCTCCCAGAATCGATCGTGTTATGTGCGGGAACCCTAGAGCTGGCTGTGATGACTATTGTACCGGAATCCTACATGGGTTCGACATCGACAACAACTGTACCGGAATCCTACGTGGGTTTGATAGTGAAGACTACTGTATCGAGATCCTACATGGGTTCGACAGTGACGAATACTGAACCAGAATCCTCCGTGGGTTCGACAGCAATGACTACTGTACTGGGATCCTCAGTGGGTTCGACAGTTCTCACCTCTGTTCCGGTATCCTGTGTGGGTCTGACAGAGTAGCTGGTCTTGTATCCTATGTGGGTCAGACAGCTTAGCTGGTCATGTATCCTGTGTGGGTCCGAAATCTTTGATGAATCAGTGAATACATCTGATCATCTCTATTGCTATACGAAAGGTGTATACATGTGTGAGCTGAGTGTTGTGTTTCAATCTTTATCTTTGAGGTGATTGACTTTACTTCATGTGTGGACTTGGTTGTGTTTGGGATCATGAGTTTGATCTGGGACTGTGATTGATAACTTAGGTATATGTGTGGTTATATACCTAAGTATTGTTGGTCGATACTTCGTGATTGTATCTTTCTTATATGTTATATCCTTCATGGATTCTGGGAGACCTTCGATGGTCTCTAGGTCCCTACTAAGTGTCTTTATACTAACCTCTTCATGGGATATGCCCACACTTCGTTGTGTTGGTTGCATACGATGGGTCAGCACTGATCGAGGTAGAGACTTGTAGAGCTGGACGGTACCCGGTGGTGGACCACTTGGCGAGACGTACACGGAGCGGATGGACGGACCTGGGGTGCTAAGGACGCCATCTGTATCCACCCTTCCAGTGGGATTCTCAGAGGATGACTCAGTAGTTACTGTTTACCTTTATAAAGTTGTACTAGTTTTTCAGTTGTTTGTACTGAACTATTGGCCATATATTTTTGGCCCCTTCCCTTTCAGCACTTTCTTTTGTGTATATTTTTAGTTAGTATTTAGTTCCAGTTGTGTACTCTGCTACTTGTGTTCTGGCTATGTGTGTGAAACAGGTTAAAAGGCAATGTCTTCCCTTTCTTTAGGGATTACGCCTTTGGTGCTAGTCCCCAACCCCTGGCCTATGGAAGGCGGGCTTGGGGTAGTCACAGCATGGGCCCCGAGGACGGATCATGACAGTTCACTTTTCAAAATTATGTATTTATTGTTTGGCATGTCTAAATTCAACTGATACCAAAAAGTATACTAGTACAATAATATTTATTACAAGTGATCATAGTTTATCTTTAACACATGATACACAAAATATATCCTAATTGGGTAAACTTGTCTCGAAAAATAAAAATATTAAAACTGTTTCATAAAAAATAATAGAGTATACCTTCAAATGAAGCATCTATAAAGTTGTTGTTGTGGTCCTTATTTTTCTCCTTTCTCTTCTTCATGTTCTTATTCTACTTCCACAATAAAAACTATATTTTATTTTCTCTCTCTCTCTTTCCTTAATATATTTATATTTAAACTTATACTATATGTTTACATATTAGCAGTTGAAAATAAATATATTTCCAGTATAAATAGAAAATTATTCAAGTTAAAATTTGAATTTTAAATTCAAATTAAAAATAGAATAGCATAATTTAAATTCCTCCAACTTATTCTTCTTCTTCTCATGATCCTTCTTTCAGTCTAAGTAATTTTAGAGGTGGCGACTGGAATTCATCAAGGCATGATTGTATGCCAACTCATATAATAAACATTATTTTATGATATTTTTAATATTATTTATCTATTGAAAATAAAATCTAAAAAAATAAACATATCAGCTTATAATATTCTCTAATTATTCTTCCCTAGACAAATATTGTAATATTTGGGGATACTTCATCAACTCCATTTCATAGAAAACTCTCTATGGATCTCAACGATCTCAACCAAAAGATTTCTTATTCTAAAAAATATATCCCCTTGTATATTTTTTTTGACCAAAGAACATAAATCACTTTTGAACCCATCACACTGGGCAATAAATCATCATTTAGTAATTTTATAACTACATTATTGAACTTAGTGTAGGAAATAAGATGATTGATTAATAAAATCATTTTTTCAATTATAATGAATTAAATTCAATTCTTATCTTGGTAAATCTTTATACCAAATGGGAATAAAACTTCTTATACTTAAAAAATATATAGAAATATGTTTCCTAGACCCTTATATTAAAAGGTTTTAAAAAAATCTCACCAAACACATTAAAAAAATCAAAAAATTACAAAAAAACACCCACATGATGACTTCATAACTTACCCATTATATATAACTCTCTCTAAATACATTATCTACCTAATTAATAGATATATAAACAATTAAGTTAAAAAAATATCATCATATTATTAATTAATATTAATTTAAACCCCTTTATAAACACATAAAGGAATAAACAAAAAGAGATACTTATGTTCTCTATCTCCCCCTTTAGAAATAACAATTTAATGAACAAGTGAGAGAAGGTATGGATTCATTATACATTACCATTGACAAGATTTGAGTTTGAACTATTTTCATCAACAATAATCATTAAAATGTATCCTTTTTAAGTGGCTTAGTGAAAACATGTATTATTTTTTCACTTTTTTTAATAAATATTTGCTTCAAAGCATTTTACCTCCATAGAAAATTTGATAGAGCATTATTTTATATCAATGTGATTATACTAAGAATGATAAATTGTTTTTATATAAATATTCATTAGACTCTAATAATCAAATCCCAGATGAAATTGAATCTTCACTTCCATGTTGATATATTACAAGTTATATATTGAGATATACCTATATGTTTTTATTTAGGAGCACTAAATGTTTTAAAGCATTTTTCCTTTTTATGTCAATATACACACCTTTTTTTAAAAGAGAAAACTTTACCAGATGTAGATCTTTGATCATCTATATTTCCATCCCAAAATTCATTTTTATATCTAAATAGACTAATCATTCCACTTCTATAATATTTTAGTCTATACTCCATTGTGTCGTTAATATACCTGATAATTATCTTCATTAGAATGAAATGAGAACCCTTTTATGTAATTTTATATTTGAAACATAATGTAACTGAATATACAATGTTCTATTTTGAATGAAAAATGTATATTAAACTTTTAGTTATCTTTCAAAAAAATTAGAGTCAACTTCTATTCATTTTTCATACGTAAATAGTTTGGTTCCCACTAAAATTGGTTTAGAAATGGGATTTGAATCATTCATTCCAAACTTCATTATATGTTCTAAAGCATATTTATCTTGTGAAAAAATGATATGATTATTATTTTAAGAAATTATTAATCCCAAAATATACCTCATTTTTATAAAAATGTACATTTAAAAAAAAATCTTCGTCTACAAAGAAAACTATTTAAAAATGAATTATTCATTTTCAAAAAAATATATATATTCTTTAAATATAATAAAAATATGTGATACCACTTTTTCATTTTAATATATTGTATAAAACTCCTTTCATGAACTTTAACTACTTTAGGATAGAATCTAACTTTGAATATCATGCACTTAGAGCTTGTTTTAACCCACATATATCCTTTTTTTAACCTAAAAACATAACTTCCACCAACATTAATCAATAAATAACTAGGTTACTCAATTTCAATTATGTTTCATACAAGTCTTGAATTATTTCTTAAAACTTTCCTCTTTTATTCATCTTGTTTTAAAACACCCACTTTCTTCCAATAGAATTTTTCTTTTTTGGATTGGTTACTAACTCTAAAGTTTTATTATTCTTGATATAATATAATTCTTTATTAATAACATTATAACACTCTTGATCCAACAAACCATATTTTACATATATTGGTTCTAAATTATAAAATAATGAGGTATGTGTTTTTTTCCTCAATGTTCTTCTAGTATAAACTGCTTGTCTGGGTTCTCTGGTAATATTTTAGACCTCCATTTTCAATATAATCATTGAATGAGTTGAAATGGGTTGTTCTTCATAAATTAAAATATATGAATCATCATATTCAATTTTTTACTTCATATGAATTGTTTTAATATTTAGTGAATTCACCATGCTTCTAACCAAAACTGATTCTTCATTATCAGTTCTCAAACTTGCTTCATGATTTTTGATTTCATTATTTGAGTGTCCCAACACCTTTAAATAAAATGAATAAAAAAATATTCTATATTTATTTATTATAATAGTGGTATACTCTTCTATTTAGAGGAAAACCTATACAGATACCATCAAATCCTCTATTTTAAACTTATCAAGACTTCATCCTCTCACTTTGATAATACAGGGTCAAAAAACACACCATTCAGTATTTTAAACTTGGTGAATTTTTAAAATACATAATGTACAATGAAATATTTGAATTTGATATTATAAGGCCCCAACCTTAAATATTACATAATCTTGAATTAAGTCAAGAATTCACATTGAGGATATTTTCAGGTTTATATTTTTCGATAATTATGTCATGGCTATTACATTACAGCCCATAAAATTACAAAGTATACACTTGTATCGGTTTCCATTTTTTATAAAATAAAAACTATTAAAAAATTAAACATGTCTAGTTCCATGTTTTAGATAGCACGACTTTTCCTTGATCCCACCCTTGACCCAATTCATCTTTAAGTCCTGTGAAAAACACTTCAAAACATGGGATGAGCATAAAAAGATTAGTAAGGGTTATAAAATAAGAAATGAAAAAATTATCCCATCTATAAATATAAATCAATAAAACCATACTTTTCAATCATAACATATCTTATGAAATCATAAGATTTATGAATTACACACAAAAATCATAAATCATAAAGGTAACATATGGCATACATAACATACATACATTTTATCTTTCACAGCTACATAGGGAGTTAAGTTTGGAATACCCATCATAGTATATTCCCTAAATCTATTAGGAGAAACATTAATGTCTACCTCTGTCACATTACCCAATGCATTGGAGAGCTATCTCGGGCTCACCCGCCCTTTGTTTATCACAGAACCACCTGTATGCGGAAATAATGGCCAAGAACCATAACAAAATCATAACACATAAAATAATCATAAATGAAAGATAACATTTCCACATCACATTCAAAAGATATCAGTTCAAGATATTCACATAATCAATCCAATTTAAAAGTCACATTTAAAAAATTTAAAAAGAATATTTTTAAATCAATGTTTCCCATACAAATTTTAAACTTTTAAAGGTGTTAGTAGTTTAAAACAGTAATGTACATATAAATAAATACTTAAAACCATTTTTAAAACATTTACATTAATGATAAAGATTTATAATAATAAATCTTTAAAATATTTAAAACGATATTTTAGTTAAAGAGTTTACTAAACAAATGGAAAATTCTTGAATACAAATAATTGAGTAATAACATTAATAAATGATTATAATATCATGATAATAATGAGATTCATGATATAATATTTCAAAGGGCAGTATATACACAATATAAAATTGAATAGGTTTATGACAACAAAAAAGTATCAATGGAATTTAATTGAGACAAAGTCCCTTCCAAAGATCATATCCTTAGATTAAGGACAAATCAATGACATAATTATGTGAAACAAATAACAATACACCCATTATAAGTGGATGTTGAGTGTAAAACAATCATAGTTAATTCAGACAAATTTATATAATGACATAATCAAGAAGTATTATTTAAACCCAAAGAATGGAAATTGGGTTAAGGAGTTCTCTTAGAGAAATTCCACAGGCTAACGACGTCACTTTAAAATTCAGAAAATGAGTTTATGAGAGATTAAAGGGTCTCTCATCACATGGAAATAAAATTTAAAACAATAAGGATATATAAAAACATATCCCAGCATTATAAATTTAAAATTTAAAAGACATAAAATAAGTCTTTAACTAAAAGAGTACGGTGAAAGGTTCCCTTACCGATTTGGTAACTCATGAAACATAAACCACATGAAAGAAGGAAAATAAAATGAAGATGTAAATTCCCAAAAATTAAATTTTATTAAAAAAATAATACAATCAGGTTCATTATATACCCCACACGAAATTAAATAGTAGAAAATATAGCATGAATCTCACAGGAATAAAAAGTGATATGAAAAACCCTTACCTCGTGTCTGACTTGACTTGCTCATTCTTTAATCTCCTAAATTATAAACTAAAGTTAATTTATACTTTCATAAGAACATTTTTCAAGTTTATTATTCCTTTTATATCACTTATTACCATGTTATAAACATTATGTAAACATTTAAGTTAATAACGATCATTTTGTCGATATTTGGTACTTGAGTCTAAATGAAATTCTTATAATTACAAGTTGTTAATGTGGTCAAAATTCCATTATCTCCAGAATTATATTAATGATTTAAATATCATATATATTATATACATCCAGTATATATATTTATTTATAATTGTACAAAACATTTCGAGGTAAGAAATGAAATTCACGGTTCATGGAGACGGTAAGTTGTATGTACGCATGAACGCTACTTTCATTTATATTTATTATTTAATGGAATGAAAAATTAATGATAAATAGGTATATTATAATTAAAATATAATATCATGCATAATTTCAGTAACTCAATCCTTTATACATTCCATATATGGAATGAACGATTCAAATCACTTTGAGGGGGCAGTAGTCCACACTTCCTCATATAAAATTATCGTGTTTACCCATTATGGAAACCCTAAAGGTATGATATAAATAAAAAATAAATAAGTATAGAGAAAAAATAAATACAATATATATCAAATATAAATATAGTTCCATCATAATTGAAACCATGAGAGGTGGTCCGAGATATTTGGACAATCATCGTTTCGTGAGATAGTAGTTCATCCTCTACAGAAACAGTATGTTCATATCCATTATATGGAGGTGTATGGAAGGGTAGTTTGAATAATTATCATAACAACAACATAGTATATTTATTATACTGTTTTATTTATAAAATAAAGTAATAAAGAGAGTTTAGGGGGTTGGAGAAGTAAAATAAAATAAAATAACTTCAGAGAAGATGTTACCTTTAACTCAAGTAACTCCCTTTGGCTTGAACCAAAAGGTTTCCTTGAAGTACCTTATTCATAAGGTAAGGCTTCTAAGAGTAAAAGAGATATGTAGGGAGATTAATTGGGCAGAGTTTGGACGATCCAAGGGGCTTTAAAGGTGTGAGTAATGGGTTATAGGTGATGACTTTTTATAAGGGGGAGGAGGGGCTCTTTAGGAATGTATGAAAGCATTATTTTATTATAAACAGATTTTCGGTTTAAAAAATGACTAAACCTCATTACATTAGAAGATAAGATTAATAGTGTTCAAAATAAAACCAAAAAATAATAATTTTATAGGTTTTTGATAGTTTTTTATTTTTTATAATCTCATTTATTTAAATAATTTATTAAAAAGGTAATCACTTCATCATCATTGTGACATAAATAGTTTTATTTATTTGATTTATAAAAATTATAAATAAAATAAAATGATGTAGGAAATATTTTTAGATTTTAACTTAATATTTATAGTCTGAGATAACTTATATAACCACATGTAAAAAATGATTTACTAAAACATATATGTTTATGTCATTTTTTTCTTTACTTTAAATTAATTAATATAAAGTGTCATTATCACTCCTAATTATCTCCATGGGGTCCCCAAATCGGTCCAAGGATTCCCATGGTCGGAAATGTATCAACTAATAGGATTAGAACACATTTAAGGGTAATTTATATTATTATTATAATATTTTTTACCCTTATTTCCCAGATTTACCGTTTAACCACGGTAAATAAAATATTTACTGAAATAAATATTCATAATTTCAAAAAATAAAAGTTACAAATTTACACAATTTAGACTTCATGATTACAAATATGTAATATATTTTTTCAAATTCATAAAATACAAGTGGAGGAAATTAATTTAAAACTAATTCCCATTGTAAAAACAAAAAACGTGTTTTTAAGAAATAATAACAATCAAAAGTTGACACTTGTTTATGTCCAATTTCAATGTGAAATTACATCCATTGATCAACATTGGATTAAATTATTAAAATATAATATAATTACACTTTAAAACAAATTAAAAATATAATATAACCATATAAATAAATTGGATTAAAAGGCAATGTTGAATTAAAATATAGTATTTTCACTATTTATAAAAAAATGAACATTATGGAAAAAATACCAAAATTTCATCCAAAGTAAATTTTGATGTCCACATTTTAAATAAGAATAATATTTTTTTAAAATAGAACATATAAAAGTGAAAAAACTATATTTAAAAATGGTTCAACATCTAAAGATGGTAAATTAGTCTTTTAAAGAATTTTAGAATATTTATGCTTAAAATTGGATTCATTCATATTTTATGCTTCTAAATTTTATTTGATAAATGTAAAAACATTTAACAAACATGTGTAATCATATTTTAGTTAGTTACATTCATTCTTGAAAATACAATAGCTATGATTTAACTACCATTTAAAATAATAATATTATATTATTATTTTTTGGTATAACTCGGCGTTGTGTGCAGCGTATGATTTCAAAGAAACCCATTGTTGTGTGTTAAGTACGTTATCAAATATAGCATCCCCATTAAAGTAAAATTAAAATTTAATTCATGATTATTATTAAATAAGAAAATGGCATATTCTTTATTTAAATTAGCTTTTACATCCTTCCCACTTTTGGAAATTGCATCCTCATGATTTTAAAATTGGGCATGGAAATTTCATTAAAAGTCACACATCAGAAAAATAGTCAATAAAAATATCACTTTAAAAGAAAAAATAGAAGAAAAAAATGTCACCTGAGGTAAAACATACTAGGATTCCATGAAAACATAGATATGGGGGAGAAACTAAGTGTCAAGTTCTGATGGAGAATGATAGAAAACATGATCAAGAGAATGTTAACCACCAAAAAATCACAAACTTGTGATAGGTTAAATGACCTTTGGTTTCCTAGTAAGAAAATTAAACAGACAAAATTTTTGTTTAAAGTTTATTTTAAAAACTTTGTAAAATTTACTTATGAGACTGACTAATTACATAAGGAAATATACTTACTTTTTAAGTGGAGTTTCATCCTTTAATAATTTTCTACTAAAAACTCTTCTTTCCTCCAAATTATGAGTTTTCAAGATGACATAGTCACACCTAAAGAGCTCGAATAAACATCTAGAGAATCACATAATCCAAAAAAGATGAACTATATATTTTCCTTATATTTATACATTAACCAAAACCAAAATAGTTTGTACAAGATCAGATAATCTCCAAAAAATGATAATACTTTATAAAAAGAAATACTACTCTTAATCCCCAAAATTCGACAAAAAATACCAAAAGTTCAGAAAATATCATTCAATAAAAAATTTCCTTAAAATTCTTCAATGTAACCGAAACTAATATTGTAACCCAAAACTCAAAAAGATTTAATCACATAAACGTCCACAATAAATCATAACATTTATCTCTAAATAACATTGAATAGTCATAAAATCTCATACTGAAGTGTATTTAACCAAATCACATATTATCTATGATAGATTAATCATTTACATAAATAACCCAAATCACCATATGTCCATAATAAAAACATAGATTCTTCCAAAAAAATCCACCATTACTCCTTAATTGAAATCCCAAAGTATTCTATTTTCTATAGGCATATAGTTTCCCAAAAAGATAAAACGCCTTCCAAAATGACCTTTATCAATTAATCCCAAAATAATTTTCCTATACTAAGGATATATATTTGATAAAACATAAGATCCCAAATCAACTTATTCATGATCAATAAAATAATTTAACTAAAAATAATAAGTCATACTAACCAGGGACTTCACGTAGTATAGTGGTAGGTGATAAATCTCAATCACACTTTGGTTGTGGGTTCGATTCCTACAGATTTTCCGATGTGACGGGTTGTCTTATGGTCTCTGTGTTGTCATTTTTCTAAAACTATACAATTTTATAACATTCCAAAAAATTAGATAAACTCTTCAAATATAACCAAAACATGATTTAACCTCAATGGTTGTCTTATGCCACTCATTTTCATCCCAACTCATAACGATCTCAATATCTTAATTCATGAAGTCTTATATATATTGAAATTTTTTACCTCCATAAAATAACACTATTCCCAAATAATTAACATCATAACTTGATCATTGTTTCCACCTGGTTTCATCGCCATCTTGTTCACATAGATAGATGATCCATGCATTGCAATAATGATTTAGAGATCCTTCAAAATCATCTGCTTCTTTTATCCAAATACACCTCATACAACTTTGGTCATATGGGTGATCACAGAAAAACAGTTTTGGAAAAAAAATCAGGTATGACATATAATTTCAAGACAACTAATAAAACGTTATTTTTATAAAAAATCAGAATGAGGTTGAGTTGAAACATTAAACCAATGGTTCTTTTAAAATACCATAAGTATGTACTGATAAACATTAATTTAAAAACTAATATAAATAGGTTTTGTAGGGGTATCCTTCTTCAACACCATTTTCAAAATTATAATACGCTTCAAAATCATGTGATAATGTAAAATATTTGAAAATTCCTTTATAATGTTTACCTTTCGTGAAAATATGAAAATATTGAGAAAATAAGATTTGATTAAATACAACCCATGAACCATGATGGTATCAAGGTATAGTAGTGGTGTTTGATATCTCAAAAAAATTATTGCAAATGAGTTGTATGTTAGAAAATGTTTCAGAGTTGTTTGGACATGAATTTTCAATAATTATTGAAAGTAAGTCATCCAGAAGAGAGAGAAATTTTGTTTGAGATCCTCCTACTTCCATTTATAATAAATATTCCTTGATCTGAAAAAGTTAGAAAAAAGGATTTAAATTAAATAATAGACATAGGGACTAACCATGTGTCTAACAAAAACTCTTAATCCCAAAATTTTTCTAAACCAACTTCTGATAACAACTATAAGGCCCCAGCCTTAAACATTATGTAATCTTAAATTAAGAAAATAATTCACATTGGGGATCTTTTCATGTTTATATTTTTATAGAATTAGGCCATAACTATTACATTACATCATTTAAAATTAAAAATTAGGCATTTATACTCAGTTTACATTTTTTTATAATATAAAAACCCTTAAAAAACATGTCTATTTACATATTTTAGATATCATGACTTTTCTTTGATCTCATCCTTGACCCTATTCATCTTTAAGTCCGGTTAAAAACATTTTAAAACGTGGGATGAGGATAAAAAGTTCAGTGAGGGTTATAAAATAAGGAATGAAAACATTATCCCATAAATAAATATAAATAAATGAAAACATACTTTTCAATCATAGCATACCTTATAAAATCATAAGATTTACGAATAACACATAGAAATCATAAATCATAAAGGTAACATATGGAATACATAACATACATACATTGTATCTCTCACAACTACATAAGGAGTTACGTTTGGAATACCCATCACAGTATATTCCCAAAAATCACTTAGGATAAATATTAATTTTTACCTCTATCGCGTTACCCAATGAATTTGAGAGTAATCACGAGCTCACACACCCTACGTTTATCATGAAACCACCCATATATGAAAACAATGCCCAAGAACCATAACATAATCAAAACACGTACAATAATAATAAATTGAAGATAACATTTCAACATTATATTAAAAAGATATCAGTTCAAGATATTAACATAGTCAATCAAACTTAAAATACACATTTAAAACATTTAAAAATTATATTTTTAAATCAAAGGGTCCCATACCACTTCGAAAATTTTAAAGGAATTAACATTTTAAATCTTTAATGTCTATATAAATAAATCCTTAAAACCATTTTTAAAACATGGGCATTAATGATAAATATTTATAATAATAAATCTTTAAAACATTTAAAACGATATTTTAGGTAAAGAGTTTTTAACCAAATGAGAGATGATTGAATAAAAATAATTTATGGATAACATTAATAAAATATTAGAATATCATGAGAATAATTATATTCATGATATAATATGTAAAATGGTAGTGTATACACCTTATAAAATTGAATTGGTGTATAACAACAAAAAAGTCTCAATGGGGTGTTAATTGAGACAAAGTCCCTTGCAAAGATCATATCCTTAGATTAAGGACAAATCAATGACATAATTATGTGTGAAAAATAATATTACACCCAATATAAGTGGATATTAATTTTAAAACAATTATAGGTAATTAACACATATTTATATCATGACCTAATCAAGCAGCAGAAGTTCAACCCAAAGAATGGAAATTGGGTTCAAGAGTTCTCTTATAGAAATTCGACAGCCTAACCACATCACATTAAAATTAATAAAATGAGTTGATGAGATAGGAAAGGGTCTCTAATCACATGGAAATAAAATGTATAACAATAAGGATATATAGTAACATATCCCAACCTAAGAAAATGGAAATTTAAAATAAAAAAAAGAAGTCTTTAACTTAAAGAGTACGATGAAAGGTTCCCTTACTGATTTACAAAACCATAGGAAACTTAAACCACATGAAAGAGGGACAATAAAATAAAGATTTAAATACCCATAAATTAAATTATATTAAACAAATAATACAATAATGGGCATTACATACACAACACAAAAGGAAATAGTGTAAAATATAGCATGAATCTCATGGGAATAAAAAGTGAGATGAAAACTCTTTACTTCGTGTCCGACTTGACTCGTTCATTCTTTAATCTTGTGAATAATAAACTAAGGATAATGTATAATTTACTAAGAAACTTTTTAAAGTTTATTATTCCTTTTATATCACTTATGACCATGTTATAAACATTATGTAATCATTTATGTTAATAACGGTTATTTTGTCAATATTTGGTACCTGAGTCAAAATGAACTTCTTATCATTACAAGTTGTTATTGTGGTCAAAATTCCATTATATCCAAAATTATATTAATGATTTATATATCATATATATCATATATATTCAATATATATTTGTGTTTATAATACTACATAACATTTGGAGGTAAGAAATGAAATGCACCGTTCACAGAGATGGTAAGTCGTACGTACGCATGAACGCTACTTTAATTTATATTTCATATTTAATGGAATGAAAACTTAATTATACATAGGTATATTATAATTAAATTATAATATAATACATAATTTCTATAAATTAATCCTTTATACATTCCATGTATGGCGTGAATGAGTCGTATCACTTTGAGGGGGCGGTAGTCCGCACTTCCTCAAATTAAATTATCGTGTTTACCCATTATGGAAACCATAAATTTATGATATAAATGAAAAATACATAAGAATATAGACAAAATAAACATAATATATATCACATATAAATATATTTCCATCATAATGGCCTTCATGAGAGGTGGTTGGTGACATTTGAACGATCATCGTTTCGTGAGGCAGTAGTTCGCCATCCACAGAAACAGTATGTTCATATCCATTATATGGAGTTTTGTGGAAGTTTATTATGAATAATTCTCATAAAAACAATATATTATATTGATGATACTAGTTTTTTTATAAAATGAAAAAATAAATAGAGTTTAGGGGGTCGGATAAGTAAAATAAAATAAAATAACTTAAGAGAAGACATTACCTTTAAATTGGGTAACTCCCTTTGGTTTGAACCAAAAGGCTTCCTTGAAGTTCCTTATTCATAAGGAGAGGGTTATAGTATGAAGATAGGTATGTAGTGAGCTTAATTGGGTAGATTTGGGATGAGAAAAGGGGGCTAGAGAGGTGTGAGTAATGGGTTAGAGGTTGTGGATTTTTATAAGGGGGGAGAGGCTCTTTAGGAAAGTTTGAAAACATCATTTTATTATAAACTATTTTTAGTTTAGAAAGGTCAAAAACTCATTAAATTATAAAATAATATGACTCATGTTTTAAATAAAATCATCCAATAAGAATTATATAAGTTTTGGATAGTTTTTTAAATTTTAAAATCTCATTTATTTAAATCATTTACTAATAAGGTAATCACTTCATCATCATTGTGTCAAATATAATTTTATTTATTTGATATCTAAAAATTACAAATAAAATACCATGATGTAGGAATTATTTTTATATTTCAAATGAGTATTTATAGTATAAGATATACTTTATCTAACCCTATGTAAAAATTTATTTACTAAATTATATATGTTTATGTCATTTTTATATTTACTTTAAATTAATTAATATAAAGTGTCATTATCAATACTAAGTGGCTTCATGGGGTCCCCAAATCAGACAAAGGATGCCCATGGTCGTCCATGTATCAACCAATAGGATTAGGACACATGTAAGGGTAATTTAATATTATTATAATAATATATGTTTACCCTTATTTACCAGATTTACCATTTTACCGTGGTAAATAAAATATTTACTAAAGTAAATATTCCTAATGTATAAAAATAAAATTTACCTATTTACAAAATTTTTACATCCTGATTAAAAATATGCAATCCATTTTTTCAAATTCAAAATAAAAAAGTGGAAGAAATTAATTTAAAATTAATTCCTGCTGTCAAAACAAATAGCGTGTTTTTTAGAAATAATAACTATCAAAAGATTGACACTTGTTTTTGTCCAATTTCAAAGTAAAATTACATCCAATTACCAACATTGGATTAAATGGTAAAAATATTATCTAATTAAAATTTAAAACAAATTAAAAATATAATCAACCCATATAAATAAATTAGATTAAAAGGTGGTTTTGAATTAAAATATAGTATTTTTCATTATTTATAAAAAATTAACATTATTAGAAAAATACCAAAATTTCATCCAAAGTAAATTTTGATGTCCCTATTCTAAATATTAACAATATATGGTCAAATATAACATATAAAAGTGAAAAACGCTAGATTTTAAAATGGTTCTCCATCAAAAGGTGGTAAATCAGTCTTTTAATAAATATTAGAGTATTTATTCTTAAAATTGGATTCATTCAAATTTTCAGATTCTAACTTTTATTAGATAAATTTAAACAAATTCAAAAAACATGTATAATCATATTTCAGTTTTTTCAGTTCATTCCGGCCAATACAATGTCTATGAGTTAACAACCATTCAAAATAATAATATTATATTATTATATTTTAGTATAACTCAACGTTGTATGCAACGTAAGATTTCAAAGAAACTCGTTGTTGGGTGTTGAGTATGCTATCTAACATAGCATACCCATTAAATTGAAATTAATATTTAATTCACAAATATTATTAAATAATAAAATGTCTTATACTTTATTTTCTTGGGATGTTACAGTTATGTACCAAAAATTTTAATGTCCCATGTTTTGTTCCAGATAAAAAATATAAGGGAATCTGAATGTTTATCACATTTAGTGAATGGGTCATTATTAAAACTGGGTTTTATAATCAAATTCCAAAATTGGGGTAATTGTTATGTGTTTTTCTTAAAAATAAATTAATTAAATTCAAATTAAAATTAAAATAAAAATATTTGTTAAATTAAAATAAAATGAAAATAAAAATAATTAAATGTTTTTATAATAATAATATAAATTTTATTAAGATTATTATTTTTATTATTTTTATTATTTTTATTTTTGTTATTTTTATTATGTTATGTGTGGAGAGAACCCAAGGGTGTCTCCCCCTACCTCGCGTGACACCCTCCTATTTGAACCCCATAGCTCGACGCACCCCTCCTCTCAGCCACGTCTCCGCAAACCAATTTCATCCCGAAGTCTTTTTGGTTTCACATGATCCTTCAAGGTAAAGGCTTTTCTTCCATTATTTTCCCTCCCTTTGGCCAATTTTTTCTTCTCTTTTTTTCGGTGATGTGTTGCTAAAACCCTAGGCTTTGGATAATTACTTTTTTAGGTTTTCTTCCAGTGTTGGGGCATGCAGTGCCTCTCCTAAGACCCCTTCATGTGTGTTTCAATGCTCCCCACTGAAGGTGATGTGTTTCATGTCGATTTAGTTCATCACCTCCATCATGGTAAGGTTTTAATTCCTATGAATGGTTTTGTTCCATTTATTTAGGGCCTTTAGCTGATTTTGGGTCCCCTGTATAATTTTTATAGGGTCTGGTGACTCCGTGGAGACTTGCACTCTTATACATTGGTACGTACATATATAAATAAATATATATATATATATATCTTCCATGTACTTATTCTCTCATGGTTATGGGAATACATGCATTGGTTTCAGGGATATGTGTGTGTGTGTTTGTGTCTCTGCGTGTGTGTGAAATTATGTGCATGCAAGAGTGGAGCAGTTTTGAGTGGTCATCGATAAAAATGTCAAGTCCCAAAGTGTTTGGGTTTTTTTTTGTCTACTTTTTAATGTAGGGTCCCTTTCATTTTCCCTTAAATTTTCTGAATGCGTTAATTAATTTAATTATTACACCATCCTTTTTTTAAATTAATGTAGTATGTTTTTTAGATTAAATTCTTATTAAATATAAATTTAGTATCTTTCATGATTTAAATGTCAAATATGATAAATTATTTTTTTGAAGGGAAATTTCATTATTTTTTAATAAAACCCCTCCAATATATGTCCATTATCATCAAGGTAAAAAGTAATTATTTCACTTTTTTTTCTTGGTTGAACTATTTCATTGGTGTTTTTTGTGCTTGAGGTTATGTTTGAAATATGGAATGTTTAGGATCTTTCCATTCATTTTTTTCTTAATAGTGGGTTTCCTCTACATATGGTAGACATTTAATAAACCAAGTATATTCTATGTACTTGGTCCATTTTATAAATGGAATATATTTTCTAATAAATGGGATTTTTCAAAGTAGGTAAATTCACATTTTTCAATTACACCTTCTAAGTGTCTCCTAATCCTTGATAAATAAATTTACTTATTTTATTTATCAAATGGATTAAATTTAATTAAAGGAAATTTTCATGATGTATTTCCTTATTAAATCAAATTTCCCATGTAAGCAATTGGTTAATGTCTAATTAGAACCAAACACCACCTAGGTTTTTTACTTGCTTTGTTTGATGGATTACCCAAGTAGGTAATTTCCCTCTTCAACATAGCACATTGTAAGTGCATTCTTGCCACTATAAATCCACTAACCTTATTTTGATAAAGTAAATAGCATGTTTTGGATGGAATAGCTTGTCATGATAGAAATCCTTTCATTGAATGTTTAAATTGAGATGAACTTTTTATAAAAAAATGAATTTACATGCTTAGTTGGATTTAATGACATGTATTTAATTAAATGGTTTAGTCATTATGAATTCGTTTTCCTTGCATTAATTGGTTTGATGTAGAATAAAATTTGGAGGGGGGAATATCCGACTTTCTTACTTAATGTTATGCACAAAATATCTTGTTAGCCTGTTTTATTTAATATCATTGATAACCTATGGTTCGAGCCATGTTGATGACATGGGATTTTTTGAATTATTTCATTTCCTATGCCGGTGCCTAATGCTTATTCCCTTTTTTAGTGGCTTGATCTATATTATAATCCTACCATATTTAGATATTAAAATGATAATAATGTCATGTAATTGTTACAAGCTTGATTCTGTGCTAAATGACTTATTCCATTTTGATAGATTGAATTGTGTATTTTATGTTGCTTGGTATCTTGGGATATTACCATTCCCTTGATGGCATGATAATTTTATCTAGTGGAATACAATATTATAAATAAATTTCCTTGTGATATTTTCCCTGCTTGATATGGATATCTTGAAATGGTCCAGAAGAGAACATGGTTTCCATAATAAGGATTCATAGATGGACTCCCATGATTGGGTGGTTATACCATGACACATCAGGGGGAGTGATTTGGATTTCCATTCAAGGGCTTCCAAGGTGGGTAAATATACTTCTGAGTGATATTGGTTCCCTATGGGAGCAACTCTGGATGAACCTTTTGGAAATATGGTTGTTCCCTGGCTTGTGAGATACTCGTTCCCCTATGTGAGATACCTAGGATATAATCAGAAGTTACCATACTTAGTAGTGATACAAGGGACTCTATATGGATTGCCTAGGATGGAATCGGTGGTATTGGATTATCGTAGGTTCCTGTTGTGAAACATGAGATTCTTTTAGATCACCTTAGATGATCACAAAACTCCACCTTTGGTTTTTTACAGATTATTTGATTAGATAGTTTATTCATATGACATTCATCTTCTACATTATCGTCATGAGCTTTCTAATGCACATAGATTCTTATTCTTGATTTATGATCACTTTTAAATGATGACTTCTGAATTAGACCCCAAGTTAAAGAACAAGATTGGGTTGTAGTTCTTTTTGGGTTTCCTTGATCACTTTGGCCCCTTTTATACATATTAGGGGTTATATAGGTACCCCATTCAGACTTTTGGCTTAGTCTTGAGAAGGTGATAAGGGACAGGTGTCTGGTTGGAAACTTAGAACCAGTTTATATTTTTTAATTTGTTATTTCTCTAGATTTATACCTATTATCACATTGTTTATTAGTTTGTTTCATGAGATGGTTTGGCCTAAACTCCATGGGTGTGAGACTACTGATATTTATATCTGACACCCTACTTGGGAACCATTTGGCCCCTTTGTAGATCTTTTTGCTCACATATCATTGGATTCATTCTTTATATTATTTCATTTACATGGGATCTAGTGAGAACATGACTGGGATCATTATCATGATGCTCAAGGAGTTGACCATTTGTTTTTTATTTTATTTTGTTATATTGTATTTCTTGTACGTTATAGTAATACCTGACATTACATGCATCATTATATGGAATCGGTGTTGAAAAAATTTATTCATTTTCTATATTATTCATTCACTTCTATTTGTAGTCTATTTATAATACTTCTTATACTGTTTTTTGTTATTTTAATAGTTATAAACCAATGTGATACTCTGACATGAAGTTATAGTGTCCACATTATCACCTATTTAGACCCTAACTACTAGTCAACAACTCCTAGTGTATGGGGAGGTGCGCCTAAGGCCATGTGACCCATTAATCCGGCCACTATCTTAGTGGTGAGATGGTTCAGGACATTATAAAGAGGTATTGGTGCATTAATTTTCTATTGTATTTCTATTTTTGGTTGGTAAATAAGAGACTAGGAATGTGTCGGTACTTAATAAGTAGTAATTCTTGGGACTGATCACTCCATGTATTGGGAAATGACTAAGTGGCTAGTGCTATGATTTATGTTCATATTGTTCGATGTTATAGTTGAATTTTATTTAAAATAGAGTGACTGGTGTATTTTTTCACTACTTATCAATTTATGAGATTTATGGTATTATACCCATGGCCTGGTATAGAAAGGATGAAGAATTACATGCATCATATTGGGCACATAGAAAATTCACATGACATGCATTTTCCATGCCATGTAGTTGAATATGTAGGTTGTTTTTTGGTTATGATTATGTTCCTTGAGTGTTATTCCATGATTCTATATCTATAGAATGTTTTGCATGTGTTTTATTATTATAATAACATACTTGTTTGATATATAAATGGTTTCATGGGCTAAATATAATTGGTTACATTGGATAAATTAAAATTTAGTGATTACGATGGGAGCCGGTTTTCAATTTTAAGGTGTATGGGTGCCTTATAACTGGGAAAGGGTAACCCATGCAATCGAACCATCCATAATATTATTTTATATAATTATTTATAAGTGGTTTTAAAATGTCAAATTTGTTTAATTGTTTATCGGAAATTAAATTTTTTACCTTCTTAAATGTGAAACTTGAACCAAGTAGGTCGGATGGGACATTTATCTTATGAGATAACTAGTTTGGGTGTTTGTAATTTTTATAATTAAACAATTATTATTGGGTTTCATAAAAATAAACCAAGTTTCCTTTTTGTGACTCTCATAGTTTTCCTTATCTGTTAAAAGGAATTCATTTTGATAAATTGACTAATATATTATGGGATGTCTATTAATGAAAAATGTATAAAAATGAAGATTAATGACACTTGTTTGTTTTTCTTTGATTAGATTGATAAAAATCAAGTGCCTAGAATTTTTTGTTTAAAATGGAACTTTATTTTTGAATTAAATATTTTAGATGTATAAATATTTAAATTTGAATAAATTTAATGTCCTTAAAATTGAACCCTATGTGGTGTCCTTTGTTTAAAACCTTGTGAAGAGTATATTTGGATTTTCTTTTTGAGTTTCCTTGGAATGGTAATGTGAACATTTTTTGTAGGCCCACTTTTATTTTTTGTAATTTCTTAGATTATAGGCTCTTGAGCTGATGAATTTTATTTGGTATGACTTGGTGTCAGATATGATGTTTTTTCTTTAATAAGTGGCTAGCTAGTGGTAGGTATAATTTTTGAGTTTAAATTTCTTTCTAGTATCTTGATCTTTCTATTGTTTAGTGTTGTTTAGGTGTTGTTGTCCCTAGTAGGACTCTTTGTTTCTAAATGATACACTTTTTTATATTGGTGGTCATGTTTTCTTTATACAAGTTATGGGAGTAAGCATCGATCAATTTTTGGTTTCATCTAGTTATACATTCCTCAGTCATAGTTGGTTGCTTTATAGGTTTCTTTACCCTTTATTCTATAGAGTGATAGACTACTTGGTATGTTGTTATCCAGGTTAATTATTTTGTGAGTACCATCTGGTACTTTAATGCATAGGGAAGAAAATAAATGTGTAGTATCTAGGATGTGTTGTTTGATTTGGTAATCTCAAGTTAGTATGCATTGGGATATGTTGTGCTCGTGAGGTTGCTAAATGACATAATGTACTAGTTGAGTTCGGTGTAACAGTTGTGCTGTTGAGTGAATTCTTAGGTCAGTTTCCTACTATAAAGAACCAAGAATTGAAAGGAATCAATTTTTTCCAATGCTTGGGATGACTTTCCAAGAATATTGGGTGTTTTGACACGCAGTTCAGGTTGGTTATAGATTACATTCCATGTTCTTTGACATTGTGATCATGACTTTTAGGAGCATCATATGTAAGAATAATATGGATCTAACCAAGATTTATTGTGAGAAGATAGCCTATCTCTTCTTCTGATGACTATGACCCTGTTAATGTGGGAAGCATCATGTTAGTTAAGGTAGTAGTTATGTGACCTTCAAAGTATAGGGAACTGATATAGCTTGCTTGTGATGTGCGTGGATGCTCATTCTTGATTTACAAACACTTTTAAATGATGAATTTTGAGTTAGAACCTAATTCGAAGAACAGTATTGGGGTTGTACCTCATTTTTTGTTACCTTGATCACTTTGGAACCTTTGTATACATATTGTGGGTTACAAAGGTACCCCATTCAAACTTTCTTCTTAGGACCAAGCAGGTGATAAGGGACCAGTGTCCAGTTGGGAACCTAGACCAAGTTTTTATTATTTAATTTTTATTTCTCTACATTTATAAATATTGGCACACTTTTTATTATTCATTGCATGATATGGTTTGGACTAAACATAATGGGTGTTGTCCTACTGAGATTTATATCTCACACCCTTCTCAGACATCATTTTTCACCCGACTAGATCTTCTTGCACATAGGTATTTTGATTCATTCATTATACTGTATTCGGTACATGGAAGATAGGGAGTAAAAGATTGGGCTCATACTTAGGATTCTCAAGAAGTAGACTGTTGGGTTTTTCTTTTCTTTTTTTATATTTTACTTCTTATACATTATAGTAAAACCTGACATTAAATGCATCATTATATGGAATTGTCGTTCGCCACTTTTATTCAGTTTTTATATTATTCTTCAATTGTTATATATTTCCCTTCATTATACTCCTTTCACTATTTGTTTTTTTGTTTTAATATTGATAAATTATTTTTCTACACTAACATGATGGTATAGTCTCCCCACTCTAACCTTCTTAGACCCTCACTGCTAGTCCACAGCTACTAGCGTACAGGGAGGAGCACCTGAGGCCATGTGACCCTTCGTTTAGGCCTCCGTATTAGTGGTGAGCTAGGTCGGGATGTTAAAAAAATAGTTTTTAATATGAACTATTTCACCAATTATTTTCTATGAAAATAATGATAAGTGTCATACTCCATTAATATAGAGAAATCCACCTCCACTATACTTGTGTTCTTTTGTTCGGAAAGGAAATTGTTATAGTTTGTATAGTTTACAAATTTCATGGTAAATAACATGATTCTCAAGATATGATTCAAATATTCAACTTTTATATTCTACATCTTTATATATTCAAATATTTTACAAGGAGAAACCACACTCTTTTTTATCACTCATTCTTAAATATTTAAAAAAATCAAATCCTTTGAATTATTCTTCAAAAACACAACAAGATTGATATGAGTAAATTCATTATTAAATCAAATAAATAACTTATCTCTACTTATTGATTTATTTATCTTAGCCCCACAAATTTTTTAATGAATAATAAAAAATGGAAGAGATGTTTGAATCTCTACATTCTTATTTTGGGATTTAACAATATTTCCCATTTGATATATAAATTGTATCAAGTTTCTCTATAAATATTCAACATAGGTACATTACAAACATTCTCCCCTCAAGTAAGTTTACTCATGTTCTTTTCACTAAGATGACCAATCCTTTGATTCCACAATTTATTTTCCTCTTTCAATCTTAGGTAGAATCACTATCAAAACATTATAGAGAAGCATTTTATTAGTGATGGTTAAATGTAACTACTTCTAATAAGAAAAATATAAATATTAATAGTTTTTAAAGATGGTGTTTTTAGCAAAAAAAATTAATTTTAGTGTTAATTATTAAAATAACTACCACCAAATATTTATTTAGTGGTGGTTCATTAATAAAATTCCCCTAAACAAGAGAGCATATGATTACACAAACCCCCTTTCTTTCTCCAATATCTCCCGATTCCCAAACATATCCTACTCACGGTGGTGAATCCTTGTCGGGAAATAATTCTCTCTAAATACTCCTCTTTAACCATAAATCCTCACAATAATACTCTGTAGAATCCCCCCCCCAATTTTGTTCCCTTATAATGAATAATAGAAGAAGAAATCCCCTCTCGATAGCATTATTTTGGTAAAAAAAGTGTTTTTTATTAAAACACTAATCACTTAGTGCTTCATCTATTATAGAAAAATTTATTGATTTATTTGTGTTATCCTTTCCTAGATTCCAAGATAATATTCTATTTACCATTTAAATTTTGTATAATTTCTCCATATAGACAATTCCCATTATAGGTTTAAATTAACCTATCATTGAATATCTCAAATATTCTTGAGAAATATTTTTATTACCCATTATTTCTATACTACCATCCATAGGATATCAATTAGATACAAATAATACAAAACATAGATAATAAAATTGATTAAGGCTCTTTTAGCATGTATCCTTCTATGTTGTGATTTATCCTTAATTTACTTCAATAACTCATTCCATACTAGATCCTACTCTAGTTGTTTCTTTTTGTTCCTAGACATGTTTATGTTATCTACAGTCTTATATTGGTGACCACTTAAAAAAGTTACCCTATTTTCTATTAACATGTAAAAATATTAGTTGTATTTTCTTTAACAATCTCTTTTAGATCATTTGATATTGGACATATCAATTTATATTTAACATCCAAGTTACTTTCATAAAAAAATCATTGTAGTGGATATTATTTATAAAAAACTATTTTAATGTTTCTTGTTTCTTCAATTTCTAATATTTATTTTATATCATAATTTTATCTGATGATTTTTTTCATTAAAATTTTAAAATGGTAAAATTTTAAGATATTAATGTTTTATTATTCCATAAAAAATTTGTATCATTCTTAACAAGATATTATTTATTTAATTATAATTATGTTTTTATAAATATATTTATCAATAATATATAAATTGATAAAAGTTGTACTAATTTATCAAAAAATACAACTCAATATATTGAGGGTTGGAGGGGTTTTATATTTTTCAATTGAAAATAGATCCATAAATGGAAGAGTAAAATGTTCATATCCTGATAGTAATTTTAGATATTGGATGAAAATACATGAAGTTTATGGGCACTTGATATTGAAATAATTTAACACTTGATATGTGACATGGGTCTTGCACTGTGAATTGTATATTCTAGAAATTTAACCATCATACCATATAAAAATGAACAACCTACTACCCCAATAATGGAAAACAATATTTAAAACATGATTAATGATGTTTTTCACATTTCACATAATGATGAAGATTATAACATATCATCATATACACTTTTCAATTTTATAGAGATTAATAGAAGATATAATGTTACTAAGAAATGAAATGAGGTTTAAGAATTACTAGAATATTTAAGTCAATATTTTTATGAAGGAGGTATATTAAAAAAATTACTTCTTACTGATGTTAAACCATATCATGTACTTATATGGAGTTATAAAAAAATTTCAATGATATTGGATTTGCTTCATGTTTATTTTTTCCAAGATAAGATCCCTCAATCATTTTAGGAGATGAATAATTTTTTTAATACACTTGATCTAAATTATATAAATATACATCCATGTCCCAATGATTGCATTTCGTATTGGAGATAATATTCTGATAGGGAGGAGTGTATTAGATATTATACGTCTTGATCAAAATTGGTGAATCATGATTAAAGTATAAATTAATGAACTATAAAAAAGAATATAAAAAAATTGAATTTTTTAAGTTACTTTCCAATAAAATAAATATTTTAGAGATTTTTCATGTCTTCTAAATTGAAAAAAAAAAGTGGGATTGAAAATAATAATAAAGAGTTTATAATTCATTCTATGGATTCAAATGCATGGAAATACTTTGATTATTCATATCCAAATTTATTTTTATATACTAGTAATTTGAATTTGGTATTGGATAATGATGGTTTTAATACATTAGTGACTCTAAGTACCACTTATAGTATACAGACAGTTGTTTTTATCCCTTACAATCTACCTTTTTAGATGTGTATGCAACAAAATTATTTCATTATTTCAAAGATCATTATAGTAAAGAAAATGCCTGGAAATGACATTGATGTATATCATCAACTTATTATATAATAATTTAAAGAGATATGGGAAAATTGTGTAGATACATATGATGCATTAATAACTAAAATTTTAAAAATGTGTGATGATCTAATGTGTAATATTACTGATTTTCCTAGACGAGGAAACTTTTTTTGTTAGAAAAATCACACTTTTTAGGCATGTCAATTATATAACATTTACTACAATCTCGTGAGATATCTATATAGTATAAAGTGGTGTTTCATGTTTCATCATTGATTCATTGATGCATCTCATAGATATCAGTTTGAAAATTCATTATTTGATGGAAAAAATCTTTTGACATCCCCACCACAATTGTTATCAGGTTCAAAAATCATATCATAATTATAAATTTTTTAGACCAAATTTGGGAAAGAGTATCAATTAAATTTTTCAGTTAAAAGATCTCACAAATCATTAGATACACTTCATACCCAATAATGGAACAAAAAAAGTATATTTTTTTTAAACTAAATTATTAGGAATTTCAATTATTACATCATAATATTGACTTTATGAACATTGAAAAAAATGTTATAATTTAGTTTTTACAAAATAGAACGAGTAGGTAAAATCATAATAATGTCTTAATTCTTATAAATTCTAGAAAATAATGAATATAAGGAATTATTTATGGGACAATGATAATGTAAATTATCCTTTGATAGCTTTTAAATTAAAAAAATAAGAAAATTAATATTCCCTTCATAGACTAAAATTTTGAATGTAATTTATGTATATTCAAGTAACATTTCATGATTTATTGACTTGAAGCATCCTAAATTAAATAGGCTTAAAATCATGAAATATATTTTCAGGTAATGATTGAAAACATTGGCATCAAATAAATTTTCACACGATAAAATGATAGAAATTTTAATTGAGTTTTACACATTCTTCAAACACCTTTGTGAGAAAAAATTAATCCTTATCGAGCTTGAAAAACATAAAGAAATAATTATAATGACACTTTTTCATTTCTATATGATATATTCTCAATTTTTATTCACCTTAATGAATCATATAACTATTTATTTAATCAGGAAAGTAAAAGTATGATGACTTTTACAATATTGATAGATGTATCACATAGTGAAGTATTTTCATCCTACATTTTTTTTAAAACTCCTTAAATACAAGATTAATTATTATTTTTTATGTTATTTCATTTGGTATCTTTGTCATTTTACATCTTTTGTGAAAAAAAATCTCAACCACAATACTCTGTTATTGATAGTCATATGGAAAAATATTGTCTCACCTTTTGTTCAAGGTATTTAGATAATATTCATTCGCAATTAAATTGAGTGGGAAATGTTGATGGTAATGAAAATAAATTGAAATACCAAAGTAATCTAGCAAAATTTCTAGCGGTGGGTTATCATGTTAGAAAAATATCATCAGTTTTATTAACCCAAATTGAGTTCATACAAACACATAGATTTTTGTTACTCAATAGTGACATTAATAATCATTTTATTGAATAATTTAAGATACAAACCAAGATACATCTTTGGAGTCGTACATGAAATGAGAAAGTGATAAAAAATACGTTAAAAAAGACATTATTGATTTTTTTCACACTATGTGAGATCATAATCAATTTCATATTGATAAAATATTGATACAATTATTTTTGTAACTGATAATATTTTATATTTATACATGTATATCATGCATGTAAACAATTGAACTGGAGTGCTAGATAATTTGATAAATTTAGATTAAGGACCTATGAAGAGGTGTTAGAGATTTGATTCTTGTAATATAAATAGTTTTGTGTTCCAAACACTTTTGTGCAAGGAAGCTATGAAAGAAAAAAGTAGTTGCATATTTATAAAATACTTATAATTGGGATACTATGTCTTGTTGATTTAAATTATCGAAATAAATTATCATGGATAATTTTCAATTATGTTATTTAAATTTGAGGGGTTTGATATTAACATGGGAAATAAGGAATGATTCAATATAATTTACACAAGTTAACTTATCTTAGTTGATTGATACTAGTGATTGTAAAGAACATGATCCAGGTATTTTGGAATCACAAGCTAAAATTGTATATTTTGTGGATGATGGAGTCGATGAAGGGTGGAGTGCTGTAGTACATGTCAAACTAAGAGAATTTTATGATATTGGTGATGAAGTTGAAGAATTGTTTTGTGACTTCAAACCTCATCAACAAAATAATTTTGATCTATTTGTCCAAGATGATATTGAAAAATATTTTTTTACAAGGGAGGGTTGAGATAGTGAAATCAGGTTAATGGTGGATGATGACAATAATATTGATAAGATTAATCTATTTATTTTATGTCCATTCCATTAACTTATAATTTATTTGTTTATTCAGAATACACAAATTTAATTAATATATGTACAATATTTTCAAAATAATTTACTATTTTTAGCGTTTATATCATGTTCTGACTTGATTTATTTTCATGTTGGATGTATCAATATTGAAAAAAATGATTTAAATATATGATTTGATCATCCACAAGTCCTATGGTGTCAGATGACCATTTTGATATGCTCCCTCCTTCAGCACATATCTTCTTTATTTTCTTTCTTTTACATCATTTGATTCCATATCCAATGACCTGATGGCCTAAATTTTTATTTTTATGATCAAGCCCCCTTTCACGGGATGAAGGGGGAAACCCATACAGATATCATAGACATAAAACAACTCACACTTGAAGGAAGAAAAATTAAAATAAGACTAAAAACATGAAGCATCCCCTCCCTATCATTTGATCATAAAAAAGCTCTCCACCGTTGCAATACAATTCGGTGAGCAAGTGTCCTATGTCAATGTACAGGACCAATCCGATGGCGAACGTCATACCCTCTCAAACAACCAAATCTAAAATGCTCGGCAACGACGAACCACCAGCTCTAAATCCTCCTCTGAGCATGTACCATGTATTCAAGCCTATATGCACTACCTTCCACTTTCAGGATGAACCATAAACCAAACAAACAATCTAATTCCACCAAACACACAAGAAACAACAAAAAAATCTGCAATACATTTTCACCACACGCAGGACCCGAACACCGCATGCACCATGTAACCTTCACCGGTTGCCGGAACCACTGCTGGAAGACAACTCTAACGCCATCCATAGACATCCCCAACCACGGGAAGCCAGAGATAGAAGGGCGGGGAACCTCCAATGATAGGTACGCCACACAAACCAAACACAAAACATCAAACCATCAAACCTCACCAAAAACACTAGAAACAATTAACTTCCCCCTCTGAGCCGCTCCCAATCAGTTGATAGCACACACCATATGCACACCATAAACAGTGCCTAGCCACACCGGACCAAGTCTAGGAGCCAGAAAAAACTTGATGCTACAAGATTTAAGTTGATCCTATCCAAAACTAATCCACACAGTGAGTCGACATCACCAAAGGGGCGGGCTACACTGAACCGAGTAGAGAGACTGGTGTTCTTCCAAGACACGACGACACCAAAATCGAAGCAGGGGACACCGCGACCCTTGCCAGAACCCCACCGCGCAGACACCAAGCCACACCACTAGACTGAACTGAGGATTGAGATCTATGATGACGTCACAATATTTGAGCTGAGACGATCCTCTCAAAGACACACAGTGAGTCAACATCACCGAAGGGACAGGCCATGTTGCACTGATCAGAGAGACCGGTGTTCTGCCAAGATGAGATGTTACTGAAAACGAAGTTGGGTACATAGATGACCCATGTCGGAACCCTACAGCGTAGTCGCCAAGCCACACCTATGCCGAGACGATCCTGAGGGAGCCGATGTGAGACCAAGACCGACCGAAGGGAGAAGGGGAGATGAGCCCCGATAAGAACCCTAGCTGCCTCGGTGGGGGAAGAGGATCCGCTCAGAGGCCTTCAAGATTAACACCATTTGATTCCATCTAAAAGTACCTTATATTAATGAGACACACCCTCTACTTCAACTTAATCACTTTATGGTCTATGGAAATCTGAAGCCTCTGATTTAGTAGTTAAGGAGTGTTCATAAATAGAGCATATGGTATCATGGTTACCATCATGAGGATACTCTAGTGTCATTGTTATTGATATGTAACTATTAATATGAAAATATACTTTATTATATATGTATACTAAATGTTGAATTTATATATTGAACTGATTCAGATAATAAGTAGATAGAAATGAACATAAATAAATCATATGTTTGGCAGGTGGAAAATTTTAAAGTAGTTATAAAATTTGATATGTTTGGAGTGCCTACAGATGATGATGGAGGATTATGTTGGAATATCTTGTGTTAATTATCATGTGAGATGATGTCCCTTCCTAGTACTTGTCATTGCTAGAGATGTATTCCCACTAGTTATAATAATGCTATTTTTTATAAATAGTTGAAAGAAAGTCAAAAAATCATATTTATACTTTTTTATATATTATTACTATTAAATTTCAATTTAATTATTTTTTCAATATCTAAAATATAGATTATTTTCCATTTTTATGTTCATGATTTAGTTGTGCATCAATGGACATCGAAAAGTTCTGGTGAAAATTTTAAAGACATTAAGTATAGGTTATGGTCTGAGTTCAATGACACCTCCCAAACTGGAGGCATTCCTATGGACTCTACATTCTTGATAAGATATACTACAGTGGTACAAAAATTTTTACATTTATTTTAATATGATTACATTATTATGGTATTTTTTAAAATATATTTATATATTATCTAATTAAAACGAATTTATTTTATTTATTTTATTTTATTTATTTATTTTATTTGATATAGGCACCAAATGAAGAGGAATCTGTTAGATGGAATGAGAATATGTAGCATGTATCATCTAAAGGCGGTTAGCATAACATAGAGCTTCAGTGTTGATGTTTCATGGGTTGTATTTGTAACTAAAACATATATATGTTACCTGTGTAGCATTTTATTGACATGTAATATGTATATATGACCTATGTATTTATGTAAATGTGTTATATTTTAAGTTTGGTTTAACGATTAAAATTATTAAATTGTATATTATATATATATATATTAAAGGTGGAATTTTATTTTAAGTTTTAATTGATGCCCAATTTTTAATAATTAGCAATGGTTTTAACCGTTGTGAAAATTGAAGACTGTCAGTAATTATTTCAATGTGGTTTAAACCACTTCTAAACACTATAAAATGATCTTTATATACTACTAACATACCAATAACTATTTAGTAGTGGTTATAACCAATTATAAGTATGGTAAAAAGAATTTATAAAAAGAAACACTTATAATATTATTTGCAGTTTCAACTACATTCATATTTATAATAAGCAACCAAAAGAAATAACTTTAACATATATTTTTGTGGAAACTTTGAAGCCACCACCAAATATGGATGTGTAGAACTTCCACATAACCATTAGGAATTAATTGATGTTTTAGAAAAAAAATGATTTTAAAATCTAAAAACTATCTAATAGAGGAGGTTTAAGCTATATACTTGTTCAAAAAAAACATCACTAAAGGATGTATTTCTCATAGTGCATGAATTCTCAATTTCACTAATCTAAAACAATTTTCCCATTATTTTACATCATATTTTCATTAAAAATAGATTTTAACCACTTCATCAAGATCCCATATTTTTGGAATACCACTTCATTATCTTCAAAACATAGTTGAGATACACATAAGAGATTGTGTTTCAACTCATCAATATATAAAGGTAGTTGGGGTTTGGCATAGTGGTAAGCATCCCATAATTCTACATGAAAAATGGGGGTTCAAAACCCATTGGGAAAAGGGGGTACTGTAGCAGCACTGTAGTGTGCACTATAGCAGTCGAGATACTGTTGCAACGGTGGAACTCTAGAGGCGGCAGGGGTACTCTAGAGGCGGAAGGGGCACTACAATAGTGGTGGCTGCTGTGTAGTTTTGTAGCAGCGCGGTACTATAGCAGTACTATTCACAGAATGGGCCTTGGGCCAAAAATTTGGGCCTATAGGCTATGTAATGGGATAAATTCCCACTGGGCCTTCGGGCTATATAATGGATCTCCCTCTACCCAATTAAAGAGGTCTTTTATTTTCTTTAATAATAAAAATTAGGCTTCGACCCCAACCATTATGAAAAAAAACTCGTCAATATATAAAGTGTAATTGGAATTTAACTTCTCTTTAATGATAATTATTGATCTGAATCCTTTTATTTTAAGTGATAGATCATTTATAAAGTTCACAAAAACTTTCTATTAATTTTCAACATCCTTAAAAATCATTAGAAATCTTATCATGTGTAAATAACACACACTATCTTGAATCCATGGACATTAAATTTTATATGTTTTAAGAGATAATTTAATAACCAAATTTTTTTCCTTGACATTGTCCTTATTTATAAAGGAATTTTAATTATTTTACTTTATACTCAATTGTTATGGTAGGATGGTGAGAAAATATTCAACAAAGTGACCTAGTTGGTCACATCTTCCAATAATATCTTCTAATTACTAAAATTTATTCTCAACCATCAATCCATAATTTTTAGTTTTCTTCTGTACTTTTCTGTTTTGAGTAGGAAGACTCCCCATTAATATTTTCCTCCCAAACCTCCTATCCTCATAAAAATATTTTCAATTAAATAAAATATTTATTTCTCTATTTCTAAATACTCTATATTTCTAATAAGAACCATAAAATACATATTTATCACTGAAAAAACATATTTTTGTATAGATGTTGACATCTAATTTTTTTTATCTTTTGGTCCTCAATTTTTGATTTCTGGTGTGCCAAAAGTTTTTTATAATACCAATACAATCTTATTTAATCTATTATCCTTTAGTTAATTTTTTGAATAACTATTTATAGTAGTTTTTACATTCAAATCTATGTTCCCAAAATTTCTGTATTTCCAATAATCAACTTATTTTACCATAAACTTAACATTGTTTCCATGTGACTTCAAAACAAACTTTATACAAACACTTAAAAGTTATTTTTAACCCTTTTATTGTGATATATTTTATTCAACCTCATCCTCATAAATATATGAATCTTTATAATAATTTACAACATTTTTCTTAAATATTTCACCATCTTCCTAAATTGAACTATTAAAGTTAGATATGTGTATGTTCAATTCCTTTTTAGAATTGATAAAATTAAATTGTATAGCCTCAGTCTAGTTATCCTTAATTTTTTCCCTTTATACTATTTTAATTTTTAAGTTTTTTTTCTAATTAATATTCATATTCATGTCATCAATCTCCATAAATATCCATGAATCTTTATTAGAATTATTAGAGTCCTTGTTTCCTAAAGACTGGTTGTCTTTATTAAAAAACTTTATCTATATATCCAAGTTTGAGTTCAATAAAATATATTCCTTATGTTATCACTTCAATAAAAACTCCATTTAAATTTCTTCCCTACCATAGGAATCATAACTTTTATCACTTGTTTACTCTTCATCATTCACTTTAACAATCAGTAGTTTTTTATAAACATCACTATAAGTCTCAACTTCTTTTACTTCCTCACTATTGTCACTATAATTAAAATTTTATAATAAATTTATCTTTTTTATTTATAGAAATACTTACACTTACTTTTTAAATGAAACTTATTTTTCAAATTTTTTTCATTTTCTAATTAAAGGATCCAAGTGGCCTTCTATCCTTGTCTTCACTAACTTCTTCTAATTTCAACTTTGAATGGTTTCCGATAAAATTTCAAATGTATCTAAACATGAAACACTTAAATGGAAGATTCCCCTTATAAAATATATTACTTATTTTACATTTATATAAATATTAGTAAAAGTTAACAAAATCAATTCAAAAAATTCTTCTTATTCTAAATAATCTCCTTTAATAAATTCTCTTTTATTACACTCTTCTTATTTTGAATGTTTAAATGAAATTTTCTCTCTGTCATACTCTTAATTTTGAAGATAATTAAATTCTAAAACTCTTATAAAATAATAATTAATTTTAAATCATATAATGTAAGTGTACTTGTATTCAGGTATTTGAGTATTGAGACTTTTTAACTAAACATTTCTGGTAGAATGTGTGGTATCCTCTAAAAAACAATTTAATCCACTAACTTTTAACGAGAACCTCTTTCTATGATCACAATTTCATTTAATCTAGTTAAAAATTAATCCAAAATTTTATCATCATGCATCTTAAGATCTTCATTCTTTAATCTTTAAACCTATAGTAAATGAATTTGTCACAATCACACACATCTATTATAAAAACATGATTTTATAAAAGGTTCACTATTAAAAATGAGTAGTTAGTCCTTGGTATGATCTAGATTCAACCAAGACCATACAGTCCACTGGTATGATCATGTGAATTAAAAATGAGTGGGATAAATTTACCTCAACTATGTATAGTTCTCCTACAAAACCAAAATATTAAATCATTTTTCAAAACAACAACTGAGTATGCCTTTAAATTAGACAACTATCAAGTTCTTATTGTACTAATTATTTTCATCCTTACTCTTCAACCTCTTTCTATTATACTTGTATAGATGCAAGAATATTATCATTTATATATATTTTTTTAAGATATTCTTATTCAAGTATAAACTATATATTTTCACAATAGCATTAGAAAATATACATATTTCTAGTAGAAATAGAAAGTTCTTCACGTTATAATTTGAATTTTGAATTCAAATTCAAACAAATAGCTTCATCTAAAAGCCTCTAAATTCTTCCACTTCTTATCCTCCTCCTTAATTCACTTGAAATATCTATATATGGTGAAATTATTATTCCTCTTGGTGTTATTTTCTTTATCATGGAATGATAAGTCAATTCCAATAACTTTTCTTTAACTATTTCTTCCCATCTCAGTGTAACACACTTTATCACAGAATGAAACTTCTTTTTTATTCCTATAATTATTCATGTTATAGAATAAAATCATTCATTATATTATAAGCATATTTTGAATAATAGATCTATTGAAATAATTCATTATTCAATGACATACATCATAGAATGATTAAAATTATTATCTCATGACTCTTATTCACTAACTACTTGAATCATAATTTTATTTGTGATTTTTTAACCATATAAGAATATTTTTTGCATCACCATATTTAAAACCTTATGAAATAACCAAAATTTCTGAAAAAATGACCCCTCAAAACATCTATGTAAACTTTAATAAATCCATATTTTTTCTAGGTTTTTGAATCTTATGACTTCTCAGAATTTCCCTTACAAAAATTATATTTCATTAAAATAACTCATTTGAATATTGGAATGACTCTTACACATGTTTAGAATGACTCTTATAATTTTTTGGAATTGACTCATTTATTTTAGGATTTAGTATATTTCCCTAGTCTCTAATCAAAGTTACTCTTATGTAATGCCTTTTCTTTATAGTTTAATCTTATCAAATATAAAAAACCTTGATATATTTAAGGGCATTTTCACATTACCATATCATCTACTTTAAATAGAATCTTATGAATATATAGTATCCTTTGTGTACATTGATTATTTTCTACTCTTTACTCCGAGTTGCATATAAGAATCATAAAATTTAATCTTATGAACCATGTAATTAGCTTCATTTTTACTACTCTATAGAATGACTCTTACATTTAACCAAAATGACTATTGTGAATTTTAGCTTTACCTGTTTTTCAATCTAAATGTACTCAAATCCAAAAAAAATTCTAGATAACTTCCATAATTCTAAAAACTAAATAAAAACATCTTCAAACACTCCAAAACCTTGGTATGTACTTCAAATTACATAATAAAAATTATTCTATGTGATTTAGAATATTATTTATGTATTAAAAAAATTCAAACATAATTAACATACCCACTTCTATTCTTCTATAATTATTTTTCCCTAGACAAATACCACAAAATTAAGGGATACAACATCAAATTTATAACACATAAAACTCTACTTTTGTCTCCAAAATCTCCCCCAAAATATGTATTTATCTCAATAATTTCATTATGAATTAGAATAAAACTAAGAATTATTTATTAAAATTTGTATACCACTAGGCCAGAATATATTTATTTTTCTAGATATTAAAATTATTTTTTTATGACCAATTATGGTACTTATATGTGCATATACGCTCTCTTCAAGAGCCTTAATGAATATTAAACATATATGTTTTTTCTAGATAATTTAATTAAAATAATATTTTATAAATATTATCCTTCAAGATAGACATATATAAGAACTTTATGATTTTTCATTATTTATATTTAATGCATTCATAATATAATAACACTAAGTTTGACCCATCACCTAATAAATATTTTTTACTTTATCACATTTATTTTTAGTATTTTTAAAATATATCCACTCAGGCGAGGAGTATTAGAACATTTTAAAATAGAATTATATAGTTTTAAGAAGCTAAGTTAAAGAATATTCATTATTCTTATAAAATATAAAATTATTTTCATAATAAGATTAAATTAATGGAATAAAGGAAAAATACAATGATCAAATTTTATTATTTGTAAAATATCTAAGTGTGTATAACAAACTTTTTTATAACTTTTTTCTAGGAATAATTTCATTTATTTTATTAAATGAAATATAACCATTAAAAATACATTCACATTAGTTGATGAATTTGGGAACTCGTTAATTATATATCATGAAACAATAAAGATAATTCATTATATATCAATAACTATAATTTCATACAAAAACAATAATTTTACTTATAATGAGGATCATTGTTTATCTATTTTAGGTATTAAAATTTATTACTTAAAATATATTTGATCGTATAAGTTTCTGATTCCCCCATGAACACTGATAAAAAAAATCATCTTTAGAGAATGATACTGAATGAATTTAATGACATTATCTTTTCACTCCATAAATTTCAAGACTCATAACCATTAGAACCCCTACAGGGTTGGTAGTAAAGATATGTGTGTCCCCTAAATCTTGTCTCTAATAGGCCATGAGTTAACGACTATCACTAAGGGTGTAAAACACACAAAAGAGATCCATTACCCTCATAAATCCTAATAATATAAGAAAGAAACCAGTAATGAACTCCATATAACAATAAATAAATTAATCCCACAATTCTTGTAATGTCATGCATAAATAGAGTCTCTAAAATAAATACCAAGATTAAAACTACTTTAAAGTGCATCTATATCCAATGATCACCATGGGAAATTAATATCCATCTCGTTCAGTAACCCTATCATGAAGATATATAAAAATTAGATATATATAAATATAGTGTCTAGAATATACTTATACTTAGTAGGATCCTCCCAAAAAACTATCCTAAAAATGTGAAATAACCATACTACTGCATCAATGCATAAACAAAAAACAGACTCATTGACTATATTAGGTTATCTAGTTCCCCATCCTCACCAAGCCTCACTCACCCAAATATTTATACAAGTATAGTAATATAATATCAAAATAATATATAATAAGGTAACCCTTATCGACATTCAATTGATCACTTCACTCATTTGATTATTCCAACTTCATTTCATTTAATCATAGCCCATACCGATTTATCATTTCATTAATTTCATCTATATTCCATATATCTAGGAAACTATGACACAACCACATAAACATATAATCATCACTAGATCAACAAAAAAACAACCACTATGAAATCAACTTTATCATATCACAATAGAAAGAACCGCACAATATCATACCAATCACCTAAACATCATTTCCGCAATATTTCACAACATCATATGCTCTATCACCTCATTAACCACATAAAATTGTCGCCCCAATAATAAAGATATCACCTCTATCATAAAATCATCAAATAACGTCTATAAAACTACTAAAACTATAGAATATAATAATAAAAATATGATTATAGTGGAAAATACTATCAATTAACCACAATTATTCAATATTCAATTCTTATTACACAATTCATGCATAAAACATGTCAATTACAGATTTCTATATATTTCTTTTCATTTCCATCATTAAGTGAAATAACCAATTATGAATGTGATCATTCATATTCACTACAATATCAACACTAGAATAAAAAAACAGATTTATAAATAGGCTTTAATGTTAGTTATTAGTAATCAACATTAAAACATAAACCAGTGAGTTTTCAATCTTAATTATAGAATAACCAATGTTAAAGATACCTTTCAATGTTGGTTATTCTATAAATGGTGTTAAAAATCATTATTATAATCGATTATTTTATAAATACCATTAAAACCCTATATTTGTTGGTTTTAATGTCGATTATTCGATAATCAATATTAAAAATCATGTTTTAGTATTGGTTATGGCACAAACCAAATTTAAAAATTAAAAAAAAAAATTAAAACATGGATGTTTATATTTTCACATCATTCATCCATTTCCTAATTTTCTCATATGCTAATCGATGTAAATGATTGATGAGCTGTATTTTCTTTCTTTAGTCACATTCCACCACTATATTTGGTAGTATTACATTTTCCTCAACTACATTCAATCATCTTTGGCCATGTTCTCTTTTCCCCATCTATGTTACACTACCCTTGACTACATTTCATTTCCATTGCCCACATTTCTTCTTCCTTGGCCATGTTCTTCCATTCTCTTATTAATTATTCCTCTTTTAGTCATCTACCTCTTCCACATGCAATTCTACTTCTAATATATTCATTATTTGTCACCACTAAACCATTAAATAATCTACAACCATCATTCTGATTATATGTACATCATATTCACTATTAGTTTCCTTTTAGAATATTTATTTTCTTATTTTTATATGTTTATAAGTTTGTATTCTATATATTTTTAAAATTAAATGATAACTTGTTTATCTTTATTTACAATTAAAATTTATTGTCAAGTTTTTTGCCATGGATCTACTTCTAACATCTCCATTTTTTGTCTATTATTATTTTTATTGATATCAATTGATTCATTGTTTAAATGTTCTATTTTTATAGGTGTGTATATAATTTTAATCAATAAATTTTAAATTTATATATTTTTATACATTTATATGTTTATATGTTTATATGTTTATATATATATATATATATATATACATATATATATATATATTTATATATTTATATATTTATATATTTATATATTTATATATTTATATATTTATATATTTATATATTTATATATTTATATATTTATATATTTATATATTTATATATTTATATATTTATATATTTATATATTTATATATTTATATATTTATATATTTATATATTTATATATTTATATATTTATATATTTATATATTTATATATTTATATATTTATATATTTATATGTTTATATGTTTATATGTTTATATGTTTATATTAATATATATTTATATATTTATATATTTATATATTTATATATTTATATATTTATATATTTATATATTTATATATTTATATATTTATATATTTATATATTTATATATTTATATATTTATATATTTATATATTTATATATTTATATATTTATATATTTATATATTTATATATTTATATATTTATATATTTAAATATTTATGACTATAAGATTTTCAAAATGGGTGTTAAAACTACAATACTTAAAGGGAAACTTCATGAAGATGTATACATGATACAACTTGAAGGTTTTATGACTCCAAAGGATGCTAACAAGGTATACAATTTGTAAAAATCCATTTATGGATTAAAGAAAGCATATAGGTCATGGAACATTTGGTCTGATGAGGAGATAATATAATTTTATTTCAAAAATAAAGAATCTGATCCTATTGCCTATAAATGATTTAGTGGGAGTACTTTCGTTTTTTTAAAATTATTTGTTGATAAAGTATTACTTATTGGAAATATAATACTAGTCTTAAAATCCATTATGGCCCGGTTGAATAAATGATTCTCCATGAATGACTTTGGTGAAGAATTATATATTCTTGGGAACAATATCATTCATGATATATCCAAGAAGTTACTCAATCAAATTCAATGTACATATATTTACAAGATAATAAAGATATTTGGTATGGAAAAATCTAAGAGGGGATTGTTTCTAGTGTCACATGGCATTAATCTTTTGAGGAAAATGTGTCCTTAAAAAATAAGGAAATAAAAATTATGGTATGGATTGAAAACATATTATAAATTGGGTCAGTCGTGTGTTTTATGTTATGTACTTTGAAATATGTCTCTTACTCCTTAAGTATAGGAAGAAGATATCAATCTGACCCGAGTGACTTCCATTGGATGGAATTAAAGACTATCATGGAGTATCTAAGTCATGATAAGGATATGTTCGAATTATATTGAGGATATAAGGAACTGGAAATTATAGGATATGTATATTCTATTGTCCAAATGTATCAAGATAATATGAAATCATAAACTATATACATCTTCACTATGAATAGATGTGTTATGAGTTGAAAAACAGAAAGCAGTCCATGGTCACATATTATACAGTAGAGTCCAAGTATATTTAATCTTTTTAGGTAGCTAAATAAGAACTATATATACATAACTTCATCTAAGAGCTTGATGTGGTACCTAGAATAAAAGATCATATCACTTTATGTTGTGATAATATTGTAGTGGTGGCCCTCGCAAAAGATCCAGGGTCACATCAGTAGACAAAATCACATACTTTATAAGTATGTTCTCTTGAGGGATTTTTCTTAGAGAGTTAAGGTTCTAGTGAGAAGTATTTCCACATAAGACATCATAAAGGATCCCTTGACAAAATCCTTGACTCAAAAAAAACATGATTACCAAGTGTGGTCATTGGAACTAAAAGTCATAGGAAGTTAGATCAAGTACATGCGGGAGTTTATTATAGTTGGTTTCCAAAGACCAACTATTTTTATATTGATTACATATATATTAAATGACTTAAATATTTATTAAATATCTTATTATATGATTTTTTATTATTATATAATACTTTAATATAGTAATTTCTTATAGAATTTATCATATTGATAAGGTCATTGTAGATCCCCTATATGATGAGAACCTTGAGATTCCATTATGATATTATTTAATATAGTTCTATGGTCGAATGAGATTTCTATGATGGGTCATATAGAATATGAATGTTTGGTGTGAGTACTCCTAAGAAGATTATAATTCTTCTCATGAAGTTAAAACTTGGTAATCTCTAAGATGATATATTATGAGAACATACCCACCAAAAAGAATTCTACATGTTTTGGTGTCATTAGATATTCCTATATTCTATCACGTGAAATGGTCCATAGAAATTAAGATTATTATTAATAGATGTTACAAATCACACACTTAGATTTATATTGTAAACCATGATGATACAGTTCATGGTGAAGTTGTATACATTGGGTGTCTCCCGAGAGTTGTGTTATTAATGAATAAATCAAGGAAGGATTTGTCCCTTCTATATTTATAGAAGTTGAAATATCTACCCTCTTATTGGAATATAACTATCGTCAAAAATTAAATTTCTATGGTGAAACAATGTGTTAATTTCAGATAGTCAATGAAAGACGTATCAAGCATACGGGTTGAGGACACTTATGTGAAAACTTCTTGATGAGATATTGTGAAAAAAGGATTATATTACATAGTGAGTGTTATTATGTTTTCTTATGTTGTGACATTAATTACATTATCTTGGTTTCCTTAACCCATTGCTAGAAAATAATCTTGGACTTTAGGTAAGTCTGTCTAATCTTAACGAGAATGAATCCTAGAGGAAAACACACTAAGTGCTTCCATTGAACTCAATCGAATTCTCTTTGTATTTAATTAATGGGATAAATATTATTCTCCACACTAAGGAATAATTATTTTCATGTTTTTTTATCAAGAATATTTATTCAATTACTTAATAAATGTTGAGTTTAAATGGATACAAATGATGTCTAGTGATGAATATTTATTTCAAAACTGATAAATAAAATTTATCATTTGTGCAAGTTATTGTATTCCAAAAAATATTGTAATTATTATTATTATCTGGAATGGGGTTTTTTAAGCATGAAAATATTATTTAAGGTTGGTTATTAAATTAAATAACATTTTAAATTAAACCATAACTCAATAAATTAATGGTTACGTCTATTTTGTATGGTTAATCCAAAATTGAGAATAGATAACCACTATACACACAAAATTTCTCTCAATCTCAAATTCTTCCCCTCATATTCTCAAGAATGAGAAAAACTCTTTTAAGGCCAAAGTATCTTGAATCGATCAACACGAATAATGCAAGACAATTGATTCATCGTACTATCATCCGAAAATCAATTAGCATTACTCAAAGATAAAAAGGATCATGTGTGGATCTTTATTAGAAGGATTCATCACTTATTAAATTTCGAATGAATTGATACTTTTTATTTTTTAAACACCCACCAAATTTTCTTCTATTAAACCTAATAACTTTAATGTATTGATGCAACAATTTCTACCAGTTGCACTGTGTGGCATCTCGGTGATAAAAAAATTAAATTCTATCATCACATTGCACAAATTTTTCAATTCTATTTGAAGAAAATTTATAGATATAAAATTTTTTAAATTTTTTAGAGAATGAATCCTTCCACATAAATTTTCAATAGTAAATGTATTTCCCACCATAATTTTTTGATATAATGGTTTATATGATTATTATTTTGGTGCATGAGATATGGATTTCTGGACCTTTATATTTATGTAGGATGTAACCTTTTGAATGATATATGAAAATTATGAAGTGATATATTAAAAATATGTATTGACCAGAGACCTTAATTTTTCAAAAATATATATCAAAATAGGTGATTGAGTTTCGTACTAACTAGTTATATGAAGAGTGTAATGTTGGAAACCCTATATCTCAGCATGTGGTAGTCAATAATAAATGTTATTAGATTCATGTATTAATATTAGATTAAATTTCTTTAGATATAGTGATACAAGAAAATTTTTATATTTTCAACAACAAAGGTTATGTTCAACCATATATTTCTAAATTGAAGGTATGATATCTTAAAATAAATAAAAATTGGTTCATGAATGATCCTGAAAATAAATTCATTTCATAGTTTAAGAATAAATTATAAATTTATTCATATGAATCATAACACATAAAATGGTTAGTTATGGAACCATATGTAAATGTAATCACATGGTCTAGTTTTTATATTAATGGTTTACATTTTACACAAAATATTAGGATAACAAGAGAACAGTTAAATATAAATGAGTAATGGTTGTTGGTAAATTAATTATTTTTTTCAAGTGAAAATATAAAATCCCAATTTCAATATCATAAACATAATTTGTAGATGATGAGGATGTATTGGAAATTGATTATACAAAACATTGAGTATCAGTGTTTATGTGCAGCTAGGAAGATAGTGATAGTGTTGTGAAACATGATGATATTGGATTCAAACTTATTGATTTGAAAATATTTAGTTCTAATGAGGAACCATTTATCATGAAAACACATTTGAAGAAGTTATTTTATGTTATTAACCCATAGAATTAAAACTCTTCTATAGTTTTATGAGGGAAAAAATTAATTTGGGTGATGAGGTTGTTGATGAAGCTGTTCACATATGTAAGGTTTATTTATCCATTACAAAATTATTTGAGGATTAAAATTAATGTGATATAGAAATATTCAATTCTATATGAAATGGTTACATAGAAATGATATTGTAAAACACTCTTTTATACACTGAATTATTCAGATAAATATCTTTTTTTAACTTATAGGGGTAAAAAATAATTTTTTGACTTGGATATTTAAATCTATAAGTGTTAATCTTTTAAGTTGTTTTTTGTTTAATTTTATATATATTAATTTTATTTAAAAATATTTCGGTTAAATAATCTTTTCATCAATATTTTTCTGTGAAACTTACACATGTAAAAATTATATTTTTTCAACTAGGATATTTAAATCTGCAGATATTGATCTTTTTTCATATTTGTATTAATTTTTATATTTATCAATATTAATTAAATATACTCTAATTAAAGAATCCTAATATAATTATTTTATTAAGTAATATACATATGTAAAAACTAATTTTTTAAATTGGATATTTAAATATATATATATTGATCATTTCTTCCAATTTTAAATTAATATTTATTTTCATCACTTTTAGTTATGCATTTTTTTAGTTGAAAAAACATAAAGTTGTTAATTTTTTCGTAATCTTACACATGTAATGACATTATTTTTTAACTTGAATATTTAAATTTATAAATTTTGATCTTTTTTTATTTTTTATGTGGGTTTTTATATTCAACAATTTTATTTATTATTTTTGTAATTATTAAAGCATCGCACAACTATTTTACTACAACTATTTATCTGTCTTCATCATTTTCATATGGATATAATTTTATATCTATTATTAAAATCGATTTTTTACATCTTATAGTCCTTTAATTCTAATAATATACAATTTTATATAATTTCATTACATTCAACTATTTAAATGATGGATTTGGAAGAAAATGAACATTTACTATGGTAAGTGTATGTTTTTTTATATTAATATATCTTCAATAATTAAAGTTTATAATTAAATTAAAATTTTTTGTCAAAATTATTTATAGTGAAACTAGTGATCATGTTATGGGAGAATATTATTCTACTCAAGAGAAGTGGATACCCATATTTGGTGGACATATTATTACATGTTTATAAAAACATTCACTTTATCAGGGTGAGAAAAGGGTGGGAGCTTAATTTGATGATAATAATCACTCATTTTCACAAAATAATTTTTTTTGAGTTATATGGACATTCAATTTCATTGTAGGATTATCATTTTATATCATAATTTAATGGATTTTTTAACAAACACTAAAATAATGGTTATGGGAGTACGTAACAATTAAATACCTCATCCAATTTTTTCAGATTCTTAAAATATTTTATATGGATAGTATGTAATTTATTCAATTATATATTATGTTTTACAATAAAGATAACAAATAATTTAAGGAGGTGTGGGTATATTTTTCAAAAAATAGATAAAGGTATTTTAAATAAAATTGACATCAATTTATACTTTTATTAATGAAAGTAATGAAAACTCATACATCAAATAAAAGGTTTATGGATTCAAATACATGGGAATTTTTTTCATTGGCCAGTGGGAGGAAGCCTTTCAAGAATAAAATTTATTGTATATAAATTTAATTTGTAACATTATTATGTTAATTAATTGATTAATTATTCATTTATTATTAGATAATAGGCCTCTAGGATATCTCACTAAGAGATCCAACCTTATAATTTATACCCTTATACTTTATAACATTGAGGGTATCCTTTATTGGATGATCACATGATTGTTGAAAATTATAATAATTGAGAACTAAATCAAGTAGTGGTTCCAGAGAGGTTTATTTCAGACCTTGATCTCTCCCACTCACCATGGAAAATGGAAAATTAAAAGGTTGTAAAAAGGGTAATTTTATAATGAATCAGTTAAAAGATGTAGCTAGTAATATTAGAAGAAATTAATTATTCTTTTTCTTGAATATTTTTAATTTATAAATTCAGCATGCTAAGATAAATTTTACATATATCATTTCAAGATTCCCTTTAGGAGTACTAAATTCAAGGTTCCTTAATCCCAAAATACGGGATGGACATTCATTCAACTGATCTAGGAATTCCAAAATACTTTTTCTCATAAGAGGAAATGAGGAGTGTGTTGATATTAGGAAAAACAATTTTGTACTAGTATGGAATAGATGGTGGTATATTAAAAGGGTGAAATATATTCCTTGAAGGCTAAGTTTTACCACCATTTTTTCACATGAATATTGGCAATGAAACATGGGGTGGTGTACTATAGTGTAAATAAATTACATCCAAGTTAAATTTTCTTATCTAGCACATTCACAACCATTCTCTCCCAACTGATGAGGGGGTACGATGAAAGGGTATATAAATTCTCTCTAAGTGATCATTCGTTTGCTCTCCCAATGAATAGATGGATTCCCATAATTTATTTGATGGTGATTAGGCTTCAATGTTCTGGAAAAACCTTAGTTCCCTTTCAAGGAAATATGTCCAAGGTCTATCCGGTAATTCATTCCTCCTGTCATGGTTTGAAAACTAATATGACAACACTCATGAAAGAAATTCTCAGTCAATGTTTTTCATTACAAGATATTTGATTTTATGATCTTCTGATAATAAAGTAATACATACCGGACTCATTATTTCTTGAATGGCTATATAGGTGAAGTACAAGTCGCTCGTTGTGGAGTTAGATCCTCTACTCAGGAATAATGAGTGTGCTCCTTCCCTACGTCAGCTAATAAATGGACTAAATATAGGGGTCACACCTCTTCTTATCTCTAACCAAGGAAATTGGGTTATATGGTTCCCTAGAGAGGATCTATCAAAACTGAACATTGATGAATTATGTATGCAAGGCAGTATGTGGGGAGGTATGGAATTTGAGTGTCTTGGTTGTTTTTCTGTTCAATGTTTAGCACGATCAAGGTGATTCTCTTATGAAGGAGGTGGATAACATTATTAAGGGTTGTCTTTTTTCCATTCTCATGGTATTATCCTTAATTAGGTGGAATCTAAATCCCTGATACTCATCAAATCCATCGAAGGTGTGATCTCTACCCCTCGGTCTATCACATATATTGTCGGATAATGCAAGGAGGTTATTACCAATTGCACTAATATCACACACACTTGGAGGGAGGTAAACATTGTTGTATACTTATTCTCTACCTATTCTACTTATGATAATAATTATACCATCTTCAATTGTATTGGGTCCCTTCCCCATGAGTTCATGATTCTAGTTTGGGCTGACACCCTCGGCCTTCATTACTTTAGACCTATATAACTTGTTCTGGTGTTTTCCCCATTATTTTTAATAAAAATACCTATATTTGGAATGTATATACTATGATTGCAGAAATGGTGATACATAAAAATCTTGTAAAGCCTACCTACTCATATCCTCCACCTCCTTATTTAGACTCAGCTGTGTAATATGAGTTGTTTATTGAGGGTCCTCGTATTCATATTTTAGAATATGGAATCATACATAATTTAAGGTATTATGAACATCATCATCTTATTCAGACAGGTCTGGTAAGAGTATCAGTACATGATATTATCAACCCAGCTACTCAATTGTTATTTCTTTCAATGGAAGTTTCAAAATTTAGAGTTAAAATGGGTCATTTTTTACTCTATACAACTATCATTATTTATAAATTGACATATTAGTTAGGTCTTGTTTTCCATTTTTTTTATTTTACTTTTTACTTCAATAAAATTATAATGTTTCATTACATTCACCTTATAAATGAATATCCGAAATAAAAGGAATCATTACAAAATAAACAAAAGGTTTAGTAACCAACACCTTTATAAACTTCTCATGTTTCAATTGGGATAATAAAATTACCCCAAAAGTCTTATATGCTGGCTCTATTTTATGATTTTTTTATTATTAAAAAAATATATGTGAGAGACTATGCATTGAGAATATTTAAAAAAAATATTATAGATCTTGTTATTATTATGAAATATATAGACCCATGTTGTATTTGTTTTCCATATAAGTAAATTTCAATTACAACTTTGATTTATTAAATTATAGTGACTAAATTTTACTTTTCTAATTAGGTATCTCCACACACTCTTCATCTAAAATTATAGAACTTGTGTTTATGGTTTTAGGGATCATGAACTTGTGTTTATGGTTGTGTTGCATTGATTTTTTCTCCCATTTTAAATTACGGTACCTTTAAGATCTATATATTTTTTTATTTAAGGAACTTTTCCTCTTATTATAATGGGTACCCTTTTTTCCTAGTTTTAAAAGAGGTATTATTCTTTTTTATGTTCAATAAAGAGGGATTTACCGCCGACCTTTTTAAAAAAAACTATCATTAATGTCAATATATTTACATTTTAATGTTCTTTGGATGTTATGAATATTTTATGCACATGAATACATGACATATTGGTTATCCTCTTTACATAGTGAATTCTATAAAAGAATCGAATTTTATTGAAGTAAAAAAGTTCAATTAAATTTAAATAGTTCTTTAATCATAATTTTTTTAACATATATTTTTAAAATTAATATATAAAAATAAACCAGATCATAAAAATATCATAACAATGATAAATTAACTATATAGATTCCAAAAAAATAAATATGTGAAAGTACACATAATTAACATTAATATTAGTTAATACTTGTTTTTTCTTACGTATATAGTGTTTATTATTTTCAAAGTATTATTTTATAACCATAGTTTCATCATCAAAGAGGTATAGTTAAATGTTTTTATTATGTTTTATGATTCACACTTAATATTATCACAACCATAACGATGAAATATGTTGAAAAGTTTCTTACATTGTAGCTCTAATGTTTTAAACTAACATGTTGTATTTTTAATTTAATAACATTTATTTTTTTAGCTTTTTAAGGATGGTTCATGAAGTATGGGTAGTGATTTAAACCATATTCGATATTTATTTACAAAATATTTGGTATTTTTGATTAATTCTTTGAAGAATATAAAAAATATTCATGTGTGTGTATTTTTTTATTAAATGATGTATTATTCAAGTTTGAATTGAGTTTTTTAATCCTATTTTATTCTCTGTTATTTTTTTCTTTTATTTTCTATTGTTTTTTGAAATTGAAAGTATTGAATTATTTTACTTTATTATATCTTTAACAAATAGTTATGATTTAACATTAGTTATATTGAAAACGTATGTTGAAAGTGATTTCAATATCTATTTTATGAAAAACCCAACATGAAATACAAATAAATATCGATATTTATTTTATCTTTTAACATTGGTTTTCATCAAACATGATGTTTAATGATATTTTAATATTATTTTTTGATCAAAACCATCCTTTAAAGTCTAAATAAATATTATTATGTGTTCATCCTTTCAATTTTGTTTTTCCATTACACCTGATATTGAAATCTATTGAATATATATATTTAGCTGGGTTTTAAGATTGGTTTTTATAGTAAATGAAGTTTCAATATCCCTTAACATAGATTTTAAATAACCAAAGTTAAAACCATTCTATTTACATCACTTGTTTTTGCATCACTTTTTAATCAGTGTTCAAAATGAAAAATCACTAATGTTAAAGGGATATTTTTCAGTAGTGTGAGAATATCACAGAAGTACTTATCAATTAAGCCAAAAGGTCCGAGAGATAGGCAGAAACCTTCTCCCATCAAATTATTATATAAAAAGATAAACAGTATAGTACAACTTAGAAAAGGGGATCCTTACAAATCCGTGAGTAAAGAACACCATCTCGATCATTACTAACCAAATTGTCGTACTAGTTGAGAAAAATAAAAGACCAACTGGAAGTAACCTCCATGATAGCCCTTTTGGAGAGGGCATCGACAACCTAGTTTGCTTCACAATAAACATGAGAAACATGAAGGGATAAACGTTCAGCAAGACTGAGACAAGAAATCCATACAGGCAGCATCTTCCATGGAACATTCTGGGATCGATCTTTCAGAATCTGTATAGGAACAAAGGAGTCTGATTCAATCCATACTCTATGACAACCATAGTGAGCCGCGTACCTGATGGCCTTAATCATCACCCACAGTTCAACTTCAATCACATGAGAATGCCCAATATAATGGAAAAAACAGCCTTTAACGAAGCCCTGATGGGTTCTGAAGACACCACCACACCCAGAAGGACCCGGTGCACTGAAATCCACCTAATAAACATTCACTTTTAACCAGTCAGAGATTGGTGGAATCCACCGAATGTATTTCATCACCCTTGGTTATCTTTCCCTGCCACAAACACCAAGAGTTCTCAAATTGAGAAAGTCAGATAAATAATTGTTCATTGAGCTGGTTTGACTCATCAATGAAAGTTTGATGCTTCGATGGATCACCATAACACCTTCCCGAAAACAGGGATTTCCATTGTTAAACACAATGTTATTCCGAGACTTCTAGATATAAGATATCACCGATACAGTAGCAGAAATAAGCATAGATTTAATATGTTCACTGAGAGTCGACTGAAGAACTGAGGACAACAGTAACTCAATTGAGCATAAATTAAAACAGCAGTGAAAAGTCGACTGTAGATAGGCTCATAATCGGCCAGCAAAGTTGCACTGTATAAACAAATTCAAAATAGATTCATCACCCTTAATGCAGAAGAGGTATACTGGAGAAATGTTGAGTCTTGTACACTGCAAAGCAGATTGGATGGGAAGACGTTGTTTTTAGATTCTCCAGATTAACATGGCATCATTGGGGAATATATAGGGCTTACGAAAAGCCTCTACCCATGAAGGAATTCCAGATAATACACCACACATCATCTTATAGTAGTCTCGGCTGGAAAAGGAACCATTAATAGAGGGTTTCCATATCAGAACAACAATATCAACATAGGAATAATTTATAATCTCAATACAAAGATTACTTGGAATGATGTCATAGACAACAGTGTTCCCCTGAATATCAGATATAGAAAGATTTTTCAAGGAAGGTGGAATGGTGATAGAGTCCTTAATGGGGGAGGACAACCATGGAGTTTTCCAGCAATTCAAATGGGATTCAGGATAGACCAACCATATAGACTGAGACATGATGTTAGAATATGCGCTTCTGAAAGATTTCCAAACTGAAGATTTCAAGTACATACACTTTCTATTTTGTAGCCTGTCAATAATCCTTCCAACAAGAAATTCAAGGGAGTAATAAGGTTTGTCAAAAAGTCTCCAAGTAAAATTTTTAAGAAGAGCATCATTGAATATTCTGATATCCTTAACTCCCATTCCTCCCATATTCACTAGCTTTATACAATATTTACAAGAAATAGTGACAAGTTTCCTTTGATGGGTTGACCCAGTCCAAATAAAATTACATATCAATACACTTAATTCCTTGAGAAGAGATCTTGACCATTTGTAAACATAAAAGGAATAAACAAATATAGAAGTGATAATAGAGTTGACAAGACAAACACTGTCAGCCTGAGACATGGTCTTCCCTTTCCAACTTGCCAACTGACTACTAATTCTCAGTGATATTCCTTCCAAGTGGACATGTTTCACCCTTACCCAAAACAAAGGGATCCCCAGATAATTAAATGGAAAAGAAACTCTTTTGAAACCAAGCTTACAAGAAACCCTGTTTTGCTTCGAAATTCTAACTCCTTCTCCAAAGACAACAAAGGATTTATTCCAGCTGATAACCTAGCCTTCAATATCTTCATAATGCGAAAAATATTTTTGATTCAAGAAATAGTTCCCTTATTAGCCTTACAGAACTAAATTATGTCATCAGCATAAAGTAAGTGTGAGGGAGAAAAGGAACTCCTACTTGCTCTCATTCTTTGATAAAATCCAGTATTGACAAGATCATTATGGCACATACTAAGTTAATCTTCAGCCATGGAGAACAGAATCCCAGATAAAGGATCACCTTTCCTGACTCCTCTAGTGCATTGAAAGAAACCCCTAGGGGATCCATTGACGAGAATGGATATATGCGCACTTTTCAAAATGGAGGAGACCATACCAATAAATTTCCCTGAGAATCCATGCATCTTAAGGATTGTGAAAATGAAATCCCACCATATAGTGTCAAAGGCCTTTGATATGTCAACCTTCAAGGCCATGTTTCCATTTTGGACTTTGCCTCTAAAAATATTTATACATTATGAAGCAGTAAAGAGAAAGTTCTGAATATTCCTACCAGGTACAAAGCCAAATTGATTAGCAGAGATGAGATTCTTAGCAACTTCACCCAGCCGAATTTCCAAGATCTTCCTAACAACCTTAGGAATATAGTTCCCAATTGCAATAGCCCTGAAGTCTTTAATATCCAATGCATTCTCTTTCTTCAGTATCAGAGCAATGAAATTAGAGTTTATCCCAAATGGAATAAAAGAATTATGGAAGAATTCCCTGAGAGAATTAATTACTTCAATATGAATAATGTCCCTGTAGAACATAAAGAATTTGTTAGTGAACCCATCCAGAGCAACAGAACTGTCCATATTTAAGGAGAAGAGTGCATTATGTATCTTTGTGTAGGAAGTAACCTCCGTGAGTTTTTTATTCTGATTGTCATCCAGACTCAGTTCAACACATCTGATTATCTTATTTGAGTTGATCTCCCCAGAATCAGAGAACAAATTCTCAAATTAACAAGACACATCATTAGAAATCTTAGTTTCATATAAAAACAAAGTGATATGAATCTTAAGAGCCTTAAGGTTTCTCCTGATATTTTTCTCCCTATGCATGAAATGAAAGAAACTTGAATTCCTATCCCCATCCTTCATCCACTTAACATTTAGCTGATTCTGGGCAAGATTTTCCTTAAGAGTCAAGAGGTTGTCAAGATTAAAGGCAGCTTGTATCTCTTCTTAAGATGGGGTGTCCTGATGTATATTCCTCTGTTGACATATCAAAAGATTGAATTCATCCCCTTTGATATCATTCTCAATGTTGGAGAAGGATTTTTTACTCCAATCTTTGAGTCTAGCTTTGACGATTTTCATCTTGGAAGTCAAAATGTGCAAAGAGATACCTATGACATCAATCTTCCATGCCTCCATTATTATTTCCCTGCACCCTGTCACAACCAACCATGCATTGCTGAACTTAAAGGGTAAAGGGGATGATCTCAAAGTACTAAAACAGAGTTCATCCAAAATAGGATTATGGTCTGAATGTATTCTTGGAAGGGTCATGCCAAAAACTTCCAATGTGTCACTTCTTTCATCCAACTGCACCAGACACCTATCTAATTTGCTTAATTTCCTCCCATTAAGAGTGTATCTTCTCTATGTAAAATCTACACCTAAAATGGTAACTTCACTCAGTCTACATTGTTCAATGCATTAATGAAAGTCATTGGCTGAAACTTTGCAGAAGTTACTTCTAGTTTTTTTCTTCTGGCCTCAAGATGGTATTAAAGTCACCAAGAAGAATCCATCTAGTTGACATATTCTCAGATATGGTGAGTAATGTGTTCCATAATGATCTTCTTCTGATGTATTGATTGAAGGCATAAACAAAAGTAACACAGAGGGAATTGGACTGATGATAGCATAATACAGTAACTGCATATTGATCAATCTGAAAAGAATCAATAATGACACTATTATGTTTTAGCACCCATAAAGAATCATTCCCATTCTCTGGCTATTTGGTAGCAATCAGGGAGTACCCAATAGCATTCTAGTTGAAGGCCACCCATCTCGAAAAATTCATTTTTGGTTCAACAATACCCAATAACATGGGTTCATTGGTCATGATGATATGCTTCAGGGTTCTAACCATGGGAGAATTCCCAAGACCCTAGAAATTACAGAACATTATCTTCATTGATTGGAGGACCTCTACCTGGTGTAGGGGCTAGCATAGATTTCAGCTAGGAATTTCTTAGAATCTGATTCATCCTCATCCACTGATTCATTGGAAATATCGCCAACCTGAATAGATTCCATTTCATCAACAGAAAGAGGGATAAACCTGTTATTAGAGCTGATTGGAATTATTAAGGTAGCAGGTAATTTTCTTCAAGATACCTTTGATAACGGTAACTGAAAGAATTCATCTGTAGACTCCTCAATATAGTGCCCTGGTTGAGTTTCCCCCTAAGGGGGGTCATGAGTTGTTGGGTCCTATATAATATGGACACCAGAACACTCATTACTGGGTAGATCAGATCTCTCATGTCTTACTGAGATCTTCCCATGGGAGTCGTGACCAAGGGCATCATGACCTGCTGAATCCTGACCAGTAGGCTCAACATCCCCGGTAAGTGCCTCATTATCTTGATTCTGCCTACCTTCAATTATAACAGCATCCCTCATATCATGTGCACCCTTAATACCTCCATAATTATCATCAAGCACCACATTAGAAGGATCTTGTGAAGTATTCCCTAATTCATTGATACCATTCTCAACAATAGGGTCATTATCAACATTGGAGGTCAAGGAATCTCCCTGAACCTCCACTTTATCATTCTCTTCCCTCCCCTTGCTATCAGGATTGGAGGGGGCCTGATCAGCTGTCCTCCTTCGACAACTCCCAGCATCATGCCCTCGAATGTTTCATACGGAAAAAACCTTATTCCTATTGCAGTCAGATAATGTGTGCCCAAAAATATGACAGTTGAGACAAAATTTCAGTTTCCTTTCATACCCTATTTCAAGGTTAATGCTATCATCCCTAGTGGTGAAAACAACCTCTTCCACTAGAGTATTTGATATATCCACCTCCACAAGAATCCTAGAATAATATCCAAAACTAGGATTATCAGTTTGCCTATCAATCTTTATCGGATTCCCTACAGAAGATGCAATATCCCACAGGATTTTTGGATGCCAATAAAGCCAAATTAATTTATGAATTCATATCCATACCTGGGAAAAGGTATTCTTGACTGAGCTGGGGTCAAAATTTTGATCGCATTCATGGATGCGAAGGAAGAAAGGGTGAAAAGGAACCAAACCCAAACTCCATGCGCGCCTTTTACATTCATCAGAGGGAAAAACAACATGATGAAAACCATGCCCCATGGCTATCATCTTCCAGTCACTAAAGCCCCAAATTTCCACCAATATTCTTGTAAGATCATGAAATTTCCAAGGCCGCACTCATTTTTTAATCACAACTCGGGCAATAATTGACAACTTTCAAAGTTTTACCCTCTCCTCGATGACATCTTGATTCGCCGATACATGCGTGATTCTGCCCTTCTGTATGATCCTTCCTAAGTTACCTGCTGCACAATCCATGAATGAAAATCCTCCAGCCTTTTTGGCCGCCTCCACAAATATCTTCCCATGATTAAGCTCTGATTTCTCAGATCTTCGCTTTTCACAGAGGCTAAATAGATCCATGTACCCGATTCGGTCTTCATCAAAAAGATCAACATCCTCCTTCCCTTTGGATTTCTCATTATCTTCAGCTTGCTTATGGTTATCGCCCACCACATTCTCTAGAGACACCATCCAGGAATAAAAGGAGTGCGGCCTTGGAATGACATATACCCTTTAAATTTACCTTAATCCATTTGTTATATTCTATAGGTCAATTATAACCATTTACTTAAGAAAAATATAAGAATGATAATTAAATATTTATGCAAAATATAATATGTGGGATTTCAAATCCTCTACCTAAAATTTACATTTAGAAAATTTCTCATAAAAATAAGGAAGAACTGATGATCAAATGTAAACCAACACACTATAATTCCCTATAAAACCTATACACATTAACCCACCAATAAGAATTGAACCAAGAATGAACAAAACAAAACCACATCCCCTACCATGGTATAATAAGAAAGAAGATTATAAATTAATCAAACAAAAAGGAATAGAATTGAGAGAATATGAGAGAGAATACACCATATATTGAAAGAGATTGATTGCAAAAATGTAGAGCATGAGTTCCGCAAGTAAATGAATAAATAGCATTGAATGAGAGTCTAACATTGGTTAGAGTTCAATTTAATCTAAAAATACCAACATAAGGTAATATAGGTGTTGAATTTATATTAAAAATTCAAGAGGTTCCACCATGGCATAATAAAGTCTTCTCCACTGAATAAACAAGGCTGATCAAATTATATTTGAAAATTAAAACATTGAAAATGGCTTAATCCCCCCCATAAATTCTAAAGGTTTCATTCATTTTTTCCTAAACCCCAACTCTTATATCAACCACCATGGCATACATACTCCCACACTCATTATCTCCACCTTCCTCCAAAACCCAACCAAAGCATTGAATATTCCCAAAAATGTTCATGGAGAACCGTGGATTTAGAAATGGTGGTTTCAACCCTCCTTATTGCTTATAGAAATTAAATCATGATACTATACCCACAAAAATACCTATCTCCATGGAATATGTAACATCCTAGGAAAAATCACATAAATATTACCTGATTAGGAGTAACATATGAACTAAAGAACACCTATTTGTATTCCAAAGGTTTTTGGAAAATGGCGAGAGTTTATTTTCAACATGGAGGATATTATACTCTAAAATATCACATCCATAAATTAAAATTAGATAAACAAATATCACCCATAAAATATAATCAAATAATTTACATATATGAATTTTTATCCTAAGAAAACCATAACTAAATAAAATCACCCTTTCTATAATTTTTTTTAAGTTAGGTTATACAATAATATATCCTAACTAATCCCCAACCAAACCAATCACATATATAATATAAAATATATATATAAGGGCCTTAACTACCAACCTTGAGCCTCACCACCCTCTCTAACCTAGTTAAACTGCTCCAGACTAATCACTGGAACCCAAAGAATATAGACTTATAATAAGATAATATCACATAAAAGAATTTGCATAACCTATCATTAGAAGATACTAGATACTTATGAGTCAAAAACATTGGTCTAGGTGATTAGAATTCCACTAAAAACTTATATATAAAAAAATTGTATAATTTTTTTAACACAACAACTTAACCCTCTATCCTATATAAGTCATCAATCACACATAAGCACAAAAATATCATGTGAATCCTATATTACATGTGTGATACCTTTATACAGAATTAATTTCACCTTAAGAAGTGGGAAAACTCTAAATAATTATCTCAAATTGATTCATCATTCTTGAATAAATTTCATACCTATAACAGTAAAAACCAAGTATTGAAATCCCATAACCCTGGTAACTTAGAATTTCTATTGGAAATGTGTTCATATTACACTAGTTGGATATTCATACAAATCTATAACGCATTTCTATATCCATATACCAATTACCCAAATAGTAAAATAAAATAAACAAGGCTCGGATACCATTTTGTAATGTCCCAACTGAAATATTCTGAATGGAACCCAAGTTAGAGTGTCACATGACCTAAAGTGTGCCTACTTATAAACAAAATAGTGTTGACCAGTGGAAAGAGACCAAGATAAATATTAGAGAAACTATACTCTAAAATAACATATCCATAAATGAAAAATAAACAAAAAAATATAATCCATAAAAAATAATCAGAGTATGTAGGCATGGAATTTCAACCTCAGGATACCAAAATTGAATAACACATGTGTCACAACCCCCTCACACCAAATATACCCCTCCAAGATATATAATGAAGTAAGAGAGAAAATGACCCCCAAGTCCCACCTCCAGTAATCCCTAATTTAGTTACAAGCACCAAGGGTATAAAAATATAAATAAATGGGTAGCATTACCATCTAAAAACATAGTATTGAGAGATAAGATAAACAACCACCAAGAAAATCTATCATATAATATAAAAATAAACCCAAATACATCTATAAAATCATAGAAAATGTTAATAGATACACGTAAAAGACTCCAAGTAAATACCAAAATACAATTATTATAGTAGGGACTCAATAAAATATCCAAATCCCGAGCTAGTAATGTCCATATCGGTCCCCGATGTACACTTGGAAACCTTAAAAAATTTACATACATAGGTTGATCATACTATTATATTCAATATGATCATACCCAAGGTATCAAGTGAACATTTTAATACGTCATACTAATACAGTAGTAAATAAATAGCTGAACCAATAGGCACATAAACAGGTTAACTAACCAATCTTAGACCCACCATGGCTCACTCACAAAATCATACATCCAACATAGTTACATTGTATCAAGAATTTTTCAAGGTTACCCACTGTCACCCCCACCCCACACTAATTTACCACTCGTTCTCAAATGTTGAATTTCTTATGCTCCAACACCTTCCATATATATCACAACGAATCTCACCAAGAGATACTTGGGTCACCTCTAATGTGGGTCAGTATGAATCCCTATCTACACTACCCTCTCAAGGTCTAGCATCTAGTGCTAGCATCAGGAATTATAACATCACATATCATCACAAACCAACGTAGTACAGAATCATGACCATAAAGGACATCAACCGCATTCTCTCCTCTAACTATGCATGACCCTCACCACATATCACATCATCATTGCACCACATCACATTATTAATGGGAAAAATCTAACACCAGCTCATATCATCACTATTGAAGGAAGAACAAGGTGGAGTGGAAGCCAAATATATATATCACCACCATCTTAGATGTTGGGGAAAACACTCATAACTAAAAATATTTTGGCTTTGGTAAGTTAATCCAACTCAATTGGGGCATGTATAGAAATAACATAAAATACATGACAAATAGAGAAGACACATTACCTAACATATGTGTTCAAAAAAAAATCACTAGAATACACCACCCATGTACCACACATCAACCATCACAACCACTTCAACCACTATATACATCACACCACACAAGCCACAGATTCTCATTCTTAATTATTGATCCCACCATTTTTTAGATTTAACAAGTTTATATAAACTCCCATTTTCAAATCTATTTCATTCAAGTTTACGTAACCCATTCATTTATCATTCATATTATTTAATCCATTAATCACACATCAATTTCCAGCCCATTATTATTTAGATAAAAACCCATGAAATTTCATTTTAGTATTAAAAAATTTTCTATGGACAATCGGGCTACTAACGCAACTACACCACACAACAGCTTTCCCATGACATATAAATTGTTTTCACAACACAACAATATACAAATCACCACATCCCAAAAACCATATATATTAACTAAAAAACATCACAACTACCACGCAATATAACCATCTCACAACACAACCGCTATCCATTACAACCATAACACTATTACCCATAACATTTCTTGCCAACCAAGCATCGTATCACTAATCTACACATTTAACAACCCATCCATTCACAACCACCACCACACAATAGCCCACATCATACAAGGAATCACACCAAAAAAATGCCCGCAAAACATCATATACCAGCTTTTATAAAATATTTTTAAGTACATTCATTAATTCGCTTCTTTATTTATCATGGTTATTATCACATAAAATATATTTCCATTGGAAAAAATCATTATCCATATATGTGTTATTTTTCTTTTTTATTCAGGGTGATATCAACCATTATCACATAAAAGTTTGCAAACACAAATCATCTATTAAAAATCAAGACTCCCCACAACCATTATTTTTTATCATTGAAAACAAGAATATATAAACACATAAAAAGTAGTGAAAACATTTGATTTCTCCCCATACCCATCAATTTAATATTTTCTAATTCATTATCTTTGATAAGTTAACCCTTACTATCCACCCAAAGAAGGTACAATCATGAAATTCCATTTATATTTTACATAAATAGGGAGATAAAAAGAATCTTGTACCTCAAAGAATCTTTCTAACTCTCTACGCACAATAGGGCGAAGATGAAATGATAGAAATACTACAACTGCAATAGGAAATCTTGGATCAACTTGACCCATTCCAAGGTATCATCAAAACAGATCCCAAAAACTACTCGAACTAAAACAACATCACCACTATGAATCCCCACAAGAAGAATGAAAGAAAAAAACAAGAATAAGAGATAAGAACTCACCTTGGATCGCCAAAGGTCAACCTTCTAAACCCAAGTATCTATGTTGGAGGAAAGGTACTAGAATATCCTCTAAAGGTGTATAGGGTTCTCCCAAAAATGGGAGGACATGACTACCGAATGAAAGGGTTCAACAAATTTGGAACTTATAAATAGGAATAAACTCACCTGATTAATAGAATGAATTATATATACACATCATGAATTTCACTAGGTCCATAAAATACAATTCATGAATTAGATTCAAAGAGTGAATCCTCAAATTTTTTAACATCTTCTAGAATTCATGGAACCTTATCTTGATTTAATATACATTATGAATTATCCTTTCACATTGAGAATATTTTTCACACACTACTCCACCACTACATATAATCCCTGAACCAACCATATAGTCCTTGAATCACAAACTCGCATCATGTATCCCCCCATCATAATGTGGATTTCATGTTGTAGATCTACTGCAAATCTAAACTCCACAATACCTCCTCAAACCTCTACTAAAACACCCCCATCTTCAAAAATGAAAATATAATGGTTTGATAAGGAATAAACTGTTACATTAGATGCCTATCAAATCATTCATGAGTCCCTAAAAGGAAATATTTACGTCCCTTGGTTTATTACATATCATATATGTTGATTTAAGCATTTCATTAGAGATCCAATGGAGATTATTCACCCATGGAATGAGGGTAATGAAACCGTAGATTTTCTCACTTCAAGGGATATTCATGATAAATAATTTTATTCCTTTACCAGTACGGAATCCCTTACTAGTGAGTGTGTGAATATTATTACATGGGATTCCCTTGGTATTTATTTTTTTATACCCCAATGATTCGTATCGGTTCCTTACTATGATTTTTTGTGCCTTTTTTATGTCTCTAATTAAAATTTATTATTATGGTTATGGAATAACCATCACATTAGATACCTATTATGGTTCTCATTACACCTCAAACACTACCAAAAACAAAACACACCATGATAAAACATCCATAAAAACCCCTAGACATCCACATCACTATCCATAATCGAGTGTAACACCGCATCATCTAGCACCGGCCAAAAAATTGCCTCATTTACATACAATCATCTACAAAAATATCACTATAATCATATAGACCAAGAAAAAACTACCATATCCAACACACAAAACTTCCTTGAACACAAAAATAAATGACCGTCTATATTAAGATATTATATACTTTAGGTGTAACTGACTCACCCGCACATTTTTAAATGTGTCCTAGTATAACATGTCTTGATTAAATAATTAGGTCTACAATTAATCATATTTCTTAATATTTATCATATATCACATCATTAATAAAAGATAACATCTTATAAAATTTAAAGGTCCATACATCACATCATCAAAGAAAAATAGATAAATGAAAAACTCAAAAAAAACTTGAGGTACTAAGTATGTACCTGTATATATCTCACAGGTACTCTCCTCTAAGACAACATGCCTCCACAACACCAAAACCAAGGTGATGGCTATTCTCCACAACACCTTTTTCTTGATGATCTTGGATCTCTACCAATTTCTCTAGGAATTTCACTTCATCCTCAATAAACAACTCACCCCAGTCAATGATGTGGGATTAATCATGAAGATACCAAAAAAATTGGGATAGGTGGAATATTTCATGGATCCTATCAAACCATGGTGTAAATTTCAACATATATGCCACCACACCAACATTATCTAACACCTCAATAGTCCCAATAAATTATGGATAAATCTTACTCCCCCTGCCAAACCTATAATGCCCCCATCAAGGAGAAATCATCAAGAATGCATGGTCTCTAACCTCAAACTTTAGGGGCCTCCTCCGATGATCGTCATAGGCTCTACGATGGTCATTATCCATTCTCATCCCCTCCTGGTCCAACTAGATCTTCTCAGTCATTCTCTACACTATATAATGACCAATAATAGTTGTCAACCCAACCTCCATCTAGAATAATGGTGAATGACACCACCACCCATATAACACCAAAAAAGGTGACATATCAAGGGATGATTGATTTATATTGTTGTAGGAGAACTCAATCGGAGTAATTATCCTCACCCACGATCCACCAAAGTCCATGATGTAAGATCAAAATATATCCTATAGTATCTAGATAGTCTTCTCTATCTTCCCATCATTCTGAAGGTGGAAAGTAGTGATAAGGTGCCACTGGGAGCTAAAATCATGTTGCAATCCCCTCCAGTACCAAAACGTAAAACAAGTATCTCAATCAGATATTATGCTCTTTAATACACCATGAATCATAACCAGATCATCCATACACCACCTAACGAAAACATACATGGTACTCATCTCATAGATCACTAATAAATGAGCCTACTTTATCATTTGGTCCATTATCACCCAAACTACATCACATCCCCTGAGCCTAGGGTAACTTGGTGATGAAATCCTTTAGTATTTCGTCTCATTTACAATTAGGAATATCCCAAGTCTACAACAAACCTATAGTAGTATAGTTCACTTCTTTCCCCTACTAACAAACCAAACACTTTGACACAAACTCTACCACTAACCATTTCATCCCACGACACCAAAATTGACCCCTCAATCCATGATACATCTCGGTCACACTATGATTCACTACTAAAAATGAGTTTTGAAACTTAAAGATAACTCTCCCATAATTATCCAATGGAATAATAAAATACCCCTAAAATAAAAACATGTTCTAATCATCCTCTGACCATCCCTCCAAATAATCAATATGGAAAAAACATTAGCATCACATCTTCCACTAAGTATCCCCACTGAGACTTCTCCACCTTCCATATAAAGGAAAACTCTATAGTCACTAGATAAATACAACCATGGCCACTACTCTCTCTAAAAATAATATTCATCACTAAATGCCCATCGAAACCTTTCCAAACATTTTTAAACTCCTAAACCACATGTCCTTGAGACATAAAACTCAATTCCTAGGTAAAAAAATAAGCATTCTCATGGAATGAGATATATAAAAATCGTAATATTAAATAAACTTCATCACCATCACTGGAATATATTCAAATACCATTGATAAAGACATATTTGAGGATATTGTGGTCCATGAAAACCAAAAAACACTCATTGATGAGGTAATATCACCAATTCTTCAACATAGACACAACCTATGATAGATCCAGATCATGGGTGGAATAGTTAAACTTATGGGAATATAAAATCCTAGACCCATAAGATATCACCTCCATCTATTACATAAAGATTATCCCAAACCTGGATGGAAAACATCATAGAAAACCTAAACATCATACCCTCTTCAGGAAATAGAAGAACTGAAGCATTTAAAATCTTCTCCTTTCGATAATTGAACACTTACTAGAATTGATTAGACCACACAAATTCCAAATCCTTCATATTCAAAGTTGTTGGTGGGGTTGTAACTCAAGATAAATCTGGTATAAACCTCCGATAATAGATGGAAAAATTAAGAAAACTATTATCCTCTAATACATTATTTGGTGCTAGTGAAGAAATAATTTCCATGACTATTGATGGATCTATATCCATCCTTACTGAGACACCACATTTCCAAGGAAATACACCTCTCAAGTCCATAAACTGAACTTGGATAACTGTCCATAGAATTAGTGGTATCGAAGGACCTGCATGAAAACATTGAGATACTAATTATTATCCTCATTTAACTTCAAGTAAATAAATATTTCATTGATGAAAATAATGACAAACTGATTCAGGTCCTCATGGAATATTGAGTTCATGATCCCCATGAACACAATTAGTGCATTCGTGACACTGAACGGTATGACCATGAACTCAAAGTACATATATCTACTTCTTGTGGTATTCATCTAGATATCCTCATATTTTACCCTCATTGGGTGATATTTATACCGCTATTCAACCATTGAAAATAAATTTTCTCCCCTCAGCTGGTCAAACAAATCATCATTCCTATGAATATAGTTATAGTTATTGATTGTTACATGATTCAACTTTTATTAGTCTACCCACAACTTCAGACTATAATTCGCCTTCTTTGAGACCAACACTGGATAACCCAGAGGAGAAACACTGGGTATTATGAAACTCATCTTCATTAGATCACCCACTAATAACCTCAACACATGAATCTTTATGGGAACCATTTGATATGTATCCATCAAATTCAAAGACCTGCTCCATTGAAACTCTATCCCAAACATGAAGTCACATCAGAGGTATCATAATAACCTCATCCATGAAAACATCTAGGAACTCATTCACAACCCTAATAAAATCCTCCATATTAGATTTCACTAATATCTCTACCAACTAATACAAATGGGGCTCCACTTTCCTACCAACCAACTGATGATCTCACTCTCTAATAAACACCACTCGATGTCCCTCTACAACAGAAAAGAAAACTCTTATCTAGAAAAATTTGATGAATTAATGCGTATAATACACCAAAAAATAATTTCAATAATAAAATTTTTATGGTTGTATATAAATCAACAAGAAATCTTCCAATGACTAGTGTTTCCCAATCACTAGTCTACATCCCTAGAACATATCAAACAAAGCAATCTATCCTCTAATTGGTGTAGATAACCCCATGGGTAATGTAAATCTTTCTATATAGATTCCCAAGTCAGGGAATAAAGTTAGAGAAATAAAGGATTTTGAGGCTCATGGATTAATCAAATCATTAACAAGGGTAGATGATAAACTTATTTTACCTCTAGAAACCTTTGGCCCTACTGACATCACTTCCTTCAATGTGTGCATCTAACCACACCCAGCTCCTATGCCTCTCTATTTTCAGCCTCCAAGGACACACTCTAGCCTAGGCCCCTATAGATATAGAGTATCACAAGCCTCCCCAATACCAATACCATATTCCCTTAGATATTTAAAAGGTGTTGGAAGTCTCTATCACTGAAACTACCTCGAAAGAAACTATTACTGCTATAGAAAAGGGGATTGAAATTGAATCTGAAATTACACACCCTGATGTTGTGCGTAGAATATCCTACAAATAGGTCGACCTCACTTGGTCATCAAATAATCTTAGATTCTGGTCACCAGACCACAAGTGGCCCAAAAATTCCACGTCATGGCGAGTCTCTCTCTCATGTGTCATGCACCAAGATCAAATAACATTTTTTCCCTACCAAACTATCCAATACTCATAGTTACCAACTAAAAAATCCTTCAATTATCTCAAAATAGACCTCAAATACCACTCTTTCATGACCTCCACCCACCAAAGATACCCCTTATAACCTTTAATTGAAGGAAGATAGATAATTACCCCTGAGTCTCGCCTCTAGTAGGACTTGGGTTAGTGACAAGTAATGGGGGTATAAAAATATCACTAAATGGGAGGCATTTGACTCTAATAACATATGATCAAGATATGGAAAAAAAACCAAAAATCCATAATATAATATAAAAATAAACCCAAAGACATCCCACAATGAAGTAAATTCTCAACAGATGAAAATAAAGTATCTAAGTAAATACCTAAAGACAAGTCTTATAGCAGTGACTTAACAAAAGCTCCAAATCCCAAGCTAGTAATGTCTATATCAATCCCAAAAGTCATCTTGGAATCCTGGAAATTTGATTTTATATATGGGATATCATAAAAGTATACTCAGTATGACCATACCCAAGGTCTCAAGTTCACATGTGAAAATAGAATTTTAATGTGTTAATTAATAAATAGTAGAACCAAAAAAACCTAAAAAGGTTAACTGACAAATCCTAACATCACCATGGCTCACTCATCAATTCACATATCTAACATATTAACATAGTATAAAGAATATAATAAGGTTCCCCACTACCTCTTCCCCATTGATTTTTCACTCTTAAACCCCAACATCGAAAGTCTTGTGCTCCCACCCCTTTCATACATATCACAACACATATATCCTGAAGACACATGAGTCATCTCTGATGTAGGTTAAGACGCATCTATACCTACCCAAACACCACAAGGTCTATAATCTAGTGTTATCATCAGGTATATTTACACCACATCTCATCACAAATCAAGGTAGTAGGGTATCATGAACATATAGGATATCAACCTCTTGACCACCTCATATCATGTATGACCCTTTCCATAGATCAGATACCATCACACCACATGATGCCACTACTAGGTAATCTCCAACATAAGCTCATATCATCACTAATAAAGGAACACAGGGGATAAGGGGGTATCTAACCATCTATATCACCACCATTCTGGGTGTTGGAAAAAAACATCTGAAACCCAAAACCTTTGGGAATTGGTAATGTTATCCATATCAGGTGGGGTTCATATATAAATAACATAAAATAAATTATATATAGATACCAAACATTACCCAACTTAAGGGTTCACAAAAAAATGCACTATAATACACCACTACTACACCACACATCAATCGTTACAAATTCCACCACCACTATACACATCACACCACAAAACCACCTCAAAATCACATTTTCTCACTCTCAATTACCGATCCCACCATTTTCAAGATTTAATCAGTTTCTAAAAACTTTAATTCTCAAAGATATTTCATTCACAATTACATAACCCATTAATTTATCAATCATATTATTTAATCCATTAACCATGTATATATTTCTCGCCCATTCATATTTTGTTACCAACCTATGACATTTCATTTTAGTATTAAAAAAAATTCATGTCCAACTGGGCTACTAACATAACTATACCACACAAAATCTCACCCATCACACATCAATCATCACCACAACACTAAAACAACTGAAACACGTCATTGAAACAACTACCGATATCAACCACTAAACATCACTACCATCATGTAATAAAATCATTGAACAACTCAACCAATTCATATTAAATTCATAGAACCACTAATAATTATATCTCATTCTAACCATACATCATGTCACTACCCTACACATTTCATGACCCTACCGATCACCACCACCACCACACAAAATCCCACATCACATAAGAAATCAAATCAAACAAATCCAAAAAAACATCACATCTAAGAATTCAAAAAATATTTTCAAGGGATTACATTAATTCATTTATTTATTTAAAATTGATATTGTTACACAAACCACATTCCCATGAGTAACCATATATTATACATATATATATTCTTAGCCTTTTTTTATTCAAGGTGATATAAAAATAAGTATAGAAAGCTTCGCACAAAAATATCACCTACCACATAATAAAGTCTCCCAAAAATAATGATTTTCAACATTAGAAATAAGAATATATAATATACACCTCAATAATATCAAGGAATTAAAAAAAATTTATTTCTCCCCATCCCCATCAATTATAGATTTTCCAATTAAATATCATTAAAAATTATACCCTTAATATATACCTAATTGAATTAATAATTATGAAATCCCCACATGTTGCACATAAATATGAGAGAATGAGTATCTCGTACCTCAAAGAAGATTTCTAGTTCACCACACACAATAGGGTGAAGAAGAAATGAAATAAATACCACAACTACACAATTAAACATTGGATGAAACTAAAAAATACCAAGGAATGGTCAAAACATATCCTAAACACTCCCCGAACCAAAATAAAATCACTGCTATTAATAGAAAAAATAATAATGAAATATTTCAGGTGGGTAAGGGAGAATAAATCACCTCTTATTTACATAGATCTACCATTAGAACCCAAGGATATATGTTGAAGTAAATGGGTTGTAAGATCCTCTAGTGGTGTCTAGGGGTCACCCAAAATGATAGGAAATAAATTTGAAATGAAAGGATTCATCTGATCTAGAAGTTATAAACTTTTTGAAACTCAGCTAATTCATGGGGTGAATTATATATTCACAAAATGGATTCCACAAGTTCAAGGAAATATTATCCATAAAATGTATTAAAATCATAAATCCTCACATTTTTTGACTTCTATTGGAAATTAAGGCACCTAAACTTGATTTAATTAAAATCATGAATTATCATCTCCTTTTATGAATCTATTTTACACGCTAATACAATAATGTATACAAGATATGAATTTAAATACATGAAATCTAAGAATCATGTTCTCATGTTGTGAATTTCTTGTTGTAGTTATTATGTAGCTCCAAACTCTAAAGAACCTCCTCAAACCTCCTATGAAACACTCCCAACTCCAAAACAATAAAAGTAATGGTCTAAGAAAGAATTAACCATTAAAACATGTTAATGATTTAACAAATTTATAATATATTTTATAGAGTCATAAGTCCTATCCAATCAACCATAATGCTTATCACATATTGAGATGCCCTAGAAATTTGTGCGTCACTAATAAGGGGAGTTGAATTAGTGGTGAAAATATTTTAATATTTATTACACTTGAAATAAACCTCTATAATTGATTAGGATATGATCCACTCACAAGATAAAAATCATCCTTACTTGATTGAATGTGAAAATTAAATGAAGAATTCACACACATGTTTTAAAAATATTCAACTCCATTGTGGGAACCTACTTCTTTCTGTATCTAATTTTATCCCCGATATACATATTTTTCAGTAATAATAAATTGGTAATTAAAATTTGGTACGTAGGTATAATCCTATACCTAGATTTAATCAACATCCCATGGTCATTAGATAGAATCATGCTGGTTGAAATGTGATCATGACAAGATGAGAAAGATCTCTTCAAAATCCAATTACTTCAACAACTATTGATTATATCCCTATTAGGATTTCAATGTATAAATAATAATATTCTAACCTCATTTAGTTCTTTAACTTCCTAAAACACTTTAGAAATATAATAACATATCAAACTATCTTTTAAAATTTAGATCCAAATGTTGATATTCTTCACAAATCTATTCTTAAACTCTATTCACTGGAAATTCAGGTTGTGGTATGCTTTTTCTTTATCTATATAAGGATCCTACTAAACCATATATTTTATGTCAATAATTTCAATAATCATAAAAATAAAGATTTTACCCCATATTCAAGAAAACTAAAATATTTTTTAATTAATTTAATTCAAGAAATCATTTCCACTATATATTTCTAGAGAATCGCCTTTACCATAATTGTATAAAGTGAGTATCGAGTCATTTACTCAATCAATTTTCACATGGGAATGGATCCATGATCTCATTATATTACCTTATATATTAAAAGATTGTATCTAGTGTATTTTCACAATTAACCTACTATTAAGTTTTCCAATTTTAGTATCATTAAAATAAAACTTAAAAAAATACCAAGTTGCGATCATCATTAAAATAATTCATAATTTCTTTTTTGAATTATATAAAAATATAGTTTTTATTTCAAATTTTATTCACTAGTTAATCCTAAATTTAATTCATCTAAACATTTCTTGTAGTTTATATAATTTCATTATGGTACAGTAGCACTCAAAAAATCACCAGCAACATAATTCAAATGATTGATAATTCAAAAGAAAATTAAACTTTATCTAGAATCACTAAATATTTAGTTACAAGTTATTATTTTAGATTTATATCTGTAAACCACCATAACAAAAACATTCAAAAAATATTTTCAAGATATTATCCTTTAATAGATAAAACTTCAATCGCAATTTTAATTTTATCCAAATAAAATATACTTTAAACTTAAAATAGGTTGATCAATGATCACCCATTTCAATTTCTGACATAAATTATCTTGAATAAAAAATTTAAGATGATTTTTTAATCATTAAAGAGTTTCTAGAGAATAATCATATTTTAATACCTTTAGAATATTAAATTCTAATATCGATGACTTTTAAACTACAAAACACTCAAATTTCCACGAAGGGATAGATTTTTATGAAGGTGATTATGTCTTACATAACTTGGGATGAAAAAATATTATATTATAAAGAGTATTACGTGGTTTCACAAGAAATTATTACACACACCTATAAAGTCTTACAAACTCAAAAATTTTGAAAACTCTAAATTTTGATGTACTTCATAGAGTCTTAAGCCTGACTTATATGTCTTGCATGGACTAATAAAAGTTTTAGAGTATCATCTAGAGTTTTATGAAGTTATTACAAGTTATTATATGGTAAGACATACCTAAATATCTACAAAGTAAAAATATGTATATGCTAACCAAAGTCCGAAAAAATACCTCAGATTCCATATGAATTTCTTTAGACGTCATATGAGATATTACTTAACCATTTTTTAGTGTCAAATATATAATTTCATATTATGAACAAATAGAACGACATAAAATCAATTTATGTATGTTAAAAACATATTAAAAATAATCCAAAATATCTAAAAAAACTTATTAAAACCCTCTAAATATTCTCAAGTATTATCTAAAACAAGTTAAAATATTCATAAATTTCATCGGAATCATCAATTTCACCCTATGGATTTTTTGAAAAATCTTTTTAAATCATTCATATAAACTTATAAACTAATTTCAAAAACCTCATTAATCATGATAATCATCAAAGAATAGCCTTTGTAAAATGATATGTGTCTTAACACCACACTACCAGATAAATTATTATTATTTTGAGAGAATTATTCTCTTAGTAACAAAAAATTGTGGCTAAGTGATATAGATGAATTCCCAATCAATTGTTACCTCAATTTCTCCCCCCCATTTACAAATATATGAAACTTTGGATTGAAATATAGTGCACAATTCCCACATTAATAAGAATTATTTCCCCCTTTGATAAATATTTATGTCATTAATTATCCCATTTTGTTAACATAACACAAAGACTTATGGGGGTATCTTGTAAACATATTTAAGTGAGGGGAGAGGGTAAAATAAAGATTTTAATCATTAAATACTCAAAAATCCCTCTTGTAATTACCATGTTAAAAAAAATATTCTAATTAGTGGGAATATATTCTAGTTTAAAATCATCTTAATCAACATTTTCATGAAGAAATGAAACCTAATATTAATTTTTTTTGACGATGAGTGGTGAATATGTTTTTTAGAAAAATCTATAGAACTTTGGCTATCATAATAAATACTCAAATGTCTCGCAACATAATATTTTAAATATTAAAAATGAACTTACATCCATATTAACTATGAAATATTTTTATTTATTTCTAGGTATTATTTTTTTTGCATAATAAAACTGAATATTTATTCTTGTTGTTCTAACTCACACACCTATTACTAAGAAAGAATGCCCCGCCTAATGGGGATATTCTATCTAAGAAATCACCCACCCAATTTGACTCTATAAATATTTGTATATTTTGCTATAAATTGTTGTGATAAAACAATTCATACCTCATAATAACCTTAAAAACATCAATATTCATTTATATTCTGGTATATGAGAATTTTTAATATCACTCTAAAACCTAGCACACCGAGTCACAGAAAAGACAATGCCATTTCTCAATGTAGTTGGATAAGAAGGATTTTAGTTATTCTTCAAAAAAATCATTATTCACACAAATTAAGTCATTATCTTTGTTCATTTTGGAACTAACTAAAGTGGGAGTTGATATTCCTTTGATATCTTTCATGCCATGTTTTTTCAAAAATTCCTTCAAAAATTTATCTTTGGAAAATAAAATAAATTCATTATTTTGGGTAATATATAGTCCCAAGAAGTAATCATCTCACCAAAAATTAACATCTCAAAGTGATTCTTCATTTATTTTGTAAATTCTTTACAAATATACAATTGGTAACCAGAAAATATAACTTTATAAACATATAAAATGACACCGAGGGTCCATGTGGATAGCTATTTCACGTATAGGTTGATATAAACCTTTTCTTTTGAAAATTATATTTTTCATAAGAAACAATAAATCTAATAGTCCCAAGATCTAGGGTATTTAATTAATCTATACAGATATATATTCAGCTTTCATACCATACTTCCATATTTTTCTAATATAAAACCCTCAGGTTACTCAATAAAAGCATCTTATTTAGTATCTCTATTTAGAAAGGTATATTTCACATCCATTTTATACACCATATAATGTATATTTTCTACACTACAAAGAAAATTATGATGAATTCTATCTTTGATATTGTTGAAATGTTTTTTTCAAAATATATCTTTTCCATATATGAGTATCCCTTGTAAACCAATCAGGATTTATTCCTTGTTACTTTACCTTTCTTATTCAACATGTTTTAATAAACTCACATGGTGACAATTATATTTTTACATCAAAGTATTGGAACTATCTCCCAAATGAAGTTATTCTCAATTTTATCAATCTTCATATTCAAAGAATTGATAAATTTTTCGCACTCAACTTCTTATGAAATATATTGGGGTTCGACATGAGAAGTAACAGTAGTTTGGTTCTCAATTCTTATTCTTTTTCAGGTTTGGACTTGTTCCACTTGATTGATAATAATATTTTCAAAATAAATATTCTTCTTTAACCTCTGAAAAAATAGTATATGATTTCTATCACTCAATTCCTAATTGGTTTGATCAGAACCATTTTCAACTATATTATAATCATTTTTATCTTGTTCTTCAATATTTTTTTTAATAAATCTACTCACAACTAGATTATATATTATAATTTGTTTCTATAAATATAACCACTATCTTAGAATTATTTTCAATGATTTTTACATCATATAATTCAAGAAGTTTATGCATCCTTATGTTCTAGCACTTATAATCATTGTCACTGAATTGGTAACCCGTGAAAATTCCCACTTCATTTTTTCATTAAACTTTCCATGATTAGTTACATTAATCTTCATGAAACAAGGGTTTATAAAAAATTTAAAATAATTTATAGTTGGATTTATTTTTTACCACATTTCATAGGGTGCCTTGGTTGTCTTGGGTTTTAATAAACAAATTTATGGTATATGTAAAATTGTGAAAATAAATTCTATATAGAGAGATTTAAAGAGTTTATACACATATAATATTGTCTTTACCATTTCAAAAATACTCTTATTGTCTCTCTCATATACACCATTTTTCAGAGGATTATAGGTTAAACTGAATTGATTTTGGATCCCATGTTTTTAAAGGTAATTTTCAAATTCATTGCAATTATAATCCTTATTATTTTCTATTCTAAACTTCAGAATGAAAACAACCATATCTTTATTAACTAGTATTCAAAATATTTTGAACATGTGAACTTATTCAGACTAATACTTCATGAACACAACTATAGTCATCCAGGCGAATTCATCTATGAAAGTAATGAAATAAAAAACATATTTAGAAGGCTTATTCCTCATAGAAACGCGTAAATATGAATGAATGATTTATAGTGTCCTAGTGGATTTAATATCTACTATTTTATATTATTATTGATCTATAATCCCATTTGGGAAAGTTGCATAAATAGGTTTTATTTACCTTCTAATTTTGGGGAGGTCTCTTAAAACTTTAAACTTTGGTAGTTAACTCAAGTTTCATTGGTTAAGGTGTCTAAGACTTCAATTTCATAGAAAATAATCATCTTTTCACCTATGTGGAAAGAATTTGTTGATTCATAAATTTGAAATCATTTTCCATTTATTCATTCTATTCCTGATATGATTCCTCTATTTTTCCAGATTCTTGATGATGTAAGAATCTATCTTAAATAAAACCACATTCCTATAGTCAAGTAATGGGAAATTTTTGGAGTTAGTACCCGGGTACTAACTACTTTATAATTTAAAATTACATGAATATTTATAGACTTGAATATTAAAAAATTACTCACCACACATTGGTTGTTCTTCTAAGTAACATTACTATGATAATATATTAGAATATCTATCTAATTTATATGGTCTTAGAAATTATGTGCTATGATTAGAACCATTATATGATAAGATGGAATTATTAATCTATATGTATTATATTCAAATGAAATCATTTAATGGGACATATATGATGAAGACTATCATGTGTGAGTAATAATAAGTGGATGAGGCTTTATCTCTAGAATTCCATGCTTGGAAATATCTAGGACTCAAGGTTATAAAGAAAGACCAACCTGTTAGAAATCTATATGTTTATATGTCATTGGGTATTCTTATCTATGAACATGTGTGATGATTCTTATACATTGAGATTATTATTCATACATGTCATCACTCATGTACATGTATGTACTAACCAAAACCATGATCCCATATATTCATGGGAAGAAGGGTGTGTTAGGTGCATCAAAAATGATATGTTATTAATGAATAATTCAAGCAAGGGTTTATCCCTTAAATCTTTACGGAAGTTGATATCTCAACCCTTTTATTAGAATAAAAACATCCAACTAAATTTCATGGTCATGGTGTATTGACAGTATCATCTTAGATAGTCAAATAAAGACATGTTGAGCATATAGGTTGATAAAATGAGTGTACAGCCTTAATGATGGGATATTGAGAAAAAAGGTATTGTATTACACAGTGAGTGTTTGTTTGTGTTTTTCAATGTTATGGGATTAACTTCTTCCCCATGAGTACCTTTATCTATTTCTCAACATTGATATTCTACTTTAGGTAAACCCACCTAATTCTACTAAGGAATAATCCTCAAGATTCACACACTTAGTTTTTCTATTTATCTCAATTAAACTATACTTGAATTTAATTTTTGGAATAAATATTATACTCTGGACCAAGAATAATATTTATTCAGGATATATTGATAATCAATATTTTGTAACCATATCTACATGTGAGTTAAATATTATAATAAATATTTATTTATAAGATCCCGAATATTATAATTATTTATTTATTTATTTATTGAATAAATAATATCTATTATTCAACATTTCATAAATACTAAGTAGGAAATAGGGATCATGTTAATGGGTCCAATAGTAATGATATGTTATATTTCTTTTAAATAAATATTAATTTACTTATTTAAATGAATGATAATTATTTTACTTGGGAGAATTTTATACATCAATAAAAATATTATTACTATTATTATTAGTAGGATTATTATTATTATTATTATTATTATTATAATATGTAGGGTTTTATATGTATTATGAAAAAAATTAAGGGCCTATGTGTAACACACCAATATTTTAGAATTTATTTTTTTGAGTAAATACTATTTTTGATATTGTGTACCATACACAACACTAACATTAAACAAACCAAGACATTATTATTAAAATATGATTGTTATAACATGGTCATTGTATTGGTAGGTATGGATAGGAGTAACTAAATTATGAAATATATGTATAAATGCTTTTCTAATATAAATTTTCTTGATTAATTCCAAGGAAATAATTACTCATTTTTGAATTATAAGAATTAAATCATATAAGGTTAGGAATTGTTAAAGTTTAAAAAGTTCATTTTTGTATAAGAGTAGGTTTCCTTTATATTTTATATGTTTCATTTAAATGATAAATATTTCTTTATAGAGTAATTAATTTATTGAAAAAATATTATTTATATAGAAACTAATTAATAATCATTCATATAATGATTTTGATTTTTTTATAAATGAAGAGAGAATCATTTTATGGTAAAAATGATATTTTTATAAAAATATTTCTAAGCATGTATAGTATTTTACATTATTAAATTAAATGAAAAAATTTAATTACTTATTTTTTGGGAAATTTATTAATGATATACTTAATTAAATAAATTAAAATCATCAAATCATTGTTACTAGGAAAGTAAATAGAATAAATTCATTTTATGCTTTGAATATAGATATTTTTTAAAAATGGTTTTTATGCGTTTTGTGTGTGTCCATTAAAATTAATTTTCCACTTATATAACTTGTTTTTAAAAAATTCACTTAATGTTTTCGATTCATCATTTCAAATGTTGCATGAGGTGAATTTTTGAGATGGTTAATTTATGTGTGAATAGTGAAAAATACAATTTTTACAAATATCATAATGTTTTTTGAATAATAATGTTATAAGATTGATTTTAAAATTAATAAAACCATTATATCAACAAAATATGTTTTTAATAAGTAATATAAATAATTTAAAAACATTGATTTTATTTTTTAAATTTATTATTATCTTTTTGAAACTTAATTTATTTTTTATTCAAATTAAAAACTATTTTTAGATCATTACATTTGATAGTGTGGCTATAAGGTTCCATTCAGTTTTGGAATGATCCAAATTTCATATGAATTCCCTTTGTTTAATTAAAATTAAATTAAATTAATTAAAATCAATAATATGCATAATTTTAGTGTAAAAACCAATTTTACGCTAAAAACAAGAATTTTTCTAAAAATGGTTTTTCATTGCGTTTTGTGAACTTATATTAAAATTAATTTCTACCACTTCTTGAAATTGAATCATAGAAAATGGATCCCATATTCTAAATAGTAAGGTCTAAATGTTTTAATAATTTCCATTTTATATTTGGTTATATAAATTAATTACCTATGTATACTGTTTTTTACCATGGTAAGGATAAAAAGGATTAGCGAGGGGGTTAAACTAATATATAAGGCTTAAAATGTCTCAAAAATATTTATAAATAAAATTTCTGAGTGAATTTCAACCTTAACCAATATTTTATTTGAAATTAGGTTTCCTTTTTTCACTTACAATGAAAATTAAATTATATTATTTTAAATTTCTTAATATTTATAAGAGTGGCCCTCCTATCACTTATAAAAGAGAACCTTATCTTCTTACTTCTCTACAAATTTTTAGAACCTTTTCTTAAACAATATATTCTCCAATTAATTTTCAAAACTCCTCCCCATGTCTTATAGGTTCTATTCTCTCCATAATAAAAACCTGTTGTTCAGTCAAAAGAACACTTTCTAGCCTTACTTTTGAAAATCACAATCCACTCCTTAGAAGTTTATATATTTCTTAATTATATACTACCTATGTTATAAAGTTGTTGTATAGGAATGTTTAAATTTTTACTATACAAATATTATTAGTTCTATTGGATATAATTTTCTCAAGTATACTAGACATACAAGTACAATGTACATCTGACACACAAATATGAAGTTGTTGGATGAAAGTCTTATAAAGTCCATCTGACAGAGTACAATGAATTCTATTAGATGGTGTTATAAAAAGTATATCATATAGATTTAATCAGATATAGACATACATTTATAATGGAAAAAAATTATTCTAAACCTACTGAACAAAGGCCTCAAAGTTCACTTGATGAAAATTTTCATTTCTATTCGATGTAAATTTCATTCACTGTAGTGGTACAAATCATAATGAAAATAGAATGAAGATAATGTTATAAATATTTCAAGTGAAGAATTATTTTTACAATTTATTTGAAACTGATCCAAATAAATTTATAATATGATTGTTGGAGATAATCTATAAATAGTGTTGCATGTTTGAAGAAAATAACCTTCTATAAATACAACTATATAAATTTTCATATGAAGTGTTTGTAACATATTGTTACTTAAGTGTGCTTACTTATAAACCATAGAGATTTTTTTCATAATAAATTTTTTATGAGTTTTTCATTGTAAATTCATTAATATTTCTTATTCTTATTTTTATTTTCTTCTAATCCGGTGGATTGAGGGTTCTAGATGCTAGATAGACAAAAGATATTCTGATCATTTTGATTGAGGGTTCTTAGATTAGGGGAACAAATATTTTTATTATCATTATGATCATGGGGTTATAAGGCTATTAATATAAGACTTAATATATTTTTAATATCATGGATCCCTTAAGTCAGGTTATATAATTTCATAACACTTGAATTTAAAGTGTATAACATTATTTGGACAGTTTTTTAGTTTTATTATGATATTTAATAAAAGTTATGTCGTTTTATTTTACTTATTTATAAAAGTTTTTTTTAGATTTGAATATATGGAAAAGTTTATATCATTTTTTATAGACAGTTTATAAATATTTTTACAATGTACATCAGAACAATACTGTCTAATAAACTTTCCCAAGGAGGTTGGAAAAATTGTAGGTTTAACTTTTATAAAGTACAATTCACCCTTATAACAATTGGGCCCCATAAGTACCATAATTACCCTAAATAAACATCTTATACCCTAATTGGTGCCCACAAAAGTTCTTGAATGTGTCATCTGACTAATAATTATCCCCACAAGTCAAAACATGTTCATTACAGCATGTTTTGTCCTCACTCGTACACACCTTGGAAACTTCCTAAGATGTCACCCATACGATACACTACTCTAGGACAAACATTCTTAAATATAACATCTATTATCCATAGGCACCCTATTTTCCTCATAAACACATTTTTTTCCTACCTAGGGCCCACCCAGGTGCTTGGATAGGTCATCAGACTTATAATTATCTTCACAGGACAACACATTTTCTTTCCATCATGTTTTGTCATTACTCGTACACACCCGGGGAAACATACCAAGCAGTCACCCATCTTTAATACTACTCTAGGATAATAATTCTTAACTGTATAGTTATAATCAGGTTGGCTCTCAAAAATAAAGGTTCACCTTATTAACATGGGTAGTAAAATTTAGTCTTTTAACACTTAATCTTTCTAGGATGTGTTTTGTTTTTCATCACCGCTTCTCATGGCTAGTCATAAATATGGGATTAATTAATATATGTTATTTATGATCATATTATTATTATATAGAGATAACATAATTTATTCCTTATTACCTTTCCATCTGTTGTAAACTTACGATGTTTCTCATATGTTCATGTGGACTACCACCACTATGAAGCGATGTGATTCAATTATCAATTATTCCTTACATGGATGATCATAAGTGTGGTTTTAATGAATAAATATTATATTTATAATATTATTATGAATTTTTAAATTTAAATATTTGTCTGCATTATTTTCTTTTCATCCATTAGAAAAATTAAAATGGTGTTTATATGTGGATATGGACTATTGTCACCATTAAATGAGATGCTTAATTTTTCATTAATTTTTTATATGGATGGTTATGAATGTATATTTAATATATAAATATTATAATTATAGCATTTTTAGGTTTCTAAATATAATAGAACCATGACCACTTTCATCATATTAAACACACCGAAGTTAATTTTGGAGATTATGAAATGAAAGGCCGCAAAATATTCGACGTAAACTTAACCACTTTGGTAAATAAATAAAATGTGGTAATAAATGAAATAAAAGTAATAATAGTAAAGGAATAATCCTGGAAAATTTTCTAAATAAAGTATATAATTAATGAAACTTTATTGTTTATAAAATTAAACTATGTATGTAGTGAGTCAAGACATGAGATAAGGGATTTCTCATCTAAATTTACTTCCTTTGATACTTATACCATTTCGAGCATAATTTATATTTTTTGTGTTGTGTAAACTAACATATGAATGAATTTTATTATTAATTTCCCAAAATTAAAGTGTTTTACAAAACTATTTCAAGTTCTCTATTTCAATGTTCTTTTGAACCAAAAGTTACCAAAGAGGTAAGTGGTTTTTCTCAAAATTTAAATGTTTGAAAATCATTTTCCCTAATGTATATATTCTTTTAAATGTTTAAAAAATGTTATTATTTTCACTAAAAATATTTTTGAAATTTAATTTCAACCAATTTTGACTATCTTTTCAAATGTTTTAATAAGAAAATGTTTAACTTTTTTTGAATAAGTTGTTATTGATTTTATTTATAAAAAGTGTTCAAAGAATGTTTTTAAAAATTTATATGAAATTAATGGATTTTCCAGATATTATTTCATTTATTTATATCCAATATTCATTCACAAGTTTCTAGGATTTTTTAAATAAGATCCTTTTTCTATTGTACTTTTAATTTTCAGTTTCAAAATTATTTCAAAAGAAAATTATTTTTCTTCCCATTATTATGTGATAACTAAAAGTGATTTTTCTTAGAGGTTTAAATGAGTTTTTTAATGAAAACATTAAATCCTAAAAAATTATTCATGATATGATACTTCAAAATTAAATAGAATTACGGGTGAGATATATATATATATATAGCTCATTATGATGGGTGAGTCTAATATATCTCTCCATTATATTGGGTAATGATTTAATCTTCGAATGAGAAAATGAGGTTGATAACCATGTAGATTACTCTTATATAATTAATTTATTTTTATTTATTCTGAAATTGGTTAGGCATGAGTGAACTTGGGTTATGAATATGATTCTCCAAGATTCTAACATGAGTTTCTATGTTTTTCATGGGTTTTTAATGGATATATTTATATTTTAAGAATAAGGTATGAAATATTTTAAAAGTGAAAGGTTTATTTTTAAGAAACAACATTTTCACTAGTTCTCATGTTTTCTCAAGATTTCATTAATGGTTATTCTATGAAATTAATGGGTTTTAAATGATTTATTTGAGATTAGTTTAATTTGTAAAAGTGATTTTTAATTATTTCATATGATCATAGTTTTATTGTGAAAAAGATAAAAAATTTCATGGGTTTTATATTTTTTACTGGACTATCAGGTATCCTTTATTTTTATAACCCTTATTGATATTTTTTCTCATTCCTAATTTTCAAATGTTTTTCACTAGGATAAAGGATGAGTAAGAACTATGATGAATTCTATATCTGAATAAATGTAATTTTCCTTAAATAAGGTAAGTGTTTCATGGATTAAATTGGAGAGTGAACTTAAGAATACTATTTTTTGTAGAATAAATGTATATTATGTGATAGTATTCCATATGTCATGTAATATTTTTTATGATTCCCCTAGAATTAAATAAAGTGACACCATTGTTATAAATTATGTAATTATGGGTTGTTTAAGACATGGGGTATTATAATTGGTATCAGATCATGGATTTAGATAACTTCTAAGGTTAATATGTTATCAATTGATGATAATTTATGAGTTTTAGATGCCATCATGAGTTAATAAGCCTAAGTTTTTTTATAAGTTTAAATTCATATTTACCCCTTTTGTGGTTTTATATGATGGTATTTTAAGATAATTAATCATATTTTTGGATATATTTATAAGGTTTTATAATGAATAAATTATTAAATTATATTTAACCCTTAGGTATATCATGTGATTTTATTTGAAGGATATTTGGGAATAATTATATTATATTAGGTATAAAAGGTATAGATAACAGTTATATTTAATACATTATTTAATATTGAGGTAACTCTGGTTAATTTGGGTAATCTGTTATCAATTTTTTTGGGAATGCTATATGATTAAGGTGAATATAATATTAATTCTGGTGTGCGGATTTATTTTAGAATAAATATTGAGTAATATTTTAGAAACATATATGGTTTTATTGTGCCTTTATGGTTATTTGGGTTATTTATGGAAAAGATTGGAATATTTTGAAAAATATATCAATAGTGCATATATATTATTGGTATGTGCCTTTATGAGTAATTAATATTGTTTAGAGATAAATATTAGGTTGATCTTAGAAGAATATGTGATTAAATATTTCGAATCTTTGTGTTTCAACATTTTTCTAGTATATTTTAAATATTTTTAATATTAGTTATTTACCAAATGCTTTAATTTAAACATTGGGTTTTATTGTTTAATTTCTGAAAACTTAATTATTATTTCTACATATAATGGTTAATTGATACTTGTACTAACCATTTTGGTGTTGATAAATGGATTATAATTGGAGTAATGTATTTTCATCCTTATGAATATCTTTTGATCTTTTAAAAGTTAATTTTAGTGTTCTACCCATGGGAAAATCACCATGTTTATTTTTCATTTAGAATATGAGATGAATCAGAGAGGAAAAACTTCTCAAAGCACAACCAAATGATGAAATCATTCTTGTTTGATGGAAAAAAATCAAGTAACTATATTATCTATTATTCTCTATCTCAATAATAAAATAATTCCTCAACACAAGTAAGAGGAACATAAATCCATCAAGTATTATGGGGAAAATGTCATTCAACTACTAAGGTATACTTTTAAAAACTCATTTCAAATAATGAGTCTCACTATATAAAATGCATGGTGTAATAACTATTTAGTAAATAATAAGTTTCCTTGCCATAAAATATAAATTAAATCTCATTTCAAAATAAATTTTTATCCATTTGGATTAAAATTTATTCCTTACCACTTGTGTATATTTATATTCTACTCCTTGGAATTGATTCTGAAAATGTTTTAAACCCCATTTATCAAACATGAGATAAAGTATATGGGATTAAATTTCATTAATGGGTATAGAATGTAACACCCCCATGATTTTAAAATTTATTTTCATTCAAATAAATTCTATGTTCTATATTATATACCACACATTACATAGATCTTAAAAGAACTGCAATATTATTATTAAAGTATAAATGTTATAACCTTGTCTTTAGAACGGTGAGTATAAATCAGACTAACAGAATTATAAAATATTTGTAGAAATTTTTTCATAAAAATAATTTATTAATTCCAAGTAAATAAGTACCCAATATTGAGTGAAAATAATTAAATCATAAAATTTTAATAATGGTTAAAGTTTAAAAGGGTAATTTTTCTATAAAAATGGATTTTATTTATATTTTATATGTTTCATTTAAAATATAAATTTATATTTTTAGAGTATTAAATTTATTGAAAAATTATTTTGTAAACATTCAAACTAATGAATAATAATTTATACAATTATTATCAATTTTTTATAAATAAAGATAAATTCATTTGATGGTAAAAAGAGAAATTTTTCCAAAAACTATTTTTTAGTGTGTAATGAATTTTTATCTTAATAAATTAAATTATTAACTATTTATTAATGTATTTTATGAAATTTATTGATGATATATTTAATAAATTAAATTAACAATCATCTAATGGTTGTTACCATGCAATAATGGAGAATAAATTCATTTTATGCTTCGAAAATACATTTTTTCATGAAATGGTTTTTATGAGTTTTATTCACGTTTATTAAAATTGCTTTCTTAGACTATTAGAAATTATATTTGATAAAATAAAATTAATTTTTTTATTTATAATATCAAATGTTTTTAGGGGTAATTTTTTATATGGTTTATTTTAGAGTGAATAATGAAAAATGTAATTTTTACAAATATTATAACATTTATGGAATCATCATGATGTAAGATTTATTTTAGAATTCATAAAACAATTTTATAAGAAAATAGTGTGTTTAATGAGAAATATGAATCATTTATTAACATTATCTAGAATTTTAAACTAATTTTTTTCTTTTTGGAACTTAAGAAATATTTTATTCTAATTAAAAACTATATTTGGATCATTGAATTTAATAGTGTGGTAAGAAGGATCCATCCAGTTCTTGCTTGATATAAATTTTATATGGATTTAGTTTATTTAATTATGATCTAATTAAATTAATTAGAATCAATAATATGAAAAAATTTAGTGTAAAATCATTTTCATGCGTAAAATGAGAACTTTTCTTAAAGAAATTTTTCATTATGTTTTTTGAAATTTTATTAAAAGTAATTTCTAAAACTTATAGAAATTTAATCATATAAAATGGATTTAATATTTTTAATCCTAAAATGTAAATTTTTTGACAATTTCAGTTTTATTTCAATCATATAAATTAATTACCTAAGTAAAAAACTTTGTCACCGTAGTATGGATAAAAATGTTTAACAAGGGGGTTAAACTAAGAGATAATCCTTCAAATATCTCTAAAACATTCATAAATATGATTGGTTGGGTTTATTTCAACCTTAACCTATATTAACATAAAAATTTAGGTTCATTGGTGCTACTTTACTATTATAATGACTCTAAATTATTTCAAATATCTTAATATTTACACGAGTGTCACTCCCCTCACTTGTAAAAGGGAACATCCTCTCCTCTAATATCTAAACTCATTGAGCACTCTATCTTGATAAATATATACTAAAATTACTAATTAAAACTTTTTAAAAATTCATAGTGGTTTGGTCTCTCCAAAATTCCATCCTTGAAGGCTTAAGGTGTAAGCATATGTAGGTTTTTTAAACAAGATGTATTTCTCTTAACCGAGCTCTTTCTTGTTTATCAAGTTTATTTATTCTTTTTTCTCCTTCAAAACTATCATAAAAATGATGGTATAAATTAATTAGTTTATAAAATATATTAAAATTTTATTATTTTTATGGTACAACCCTTTTTACACATTCTATACATCTAAATTAAAATAATAATATTGTTCATGCGTATGTACGGACTACTATCTTAATAAAGCGATGTGTTTCATTTTTCACCACTGACTCTATTGGATGGTTATAAATAAGGAATTAGTAATATATATGATATTTATGAAATTATTTTATTTATATAAATATAATATATTCTATACCTTCTTACCATTTCATCTATTGGAAAATGATAACGTCGCTCATGCATACATGTGGACTACTACCTCTATAAAGTTATGGGATTAATTTTTCATTTTTTTCCTTACATGGATAATAATAATGATTGATTTTATGAATATATATTATGTTTATAATATTTTTATGATTATATAATATTACAAATTTATCTACAATATTTTCTTTTAATTCATTAGAACAATGAAAATGTTGTCCATTTGTACGTATAGACTACCTTCTCCATGAAATGGTCTGCTTCATTTTTCATGAATGTATTACATGGATACTTATAAAAACATATTGATTGTATAAAAATTATTAATATTAAACCTTTATTATTATATTTATAATTTAACAATCACCCCTTTATCCATATCCAACTCACTAAAGTTAATTTTGGAGATTATGAATTGAACTACCTCAAAACATTTGACTAAACTTAACTGATTTAGTTACTCAATAAAAAAAGATAATAAATAAAATAAAAGGATTAATATAAAATAATTAAATATTAAAAAATTTATGAATAAATTTTATTATTTATATGGTTTTATTATTTAGTAAATTAAACGAGTATGTGGTGAGTCGGGACACAGAGTAAGGGATGTGTCCTCTCAACTTCATTTATCTCAAACTTATGCTATTTTCACCACATGTTTTCTTCTATGTGGTGTATAAAATACCATAAGAATGTATCTTATAATAAATTTCCTGAAATTAAATAGTTTTTAGAAAACTATTTCAATTTATATCTTTAAATTTCCTTTTAAATCAAAATCTACTAAAGTGGTAAGATATTTTTCATTTAAGAGTTGTCTTAAATTTTTTAAACTATTTTTCCTCTATAAACATGTTTTTTGAAATGATTAAAAAATATTATTATTTATGATTTGAAGATTTTTCAATTTCAATTTCAACTAATATAAAGTTTATTTTCAAAGGTTTTAAATGAATCACTTCAACATTTTTTAAACAATTCATTTTTTACTTTCTATACAAAATTTTTGAAAAGAATTTTTTTGAAACATATATAACATGAAACAATTTTCCCATAATCATGTACTTTATTAATTACCAAAATTACTTTATAATTTTCTGTGGTTTGTAATGAATATTTTTTCCCATTTTTTATTTACTTTTTAGTTTTAAATATTTTTTAAAGAAATTAATTTTTTTTCACATTTTTATGAGATAACTAAAAGTGCTTTTACTTATGGGTTCAAATGAGTTTTTCAAGGGTTTTATGATGAAAATTGAAAGATTAAAGAAATATTCATGATATGATACTTGGTAATTATATATGATGATTCATGAGACTAATATATATCTCTAATAAATTGGATAATTTTTTAGTCGTTGAAGGTGAAAATGAGGGAGATAGCCATGTAGGTTACTCCTATAGAACTACATTATTTTCAGGTATTCTCTGATAATTTAAACATGAGTGAGAATGGGTAATTAATATGATGATCCAAGATGCCTATAAGATTTAATATATTTTACGTGGGTTTTTTATGAAAATATCTTGTCTTCATGAATAAGTTATATGAGCACTTAAAAGTGAAAGTTGTTTTTTAATAAAAATAATTATCATGGGTTCTTATAGTTTCTCAAGATTACCTTTATGGTTATTCTATGCTTTATATGTGTCTTAAAGGATTTATTTGATAAAAGGTTAATTTTAAATTTTGATTATGACTTATTTTAATTTTTATATGTTTATTGTGAAAAACGTAAACATTTTCATGGGTTTTCATGTCATTCCCTAGACTAATGGGTTTATTTTGTTTTTATATCCCTCGCTAAGATCTATTTTTCTCATACCATTTCTAAAATGAATTTCACAGGGACTAAGGATGAGTAGGAAATTTTATTAATTTATGTATCCAAAAAAGTAAAATTAGACTTGAATGAATCAAGTTTGTCATGAATGAAATAGAAGTGTGAACTTATGAATCCTATATTTGTAAAATAATGGACACTGTGTGAAAGTGTTCCCTATATCATGTAATTTTTTCCCAAATTATATTTAACTCTAAACCTAAAATATCCCAGAATATAATAATGTGCAACACTTATTATATATCATTTCATTATAGGTTTTTTATAACATGGGAATTTATACTATAATTTTTTTTCTATTCTCAAACTCAGATTTATAAACACTAGATTATATCATTTCCCATGGGAGAGGTTGTTGTAACCAAAACATCCCTTATAAGATTCTCTCAACCCTTGAGAGAAAATTTTCTAGAACTCTCTCAAGATATAGGTGATTCAAAATACAACCTCCTCTCAGTAATAAGAGAACAAAAAAACAATACTTGTAAGGATTGTTTTGTGCTCATGGTAAATGATGTAAGGTGATCTACCCCATCACACAGGCACCCAAAGTGCAATCTGTGATGCTCTGAGATCATTGGATCACATATGAATACCCACTAGAGGGATTCTTCTTTGTATCCTCATGATTCAATGATGTTACAACAAAACATAGGTTCTAATTATCAAAATAATATACAAATAAATAATTCTCAAGACTGAAGTAATTTTTCTAATAAAATTAATTACAAATTTAAGGTTAATTGATCCGCACTCTTTGTTCTGGTGATGTTTTTCAATATTAATTAGTTGTAATTCATGATTCATGACATTTATCATCACTAATATTGTGGAATATTCATTGAAACCCTAAAAAATGAATTTTTCCAAGGCTCAATAGGTTCTTCTAACACATACAGAACCTTTAGATAACACTCATAAGGTTTTATTCCAAGACTTCAATAACATGTTACGATTTTACTATGTATTTTCCATTAAATAAATAATGTTTTTAATCTAATACTTCACATAAAACAATATATTAAAATGAATTTTGAGAATTTTTATAGAGATAAAATATTTTAATACAATATAAACATTAAAAAATATAAAAAATCAATATTAAACTAAATTAAGAATCATGTAGAAGGGATAAAGCCAAAAGTAAATAGAAAGGACATAAACATGTAATCATTTTCCTCATAGTTTATGTTGAAGATCATACCTTAGATTATAAGTTTTTAAATAAGGTAAATAATTATAAATATAATATGAATGTTTAGAAATAAGTAAACGAATAGAATGATTGATTCTAAGAATGTGTGTAAGGATATATATAGAATTAAATATGATAGTTATATATATAAACACTAAAAATATGATCATTGTACATATTGTCAATGCAAGTATGGTCATTGGATATATAGCCTTTGGGTATTCATCTATCAAATAGTTATATTGATGTTACGTAATTGTTAGTAAAAAACTCAAAATAATATAAACTGTAAATAATAAATAATGAACCAAAATATTATATTTCATTATAAAAAAATTATATGTTTGTTTCTTCTAGAAATGGGGATTACCTTGTCTGTTTAAGGTTAAAACTTTCCAATCAATTTCTAATGGGTTTATTCGTAGAACCAGAAACACCCAATGATTCTATATTCATTTGTACCTAATTTCTAAAGGTAGGTGCTCATTATTTGTGGACCAATGAGGCTTGAGAATTTGCATTGGTCAAGAGGATGGGACGTCAGGATCATCACACCTTTTTGGGGGGAATTATTTCCTACTCCGGGACTCTCTTATAGATTTAAGTTATGTTCACTAATCCTTATTAATTCACCAAGGATGAAAGTTATTTTTCTGTTAGATTTGGCAATTAATGATTGATATGTATGGGATTTAGAGAATCTTTTATATGTATTTGAGGTACTTAATCGATATAGAATCATCTGTATGTATTGGATATTCTTATTCAATGGTATCCTTCAATATATTATATAAAAATATCTTGATCATTATGATGACCATGCTGGTTTTAAAGCCACTCAGTGGGGCACTTTAAGTTTATTGTCATTCAGAAAGATAGGGATTATTTCAGAGTTGGGATCATACCCGCAGATGGGCTACCTACGTATCCTTATTAAAAAGGAATCAGAACCCATGTAGTTCTATAAAAATGATATAGTTTAACGTCATATGGGACGGAAAATAATTAATTAAAGATGGGATTGAACCTTATAAAGGCTTCCTACGAACTCTATTTTTAAGGAAGAGATCAAAGTCCACATAGTTTGGGAAAATTAATATGGGTTTTATGCATAGTTAAATGGCCCAAAAAGAGATGGGGTTTATACATAGTTAAGTGATCCAAAAAGAGATGTCTTGATTACTTTTACACTCTAATTCCACGTGATTCATGCTCGGTGTGAGAAACAAAAGGTATCAGTAAACTTGACAATGGTGACACGAAAAATGTTTCCATGAGAAATGATGTGGGGCTTATGTATGTATGACGGCCTAGGTAAATGAAGATCAGGACTTAGGAAAGAAGCCCAAGAGCAGGGTCCATAAAGGTATTTTTACTTTATGGAGATTTGGAATTTTAACACAGGACTTACTCTTAAAAAGGAAGCCCAAATTAAGGGAGATTTATGATTGGGTTTCATTCCTGAGAAGGAATCCCAAATCAAAATAAATTAAGATTGGGGCTTACTCCTGAGAAGGAGGCCCAGTGTTAAAGGAAATTATGACTGGGGCTTACTCCTTATAAAGAGGCCCAGGTTAAGGAGACGTGTAACTTGGGGCTTACTCCTAAGAAAAAGGCCCAAACCAAGAGATCTTCGCATCTCAAAGGATGAGGTTATATAGGAAACCCCTAACCATGGTGACATAAAGCTTCTATGTCACAAGGTTTTGGGAGAGGTTTTCACATAATTCCTTTCAGATAAGGAAATCAACAAAAGAACCATGCCATAAATGGCTTTGAAGAGGGTTTTGAAGGATATATCTTGAAGAGGAGAGGTGTATTTGAGGAAAGGAGGTGACTAGGAAGGAGGAGCGCAAGTATTGTTCTACCGCGCAATTCTGGGTCACGCAAGTATACTTTCATGACATGAGTCACCTTGGGAGACAAATATCCTATAGAGTAATACTTGGGAAACTTGAAACTCAAGCCCTTAGTATCATCCCTAGAGGCTTTCAGAAGGGTGGCGTGCAAGTTACCTTGAGTGGGAAGGGTGGTGTGCAAGTGTCTTCATTTCCCTTAAGGAATAGACACTAAGGTGCATAATTATTAATTAGTTCCAATACTTAGGCATTATTCTTCCTCTTTAGAGCTTCCCTTCTAGGTAAACAATCACCTTAGAAGTGTTTGGAAGACTTCAGATAGAGACTTGGGTGACCAAAGCTTGAATCTGAGTTTTGGAAAATTCGTCCCTGGAATGGGGGGCCCAAAGGGGCTATTTATAGACCACTGGGCACCTTGGGTGAAAAAAAAGAATAGGGCGTGCAAGTGACTTGTGCGACCCATATGTGGTGTGCAAGTGACTTGCGCGGCATGCATGATACTTGAGCGACACCCACCAAATGAGTTCATGGTTCATCCCTTTGTCAATTTTTGATGTTCTTCAAAGGGTGACCCTCATTGGGCTTAAGTTATTCCCCTTTTCCATTTGTTGGACTCTGTGAAGGAAAGGAGCATCAATAAAAGTCCCCCCTCATAGTTGGATCCAAAAAGGGAAAGAGGATTTGACTCTGAGGAAAACGAGAAATAAGAGTTCGGCGGCACGTAGGTTTTGGCGCGCAGGGTTGCAAGATCGCCTATATATATGGGTGTCACTTTGCGAAAAACATCCTACATTCAAATATTTTGATCTCTCATCACGCAAGTGTCTTCATCTCCTCGGTGGATCGCTCTTTTTTATTTCGTGCTTCTCCAGTAAGGATTTTTACTTGTGCGACATTACTTGCGTGGCAATACTTGCACGACCAAACTTTCACACCTTAATGCCTTAGCCATTTTTTTGTTTTCTTCACAAGTATTTCATAAAAAACAGACTTACTTAAAAGTTAACTATTAGAACATTGTATAGATTCAATGGCTCCCAAAATAATTATATTGGCTAATGAGTTGGACAGCAAGAGAATAGATGATATGATGAACATTGTTGGCCATGACTATTATGATATCTACGATAGAACTCTCTCAGATTTGGATAAGTACTTGAAGAAATATCATTTCAACTTCCCACATAGAATTTACTTGCCTTTATATGGCCATGGTCATCTGTAAGGAGTCAACATTCCATAGGCAAAGAATTATATTCCTCATTCCTGGTTTCAAACATACACTAATTTTGCTTCAGCAAATGTATTAGTTGCAGGATCATTTGTCAATGCTGGAACTGTGGATAAGGCATTCATAATTTATCATATCCCATGTGCTTCATATTTGAAGCGTCACAATCCTGAGCTACAGCCACATTGTTATCCATCTATTTTCCAAAATTCTTAGATGGATCAATCCAAGGGATGGAAAAAGAGTTGGGATTTTCGTCCCATAGGAGGTGTGAAGCCGACTTGGATGTAGGAATATTGGGTGTGATAAACCTTTGAAAAGTTTGTCGAGGATCTAAAGGAAGCTGCGATATATGAAGTCGTCTAGGCTGGGCAGACATATGTCTACAGGAATGATAATTTTGTGTCGGAGCTAATCAGTCGTTGGATCCTGGAAACCAATTCTTTCCATCTGACTCTTGGAGAAGTAGAAATCAGTTTGTGGGATGTCTACAAGATCGTGGGGGCTCCAATTTTGGGAGATATGTATGATGAATTCATCCTCACCAAGGTGACCTAGAATAATTCAGAGAAGACTCTAGCTTTGGCTCGAGAGTTATTGAAAATTTTCTACAAGCTCAAGAATTAAAAGACCACCAAAACTCATTCTAGAAAGGATATTACTCCATAGGAGTGGATGGATATTTTTCTCATCAAGAAGAAGGATAAGGGTCCCACCTGTACTCATCCTACCAACTGCCCCAGAACAGAGAAGAGGGGTTCTTTTGGCACATTCTGGCCAACTCTGGAAGTGGGAGAGTTTGAAAAGTGGGGGTATGAAGTGGATCAAAGAATACCTTAGAAGACCCGTCTGGCGGGCTTTTTAGCTTTGTGTCTTAGTGTTTATCTTCTTCCAGTTAGGGATTCAAAGGGAGGCGTTAGGATAGAGACCTTCTTTGTTGCATCCAAGTTGGATGAGAAAAAAATGGTTGGGTTGGCCACCGCGATTTTGGCGAAGATTCACACGATCTTACTCCATGTCTATATGGGTAAATCTCCTTTGAGAATAGTGGGACCATTCCAAGTTTTGTGGGGATAGATCACCACCCACTTCATGAAATATGTTGTATATATCGGAGTACAGGTTCTTGGAAGTTCTTTTAGGCCATCGGTGCAGGAATTTTCTGAAATTTCTCCATTTTCCCTCAATTCCTATGATCTGTAGGTGAGGCTGAGCATGTTCAAGGAATTTCATTTCTTTCCTTATGGAAACCCGCCAACCGGGTGGTTTTTTGATGGTGGAATAGCTATCTTGGAATTAAGTTCATATATTCTGGCTTGCAGAGATGGTGTATTGGCCACCAGAATTGACAGAGAGATTATATGTGAGGCCTATGTTATATATAGATTTGATGCTAATTCAAGTGTCTGTAGTAGATTGTTGTATCCCCTACCGTGCATGTCAGGTCAGAGCAGTATCCAATGGTTACCCGACAACTATGGTTTCTGATAGCTATGGAGAAAACTGGGGCAGTGTTTGATCTACCAGTTGCTGGAGCGGCGAGTCAATTGACTACATGGTATGCTGAGAACTAGGTAGCATCATACCCTGAAGAGGTACTGAATCATCTGGTCCCTTGGGTGGGGACAAAAAATAGAACCGTCAGGAAAGAAACCCTTCATCTGGAAGGTGCTTCTTCCTCACCTGGAGCTGATTCACCTGGTTCCATACCCGGGGCTAATTCACCAGATTCCTAGGATGTGGATGATGAGGCACGACATGCATCAAAGCGGCCTCGTTCCAGATATAATCCTCCTACAAGAGTCAAGAGACCTACTACATTGACTCTTGGTGAGTTATATCATTGGGGCCATTTAGTTACCATTATTTTATAGAGCAACAAGTTTCATTTTCTTATCTTTTATTTGTGATTGTAGGAGCTGGTAAGAAGTTGAAGTCCCAGATTGTAGGACCCTCCTTGCGGACTTCTAGTGAACATGCTGAATATTTACTACTAGAGGTTGTCCAGACATGGCGGAGTCTATATTGTGATGTTGAAACCGCCTGGATGGATTTAGGTGAAATGCTACATATCCCTAGAGTGGGGAATCTCTGAGCTTCTACTGATATCCGCTTCAAGGATAACCCCGATGAAGTGTGGGATTGCATCAGAGAGCTGGAAATGCTCATATATGCCACTGATGATTCTATTCCTATTACCAAGAGGGTGAATGAAATGATGAATCGTGGCACCACTGAGGAGATTGGTGCTTTAGTAGATGAGGAGTGGCATGATTACGTGGCTCTTGAAGATGTAAGTTTCTTTCTTTATTTTCATTGAAACTTAATTTCAGTAAAATCATTGTTACTCAAGGAAATTACATTCTTCATTCTGAATATTGTTAAGAAAGGAACTACTAAGGTCCCTTCACTATATTACAGCCCGGGTGGCACCGCTCTTGGAGTCGCTGAATCTCCTCGCGAGTCGGGTGAGGTATCTCCAGGATGGAAAGCCATGGACAAGGAGTTAGAAAGGAATTTTTACTCTCCAATACCTGTATTTGGAGGTGATGATGTCAACACACCTATAAAGTCAAAGAAGCAAAGGCATCAAAGGAAGAAGTCCACAGCTAGATGCTTTATCAGTAGTGGTAAGTCCTTCGGACAATCATGGATCCTAACTCATGAAAATATTGCTCATACTTCTTGGGTTTGCATGGGCTTCTTCAATTTCCCCTTTGAGGGAGAGCATTGACCCTCCTCTGAGGACGATGGAGGGTGCTGGTGAACAGTCTCAAATTCATGCTGACCTGGCTGCTCCTAAAGAAACGAGGAGAGAAGAAGAGCAAGATTCTATTCCCAGTACTGATCCTGTTCCTACTGCAAGAAGAGAACATTCTGCTTCTGGTAAATTAACAATACTTCATAGAACATTGAATGAATATATCAACTGACTTCCATTCTGTTATGCTTTAGGTTCAACACCTGCACCAGAACATTTGGCAACCACTGCAATTGACTCTGCAATTTTCTCTAAGGAAGCTGTTTGGGGTCAGAGGTCACAGGAGGAGGGTCGCTAAGAAGTTATGTCAAATACTCCCACTAGTGAGACTAACCAGGAATCTGAGATATCAATGGAAGAAATGATGAAACTTGGCGTGTCTTTTGAAGAAATTTTATATCATGTTAAATTACCATGTGATTTAAAAGATTTTGGACGTGTTTGTTATCCTTTGTCCTATTAAAATTGTTTATTACATCTCTAACCATGATTAGTTGAAATGTGCAGTTACATCTAAGAAAGTTGTTGATCTGTCGATGCCTGAAAGGGGTAGAGACAACCCTATCATTACAGAGACGCTAGCTAAAGTGGAGCTTAACCCAGTAGAGATTCCTGAAACCCATCCTGAAAATCCTGTTGAAGCTAGGAAAGATAGGGAGGATCCTTCTCATGTTTCTGATCTACTATTGGGTAAAAGATGATAATATTTGGGTCTATACTTAATTTTCAAGACAACTAATAAACTTTTGTTATCCTTTGGAACTAACCAATGATTTCAATTAACTATGCGGGGCCATCAATTTCAATGGCTAGATCTAGAGGTGAAGCCTCATCCTCAGCCCCAACGGGAGTATAAAGTGAAGTACCAAGGTTCGGGGGGGAAGGAGAAGAACAGGGAACTTCCTTAAGTGCATTAATCCTAGACTATATTCCCCCCTATGATAGTGATGTTGAATCAGACCCAGAGGTGCAAAAGGCACTCCAATTATCACGTCTCAAGGCATGGAAGAATATATGGAAGATTGTATCTGAAGTTACTCTTGAAGAGATGTCTTCGAAGATCCCACGACTGTCATCCTTGTTCATAATGTTGGGACTTAGTGGTTTTGGATATCAAGAGATCCATACCGAGGTGAAACAATTCATCTTAAGGAGGGAGTAGGAGCAAAAGTGCCATTAATATCTGGATAGAGTGAGGTTGCTGACCAATATTGGCGAATTCGAGGCTGCAGTGTCCCGAGATGAGGCTGATCATGCTGCAAAGATGAAGGAGATAAATCATAAAATCAAGGATAAAGTTGTCCAGCAGATGCATCTTCATCAATAGTTAGATGTCGTTATTGGGGAACTTGACCAGCTTAACAATTCATTGGAAGGAGTCCAAACGAATGGAATGAAATCCATCGCAGATGCCAAGAAGTCACTCTATCAAGATGAAAATAGTGAATCTGGTCGAGTGAATGAACTCCAAGTGGCTGCTGATGAAGCTCGGGATGCAGTAAATCAAATTAAAAGTTAGGTTGAAAGCCTCTTGTAATTCTTGAAAAAGAGAAGATACTCCAATTTTTGGATGTTCTTCAAATCTTTTGCATCAATGAAAAATACATTTCATCTTCAATCATGTGTACCTGCATTCTCTTTCTAATTACTTATATATTATTATTATTTTACCTAAGAAAATGGGCCTAGTAATAATAGTTTGATTTTTTCTAGGTTTATACAAACAACCCCATAAACTTTGCATCTTTTGTTGCTCAATATTGCCTAAATCATTCAATATGTATGTTTAGCGAGCTGTGACTCGACTTTTGTTCATAGTTCCTTTTACAAGTTCCCAATTTAATGAGTACCATATCTTTTGTTGGCAGTTTAAAGACATTCACGTCAGACATAAAAAGTATAATGTTTAAGGTCGAATAGATTTGACTGAATGTATTAAAATTGACTCAATTCCTTGATAATTTGTTTGAAAACATATTACCACATTCAAGTATGGGGGAAAACATGTAAACTATGACTTGAGAAATTTTAAATCTGAGGGATGATATGAAAAAGGGCTAAAAGGAATTAGAGGAAGTATTTTCTAAGAGTGAAGTTACCACTATTTAGCAAACCCGTTAGGGGGTTGAATTATGTAGGGCCACTTAAGGGCATTGGCTACTTAGTCAAATAATAGCATCTTTTCCCTGACAGGTACATTATGTAGACTACTTATGAAAGGCCACCTAGGGTCACGTGTAGCATAGTCAGGAAAAAGAACTCTCAGAAATTTTACTTTTCTATTGCAAAAAGCTAGTACAAGTTTATGGAGATTCAAATTTTCCAAAGCATAGAGTCTGCTATATGGAGAGAGGTACTTGAATATGGAGAGGGTATTCCCAATCAAGATTTTCAAAAAAAAAATTGGATGAATGTCACTCCTGCGAAGGTCTGACCCAAACTTAGGGAAGGGAAATATAAACCATAGACTTGAATACTTTCAGATCATGAAAAATATTATGGGACAAATATGTTAAGGATGGTTATTTTTGTGGATCCCTACATATCATCTTTAAGAAAAGTAAATAAAAAAGAGGTTTTCCCCCAGGAATGAAGTTACCACTTTTTGACAAACATGTTAGGGGGTTTGAATTATGCAGGGCCACTTAAGAGCATTGGTTGTATAGTCAAATAATAGCATCTTTTGGCTAACAGGTCCGTTATGTAGACTACTCATACAAGGCCACCTAAGGGCACTTGTTGTATGGTCAGGAAAAAGAATTCTCGGGTATCAGACATTTTGTGACCAGAAGTCAAGAAAAGGGCTGTGGAGATCTAGAAGTATTTAAGGTTAGGAGTATGACACATAAAAATGGGTATTTTCCAATGCATGAAGTATATACATAGATCAATGATGACCATAATAATGTTGTGAATGGGTCTGGAATTGAGATTCTGGACTTCACTATATATCTAATTAGGATGAGAATCAAGCCATACTTAGTTCTTGAAACATATTTTAAAGTCACGTGGGATGAGAGCGTAGGATATCTTAGTTTAGGGTCGTATATTTCAGACCATAATGAGGGAGACACATTGTGTGTTTATTATAAACCTGATGTGAATAAAGACCAGGGTTTTCATACCACATCCATGTGCTCACAGGGGGAATTTTCAGCCAAGGGACTGACAGTGGAGTTTGGGGTTAGGTACAAAGAATTTGGGATGGGTTCAAGGGATGCTCGAATGTTCCTATGTATCCCATAGGGATGGGAATCAAGCCATACGTAGTTCTTGAAATACCCTCTGTATAGATTTGGTTCATACATGTGAAGGGTGAAAGGGTAATTTAGTGAAATTATGGTTGGATCAAAGATTAAAGGTTTGGTCATTTCAATGTATGCACATAGTCCTTGGAGTATAACATGATTTGAGATCAATGTCAATAATGATTCCCTCTCAGGTGAGGGTGTTAGAGACTGTTGTAGTTTATTTTCGTACAAGACAAAAGTGTGAATAGTTTAAGGTCAAATGCAAGGACCGGTGTTGTATAGTTTAGCTTCATGTAGCTAGGACGTATTTCTGTGCATTTTAATGTCTTGCAGCGAGAAAAATGGGGGACTATATAGATTAACGTCATATAGCAAGGATGATGATGAACCAATGTGAACATATTGGTTTCGAGGGGGATTCATGGATCAACATCGTATGAGATGGAGGTGAACCGATGTGAAGATATTGGTTTTGGGCTTGAACCTCAGGAGGTTGCCTACATACCCAGCCTAGAAGGCAAGGATCAAAGTTTGCGTAGTTCGATTGAGAATGAATTGGTGATTTAGTTGTACTTGAGGAAATCCCGAAGATGGTGTTGGGACTTACATGTGGTTAGCGGCCCAGAGAAGGTGTTATGGTTAAAGCTTACTCTAAGCTCATGTGATTCATGCCCGGTGTGAGAAACAAGAGGTAACAACAACCCTAATGATGCACAGTTTAACATCATGTAGGACATATAAGGGACTATTTCACAGTTTAAATGTCATGTGTCATAGACATGGGGTGTTTGGAAGTTTAACGTCTTGTAGCTCGGACGAACATTTTAACGTCATGTTGGACGAAAAAGGGGACATAGTTTAACGTCATGTTGGATGATAGAAGGGATATGAATTTTAATGTCTTGCTGTGAGGACTAAATGGACCATGCAGTTTAAAGTCTTGTTGTGAGGACTAAAGGGACCATGCAGTTTAGAGTCTTTCAGTGGGGACTAAAGGGACCATGCAGTTTAAAGTCTTGCAGTGAGGACTAAAGGGACCATGCAGTTTCAAGTCTTGTAGTGAGGACTAAAGGGACCATGCAGTTTCAAGTCGTGAAGTGAGGACTAAAAGGTGTATTTGTGTTACACAAAATACTTCTTCAATAATCTTGCATTGGTTAGAGTTGTAATGAGTTCTCCATCCATTGAGATTAAAGAATAAGCTCCATTGGAGTAGACCTTATGTATTGAATAAGGTCCTTCCCACTTTGGTTCAAGATTTGGAGGTTTCTTTCTAGGTATCATTGGAGTTTTTAAGACCAATACCAATTCTCCTTGAATAAATGAACGAAGATGAATTTTTTTATTGAAATCTTACGCTATTCGATTCTGATAGACTTCCAAGTGGTGCAGGGTGAACAATCTTTTTTCATCTAATAGTTCCAATTCATAAAATTTCTTCTGAGATTGTTTATCTATGGGTGACTAATCAAAAATGGCTACTCTGAGTAAAGGTAATTGAACCTCAATGATCAAGACTGCTCATTTTCTATATACCAATGAATATGGAGTTGATCGTGTAGCAGTGCGGGTGGTGGTCCGATAAGCCCATAAAGCATGGAAAAGTTTATCAGGCCATGATTTCTTATCTTTATCTACCATCTTTTGTAGTATGTTTGAAAGAGTCTTATTGAAGGCTTCTATTTGTCCATTGGCAACTGCATGATACTGAGATGAATGGTTGGATTTGATTTTTTACTCTTGATACCACTTTCTCACCTTGGATGAACATAAGTTGCTGCCATTATTCATCAATATGGTATGAGGGACACCAAATCTGGTAATGATGTTAGACTTGACAAAGCTAAAAATTATTTTAGAACTAAGTTATTTGAGAGGTATTGCCTCTTCCCATTTGGAAAAGAAATTAATAATAGTAAGAATATACTTAAACTTCTTAGATGTAGCCATAGGATAAAGTCCTACTACATCCATTCCCCATGTGGCAAATGGCTAGGAGTATTTAGTTATATGAAGCAACTATGGGGGTTGATGAATGAAGTTGGCACATACTTGACAAGAATGACACTTCTTAGTGAAATCAACACAATCTTGCGTCATTGAAGGCCAAAAGTATCCAAGCCTTCGGATTGGACTAGAAAGTCTATGTCCAGACTGGTGGTCACCAAAAACTCTTGCATTTACTTCATTCATGCCAGCCATTTTCTCTTCACCATCAATACATCTAAAGAGAATTCCATCAAAACCTTGCTTGTAGAGAATTTTTTGGTGATCTGGGCTATCATAAAGAGTAAAATTGACCACATGTTGCCAGACATGTTCTTTCCCGACTCTATCAGGTGGGAGTGTTCCATTTTGAAGTTATTTGCTGATAGCTGTCATCCATCCTGTAGTATGACCATATGGTTCAGAAGTGGGACTGATTTCATTGATTTACTATTTTCTGATTTGAACAAAAGGTGAAACTACACGACGGTGGGAAATACTAATGATTGTTTCATCCCAGTTTGGATCTACCAGGGTTGTGACTACATTAGACAGTGCATCATATTGGGCATTTTGTGATCGTAGGACATAAGAAAATGTCGGTTCTGAGGGAAATTCCACCATTAACTCTCTGACATAATCACACAAAGGGATTAACTCTTCTTTTCTTATGGCATATTCCCCATTGATTTGTTTGATTACTAAATATGAACCACCTTTTACCCTCAAGTGATTCACCTGTGCCTGAAGTGCCAATTCCAAGCCTGCGATGAGAGCTTGATATTTGGCTTCATTATTTGTACCGCCTTCCAACAACAAGAAGGAATAGGGTAGCACTTCCTTTTCTAGGAAAATAATCATGATTCCTAACCCAACTTTGTTTAATTTAGGATCTTTCATTTTATTCCCTGTTGGACTTCTAGTGGCACCATCAAAGTACATTTCCCATGTTTGAGGATTATCTTGAATAGAGAAGACTTCCTCATTATGAAGTTCAATATTTAAAGATGTATCTTCTATAGATGGGTGTTCAGAAAGGAAATCATCCATAGATTGGACCTTTATTGCCTTTTGAGACACATACTGGATATCAAACTACTGCAAATTAACTGCCCACCTTGCCAGATGTCCTGTAAGCATTGGACAACTAAGGATAAATTTGAGCGGGTTATTGTGAGATACCAATTGGACCACATGATGTTGCAGGTAGTGTCTCAATTTTTGAACTGCAAAGATTAATTCTAGGTAGCACTTTTCAATACTTGAATATTGATTCTCTGCCTCAAGAATAGTCCGACTGAGATAATAAATGTTTTTTTCATTCCCAGCATCATTTTTTGGGCAAGGAAGGCACCCAATGATCGCTCTAAAGCTGTCACATAGAGAATAAGTTGTCTTCCTTAAAATTGTGGTGTTAATACTGGTGGAATCAAGAGGTATATCTTGAGAATATCAAATGATTCTGGACATTCTTCAGTCCACTGGTAGGTGACTCCCTTCTTCATTAATTTGGTGAAGGGTAAACACTTGCCTGCCAAATTGGAAATGAAACGCCGAATATAGGCCAAGTTTTCTTGAATTTCTATTAATTATTTCAAATTTAGATGAGGTGACATACCAAGGATTGATTTTTTCTTCTCAATATCAACTTTGATACCATGATGGTGTACAACAAAGCTGAGAAATTTTCCAAAGGTTACCCTGAAAGCACATTTCAAGGGGTTCATCTTCAAATTTTGTTGTCGAAGTTTGTTGAATATGATTTCCAGATCAGCCAAGTGATCAGAACGTTGTCTGGATTTAACCACCAAATCATCCACATAACATTCAACAAATTTCCCTAAAAGGTGTTTTAATATATGGTGCATGGAAAGTTGATACGTTGCACCTGAATTTTTCAAGCCAAAGGGCATTACCTGATAGAAAAACACTCCTTGAGGAGCTCTGAAAGCTGTATAATCCTCATCCTCTGGGGCCATTCATATTTGATTGTACCCAGAATAACCATCGATGAAGAAAAAAGCTTCATAGCCAGTTGTTGCATCAATTAAGATTTTTGTGATTGGAACTGGAAAATCATCCTTGGGACAATGACGATTAAGATCTCTGAAGTCAATGCAAACTCTAATTTTTCCATTCTTCATTTTCACAGGGACAATATTAGCCAGCCATTTGGGATACTGAACTTCTCTGACGAAGTTAGATTTGATAAGCTTATCAACTTTAGCTTCAATTTTGGAGGCATAAGTTAGGTGTGTTCTTCTTGCAGCTTGATTGAATCCTCGATGTTCTTCTGGAAAACCCAAATGATGAGTGGAAACATCAGGATAAAGACCTTGAATTTATATATAATTCCAAGAAAATACATCTTGATTTTTCTTTTAAAAAGAAGTATACGTTTCTTTCTCTTCAAGAGTCATGGCCGCACTAATTAAAGTGGGGTGTGGATCTTCTTTTTTACCCAGATTTATGTCTCTGAGTTCATCCACAGTGGTAGAGATACCCTCTTCAAATGATGGAGGAGAATCTCTGAGATCTTCCTCTTCTTATTCAATATGTGTCACTTCTTCTATTTCTACTTGAATAGTATATGACGAAGCAGAACTTCTATGGTCAGTGGAGAAGTTAAAACTTGAACATCAGGAAGAAGAGGCTATCATTTCTAACCCTATTGATGATGAAGGGTCTTTCTGAGGTGATAGAGAGGAGATGATGGATTGAGAATCGACATAATTATTTCCCTCTATTATTGCTATAACTTCTTCAGATATATTTGATGAAGTATAGAATTTCTGGATTTCAGCGGATGAAATGAAGACATCTCTATTTCATCTTTCATCATTGCTTGGCCAATCAATAATTTCTCCCATGGTGTCTAGCTCGATTGTTGTAATTGACATTATGGAAGTTTCCATAAGAGTGTTTGTATTTGGGTCTATCCTGCCAATTTGACTGATAGGCAACACATAATCTGTACTCATATGTATGAATGGGTTTACGGGAATCATTTCCAAACCATATGGAGCATTAATTTTGGTGACCTTATTTGTCATGGATTTTTCTTTTCCCTCCATGTGATAAAATTATGTCTCAATGTTTTGAGATTCACATGTTTTGAATGGGTATTTGTCACCATACAATGTCCCAATTTGACCATTGAAACAATATTTGAGACATTGATGGTATGACAAAGGTACAGCCGCATGTTGATGTAATGAAGGTCTTCCAAGACAAATGTTGAAGGATATCTTCTGATGAACAACCATGAAATATGAATTAGATACAAGATCTCCAAACTGAATTCTGAGTGTAATCTCACTTAGAGGTTCTTGTTCATTCTTATCATATCCTTACAAAATCAAAGTAGAAGGAGATAAATCAGATTCGTTGAGGCTCAATTGACGGAGTGTACGAATAGGAATGATATTGACTCCTAAGCCATTATCAATGAAATCTCGTCGGATGTCTATATCATTGACTTTTCCTGATAGATACAAAGGTCTGATATGTCCATGTACAACATCATATTCATCTTCATCTTTAAAAGATATAACTGCATGGCATTCTGTAGAATCATTCTCTATATGGTAGACTTTAGCCGTAGCAATTTCAGTTTCAAACTCTTGAGGACTTGACAAAACCTCAATAAGTGCCTCCTGAATATTTTTTGATAGATTCAGGGAATCCAGATATGATAACTTGGCTGTAACTTGGTCCAAATGTTTCAAGACATCATACTTTTGGTCCAAAAGGTATGTTTTTCCATCATGAAAATGTGGCTTTGTAGGTGCCTTGGAAGTTGATTCTTTGGTAGTAGATACATCCAGTATCGGGGTAGGAGTTGGAAATACTCCTAGCTTTGGTAGAATAGATTTACTAGGTCTATCTATTTGCTGAGAGGAAGAAGGTGTGACCTCTAACCAGTCTTCCAAAATAACTGCATCAGGACTGAATCTACCATGTCTGGAAGAACTTTCTTGTTTCTGTTGAGCTTGCTAAAGGGATTTTCAATGAGTTTCTGCCGCATATACAGTTCTGGAAGGGGTAGGATTGAAATAATGGCTTCTGGAATATCCATGTCTTCCCCTATATCCTAAAACTCTATCTCTTCCTCTTATTCATTTGTTAGATATAGCTAACTTAGGCTAATCATAATCAAAACCATCATTGGCATAAGGATCTGTTAAATGAATCATGTTAACATAACCAAAGATCAATTCTTCATCTGATGAAGATTTTGCCTGATTATCCAATTAAGGTTGTGCTGTTTGGTGGGGTAGTTCCCATGATTTTGAAGAAGATGGCATAAAATATTCCAGAGTCAAATAAAATTTAGGCTTTTACCCGAACTCATCTTCTTCTAACTGCTCTTCTTTCTTCACATTACGCTGCTTCTTTGAAGATTTTCCTTCTGATGAAGGGGTTTTTGCTGTGGAATTCATAGCAGAAGACACAATTGGTTTATTGAATTGTGTTCATAAAATGGCATGAGTTTGGTTGATAGTTTTCCTAACCATACAATAATCATATTTCTACGCATTTTTTCTTTTAACTTCATGCCACTTGCCTTGTTCCTCTGGATCAGTAGTAGTAACACATGCTACCAGGGATGAAGAACCATTCAATTTTACCTGTCCAGAGTCCACCATCTTTTTCAGGATGTCTTTGAAGACAAAACACTCCTAAATGGGATGCCCCAACATCTGATGAAATGGGAAATAGTTGGGGAGGTCTTCATCGCCTTCCTTGTTCGGCCTTTTGGGCCTTGGCACCTGAACCAGATTGTTTTCCAGAGCTGAGATGAATTAGCCAGGAACTTTTTCATTCCCGAAAGAATAAACTTTGTCCTTCAAATCTTCAAATTATTTCCGCCTATTATCTCTTTGATCATCTTGACAAGGCAGTCATTGTTTTTTATGCTCAGGAGGTGGACTCCTTTGATATGATGAACGTTTTGAAGTGGAAGTAGGTACAGGTGCTTGTTTAAGTATAATTTTAGCAGTCTCTACTTTCCCTATTCTCCTTCCTAGAACTGATGTAATTACATGAGTTTTAGCCTTAGTATTTGTAAGAGATTCTTTGATCTGCTGAGCGATTGAAGTAAGGTCTCAAAACCCTCCTGTGTATTTCACAGGGATCAACGGTGTGTGTAATTCATCACGCATATTTTCCACACAGATTGGCAACAATTCTTCTTGAGGGAGTGATAAAATTAAGAAATATGTTAATCCCTTCCATCGAACAATGAAATCTGAAACTCTTTCATTTTTACTTTGCTTACAATGGTTAAGATCAAAAACTGTCCTCTTTGGCTGCGTTGAGCTAAATTGAAGAAGAAATATTTGACGGAGATCTTTCCACCCAGTAATTGACCATGATTGCAAACTTGTATACCAGACAAAAGAAGGTCCTTGTAATGACTGCACAAAACACCTGAGCTTAACTACTTCTTGTTGTTGAGGAGTTCCCATCATAGGATCACAATGAGAAACAAAATGTGTTAAGTGTTTTTCTGGATCTCCCGAACCATTAAAAAGTGGGAATGTGGTATTCGCAAAATTTGATGGGGGAGGGATTGCATCTACCCATTTAGGGTAAGCTCTCTTTTCTAGTTGAACTTGTGCATACTTTCCTTCCATAGCTTCTAACCGATCTGTTATTGAATTAATGGTACTCATTAGTTTTTGAGAAACATCTGGTTGAGCTTGGACCTGAGCAGGTGCAATAACTGGAGTTTGGATGGGTGTGGCGACCGGTACTGCCACTGATGGTAGTATTTCCGGTTGCTATCACATATGACCCATAGAATTGGACCTATGAGGGTGTACTTGTAAAGGGGGATATTCTTAATCCATCCTAGTAGATACAACAAATTCCCTTGATTGATTAACTCTAGCATGCTTAGAAGGAAGACTACCTTGAAGTAGTACTGTATTTAACCTCCTTAATTCATTTATTTCTTCTTCTGGTTGTGCAAACCTTTCCTCTAATGAGATTGATTGGACTTCTCTAGAGGTAGGTTGGAATGTAACCTAACTTTTACCCTTTTCCTTGTCATGTTTATTTCTGGATTATGGAAGGGCATTACCCAAAGAAATGTCTTTCCCCTAGGCAACCCTCTGTCTTCTTGTACGCAGACCTCCTTCATTTTTTTCTATGTGTACAGCTTCTTGAATAGGAAATTCTTTATCTGATCCCTCTGATCGAGCCTCATGTTTTGGGGGATTATCGAAAATAGCATTGATGACATTTATCGATTCATAACACATTTCATCCCTTCTATTAGCGCTTCTATGATACTGTTGTCTTCCATGTCCTTTATGAGACATTGCCTCTTGTTTGGTTTATCCCTCAGGAACTTCTTGATGAACCATAATTTGGAGTGAATATTCTGATAATTCGTCTCTGCGTTCCTCTTGTGGCTTCTTCCCTAATCGAGAGAAGACTGGCTTTCATTGAGGGAGAGATTGAGAATTTGGAAAAGTGCCCAGTCTGGTGGATTGGGGTTGTTCATGTTTTTCCTGCTCAACTCCTCGAATCATATCTGTTGATTATGAGGGTTGGATTAAAACAGTCCCCAGCCTGGTAAGTTGTGGTGTCTCTTGAGCTGCCACATCTGAAACTTTCTTAAAATCCCTCTTGATTTTGGGGATTTTAGTTCAAAAATTGGCCAGTTGCATCAACCTACATCCACTCAAATCACCTGGCTCAGATGACCGCTGAATTATTTCTGACACCTCTATCACCTGATGATGTGCATGCTCTAAAGGATAAGCCTATTCGATATTATCATTTTCTTGATGCAAGAGTAATTTGAAAACTTTTTATTTATATGAATGACTTTGGGAATAACTAGTTGAGGCATGTTCTTGAGAAAGCCTTTGATTACGCACAAAACCAGTTAGATGTGGCTAGCCATGGGCAATAACATTGCATGAGACCACTTTTGGTGGGCTTTGTTGACTATAGATTATAGTGAAATGAAATGTTCCATGAACACCCCATCCCTTGATATGAATACCAAATGGGGCATTTGTAATTAACTGAAGCAACCTTTTCAACGCGCCAAGGCATGAACGCTGAAGGGCTCTCTGCTACTTTTCAACCTTTTGATGTCGAGAAACTGAGAGAGATGTTAAGTCAATTTGGCATTGAAACCCTTATATTATCTTAACATGATTTTGATATTAATCATAAGATAATATTTTCTCTTTTAAGTGACAAAGAGTTTTCCATATGTTGAGACGAATATCATGAATACAATCTTCTGTCAACGTTTCTGGAATATCATACTGAGAGTTAGCCAAAGGCCAAAACATGACAGGAATTTCACCTTTCTCCAGTTTTTTTCTCATATTCATCACTTCCTCTTTGTCATTAGATGAAGATTCTTCTACCTGATTAGACCAAAGATGGTGCTTCTTTGTTGCTTCATCAGATTCAATAAGATTGGTAGAGAATTCATTTGTCAAATTAGAAGATGAATAACCCAGGGGTAGTTGGGAGAATGACCTACACCCTGGGCTATCTTCTGATTGAGAAAGTATTTCACCTGACAGTTGTAAGGCATCAGACATGACTGGCTTCACATTTGCAAGTGCCTCAAGATAAGAGGGATTTCTCATTACTGCATTATCCTTTGATGAATTTTCTAGGCAATGCGAATTAAAACTGCAGATAGGACTTTCACAACTAAATTCATAATCATGGGGAGGACCACCATGGTGGGTTACAGAAAAACATGAAACCTCTTGCTCTTTGGTCTTCTGGCCACGTAGAGGGTTATTATGGCTCTCATCTGAAGATGACACTTCGAGACTGACCGAAGTTTCATGAAGCAAGCTTTAATGAGGAAGTGTCTGATGAATACCTTCGAAATTATTGTTTTTACTTCTGGAATCTGAAAATGAGAGAGTAGAATCTTAATTTGCAACAGACAATTGTCTGAGGGCTTCAAGAACTACATCATTGAGCATGGCCTTATTGAAGATTGGATATTGATCTTTTAACTATGTTGGATGGGTCTTTTTCATGGACGCCATATTACTCACTTTGGAAACCACTTGTTGAAGAAAGTGGTTATCATGGGGAGGTGTATGTGTCTTCTCAGGAGAAATGGTCAGGTTAGGCTGATTATCTCTATTTAAATCGGGTGTATGTGCCCGACTTGATTGTCCATATGACATGGAGGAGTATTCCCCACGACCCTCTTGGGCTATAACAGAGGTGTGTATCTGCTTCAGAGTGAATTTTTATTAGTCACTCCAGTGATAGGGATAGATTTATGTTTCTTTCCCTGTTATTTTGATGAAGTTGTTATAATATTCTGACAGGTATCTAGAATATGGGCAGGGATTTGCTTCTGCTCTTTCACCATTGTCAAAATGTTGTTGGTGACTTAAGCTGCTGAAATGGGAATATACATCCATTTTGTGCTTGGAGTAGGTGTATGTTCATGCTCCTATCCTCTTTTTCCTATCAGTGAATTCTGACAGTACTCATGGGTGGGGGTAGTAAGTTATGTCTTCCTTCTGCTTGTCATTGGATCTTTCCAATTCACATCTCCAGGTGCTAAAAAATGAGACTGTTGGTTAGCTTGATGAATCACAGGTGTATGTACCTGGTGATTTTTCTCCACCAAATATGATTGATGAAATTATTTCAAGACTAGCAGACGAGACTGCTGGTAGAATTGATGAGTGTAAGCAGGTGTATGTGCCTGTGTACAGGTGGTCACCACATTTGATTGGATAGCTTCTTTGATTGCAGTCAGACGAGCCTGCTGACTGGCTGATGATTTATAAACATGTGTATGTGTCTGCCTATAGTACTCCGCCAGAATTGCCTGGAGGGATTGATGTGTTACTGCCAGACGAGTCTGCTGGGCAGTGAAATCAGGACGGATGGGTGTATATGCCCGCTCATTGCTTTCCATTCAGTTAGGTTGATGGACTTCACCAGAGGGGGAAGAGGTAATAACCTGCTCTCTATTGGTTGAATTTTTCCTCTGACAGTTCTTCTTTCATTCTCAGGTCTAAGGGACCTGAGCCGAACCCCTAGAGGTGACACCCTCATCATGTTGAGGGTGCACTACCGCACGAGTCTGGCGGAGATTATTGGTGGGAGTCCTCAGGAAGTGCTTCTGTCTTCTTGAACTAAGGCCTTGAGTGACCTCTTTATTCACCTCCCTATAATATGGTAGGGACCAATTGTTGCGTTCCAGGGATAACGACCTGAAACGGTTGGAAATAGTGGTTGGAACCACCTACTTTTTGATCATTGGTCATCATTGTCCGGACAACCAGGGTGAGTTATTAACTTGGAGGGCTTGTCGAGTGGCTTCCAGAGTAAGTATGGTTTCGTGTTGATGGTATTCCCTTACCAATGCATTTGAGACCCAACATTGAATAAGTTGAGTAGGTGATGTCGTCCTCAGAGCGGATGAGGATCCAGTAGGAGTAGCATCTGAGGCATTCACAGGTGTGAACTTTAAAGAATTCATTTCTGTATTGCAGAGAGATCTTGGAAAAGAGTGCATGTTTGATATAACAAACATAATTATGATAATCTTGGCTAGACTTCATCTTTTATAAGAACACTTATGTGTTTTATTGCATTGTTGGCCCTCATATTGAATTTAATAGGGGCCTATAAAATAAGTAAAACATCATTTTAACTTAGTTAAGGATTCATGTCGAGTTCAACATTTTTTGTTTCTTCTGGAAATGGGGATGAACTTTTTGGTTTAAGGTTATAACTTTCCAATCGATTTCTAACAGGTTTATTTGTAGAACCAGAAACACCCAATGATTCTATATTCATTTGGACCTACTTTCTAAAGTTATGTGCTCATTAGTTGTGGACCAATGGGGCTTGAGAATTTTCATTGGTTGAGAGGATGGTAGGTTAGGCTCATCACACCTTTTTTGGGGGAATTATTGCCTACTCTGGGAATCTATTATAGATTTAAGTTATATTTACGAATCCTTATTAATTCACCAAGAATGAAAATGATTTTTCCTTTAGATTTGGAAATCAATGATTGATATGTATGGGATTTAGAGAATCTTTTATATGTATTTGAGGTTCTTCATCGATAGAGAATCATCTGTATGTATTGGAGATTCTTAGTCAATGTTATCCTTCAATATATTATATAAAAATCTCCTGGTCATTATGATGACCATACTGGTTTTAAATCCACTCAATGGGGCACTTGAAGTTTATTGTCTTTTAGAAAGACAAGGATTATTTCAAAGTTGGGATCGTACCCGCAGATGGGATACCTACGTATCCTTGTTAAAAAGGAATCAGAACCCACATAGTTTGATAAAAAGTATATAGTTTAATGTTATATGGGACAGAAAAGGATTAATTAATGATGGGAGTGAACCTTATAAAGGCTTCCAACGTACTCTATTTTTAAGGCAGAGATCAAAGTCTACGTAGTTCAGGTAAAGAAATATGGGGTTTATGCATAGTTAAATGGCCTAAAAAGAGATGGGGTTTATGCATAGTTAAATGATCCAAAAAGAGATGTCTTGATTACTTTTACACTCTAAGACCACATGTGTCATGCTCGGTGTGAGAAACAAGAGGTATCAGTAAACTTGACAATGGTTCCATGAAAGATGCAATCATGAGAAATGATGTGGGGCTTACATATATATGACGGCCCAAGTAAATGAAGACTAGGACTTATGAAAGAAGACCAATATCAGGGTCCATAAAGGTATTTGTACTTTACGGATATTTGGAATTTTAACCCGGGACTTACTCCTGAAAAGGAATCCCAAATTAGGAGGGATTTATGATTGGGTTTTATTCCTCAGAAGTATTCCCAAGTCAAAAGAAATTAATGTTGGGGCTTACTCCTGATAAGGAGGCCCAATGGTAAAGGAAATTATGACTGGGGATTACTCCTGAGAAGAAGGCCCAGGTTAAGGAGACTTGTAACTTGGGGCTTACTCCTAAGAAGGACGCCCAAACCAAGATATCTTCTCATCTCAAAGGATGAGGTTATATAGGAAACCCCTAACCGGGGTGACATAAATCTTGTAAGTCACAATGTTTTGGGAGAGGTTCTCACAGAATTCCTTTCATATAAGGAAACCAAAAAAGGAACCATGCCATAAATGGATTTGAAGAGGGTTTTGAAGGCTATATCTTGAAGAGGAGAGGGGGATTTGAGGAAAGGAGGTGACTAGGAAGGAGGCGTGAGTATTTTTATGGCGCACTAGTCCTGGTCGTGCAAGTATACTTGAGTGACCTGAGTCACCTTGGGTGATGAAGAACCTATAGGGTAATACTTGGGCGACTTGGAACTCAAGCCCTTAGTATCATCCCTAGAGGATTTCAGAAGGGTGGTGCGCAAGTTCCCTTGAGAGGGAAGGGCGGCGCGCAAGTGTCTTCATTTCCCTAAAGGGATGGACACTAAGGCGTGCAAGTATTAATGAGTTCTAATACTTAGGCCTTATTCTTCCTCTTTAGAGCTTCCCTTCTAGGTAAAAAATTACTTTAGAAGTGTTCGGAAGACTTCAGACAGAGACTTGGGTGACCAGACCTTGAATCTGAGTTTTCGAAAATTCGTCCCTAGAATGGGGGGCCCACAGGGGCTATTTATAGGCCACTGGGCACCTTAGGCAGAAAAAAAAGAATAGGGCACACAAGTGACTTTCACGACCCATATGTGGAACGCAAGTGACTTGCACGGCATACAGGATACTTGCGCAACGCCCTCCAAATGAGTTCATGGTTCATCCATTTGTCAATTTTTGATGTTCTTCAAAGGGTGACCTTCATTGGTCTTTAGGTATTCCCCTTTTCCATTCATTGGAATCTGTGACATAAAGGAGCATCAACAATTTTAAGTATTATTATTATTATTAAATAATGATTTGGTATATTTAAGAAAAATAAAGGCATATTTTAATACCAATGTATAGATCACAAGATATTAAAGTTAGTAAACCACTTCATGAAGTACACAACAGTATGATGGGGAGTGAATCAATGTTGATAACTTTATAACTTTTATAAATTTTTATCCCTCTACCTATTATAAAATTTTGGATATTAATTCTATTATTATCTTTTCCTTATCACATGAAAGTATATAAAAGAAAATAAATATGTCATGTGATATTTTTATAAGGTTAACTACTCAATGAGAGTAACTAGTACTTTCCAAGTATAGTGATGACTAGTACATAGATTATTCATTATAATGTGATAATAGTTATAGTGGTTTGGATAAAAACAATACTTATCTAAGAGTGAGTAACTAAAAATTATATGGGGGAATGAAACAATCCTACTTCCCTAGATGGGTGAGGACTATGTCCAAATAGCAGCTTCTCATTGGTTTTTTATACTACCTATGAAGATAGTATTCACAATCATTGTAAGGTTGGTTTCTAATAGCAAGAAATTATTCCACCTATTGAGACTTCTGATGGATGTCATGGTGATTCTTTGTTCTTCCACTAACTTCTTCATCACATATCACTTGCACAACATCACGCAAGAAACTATTCTTATTCTTCACATCAGTGAACTAAAAGATACATTTCTTCATTCATATAACTTTAGTCATGATAAATTCTACTCATTCTAGTATCTGTATGTATGATCCTTTCTTCCTTAAATCTTTTTAATGTAACAAATTTTTACAACTTTTCCAAATGGGGACCATTCGGTTATTTCCCAAACCCTCCTCCAAATGGTCAGGGGCTAGTGACTAGCACTGAGTAGGCATATCACTAACATGGGAGACTGTAGCCTAGATACCTATACACACACACACAGATATCCAAGCCCATAAAATGATAAAACATTTTAAAAAAATAAACTTTCATGAATACATAGAAATCCCACAACTTGATTATGATAAGAAGTAAAGAAATGTAAACATGACCAAATAAAATCTCACCACAATGAGTCTGAAAACAATTCCAACCTAAAAGTGATACTAGTGACTGCTATAAATATACCACATGAACATACCTCAGTCTATCTAATCTCACTAAGAATAATTTAGTCCGGGTCCATCTAGAAATATGTCAAAAGGTCTAACTTCTATACAAGACATGACACATACGGAAAAATCCCATGTACGAGTGAGTGTAATGATACCCAATAAGATACCCCAAAACCACAAAGCATACAACAAAAGAATATAGTCATCTCTACACATTTATATGTCTACAGCACATATAACAAGAATATCTAGATATAATCAACAAATACACACAGTCTAAAGGTAAGGAAGTACTATAATGTTGGCCTAGGATTCTATCTCGAATGTTCCAAAAATAACTCATCTAGGATAACACACTCCTAAGTCTAAAAGCACTGATGACATCCGTTTGAGATGTAATGATTTTCAGGTCTCACCAATAGAATTACACACTAATAGTCTGAAGGGATATGATACACATATGAGGGTAACTCCCAAGGCCATGGGTATACCAACAACTCAATCTGAAATAACCCACTAAGTTCACGATCAGTGCCCGCATATTTTTGGTCAAAAAGATACCAATAAATTCACCTAGGGAATGAATATGAATAGAGGATCTCACTTTGGGTATCATGGAAGGATTACAAAAACTCTATCAAATAATTCCTGCTAAAGGGATCATTATCCTATGAGCAGGAGTCAATTATATAATAATCCTCATGTAAAGGATATTGGGAACACACCCTAACAAAACTTGTCCAAGATATAGTAGTAAAGGGCACTTGACCAAGATTTTTGGAGTTCATGGTATGTAGTAGGGTAACACAACGTATCCCTTCTACCTCGGATCCTACCCATACAAATAGAATGTGTCTTGTGTCTGTGTCCATTTAATAGTATAAGGAATTTAGTATACTATATACTTTAATCGAGTACCAATACATTGGTGTACCCATGTACATTAGGCCAAGTAGTGTCCATGTGGGATTACACAGCATGCCCATTCATGTGTACTCTAACTCGTGTCCATGTAAAATTCTAGGTACACACTGAGGTCACCAAGGGTGACAAAACATCATGTGAAATGGTCACATTCTATGGGTTACTTATCTCCTTCTTGAAATCCTAGAAACTGATGAGAGGATCCCACATGGTGTGTGGCTCTTAGTTAAAATCAGTGTAGTGTTTAATTTACCAAAATCTCATATCAAGATTTTGTGTCTATTATCGTACCTCTAGCCATCAATCCAGTCATGTGCCTTTCTAGATAACAAAGGATCCAAGTTATTTGAGACTGGTCATCAACTAAAAACACATTTCGGCGATCAAATATGTTCTGAAAATGGGATCATACATAGTTCTTCATTTCATGCCAAAGAACATGAAATTGGAGATCCAAAACCATCTAATCAGTCACTATTCCCATCAGCACACCATCTTCATGTTATTTCCATCTCATATCTACAATATCAAATCATTACTCTAAGAAATGTTTACACAAAAATTAATTCCTTGATAGATGTTGAAGTACAAGACAATAAAGAACGCATATGATGAAATAATAAAACAAGGGAGAAAATAATAAGGAACAATTGTGAGGAATGGACCTTGGTTGATGTTCATTTAAACCTAAATTCACTATCATCATAATTAAGAATGAATAGATAATCAAAATAAGAAATTCTTCTAATAAATCCTCACAACAATCAAACTCATCCCACAATATGCACGATCCTTAGATCAATTTGTTGCTTGATTGATTGGTGTTCATCTTAGAAAAAAAATGGAGAAATAAAAAAAGTAAAATAATGTCCTACATCGATTTTAACAATCACTGATGAAGAAAGAAGATGTGTTTATATCATCAGAAAGATCCTTTTCTTCTGTTGCAAGTTTATTATTGAACCATGATCTAAAAAAAGTTTGTTTGAGAGAGATCCTCCAACACTCTCTCTAAGAGTTCTCTAATGGATCTAGGGCTATGCTTCTAACCCCATAATTTCATCATAACAGCCTAATTAAATAAATTTCATCCAATTTATGAATAAAATAAAAAAAAATTAATTTAAATATTTATTTTATTCATCTCATGCTCGTGATGGCGTTTCCACAGACCCCTCGCACAGACCAAGGTTATGTAGTTCCTAGGGTAAACCATGTGCTCTAAACTCAATGGTTTCCTTTTACTTATAATCCGGACCTCCGTTTAGAATTTATTACATTTTTTCATTAAAATTATGTGTTTGTTCTATTTAATATATTTAAAATATTTTATAATTTTATTCTGAGTGCATCGGGTCTTGTAATTGCATGTCGTCTCAATTCCTGGTCTTGAAAATAATCTATAAAATTTCCAAAAATAATACAAGGAAAATGTGAGTCATTACATTCTCTATAACTTGGGTCTTTACATCCTGAAATACCAAAATAAGGGCTACACAAAGAGATGTGGGTACTGAGAACAAATCTGAACCTCCCGATCCCAAGTGTTATCCTAAAGATTCGTGTACTACCACTGGACACACACTAAAGGAATTGCTCACCCATAAAGGATTATTTCCCATAAATCCTTGAACTCAACCAAGTAATCAACAATGGTATCTCTATCCTTGATGTCCATATTTCCCTATTCGATAACTTCTTATGGGCCATGCACGTACCACCTCAACTGGGACATGTGGAAGATGTCGTGTACCTGGTTTAACTGTGTTGGTAGAGCTAAGTTGTACGCCGCCTCAAAACTCTAAATATTATCTAGAAAGGTCCAATTAATCTTGGAGATACTTTACCACCCCAGCTAAATATCTATAATCAATATCGAGGTGAAACCCATAGAATCAAATGGTCTCACTCATCGAACTCCAAAGGCCTCCATAGTTTGTCCACATAAGACTTTTGACAGTTCTGTGCAGTCTTCATCCGCTCCTAGATGATATGAACCTTATCAGTAGTTACTTGCACCACCTCTAGTCTCATGAGTGTTGACTCTCTTGGTTCAATCTAGAAAATTGGTGACCTGAAGGGTCACCTGTACAAAGCCTCAAATTGTTTCATATCGATGGTATAATGGTAGTTGTTCTTGTATACAAACCACACCAATGGTAAGTGGTCCACCCAACTATAACCAAAGTCTAACATTCAATCTCACATCATTTCCTCCAAGACCAGAATGGTGTACTCTTTATGGCCACCAATTTGGGGGTGGAACAATATTCTAAAGTGTAACTGAGTCACAAACTCCTCCTTCAATCCCTTCCACAACCAGTATGGGAAGTGATCATCATCATCAAAAAATTTCATCTAGGGAACTCTATGGAGTCGGACTATCTACTACACATAGAGGCTTCACAATCCCTCTATTCAACTCTACTTCCAAATAGCTAATTAGTGGGTCAAGTTTTTGATTTGGTTTACGGTCACCCAGATAGAATCATTTCCCCTGGAAGTACATGGAAATACCATAATGAATCCCATGGATATCCCATCACACTTACACTCAGTTACCACAAGGGGTTGAGCTAAACCTGCTGGAAGTTGGTGTTCAGCCTTCACTTGCTGACATGTAAGGCATCAAGACATAAACTCTATAACTCCATTATTTATCCCAGGCCACCAAATCTAATGTCAGAGGTCTTGGTATATCTTTTACACACCTTGATGTACCACCAAATGATATGTATGAAACTATCTCAGAACCTCATCCTACAATTTCAATAGTACCATCATGTTTCCTCTAAAAAACGATATGCTCCCCACCTTCATTAAATCTGTTAGGAGCATGTCCAATGGATATTTGATTATGTAGGGTCTCACATTCAATATCACAAAGATGTGCCTCCCTGACTCACTGCAAGATCAATGGGGTGAAAACCATCAACTATAGGTAAGCTATTCTACCTCAATCTACCAAGGATAACTGCAACAAGGTTAGCTCCTCTGATGCCTCGTTCAGCAACTACGAACAAGATATTCTACTGAGAGAATATTATACCACATTCTCGATCCAAGGTGTATAAACAATATCAAAATCATAATCCTGTAGGAACTCTAGACATCACTTATGTCTCAAGTTAAGATCATTATAAGAGAAAATATGCTTGAGACTCTTATGATCATATTAGAAAATAAATCGATCTCCTATCTAGTAGTGTTACCACATCTTTAGTGTGAAGACTACTACTTTTAACTCAAGATTGTGGGTCATGTAGTTCTTCTCATGCGTCCTCAAAAAAAGATCCCTAGGAAATAACCACCTATCTCTTTATCTAAACACAACTAATCCTGGTTCCTAATTCATCATATAACACTACCTACTTGACACCTGCCTCTAGAAATCTCAAGATGGGAGCGCTAGTCAATATCAGCATGAACTTCTAAAAATACATTTGAACCACTTTATCCACACGAAAGGCCACCCCTTTTGGGTCAAGGATGTCAAGGGTACGGATATTCTTAAGAAATCCGGTATAAATCCTCGATAATAGAATTCCAACCCGATGAAGCTCTGAACCTCCATCATGCTCTTGCACAGATCCCAAGCTAAAACTACCTCAACCTTGGTTGGGTTCACTACCACACCACCCACTAATATAACATGTCCCATAAATTGGACCACCTAAATCCAAAAATAACACTTAAAGATATTTCCATTAAGCTATTTCTCTCAGAGTACTTCATGAACCATCCTCAAATTTCTCATTTTCTCCTCCTTAGATTCAAAGTACATAAGGATATCATCAATGAAGTATACCATGAATCGGTCTATGAACGGAAAAAAGATTTGTTTCATGAGTCCCATGAACACTAATAGAAAATATTACATGAAAAAGGGAAACACCAAGTACTCAGAGTGACCATAGTGATATATGAATGTCATCTTCCGTAAATCTTCATCTCGTACTCGCAACTGGTGATAGACTAACCTGAGATCACCCTTTGATAACCATCATGCCCCTCTCAAATAATCAAATAGTTCATTGATCCCTGGTATGGGATACTTGTTTTTCATGTTCACTTGGTTCAAGCACTGGTATTCCACACAAAACCTCAAGCTCCCATATTCCCTCTTGTTGAACAAAATTAAGGCTTACCAGGGTGAAACACTGGGTCTTACAAAGACCTTCATTTATAAGTCCTCTAACTAAAACCTTAGCTTATAAAGATAAATGGGATCCATATGATATGTTTTACAGATATAAGTGTCTTCCCATGGTGTATATCAATATAGAATTCTAACTTTAGGTGGGGAGGTAAGACAGGAACTCCCTCAGGGAAGATGTCCTCATACTCCTCCACCACTGTAGGGAACTAAAAAATTATAACATCCACAAAACCAAGGGTTGTGCTAGTTGACTGATGAGAAAATGGTTTTACCCTCCTAGGAATGAGTCCATCCAAGACTACCTAATTTTCCTTTTCACAAATAAATGAGAACCTAGTCCCATCACTATGGGAAAATTGCATCCTCTTCCTCAAATAGTCAATTTGGGCATGAAATATGGATAACCAGTCCATACCTAATATGAAATTGTAAGGCCTCATCACTTATAAAAAGAGAACACAATATAAACTCTTTCCTCTAAGATTCAGGTCACACTGTCGGAATAAGTGTGTGGTCATGAAGTCATCTTTAGTAGGACTCTCCAAGTGCAAGGGTCAGTCCAATGGCTCAACAGGAATCTCTAAGTCTCGAACAAGATTGTTAGAAAAAAATGAATAAATAGAAATGGTGTTTATCAGTACTATGTCTAAGGTATAAAAGACACAGATCATACCTTGTATAATTCTTGGATTATCTGGGTCATAAGCTTTGACCACCAATAGCTATCCAAGCCCATTTATTCTACCTCCCTAAGCCTAGTGTGGACCACCTAGGGGTGTTGGTAGTGACAAGTCAAATAATATACCACCTTATACTACTCTATCAACTCCTATAACACATCTCCACCCTTATAAACCCACCTTCACCTACCATAGCCTCTATATTGGCATCCCATCTATGGTCTCCATGTCATTCATATGGTGGGTCATAATATCTCATGCAAGATGTCCCCTACCATCACATGAGTAGCACCGAGTGTCACACCCCTCACTTGTAAAAGGAAACCTCCTCTCCTCTAATATCTAAAATCATTGAGAACTCTAGATTGATAAATATATACTAAAATTAATAATTAAAACTATTTAAAAAATCTTAGAGGTTGGGTATCCCCAAAATACCATCCTTGAAGTCTTAAGGTGTAAGACTATAGTGGTTTTTCAAAGATGGTGTATATCTCTTAATCAATCTCTTTCATGTTTATCATGTTTATTTATTCTTTTTTCTCTTTAAAACCTATCGTAAACATGGTGATAAAATTTAATTAGTTTCTAAAATATATTATAATTTTATTATGTTTATGGTATAAACCTTTTTACACATCCTATACATCTTATGTAAAATGGAAATATCGCTCATGTGTATATAAAGACTACCATCTCCATGAAGTGATGTGTTTAATTTTTCATCAAGGACTCTATTGGATGGTTATAAATATAGATGTAGTAATATATATGATATTTATGAAATTATTTTAGTTATATAAATAAAATATATTGTATACCTTCTTTTCATTTCATCTATTAGAAAATGATAATGTCTCTCATGCATACATGTGGACTACCACCTCTATGAAATTATAAGATTAGTTTTTCATTTTTTCCTTATATGAATAATCATAAGGATTGATTTTATGAATATATATTATATTTATAATATTTTCGTGATTATATAATTTTAAACCTTTATCTACATTATTTTCTTTTAATTCATTAGACAAATGAAAATGTTTTCCATCTGTATGTATGGACTACCATCTCCATGAAATGGTCCGATTCATTTTTCAAGAATGTATTACATGGATACTTATAAAAATATATTTACTATATAAAAAAGATTATTATTAAACTTTTATGATTGTAGGGATAATTTAACAATCACCCCTTTTTCCACATACAATACACAAAAGTTAATTTTGGAGATTATGAATTGAACAACCACAAATCATTCGACTAAACTTAACTGATTTAGTTACTAAATAAAAAACATAATAAATGAAAAAAATGAATAATAGAAAAATAATAAAAATTAAAAAGGTTCTGAATAAATTAGATTATTATTATGGTTTTATTATTTAGGAATGTAAAAGAGTATGTGGTGAGTCAGGACATGGAGTAAGGGATGTGTCATCTCAACTTCCTTTCTCTCAAACTTATGAGATTTTCACCACATGTTTTCTTCTATGTGGTGTATAAAATACTATATGAATGTATCTTATCATTAATTTCCCGAAATTAAATAGTTTTTAGAAAAATATTTCAATTTATATCATTAAATTTTCTTTTAAATCAAAATCTTCTAATGTGGTAAGTTATTTTTCATTAAAGTGTTATTTTAAATGTTTTAAACTATTTTTCCTCCATATACTTATTTTTTAAAATGTTTTAGAAATATTATTATATATGATTTGATGATTTTTTAAATTAAATTTCAAATAATATAAACTTTATTTTCAAAGGTTTCAAAGAAATCAGTTCAAAATTTTCTAAACAATTCATTTTTGACTTTCTCTACAAATTTATTGAAAAGAATGTTTTTGAAACATATATAACATGAAATTATTTTACCATAATCATGTAATTTATTATTTACCAAAATTACTTTATAATTTTATATGGTTCTTAATGAATATTTTATTCCCACTATTTATTTAATTTTCAGTTTCAAAATTGTTTTAAAGAAATGATGTTTTCTTCACATTTTTATGAGATAACTGAAAGTGCTTTTACTTATGGATTCAAATGATTTTTTAAGAGTTTTATGATGAAAATCGAAAGATTAAAAAAATATTCATGATATGGTACTTGGGAATTATAGATAATGACACATAAGCCTGATATATATCTCTAAACAATTGGATAATATTTTAGTCATTGAAGGTGAAAATGAGGGAGATAGCCATGTAGGTTTCCCCTATAGAACTACATTATTTTCTCATATTCTGTGATAAGTTAAACATGAGAGAGAATAGGTAATTGATATGATGATCCAAGATTCCAACATGATTTAATATATTTTTCGTGGTTTTTTAATGGAAATATTTTTTCTTCCTGAATAAGTTATATGAGAATTTAAAAGCGAAACATTTTTTAATAAAAATCCTTTTCATGGGTTCTCATACTTTCTCAATATTTCCTTCATGGTTCTTTTATGATTTATATGGGTCTTAAAGGATTTTCTTGACAAAAGGTTGATTTAAAAATGTGATTATGAATTATTTATATTTTTATAGTTTTATTGTAAAAAACGTAAACATTTTCATGGGTTTTCATGTTATTCCCAAGACTAATGGGTTTATTTTATTTTTATATCCCTCACTAAGATATTTTTTTCTTGTACCATTTTTCAAATGAATTTCACAGGGACTAAGGATGAGTATGAAATTTTATTAAGTATATATCCAAAAAAATAAAATTGTACTAGAATGAATCAAGTGTGACATGAATGAAATAGAAGTGTGAACTTATGAATCCTTTATTTGTGAAAAAATGGACATTGTGTGAAAGTTTTACCTATATCCTATAATTTTTTAAAAATTATCATTAACATTAAACCTAAAATATCCTAGAATATAAGAATATGCAACTCTTGTTATATGTAATGTCATTATAGGATTTTTAGGACATGGGAATTAATACTATATGTAGTTTTTTACTCTCTTACCCAGATTTATAAACACTAGATTATATCATTTCCTAGGTGAGAGGTTGTTGTGAACAACACATCCCTTATCGGGATTATCTCAACCCTTGAGAGAAAATTACCTATAACTCTCTCAAGAACTAAAATAATTCACCTTCCTCCTCCTCTCACTAATGATATAACAACAAAACAATCCATGTAAGGATTGTTTGGTGGTCAAGGTAAGTGATGTAAGGTGATATGTACCATCGCACAAGCACCCAAACTGATATCAGTGATGCTATGAGATCATTGGAGCTCTTATGAATCCCTACTAGAGGGATTATTATTTGGATCCTCATGATAAAATGATGTTACAACCAAATAGAAGTTCTAATGATCAATATAATATACAAATAAATAATTCTAAATACTGAGGTAATTTTTCTAATTAAATTAATTACAAATTTGAGGTTAATTGATCTGTGCTCTTTGTTTTGGTGATTTTTTTCAATATTAATTAGTTTTAATTCATTAGTAATTACATTTATCATTATGAAAATTGGGTATTATTCATTGAAAACCTAAAAAATCAAGTTTTCCATGGCTTAATAGTTTTCTCTAACACATACAGAACCTTTAGATAACACTCATAAGGTTGTGTTCTAATCCTTCTATAACTTTCTATGATTTTACTATGTATTTTTTCATTAAATAAAAAATGTGATGAATCAACTATTTGTCATAGAAAGATAAAATAAAATTAATTGTGAGAAGTCTTATGAAGATAAAATATTAAAATATAATATAAAAATTAAAAAAATATAAAAATACTATATTAAACAACATTATGTAACCTGTAGGAGGGATAAAACCAAAAGTAAATAAAAATTCCACAAACATTTAATCATTGTCCTCACGGTTTGTGTTGAAGATCATAACATAGATTACAAGTATTGAAATAAGGGAAATAATTATAAATATAATAGGCATGTTGAGAAATAAGTAAATGAATTGAATGAATGATTCTGAGAATGTGTGTAAGGATATATATAGAATGAAATATGACTTTAATATACATGATAACTAGAAATATGATCATTGGGTATATGTTCATTGAAAATATAGTTATCAGATATATAGTCCTTTGGTATGAATCCATCCAACAGGTATATGTTCATTCAAAATAATATAATTTGAAAATAATAAATAATGAACCAAAAGGATTATATTTTATTATAAAATATATATATATATATGCTAAATATTATTACTATTATTAAATAATGATTTGATATATCTAAAAAAATGAAGATATATTTTAATACCAGTATATTGATCATAAGAGATTAAAGTGAGTAAACCACTTCAGGAAGTACACAACACTATGAGGGGGAATGAATCAATGTTGATAACTTTTTACCTTTTATAAATTTTTATCCCTCTACCTATTAGACCAGTTAAGATCTTGATTCTATTATTCTCTTTTTCTTATCACATGAAATTATATAAAAGAAAATAAATATGGCATGTGATATTTTTATAAGTTTAACTACTCAATGAGTGTAACTAGTCCTTTCCATGTATGGTTATGACCAGTACACAGATTATTCATTAAAATGTGATACTAGTTATAGTGGTTTGGAAAAAAACTTATCTAAGTGTGAGTGACTAAAAATTAGATGGGGGTGAAACAATTATACTTCCTTATATGGGTGAGGACTAAGTCCAACTAGTATCTCCTCATTTGTTCTCTATACTTCCTATAAAGATATTCTTTACATTCTTTGTAAGGGTAGTTTCTAACAGCAAGAAATTATTCCACCTATTGATACTTCTGATGGATTTCATGGTGATTCTTTGTTCTTCCACTAACTTCTTCATTACTTATCACTTGCATAGAATCAGGCAAGAAACTATTCTTATTCTTTGTAGTATTTAACTAAAAGATAAATTTAATAATTCATTTGACTTTAGTCATGATAACTTCTACTCGGTCTTGTACCTATATGTATAATCCATTCTTCCTTAAATATAGTTAGATTAAAAAATTGTCACAACTCATCCTAATGGTGCCCATTCAGTTTTTTCACAAACTCGCCTCCAATAGGACAAGGTCTGGTGACTGGCGCTGAGTAGGCATATCACTAACATGGGAGTCCTTATCCTAAGTACCTATACATACACACACACACACACATCTCCAAGCCCATAAAATGATAAAATGTAAAAACAAATGAAAAAACATGCATGAATACATCTAAATACCACAACCTAAGTATGACAAGAATTAAAGGATAGTAGATATAACCAAATAAAATCCCACCATAAAGAGTCTGAAAACAATTCCAACCTAAAAGTGATATTACTGACTGCAGTCAAGATACCACATAAACATGCCTTGGTCTATCTAATATCACTGAGTATCGTCTGGTCCTGGTCTATCTAGGAATATGTCAAAAGATCGAACTTCTATACAATACATGACACATGTGGGAAAATCCCATGTATGAGTGAGTGTAATGATACCCAGCAGGAAACTCCAAAACAACAAAGCATAAAACAAAAGAATACAGTCATCTCTACACAGGTATATGTCTAGAACACATATAACCAGAATATCTAGATATACTCAACAAATACACCCAATATAAAGGTAATGAAAAACTATAATGTCAGCCTAGGATTCTATATTTAAGGTTCTAAAAATAACTCATCTGGGATAACACACTCCGAAGTCTGAAAGAACTGATAACTTCCATCTAAGAGGTAATTCTTTTCGGGTCTCACCATTAGAATTACACACTAATAGTCTGAAGGTATATGATACACATATGAGGGTCACTCCCAAGGACATGGGTATACCAACAACTCAATCTGGAATAACTCAATAAGTAAATGATTGGAACCTACATAGTGTTGGTCACAAAGATATTAAGAACTTCACCTAAGGAATAAAGATGAATAGAGGATCTCACTTTGGGTCTCATGGAAGGATTCCAAAAACTCTATCAAAGAATTACTACTAAAGTGATCATTATCCTATGAGAAGGATTAAATTCTATAATAATCCTTAGGGAATGAATATGGGGAACACACCATAACAAAACTAGTCCAAGATATAGTGGGAAAGGGATCCAAGCCAAGATTTTAAGAGTGCACGGTATGTAGTAGGGTAACATTCTATATCCCTTCTACCCCGGGTCCTTCCCATGCAAACAGAATGTGTCTCATGTATGTTTCCATGTAACAGTAAATGGAATTTTATCTTCCATGTACTCTAATAATGTACTAGTACATGGGTATACACATGTACATTATGCCAAGTTGTGTCCATGTGGGAGTACACGGCGTGCCCATTCCCGTGTACTCCAACTCGTGTCCATTTACCCTCTGAGGTACACACTGAGGTCACCAAGGGTGACCAAACATCATGTGAAATGGTCACATTCCATAGGATACTTATCTCTTTACTAAAAACCCTAGAAACTTATTAGAGGATCCCACTTGGTGTGTGGATCTGAGTTACACACCGTGTAGTGTGTAATTTTCCAAAATCTCATATCTTGATGTTGTGTCTATTATCGCACCCCCATCCATCAATCCAGTCATGCACCTTACTGGAAAACCAATTATCCAAGTTAGTTGAGCATGGTCATCAATGAAAAACACATTCCGGCCATAAAATCTATTCTGAAAATGGGTTCATACATAGTTCTTCATTTCATGCCAAAGAACACAAAATTGCCTATCCAAAATCATTTAATCCGTCAATAATTCCATCATCACACCATCTTCGTGTCATTTCTATCTCATATCTACAATATCTAATCATTACTCTAAGAAATGAGTGCAAAAAAATTGATTCCTTGGTAGATGTTGAACCACAGGCCAATGAAGAAAGCCTATGATGAAAGAATAAATCAAGAGAGAAAAGAATAAGGAATAATTGTGAAGAATGGACCGTGTTTGATGTTCATTTCAACCTCAATTAATTATCATCATAATTAATAATGAATAGATAATAAAAAAACAAATAAATTCTTCTAATAAATCCCCCACAATAATCTAACTCATCCCACAATACGCACGATCCATAGATCAATCATTTGGTTGATTGATTGGTGTTCATCTTAGAAACCAAAATGGGGAAATAAACCAACTAAAATAATTTCCTACCTATATTTGGATTAATCACTAAAGAATAACAAATATGTGTCATTTTCAATGGAAAGATCCTTCATTTCTGTTGCATGTTGATTATCGATCCACGATTCGGAAAAATTTTGTTAGAGAGAGATCCCCCAACACTCTCTCCAAGAGTTCTCTAATGGATACAGGGTTATACTTCTATCCTCAGAATTCCATCATAAAAGTCTACTTAAATACATGTCATTAAATGTGTGAATGAAATAAAAATAATTTAATTTAATTATTTATTTTATTCATTTGATTCTTGTGATGACGGTTCCACAGAAACCCTGCACTGACCATGGTTATGTAGTTCCTAAGGTAAACCTTGTGTTCTAAACTCAATGGTTCCATTTTATTTCTAATCCGGAAACCTATTTAGAATTTATTCCATTTTTTCATTAAAACAATGTCTGTGTGTGTTATTTAATATATTTAATATTTTTTAAAATTTTAATCTGAGTACACTGGGTCTAGGAATTGCATGTTTTCTCAATTCCTGGTCTAGAAAATAATATATACAATATCAAAAAATAATACAAGAAAACTATGAGTCATTACATTATCCCCACCTTGGCTCATTACATACTGAAATACCAAAATAAGGGCTACACAAAGAGATGTGGGTACTGAGAACAAATATGAACCTCTCGCTCCCAGGTGCACTCCTAAATATTCGTCTTATAACACCAGACACACACTAAAGGAATCGCTCACACATGAAGGATTATTTATCATTGATCCTCAATCTCTACCACGTACTCAAAAAAGTCATCTCTATCCTTGATTTTCATCTCTCTACATTAGATAATGTGTGGTGGATCATGCACGTACCACCTCAACTGGGACATGTGGAGGATGTCGTGTACCTGGTCTAACTATGGTAGTAGAGATAAGTGCTACGCCACCTCAACAACTCTACACAGTATCTGGAAAGGGTCAATGAATCTTGTAAATACTTTACCACCACATCTAAATATCTATAATCCATATTGAGGTGAAACCCAAAGAAACACATGGTCTCCCTCCTCAAAATCCAAAGGCCCCCATCGTTTGTCCACATAATACTTCTGATAGCTTTTTATAGTCTTTATCCACTCCTATATGATCTTCAACTTCTCAGTAGTTACTTTCCCCAACTCTAGTCCCATGAGTGCTGACACTCTTAGTTCAATCTATAAAATCTGTTTCTTGAAGTTTCACTTATACAAATCCTCTAATTGTGCCATACCAATGGTCTAATGGTAGTTTTTTTTGTACGCAAACCAAACCAATGATAATTGGTCCTCCCAACTATGATCAAATTCTAATATTCAATCTCACACCATTCCATCCAAGACCTGAATGGTCTTCTCTTTTTGGCCAAAAATTTGGGGGTGGAACACTATTCCCAAGAGAAACTACATCCCAAATGCCTCCTTTAATCCCTTCCATAACTAAAATGTGAATCGAGCATCATCATAAAATATTTTAATCTAGGGAACTCCATGGAGTAGGACTATCTACTACACATAGAGGCTTCACAATCCCTCTATTAAACTCTACTTCCAAATAGCTAATAAGTGGGCCGACTTTTTGATTTAGTCTATGGACACCCAAATGGAATCATTTCCTATATATGTACATGGTAATCCCATCATGAATTCCATGGATATCCCATCACACTTCCACTCTCGTACCACAAGGGGTTGAGCTAAACCTTCTTGAACTTGGTGCTCAGCCTTCACTTACTGACATGTAAGGCATCGAGAGACAAAATCTATAACTCCCTTTAATATTGGAAACCTAGGTTTTCCCAACGCTCCTATACCAATGTTTTATCAAAAAAATTGGTATGGGAGGCCTTTACCAACGGTTTCATAAAACTGTTGGTAGAGGAAGACATAGGTGATGATTTCCCAACGGTTTTATGAAAATCGTTGGGAAACAATTCCCTTTACCAACGGTTTTACACAAACTGTTGCAAAGGATGGGAAATGTTTCCCTTTACCAATGCTTTATAAAAACCTTTGGTAAATCTAATTTTTTCCCAACAGTTTTTAAAAACCGTTGGGAAAATATACCCAGATTTAGACCAAATCGGGTAGTACTGCCTCCATTCGGTAGTTCTCCCCCGATTTCAAAATCCCCTCTCCCCCAATTTGCAGGATCCCTGTGCATGACCTACTCTATCAAATCAGCTGCTCCCTAACTAGGTTATAATTACCAATATACATGTATTCTTTATCATTTTCCACTTATCTTTCATATTTATCCATTTATGAAGGTGGAAACCCTAAATTTGGTGTAAAAAACTTATCATTTTTAATTGGGGAATTGGTTTGTTTTATTAGGGATTAGGTGTATGAGGCATTCCCCTTCCTATTATGGGTGGTTTTAATCAAATTTCATGAACCAACCCAGGTCGACCCTGAACCGGTCACCCGATCCAGCCCGCGACATGGCCTGAGGCACGTTCCCGATCCCCACGGGCTGGCAACTAGTGTCGGGCATCAAAATTAAATAAGTGGGAATGATTTGGCCCAAAATAAAATAAAATAAGAAGTAGAAAAATAAATAGAACAAAAGCAAATAAATAAAGAACAACCAGCAACGCTACTAACCTGACCGCGACCAAAACTCCATGTGACCTTGTGGGTCACTCTCCAATACCACAACCCAACGTCGCTCAAGGTGAACAACTGAAGCTGGAACCTGCAATAGAACTAAAAATAAGAAAAAACTATAGGCGTGAGTATAAAAACTCAGTAGGTAGTCCCGACTAATTATATTCCCAGTGCACATACCATTAAAAAAAGAATTTATCAATTCCAGGTTTGCACTAAATTATATAAAATATGGTTTCCACACACACATTCATTTCTAAAACAAGTAACAATCCATTTCCATTTTTAATTTAGAACAAGTTTAATGTTGAAAGAAACAGGTGCATTGCATTTTAAAAAAAAATTGCGAAAAATTTAGAAATACATACTTTAGTTGTTAGTCAAAAGGAAAATCACACACAACACACAACACACACTAAGGGAAATCGAAAAAGTGGAACACAGGGGTCAGCAACCAAACTCGGCCTCTCAATTGTCTGCCACATACAAATAAACACTAAAAGAAACATGGGTTGAACCTAGGAGATCGTGAACAATCTAGAATATACTATACATATGACTCATCCTGAAGGCATGCCCTAACTCGATGACGTCATAATGCCCATACTACTACCCGGTATAGCCCTGCATGGCCAAACCGAGGGGCCCAATCCCCATAGAAGTAATAACTCAGTATTCCCCTACTATGGGGCCACTAGCCAGTGTGTATTGTAAACTAGTGCAGCAATCGTTCTCAGAAGATTCACTCACTATGCCAGGTTCCCAAGACAACACATATAATAAAAGAGGGGTGAGTCAAAAATACCAATCAATCAGTCACGATGCACAAACATCACATACAGCTCACACAATCAACGCACACCAATGATCACCCCTGAATGGGTTTTCCAAAATAATTTATTTTATTAAAGTTACAAACAGGCCTTCACCAATTTTAAAGCAAAACCCCATTTTTCGAGAAAACCCGAAACACTTGTTCAGAAGAAATCATTTATCTTTAAAACTAGAAGTACATTTGAAATTCCGTGGATTATGTTTAAAGTCCAAACAGGCATTCTTGTAATACTAGGTGTCTGCTCGTCAAGAAAATGTTTTAAGTGTTCGGTATAAAATAAACGGCTCTTTTCACACCAAATAATGATTTAAAAATTTATTATCTTATCTTATTTCTAAATAATTAAAAATTTATAAAATAGCAGGAAATTAATAAATTATAGATCTAAAGGTAAGTGTAGTGGGGAGACCTACCTCATCTCGCTGTCCAAACATAATGGCACGTCACGCCTCGCAGAGATGCATAAACATGCGCAAGCCGACGACCGAAGTACCGCGGGTCTTCCTCGCCGACATGCTGAAACAACCACACAACTAAAATGCATAAACATGGACTCAAAACAATTCAAATGAACCAGCGCAAAGAAACTGCCTCGACATGTTTTTAAAACACAGTGCGCACCATCTGCATTATTTAATAAACCACTTTAAAATTTATAACACAATTTCCAAAAGGTAACTCACACCTTTACACACACAAAAACCACCTTCAAAACCTCTTTTATGACCAACCACAGATCCCCAACATATCCGAACATAAAACACATGACTTGCAAAGTCGAATAAACTAATTACACAATTTCATGAGAAGATATTAAATAGAACAAATCTTGTTTCCAACAAAACACACCTATTTCACATAAAACAAGGCACAAAGTATCAAACACAAACTAAATTTTCACCAAACCAATTAATGACAAAATGATTCAAACCAATTAAATGGGTAAAACGATTATCCAAACAAGGGAAAACCAACAATTTCCATATGATGTAATTAATTTAACAACAAAAACTCATATCTAAAAACCTAAGGGGTGCGAACTTCAAGTAATCAATGTAAACTTAATTTAAAGAGGAATAAGCAAAGAGATCCTACCTCAAGAATAACGAAATTTCCGGAATTATGATATGAAACTTAAAACCCACAACGTTCAAAGATGTTAAGACAGAACATAAGAAAAACATAGGAATCGACCATAAAAAATGAAGCCTTAGAGGTAGAATAACATCAAATTGAGAAGGAGAAAATAACTACCGAATGGGGATTCACCGCCGGAAGATATGGGCATCAGTGAGGTCACGGTCGCTAGAGATGGAGTCATACCCGCAAGGGGGGTTTCGGGTCGCACCACGGAGGTCGGCCGGTGAGATTCCGGCAAGGGGGAGGCGGCACCTGCAGCAGTGGGAGGTCGCAGGTGAGGCGAAGCCAGATAATAGATGGTGTGAGAGAAGGTCAGAAAGTTCTGGGTAGGAGGGCGCTGCAAGAGTGGGAGGAGGTGGCGCCGACTGTAGTGGCCAGGGGAGGCGGTGGTGTGTGATGCGATGGGGTTCTGGCCGGAGAGTGGTGGTGTAGGGAAAGCAGGGTAGGGGGCGCGGCTGGGGCGCTGGGCCGGTGTGACGTCTTGATGGAGAGGGACAAAGGCGGACAAAAGGTTGGGGGTCAGGTGTACCATGGAGCGGGGCTAGCGGCCAGACGGGGAAGGTGGGGCGGAGGAGCTAGCGGAAAGGGCAGGGCGAGGGCCTGTGGGGAGTTACGCAGGCAGCGTGCGGGACGCGCAAAGGGGGCGTCGGGCGACGAGGGGGGGAGGCCGATTGCTTCGGGCGCCGCGTGTATGGGAAGAGGGAAAAGGGGGGGCTACAGGAATTAGGGTTTGGATAGGGGTTTTTTTTCTTTGCATTTCATTATAATATAATAATAATAATAATAAAATATGAAATAAAATAATAAAAATAGCAATAAAATAATAATAACAATAATATACCAGAATAATAATAATAATATAAATTACAAAAATTAAGATATTAATAATAATAAAAATACTAATAATTCATTAATAATACTAATGTCATTAAAATCTTTAATTTTCTAAATAAAAATACAATAATAATAATGATAATATAAATGATAATAATATAATTTTAATAATAATGATAATAGTAATATAAATAATATAAATATTAAAATATAAATAATAATAATAACAAGTATGAAATAACAAAACCCAAATTCATTCATAAAAAAACGGACAGTTGCACGGCTCGCGTGTCGCTGAGCGCGCGGTTGAGCGTACCACTCACAGGCCGTGCCACCCGGCACTAACTGCGTGTAGGGAAAAGTTGTGTATCTGTCACTCAGTTTCATTACCCGTGCACAAGTCGCGCATCCACAAGCCGGGGTGTGACAATTCTCCCCACCAGAGACACTTTCTGCCTCCAGAAAGTCACCTAGTCGAACGATAGACAAAATAAGAATCCATGCCCAAATAAAACCAGAAGAAACTATTACATAAGATAATGGGAGAACACGAGAGGGTTATCCCCACCACAAGAACTCAACTATTGAGGAAATTCAACACCCAAGCATACCATCCCGGGAAGGGGAGGGCGACACAGGAACTCCCAACTGATCCAGACTAATCTTTATAGCACTAGTGAAACAACACCTCCACCAATGTTGGAACTCTCGACTCAGACCAAAGAAAGCCCAAACACTAGAGAAAAACTTCCGAACAGAACTTAACCCAAGTAAACTAGAGCATTACCACAAACGTCGATCCTTCCATAGGCACTTACATCTCCAAGTGAACATAGTAAAACTGAGATTAACCCATACAAGGTTCAAACACACTTTTAAAGAATCAAAAATTGTATGGTTCAGAGAATCATAATTCAGACAACCAGACTGTTTGGATTACAAACGAACACGTCCATCCTAACTTCACGACGAACCAATGGACCTAAAACAACGCCAAAACTTTAAAAGTGTAAGAATGAGAACGGAAGGACATTAAATGTTTCATTGGAAACACGGAACACCAAAACCCGAACTGAGGCTTCACACCCCCGACAACTCCTGACTGCGCACGAGCTTCACCCCAAGACCTGTGGTTGGGGATATAATGGTTGAAGCATCTCTTGCATCACAGTTAGGAACTGGAATCTTCTGTTCATAGTGTATTCCTCAGGAAATGCTTCCTACAAAGCATCTCTAGATGATCCATACACCTGCAATGATGGCACATCTTCGGAGAGGTGTGACATGACGGCTCGTATGCCCTAACTGTCCATAATGACGGTACACCATTAGACGGTCCAATGAACTGGATGTTTTATCCACTGCAAAAAAATCTTTAGAAACAAAATTACCTGACACACTCTGCTCGTCAGATGGGGGACCTTTACAAGCATCTGAATACGGTGGATTGCCAACCGTCTGTGCTCTGGAGACCAACTTAGCTAACAACACCTCATGTACAAAATTCTCAAAATGATGGCCCCAAAAAGGGAGGACCCTCTCTTTGATCTCTGTACAAAGACCCCTGATGAAGGGAGGAGTCTCCATCAAATCATGTGACACTACCTCCAGAGAAATACACAAGTTCCTTGAAATTGTCAACACACACGCTTTCACCATCTGTTGGCCCTGTTGATTCTGTATGAGCTCTTCCACTTTATTCATATTCCCCTCTTCAAGTATAAACCATTGAATGAAGACGGCCTTAAATACATACCACATCATCCTAACTTGCAGTAATGGCGGGGAAAACAACTCCTACTTGTCCAGAGCTGGACCTCCGAACAGACCCAAAATTGCATGCATCCTAACAGTTTTGGGAGTTCCCAATACCCTGAAGATGCACTCGACCTCTTCAAGCCATTGCACTATCTCTAACAGACTCCAATCACCATGAAGGACAGACAATGTTCTAGAAGGACCAAAAATTGGGCATGAATCATCAAAAACTCTGGGGACCTTTCTGGGCTGCATTTCTGAACAACATATAAAACACCAAGCCGAAACCAATATCAATCGAAGCAACATCAAAGAAAGCGGCTTCATCCAAAACAACCAGCTCAAAAGAAACAAAGAACTGCAAACACAACCCAAAATTCCCTGTCCAAAATTCATGTTTAATTTTAGATTCAAAAACCACCCTTTTTTATTTCAAACCCACTTTCTTTCAAGACCACTTTACAAAAACCAAATCCACTTTTCAAACCCAAATAACTTTCCAAAACCATTTTGCTCTTTAAAAGACAATTTAGAAAACAAGGTCAAGCTTTTAATTTCAAACGCACCCAGGTAATCCCATGAACTATTGCACATGTCTTCATCAACTTTCATTCACACGCACCAACACGCACTTTCCACGCATCCTCTCACATGTGCAAACATTCATAAAGAGTACCTAAGGATTCACCCCAAACCTTTCTCGACTAATTCCCAAGCAAACACCAGTTTTCCAAACCAAAGGCTTTCAATTTTAAAACTCGGTTCATTAATTTAAAGTTATTTAAAAGAAATCTGTCCCATTTTCAAAACCCCTTTTTTCCATTTCCAAAAATGCACTTACACCAACCAAAACAAAAACGACACTCAACTTGCATCAAACCACCGGAGGGAGCAGCGGTCACACTTAACCTATCGACATGATAGTGGGTCATTCCCTAAGTAAGCGTCAACAACAAGGAGGAATTCAAACCGTGTACCCGGACTCCACATGGGTCACAACTCCATGTGAGATCACGATGTAACATCGGTTTACCTCTGTTGTCATCCCTCAATCCAAAACAAACCAAAATGAAACAAGGACTGAATTCTCATACTACCCCTGGCGACTCGAGGTGCAGAACGGGCGAGGGTTCATGATGTCCTTCCCGTACCTGCCTCTCGAGTCCCGAAAATCCTAATCTCCATCTACCAAACACCCCAAATAACAACCTCCTCTAATACCATTTTGTCACGAACCAACCCGGGTCGACCCTGAACCGGTCACCCGAGCTGACCCACGACATGGCCCGAGGGGCGTTCTCGATCCCCACGGGCTAGCAACAAGTGTCGGGCATCAAAATTAAACAGGTGGGAATGATTTGGCCCAAAATAAAATAAAATAAGCAGTGGAAAAATAAATAGAACAAAAGCAAATAAATAAAGAACAAACAGCAATGCTACTAACCTGACCATGACCAAAACACCATGTGACCCTGTGCGTCACTCTCCAATACCACAAACCAATGTCGGTCAAGCCGAACAACTGGAGCTAGAACCTGCAACAGAACTAAAAACAAGAAAACACTATAGGCGTGAGTATAAAAACTCAGTAGGTAGGCCCGACAAATTCTATTACCAATGCACATACCATTAAACAAAGAATTTATCAATTCTAGGTTTGCACTAAATTATATAAAATATGGTTTCCACACACACCTTCATTTCTAAAACAAGTAACAATAAATTGCCCTTTTTAATTTAGAACAAGTTTAATGTTGAAAGAAACAGGTGCATTTCATTTTTAAAACATTTTGCAAACAATTTAGAAATCCAAAATTTAGTTGTTAGTCAAAAGGAAAATCACACACAACATACAACACACACTAAGGGAAATGGAAAAAGTGGCACACCGGGGTCAGCAACCGAACTCGACCTCTCAATCGTCCACCACATACAAATAAACACTGAAAGAAAAATGGGTCGAACCTAGGAGATCGTGAACAATCCAGAACATAATATACATCTGACTCATCCTAAAGTCATGCCCTAACTCGATGACGTCATAACACCCATACTACTACCCGGTATAGCCCTGCATGGCCTAACCGAGGGGCCCAATCCCCATAGCAGCAATAATTCAGTATTCCCCTGCTATGGGAACACTATCCAGTGCATATTCTAAACTAGTGCAGCAATCGTTCTCAGAAGATTCACTCACTATGCCAGGTTCCCAGGTAAACACATATAATAAAAGAGGGGTGAGTCAATAATACCAATCAATCAGTCACGATGCACAAACAACACATACAGCTCACACAATCAACACACACTAAATATCACCCCTGAATGGATTTTCCAAAAAAAATATTTTATTAAAGTTCCAAACAGGCCTTCACCAATTTTAAAGCAAAACCCCATTTCTCGAGATAACCCGAAACACATGTTCAGAAGATATAATTTATCTTTAAAACTAGAAGTACATTTGAAATTCCATGGATTATGTTTAAAGGCCAAACAGGAAATCTTGTAATACTGGGTGTCCGCTCGTCAAGAAAATGTTTCAAGTGTTCGGTATAAAATAAATGGCTCTTTTCACACCAAATAATCATTTAAAATTTTATTATCTTATATTATTTATCATTCATTAAAAATTTATAAAACAGCAGGAAATGAATAAATTCTAAATCTAAAGGTAAGTGCAGTGGGGGGACCTACCTCAGCTCGCTGTCCAAACATAATGGCACGTCACGCCTCGCACAGACGCACAAACACGCGCAAGCCGACGACCAAAGTACCGCCGGTCTTCCTCGCTGACACGCTGCAACAACCACACAACAAAAACGCATAAACGAGGACTCAAAACAATTCAAATGAACCAGCACAAAGGAAGTTCCTCGACATGTTTTTAAAACACAGTGCGCACTATCTGCACTATTTAATAAACTACTTTAAAATTTATAACACAATTTCCAAAAGGTAACTCACAGCTTTACACACCCAAAAACCCCCTTCAAAACCTCTTTTATGACCAACCACAGATCCCTAACATATTCAAACATAAAACACACAACTTGCAAAGTCGAATAAACTAATTACACAATTTCATGAGAAGATATTAAATAGAACAAATCTTGTTTCCAACAAAACACACCTATTTCACATAAAACAAGGCACAAAGTATCAAACACAAACTAAATTTGCACCAAACCAATTAATGACAAAACATGTCAAAATAATTAAACAGGTAAAACGATTATCCAAACAAGGGAAAACCAACAATTTCTACATGATGTAATTAATTTAACAACAAAAATGCATATCTAAAAACCTAAGGGGTGAGAACTTCAAGTAATCAATGTAAACTTAATTTAAAGAGGAATAATCAAAGAGATCCTACCTCAAGAATAACGAAACTTCCGGAATTCCGATGTGAAACTTCAAACACACAACGTTCAAAGATTTTAAGATGGACCCTAAGAAAAACATAGGAATAGACCATAAAAAAATGAATCCTTAGAGGTAGAATAACATCAAATTGAGAAGGATAAAATAACTACCGAATGGGGATTCACCGCCGGAAGAGATGGGCACCGGCGAGGTCATGGTCGCTAGAGATGGAGTCGTACCCGTAAGGGGGGGGGGTCGAGTAGCACGACAGAGGTCAGTCAGAGAGATTCCGGTAAGGGGGAGGTGGCGCCCACTGCAGGGGGAGGTCGCAGGTGAGGAAAATCCAGATAATAGATGGTGCGCGAGAAGGTCGGACAGTTCTGGGTAGGAGGGCGCTGCAAGAGGGGGAGGTCACGGCGCCGACTGGAGTGGCCAGGGCAGGCGGTGGTGTGTGCTGCGATGGGGTTCTGGCCGAAGAGTGGTGGTGCAGGGAAAGCAGGGCAGGGGGCGCGACTGGGGCGCTGGGTCGGCGCAATGGCTTGAGGGAGAGGGACAAAGGCGGACAAAAGTCTGGGGGTCAGGTGCAGCGTGGAGCGAGGCTGGCTGTCGGACAGGGAAGGCGGCGCGGAGGAGCTAGCGGCAAGGGCAGGGCGAGGGCCTGTGGGGAGTTGCGCAGGCAGCGTGCGGGACGGGCGGAGGGGGCGCCAGGCGACGAGGGTGGGGAGGCTGAGGGCCACGGGCGGCGCATGTATGGGAAGAGGGAAAAGGGGGGCTACGAGAATTAGGGTTTAGATAGGGGTTTTTTTTCTTTACATTTCATTATAATAAAATAATAATAATAATAAAATCTGAAATAAAATAATTAAAATAGCAATAAAATAATAATAACAATAATATACCAGAATAATAATAATAATATAAATTACAAAAATTAAGATAGTAATAATAATAAAAATACTAATAATTCATTAATAATACTAATTTCATTAAAATCATTAATTTTCTAAATAACAATACAATAATAATAATGATATTATAAATGATAATAATATAATATTAATATTAATGATAATAGTAATATTAACATATAAAGAATAATAATAACAAGTATGAAATAATAAAAACCAAATTCATTCATAAAAAACGGACAATTTCACGGCTCACGTGCCACTGAGCGCGCGGTTGAGCGAGCAACTCACAGGCCGTGCCACCTGGCAATAACCGTGTGTAGGGAAAAGTTGTGTCTTTACTGCTCAGTTCCATAACCCGTGCACAAGTCGCGCATCCACAAGCTGGGGTGTGACATCAAAAGTTATGATGTTGGAACCATTTATGATGTTGTTGTCTCAATTTAATCTCATTTTCCCTAACTTAACATTAAATTCTATATCACATATGGTTTATGTTTTTCTAATTTTCAGTTGAGTTATTCGTGGTTGATTATTGTCCAATGTTAGTTGTTTTCAATGGTTTGGCGTGGAAATTGGGCATTTAATGTGACCTTTCCAAATGGGGGTGCCTTGAGAATACTCCAAATATTTGTTAAAAATGATCAAAGGGATTTTATTATTTAAAATGGATATCGAAAGATATTTCAGAAATGATTTAATCTTGAGGAAAGTGTTTTATTAAAATGAGAATTTTTTTAATAAGGCTTGTGTAATGTAATTTGTTATAGTACACTTCTTATTTGACTATTTTTGGTATTTAGTAACACATGAGATAACTGGTGTGTGAGAATGTGTTGTGAAATAGATCCCATAGTTTTTTCAAGATTATATTTACATTTTGAGCCTATTAATGAGTTGTTTTAAATATATTTTGAGATATTTACCTTATGTTTATTGGTGAAAACTGGGAGCTATAGAGGTGGTTCATGATTAAAACATTTAATTACTACTAAACATGTGGATAAACCATGCATAATAGTGAATTATTGAAATGTTTGATGTTTTTAGTCCCTTTTTATTTAAAGTTTCTTTTGATGCTAATGTTTCTTATTGATACCTATGATGGGAATTTATTTTAGTTTCTAAATCGGCTAACACTCCCCCACCATGCACAGTGTATGCAACCTCTACCCTTATTTAATCATTCTGTTCACACAGCCTATGCAACCTCTACCCTCATTTAATCAGTGAACTAAAGTCATTAATTCAATCCTTAATTATCACTAGCATGTAAGAAATTGAATGATGTATACCCATCCTCACATGATTTCTTACCTTAGATAGTGTCCAACATATGGAATACGAGCTTTTGAATTCATCAGTTAACCTGGATCATATATTCCATTTCCCCCAAGATGACTGTACTAATATAACTTTAGGGTCAATTAAATATGGTTCTCATTGTACGTTGTATATTTGGTGTCATTCTTGGCCAATACTCACTTTTATGAGGGTGGGGTGCTTTTCACTAGCCATGCTGGCATGTGTAGACATCCATAAAAATGTTAGATAAGTCACAAGTTTAATTCAGTAATGTTGTTATCATTGACATACTTTATTATTAATCTCAAATTTAAAAGTAAATGTTTTTGTCTATAATTTATGAAATTAAATCTTTTTACAAGCCATGAACAACCTATTAGTGTAGAAGCCTAAAATTTATTCACCCATGGGGTGCTCTTGGCTTGGGGAAGTAATTGGGTAATGAAAGGTATGGACATAGAGGTGCCAATAATGAGTTATTGAACATGAGTGAATGATTTGGGATGCCTATAACACATAATGGGACCTGAGTCATGTGCCTCTTATAGACCTAATGAAAATGAATATAAATAAATTTTAATTTAATTTTTGAGTACTTGTTGTTTACATTGTTTTAATAGTTCACTACATCGACTAGAAACTTCTTCCTTTATCATTTACTTAAATGTATTTTTTATTAAATTTCAATCCTATTGAATTGTTTATAACAAAATGACTTATATAAATTCTTTTTACAGAATGGACATAAGTTGGATGTATTAAACCGATCAGATCTCTAGAGATTTTCAAAAAAAAATGGAGAGCTTTATAGATTTTGCATTTCACGATGATGCAGATAGTGGTCGCATACACTGCCCATCTTCCAATTGTGTTGGTAGACCTTGGTTGAGACATGAAGAAGCCATCTACCACATAACCAAATATGGTTTTCAAGCAAACTACTTTGTGTGGTATCACAATGGGGAGAAAATTAAATCTCAAATTGGTGATGATCGAAATGGACGGACTAGAATGGAGAATTTGTTAGATGATCGGTTTCCATTTATTCATCATCATGAAAAAGAAAGGATTTCGACTCAAGAAGACTTCGATATGAGGACAGATGATGAATCTGGTGAAAATGATGCTATTTATAGGGTGAAAAAAATTGAATGATGCTGCCACGACTTCAGTATATAGACAATGCGATAAAATGAAAAAGCTGGAATTTTTAATCCGATTATTTCATGGGAAAACTATGTATGGGATTTCTAATACAAAAATCGATTACATTCTTACCCTCTTCAAGGATTTACTTCCAGATGATGCAGATATTCCCTCAAACCACTATATGTCATGGAAGTTAGTTGAGGAACTTGGATTTTCAAGAAACAAAATCCATGTTTTCCCTAAAGATTGCAGTTTATTCTGGGAGGAAACCTCTGAATGAAATGATTGTATAAAATGTGGCACATCCCACTAGAAATCAAAATCTGATGGAACACCATCTCGTGTTCCACAGAAAGTAATGTGGCACTTTACATTGATCCCAAAAATCCAAAATCTTTTAATGTATGATGACATATCAATAAAAATGAGATGGCATGATACCGAGAGAAAGAAGACTAATGATGAGTTGGTTCATCCTACAGATGGATTTTCATGGCAGAGATTTGATGCTCGACATCCTGATTTTGTAGCTGACGTGCGTAATGTGAGGTTGGGTCTTTCATGCGACGGTTTTAATCTGTTTGGGAAGATGCTTACTTTTCACATCACATGGCCAGTTTTTATACACATTTATAATCTTCAACCATTGTTGTGTATGAAAAAACCTTTCACTTTCATGAGTATACTCATATCTGGCCCTTCTGAACCTAGCATTAATATTTATGTATACATGAAGCCTTTAATAAAATAGTTGAAACTTCTTTAGGATGTGGGTGTGCGCACATACGATTCATGTTCAAAAGATATATTTCAGATGCGTGTTGCGCTTATGTGGACGATCAATGATTTTATAGCTTATGCAATGATGTCTGGATGGAGCATGAAGGGAAAAATGTCATGTTCTGTTTATATAAAGAATACAAGATCTAGAAGACTAAAACATCAATGTAGTTTTAGTTTTATGGGACATCGATGATTCTTTCCAATAGACCATCCATATAGAAATAATCTTCGAAGATTTGATAATACTATAGAGACCGATGATCCACCTCAGTGTATGTCTATAACTGATGTGCTTAATTAATTGAAAGATTTCAGTTTTTCATTCAGTAAGGGTCAAATGAAATCTGGAAAGAGAAAGAATGTTTCCACTGAAACCTGTTACAATTTTAGGAAGAGGAGTATCTTTTTTTATTTTCCTTATTGGTCAACCAATTTGTTACATCATTTCTTAGAAGTAATGCATATTGAAAATAATATATGTGAAATGTTGTTTTTGATTCTTCTTAATGTCAAGGGGAAGACAAAAGATGATTTACAATCTCAGCGTGACTTGGTGGATTGGGGCATCAGACCAGAATTGCATCATGTGCATATCAGTGAAAATAAATGGCAACCTCCATGTGCTTTTTATGGGATGATACCTACGGAAAAAAAAAATTGGAAGTATTAGATACTATTAGAGTTCCTAATAGCTATTCAATCAACATATCTAAACGGGTCAACAGAAGAGAGTTGAAGCTAAAATAATTGACGACTCATGATTATCACGTTCTTCTGCATGAGTTGCTTCCAATAGAAATCCGTCATATTTTGTCCAATAATGTAAGGGTGAATGCTATTTGGTTGTGTCATTTGTTTATAGATCTTTATGCTAAGAAGTTTTCCATGTCTTTCTTGCAAAAAATGTTGACAGATTCCCCATTAATTTTTTGTGAGTTGGAGAAAATATTTCCTCCACCATTTTTCACATGCATGCTGCATCTGACTGTCCATATTCCCACTGAAATACTTCTTAGAGGACCTATTTATTTTCATTGGATGTATCCAAATGAATGATATATGTACACATTAAAGTCTTATGTCCAAAACAGGAATCATCCTGAAGGTTCTATCATGAACGGTTACTTGGCTCAAGAATGTATGGATTTCTGCACAATGTATTTTCCTGATCTTACTACAAGAATGAACAGACCAATGAGAAATGAAGAAGAAAAGTATGAGCAAATTGAACCTATTTTTTCATCACTTCCACAAATAGGAGGAATTCCTGGATCATATACATTGAATACATTAATCCATGAAGAGCGGGAGATGGAACATCACACAGTTTTGTTCAAATGTGATTTGTTCGATGACTATATCAGGTAACTAAATTGAATATATACATATTACATATATATATCAGTTAAACTATTCATATTTTGTATCTTTAGGGAACATAAAACAGTAATAAATAAAAAGCAACGTTCTTTATCTTTCAGAAGGATGGAGTCTTTTCATAGAAAAGAGTTTTCTTCTTGGTTAAAATTGAAGGTAAAAATATTACGGTTTAAAATAATTAAATCAATATTTAATTAAGTTTAATAATAATTTATATTTCAAGTATTGATTTTTTCTACTGACTCTATCTCTGAAGAAATAAGAGCTTTGGATTTTGGTCCTAATACCGTGGTTCGTGACTGTAAATCAATTGTTATCAATGGGTACAAATTTATTGTCACTGAACGAGCAAAGAACATGAGAACACAACATGATGGTGTTATGGTTACTACCACAACATATTGTTATGCCAGTGCATCAGATAGTAGACCGCGATTTGAAAATGTGGGTTTTTATGGAGTCTTTGAGAAAATAATAATATTGGATTATTACTCTCATGGACGAGTCACAATGATGAAATGCCATTGGTTTGATTCGATAACGAGACAGGGAACATTTATTGATTATTTTGGAATTCGAGTAATTAATATGACTCGCACTCTTACTACCGAAGAACCATATGTGTTGGCATCAATGGCTAAACAAGTTTTTTATGTCAAATACCAACTTCGACCTGAATTTGGTGTCATAGTTGAAGTAATTCCAAGAAATATTTTTGATGATGGTGATGATGGAATTTACACTTTCCCAACTACCATTGGAACCAATCCATTTATTTCTTTTGATGACTCCAATAGCTCAATTGTCAGAGTCGATTGTGAACCTAAAGTTGTGGTTGAAGATATATATAATCATTCATCCAAGTTCTCAATTCTTTTGGTTTACCTCGAGTTGGGTTGTTAAGGTTGGTACTATTCAAATTGATTTAGTATTGATCACAGATATGTTTTAGCTGACTTGACCGTTATGTGAATTTTCAATGTTTTTTGGTTTCAGTTTTATTTGAATTTCATTTTCTAATTTGGAATTGAACTGTATTCAAACCTAGTCAAACAATATTTCTAACTTGGTGAACATTACAACTTGTACGATTTATTAAATCCATCCCAGATCTTCTAAAACAATTGATAGCTAAATTACCAATGAATCCCCTTATTCCCTCATATATTTAGTGTTTTGGGTTACACATTAGTTTCCTTTTTCTAATTAATTACATATTTGTTTTCAAAAGTAGGAAATGCAGCCAATTGAAGAGAGACAAAGGAAAAAAATGATGTAGAACAATCGTTGAATGGCAGAGATGGGCATTCCACCATTAGTGCCTGCAGTGAGTACTTTATTTCAAATATATATATTTAAATAATATATAATGTCATGTGATTAATTTTGTTGTCAACATTTTTGTAGGATCCAATTATACGTCTATAGTTATTCGACGAGGAGCCTAGTACTGGTCCTAGTACTCAGGCCGGTGGTACGAGGGGGGTTCGTACCAGAGGTAGATGAGCAGCTCCGCGTACCCGACTAGACCCTGCCCCTCCCACTGACATGTCATCCTTCCCACATTCTGATCTTGGTGTGTCGTTAGGTACACACGGTATATTTAGGTCTCCCATATTTTCGCCACCTTTTGCATCTTCTGACCCATCTTTTTCATATCCCATGATGATTCCCACTCCCCAGCCAGAATCCGGTCATACAGTTGTCCCGTCTTATTTTCCTTCTACTTTTATCTCTATGAGCTTCTATATTGCATTTTATTTGACTACTATTCCACCATATGGTGTTCCATCAGTTTATATGGATCCAGCGATGCTTAGCGATCAAACTGGTGCAGGTATATTTATAGAACCCTAACAAATTTTTATACCAATATTTATTTTCATTATAACATGTTTTGATAAAATATATGTTTTTCCTTCATGACAGATACATATACTGACATGAGGCAGGGGCGGGGGTGTACACGCATGCATGCGGTGTGGAACTGCTGCACACAGGTAATGGTGGATTACAATGAAGACAACCAAATTGTTGAGAAAACAGGGCAGCAATGTCGGAGTTCTTTGGCGATGCTTGCCAAATACTCCAACATAATTCTCGTCAGCACGCTATCATGGAGACAGTTGCCACATGAGGTCAAGGATAGAGCTTGGGCATAGATATGGGTAAAAAAATCTTTTTTATTTAATTCCATTAATTATTTTTGTATTTATATGAATTAATATATTGGTGTCAGCTTTGATTTAATTTTCCCGATGGTGAGGGTGCACAACTGGCACGTCTAAAGGATTTAGGTGAGCTTTGGAGAGCCTATAAGCATGAGTTTTATATTGGATGTTGTTCTAGAGTTGGCACTGAGTTATAGGTGGTACCAGTCATGGATGATTGTCCTATAGAGCAATATCGGCAGATGATTACTCATTGGACGACTAATCAGTTTAAGGTATTAATTATATTTGAGGTATTTAAAAAATAACTTTCATGTTTTTCATTAATATTATCTTTTGCATTATTGAATTTTATTTAGGAATCATCTGGAAAAAATAAAAAAAACATTGATGCAAAAAAATACCTCCACACACTAGGACGTACTACGATGCTAGATCATGAGAGGAAGCTGGAATGACAATTGTTTATAAGTTTTCTTTATGACTTACAGTTTCTTTTGTTTCCTAAATTATTTAATCATTTGATAATTTTTTCATATAAATTTAGTTTTCAATGTCATTATAGAGGCAAAAACTGAATATTGAAGGACGTGTGCGTCGAGCAAAACTGTTTTTCTCGAGTAGACGGAAAAAGGATGGAAGTGCCATCAACGAACTGACTCAGCAGCAGATTGTAAGTTTTAATCTGTTCATTTTATATTCTAATATCTATTTTTTAACTTAATAATATATTAATATTTGTAAAATTCTACTTTAGAGGCCCTCGATTCCCAAGAACCAGACAATTTTGGGCTAACTGATCACTTACATCAGGTGTTGGGAGAGGAGCATTATGGCAGAGTACGCTGCTGACCTAGGATAGCCCCGACAAAGTATTGGCCCTCCTCAGGTATGAGTTGTAGTGACACCGAGCTGCAGCAAGTTATGGCACAGGCAGAACAGGCTGACAAGGGCCATAGAGACAGCAGAACAGTCTGATAGGGAAAATAGTGCATTTATGAAATTTATTGAAGTTCTACGTCCAACACTTCCACTAGAGGCCAGCCCAGCTTTTGATGAATATATGTCGTCGATACGTTCTATATATGGTGCACCAGGTGTTAGTTATAGTGGTGGTCAAGACGATTTCCATCCTGACGATGATGATGGCGAGGAGTTTGATACGGAAGAGGAGGGAGAGGAGGAGGGCGAGGCGGAGGAGGAGGGAGAGGCGGAGGGTGAGGGAGAGGAGGAGGGAATTGAGGATGGTGGGGATGATTATGAGGACAATGATGACCATGAGGATGAGGGTGATGATGATGGTGATGTGGGACAAATTGATTCGTTACATTTTTTACTAATATTACTAAGATTTGATGTTTAATCTATTCTAGTTGTTGGTTTTATCTAGACCTATAGTATAGTATTAGAGTTGAGTTATTTTTATATATTGTTTGTTTTAATGGATGTTGATTTCTTTTAGTGGTTGTGGTGTATCTTGAGCATGTTCGTAGAGTTTTTTATGTTTGGGAACTCCCCTGATAGCCCCCTGGACACCCCCCCTCCCTCCTCCTTGGACCCCGGACAGCCCCCCGGACAGCCCCCGGAAAGCCCCTCGAACAGCCACCCCCCCCCCCACCCTCCTCCTTGGTCCCCGGATAGCCCCTCAAACACCCCCCAGACAGCCCCTCGGACAGCCCCTGAACAGCGCTCGGACAGCCCCCCAGACAGCCCTGCCGAAAGCCCCCCCCCCCCTCCACCCAGGACCCCGGATAGCCCCCCCACCGTCCTCCTTGGACTCCGTACAGCCCCCCCCCCCCAACCTCCTCCTTGGACCCCGGACAGCCCCCAGAATAGCCCCCCACCATCCTCCCCGGACCCCAGACAGCCCCCCGGACACCCCCCCCCCCACCACCCACCCTCATCCTTGGACCCCGAACAGCCCCCTGGACACCCCCTGGACAGCCCCCCGAATATCCCCCCCACCCTACTCCTTGGTCCCCGGACAACCCCCTGGATAGCCCCCGGACAGCCCCCCCACCCTCCTCCCTAGACCCCAGACAGCCCCCCCCCCCCACCCACCCTCCTCCCTCGACCCCCAGACAGCCCCCTCACCCTCCTCCTTTATTTCACATGCCTTTTTTATTTCTATGATCATACAATGTTATTTAGGATTATTCCCTTTTTGTATTTCTTGAATTGTATCAATTTCTTGGAAAGCTTATTAGCTCATGCTCATCAAATGCATGTGATGATATGCTTTAAATTGAATACAAAGACTTGTTGTGCATTCTCCATGTAATGTGAATTATGACTTGTTTGATTTGGTTTACTTGTAAATTGTTAGGATAACATATGGTTTACATGTTAAGGACTCATGGACGGACTCTTCATGCTTAGGGAATTTAGACATGATATTCCAAAATGAATGCTTTGGTTTCTAGGTGAGGGCTACCAGGATGGTTTCTATTACTCATGAGTGATATTGGTTCCTTGAAGATAAACCAAGGACATGTATGTTTTGTAAGATGGTAATACCATGCCTCAGGTGATACCTGGTCCCCTATGTGAGATACTTGGCAAGCAAGGCCACCTAAATCTGAGGCGCGGTGTGGCCGACACCACTCAAAGTGACATGTACGAGTCAACCCTGCCTAAATCCGAGGTGCGGTGTGGCCAGGATTTTAAGTGAAAAGAACAACTGGCATACGGAAAACTAACCAAATGCATTCTGATTCTATTGATACTTTATCACAACTATCCATGTGTCATATGTGACGTGTACGAGTCAACCCCGGCTCAATCTGAGTCGTGGTGTGGTCGGGATCACTCTAAGTGTCTCTCTTTTCTTTAAAATGGACAGCATTTTAAGTACATACGGAAAACAAACCAAATGAATTATGATTGTGTTGATACTTTATCACAACAATCCATGGGTCATATGTGACATGTACGAGTCAACCCCACCTCAATTTGAGGTGCGATGTGGCAAGTACCACTCAAAGTGTCTCTCTTTTGTTTCAAAAGCACATCATTTTAAGTGAAAACATCAACTGGCATACGGAAAACTGACCAAACGCATTCGGATTGTGTTGATACTTTAAGAGAATGATCCATGGGTCATTTGAGACTTGTACGAGTCAACCCCGTCTAAATACGAGGTGTGGTGTGGCCGGTACCACTCTAATTGTGTCTCTTTTGTTTAAAATGGACAGGATTATAAGTGAACAGAACAACTGGATTATGAAAAACCAACCAAACACATTCGGATTCTATTGATACTTTATCACAATAATCCATGGGTCATATGTGACGTTTATGAGCCAACTCGGGCTCAATCCGAGTCGCGGTGTGGTCGGGATCACTCTAAGTGTCTCTCTTTTGTTTAAAATGGACAACATTTTAAGTACATACAGAAAACCGACCAAACACATTCGGTTTCCGTTGAAACTTTAGGAGAACGATCCATGGGTAATATTTGACGTGTAAGAGTAAACCTTGCCTCAATAAAAGGTGCATTGTGTCCGACACCACTCAAAGTGTCTCTCTTCTGTTTAAAATGGACTTCATTTTAAGTGAAAACAATAACTAGCATACAGAAAACTGACCAAACGGATTCTGATTGTGTTTATACTTTAGAAAAATGATCCATGGGTCATATGTGACATGTATGAGTCAACCCCGCCTCAATCTGAGGCGTGGTGTGGCCGAAACCATTCATAGTGTCTCTCTTTTGTTTAAAATGGACATCATTTTAAGTGAAAACAACAACTGACAAACGGAAAACTGACCAAACGCATTCGAAATGTGTTGATACTTTATGAAAACGATCCATTGGTCATATGTGACGTATAAAAGTCAAACCCACCTCAATCTGAGGCATAGTGTATCCAGGATCACTCTAAGTGTCTCTCTTTTGTTTAAAATGGACAACATTTTAAGTATATATAGAAAACTGACCGAACAGATTATGATTGTTTTGATACTTTAGCACAACAATCCATGGGTCATATGTGACATGTACGAATAAACCCCACCTCAATCTGAGGTGGGTGTGGTCGGCACCACTCAAAGTGTCCCTCTTTTGTTTCAAAAGGACATCATTTTAGGTTAAAACATCAACTAGCATACGGAAAACCGACCAAACGCATTCAGATTGTGTTGATACTTTAGTAAAATGATACATGGGTTAGTTGAGACGTGTAAGAGTCAAACCCATCTAAATCTGAGGTTCGGTGTGGCCGACCACTCAAACTATGTCTCTTTTGTTTAAAATGGACGGGATTATAAGTGAAAAGAACAACAGGCATACGAAAAACTGACCAAACACATTCAGAATCTGTTTAAAATTTACGACAACAATCCATGGGTCATATGTGACGTGAACGAGTCAACCATGCCTCAATCCGAGTCACGGTGTGGCCGGAACCACCCAAAGTGTCTCTCTTATGTTTAAAATGGACAACATTTTATGTACATACGGAAAACCAACCAAACGGATTCTGATTATGTTGATACTTTAGCATAATGATCCATGGGTCATTTACGATGTGTACGAGTCAAACCCACCTCAATCTGAGGTGCAGTGTGTCCAGAACCACTCAAAGTGTCTCTCTTTTATTTAAAAATCACTTCATTTTAAGTGAAAACAACAACTGACATATGGAAAACCAACCAAACGCTTTTGAAATATGTTGATACTTTAGGACAACAATCTATGAGTCATTTGTGATGTGTATGAGTTAACTTTACATCAATCCAAGGCATGGTGTGGCCGGTATCACTCCAGGTGTATGTATTTTATTTAAAATGGACATCATTTCTAGTAAAAACATCTGGTATACGAAAAACCGATAAAATTATGAATTGAATTCCAGATTCCACATATAATTGTCATCTAAATTTTAAATTTAATTCTTAATGAATTATGTATGTTTATAATTATGTTATGAATTATGATTTAATTCTGGATGTGTATAGTTCCAGGATGCATTATATGTTAAATGTGTATGAATTTGTTCTGTATATGTATGTTTTAGTTGGTTATTGTAGGTACAGTAATTGTATATGTATGTGTTAGTTGATTATTGCATGTAAAATAATTGGAAATGAGAGGGAATTGGAAAGGAGAGGGAATGGACACCTTGCTATGTGCCTTCTGTGCAAATTACAGGCCACTGTGCAATTTGCACAGCATAAGCTATGCCAATGGTTTCAAACCGTTGGCATAGGATTCTCAGTATTTTTTTACCAATAGTTCTCTATGAACTGTTGGTAAAAACCCTTTCCCAATGGTTTATAAACCATTGGAAAAGAATTTATATGGTTGGTTGTCCCAACGGTTCAATCCAAACCTTTGGGAAAAAATATCCCAACTGTTGTGCCAAACCGTTGGGATAGGTTCATTTTTCTAACCTATCCCAACGGTTCTATGTAAACCGTTGGGAAAAGCTTTCCCAACAGCTTACTTACCAACGGTTTGATGAACCGTTGGTATAAGATATACCAATGGTTCAGAACCATTGTGAAATTGTCCATTTCCAGTAGTGATTCTTTATCCATGGAAACTAAATCTAATGTCAGATGTCTTGTTATATCTTTTTTACACCTAGATGTACTGCTAAAGTATATCTATGAAAGTCTCTCAGAACCCCCTCCTACAATGTCATGGGTACCATCATGTTTCCTCTAAAAAACTATATGCTCCCCACCTTCATAAAATCTATCAAGAGCATGTCCAGTGGATATTTGAGTATGTAGGGTCTCACAATCAAAATCCCTAAGATGTGCCTCCCTGACTCGCTACAAGATCATTGGGGTGAAAACCATCAACTAGAGGTAAGATACTCTACCTTCATCAATAAAGGATAACTGCAATAAGGATAGATTCTCTTATTCCCCATTCAGAAACTATGAACAAGATCTCATATAGAGAGAATATTCAACCACGTTCTCCATCCTAGGAGTATAAACAATATCAAAGTCATAATCTTGGAGGAGCTCTAGCCATAGCCTCTATCGCTAGTTAAGATCATTATAAGAGAAAATATACTTGAGACTCTTATGATCATATTAGAAAATAAATCGGTCACCCATCTGGTAGTGTTTCCACATCATTGGTGTAAAGACTACTACTTCTAACACAAGATTGTGGGTCATGTAGTTCTTCTCATGCGGTCTCAATTGAAAAGAACCCTAGGAAATCACCACCTATCTCTGCATGAGAACACAACTAAGCTTGGTTTCTAATGCATCATATAACACTACTTACTTGACACCCTCCTATGGAAATCTAAAGATAGGAGCGCTATTCAATATCAGCCTGAACTACTAAAAATCATTTTGGACCTCTTCATCCACATGAAAGGCCACCCCTTTTGGGTTAAGTATTTCTTGGGTACTGCTATTTTGAAGAAATATGGTATGAAGCCTCAGTAATAGCATGCCAACCCAATGAAGCACTAAACCTACATCATGATCTTGCGTAGTTCCCAAGCTAAAACTACCTCAACCTTGGTTGGGTTCACTACCACACCATATGCTAATATAACATGTCTCAAAAATTGGACCACCTAAATCCATAAATAACACTTAGAGAGATTCCCATAAAGCCTGTGCTCTCAGAGTACATCCAGAACCATCCTCATGTTTATCATATGCTCCTCCTTGGACGCTAAGTATAGAAGGATATCAGCAATGAAGTATACCATGAACCGGTCTATGAAAGGAAAACATATCTGGTTCATGAGTCCCATGAACACTACTAGGGAATTTTTTTAAAACACTTAACACAGTTTCCCCAAACCAATGTCATAGACACTAGTCCTATGGTAGAACAGACTACTCTGATACCACTCTATCATGACCTGTCTTAATGGGGCACATGTCGTGACTCCCCATTCCCATTTCCAATAGGCTAGTGGCTAGTGACTAGCACTAAGTATGCATATCACTAACATGGGAGGTCATATTCTAAGTGATTCCATATATGCACACATCTCCAAGACCATAAAATGATAAAATGTTATAATAATTGAACAACCATGCATGTATACATCTATATCCCATAACCATAGTATAAAAAAAGTAAAGTAAACAGGAACAAATACAAACCCACCACAAAGAATCTAAAAACAAGACCAACCTAAAATTAATATTTGGGACTACTGTCAAGATACCATAGGAACACACCACGGTCTGTTCAGTCTCACTAAGCACCCCCTAGTCCTGATCTATCTATGACTCCATCAAAAGGTCGAATGTATGTACAATACATGACACATACGATCATAGACCGTGTAGGGGTGAGTATAACAATACCAAATAATACACCCTGAAACCAAAAATCATACAACAGAATAATACAGTCATCTCTATATAGGTATATTTATACAACGCATATAGAAACAATATCTAGATACACTCAACAAATACACAAATTCTAAAGGTAATTCACACTTTTAATTCCATCCTAGGATCCCATCTCAAAGGTTGCCTAAAGAAATCATCCATGAAAATATGCTCCCGAGTCCAAAAGCATTGATGATGTCCCTTCAATACGTAATTCTTTTCAGGTCTCACCATTAGAAGTACATATTGATAGACTGAATGGATATGATACATAAATGAGGATCACTCCCAAGGCTACGGGGTATAATAAAAACTCAATCTAGATTAACTTATAATTAGATGATAAGTTCCCACAATTTTTTGGTCACAATGATACCACAAACTCCATTTAGGGTATGAAGATGAATAGAGGATCTCACTCCAAGCCTCATGGAAGGATTCCAACAACTTTATCGAAGAATTCCTACTGAAGGGGTCATTTTTCAATGAGCAGGATAAGATTCCATACTAAACCTTGGGGAATGTATATGGGGAACGTACCCTAGCAAAAATTGTCCAAGATATAGTGGAAAAGGGTACCAAGTTAAGATTTTTGGAGTACAATACATGTAGAAGAGTAACACTTCGTATCCCTTCAACCCCAAATCCTACCTATGTAAATGGATCATGTCCCATGTTTTTGTCTGTGTAACAATACATGATGTATCAGTTACCTGTGTAGTTTTTCTGTGTACTAGTACATGGGTATGCATGTGTACATCAGGACAAGCCATGTTTGTGTTAGGGTACAAGATGTTCTTGTGATCATGTACTCCAACCCATGTTGTGTCCCTTCGACCCCGCATCCTACCTGTGTAAATGGTCAATGTCCCGTTTTTGTGTCAGTGTAACAATACATGATCTGTCAGTTACCCGTGTAGTTTGTTTGTGTACCAATACATGGTTATGCTCATGTACATCAGGACAATCCATGTTTGTGTGGGAGTACACGATGTTCCTGTGATCGTGTACTCCAACCCATGTCTGTGTACCCTCTAAGGTACTTTCCAAGATCATTTCATTAAAGGGGACCACAAGACATGTGACAAGATCACACACTGTGTGATGTGTATATCCTCCCTGAAACCCTATCCACTACTGAGAGGGGATCACATGGTGAGTGGTTATAAGTTACAAGCCATGTAGTGAGTAATTTTCCAAAATCTCATATCCGTATTTTTCATCCCTTCTCACGCCTCCATCCATCGATCAGGCCACACCCCTCATTATAAAACCAAGGATCCAAGTCAAAGAATCCTTTTATTAAATGAATAACATGTTCTGATCATAAAATCCATTCGTAAAATGGGATTATTCAATATTCTTCATTATGCACTAAAGAACATGAAATCGGATATCCAAAACTATCCAATTCATCACTGATTCAATCATCGCACCACAATCATGTCACGTCAATCTCATATCTATGATATCTAATTAATGTTCTAAGAAATGAGTGTGAAATGATCAATTCCTCAGTATAAGTTGAATGAAATACCAAAAAATAACACCCACGACGAGCGAAGAAATTTGAGAATAAAAACACAATGACCAATCATGAGGAACAGACCTCGGTCGATGTTCATGTCACCCTAGATTCATTGTTGTTATAATGATGATTGATGAGAAAATCAAAAACTGAAAAAAAAAATCCTCCCAAATAATCCCTGCAATAATCAAACCCACCCCCCAATATGCACAATCCGTAGATCAATATATTGGTTGATTGATCCATGTTTGTTGTAGAATCCAAACTATGGAAGGAAACCCAAATCAAATAATGTACTACCTTGATTCAGATTGATCCTTGATGAAAAACGAAGTAGTGTCATTTTGTTGGTGAGATCCTTAGATTCCATTACACATTGATCATCGATCTGTGATCTGGTGGAAGTTTTTCTAAGAGAGATCCTTCAAATCTCTCTCAATGAGTTCTCTAAATGATCAATGCTTATGATGATAACCCTATAATTTCAACATAATAGTAAACTTAAAGACACGTCAGTCATTGCATCAATAAAAAAATTAATTAATTGTTTTATTCATTTAACGCCCATGATGAATTTTCAACAAACTACCCTCACCAACCAATATTATATAGTGCCTAGTGTAAACCACATATTTTTAACTCAACTGTACTCTCGTATTTCAGATATGGGCCCCCATTTATAGGTTACTCTAATTTTTTAAGAAAACTACACATGAATGTTATTTAATATATTTAATATGTTTAAACATTTATTATGGGAACACTGGGACTCAGAATCACACATCGTCTCAACACCTGATCTCAAAAATAATCCATACAATATCCAAAAATAATACATGGAAAATCTAAGTCATTACACAAAATTCCTTCTTGATTATCGAAATAGTAAATGTCCCGCTCAGCGTTATCACAACTAATTCTTATGCTTTTGGTCAACAACAAACAAAATGATATAATAAATTATAGTGTTGGATTCTAAAAATATTTGATACACAATATCAATAATGATAATTATATTGGTTCTTTGTAATTCCTAGTGTAGAAAATATTTGAGTAACTGAGTCACAGTAATATTTCAATATTATTTTATGTCCTCGAACTAATCAATAAACCTTAACATGTAGTTTTTATCTCATGTGCCAAAAAACCTTGAATATTTCAAGAACATATCAATTTATTATCCTTATTATTTTATGTTCCCACTCAATGTATTTATTGTGTTCCATATTTATTTCAATGTGTTTCACATGTTTTCATGGGTATGAGATCATGAATGTGTTCTTTATTCTTGTAAAATCATGAACAACCATCTCTCATCATCTAGTTCTTTTTTTTTGAAAAAGGTATATGCACATAGGGTATTATAGGTTATATTGTACTGCTTAAAACCCTTCGTAAATCTAGATGACTCAAAAATTATCACTGATATTATATTCCTCTTCACAACCACTAGAATAAATATGTGGAACTTATTATTCTCCATGAAACAATAAATGGTTATGTAAACCTATTCTTCATGAAATTGAGGAACTTAAGTTTGTGGTAATTCTCCTTCACATAGAAATGTAGTGATCATAGAATTCCCTACCCAAAAACATGGATCATCACACAAACCAGTATTGCTTTTTTGTAACCATTCACAGTTTATTTTCATAACACAATGGGATTATACTACTCAATAACTGAATTTAATAACATTTCATCATAAAAAACTTCGAGTGTATGTTATCACAAGTCAAATGTCCATAGTTCTTTGTCTTCGTGTAACAGAGTATATAGATCTCTCCTTCTTCATGTAGTCGATATTTTCACAGAACTCCTTGCCTCTTCATGTAAAATAATCCAATGGAGATGCTCTATTTTAGAAAAATGGGAGATATCAATTAAATACAGAAGTATAAGAAACTATCTCACCTGTGTATGATCTCATTTTATAGGCAAGTTCCATCACATTAGATTCATTCATTAACCATATTAAAATCCCCATAAATAATTTTATGTTCAAGTCTGGAGTTATTGATATCTTTAAACACCATAAGATATTGGAATTTTTATTTTCCGACCATGGGTTACATAAAACAAAAAATAATGGCATCTATTATTATGTGAATAAACTTATGTTGATATAATAATTATCACATACATAAAATCATTATCAAACTTGTGAATGTGAAATGGATGTGAAATATGGACTCTATAACATTTCTTGCATTCATTAGAAGCATGTACTTCTCACTCCTAATCGTATGAGCATCACAAAAATCATTCATGAATTTGGCATCATAAACTCAAGATCATTTTCATCACTAAATTTGATTCTCGATGTATGGTCTGATTTCTAGAGATGGAAATACATCATGTATCATAGTAGAGTCATGGTCTGTGGCAAGAGGAAGATGACGATGGTGATGATGAATCCATATATTTTAAAAATGGGTGAACAGTATTGATGTGTGCCTATCCCACATTGACAAATCACTCGTTCTGGTTATTTTATATATGATAATGTGTTACCACTATTTTTTTATCTAAAAATAGGGTCACACTCCTATAATAAATACACATCATTCCATTAATAAGTCACTCCAATCCATGTATGGTCCACCCGGGCACCTTGTATGTGACATGCACACGCTATGCACACTTTTTCATGACTATATAAGCACCAAATATTCAACCTCCATCACTCCTCTACTCCCACCATGGCTAGCTAAGGGTTGACCCTAGTCACCTAAGTAGTGGTTTTGGGTTCCCCTTGGTTGACTAGGTACTAGGACATTTTTTTAATAAAGGCTAGTGATAAAACTTATCCCATAAAAAAATAAATTCAATTCCATATATCATATAAGTCTCACCACCAAATTAAAATCCACATGATTGATTAAATTTTCAAAAAATCATTATAAAAAAATAATATTTTTTATGGTCTTCATTAATTCCTCTTCTTCTTTACATGGTCTTCATTAAATCCTTTTTTTATGAAAATTAATATTTTATGGTATTCAATAAAACTATCTATGAAATAATCAATTATTTCATGGAATTCAACTAACTCTCCCTGAAACAATATTTATAATATTGTTTAATTCTTATTCCTCGATAATAGAAAATGTGAGTACACCAAACACTATGACCATAAGTCCTTGAATTTTAAGATTTATTCATCAATCATCACACTTAAAACTCAATGTATTAAAAATTACTTTCTTAACTTCATTAAGATCATAAGACTTGATTAATTAATTAATTTATTCTTCATGCATTCATAAAATATACATTCACATTATAGTTACCCTATCCTTTTACACATTTTATTATATTATTTAAATAAAAATTGTTCATCAAATAAAAATCATGGATCGAAAAGTATAGTGTCTTTGGAAAACTAGGTACATAAATAGAAAACATGAAACTGGAATAAAAAATCTTTTTATCTATCTCCATAATGATATCTTAACTCCCTTTTATCTCCTATAATATCATTGGATAACCTACAGAATACATAGACAAAAGGGGTGATCTAAAAATCCTAGTAAGGGAATAAACATGGAAAATAAGTATAACGCGTGAGTTGAAATGAATAAAATGGTAAAATAAAAGGAATGAATCCTGAATAAAAAATAGAGGAATAACATATATAAAATGGAATCATATGATCATTTAAAAAAAGAAATTTTGTAGCATATAACATGACATAATCATGGGTTAATTCTAACTTCCAAGACTATATCACATGGTGCACAGAGTCCCGTAATGGATTTGGTTTACTCCCTAATCCCATACATAATGCCTAATGAAACTTAACATTGACCAATTCATTGGAGGGTTATCTAGGAACACCAATAAAAACATTTACATTCATATTTGTTACATATAAATAATCAAACATAACGAATAAACATAAGGGTTACCCATGGAGAGAAATAGTTTTCATAATCATGTCATAAGGCATAACCAAATAGAATATCATAATGGTATCCATGAAAGAAGATATTTAATCATTATTGTACATTACTAAATGTAAAATAATACTATATCATGAATAATTATATCCAACTATATTTAATACAAGAAAAGGAGTGGTTAGGTGATTTTAGAAATGTGCCCCTTGAGCGCGGTTTTGGGGAAATGATTCAATCGACTTTAAAGAGGATAAAGGAAAAATAATTTTTGTAAAACTAAAAATAAAATAAAATGGTTTTATCATGATAAAATTAGTGATTTTATAAAATATTGTTGGATTAGAGCATTATATGGTGTATTCTTGAAAATGGATAAGAAATAGGTAAGTTCCCTTTAATCGGGTTTTCTTATCGAGAGGAATTGTGAAGGGAACCTTTTAAAATATTTCTTTCCCCATGAAATAAATATTAATTAAGCTGTATATATATATTTGGAAAATATATACATAATATATAAGAATTATATAAGAATAATGAAGAGATGACATGAGTTAAAGAGGGATAAATTGTTACCTAAATGAAATATGGGGGTACTGAGAGATCCCTTACCTTATGTCAGAATGTGTTCTAAACTTGCACTAAATGTATGATATAATGTAATTAGATTCATTAATAATTTAATTAAAAACCTCTTAAACATATATTTTATTTATTATAATTTTATTAAGTTCATTTATCTTCATCTTGAAGAGTAATAAAGTTTAATTTCGTCATTCTGGGAGCATTCGTTTCGTGGTGTCCTAGTTGAATCACTTGTGGATAATTATATATGTTATTTTTAAATGGGAATAACACAAAAAAATTGTAAATAAATAGTATTCATGACCTTATATAAATTTTAATGGTCTCAAATATCATTTTTTGTTCATATCTAGGGGTGATTATTCTAGTAAAACATTAACATTATTTGGTTCATTCATTTTGGAATTTTTATCGACTATCACGAACTATTTTCATTTTATATAATATTATGGACATATATTAATTCTATAATGATAAAAAATATATAGAATACATATCTAAGTAGTTTTATACAATTATAATTTAATTTAAACCTATCATTAAAATGTTAATGGTAAATGAAAAACTCATCATCCACAAAGGTGGTGAACTGAAATATCATGGATGATGTTTTCATTTTTAGAAAAAAAAATATATGATATTTGATGATTGAAATTCCATTAAAATAATAAAATTAAATTGTATATATGATACTGTATTTATAATTATACTTTGTATATGGGGTAATGGTATGCTAGATGAAATAAATAATTTAAAAGTGGATGATGGAGGATTTTACCTCTTGAATGTTGTCTCTATAAGGACCTCCTTAAGGCCCTCAGAATTGGTCTTTTGGTGAGACTAAAAACACCAAGAAGTGGGGAAGAGGCTTGGGAGGTGAATTGGATAAAATACTGGTAATATGCATAACTTATAATTTTTAAGGGGAAGGTGTTGTGAGCACGGGTATTTATAAGGGGAGGAGAGGGTGTTTTTTATTATTATATTCATTTATCTATTATTTTGGATCAAGACTATCAATAGTATTGATTCTTGTGAATATATATAGTAAATGGTGAAATTGATTTCGAAATAATTGGTTCTTACATTATCTTTCACCCAAAAAATCATCTATTTGGCTTAAAATGTTAAATATTGTAAATTACTTTATTTCACTATTCACCAAAAAATCAACTATTTTAGAAAATTACCAAAAATTAACCATTATAATTTTTCGAAATTTATATTTTAAAAATGGAATCTATTTTATGATAATAATTTTCTAAATTTTATAATTTTAAATTTTAAATAAAATTATCATTTATTGAAAAAATATCTATTTTAATATTATCATTGATTTTATAACCCTTTGAAAATTTATTAATAATCTCATAAAATTATCCTATAATTATAATACAACCTGATATTAACTTATAAATACATTTTATATTAATAAAATTTATTTTCAATCCTTATATTTATTATAAAATTATGATTAAAACATTTATGTTTTATAAAAATACAAACACATAATTTATCATTTTTAAAATATTTATTTTTTTATACCATGGTTTAAATATATTACATTTTTCTTTTCTAAGATTCATAAATATTATTTTATATTTCTATATGTGATGTTACTATTCTAATGATCAAATTACTATTCCTAACACTCATATTACTATTCCAATAGTCATGTTACTATTCCAATGGTCATATTTCTATTCCAGAGTTTAGATTTATAACTATCATATGGGTTTCATACTTCCTATAAATACCTATTTTTTCATTCATTCATTATTAACTTATATTTTCTCTCATGTTTATATATAATTTCAGCTTTAAAATGAATATTGTTTTATTAACATTATGTTTTATTTAAATAGATTTGTTCATGAGTGCGGACAATCTGGTGGATAGAGGAGATCCAAATTAAACAATTATTATTCTATTATTTATTATTTATTATCCCACTGCAATATTCTGAATTTGTATAGGTTTATTTTTTTATTAATGTATCATTCTTCATTTATGAGATTTTTTTTTGGTTTCTCTTATGATGTTTGTAGTTTATACTGCATGATATAATTATAAGAAGAGAAATTTCACTGATAAAATTATGGGTCATTACATTCTTCTCCCATTATAAAAATTTACCCTTGAAATTTTGTTTTACTAACTAATGTGAAAGCAGGTGAGGGTACTTCTCCTTCATTTCTTCCTCTTGTTCTCATATCGCCCCTTAGTATTTAGGGTTCCTCCATAGTACTTTGACCATGTGAGTATTCTTGTTGAATATAAATTTATTTATACGATCCAAAATCTTCAATGGTTACTCTTAATAAGAGAGATCATTTTCTAGTAGTACCGCCTTTGAATTCAGTAAATGTGAGGGATCTGGTATGCACTTCCTTAAGAGGGATACATGGAATACATCATGTACTTGAGACATAGTTGGTGGAAGTGCTATTAAATAGGTCATAACTCTAAAGAAATCAAGAATCTCAAAGGGGTGATATACCTAGGACTTACCTTTCAATTCTTCCTAAATCTCATGAATCTCTTCTAGAGAGATATGTAGATGAATAACTTGTATCCAACCACAAAATCTAAGTCCAATAGACGATTATCTACATGGATATTCTTTCGAATTTGGTATGACCTAATGTAAATGGTCTTCACCTTTCAACTATTTCCTCAACCATTTTAGGTCCCAATATCTTACATTCACCGAATTCATCACAGCATACAGGTGTTCTATGTCTCTTCCCATAAAGGGGTTCATATGAATCCATTTGGATGATTTAGTGGAAACTATTTTTATAATAGAATTCGAATAGTGAAATATTTTAGTCTCAACCTCCTTTGAATTCCATAGAAAATTCTCTCAGCATATGTTCTAGTGTCTCGATAGTCCTCTTAGACTTTTCCTCATTCTAGGGGTGATAATCCGTACTGAAGTTCAGCTTAGTGTTTAGAGAATATTGGAGTCTTTTATAGAACTTATAGATAAATCATGGATCTCAATCGAATATAGTCAATAATGGTTCTCTATGTAGGCTAACCAATTATCTAATGTATATCCATGAAAGTTTATCGAGTGATAATTCCTCTCTAATTTAAATAAAGTGAGATGTATTTGTAAGATGATCTATAACAACCCATATTCCACTATTTCTTATGGATGTCTTCATAATTCCAATGAAAATTTCCATGGTGATGTTTTACAATTTCCATATAGGTATGGGTAATGGCTTCATCATCCTTTTATACTTTTTCCTTTTAACCTTCACTTGTTAACATATTAGGCACTTTGATGTAAGTGCAGCGATCTCTTTTTCATATTTTCCCACTAAAAGTTATCTCAAAGATCTTGATATATTTTTTGTCCTTATGTGTATGTATAAGGTTGATCTATGTGCATAATTAAAAGTATAAATATTTATTTTAGGATTTTATGGTGTACATATTCTTAACCCAAATATTATAACTCCTTCCTCAAAAAAATTTAAATATAAGGATTTCTCATTTCTGATAGCTTCTACCTTCTTTTTACTTTCCACAACAACTCTTTTAGGAACCTATATATTCTCTAAAAGGTATTTTTGAGTGGTAATTTGAGAAAGTAATGATAATTTTCAAAAATTTATGATTCTAATGTCTATTCTTTTTCATTCTAAGAACATTGGATCCTTCTCAAGTATCATCATTGATATGGTTGTAGGATCTTTTCTAATTAGATCATCTACTACTTTATTTGCTTTACTGGGATGGTAGTGGATTTATTAGACATAATCTATAATGATCTATAACCATCTTCACTGGTGAAAATCAATCTCCTTCAGTGTGAATATATATTTTAGGTTCTTGTTATCAGTATATATCTCACACTTCCCTCTATAGAGATAATGCATCCATATTTTGAACATTAAGATCATAGCCACCAACTCCAGATCATGAGTGGGATAGTTTTTCTCAAGAAATTTCAAATTCCTTGAGAATATGTTGTTACTTTATCATTTTTCATCAGTACACATCCCAAGTACATCTTTGGTGAATAGTTGTATACCATGAACAGTTTTATGCTTGTGGGTAGTGTAAGTACCGGTACAGTGATTAGCCACTTTAAACTCTTTAACATAATCTTCATATTCATTAGTCTAGAAAAAAATTTCTCCCTTCCAAGTTAGCTTGGTTAGTGGGACTAACAATCCGAAAAATTTCCTCACAAATCATATGTAATACCCAGCTAGACCAAGGATACTAAAAATATCCATTACTGAGGTTTTTCTAGGACACTCCTCAATTTCCTTTATTTTAGAAGGTTCCACAGATATTCCTTTTCCAATGATAACATGCCCCCATCCTCAATCTATAATTCACATATAATGTACTTTTCATATAGTTTCTCCCTTCACAAAGTATTTAACATAGTATTTAACATAGTATTCAAATACACCTCCTTGATCTTGGAGTATATCAAAATATCATCTATAATACTACCAAAAAAAATCAAGGTAATGCCAAAAGACTATCCATTAATTTCATGAATATTTTTTGTTTCATTAGTGAGTTTGAAGGTTGTCACAATGAACACATAGTTTCCATTCCTCATTCAAAAGGTAGTCTGTGGAATATCTTCTGTCTTCACCTTTAATTGGTGATATCTTGATTTTAGGTCCACCTTAGAGAAAAACTTTTCCCCACATAGTTCAATAAACAAGTCATATATTTGTAGTATGGGATAATTATTATTTATCGTGATTTTTTTAAGCTCATGATAATCAATGCAAAGGTGCATTGATCCATCCTTATTCTTGACAAAGAGGACCGACACACACCATGGTGAAGCACTTGAGAATATAAAATCCTTGTTCATATTCTCTTATAAATTATTCTTCTATTATTCCAAATTAATTGTGGCCATACTGTAAGGATTATTTTATATGGGAAAAGATACAATTATAAGTTCAATTGAGAAATCAACCTCTCGATCAGGAGGAAGAGTGGGAAATTCTTAAGGGAACACATCAGTGTAGTCCCTCACAGTGGGAATATATTCAAGAATGACCCTCTACTTTGTATCAGTTATTTGAGCTAGATATAATTTATCATAAGGAAATAGTATCCATGATTGAAAATGAAATTATAAAGGATAATCATCCTCCTCCTTATATTTTTATAGAATTTTTTTTTGCCTTTGGATGTGAAGAATGATCTACCTTTCTCAAAATTTGATGTTATATTTACATAAATATAGCTAATATATACCCAATATAGCATGAAATTACAATAAAGAAAGTAATATGAGATTTTTTGGGAGTTTCAATCCACAAAAATCAACCAGGGAGGAGTTATATAAATTATATGCAATAATTACCCCATTCATTATTCTCATGGTTAACTCAACCTCCATATTTTGAGGTGGTGTTTTAATAGTTCTACTAAAATTTGAGGATATGAAATAATGTATTGATACAGAATCAAAAATTATGTTTAGAATTCATGAATGAACAAATAGTTCACCTATCACTACATCATATTCGATATCCACCTCACTGGTAGTGATAACATATGCCCTTACTTACTTCCTTGGAGTTTTTTTCGTTGATTGTCTTTGACAATCCTTGGCTCAGTGAATTTTCTCAAATAATTCATGTGTTCATTACAATTGAAACACTAAACTATAGGTTTTGTGTTGATCTGAACCTTTCTTTATTCATCTACATTTGTGGGTTTCTTCATATATCTTCATAAATTATTAGCTAGATACCCCTCTTTCACACATTTGAAGCATCTCATGATTCCCTTTAGACAGTTCACAGGATGCTTCTTCCCACACCTTTGAGACATGGGATGATGGATTTTCTTGCCTCTATGGGATTTATCTATTGATACTCCGATATTAAACTCCATTTTCCTTTTTTTTCTTTGATCCTATGAGACCGCTAAGAGTCTCAAATCTTCATCTCAACCTTTATGGCACAACGGAAAATATTCTCATAGTTTTCAAATTCTTGAATCACCAAGGATCTTCATTGAATCCAATTTAATGCACTAAAAAATTAATCCACCTTGATTTCTATGTTCAAAAAAAATCTAGAGGTTTATTATGAAAGCCTTGTAAATTTTACCTCATACACCATGATAGCTTCATCTTTATTTTTCATTAGTCTGAGGAACTCCCTCTCCATCTTAAGATAAGGTTTTCAGGGAAAATATTTATTAAAAAAATATTTTATTGAATCCTTCCCATTCTATGAAATCAATTTATTCCTTATACTTTTTTCTTTTGACCTGTTTCTATAACTGATCAGATTTCCCATCAAAATGATAGACTACAAGGACAACTTTCACTTCTTCTGATAATTGGAGGAAAAAATATCTTCTAAATGGAGTTAATCCATTGTTCCATGAGGAGGGGATCATAAGATCCACTAAAGATATGAGGAATTTATAATATAAAGGATTTGAATGAAACTTTATCCTTCTTAGAAGGAGGAGGTAATTCCACATGATTCAACTTATTATTCATAAATTGAGATAGATGATCCAGTACTGTCATGAAGTTCTGAAATCCTATTCCAATCAGGTTTGACATATCATTAGATAAATAATCTCATTACCAGTCACATTGGTTGTTGGAACATGTTCTTCTATTTTTATTAGTTAAATAAATAAAAATAAAAATGTGGTGGTATTGAATAATTCACTAATGAGCATATAAAAAGTAAACTATGAACATAGAAGGATAATCTTATAAATGAAAAGTATATCCTAACATATGATTCCCTAGGTTTCGGTATAGGTTATCCATGGTGATATAATTACCCCTAGGGTTCTTATTAAAGTTTTATATTCTTAATCCCCAAAAATAACTAAACTATTCTCTGATACCAGTTATAGTGACCCTAGCCTTTTATACATATTATTACATTATTTTAAGTGTAATTATCCATAAAATAAAAACTAGGGATTGAAAATTATAGTGTCTTTGGAATACTAGGTACATAATAAGAAAACATGAAACTAGAATAAAACATATTTTTATCTGTCTCCATAATGAGATCCTAACTCCCTTTCGGGTCATATAACTTCCTTAGATAACCAGGGGAACATATAAACAAAAGAGATGAGCTAAAAATCCTAATAATAGAATAAACATGGAGAACAAGCATAACACATGCGTCATAAGGGATAACATGATAACATAAAAGGAATGGCTCATAAATAAAAATATATAGGCATAAAATATAGAACATAGAATCATATTATCATCAAAATAAAGTAATTTTTCACGATATAACATTACATAAACATGATTCAATGCTAAATTTCAATACTATATCACATGGTGGATAGATTCCCATAATAGATTAGGTTAACTCTCTAATCTCATACATAACATCTCATGAGACTTAACATTAAAAATTAATTAGATCACTATCTATGAATACCCATAATATCATGTACATTCATATGTGTGACGCATAAATAATCAAAAATAAGGAATAAACATAAGGGTTACCCATGGAAAGAAATGGGTTTTGTAATCAAGTCATAAGGCATAACCAAAGGGAATTGCATAATGGTATACATTAAAGAAGGTTTTTAATCATTATTGGACATTAATAAAGGAAAAACAATAATATATCATGAATAATTATGTGCAAATATTTTGAAAACATGAAAAGGTTTGGTTTTATAGATTTATAAATGTGCCACTTGAGCGTTGTTTTGGGAAAATGATTAAAGAGTCTTTAAAGAGTATAAAGGCATAATTATTTATAAAAAAACATTAATTAACTAAAATATTATTTCATGATAAAATTAGTGATTTTATAAAATATAGTTGGTTTAAAAAATTATATGGAGTGTACTTGAATATGGATAAGAAACATAGAAGTTCCCTTTAATCAGTTTTTCTTATTGAGAGGAATTGTGAAGGGGACCTTTTAAAATAAGTATCTCCCCATAAAATAACTATTAATTCATCTGGATATATATTTTTTGAACATATATACATAATATCTAATAATTATATAATAATAATTAATAAATAACTTGATTCAAAAATAGATAAATCATTACCTAAATGAAATATGGAGGTTCGGAGAGATCCCTTACCTTATGTCTGAATGTGTTCTTCACTTTCACTTAATGTCCTGGATAATATAACTATATTCATTAATAATTTAATTAAAAACCTATTCCACATAAATTTTATTTATTATAATTTTATTAATTTCATTTATGTCCATTTTTATGAGTTATAAATTTCAATTTCATCATTCTAGGAGTGTTCATTTCATGGTGTCATGGTCGAATCATTTGTAGATAATTATAGATGTTCTTTTAAAATGGTAATAAAACTACAAAAGTATAAATAAATTGTATTCATCACATTATATAAATTTTAATGGTCCCAAATATCTTTTTTTTCAAATCTATGGATGATTCTTTGAGTAAAACATTAACATTATTTAATTCATTCATTTTGGCGGTTTTACCGGCAATCACGAACTATTTTTATTTTATATAATATTATGGGCATATATAAATTCCAAACTGTGATAAAAATATATAGTATACATATTTAGTTAATTTTAAACAATAATATTTTAATTTAAACCAATCATGAAAAAGGAAATGGGAAATTAAAAATCTATCCTTCGCGAAGGCGGTGAACTGACATATAACAGACGATGTTTACGTTTTTAGAAGAAAAAAAACTAAGATGATATTTTATGATTTATATTACATTAACACAATAAAATTACAGTATATATATGATAATATAGTTATAATTCCAATTTTTTATTGGGTGAGGATAAGTTAGATGAAAGAAATAATTTAAAAGAAGATGATGGAGGTTTTTACCGCTTGAATTTTGTCACTTTGAGGACCTCCTTAAGCCACTTGTAATTGGTCTTTCAGTGAGACCAGAAACACTAAAAAGTATAGAATAGTATTGTTAGGTGAATTTGATAGAATATTGGTAATCCCAAAGGCTTATAATTGGTGATAATAAGGGGTTGTGAGTTCTGGAATTTTTAAGGGGAGGAGAGGGATGTTTTTTATTATTGTATTCATTTATTTATTATTATGGCTCAAGACTATCAATTGTATTTATTATAGGGACTATATACAGAAAATTATTCACATATGTTTGAGGTAATGGGTTCTTACATTATCCATGACTCATAAATTCATGTATTTGTCTTAAACTGTTAAATACCGTAAATTACCATATTTCACTATTCGCCAAAAATTAAACTATTTTAGAAAAATACCAAAAAATCACCATAACCATTTTTTTATGTTTAGATTTAAAAATGGAATCCATTTTATGAAAAAAAATCCAAATATGAGAAATTTAATTTTTAAATAAAATGAGCATTTATTTAAAAAATAAAAAATTTAATATTATAGTCAACTTTATAACCCTTGGAAAAATTATTTATGGTATTATAAAATTATATTATGATTATAATAAAATATAAAATTAATTTATAAATTTGTTTTATATAAATAAAATTTATTTTAAATCATTATATTTATTATAAAATTGTGATTAAAACATTTGTGTTTTATAAAAATCCTAACACTTAAATTATTATTTTTAAAATAATTATTTTATCATACCATGGTTTTAATATATTATATTTTCATTTTATAAGATGTATAAATATTATTTTACATTTCCATAGGAGTGGTTACTATTCTAATGGTTACATTACTATTCCTAATAGTCATATTACAATTCCAACGGTTAGGTTACTATTCTAACAGTCAAATTACTATTCCAATTGTTAGATTTATAATAGTCATATAGGTTTACTACTTCTTATAAATACCTATTATTCCATTCATTATTCATAAACTTCTGTTTTCTCTCAAGTTTATATATACTTTCATCTTCAAAATTAATATTTTATTATTATCCTTATGTTTTATTTCTACAGCCTTTTTGGGAGTTTGATCATTTTGGTGGATCGAGCATATCCAAATTATCCTATTTTTATTCTATTATTTTCTATTTATTGTCCCACTATAATATTTGGAATTATTATAGGTTTATTTTCTAACTAATGTATCATTTTTCATTTATGATAATAATTTTTTTTTGGTTTATCTATGTGATTTTTGTTCTTTATACTACATGACATAATTATGAGAAGGGAAATTCCATTGATAAAATTTTAGTTCATGAAAAAACTTTGTTATCAATATTGGATGGTCCAGATGATATTTTTAGCAGCATCATCTATGTATCTTCTTAAACATATTGACATAAATAAAATATTTCTATTTCATTGACATATAATAACAACCATTGAATTAATACAACTCATACACAAAGTGGTATCTTCAATATCACCCTTTATATTTTTTAGAAATATGTTCAATGTTCTTTCCAAATGAATATGTTAATGTGTGAATTATTTTATCTCCATTTCTTCTCTACCTTTTTATCCCCTATAATTATTCTAAACTTTTATTTCACTTACTCTCCCATTTATTTACCAGAAATAAAAAAAATCATGGGAAAGGTTATCAAGTCATACTTATGTAATGTCTCATCCATAATTTCACTCTAAGTCTACGTGATCCATGCTCAGTGTAGAAAACAAGAGGATTTGAGTTAGATAATAAATATGTCATTTACCAACTGATCGTGATAAATCATAGAATGGGAACTCATAAAGTTTTCTTTAGGGATTTTTCAATTTTATTCCAAGATGAATATACTTAATAATATACGAATAATTTTTAAGATATATCAATATGAAACTCCCATACTCACTTCAAAAAATAGATTAAAAATATTCAAGTAAAAAAATTAGGATAAGTGCCCTTGTAACACTTCCATACTATAATTTTTCTTATTTAATTTATTAATTAAATTATTCCCCCTTTGTGTTAAGTTTGTTATTTTTTAAACCAATAATGAGATATTAAAAAAACATACCTTTACCCATGGAAATATATTTAAGATAATTCTTTAATAATTATATTTTCATGATATAATGATTCTATAATCTTCTTCAATATTATCTAATTTTTGCTACCTCAATGATACCTTCCTTACAATATTAATAATAATGAAGCTCTTCAAAAGATATTCTTTAGAAATTCATGTAGAGAATTCATTATAATGGATCTTTTCTTATATGGATGTCTGGGTTGTTTACAATTTACAAATATTCATCAAGGATGTCTTTATTAAATGTCTTACTTTAGAGTTTTGAAGGTAATATCAAATCAATATGGTAACTTCTTTCACTTTTATTTCAATCATTGACATAAACCACTTAAATTTAATCATGAATTATCCTCTTCTAAGTATTTTAGTAAACCAACTTAGGAAACATTCTAGGATGATAAACTTCTTTAAAAAATGATTTTTGGGGTTAAAATATATTTCCATTATCTTGGGTTCTCCCCTTGAGATTGTGCTTCACCTCCAATTACTTTTTTTGATAGAGAGGGTGAAAAATATAAAGGATAATGAAATAATGTGGAACTTATTTCTTCACAAAGTAAATAGTAAGGTTGGGATAGTTTTTTGAACCAATTTTCTCCATTTCTTCCACTCTTCATGATTTTACTTCTAAACTTAAATTATTATTGAGGCTACATGGATTTTATCACTTCTCTAATTTCATTATGCATGAACATTACCATTTTAAGAGATTTAAAAAAATGTGTATCACCTAGTGGAATATTCATCTTCTATCCATATTACTAAAATATTGCTAGTAAATGAGTTAGCGATTTTTTATCGTCAACGTGGGTTCTTATGAGTATCATCCTTATTATGAGTTCTTTTGGATTCACTTTTCTTTAACTTCTTATATTTGGAATACATGTTCTTCTCATCTTTCTTACTTGAAATATTCTTGGGATAATTTTCATTCACAATATTCTTTTTCTCTCTTCCCAAGGTTAATTCTTCTTTATTAGTCAAATACTATTATGTTATTTTTTATCTAATTTGGATACATGTTATGATCATCGTGAACCATTATTGTGATCACCATCTTTTCCAAAGGTATTTTCAAACTTTCCAAAATGATTGGAAGTTTTTATATTTTTATTACACTGTATATGTTTCTTATTAATCTCTAACTTTATCCCCCTTGATATGGGTTTCCTTTATTTATTTTCATTTAAGAATTGTACCAATAATCTAATGAACAATTCCAAAATAAATTTCATCACCAATATTGAAAAAAACCATGATCTTCTTATATCATTTGTATGATGTTTTGGGTCTTCTTCATAATTTTTTGTGCTCTTTTTGGGTAATTATATTCTATAATTTTTTTCATATACACCCTAGTCATGGTGGTAGGCTTCTCATCACCTTTCTTAATCCATACCTGTATATATATTTTTTACAACCGTTAATATTTATGATAAAAAATTTAGAAACATTATTAAAAGATGGTTTGGACGGTACCACTTTCTTTACAACTTCTTGAGATAGATCATTAAAGAAAGTTGTGATCTTCTTATCACATATCAGATGTATTTTAACCTTATAATACTCTAATGAGTATTGAGTGGTAGAAAAACCTATCTCTATATTTTTTAAATAATCAATATTTTTCTTTTAAATATTAGTCAACTTATATTCCTTTTCTATACATCTCTTATTGGTCATGTTTTTATGATCATCAATAAAAATCACATTTTCTTCACAAACCTTATTCATTCTTTCAAACTCCCCTTCAAGCAACTTAAATATGTTTTGTATCAATGTGTAAATTTCCTTGATCTTCTTTAATGTAACTTCTAGTTTTAAATCATTGATATCAATGTTTTTTTCTAATTTTTCTTCAAGTTCATGGATCTATTTTTCTAGAGCCTTCTTGACTCCCTATTTATCTTCAACATCATTAATCCATTTGTATTCAAAGGCTAAAACCTGTATGGATATATTTATGCATTATAGAACCTTTTCTTGAAAACAATTCTCCATATTACTAGCTTATTCTTTTAACTAGTGTATTTCTTCCTACGTATATACAAATAATCCAAAAAAGGAGACTATTTTTATAGGAACACAATAAAGAATATATATTAATATATCAATTGATATATATTGACAAGTTTTATATTTACTATCACCCCTTATGCAAGGATCATAATCTTGAGGAAAATTTGTAATTGAATTTTAACAGACCTCATGATCTCATAAAATTATTGATTCACTCAAGGTATTAATGTTTTCCTTCTCCTTGGTGGAAACTTGAACCTCCTAATCTTTACTTTCCAAGCCTAAAATTTATTCATTATTAGAAAGTCATGTAGAATCTACTACTTCTACTTATTTAGATAAGAGGGATAAATTTGTTGTCTTTATTTTCTATTTATTTCTATATTTAATTATGGTATTGGTAGAAATATACTTCTCCTCGTAGATAACTAAATCTTGACCAAAACACCACTTCATAGTTATTATAAGAAATAATCATGCATCTTAAAAACAAAATAACTTTAATATAGAGAATACAATAGAGGTGTAACCTTAACTCTAATACCACTTGAGTAGACCAATTCAATATATGCACAACAAAGAGATGGTGTGAATTGGTACTAGGAACTTTCAACCATTTATAAATTTTTATCCCTTTATAGCTTAGACCTATTAGGATCTTGATTCTTTTATTCCATGTTCATTATCACATGAAAGTATATAAAATAAATTAAAGTTGTCATGATATATTTTTACAAGGTTCACTACCCTATGATAACAGAAATTTCTTGTTGTGTATGGTGATTATTAGTACACGTATTATCTATTATAGTGTGATACCAGTTACAGTGGTGTGGCTACAAAATAATCCTTATCCAAGTTTGAGTCCCTATACTTTAGAGTGGGGAATGAAGAAATTATTCTTCCCAAAATATTAGATTACATGGTTTAACTTTCATATCCTCAATGGTTCTTTATACTACCTATGAATACATTATTCACCTTCTTTTTCATGTTAGTTTGTAACACCAATAAATTCATCCACCCATTGAGACTTTTAATGGACTTAATATTATATATTCTCTCTTTCAGTAACTTCTTATTTATTTGTTAGTTACACAGAATTAGGCCTAAAGTTATTTCTATTCTCTACAGTAATAAAATAAAATATTAACTTCATAATTATTATGACTTCAGTCATGATAATTTAAATATGTTTTAGACTGATAATCTTGTAATTCTTCTTCGACCAAAATGATTATCATCATATTTCAATTTGGTAACTAACTCTTCTTATTGTACATCATGTACCTATTTGTCTGGTGCTACTACTATTTTTGATAACTTCTTCTCAGTCTGGTACCTTTATGTATGATACCTTTTTTTTTAAATATTTCTATAGTCACAAACTTTCTTCATGATTATCAAAAAAATTAAAGACCATCTTGGCATCGTCACAATTACTTCTTCTTCTTTTGGTCTTTGACAAACACTGTGAGATATTAAATTGAAGTGTAACACTATCAATCTATTTGATACATGATATCAACAATGATAATTATATAAATTCTATATACTTTTTTTGTAGAAAATATTTGAGTAAATGAGTCACAATATTCTTTCAATATTATTTTATGACCATGCACTACTCAATGCACCTTCACTTGTAGTTGTTATATCATGTGCATGAAAACCCTGAATATTTCAAGAACATATCAATTTAAAATGATTATTTTTTTATGTTCCCACTCATTTTAGTTATTTTGAATAATATTTATTTCAATTTGTTTCATGATATTACATGTGAATGAGATCATGCATGTGTTCTCCTTCACGATCGTGAAATCGTGTAAAATCGTCTATGTTCATATGGTTTTCTTCATGTTAAACAGGTATATAAAAACAAGTTTATATAGGATATACTATACTACTCTAACCCCTTAATGAATCAATATGACTCATGGATACACATTAATCTTATCTTCCTCTTCATGTATACAAGAACAGGTATGTAGAAATTCTTCTTCTTCATGAAATTCCAAACAGTTGTGTGAACCTATTCTTCGCACAACAAATGAAATTAAGTTCATGGTTGATCTTATCCTTCACATAGATAAGCAGTGATCATATAATTACATCCACATATCCAAATTTATTTGTGAACCTTGGTATGGTTTCTTGGAATCAGTCACAGTTCCTTCACATAACACAGTGGGTGTATACTACCCAAGATGTAACATCCCTAGATTTTATGAAATATCCTCTTTCAAAATAATTTAAATTTATTGAAATCTTACATTAAATGAAATTCATATTTTATATCTCATTATACACAACACTAATATTGTATTTCATTACACATAACATCAATTTTCATTGATAACTTGTGTTACACACAAAGTCCAGTCTTACAGGACAACAGTATACTTTTAATATTATTATTTAATATATCATGTAGCTCTTAGAATGGTGTGAATTAATAATATTAACTAAATCATGAAAATATTATTTAAAATTTATATATAATTAATTCTTTGGTGACCAATTAATTGTAAATGAAAATAAAAATCAATTGAATATAAAGGATGTGTTTTTATAAACAACTATTTTTATGCACACAAAGGCATTATATATTAATAAATTAAATTAATCAATATTATTGAATGATATAAATGAAATTTATATTATATATATTCAATAAAAAAATTAATTCATCTAATAAGATTTATAGGCATAAAATAAGAACAAATCCAATTTTAAGCATAAAAATGTTGTATTTTTCTAATAAGTAGTTATGTAGCCTTTTAATAGTAGGCATTTTTCTAAAATAAATTGGAAACATTTATAAATTCTATTTAAAAAAACTAAATTATTATTTTTAATAAAACTTTAAAATTATCTGAGGTTGAATTTTGGATTTTTTTGAGAAGTTTTATTTTTTATGAATAGTGAAAAATAGTAATTCTTAAATGAAATAATTTTCATCTAAATAATTTATAATGATAAATTATATTATTAATTAGTTTTAAAGTCACAATAGTTAAATTATACTTCTATTAATCCAATTTATTTCATTTGAATCAATTTTATATTTAAATTGGATATAAAAACTTTGTGAACTTTTTCACATTTTCACTTTAAAAACCTACTTTCTCATCTCGTCTATGGGATTAAATTCAAATTAAATTATTCACCTTATTTGAATTGAATTTGAAAAAATGATTCCATATTTATAATCAGAATAATTTATATTATCTAATAAGGGAAAATTAATTTTTGACTACAGTGATTAGTTAAAACAACTAAAAATAATTATACCAATTATGGTAAAACGAGTTTACTTAGTGGTTAAAAATAGAATATAAGGTATAAAAATGACCCAACAATTTTCAAACACCCATTTTATAGACACATTTATACCTTTATGACATTAGGGTATAAATTTATGAGTATTGGGGAAGCTATTCAATAAAAGTGACCCATATAATAAGTTAAATAAAGAAAAGGACAAAAACTTACATTTCTACCTTTTAATTTCTATAATGCTTTGGGGATAGGAAAATACTAAATAGGTTCGGTTATAAATATTATTTTTTATTATGAATGCCTTATTTTATCATAATTATTTATATTTAATTTTTAGATATGATATAATTACATTAAATTCTTAAGAAACACCAAAAAATGGATTATTTAATTAATAATTAAATACAATAAATGATACAAAAACTATTAAAAGATAAGTAAATGAAATGAATTTTTATGTTAATATATTTTTTTAGATTAATATATCATGATTCACATCTATAAAATTAATATATTTTAATTATATTACTACCCATAATTTTTTTAATTCAAATTAATTAATCAATGTCAAAATTAAAATTAATGTTATTTTGTAATAAATTATATTTTTTTAAATGAATTAAAATTATTAAAAATACTATCTTATATAAATTGGTTTTAGAAATGTTAATAAGTATAAAATATACTATATTCATCGACCAATTGATATTTTTTAATGAACATATTGACCCCTAAAATGTAAAAACATTATTGGCATGGTCACTATTAAAATAGTGTTTTTACGCGTTATATGCACTTTTCTTAAATTTAATTTACAAAACACATGGGATTTTTATTTTATAATTTTGATTTAATGTGTAAAATTAGTGGTTATAAACTGTCTAATAATTCTCACTTCAATTTATTCTTAGTGGATGAATTAAATAGGTAAGACAACTAGTTAACTTAATGAAAAACTAAAATGAAAAATAAAATAAGGAAACTTACGAGTTAAGGAACAAGATGTTTAAAAAATGAATTTTTTTGGAGTTGTTTATTGACCGAATAATACCCAACCTCTATTATTATTCAATTTTTTAGGTACATTAGTAAAGGGAGACCTCCCAATAGTAAATACAATTGAGTGTTTATAATAATTCTACTCCCCCTCAACTATATAAAGGCACTCACTCTACCCACTACTTCAAACCTATAAAATATTTCCTCATTAAAACCCTACCCAGATCACCTAAAAAATCCCTAACCTCATCTTATAATCCTTATTTTTTTCATAAATCAAAACTTTAATGGTTTTAGTTAAAATCAAAGGAGTATACTAGAAAAACAGGTAATGTTCTTCTAAAAGCGTTTTTATTTTATTTCCTTCTCCACCTCCCTAAATTATTTTTATATAACTATTATTTAATAACCTCAATATCCTAAATATACTGATATTTTTTATGTTAATTTTACAACCTATATCCACACAAAATTCCATCAAATGGGTTATAAAATCATCACTCGTGTGTATAACGGACTGCCGCCTCGCAAAACAATGTCGTTCATTTATCCATTACCACCACTCATGATGAGGAATAATGACGTACATACTATTTATATATTATAGTTACAATATTTATAACATAATACTAACTATGTATTCTTTATATAGTATAAACCCTTTTATATTCCATTCTGTAAGGGATGCGATAACATCACTCGTGTGTACAGCGGACTACCGCTTTGGTAAGTGATGTGAAGATTTTTTCACTAACGTGTTACATGGAAGGTAATATGGGTAACTATAATGAGTATAAATTATATAAATCACATAATATTATTTTTATTTAATAATTATATTTCTTTAATAATAATATAAAATTTTCTTCTTAACTTTTTCACACACCAAAAAAGCGATAACATCATTCGCAGACGTGTGGACTACCACGTCCTCGAAGCGATGTGATCCATTTTACATAAATAATTATATATATAAGTATATATAATTAAATTTATTTGTATTTTTGGGATAATTATAATTTTTTAAATATAAAATATTACTTACCTTATTTCAATAATTATTATTGAAGAATGGAAATGATACTCATGCATATGTACAGCCAACCATCTCTATGATCGTAACGTAAGTTCATTTTTTATAACCATGTTTCATGATTGGTTTTAAAAGTAAAATTTATGTATAAATATGATAATTATTTCATTGTTATTATTTTATATATTTTTAAATAATTACCTCATGACCGTAGTCAACATACCAAATTCATTTTTCACACAAAAGCTGAATATGGTCAAAACATCTGACTTAAACTTAATCGATTAAGAAATTGTATATAACTTTATTATAAGTAAAATAAAATCAATAATAAAATTGGAAAAGTTTATCAAAAAATTGAATAATTAACATAAGTTTATTATGCAAGAATATAAATAACAAGTGTGATGAATCGGATTCAAGGTAATAATTTTTCTCATCACACTTTTATTTCTGTGAGATAAATTCTATATTAACCATTTATCTGTGTTGTGTGCTATCTAAAATGCCCATTAATGTATTTTATTATTCTTCTAATTAAATTTATTGGGATTTAAATACCCATTTAATGATCTCAATTTCACGGGTTTTATAGTTTTAAATTTACCAAAGTGGTAATGGATTTTTGTCACATTTGTTATGTTATACTCATATCTTCTTTTATAAGGTGTATATAATGCCCCATTGACATATTATATAATCAGTTTAATTATTTTAATGATATTATAAGTTTCATTTAATTTAATCCTTTCATGGGTCATATGATTCAATGTACCAAAGTGGTAAGAGTTTGATATTACAATCTCATCGATTATCGGGATTATTTGTGATTAAGTCTCCAATGTTGTTTTTTCAGCCCGAGGCATTGATGTTTTCCTACTTTAATTTGAGCTGCATAATTTTTAAATTTGAATCCTTGGTGTTTCTTGAAAGTGTTTGGTGGGTGATTTTGTTTGAATTTTTTATTTGGTGTTTGGAATTTTGTGAGGTTCCCCACTCAGCCATAAAAGTGATTCATTGAAAATACAAAAATATAGAATTTTAGAGAAGTATCCAATGTTATAATATTATGATATAACTCTAAATATTTATTCTATGTTTTATTTAACTTTGTTTATTTCACGAGAATACATATTTTTCCTTCATTTTTACCTCTTTATCTACTCAATATTTTAAAATAACGTTTTTATGAAAAAATCATTTTTTAATCAAACTCTTTTTCTTCCAAAACCATGTTTTCTAGAAATGTTTTAAAAATTGTTTTAAAAGGTGTTTTTAAAATATAAAAGTATATTTTCCTCAAAAAATGTTTTAAATTATTTTTAAAAATCTTACTTTATAATCTTTCAAGGTTATTTTCAAATAAAATTATTTTTAAAATGTTTAATGTTTTAAAAAAATTAAAATGAAAATGATATTTTCCTAAAGAATTATTTTAATGATATTATAATTTTATTTCCATTAATCAATGTAAATAACCCTTGATATTAATTTTCCTCCACTGGGGATATTATGTATTGATACCATCCTCATTCTTTTCTGGATGGATTAATATTATTTCAATGAGGTTGTTATTGAACATGTTTCCTTTCCATGGGTTAATCCTATTTCAATGATATTGTTATGAAACTCATTTAGTTTTCATAGGTTAACCCTATTTCAAAGAGATTATTTTAGAACTTGTTTATTTTCAATGGTTTAATCAAGTAATGAAGGGGTTAATGGTTTTTATCATGAGTTGATAATGAAATTAAAGCTTTTATATGTTATGATTAAGTAATAGTACTTGTACATTTTAAGGGTGGTAACATTATAAACCAATGATGGGTGGTTCCATGATAAAAAAATAGTTGGTGGTTATGTGATAAACCAAGGATGGGTGGTTCTGTTATATCCCTCCAATTCGTTGGGTATGGAAGATGACCGTATGGTTATTCCATTTGTAAGAGTGATTATAATAGTGAAGTTAAAATGATGTCCCAAGTTTCGTACATGTTTAATTTATGATTTCTATGGGATTATAATGCTTCTCATGATGTATATTTATATCACGTTATTTCCCCTCATAATATGTCTTCTGGTTAGGAATCACTCTTTCTGAATAGTTTCTAATGGGTTTGTTTGTGGAACCAAGAACACCCAATGGTTCTATATCCAAAGGAACCTACTTTCCAAAGGCAGTGCTCATTAGGTATTTTGAACAACTGTGATTAAGAACTCACATTGGTCTAGAGGATGGGAGGTCAGGCTCATCACACCCTTTTGGGGGGAATTATTTCCTACTTCGGGACTCTCTTATAGATTTAAGATATGTTCATGAATCCTTTATTAATTCACAAGTATGATGTGGGTTATCCTAGAGTGAAAAATCAATTATTAAAATGTATATATCATATAACCGTCTATATGTATCTGAGGTTTCTCATCAATGGTGATATCTATATGAATCTGAAGTTCCCCAATGATTGTATCCTCTCATATACTGTTTATAGATTCTTTGTTCATGATGATGCTGGTTTTCTAGCCACATAGTAGTGCACTCTAGAGTGTATCATCATCCAGGGGAATGAGAATTATTTTGGTGTTTGGGATCTAACCCATATGATAAGCTTCCTATGTATCCTTGTTAAAGGAATTAGAACCCACATAGTTTAGTGCCACTTAATGGAACACATCATACATTTTAAGATCATGTGATAAGGACTCAACTGTATAATTTAATTTCATGTTGTGAGGATGTCTAGGAAGAAGGTCCCCAGTCAAGGTTTAGTGTGGGACTTACGCCAAATCTTCCCAAGGAACCTAGAAGGGATATGAATTTCTAATTTGAATTAGACCCTATCAAGAATATGACCTTGAGAGAATAGGTTCAATTTGGGGTTTTGGATTTGTACCCCAAGGAGGATTTCTATGTATCCTATTTGTATGGGAATCAAGGTCCATATAGTTCAGTTAGTCTCATAGGGAAGTACAACCCTTTGAGATGATTAAGTTGGGGATTCCTCTTGAAGAGGGTGCCATGATAAAGGGACCTAAGAGATGTCCAAACTCATGATTCTAAACTCATGATGGTTTAGGTGTTTACTTCAGGGATTACTCTTAAGGAGGATACCCAGATTAATGGGATTATGATTGGGTCTTACTCCTAAGGAGGATTCATATTGAGGTTGGGCCTTAGGTGGGCTTCCTACACATCCTGGTTAGCAGGATTTGGAGTTATTTGTAGTTCAATGCTACATATGGATTGTGTGTATTTCATGATCACTGTTAACCTCTAAACCCACATGATTCATGATTGGTGTGGGAATAAATAGGAAGATAAAGATCTAGAAAACATCAAATTGCTTTTGTCTGTAGGTGGACAAGGCGACAAATCCCAAAGGGAGAGGGATAAGGCATTGAGTGTTACCATTTACTCTAACCTTTCTCTTCCAAATATAAGATGAGGGGGTGATGGTAGAAGAGGCTAGGGTTACAACACTTCCCTCTATTCACTTTACCCTAAGGAAGGAATGAAGGTGAAGGATGCTAAGGTAGAGAGGAGCAAGACTGCAACCTCCAACATAAAAGGCTAGGGGATTACTCTAGGAGGTATTCCCTAAAATCGGTTCCAAAATGGGATGAGGATATAATTACAAGTTTAATGTAAAATAAATAATAATCCTTAGCCTCTCCACTGAAAAATAGAGGCTCTGAGTTTTAGAGACTATAAGGGAAGGACATGGTCTTAACCCTTATATCTGGGATAGGGAACTCCCTAACACTATCCCTGGGATAGGGGTTATCATGACCGTAGATATACAAATCCATATATTCCCCAAGTATCCTAACCATATGGTTGGACCGGTGTGGGAAACCTCTAACCATAGAAATAAAAATCCAAATAGGTGACACTCAGGTATTCCCTTTCCCATTTCTTTGTAAGTCAGAAGGCCTTAGTGTAGGTTTTGAGTTGATCCCTCTCAAACAAGGGATCCAAAGGAGGAGTGGGAATATCATGGATGGATTTGAAGAATTACTATGGAATGTCTCACATAGGTTTGAGGGTAGGGAGAACCAAGGAGGATCTCACAAGGTGTGATCACGTAGGTAGGTCTGGATGAACTGATGTCGCCTTGGGCGACAGACAACCTAGACGACTACACCTGGGAGAAACTCTTCTCAAGCCATCAAGGGTATCCACATGTGTTCCCATAAGTTACTTGTGTAGGTCCCTAATTATAAATTGGTATCTCAATATAGTCTTATTTTATCAGGGGTTGGGAGAGTTCCTCACATTGGTGTTGTTTATTTTAAACCATGTGAGGACTTTGGATTCACTATCCCCCTTTAATTCCCTCTTCTTTTGGTGTTATAAATCTACCTAGAAGGTTATGAAGGGCTTGAGCAAAGAAATAGGGAATTAAGATCTTTGGGAGGCCTTATAGAAATTTCATCTATCCAAATTAACACCTCAGGGTCCTATTTATAGGAAAATATAGGACCTTGGGTGAAGGTATCATCACATGTAGGTATCCCACGCAGGTTAGTTCTGTGCAGGTAAGTTTCATGCTGACGATTCTTGGGGGACTTTGGAGAACGGCCTTTGGGGACTTTTAAATCCTTGACCCTCTACAATTATTTCCTTATATTCTCTATAAGGTATTTTCCTTTTTCACATTTTCATCCATGTGACAAAATGGAGTTTCAAAAAATCCCCCCTTAGTATTGGATCTGATCAAAAAGAATAGGGTCAAATTCTGAGGTCAAAGGGATGAAAAGGGTGGATGGTTCTCAAATGTATTCCACAGTAGTAGTTCTCTAAAGTCTTCCACATTAGTGGTTCACTCAAGTATTCTACATAGGTGGATAACAGTGTGTTCCATGCAGGGAGGCATCCTCATCTTTAAATATCATCCTAATTTCAGTGAACATCTCTCGCGACTCTGAATTTTCTAGTTTCTCCACACTAGTCTCCTATACAGACCTTTCGTTGAAGCTCATTTTCTGAATATATCATTCGTGTAGACATAGTATGTAATTATTTTCATGATTCATTATCTTGGGTAAGTGACTTTCACAGTGATCATGAACAATGTCCCTGCATGATTAATTTGTGTGAGGCATTTGCATAAGTCATATGTGCGAGGTGCCTAAGTGAGTTACTTGCATGAATTCATTCCTTTTCCAAATTCCTTAATTTTTTTCAATCATTCTTATGAAATGAAGTTTTCCTAAAACAAAATTGATACTTATTTATAGGTTAAATGTCTTCTAGGAGTATTTCGATTTCTGATGAATAGGCTAGTAAACACATTGAGAAGATGATGAAAGTCATAGGGCATGATTTTTATGATGTTTGTGATACTACACATCCTAATCTGAAGGGATCCTTGAAACATATCACCATGACTTTTCAAAAAGTTCATATCTACCACTTTATAGACATTTCCATATGTGGGAGTTCCTTATGCCAGCCCCAAATAGCTACATCCCACTCTCTTGGTTTCAAGATCATAAGAATTTCAGAACAGCCAACATTTCCGGTATGGGTGCTTATATCAATGTCGAGACATAATCTACTGCTTGTTTTATGCATCATAGCCTATGTACTCTGGATCTGAAACCACACATGGTTGAATTAAAGCTGCATTGTTATTCATCCATTTTTCAGGATTCACAGACAGAACAGTCGAAGGGTTGAAGGAAATATTGGGAATTCCTCCCAGGAGGGGTGTTAAGCCTATAAGGATGTGGGAATACTAAGTGCGCCAAACCTATATAGAATTAAAAAATTAACTGAAATACATTGGAATTTATAAGGCAATGTTGGTAGGTAAGACTTATGTGTATAGGAATGTTGAGTTTATTCCAGAGCTACTAAGACAGTCGATCCCACAGATGATTATTTTCCATCTGATGCATGGAGAAGTCAGCATCAATTTGTGGGATGTTAAAAAGATCTTCACAGCTCCAGTCCTTGGAGATATGTATGAATAATTCATCCCTCCAATGGAGACATGGGATGCTATCGATAGGATGCTAGCTTTATCATGTGAAATGTTGAAAATAGATCACAATATCAAAAAGGAAGACCCTCACCTAAGGGTGGGATATTCAATTGGAGGTTTGGATGAGTACTTTCCTAAAGGGAAAGGGTAAGGTCCCACTTGCAAGCATCTAACAATCTATCCTAAGGTGGTAGTGAGAAGCACACCTAGAACCTTCTGTCTGGCTTTGGAGAAGGGGGAGTACGACATGTGGGGATATGAAATCATGCCCAACGTTCCAATTAAGACACATCTTTCTGGTTTTCTGTCCATGTGGATCAGTGTCTATTTTCTACCTTTGCATGATTCTAATGGCATCATAATTCTAGGAACATTCATTGTAGCATCCAAGCTGGATGAGGGAAATTTTGTGGGGTTGTCCATCCCTGTACTTGAAAAAAATCCACAAATGCTTGTTGCATGTCCATTTAGGGAAGTATATTTCATAATCACAGCACCATTCGATGTTTTTTGGGGATAGATCACATCCCACATCATAAATTACATTCTAAAAAGTGGGATCAAGGTTCTTGGGAGAAATTGTTGACTATATATCCAATTCGTATACAACATTTCGCCGCTATCTATGAAACCCAATGAAATCCAAAAAAAATCAGAGCTTATTTAATGAGTTAAACTTATTTTCCTATGTTAATTATCACACAGGGAGATTTAAAAAAAATAGGAAGGATATAATTGATCTAAGGTCATACATGATGGCCTTTAGGGGCGTTGTGCTGGGGATTAGGATTGATGGTGGAATCATATATGGGTCCTTTTCTCCATAGAGGTTTTCACACCAATTTAAATGTCTGCAACAAATAACTATATCTCCTCCAATGCATGTCATATTAGAAAATCATCCAATGGTAGCTCGATAGCTATGGATTCTCACAACCATAGAGTTTATGAATATGATGGTCAACTTCCCCCAGTAAATGAAACCAGTGGGTTAACTTCCTATTATGTTGATGCCTAGATTGCATCATACCCCAAAGGGATGCTATCAAAAGTTGTTCCTAATTTTTGGAAGAGGAAGTAGAGTATGAAGGAATCCTCTCTTTTAAAAGGTTATACATCACTTTCAAAGCCTGCTTTTTCCACATTAGATAATGAGGATGAAGATCCCCCAAGTGCATCCAAATAACCTCGTGCAAGGTATAATCCACTTGCTAGAATAAAAAGTTCCACACCAAATGATGTCATAACAAGAAGGTCTATTATTCATTTCCAAGAGGAGTCTCAAGTTTCATTATATTGTCCCTCATCAATGATAGAAATGGTTAGGAAACATGTGAAATACAAAGTTACTGGCTCATCTTCACAAAGGATTGGGATGTATTCATAATTTTTATAACCATAGGCTACCCAATTTTGGTAAGAAATGTCCTATGATGATGAAATAATATGGTTTCTTCTTATTTCTAGACTACAAATTTCAAGGATAGGAGATGCCCGAGCTCCATCCAATATTTACTTTGAGGAAAATCCTGTTGAGGTGAGGATTATTATTCGATAGTTAAGAGTATCATCTATGAAACTGAAGACTAAATTCCTACCATGAGATGGGTAGATGATATGATGAAATGGGGTACTGCTGAAGGGGTTGACCACCTGTCTTCTAATGAATGGTGTGACTTTTTCAATCCTAAGGAGATAAGTTATCCTTTTATCATCTTTTCGTGTGTTCCTCTTTTATTTTATCTGGAAAAAATGTTCTTGCTGAGGGGAAGGTCATTTCGATTTTCAGCGGACTAAGGGGAAAACAATTGTGGTTTCTTCACCATGGTATAGCCTAGGTGGTACTCTAATCGAGGTTATTGGATCACCCCCTGAATCAGGAGATGTATCTCTAGGATCATAGGCCATGGAGAATGCTATGGATGGATAATTATCATTACCACTCATCATACCTATCTTTGAGGACATTGATGTTAGATCACCTCCATCAAAAAAGTCGAATAAGAATGAATTTTAAAGGGTGAAAACTTGGGCTGAATCCCTTTACAGTAGCATTAAGTCATCCTACCTTAATTAATATCTGATTTATCTGAAACAAGTGTTTAAACTTCCTTGTATTGTAGTAAGTTTTTCATTTTATTCTCTCAAGGGGGTTACAGATGAACCTCCAAATACTGATGAGGGTGCTATGGACCAAGCATGAATCCCTACTGGTGAGTCATCTCCCTAAGATAAAGAGGTGTTGAGGGAAAATTATTAATAATTTTCTCCTAACACTACTCCTGACATAGCTGTAGAGAGGGAGGAGGAATCTATTAATATTAGAGATGTTTCATAAGATGTCATATTCCAATGACTGACTTCCATTTCTATAATATTTCAGGTTCATCTCATGAACCATAGGAACCTACAATGACTAATGTTGACCCCGAAGCTATCACCAAGGAAGTTGTTTGGGGTCTCAAGTCTTCAAAGGATGGTCATGTACCATTTCATAAGCCTAATATTCCAAGAATCTCCACATGTGATATTACCATGGGGCTTGGAATGTCAATATATTCCATAAAAATCTTATCATGACATTTGATGAAATAATGGAACATATTATAACTCCCACTACTTTATAATAACTTGAAGTACTTAATAGGTAATTGAATGGATGTGAGTCTTTATCTTTTATGCAGCCAATATTTTTTCCTAATGATCTGACCATAGCTCTTTGATTAATGCAACTCCATCCATGGATGATGTTACAACAGAGAAGCTGGTGAAAGACCTCAAATTCAATCTTAGTCCCATTTTTGAGGGGGGAAACCTAGGTGGACCTTACAGTAGGAATTCTTTTGGAGCCTCATTTAGAAAACCCTGAGCAGACCCAGGAGACTCCCCTCATCAAGAAGTTCTAGCTTGAACTGCTGAAATTGGGGATGCTAAGGATGAATCATCTCTAGCTGCTAACCTGTTATTGGGTAAGGGTGACCAACTATTGTGATATTTCTCCATTATAATATTATTTTGAGGCTAATAATGATTCTAAATCATCATTTAGTAATATCAGTTTCTAAGACTAGGTATGAGGGTAGAGCTTCTAGACTAATTCATACAGTATTGGAATGTGAGGTAGAAACTATCTGGGAGGGAGTAGAGAAGGGAACATCTTTGAGTAATTTTCTTCCAGAGTACATTCCACCAACTAACAGTGGATTTGAGTCAAACTTAGAACTGAAGTGTTCTCTTAGGTTCACCCACGGAAGGGCTTGGAGGATCATCTGGAAGATAATTTTTGAGACATATCTTGAATACATTCCTTTATTGTTTGGCCTACTTCCAACTCTATTTTTCAAGTTGGGATTTGGTGGATTTTATTACCACCAAATTCACATTTCTTTGAAGGATATTGTTCATAGGTGAGAGCAAGATCATAAACTTTAGCAAGATCTCATAAAGTCCAAATTTCTTTCCAAATTTCATGACGTTTGATCTGCTTTAACCTAAGAGGAGTACATCTATAATAAAAAGTTGGTGAAGATTAAAATGAAAATCAAGGAGAAGACTGATCAAGTGTCACACCTTCAATGAGAATAGGATGATGTTCAGGGATAACTCAAATAAATTCATCATTCACTAGGAGAATCCAAAATATAAGGGTCAACTTCCATTATGGATGCAACAGAATCACTTCACCAGGCTGAGGAGAATAAAGTCAGTTGATTGACTAAGCTTCGACAAGCAGCTGATGGGGCTCTGGAGTCCATTCAATAGATAAAGATTTATGATGATGGTATCTTTTAATATACGATGGAGAGACTCCATCTTGTGGATACTCCTCTAGTTTTTCTCCATAAATGACAAGAATTTTGTTTCCAATCATATATTTCTTCATCACTACCTTATTTTTAAGAATATAACATCAAATTTTATTTTCTTGGAATGACATATTCATATCTGCTAATCATAATCACAAAGATAGGGGTGGGGGCCTCTAATTTTACCTAATACAATAGGCTTAGTGATCATCGTTTGACTATTTTTGGGGTCGTATGAAAAACCCTAAAATCTTTCTGTCTTTTATGCCATCACACTAATTTTTTTTCCCAAGACCAATGTGAATGACACATATCGGGAAGGACTTGGATTTTTCTTAGGCCACCCTTTTTGATTTTTTAGCCTAAAATTTTTTGTTCCTTTTATATTTTTATCACTCTATATTTCCTAAGTTGTGTAGAATGTTGGTCTAGCGAGTTGACACTCAAATTGTTTATAGAGTGACCTTTATGGGTTTTTAGTCTAGTGAGTGTTGTGTTTCTTTTGGTGGTTAGTTTAAAGTCATGCATGACAAACTAAAAGGATAGTGTTTTTAGTTGAAAATATTTGACTGTGAATTTTGAGATGATAACCCAAACAAGGCTTGATGTATGGGAATGTTTTTATATTCTTTAGATACTTACAAGAGTAACCTTGAGCCATGATTTTATGGCTTCAGAGTATAAAACATTAAATATGGGAATATAGGAGGTCTCTCCTGAGGATGAAGTTACCTTTAGCTGATAAACCTATTATGGGGGTTGTTTTATTCAATTCCAACTAGGGTATATACTGCATAGTAAAATATTTGTATCCTTAGGATAATAGACTTGTAATGTGAGTGACATATTCAAGGATAGCTAGGGAATGTACTACGTAGTGAGAAAAATTATTTCTCAGGAATTATGAAATTCTATCGCTCATGGTCGAAGATAAATGTTTAGATTTCTCAAGACCACGGTGGGTAGTTTTTCCAAAGGGAGGTTTCTGATAATAAAGGTAATATCGGTATTAGTGCATTCCATGAATGGGATCCACCCCTACATGAATTTAGATCAAGTTGAATAGGGTACATTTTGTTCGATGACTAATGTCAGTGGGGAATTATCCTTTTTACAAAGGGTGAAAGTATCATATAGTTTAATATCTTGCAATTAGAACATTGACTGTGTAGTTTAACATCTTATGGTGAAGAAATTATGCTATGTAGTTTAAATTAATACTATAGGGACATTAGGAGGCTATAATTTAAGGTCTTTATCTTTGATTGAAAGGTAAATGAATCTCCCATTATTGGTAATTTTTCAAGAAATGTCCTACCATATTAAAGTGTGATAGGAGAAATTTGTAGGCTATGATTTTAAGATTTACAAATCCAAAGAGTGATATGAGGAAAAGTTATGATGGAGTTAGAGGAGGTCTCTCCCAAGGATGAAGTTATCGTTGCTTGACAAACCCATTTTTTGTTCTGTTTTATGCAAGTATAGCTTAGGAATGTGTTTTATAGCCAATAGTGGCATCCTTTGGCTGGAAGGATCTAAAATTTATGAGTAACTTATGCAACACTAGCTTAGGAGTATTTTTTTTAAAAGGTGGAACCTCAATAGAAGACTGAGGCACAATTTATTGCATAAAAAAGAAATGGAGTTAAAAAAGTCTGAAAGATGGAATCTTATTACAATATTTTTCATAAAGAGGGAGCAGATCTCTAGGAAAATCATCACCCCCTTCTATATAGCTTGCACCACAGTGGTTGAGTCACTTTAAATCCATATCTTATTCCAACCCTTTTGTTTGGAAAAGTCCACCGCATGAATCACAGCCAACATTTCTGCTTCCAGAGTAGAGGTCGTACCACATCCACCAAAGAAGCAGCCCTAGAACCTGCCAAGAAAGTCTCTGAAAATGGAACCACAACCTGCCGGACCCGGGTTTCCTCGCGAGGCGCTATCAACATTTACTTTGATCCATTCTGGAAGTGGAGCTTTCCAGAATACCACAAAAGTGCGTCGAGGTTTTCTGTAAGATCCTACAAACCTAATACGGTGAAGGATCTCAAAATCACCAAAAGATTTTTCACAATTATCCTTCTGAAGTGAGGCATCATCCTTGATGGCCATGATAATACGTGTTTTACCTACAGTGAGACTGAATGATCAATTCTTATGAATAAAATTATTTCTATCATACCCGATCACATGCAGGAGTTCCCTATGAATGTTTGAATTTTTACATAGAGAATAGAGGGGATATTGTGGTTTAAATGTGGATGGACCCAATATTGGAGATCTGGGTGTCACTATGTATCTCATTAAAGTAATAATAAATCCACAAATAGTTCTTGAAAAATCATGCAACTTATCTTCATGCATCAAGGATATGGGTGATTCTGACATGAAAAGGAATATCGTGTCTAGGCCAAGGTGTAGGACTCGGGCGTCAATATGTATCTTGTTGGGGAAATAATCAAGCCACACATAGTTCTTGAATAAGGTTACCCACACCAAATGGGTTCTGACGTGGGGAATGGGGTTTTAAGTATTTTACATATTAATTTCTATGCCCAAAACATGAGGATTAGGTTTCATTATGCATTTCATCATAATGATAATCAATCTATATATTCTAGAAAAGTTCCATGTGCAGATCTGGTCCGTACATAGGAAAAGGTAAATTCTCTTAGTGGTTACGGCTAGACCCGAGATAGGAGATCTGGGTGTCACTATGTATATCACTAGAATTAGAATCTAGCCACACATTGTTCTTTAAGAATATTGTAGTTTATTATCATACGATGATAATTTTAGTCATGAAATTTATTGTCTTACGGTAAGGATGTGAAAATGTTGGGACTTATACCTGTAAAAAGTGTCCCACATTCCATTATGTAGTGGCAATGATGTAATTTGGGATTATGCCTATAGGGATCCCATCTTTCATTCTCAATTATATCCATGAGGGTGTCTCAATCCACTAAGGGTTTAGAGTGATCTGATTGGGACATACATGTGAAATGGAGGCCCATTTTTAATAGATCATGAGGGATATCTCAACTTATGGTACACTAGGGTTTTCCTAACATCGAATGAAAAGAATGTTAACCATGTAGTTTAATGACATGTGGTTAGGACAATGGGTGTTCTGTGGTTTATTATCATGAGATAAGGACATAATCTTGTGCATTTTACTTTCATGCAACAGGGACATTATGTCATTCATTTTAATGTCATGGGAAAAAGACCCACTATGCAGTTTAAAATCTTAAAACTTGGATTTTTATCATTTAATTACATGAAATATTTCATTAGGAACCTTGCATTGGTTGGGGTCATAGTGAGTTCTCTATCCATTGATATTAAGTAATAAGCTCCATTATAGCGAACCTTATGTATGGAGTAAGGTCCCCGCCACTTTGGATCAAGCTTTAGAGGATTCTTTCCTGGTATCATTAGAGTCCTAAGGACCAAAATCAACTATCCTTGTAAGAATTAATAGAGGCAGGCCTTCTTGTTAAAAGTATGTGTTATCTGATTTTGATATACCTTCAAGTGATGCAATTTTTGCAATATATTTTCATCCAGTAATTTTTGGGACTATTCATCTACGGATAGCTTGTCACATATGGAAATAAGAAGATATGGTAAATGAACTTCAATGGGTGGGACTTCTTTTATCCCATATACCGGTGAATATAGGGTTTCCCATGTTGTAGTATGGTTCGTAGTCTATTAATACCATAAGGCATGCAAGATATTGTAAGGGTGAGACTTCCTATCTTTATACACTATTTTTTGGAGTATGTTGTGTAGGGTCTTCTTGAAATCCTCTGTATGTCCATTAGCCCCTGCATGATAGTGGGAAAAATGGTTGGATTTGATATTATATTTCTGATATAGCTTATCTACCTTAGTAGAGAGGAAACTGGTGCTATTGTGCATCAATATGGTATGAGGTACACCAAATATGGTGATGATGTTAGATTTGATGAAGCTAAAAATGATTTTGGATATGAATTCTTTGAGGGGTATTGCCTCAGCCCATTTGGAGAAAAAATCGGTAGCAATCAAGATGTATTTGAACTTATTTGTTGTAGTTGGTAGGTATAGCCCCACTACATACATTCCCCATGTGGAAAATGGACATGAGTATTTGTTTGTATTTAGAAACTCATAGGGTTTATGGATAAAGTTTTCATGCACCTAAAAGGAATGGAATTTCTTGGTGAATTTTGTGAAATATCATGTCATCGAAGTCCAGAAGTATCCAAGCCATTGGATTTGATTAGAAAGCATGTATCCTAGCTGGTAGGAACCACGGGATCCTATATGTACTTATTAAATAATAAACATAGTATCTTATCTATCTACACATATAATAAGGACTCCATCAAAACCTCATTTGTAGAGGACTTTTTGGTGATTTGGGTTGCCATAAAGAGTGAAATTGGTTGCTCACTACTGGATATACTCTCTTATAGCACTATCCAATGGGATTAAACCATCCTAAAGTTAGTCCATGATGGGTGTCATCTACACCATTGTAGGACCATATGTCTTAGGTATGGGGATGAATTCATTTATCTCCTTTGTTTTGACTTGAACAAAAGGTGAGACCATCCAGCAATGAGCAATGTTGAGGATTGTTTCATCCCGATTTCGATCTTACAGGGATATGGCTACAATTTACAATGCATAAAATTGGGCATTCATTGATCTTGTGATGTTATTAAATGTTGGTTCTGAGGTGAATTTTTCCATTAACCCTTGGTACAAAGTCAAACTGGGGAATTATCTCTTCTTTTCTGATGGTGTACTCCCCGTTGATTTTCTTGATTACCAACTTTGAGTCACCTTTCACTTAGAGATGGTTTACCGATATTTGATGTCCCAATTCTAGGAATGAAATGGGAGATTGATATTCTACCAATTTTTTAGTACAACCCTCTTATAATATGAATGAGTTTTAAAACACTTCCTTCTTTTGGGAAACAAACAAAATACCTAACCCTGCCTTGTTGAGTGTAGGGTCTTCCATTATCTTTTTTGTTGTAATCCTAGATGCACCATCAAAATAAATTTCCCACCTTTGTGGATTTCCTCGAATATGGAATATATCCTCATTTGGAAATTCATTATTTAATAGCATCTCTTTTATAGACGGTTGTTCGAAAAGGGAGTTTGCCAAGGATTGAACTTTCACTGCTTTTCGGGTAACAAACTATATGTCAAAATTCTGGAGAATAGTTGCCCACTATGCTAGATGTTCTGTCAACATAGGAAAACTGAGGAAAAATTTGAGTGGTTTGTTGCGAGAAAACAAGTTAATCTCATGGTGTTGCAGGAGGTTCCTCAATTTCTGAACCACAAAGATTAATGTCAGATAGCTCTTCTCAATATCTTAACAACTAATCTCATCACCAAGATTGGTTTGGCTAAGAAAATATAGGTTATTTTGATTCCTAGAACCATTATTCTATGTGAGGAAAGCACCTAATGATATCTCCAGGGGTTTCACATACTAAGTATGTAGTTTTCCTTCAACAGGTGGCCTCAACACTGGTGGTTTTAAGAGATATTTCTTAAGGGTTTCAAATGCTTCTGGACATTCATTGGTCCACTGATTTTTGATAACCTTCTTAATCAAGTTTTTGATGGGAAAACACTTTCCTACAAGGTTGGCTATAAAGAAATGGATATACGCCAAGTTTCCTTTAATTCCTCTAAACTCTTTTAGGTTTTTAGTCAGTGACATGATAAGGATAGATTTAGTATTCTCGGGATCAACTTCAATACTGTGATGGCATACAATGAAGTTGATAAATTTTCTCGAGGTTACCCTAAAAACACATTTTATAGGGTTCATCATCAGGTTATGTTATTTAAGTTTATTGAAGATGGTCTCTAGATCATCCAAGTAGTTGGAATGTTGTTATTACTTGACAGCTAGATTATAAATATATCATTCAACAAACTCCCCCAATAAGGGTTTTAATATATGGTTCATTTCATGTTGGTATGTGGAACCTGAATTCTTTAAGCAGAAGGGAATTACTCGATAGGAAAATACTTCATGAGGGGCTCTAAAATTTGTAGCTTCTTCATCCTCTAGGGCCATCCAGATTTGGTTGTACCCTGAATTGTTTTCCATGAAGGAAAGGGTCTAATAATTTATTGTTGCATCAATATGGATTTCTGTTATTGGAATTGAGAAATCATATTTTGGAAAATGCTGGTCGAGATCTTTGAAATTGATGAAAACTTTGATTTGACCATTCTAAATTTTACTAGGACAATGTTGGCTATCCATTTTGGATATTTTACCTCTCATATAAAGTCATCATTGATGATATTGTCCGCTTTAGCCTCAATTTTGGAGGCATGAGTTGGGTGTGTCCTTCTGGTTGTATGCTTGTATCCCTGATGATCTTCCTGAAAACCCAAGTGATGGGTGGCCACATCACGATCAAGGCCTAGAATATTTATGTAATTCCAAGAAAACACATCTCAATGTTTCTTCAAGAAGGATTTATATACCTCTTATTATTTGGGCTCAACTATCGTGATTGACATTACAGGAGTTATTGAATGTGTTCTTGAATTCATTCCCACCCCTTTGATTTGACTAATAGCTAGTATATAATATACACTCTGTTTCTTGAAATGGTTAGTTGGAATCATCTCCAGACCATTTGGGGCATTTATTTAGGAAACATTATTATCCATGGATTGTTTCCCTCCCTTGTGATATATCCCTATATCAATATATGTTTTCTTTTAGGGTTTGAATAGGGCCTTATCACCATAAAATGTTCCAATTTTACCATTTATACAATATTTGAGAAACTGGTGGTTTGATAAAGGAATGTTCACATGATGATTTATCAAAGGTCTTCCCAGAAAAATATTGAATGTTGTATCATGTTGAACAACCATGAACTCTAAGTTGGACACAAGATCCCTGAACTGATTTCTAAGTGTTATCTCACCGAGAGATTATTGCTCATTCTTATCATAACCCTATAACAACATAGTATAGTGAGACAAGTGATATTCATTGAGACCCAATTGGAGAAGTGTCCGTACTATGATGAGGTTGACTCATATTCCATTTTCAATGAATGATTGTCGGATATCAATTTCAATTATCCTTTTAGATATATACAGGGTTCTTACATGTCCTTGTATGACATCATTATCATCCTAGTCTATGAAAGATATGACCACATGGAATTCTAAAGGATCATTGTCTGCATGATATACTTCATTAGAAGCAACCTCTAATTCAAACTCTTAAGGGCTTGAAAATCCATCAATGAGTGCTTTCTATAGGTCTTTTGATAGACTTAGGTCATCTAGGATTGATAACATAGCTATCACTTGGGATAGATGCTTCAAGATATCATATTTTTTGTCAAAATGTCTTTGATTCCCAGTATGAGGATTCACTTTTATAGGCACTTTAGGATTCGATATTCCTGATGTGGATGGACCCTCCCATGGCGTAGTAGTTAGAAGTGCTCTTCTTCTTAGTGAATTAGGCCGATTAGATAGGTCTACCCACCGAGGAGGTGGTGGCATATCCTCTAACCAGTCTTATAAGATGATCAAGTCAAGGAAGACCTTGTCATGTGAGGGGAAATAACTCCCTTATTCCTACTAAGATCACTAGAGAGCTTTCCCACAAGTTTTTTCCTTATAGACAGTTTGAATGGGGGTATGGTTGAAGTAGTGGCCCCTAGCATAACCATGTCTTCCCTGTATCCTTGACCTTGATGACATATTCCCTTAGTTCACTAATCAAGTGTGTGATAATCGGGTTTATAATCGAATTATCATGTGTAAAGGGCTCTGTTAAATGAATAACATTAATAGGACTGGAAATCAACTCCTCATCTAAAGAAGATTCATTCTGATGGGTCAACTCTTATTGTGTTGTTTTGAGGGGTATTTCCCATACTTATGGGACTATCTTCATGAATTCAGCTAAAGATAGGGAAAACTTTTCCCTTGAAACAATCTCATCTTCTTGAATATGATTCTTATTCCTTTATCCATATGGACTTCTGGAGGATTTTCCTTTATAGGATTGAGCTGCTGATAGAGGTGGTTACGCTATGGAAAAAGTAGTAGGAGGCACAGTTGGATGTTTCAACTATGTTTCTAAAATAGCATGAGTCCAGTTGATCATTTTTATGACGATTCTATCACCAAACTTGTAATGACCCACCAATTCTCATTGTATTGAGAGAGTAACGAGTCATTACTTGGCCTTAAGCAAAATACCCAAGGTGCCAATGGCTAGTAATAAATGCTCAAGGGTTTCAAAATACATGGGGGATGATTTATCCTTTAACTGAAAACAACCAACAAACAGAGCAAACTAGATAAATATCTCCAAGCAACCACTATATGATGCATGATTTAAAACCAAAACAACTCAACCATTATTTTCATAAAAACCCAACTAAGTGCAACAATGGAGTAAAAAACCTAATTAGAGTAAATAGTGGAAATACAACTACAAGACTTCAAGATGAAAACCCAACTCCATGCTCCACAGGTTCTAAGCTCCAACATCACGAACCAGCCCAAGAGTCATGAAGTAGTGCTATAAATGTGTGAAACTTTACCTTTGCCAACATCTCGGTATATGACATCTGCAAAAGTACCAACGTTCCAAAGTAGGGGGTGAGTAATGAAACTCAGTAGGTTTTCCCCAATGACTTCCCAACCCATGCCTCTTGGATAAAACATGTTAGCACATTTATATAAAACAATTTATATAAAACAATTCCAAAAACAGTTCACAATATAACAAGTTCCATGTCCAAGCCATTTTTCCAACAAAACCATCTTTCTTAAGAAAAGCAACCAAGAAAGGTTTCCAATTAAATTCACATTTCCATTTTGGCACATTCATTCCATTCCACAAATCCACACAACCAACCGTTTCACAACCCGTGAAATCCACTATGCATGCATTGTTATGACAGTTCCATACTCACGAGAGGTCTCTCGTTGATCTACCAAGTCATCATAAGGTAATTATTCCCCATGTGCCATTACACTTTTGGCACCGAGCACAAGGTCATATTTCAACCAAGCCTCATAAATGCAATATGAACACACACACCAAGTATGCCCAAAAACCACACCATTTCAACCATGCCAAAACCATTTCAATAAAACACCCTTTTATTGAAAACATTTTTCCCACGAACCATTTTCCAAATCCCTCAAGTCCATATTTTAAAATCACTATTTTAAAATCAAGAAACCAAAACACTTTTCATGAATCATTCTTTCAATTTCCACAATTTCATCAAAACCCATAAATCATCCCTAAAGAAGATTTATAACATGATTTTCACCACAATTTCACAATAAACACCAGGCGATTAAATCAATTTGAACTAATCCTTCAAGTTCTAAGAAATAGTAATCGAGAGTGAAGCCACCTACCTTAACAAATTGGGTGAAACCAAGCCACGGATGAAGAACGCTCAAGAACATCGGGTCAAAACTCCAAAAACCCTCCTTAGATCTCTTCTCCTAACACAACCAAGACCAAAACATGTCATATTTGGAATCCACACCCTTATATCTACCCATAACAGGCGTATATCTAAGAAAAAGAGAGAAGAGGATAAGTATATCTAAGTAGATCTAAGAAACCGATCAAGAACGATCACATACCTTAAGAATCCGCCTTCGAATCGCCAAGAGAAGCCTTCGGATCGCCTCTGGAATGCTTGGGAGAAGTCTTATAACCTTCAAGGGAGAGTAATCCCGATTTAGGGCCACTTAGGAGGTTTAAACAAGGTAATTAAAGGAAAAATTAGTTAGATCCACAATTTTAGGATCTAACTTTAAGTGACCGCACGGTTAGTCCGCACGGTTTGAAAAACTGTGTGCTAGCCGTGCATTAGCTTCTGCGTCGACCATCCTTCAAGGACGGCCTTATCGCACGGTTTCCCTTAACTGTGTGCCGACCATGCAGAAGCCACTGCCTCCTCAGTTAGATATGCATGTTTTGGCCGCACGGTTTGACAAACTGTGCGCTGCCCATGCGCCTTCCCCTTTGCTACAAACTTCACTCAAGGATCTTCTGATTCTCCCATACATCAACCAAAACTTTTAAAACCAAGAAAATTATCAAGAAAGGGTTACATACCAGAAACCGAGGGTACTACATTCTCCCCACCATTGGCCTTTTCATCCTCGGAAAGTAGAAAACCATCGCATGATTGAAAGAGTTATGGCCACCGCTCTTTCATTTCTTTCTCGCGTTCCCAAGTCTCTTCCAGAATCTGACCATGTTGCCACAAAACCCGCACTAGACCGATGCTTTTCCCATGCAAGACTTTATCCTGCCTATCCATAATCTGCACCGGGATATGTAACAATGAATCATCCGGATCTAGGTCAATGTGATCCCATCTGATCACATGGTCAGGATCAGGCTGATACTTCTTCAACTAAGATACATGGAACACATTATGCACTGCATTGAACCGTGGTGGTAATGCCAACTGATACTCCACCTCTCTAACCCATTCTAGAATCTCAAAAGGGCCTATATATCAAGGAGATAATTTGCCCTGCTTCCCAAAATGACGTTGTCCAATCCTTTGAGAGATTCTAAAAAAGACATGATCAATCACTACGAATGACAACGGTCTTCGACGGTGATCTGCATAAGATTTATGATGACTCTATGCCGTCTCCATCCTCTTTCTAATCAACTGAATCTTCTCCGTTTTTTCTTGGAAAAGGCTCGGCCCGACTAGTGAAGTTTCACCAGTTTCTACCCAGCATAGTGGAGAATGACAAGGACACCCATACAATGCTTTGAACGGAGCCATGTGTATCGAGGCTTGATAGCTATTATTGTATGAGAACTCCACTAAGGGTATATGCTCCTCCCATGAGCAACCAAAATCCATTACACAAGCCTGCAACATGTCTTCCAACGTCTGTATCATCCACTCGGATTGCCCATCCGTCTGAGGATGATACGTCGTACTCATAGTCAAGTGAGTTCCAAGGGCTTGTTGTAAGCATTTCCATAACCAATATGTGAACCTTGGATCTCTATCTGAGACAATAGAAACTGGAACACCATGTCTCTTTACCACTTCCCGGATATATATTTTTGAAAGATCTTCCACCATATGGGTTTCATGAATTGGGATGAAGTGGGCCGACTTGGTTAGACGATCCACTATCACCCAACTGGAATCATGTTTTCAGACCGTTCTTGGAAGACCTGTAACAAAATCCACTGCTATCTGCTCCCATTTCGACACTGGGATAGGTAAAGACTGTAACATACCAGCTGTTCTCTGATGCTCTGCTTTAACCTGCTGATAACTTAAGCATCGCGAGATGAATTCGGACACCTTCCTTTTCATGACGCTCTACTAAAACTATGCCTTTAGCTCCTTATACATCTTCTGCATACCCAAATGTACAGTCCATCTCAAATGGTGGTAAACATGAAGGATTTTTTCCTTAAAACCATTGGTACAACCATCCGATCTCTGAAACACAAAACTGAACTCTCATCCAGCTTCCATCCCTCAATGGTCTCCCAACCATTGAGTTTCGAACTCATTGCAACACAGTCTACATCAGATGCATGTGCCTCCCTTACTATCTCCACTAAATCAGGAACAAGTGTAGTTAAAAGAAAACAGCAAAATCACCTCAGTTTTCACATTCCGCATGCATGTCGACTAAGACCGACATCAACTGCCATTCATCTGAAGCTTCTTTCTCCAACTGAGCATACGAATTTCTTCTTAATGCATCGGCCACCGAATTTCCCTTACCTGGTGTATACATCAAGTCAAAGTCGAACATTTGAAGGTACTCCATCCATCTCCTCTACCTCAGATTAAAATCTCATTGTGATAAAATGTGTTTCAGGATTTTGTGATCTGTAAACACATTGAACTTCTCACGAAAGAGATAATGACGCCAAGTCTTCAAGGCATGGACAAATGAAGCTAAATCCAAATAATATGTTGGGTAATTATTATCATGCACCCTCAACTGCCTTGAACCATAAGAAACAACATGGTATCCTTGCATGAGAACACAACCCAACCCTGTTCCTGAAGTATCACAATACACCACATACCCCTGTCCTGATTCCGGCAAAATCAAGATGGGTGCTGATGTAAGGCAAACTTTCAACTCTTGAAAAAATCTCTGACATTCTTCCGTCCATTTAAATGCACTGTTTTTCTTTTTCAAGGCTGTCATGGGCGAAGATAGTCGTGAGAAGTCATGCACAAAGCGTCGATAATAACCAGCTAGACCAAGAAAACTTCATATTTCAAATACATTCTTCAGCGGTTACCAAGAAAGAACAGCTTCTATATTTTCTAGATCCATTGAAACACCTTTCTTAGAAACGACATGGCCCAGAAAATATACTTCTTGTATCCAGAAATCGCACTTTGACAATTTGGCATACAACTGATAGACCCTCAACATTTCCAACATTTTCGCCAAATGTTTCTCATGCTCAGCCCTTGCTCTTGAATACATCAATATTTCATCCACAAACACCACAAAAAAAGAATCCAGATATGGTTGAAGTATCTGATTCATCAAATACATGAAGACCTCTGGTGCATTCATAAGACCAAAAGGCATGACTACATATTCGTAGTGGCCATATCTTCTTCTGAAGGTTGTCTTCAGAATATCCTCCTTCCAAACTCGCAACTAGTGATATCCTGACCGTAGGTCAATTTTGGATA